>JAIFGZ020000473.1:1357123-2714246 GCA_019925245.2 Oryza australiensis | reverse complement strand
ATGGTGGGACCCGATTCCAACAAGTGGCTTGGAGCCATGAAATCCGAAATAGAATCCATGTACGACAATCAAGTTTGGAACTTGGTTGATCCACTGATGGTGTCAAAACCATTGAGTATAAATGGGTTTTTAAGAAAAGGCCGATATGGATGGAAATGTTCACATCTATAAGGTGCGATTGGTGGCGAAAGGTTTTAAACAGATTCAAGGAGTTGATTATGATGAAACCTTCTCGCCCGTTGCAATGCTTAAATCTATTCGGATTATCCTAGCGATTGCTGCATATTTCGATTATGAGATATGGCAGATGGATGTCGGAGTTGGAATATTCGTTTTGATGAAGTAATCAAAGTGTTTGGTTTCATCAAAAATGAAGAAGAGGCCTGTGTTTACAAAAAGGTCAGTGGGAGCACAATTGTATTTCTAATCTTATATGTGGATGACATATTACTGATTGGAAATGATATCCCTATGCTTGAATCCGTCAAGTCTTCATTGAAAAATAGTTTTTCCATGAAAGACTTAGGGGAGGCAGCATATATATTGGGCATTCGGATCTATAGAGATAGATCCAAGAGGCTAATTGGATTAAGCCAAAGTACATACATTGACAAGGTGTTGAAAAGGTTCAACATGCATGATTCCAAGAAAGGTTTCTTGCTCATGTCACATGGCATTAATCTTAGCAAGAATCGGTGTCCTCGAGACACATGATGAGCGGAATAAGATGGGTATGGTTCCATATGCTTCGGCAATTGGATCCATCATGTATGCCATGCTTTGTACACGCCCAGATGTCTCGTACGCTTTGAGTGCTACGAGCAGATACCAGTCAGATCCAGGTGAAGGTCACTGGACTGCCGTAAAGAATATCCTTAAGTACTTGAGAAGAACTAAGGATATGTTCCTAGTCTATGGAGGTGAAGAAGAGCTCGTTGTAAGTGGTTACACCGATGCTAGCTTCCAAACGGACAAGGATGATTATAGATCGCAATCTGGGTTCGTGTTCTGCCTGAACGGAGGCGCAGTCAGCTGGAAGAGTTCCAAGCAGGATACTGTTGCTGATTCTACAACGGAGGCCGAGTACATTGCTGCTTCGGAAGCTGCAAAGGAGGCTGTTTGGATCAAGAAATTCGTTTCTGAGCTTGGTGTGATGACTAGTACGACTGGTCCAATGTCTCTCCATGATGTTAATGCCAAATTTTCATCATTCTTCTCATCCTCTTGAGGTGTCACTTATTCTGTCCTCCAAAGAGATCGCATCATGTCGAATGTTTCTGCAGTCTGATCATTTTCATTCCCTAGGCTAAACATTTCCTTTTCTTGGCTAGCAATGTTAGTGATATGCCCTAGAGGCAACATGGAGATGTTGGATATCACGTCAATGTTTATGTATTTATGAATAAAGTGTTATTCAGTTTCATGAAATAGACATCTTGTATTGATCAATAAGTACGTGACTTATTTATGAGACTCTTTATGTATGAATCTATTTCTAAACGATCCACGATCATATGTCATATTGTTGGAACAAATATGATTCTAAGATCGGCATGTTTATTGATTGATGATCATGTCTCATAGATCATGGGTATGAAGATACCAAATCAATAAACATGGACATATGTGTTGGAGAACATATTGTTGGATAGACCCACCATGAGACACTACAGGAATTAATGTGCCATTAGTTGGTCTCGGGTAGTGTTGGTACAAAGTCCTTAGACCTGAGATCACCATGGATTCCAACATGTGTAGTAGCCTACTTTGGGACTACCAAACGCTATTCGTAATCGGGTAGTTATAAAGGTAGTTTTCGGGTTTTCTATGAAACATGGAGTGGGATGTGAGTGATCAAGATGGAATTTGCCCCTCCTTTGGAGAGATATCTCTGGGCCCCTCGAGGTAATGGATTATGGAAATGCATGGCCATGCTAAGTTGATTGAGGAGTCAATCAACGGACGGATAATCCAATACGGTTCGAGTGAATGGTTAAGCTATTGAAGGGATGGCACACATCTTGCCTATAGCTTAACCGGTATCGTGAGGCAAAGGGATTTGTGTACACATTACGGTTCGAGCCAATATTATATTCTTGTATACTATGGTGTCAATATGTGCTTGCTAGGCGCCGTTGGACAGTGTCGGCGAGTTGGACTCGAGCCGACGGTCGGCTAAGTTAGACTATAGCCGAAACCAAGTATACCTGAACCTAGGTCGCACGCTTAAGGGGATAAGAACGGGCATTCGAGTTGGACTCGGATACGGCTCGATCGGATAGGGATCCGATCGGATAGAGTCCTATGGGCTTACGACGTATGGACGGCCAACTCGTGAGATTCGAGATAGGATCCGATTCAAAATAGAGTCCGATCGGCCACTAGTCCCGATCGGCCAACTCTATATAAAGGAGGGAGGGGTGGAGAGCTGCGGCACGTCAATTGCATCGCGTGCAACAGAAGTCGCCGAGATCAATCTCCACGGAAACCGTCCCCACTTTCGAGCCAAACCCTAGGCTTGCATCGCGTGCTAGCACACGGGTGTACGGCGTTTTGTCCCTGGACGTGTGGATACCGGTAGAGGCGCTGCTACATTGCGCGCTGTTGATCGGCTTCGGATCGGCTGCGGTCGGGCGCATCGGAGCGAGGCGCGAGAACACGGTCGGACGACTCGGATCGGCTACGGCATCTACGAATCGGCTAATTGGCGAATCGGCTGTCCCCGGGCTTGCGAGAATCGGCTACACTGTTCCGGATCGGATAGCCCTGATTGGCTGTTTCCGCTGCACACTCCAATCGGTAACGATCTATCGGCCCTTACTTGCAAGTGTTCCTGGTTCGCGCGGTAGAAAATTTTGTTTTCGGCTAGCGTAGCTTCCGCGTAACCCTACAGTGGTATCAGAGCTAATCTTGCTTAGTTCGGGTTTTAGATTGGATCTGGAACAAGTTTTGCGCACGGGTTGATTGGATCAATCGGTTTTACGGGATCTGTTTAGGAGAGTTAATGGTAATTGCGTTCCTTGATAGTGTATCAGAACGGCGTAATGTGATTACGTCGAAGCAATTTCCATATAACTCGGTTTGAGTTGGGTTCGAGATAGCGTTCCTTGATAGTGTATCGGAACGGTATAATGTGATTATGCCGAAGCTATCTCGTAGTCCGATCTTGTTAGCTGCCTCGCGCCTACGCAAACCATCTCCCTTGATAGTGTATCGGGACGGTATAATATGATTATGCCAACATGGTTTCCGTAAGCGAATTCATAGATTAGATCTATGAATTTCGTGTGATGTTCCGGGCGCTGCCCGGAAGCCCGCGAGGGGGCGGCTTCCCCCTAGACCCCCCGCCCGCTAACCGGCTAGCGGGACCGCCGTGTGCGTACCCCCTTATAGGTCGTCTCGATGCTGTAGCTCTGCGATAAGTAGAAAACGTTTCTACCCCCTTCCGGATCGGATAGCCCTGATTGGCTGTTTCCGCTGCACACTCCAATCGGTAACGATCTATCGGCCCTTACTTGCAAGTGTTCCTCGTTTGCGCGGTAGAAAATTTTGTTTTCGGCTAGCGTAGCTTCCGCGTAACCCTAAAAGGAATCATGCCTTGGAGGCCTGACCAAACTGTAATGAGCTGGGAGAATGAAACCCTAGGTTTCTTGTGACGCTGACAAGTGCACACTTTAATCCGCGTTTGGATAGTCAAGATGAATTGTGAGAGAAGGTAGAATCGTCTGACTCATACTTCATTCAAGATTCCTTTCTTGTTACGTAACTACCATAAAACTATAGTTGTACACCTCGTATGGCTTCAACCTAGATGCCTAACAATCAACATCAAAAGAGTGACACCATCATCAAGAAAGATCTATCTACTGCAGTCACCAAGGAAACTGATACCCCTCCAAGAATGTTGGCAGTTGAAGCATTGTTCTTGTTGGAACCCCAGCCAACTAACAACGAAGGAGCAGACCAACTAAGTCAGAAGCACACATGGTCAATGTGGTACAAGTCAACAATTCTATCCGCAAGGATCACCACAATCCACAGGTCTTGGGTGTCCAAAGAAATTTTCTGGCACCTAAAAAGGATTTATCCTTCTGTCCAAAGTAATTTTGCCTATGGAGTGGAGCTGAATTCTCGCTAGGATCATCCTTCTATTCCGCTGTTGCTTTCTTTCGATGTGAGGACTAAGTGCCTCTGTAGTAAGTATTTTACTCTTCATTTACATTTGGGTCTGTTTATTGATTTGTCATTGTGTATACCCTAGTTGATTCCTAGACATGGATTTATGTACAAAGTAGTCTGGAAATTTGGCTAAATTTCTGTGCGTGACAAGTTGGTATAAAAAACGCCTTGTAGGTTGAGTCAAATGGTCGAACCCTAAGGACAAGTTTTGTGAAAACCCTATTTGCGAAAATGTTTCCTCTCTCCCTCTGGAGCTCTTTGCAAAACGATTTATCATATTTCTCTCCTTCCTTCCAGCTCTCTAGTTGTTAAGCCTAGAGTGCCAACTAAAAGGTTTATGGAATTCAAGGGAAGCCCCAAGCTGTAAGTTCAAGTGCCTTAATTTTGTTTTGGTGATTAATGACAAATCTAATTACGTGAGACTAACGTTTTTATGAGCTTATCTTTGATCATTTGGATACTAAAATAAAAATAATGAGAGGTATGTATTAAACTTCACATATTCTAACTTGGTCTCTCTTGTGAATCCAAAATATAGTGTGAGCTCCCTCATTCATCTTGATTGATTATGTGCATACGTGTTCCTTTATATCCATATGTATGCATATCTTGAGGGGAAGCTTATTCTATATTTTGTTTATTATAAGATCTCTACATTGATTTGAAATTATCTATCACCTCATCTCTTTATATTGTTTATATCGGGCTATTATCTTTCACAAAAGAGAGAAAAGATTAAAAGATCTTGGATTAAACAATTTATGTAATTGTTGCTTTGGTGATAGATGAATGATAAACCAATGTTTATGGGATTAACCTCTCTTCTTATAAGTTGCCAACTAGGTTATTTCCCGATAATGAGATGTGGTAGACATGCATCCTTTTGCGATGGATCTCAATCATGACGAGGATGAAATGCATGGAGATAAAACGATATGTATCACTTCTTATCTCCTACTTTTTAATAGGTTCATATATATGATTTCCATGTTATTGTTATAAAGTGTGAGACTAATGATTACTTGAGCCTTATCTATCTCCTTTACTTTGAGAACATGGAGATCATGAAGGTATGCATTTTTGTTTGTCTTTATCATTGCTACATGCCTTCTCCATGTGTATAGGATAAACCACATTGGTTCTTCTTTACTTATGCATACACTTGTCTCTCTTGTATATTTCTTTGTATGCATATACTTAGGGGGAGCAAATCCTATATATTTATTGTGCATGTTATAGATCCATGTTGTTCACCTATTATTGATATCGGATCTTTGCACTTGAGTTTGCATACGAGTATATGATACTTGTGGTGTTAATGAATTCTCAACAAACATATCCATATCTTTCATATGCACCGGTTGATCATCAAGTGAAGGATGACAACCAATTTGTTCAGACTAATATTTTTCTTTGAGTTTGTCTAATTGTGATGAGGCAAATGGATAACACCATTGGTTGATGGTCACAAAACCAAGGACATCGCCTTGTTGACAAGAATAAAGTCAAGCTTGTGATGAGAAGAAAGTCATGATAAAGAATGGACGAAGACCTCGGCATAAACATGGTTCAACCGAATGGTCACAAGTGTTGATCTCGGCTCAAGCTTGACCCCAAGTTGGATGGTGCAAGGCAAAGGTATAATGGAACTAAGAATGTTTTCTTAGTCTTTTCCCGGTCTTGGTGTTTGGTGTAGACCGGATTTGCTAGATAGGCGTCGTACTATCAAGAGGGGTCTATGAAGCGAGCATGTGGATGATCTTGTGCCATACTAGTTCATATGCATATAGGTGCATTTTGTGGGCTTGTCTAGCCAAGTGTGATGAGTTTTCTCAAGTCCCAAACAAAAAGAGAAGTGGGTATATCCTATAGGTTTGAGTAGCCTCATGTGGTTTTATCCGGTGAAGTATCCCTTGGAGTGTGAGCCCTTTATCCCTGTTTTAAGTTGTGTTTCTTGGATGTATTGATTATGGGTTGGATAGCCCTTTGAATAAGCTTTTCATAGAGTCCAAGAACATCAAATTACGATACCCGAGTCAATAGATATCGCCGTTTTACTAACGGTGTGTTGTGCTGAAAAGTGACCTGCGGTCTGACCGCAAGTATTACAGCGGTCTGACCGGGGCTATAGGGAGGTCTGACTGGACATTACCCACCGGTCTGACCGAACGGGTGAATGCAGGTTGTGCGCTTGATCCAGAGCCTCCTGAGCCGAGGCCAGTCTGACCGAGCCTCTGACGGTCTGACCGAGCTGAGGCCGGTCTAACCGGCCGCTTCATTGCGGTCTGACCGACCAGGCTGAGTGGGCTCAATGATTGCCCTGTAACGGCTACTTTTCTAGCCGTTACAAAGTAGTCTGGTCTAACCGGCCACCCTATGACAGTCTGACCGGTGGTGCACAGAGTTGGGGTATTTCGCCTCCAACGGCTAGTTTTTGTGAGTTGGGGTATAAATAACCCTTCATTGGCTGCAAGGGGTAACTCTTGGCACTCACTTCATTTGCATACACCCCTTACATCTCTCCCACACTCACATGAGCTAGTGTTCATCCATTTGTTGTGGTTGAGGGTTGATTTAGCCAAGAGCCAAGTGCATTGCTTCATTGTAGACCTAGTGTGGCACTTGATCATCTCCGAGCCGCGTCATTGCTTTTTACTCTTGGAGGTTGCCGCCTCCTAGACGGCTTGTGGAGGAGTTGCCCGGTGACCTCTCCGAGAAGATTGTGGAGGAGGCCCGACGCCGGTTTTGTGAGTGGTTTGGAGTTCACCACCTTTGGAGCGAAGGAAGAACTACCCCTAGTGATCGAGGCTTGGGTAGTCCTCTCCGTGGGCCGGCTCCACCTTGCCCACCCCTTGACGAAGGGGGCGTGCGGTGGCTTCGTGGTTGAGCGGTGGAGTTGGGCTCGCCTCAACGAGGATTAGGAAACCAGCGAGTTTACGAACCTCGAGTGAAAAATTCCTTGTCTCTTGTCTCATTTACTTATTGCAATTACTTTTGTGCAATTTATATTTGTAGAGACATACTTGAGCCATTATCACCCTAGGTTTGCAAAACATAACTTAGTTGCTTAGTTAGACTTGTTCCTAACTAAGCCTAGCAACTTAGGTTAGTTTTGATTTAGTGCCACTTAGTTTTAAATCGCCTATTCACCCCCCCCCCCCTCTAGTCGACTTCTCGATCCTACACAAGCTTCCAGCAAGAAGATCAAGACGAGCAGCCCTAAGTCAGAGCTTCTCGAGGATCAAGCGAAGCCTTCCCGGAGTTCACCTAACCCCAATCCTCCCTTGAAGAGTAGTATCATTAGTTGTTAGATCGTGTGTTGTTTTGCTGTGTGAAGGTGTATGGTTTACATCAATGGTGAGGATGTGACCATACTAGGTTGTTTTGCCTAATCAACTTGAACAATAAAAGTCTACTCATATCAGATCATTGGTAAGTCGGTTAAGGCCTTACCTTTAGTGCAACCCATATTTTCCATCTCCCTTCTGTCCCGACAGCAAATGGTCAGCACCAAGGAAGGTCACAAACTAGTGGGTCAGTTCAATGCAACAGTTTGTGATCTAAGCCTGAGAAGCCTGCTCTTGTTCAATCCAAAACACCTACAAGCAGACGATGGACATGTTGGGGCAACATATACAAAGCTAGAGGCAGCGACATTGCCAGATGCAACGGGAAGTATCAGTAGTAGCGGATGCAATCTCGAATGCAAGCCCAAAGCCAAAATTAGAGTCAAAGCCGACATGCTCTGATTCAAGCACCCGCAAGTCAGGCTAGTGTGATGCCAAGCTCCGAAAGGAAAGCCACACCTAAGTCATCATCGATCATGGAAGCAACAAGCGCCACCCACAACGGTTATGAGGTACAAGGGTAGTTTCTTGTTAAGTGTCCAACCGTCCTTGGAAGTTGTGTGCCAGGTCACTGACCGTCGATAAGGCACAGTGCCCAAGAGGAAGGAAATGCTCAAATCAACCTGCCAACAAGAATTATGGCACCCCGTAGTCCAACACTAGGAAGAGGAATTACCTTTTTGTGGTGCATGTCAGCTAACCCGACATCTCCAGCTGTATGGTTCACCCGAGCCATGAGATAATGAATCAGAAAAGGTGTTCCTTGATGAGGATGATGAAACGATCCTTGAAAGCCTCAGTGAAAAAAAATGGAGCTCAAAACATGTACTCGTTGTGGAGAAATTGGACACACTACTAACATATGCATCCACACCTACCTCTGTGGCGAGGACGCCCATATGCCAGGTGAATGCCCCATGAAAAATGTCACATGTTTCTTGTGTGAAGGAACAGATCACGTGCCTAAGGACTGTTAATTGAATTTGGCCCTAGTCAAGGGCAAGGAAGACCAAAGGACATCCCGACGGCCTGTACGTCAACTCATGGTTGGCACTACCAATGGTGATGATGCTTCTGATCATTACTCAGCTCCAACCCCAGTGAAGACCACCAGTGGCAACAGAAATGTTGAAAACAAGGCTCATGAGCCCTTACCCGTTCTAGTTCCAGTTGTGAGCATGCAGACCTAGCGGAGTGCACATAATGATCAACTAGGTTTGATTTGTTTCAATTGTCTCGAGCCAGGACACCGTCTCAGTAAATGTCCACTTCCTAGACCAGCAAAAGTAGTTCGTCGTTGCTTCAACTGTGGGGAAACAGGGCATTTATCTGAAGGTTGTCCAATGCCCAAGTGCCACCACCCTCAAGGCACCAGCACTGTCTACAATCCCCTTACTTTGCAACCTGCCCCAACTTTAGCACAACATGGTCAAATCCAGCCAAAAGGCACCTATAAGAGAAAGGTTACCAATCGTCGCCCGTACCTGAAATCTCCACCACAGCGAATTATTGTTAAGGACACCAACAAGGGCTCCAATGTTTACCACCAACCACCCTAGAACTATAGGACCAACACTAGCAGGGTAAGAAAATGCTAGGGAAACGATGATCCACCTCAACTGCAAAGAAACGGTGCACTCCTGTAGCAAAACCCACAGCAATTGTCACCAGTACCAAGCCACAAGGCTACCGTCAAAATCAGCAAGGCACCCCGTCTTGCCCCAGCCCAGATGCCTAGCAAGCAATCATGTGAAAGGGACACCAACAACCGGAAAGTGTTGCCTGCTACCTCAACGGTTGTGGTCAAGGATGCTTCTCCAAGAAAGGCCAACCATCAAAGTATTGTTCTTGTTGGAGCTTCAGCCGATAAGAAACGGGAGAGCAAGTTGACCATGTCAGGATCACGGGCATGAACATCGTATGGGTTGATACTTCCGTTTGTAAGGGTCAGTAAAGTCAAGTCTGACTTTCAAGTATTTCTCATTGTATAGAAGTTTCATGGCAATATGTAATAGAAGAGAAATATTGAATAAAGTCTGACTTAGAATTTTTTTTCCTTTTCATATGATCCGTCTCGTTTATCCAAAAGGAGGATTGACTCGTGTACCTATCAGTGTCATAAGAAACCTAGAGTTTCTTCTCCTTGACTCATTGTGGTATTGTTGAGCTTGAAAACATAACTTCCAGCATATAAAGGAAATGGTTAACCAATAAATGAAGAATGGTTAGACTGCGACAACACCCAACGTGATGAGACCTCTCAGAAGAACGATATTAATGGTATCACAAGAGAATGAAAAGAGGGGATGAAATAGTTGAAAGCAACTTCATCGAAGGAGAATCATAACTCTCTCACCTATTCTCCAGAGATCAATTAGTGGTAATAGCACCCGATCATAAGACTGTCATCAACACAAACATTGCACCTCGTATGGCTTCAACCCATATGCCTAATAATCAACATCAAAAGAGTGACACCATCATCAAGAAAGATCTATCTGCTGTAGTCCCTAAGGAAATTGGTACCCCTCCAAGGAATGTTGGCGGTCGAAGCATTGTTCTTGTTGGAACACCAGCCAACTAACAACGAAGGAATAGACCAACTAATTCAGAATCACACAGGGTCAATGTGGTACGAGTCAATAATTATATCAGCAAGGATCACCACAATCCACGGGTCCTGGGTGTCCAAAGTAATTTTCAGGCACCTAGAAAGGAATCTTCCTTTTGTTCCACTAGGATAGTTATACTCTGATTAGAGGTGTACAACTGTACCCACAAGACACAATCCATCATATGTCACCGTGCCTGGCCAAACACGTCACCATACGAGTGATTGTGACAAGACCCTTCACATAACTCCCTCTGACCAAGCGATACCACACTGCATGTTTCGCCCCTACCCCTAAATCCAGGGTAGGCATCCCCCCTTCTGCCTAGGTGAATCCGGAAGCCGCATAGACCTTGCCCGGTCCATCCAAACTCCATCATGCCCACCCTGGCCTAGGCACATCGGACAGGGAAAAGCTACACTACAAGTCCAATAGTTGCCCATTCTTACTTGTAATAACTATGGTAAGTCTTCTAGAGTTTCTCGCGAACCGGTCCTAAATTGTCGTGGGCACGACAAGCAAAACCATGCACCCACAGCCAACCATTAAGTCACATTTTAGTAGCATAATTATGACCAATAAGCATAGTCAGGTGTCTCCAGCTCGCAGCTCGTCAGATACTAAAATAATTAATGTGATAATCCCGTTAAGTGAGCTAGTGGTAATTAAGCATGGCTAAGCGTAATAATTCTAGCAAGGTCAACATTAGTCATGCGAGCTAGTCAAATTATCACCCAGGTCTGACAACGAATGGACATCAAGTAAACATTGCACAAGCAAGCAGATAGGTCGTCCAATTCCCATTTAATTAGCAAAACATGCAATTTATTTGCAAATGATAAAACATTTTATAAAGTAGGCCCAATATGCTTCAAGGAGGATTGTGTGACTTTCCTTGCTTCTTCAGACAATCTTTCGAACTATTTTCCTCGCGAGCACGAACTCTCGAAATGGCGGAGTCTACACGTTGACACGCAAAACTAGAAAAACCCTAATAAAAACCAAATAAACAATACATGTAAAGTAAACAAACATGTAGAGCTCAATTTTAGATGAATTTTGCAAGTTGAATGGCCCAATTTAGAGTTCGTATGAATTAGATATGAATTTTAGAAGTTTTGGGCCACTTAAATGAACTTCTGGAAATTAAATCGATTTATTGTGCACTTATTAATTATTTTCTCAAAGGAAAAGGCAAATTATTGCGTCAGCTATGGGAATCGGTGTCGATAGGCAGGCCCCATGCGTTTGCGGCTTCAAGAGGTTGGTCCACCATGGACCAAGCCCATGGCGGTTGGGGGGAGTGTGCCACGTGCCGCACACGTGGCGTCAACGGGGCATCGACAAGGCGGCCACGTGGGCTGCTACATGGATGGCGTCAATCGCCAGACGGTAGATCGGACGGCTCAGGGAGAAGGGGCAGGCGGTGACCGCGAGCCGACCGGTCGAGGTGGCGCGACGACGGCGTGTGCGCCCGATGGTCGTCGGAGGCGGCCATCGGTGCGGTGGAGCGCACCGTGAAGCAGCGGAGGAGGGTGGAGGGGCAGGGAGAGGGCTCACTAAGCGTGCACAAAAGGGAAAGGCGACGCGGGCCGAACGGTGGTGAGGGGAGACGGCTGGTGCTCGGGCGGTGGGCTTCGGCTACTCCTGGCGATGACGGAGGGGAGGCCAGGGCTCGGCTCGGCACGGCGGAGCTGGCGGAGGAGACGACATGGCCTGCGGAGCGGGGTGACGGGGAATGATGGCCAGAGGATGGCAATCGCGGTGGTGGTTCGGGCGCATAGTGAACGTGATATTCAGCGGCGATCCGTGAGCGGGGAGCGACAGCTCGGGCGCACGGTGAACGTGGTATTCTGGCGGTGATCCACGAGTAGGGAGTGGCGGCGGGAGTTTGGCAAGGTGCAGCGAAGCTAGCGATGGCCTTGGCATGCGATGACGGCGGCTAGAGCGGCGGTGGCACGTGGGCAGAGTACGGCGGTGAGCGGCGGAGAGAGAGAAAGCGCGTGGGGAGAGCGAGGGGAGGCGGCGAGGGCTCGGGCGCATGGGGAAATGGGAGAAGGGTGCACTAGGAGCATTTCTATAGCTCAAGAAGGCAGCGAGGAGGCCGGGAGTGGCCGGGAAAAGGTGATAGAGTGGGGTGCAGACATGTTGTGGTGGCGATTCTGCATCGGGCTTCACGAGTAAAGTGGGAGAAAAAGGCGCGCGGAAGAGGGTGGTTGGCGCGCGCACGTGTAGGAAGGCGAGGAGGCCGGGGATGGCGGGACGTGGGAGCGGGCAGCGACAGCATGGGCGCGGCGGCTGGGTTTGCCGAAGGTGAGGGATGACAGGTGGGGTCATCGGTCCCACCTGTCAAAGAGAGGAAAAGAGAGGAAACCGAGAGGAGGCAAAGCAGACTTTTGCAAGGGGCGCAAGGGAAATGTGCTAGCAAGCTGGGCCGATCCGAGGGGAGAAGAGAGAGAAGGCGGCGCCGGTGGGCTGGGCTGCAAGGGAGTCAAAATGGACTTCTGAAGAGATGGGCCGAAAGCGGCCCAAGCATAGTGATGGGAATTTTAATTTGTTTTTCAATTTATTTAATTGCATAAATGAACTTTTTATTATTAAAATTATTTCCGGAGCTCCAAAATTTCACTGAATACTTTAGGGCATGGAGAATATTATAAAAATATTTCCAACCATGGTTTTTAAAGGAAATTTCAACTTCCTCCTCAATTTCACTTGATAATTTTATTTAAATTTTTAATATAATTTCTATAAATGCATTATTTAGTCACTTTTAATCTCGAACAAAAATCGGGGCATGACACGATACTACTCTTCGAGGGAGCATTGGATTTAGGTAAACTCCAGGAAGGGTTCGCTTGATCATTGAGAAACACCACTCTGGACTGCTCCTTTTGATCTCCTAGCTTGAAGCTTTGGGCTTGACTTGACCTCCATAAAGCTTTCAGTTAGCGCTCCAGGCTTAACAGCTAGAGAGTTGGAGGGTAAAGGAGAGAAATTTGATAAATCGTTTTGCAAAAAACACTCGAGGAAGAGAAGAGACATTTTCGCAAATAAGATGTTCACAACCTTGTCTTTAGGGGTTTGACCATTTGGCTCAACCTACAGCTGAGCTGAGTTGGCTCTGATACCACTTTGTCATGCCTAGAAAATTAGCCAAATTTCTATATTATTTTGTGTATAAATCCTTATCCATAAATCAGCCAAGGTACACAAAACGACAAATCAATATACAGATCCAAACGTAAATAAAGAGTAAATACTTACTGTGGGGGGTGTCACCTCAGGGTACCTCACAGAACAGACTCAAGGATAACTGAAGTCGGACCGAAAGTCCTCGGGACGGGGTCGGAAGCCCAACCTCCTGTTGGGGTCGAGCGCCCCGACCTTCCCCTAGGTCCGACCTTGGCGTCCTTTCTTGATCTCATCTCGTCAGCTCGACCTCAGGACTCCTAAAGAAGGTTTGCTTTGCAAGGCTCGCAGAGGAGGTAAGGAGGGGACAACCCGGCAGAAGATGATGTCACCGACAAGGCTACATAGGTGGTACCTATGGAGGACGGATCTCAAAGTGAGATAAGGCACAAGATGCCCATGACGCGCAGGACCCAGAGGGATCTCTATGTACTTTCCAGATGTTGTTTGTATCTACTTTTTAGATCTTTAGTCTTAGCTTTCTTGGTCCTCAAGTCCTCTTATAACTGCCCTCCTTGAACTATAAAAGGGAGGGCAGAATGAACAGGCCAAAAAAAAGAGGATGAATCGAACAACCTCTTAGACTATTCTTGGAAAGCTTCTTTCAAAGCCCCAAGAACTCACGCCATTGTAATCCTAGTTCATACTCCACCCCACCAAAGAACACCATACACAGAACGTAGGCCTATTATCCTTCGAGAGGGTTGAATTAGTATAAACTCTCTTGTATTTTGGCTTGTTTGATACGGTGAGACACCCTGACCATTCTCATTCACCTCCTTGGGTATCTCCCTTGGAGGATTGCCGACAATTTGTCGACACTTACAGCCGAGGCACATAGTCCTCACACTGAAAAGAAAGCGACAGCAAAAAAGATGATCCTAGCGAGGCTTCAGCTCCCCTCCACAGGCAAAACTCAACTGGGGTATAATCCTTTGTCTTCTAACTCCGTCTTCAACTCAGAAGCACTACACTTCTGGAAAGGAGGAAAGATAGCATACTCAGCAAGCCATGCCAATGATGCAGACGTGCAAGGGGAGACAAAGAGGGACTTGTGGCTATTTGCATAAAGGCGGTTGTAAACATTTATAATTTAAAACAGGAAAACTCTTGATTGATTGAGTCAAGGTTAATTCTCCACTGAACAACGTTACACCATGTTGAATAGGCCCAACCATCCCACCTGAACAAAACCAGTTTATTAAGCCAATTTAATTAGTAGTGTGGGACTAATCACGGTGAATCTGGTCGATCACCCATAACCACGAGCATGGTTATTTGAATAGTTTTACTTTGATCAGAGGTGTAAAATTATACCCACAAGACACAATTCCACGCATGTTTCCATGCCCCAAAGTACCACCATGATACTGCAAAGGGGAAAATCATGACAAGACCCTTCGCGTAACCCTCCCTCACCAAGCGATACCACACTGCAGATTTCGCCTCTACCCCTAAATCCAGGGTAGGCAGCCCCCTTGCCTGGGAACATCAGATAGGGAAAAGCTACACTACAAGTCCATCAGTTGTCCATTCTTGTTTGTGGTAAGTACGGTAAGTCTTCTAGGGTTTCCCGTGAACTGGTCCAATTTACATGGCGCAACAAGCAAAACCATGCACCCACAACCCACCATTAAGTCACCTTTTAGTTGAATAATTATGACCAATAAGCATGACCACGTGTCTCGAGCTCGCAGCTCGTCAGATACTAAAATAATCAATGTGATAATCTCATTAAGTGAGCTAGTGGTAATTAAGCATGGCTAAGCGTATATAATTTTAGCAAGGTCAACATAAGTGACGCGAGCTAGTCAAATTATCACCCAAGTTTGACAATGAATGGACATCAAGTTAACATGGCACAAGCAAGCAGATAGGTAGGCCCAGTTCCCATTTATTTAGCAAAACATGTAATTTATTTACAAACGGTAAAACATTTTGTAAAGTAGGCTCAATATGCTTCAAGGGGGAATGTGTGACTTGCCTTGCTTCTTCAGACAATCTTCCGAACGCTTTTCCTCGTGAGCGCGAACTTCTAAAATGGCTGAATCTACATGCTGGCACACAAAACAAGGAAAACCCATAACAAAACCAAATAAATAGTACATAGGAAGTAAACAAACATTTAGAGCTCAATTTTAGATAAATTTTGCAAGTTGAATGGCCCAATTTTGAGTTTGTATGAATTAGATGTGAATTTTAGAAGTTTTGAGCCATTTAAATGGATTTCTGGAAATTAAACCAATTTATTGTGCAATTATTAATTATTTTCTCAAAGGAAAATGGGATTTGTTATGTTAGCGATGGGAACCGACGCCGACACGCAGGCCCCATGCGTCAGCGGGTCAAAGGGGGCGGTCCACGTTGGACCGAGTCGATGCGCGGCCGGACCACGCGTCCACCACGTGGCGCGCATGTGGTGGCCACGAGGGACGAGCGTTCCTACGTGGCGCTGATGCGGCAAAGCCGCTGGCAGCCATGACGAGCGCCACATGGATGGCCCAGATCACCCCGAAGGGGATAGGGTGGCCACAGGAGAGCAACAGCCTGGAACGGCCCAAGACCGATCTAACGGTCGAGGGCGAGGCAAGGTGGCTCATCGGCCGGGCCAAGCGAAGGGCGGCGCGGCAATGGTGCACGTGGCCCAATGGTCACCGACAGAAGTCACCAGCACGACGACACGCACGGCGATGCGGCAAAGGAGGGCGAGGAGAAAAAGGGAGCTCACCGAGTCGACAACGGCGACATGGAAGGAAGGACGACAGCAGAGGGCATGGTGGTGCATCCTCAGGAAGGCGGCACGGACGGAGTTCTCGCGGCTTTTGGCGAAGGCAGTGGGGTGGCCGAGGATGATATCAACGCGACAAAGTCAGCGATGGTGGTTGCGCAGTGCGGTGGTGGCTCCAGCGGCGACAGCGCGTGGCCGGAGTATGGCAGCGAGCGCATAGAGAGAGAGGGCGGTGAGGAGAGTGCGATGGAGGGTACGGCGAGCTCGAGAAAATTGGGGAAATGGTAGAGGGGAGCTTAGGCGAGGGTTTATGTAGCTTCGGGGGCAACGGGTAGGCTGGGAAAAGGCCGGAAGAGGCCGGGCAGAGTGGGGCACCGACGTGGGGGTGACGCGGCTCCAATCGGCACTGACTTTCGCGCGGCGAGGGGAAAATGTGGAGGTGGAACCAACTCGCGCCCGCACGGTTGGAAGTGAGGACAGGAGCTAGAAGCGCGTGGGAGAGGCGGCGACGTGGGCAAGATCGGTGGCTGATTCTCCCAGACGGAGGTGGGAGACGGAGCTGACAAGTGGGACCCACCTATCGGTGGGACAGGAGGAAGTAGGGGCGCGAAATAGACTTCGCAAAGGGAAGGAAGCAAATGGGCCAGCGGCCTAGGAAGGAGGAAGGAGAGGAGGGATGGACTTCGCGAAAGGAGGGGCCAGCGGGCCGAGCGGCGAGCTGGGCCAGGAAGAGAGGAGAGAGGAGGGAGACAAAGTAGACTTCTAAGAGGGATGGGTCGAAAATGGCCCAGGAACAAGGAAGGGATTTTTAATTTGTTTTTCATTTTATTTAATTGATTAAATAAACTTTGTATTATTAAAATTACTTTTTGAGCTCCGAAAAATTTTTGGGAAATTTCAGAGAGTACTTTAGGGCATGGATAATATTAAAAAAATATTTCCAGCCATGGTTTTCTTAAAGGAAATTTCAATTTCCTCATTAATTTGACTTGAAAATTTATTTTAACTTTTCATATAATTTTCTACAAATGTATTATTAAATTATTTTAATGCCGAACGAAAATTAGGGCGTGACGGTTGGCTATGGCATCGAAGGCTAGCCCATGTAGGAATGGGGAATTTGTCAACTCTCTTTTATAGGGGGAACACATCATTGGACTTACTAATGGCTCTTTTGAAAAAGATCACGTGTGTAGTGCATGTTAAGCCGGCAAGCAAGTTGTAAATCCACGTACCATCCAAAACATCATGACCACTTCTAAGTCGCTCGAACTTCTTCATATGGATTTGTTTGACCCCGTGGCTTCCATTAGCATTGGAGATAATAAGTATGGCTTTGTCATTGTTGATGATTATTCCCGCTTCACTTGGGTTTTTCCTCCATGATAAAAATGATGCTCAAGATGTCTTCAAGCACTTCACAAGACAAGCACAAAACTAATATGATCTCACCATCAAGAATGTGCAGAGTGACAATGGAGGTGAAATCAAGAACACTCAAATGGAGGATTTTCTTGATGAAGAAGGCATCAAACACAAGTTCTCCACACCATATGATCCTACTCAAAACAACATCGTTGAAAGGAAGAACCAAACACTCATTGGAGCGACAAGGGCAATGCTTGATGAGTAGAAGACGTCGGACATATTTTGGGCGGAGGCCTTGAATACTGCATGACATGCCATCAACCATCTCTACCTCCACAAGCTTTTGAAGACATCCTATGAACTTTTGAGCGTTAAAAAGCCTAATGTTTCATACTTTCATGTCTTTGGGAGCAAGTGTTACATTTTGAGTAGGAGACCTCGTTCATCTAAGTTTGCACCTAAGGTGGAGGAGGGATTCTTACTCGGTTCTGAATCAAATGTCCATGCCTATTGTGTGTTCAACAAAACCTGCAGCATTGTTGAAATCACTAGAGATGTGACATTCGATGAATCTAATGACTCCCAAGGAGAGCAAGTTGTGGATCATGTTATAGATCATGAGAATCCTAGCAAGGCAATTGGAAACAATGCAATTGGAGACATAAGGCCAATCGAGTTGTAGGATGATCAGAATGATAGTGATCAATCTCCATCATCGGGCTCCAACAACTCTTCATCCAATCTGCAGAGTGGTGGCCAGGAAGTTTCCTGCCCATTGCCTAGAACTTCTGGGCACCAGACAACCATGAACTTCTGGGCTGGTGTTTCTGAAGGCGTGCCTCCAGCATAAGTGGATGGGATCAACGTTGTGGGCACTCAAGAGCAACCTAAGCAGGCTCAAATCCCCACGATGTACAATTCAAGGATATATCATACAATCCAAAGAGATCACCCGGTTGACAACATTCTTGGATATATCCAAAAGAGGGTATCCACTCAATCTCGAGTCACTAGTTTTTTGTGAGAATTACTCTTTTATCTCATCTTTGGAACCAATCCGGGTGGAGGATGCACTTGGGGATTCAGATTGGGTGATGGCCATGTAAGAAGAATTGAACAGCTTCACTCGCAATCAAGTATGGTCATTGGTGGAGAGACCTAAACAAAATGTGATCGGCACCAAGTGGATCTTCCACAAAAAGCAAGGTGAGAATGGAGTAGTAACTCGCAACAAAGCGCAGTCAGTGGCACAAGGGTTCACCGAAGTCGAGGGTCTTGACTTTGGTGAAACTTTTGCGCCGGTTGCTCATCTTGAATCCATGCGCATTCTTTTAGCCTATATCACTAATCATGATTGTAGACTTTACCAAATGGATGCCAAGAGTGCCTTCTTGAATGGGACAATCTCGGAGTTGGTCTATGTGAAGCAATCCCCTCGCTTTGAAGATCCAAATTTTCCCAATCATGTGTACAAGCTTCACAAGACACTCTATGGACTAGCTAGCTCCTAAAGCTTGGTATGAATTCCTTCATGATTTTCTTCTAAAAAATGGCTTTGAAATAGGAAAAGTCAATACTACTCTCTTCAGTAAAAAGTTTAAAAGTGATCTATTTATGTGCCAAATTTATGTCGATGGCATAATATTTGGCTCTACTAATGCTCCATTTAGTGATGAGTTTAGTAGGATCATGACCAAGAGGTTTGAGATGTCCATGATGGGGGAGCTCACTTTCTTTCTCGGGCTTCAAGTCAAGCAAACCAAAGGAAGGGACCTTCATCTCGTAAACTAAATACTTGAAGGATATACTCAAGAATTTTAGGATGGGGGATACAGAATCCATCAAGACTCCTATGCCTACCAATGGACAACTCGACCTCGATGAAAATGCCTACCCATACCTCGAGGTGCTAGAACACTGGAAGTTTCGGGTCACTTTCTTTAGGTTGATTGAGAAACTAGCCATGAAGTTATGGGCCATCTTCCCAGGAAGTTCCGAGCCCTGTACTTAACTATTGCAATTTCTAGTACTTTTCACGATCGCATATTCATCTTCTTTCTAGACGACATCTACAGGCTTTCAAATGGACCATCAAAATCATTAGTTTGGGCATCAATGAACACAAACCCTTCTCTAGATTGAGTTGAACCACTCTAGCAGGTGTTCATCTGATTTTATCTCAAGAAAATCATCATCCAAAGAACGCCACAAAGTCAAGTATTGCTTAGAACACCACATGTAGTGTTCAACTATGAAATTAACTACTTGCAGGAGGTTATAATTATGCATGTCAACGTTTTGGGTTGGCAAGGTTTTACCCTGGAGATATGTCTTCAGTCCTCCATCCAGCAAACTGGAAAATGATGGAACTCTAACAACTAGTTGCCAATCGTTTTGAGCTGGCCTAAAAATCACAACAAAAGATACACATTTAACTAATTCGTCCTAAATTGAATCTAGGGACAACAACAATGACAAGATTAGATCAAGTTACCTGTTGACCAGTTCTATGAAAATCTGCTCCATGCATAGGATTTCCTCCATCGAAGCCCTCCTCCTCCTTCCCTTTACCTAGCTATGCCACCATTTTGCTAGAGCCGTCGACCACCGAGTCGATTGCTGGAGCCGTCCTCGTTGTCGCTTGCTTGCCGAAGACCCATCCTCTCTTTGTGTGTGTGCCTTGATGCGTCGGGATGCAGTTGCCATCGCTTCACCTTGCTTCGATGCGCCAGACGAATGACGCCCCCGCCACTGTGGTTGGCTAGAGAGCCACCGCCACCTCACGTGCCTCTCTCGACGCACCGATCCCCATGCCCCCTGCCGCGCGTTCTCACCGAAATCATCGTTGTTATCTAGGGTTTTTTATCAAATGGGGATGGAAAAACAACGGGCGAATTGAAAACCCTTAGTAGAACCATAAACTACTCATTCATTAATCTTTTTTATTTTCACTCGTATTTCTTTAACTTAGTTAAAGGGACCCACCTAACAACCGTCCAAAAATATATGTTTCATTTTCGAAAAAAAGATAAAATTATAAACCCTTAAAAAAAATAAAGGCAAAACAGTAATTATGTTAAAAGTGGAGGCATGGACGCAACTGTCCCGAAACAAAAAGAAGATGTAGCTATTGCTTTGTCCACTAGTTGGATACCTAGCGGGCACGCGTTGAATAATAGCATCGGAAGGAGGGAGAAGAAAAATAAAAGAAAAAACGCGTGCGCCGGCGCCGCTGCGCCCCCGGAAGGAGAGAGAAACGGAGACTTGAGAGAGAGAGAGAGAGAGAGAGAGAGAGATGAGTTAACCCGATTTAATCGTAGGTTCCCCTCCTCCTCAGGTCCGCGGCGCCCCCATTCTCCTCGCCTCACCCAACCCAAGTACTCCACCTTCGCCTCAGATCCGCCGCCGCCGCCGCCACCGCCGCCGCGGCCGCCGGCCATGGGCCAGTGCCCCTCCGCTCCGCGCCACCACCACCACCACCACCACCATCACCAGCAACCCCGCAAGCCGCTGCCGCCTCCTCCTTCTCCACCCCCGCCGAGCACGCGGCGGCGCAGCCCACTCCCGAGGATGACGCCCCCGCGGCGGAGGATCACACCGCCGACCTCCCCGACGAGCTCCTGGCCGTCGTCTTCGGCCTCCTCGGCTCCGGCGACCGCAAACGCTGCTCCCTCGTCTGCCGCCGCTGGCTCTCCGTCGACGCCGCCTCGCGCCTCCGCCTCGCCCTCGACGCGCGGGCGCCGCTCCACGCCGCGCTCCCGGGGATCCTCGCGCGCTTCCCGGCCGTCTCCAAGCTCGCCCTCAAGTGCGACCGCCGCGCCGACAGCGTCGCCGACCCCACCCTCGCGCTCGTCGCCGACCGCCTCGGCCCGGGCCTCCGCCGACTCAAGCTCCGCTCCCTCCGGATCGTCACCGACGACGGCGTGGCCGCACTTGCCGCCGCGGCCACCAACCTCCGCAAGCTCTCCGTCGGCTCCTGCACCTTTGGTGCCAAGGGGATTGAGGCCGTCCTCCGCTCCTGCCTCCATCTCGAGGAGCTCTCCATCAAGCGCCTCCGTGGCCTCGCCCAATCCGAGCCCGTCGCCGTCTCCAGTCTCCGCCTCCAGTCCCTCTGCCTCAAGGAGCTCTACAACGGCCAGTGCTTCTCCTCTCTAATCACCAACTCGCCCAACCTCAGAACGCTCAAGATCATCCGCTGCTCCGGCGACTGGGACCCTGTGCTCCAGGAGCTCCCTCGGGAGGCCTTGCTGGCTGACCTCCATCTCGAGAAGCTGCAGGTCAGCGACCGTGGTGTGTCAACCTTGTCAGGCCTCGAGGTCCTCTACCTTGCGAAAGCGCCAGAGGTTACAGATGTTGGCTTGGGTAAGCTCGCCACCAGATCACCGCGCCTACGCAAGCTGCACGTCGATGGATGGAAAGCCAACAGGATCGGCGACCATGGCCTAGCGGCTGTTGCACAGAAATGCGCAAGTTTGCAAGAACTGGTTCTCATCGGGGTGAATTTGACGTCAGCCAGTCTCGAATTGATTGCTGCCAACTGTCCTGCCCTTGAGCGCCTCGCGCTGTGCGGGTCTGACACGTTTGGGGATGCCGAGATCTCTTGCGTCGCGATGAAATGTGCTGCTCTGCGCAAGCTCTGCATCAAGGCGTGCCCTGTTTCTGATGCAGGAATGGATAAGCTCGCTCAAGGCTGCCCACGCCTTGTCAAGGTGAAGGTGAAGAAGTGCCAGGGAGTGACGCCTGAGTGTGCTGAGCGGCTTCGGGCTAGCCGCAACGGAGCCCTTGCTGTGAATGTTGACACGCCAGGTGGTGCTGGTGAATTGCAGGATGCTAGGAGCGTTGATGAGAGTGGTGTCCTGGAGAATGCTGGTAGCGACACCCTGCCGGATGATTTGGATGATCGGATAGGGGGCCCTGACCTTTCCTGTGGCAGCAGCGGCAGGCCATTAGGGTGGAAAGCACGGATGGGTGCTTTTATGTCAAGGAGCTTGTCTGTTTCCATGTTCCGGAGGCGGCCGCTTGTGAGTTGTTATGAGTCATGAAAATTGGATGCTTTGGTTGCTCCGTTAGCTTGTTGATTCTTTCATGTTTGTATGTTATATTAATTTATGTTGTTCATTGCGACTGATGTTTTTGTCTTTTGGGATGGTAACATGCTGTTCTTCCTGATCGGCTTGTTGATAGAAATTCCAGTTTATGTTGGCAGGATACTTAATTATTTATTCTTGCTTTGAATAGCAGGGATGGATGCAATAGACAATGCAATCTATAGGCAGCCTTTTTATTTGGAAACACGATGTAGAAAACCTGCAATTTAATCTAAATGTTTTTCTTAGCTTTCCATGTTTGTTTTCAAGGCCTGAAAAAAAACTTTACTTCAATTCAAGGATGAAACAACTATGGTTAGCAATCAAGCAAAGTATGACATCTGGAATGAGAAATTTAGTTTGAAGTTGTGGTCATGTTTGTGGTCATGATTGTTTTTCTTTATCATATCGCACATGTAACATAAGAGGCATGTGCGTAGATGGTCATGTACTCAGGGGTTTCCCTACCCATTCTTTCTTCTGCATAATATAATGATAAACAGATCTCTTGTGTATTCGAGAAAAAAATAGTTTGAAGAGAGGTATTGTTGGATCAATTTCTTAAGTAAAAGTCACTTACATCTGTTTTTAAATTGATTATTAAGTTTGATAAAACCGAGCCATGTAGCAGAAGAACATGATGCTCTGTTTATATTATGCGTGTGAGATTTTTGATTTTCATGTAGAGAGGATGCCGCCTCCACTCATTCAAGATGTCACCAGAGTGGGATGGAAATTAATTCTTCATTTCCTCTCTTCTAAATGCGGATACTTTCTTATGTTCTTGCTGATTGTTGGATTTGATAGGATGCTAGATTACATGGAGAATATGTAATAATACAACCAATGAAGTCATCATATCTGTTTGAAGTGCATAAGTGGACTACAATTACAAGAGCTTTAATTTAAGGAATAACACCTGGGGATGCCAATTCTTTTTACATTCTCATCTGCTGAATACCCTGGGTGGTGATATGTGGAATACTTGCATCCCTGGTCTCACCTGTCTTACTAGTACACATCAAATAAATTTATTCTTTTCACCCCAAATATTTTCTGTTGAATTAATTGTTAGGTTTGATTCTTCAGCTTGTTTTTTTGTGTGCATACTTTTGACATGTTTGTTTCCTTAGGAACCTGTGTTTTGGTTTCTAGTTGGTATCAAAGTTAAGTTGTTCCTCACTAATGCTATTGATCATTCATGACTTGCCTGAAGCTAATACCATGTAATTGATAGTGCCTGTTTCTCTGTTTGTATGGTATACAATAGTCCAAATCAGAAAAAAGAGCAACTTGTATCGCAGTTCTCAGGCAGTTCCCTTGAAGGCTGGAACTATAATTAACAAATGATGTCTTGTCTATTTAGACATCACTGACCATTTGTTTTACCACTTTTCTGCCAGATATTTTCCCTGGAAACCGTGTGTTTGAGTGATTGGAACCATGTTATGTCAATTGTCACTTATGTTTGTGCCTATGTAGAGCAGCTATTCTGCTCCACTGGGTAGTTGACATGGACCTGAATGGTTTCTGAAGCTTCTCCCATTTGTGTCATGACGTTTTACACACGGTGTCTGAGTCTGAACAACTGAAAGTGCAGAATATTCTTAATCTTAATCTTCTTCCATGCAGACTGTTCAATGAAATGGAACACTCTCTTCAGTTTTCTAAAGGTTTGGCCATTTCATGGGCCACTCACCGGCAGTTGACTTTGAAGCTGACCGGTTGAGATACCAGTTCCCTACTACTGCTTCAACTAAAGCTTTCTGGAATATTTTTCTTGGCCTGTCCAGAGAAGAAGCTGATGAGTACAACTGGTGCTTAATTACTTCCAAGTTGTGGACATGGATGTTTAATTTTGTGTATAGTTATTGCTGTCATATATCATATTTGTGTGGCTAATTAGCTACGGAGTATATTTATGTTCATGTCCCTGCTAGGTCACCAACTCACAATTGTCTCAATAGTGGGACAAGCACAGGGAGTATGACTATTTGCAACTTGCATGGCACATTGGTGTTTAGTTTTGCGAGGTTTGGTGGTAACCCTTTGAAATTTAAACTGCTAATTCTTCAAACTCGTGTGAACTACTCCTATTTGGTTGGTTTTTTTCGTTTGATTCATCCAAAAAGATTATGGTATCAAAAATGCACGCTTTCTCCAAACTAGCATAAAACTGAACTTTTCTTCTACTAAGATTCGTGTTTAGATTTACAACACATGGAGGGGGAAGAAATTCGATGTGGTGCCAACCAGATTGCATTAGAACTGTTGACACGATTGCACAATAACTTCAGATAGATGCGCATTAGAGGACATGGCTGGAGATTGCTGGCCTGACAGATACTTCCTTGAACAAGGCACATGCTTGGCAGCCTTAACAGTGCTGACCAAGAACAATCGTGTCATTTCGCTGAGATGTGCAACAAGACATCTCAATTGAAGGCAAGATGTGGATGGTATCACAAAACATCAAGAAATAGATTTGACTGGATCATTTGGTTGAGCTACAAAAATCTTTCTCGTGTTTAGTTTGGCGTTATGTTGAGAATATAGGTACCGGGTATCCACATAGCCTGCATATTCGACTGTAGATAGGAGGTAGGTCAGATTAGTGTATTATGTAATAGAGTAGGACTCGTGTTCTATGGAAGGGCCTAGAGTCCCGATTGAATACTACCATGTAATAGATTAGAAAATTGATGTTGTGTCTAACTAGGTTTTTCTCTTTGTAATTCTGCTCTCCAACCTATATAAGGTGGACAGGGAGCCCTCCAAAGGCATAGCGAGATAACCGTAATCAAATCGTCAGATCAATATAACATCTGGCGGATACAATCCTCAAAATGAGTAGTGTATTACCTCTCATCGAGAGGGTTTGAACATGTCTAAATCCATGTCTTTCGCATCTATCTACTTTTAGGTCTCGTGCTCTACCCTTTTATTATTGCCGATTTTCAGAATCAACAGTTGGCGCGTCAGGTAGGAGAGACGTCGAGTTTTCCATTGACGAGTGCGATGTAACCAATCTTCGATGTTGCCAGATTCGTCTTCGTCTAAGTCTCTCGAACACCGTGAAGGCTTGTGCCAAGCTCGTTCTGTTCGTATGGGATTCAGTTCAGCTGAGGAGATCAATCTCGACGAGTTTAATGATTTAATCTCTAACATCACCAGGTTTTTTCCTTCAACTTATCGTTGCTTGTTAGATTGATTTCTAAACTCAGATTAATCTCTTGATGATTTCTTGTTGTTGTTCTCATATAATTATATGGCACTACTAAGGCGATTGATGCTGGTCATGGACTCGTGGCGTCGCTATGTGGTCATCCAGCCACGAGCCAACTCCACCGTCGTTGTTGCTGATGGGCGACATCATCTTCACCACTGGCTTGCCTCTGCTGCCGTCGAGTTCTTTCTTCGCCACCATGGTTGGTGGACTATGTCGCTATTGCTGATGGGTGACATCGATTTCACCATCGGCTTGCCTCTGCTGCCGCCGACTGGTTTTTTCACAGCCACTGTTGGTGGACTCCGTCGCCGTTGATGGGCAGCATCATCTTCACCACCGGCTTGCCTCTACTATCGTCGACTAGTTTCTTCATCGTCACAGTTGGTGGACTCCGTCGCCGTTGTTGATGGCATCTTTGTCTTCACCGTTGGCTTGCCTCCACTGCCGCTGTTTGGTGTCTTCGCTTTCACGGCTACCTTAATACGCCGCCGCCACTGATGGGCGTCTCTGTCTTCACCGCCGGCTTGCCTCTGCTGTCATCGTCTGGTGTCTTCGCTTTCACGGCTACCCTATTACGCCGTTGCCAGATGTCTTCGGCTTCACCACTGGCTGCCTTCGTCGTCACCGACTGATCTATTTGCCTCTAGGGCTACCCTAGTCTGCCACCGTTGATGGTGATTTTGCCTTTGCCGCTGTCGTATGATATCTTCACTTTCACGGCTGGCATATTATGTCGCTGCTGACAGGCGTCTTCGTCTTCATCATTGGTTTGCCTCCGCCGCCACCATTGGCTAGTTTCTTCGCCTCCACGGTTGGTGGACTCCGCATGGCGATATCGTCTTCATCATCGGTTCTTCGCTGCCACGGTTGGTGGACTCTGCCGCTGTTACTGATTGCGACATTATCTTCACTGCCGGTCGCCTCCATCATCGCCGACTATTTTCTTCACCTCCACTGTTGGCCGACTTTGTCACCATTGATGGGCAACCTCGTCTTCACCATGGGTTTGCCTTCGCCACTATCGAGTGGCACTCTCACCTCCATGACTGCGTGTCTTCACCATCGCTGTTGGCAACCTCATCTTCACCGTTAGTTTGCTTCTGCTGCCGCCAACTGGTGTTCATGCTTCACGGCTGTGCAACTCCGCTACCGTTGTTCGGCGACTTCATCTTCATTGTCTTTATCACCGGCAACCTATGTTGTCTCTACTTCTCCAGCTTCGCTACTTCACCAACCTCGACGTCTATGAGAACCTTGACACCTCGGCATGCGCCATCAGATACAACGCCGCGCTAATCTACTACAACAAGTGGTGCTCCAATCCTCAAGCTTTCTACTTGGACATTCTCAATGCTTATCTTCACTCAAGTGATGGGTATTTGATGACAATGAGCTACTATTCTTGACTCTATGTTTAGTTGTTTTCCAACTAAAAAGCATAGAGTCGAGGGCTGCACAAACATATGATCGAAATTTGACAGACATTTTTTCAGCAACTCCAACTTTCTTACCAACAATTTTGGCAAGCTCTTCTTCTTCGACCCGAGTTTGAATTAGTCAGAGGAATCAACAATCAACCAGATCATGTTCGGGCTTCTGGACGTTGTCACAGTCTACCCCAAGTTTTTCAAATGTCAAGTTCGAGATCTAAATTGTGGGTCTAGGGATGTTGGAGTCATAAACCAATCACTTCAGTTCGACCATTTAGACGACAACTACTCTCCTTCACATGGAACAACATCAACGACTACGACACAAATTTCTACTATCATCGACATAAATTAATAAGCGTTGCATCAATCTTCATCATGCATGTGCTAACATCAAGGATTCTACTCGAGCTTGGACATCTTTTAAATGATTCAATAGACTACCGTCATCCTTGACATCACCAACATAGTCATCTTCATCAACCTCTTTAGCATCGCCTCCACTTCGCCGGCCCCAACGTCTCCGCCACCACTACTGGACGTCTTCATCTTCACTGCCGATCGTCTTCGTCATTATCGACTTGTGCCTTCGCCTTTACGGCTGTGCGGTTACACCACCGCTGATGGGCGTCTTCGTCTTCACCATCGGCTTGCCTTCGCCATCGTCGACATGTGTTCTCGCCTCCATGGCTATGTGTCTTCACCACCATTGTTGGTGACCTCATCTTCACCGCCATGTCACTAATGGATGACCTTGTCTCTTCTGTCGGTTGCATCCGCCATCGTTGACTGGTGACAACGCCTCCACGCTCGTTACATTAGTCGCTACCAACGGACAACCTCTACCGCAACAGAAGGACAAGTGACATGCTTGGGGGCTCGTCAACTCAAGAATGAGGATCACACCTTTGTTCCCAGATCATTCCAAATATACACAACATGAATTCATGGCCATGGGCTTATCTCTTACGCTCAAGGTCTGGATCAATCATTATTTTCCACAAGGACCATCAGCTGAGTACTTGTGCCAATCGAGATTTAATTATCACATTTACTTCGGTACACCCCATGAGGCATAACCACTTGGATCAGAAGCCGCTCAGATGAGATGCACTCGGTCTACATCACCCGGGAAATTTGTCACTTGAGAGCAGATTAAGAGGCGTGTTACATGTGTCATCTTTTTAAGGGTATCGGTGGGCATATTTTGGGCCTAAGCCTAATATGTTTGCAACCCATATTTCAGGTGTGGTGAAGCCGTGTGTCTTATAGGGACTTAAGTATACTCATTTTTATGGTATGCGCGCGGTGTGATCCCAATACCTTAATTCCTTTAATCGCTGCATAAAGAATTTTTTATTAAAGTCATTTGGTATGCAATTTTTAAAGGTGACCAATAGCATGCTTGTATGGCTTTTATAAACTGACCTCTTCTTCATAAGAGTCAGGTGCTATTTTGCATCATTTTCAAAGATGGGGTTAGCCTAGTGCTATGCGCATTCTATACACAGTTGGCCTAGCGCTACATGATTATTTTTTAAGTTGCAGTTGGCCTTGAGCTATACGCATTATATTTTTAAGACGTGGTTGTCCTAGGGATACACACATTATGTTCTTAAACCGCGGTTGGCCCAGAGCTATGCACATCATATTTTATGCAGTCGGTATATCACCCAGGTCATGTTACTCGAGAAATCATATCACATATGCTGTAAATTAATATTAAGTTACTTGGCTAGTTAAAATTATAGTTCTTAACTATATGTTTAGTTGTTTTCCAACTAAGCACATAGTCTAGGGCTAAACCTATTAGGTGCATCTATTTGATGCACCTATTTATTCATCTATTCGATGCACTTATCTATTTTAATTTATTTGATGAGCCTTCTATAGCCTCTTTGCAAGATATCAAAATGAGGACTCAAGAAGTAAGCGCTCGAGAAGCCATTGTAGGAAAGATTGAAGCACTCGTATTGTTCATGAACCATCAAGAAGACTGCAACTTGACTGTGAAGGTCTCAGGGACTACTGTGGAGAATATGGGTATCGGGCACCCACACGGCCTGCATATCCGACTAGAGATAGGAGGTAGGCCGGATCAATTTATTATGTAATAGAGTAGGACTCGATTGTAACGCTACATTGTGTTCTATGGTAGGGCCTAGAGTCCTGACTCGATGTCGTGTCTGGTTAGATTTTTCTCTTTGTAAACCTGCCCCTCGACCTACATAAGGTGGACAGAGAGCCCTCCAAAGTTGTAGAGAGATAACCATAATCAGATCGTCAGATAAATATAACACCCAACAGATACAATCTCCAAACAGGAGTAGTGTATTACTCCTCATTGAGAGGGCTAACTTGTCTGAATCCTTGTCTTCTACATTCATCCACTTTTAGGTCTCATGTGCTAGCTCCTTTTATTATTGCTGATTTCTAGAATCGACATGTTACCATGGTGGGAATACGTATTGCCATCATAAGACACTAGAATTTAGTTTGCACCACCTCTTTGTTCCCAATGCTTTACTCACTTATACTTCCTTCATCTCTAAATACGCATAATTTTATTTAAAAGATTTATCTAAATAAGTGTAATTTTAGAGTGCTCCACTAGACTTTCTTTAATACTATCTAAATAAGTGTAATTTTAGAGTGGTTCACTAGACTTTCTTTAATACTATAAATTTTTTTAACCATTGAGCCAATAGTAATCTAACATCCTCGCTTTCTCCCCCTTCTTGTTTTCTATCCGTGTTACAGAGGGCAAATGACATATTAGTATTTTAATCTCTTGCTTAATACTCCTTATATCGGGGCAACCATTTTCTTTTGTTTGCTAATATAAGGAGTGCATGCATAACTAGCACCTTTTTCTTTAATTTGTTTTTAATCATGTACCTCGAAGATCTCTAATCTTATTGGTGCATGTATTGTATTTATTAAAGTGATCCAAATAAAATGATGATAATAATTTTGTTTTGATCTTGTGCTTGTGGTAATTTGTCTAAAATAGTTTAGGATAGAGATTTTAGGATAGAGGGAGTATGTCTTTTGACTAGCCAAAATTATATTTATTTAAGAACAAAGAGAGCCATGGATAAGATGTACGTTTGCATTTAACATGCTTGTTACTTCAATATATACTCTTAAACTTTATAAATTGGAGTGCCACAAGTTAAAATCTTTTCTTTCTTATCTACCTAAGTGATACAGTAACTCATAAAAGCAACAATTTAAATCCTTCCTTTCTTATCTACCTCCTTTCTTATCTACCTAAGTGATACAGTAAAACTCATAAAAGCAACAAGGATGAGACACATCATCTATCAATTAATGGCCGCTGAGTTCATAAAATGACAAAATAGTAAGGAAAAATCATACTCTCTTCGTTCCAAAATATAATAACTTTTAATATTTAAATTTTATCCCAAAATATAATAATTTTTTCATCTATATTCTTTTCTCAACCAATCAAAACCCCTCACCATTCAAGTTCTTCATCAACTTTCTCTTCTTAACCAATCACAACATTGTTTCATTTAAATCTACCTACCTTTTTAATATATGTGTACAAATCTAAAACTCTTTATATTATATTATAGATCATTAAAATGAGGAATCTTAGAGAAGGGACAAAATACAGAGAGTGAAGAGAAGGAAGAGTCTGAGCCACTCATTGCCTCATTGTTTGTGTCACGTTCGTCTCCCAAGTAGGCCTAGGGCTGGCTTGGCCTGGCCAATCAACCAAATGGTCCTTTGGACCAGATGACCAATCAAATAATTTTCAAAGACGGGGAAAATATTCTATATATAAAACTTTAAATGAGTTAGCGACAACAGAAACAATATATAGAAAAGAAATAACAGCTCAAACATAGCTTATAACATAATTATGATTATGGTGTACAATTTTACTTAAACTTAGACCCCATGTATTTGGAAACGTTTGGGAGTAGTGAAATTCTATAATTTTGGTTCTTACAATAATACCACAAGTTTAGCATAATCATAGTAAATTATTTATTTCCATGACAATATGTATTTATTACACATCAAGACAAGATATTTGTATTGAACGTAGACTTCCGACCAAATACTCTCTGAATATTAATCCATGCATGTAAAACAATTATATTTGCTAGAAGCAAGGGATAAACATAATATAATAGGAGGATAGTGGGATCATGCAACACCCTAAGCCTATACGTTAATTATTGTTTTAGCTGAATGATGGGCAATTTATTGTTAATTGTTATTTAAATACACTTAATAGATAGGAATATTATAGGAATATTATAGCCGCGTGAACTCATGACTTTAGATTTAGTTAAAATACCACCTGAGCTTATGATTTCTATTGGATAAAAACGTTGTCCGGCAACGATGGTCGTTTGAAACCAATCATACAGAGTAAAAGAAATATCTTTTAGAAGTGAATAAAATGTTTACAAGTTGAGACGATACATAGTTATTTCAAATATGATGTACAATATTATTAATAGATTTTTTTACATAATATTCATAACATGGATGGTTAAAATCACGCGAATGCCTGACATCATTCATTCACTACTGTAGTTATAACCACCTAACAACCTAAACAGTTAATACCACTCTCTTCGTGGTGAAATATGGCTAGGATTTGAAGGTGGGGGTGTGGGGGTGTGGGGGGCGGGGAGGGGTTGCAGTATGAAGGAGCCCACATGTGAAGCTACATCATCATTGATGCAAATTTTGAAACCTGAGTCCACACATGTAAATTTGGACTTTCAACAAACAGTTTTTACCAGGTGTAGTAAAACAAGTTACTACCTTTAAATTTCAATCTAGTATAAATAGTATTTGGTGACGAATATTTTAGAACACAGTATTACATCTTTTTCCTTTTTGTTGGTCTTGTTTTGGGGGTGTTGGGTGGTTTGAGAATAGGTAACGTTTGAAGTTAGCTGCGAAGTATTAGAATTAATCTATATCTATACTAATATATAAAATGTACTAGTTTCATCCGCAATTAACCAGTTTCATCCGTAATTAACCAACATTGATCACATGACGCGTGGGACCCATTCTCCATGCGTCCACACGAACCTGCCTCAAACCCACGTCATCCAGGGAGAGAAAAAAACGAATCACGCGCAGCATCGCTCTCCCCATCGCGCGGGCACCATCCCACGTGCGCCCCAATCCGCCGCCGCGCCTCCCTCATCTGCTGCCCACGCCGCCGCCGCGCGTCGCCGCCAGGGTTCATCTTACCGTGGGTGCATGTCGTGCCGCCCCTCGCCAGTAAGGCGGTTTTCGCATGAAAACCACGAAAATCGTGAAAACCAACCGACGATGAACAATACCAAATTTGAATTTGGACGATTTCGTGCATACCGTGAAAACCGCGCCAAAAACCACGAAAAACCACGCAAACCGTGCGAAAACCGTGAAAACCGTAATTTAAATTTAAACCAAATCCAAATTCGTGTCGTGCCGTGGTTTTCGGTCAAACCGCGTGAAAAACCACGCCACATACCGTGGTTTTCACGGCAAACCGTGCAAAATTTATTTTTTGTGATAATATATATATATATATATTTGTGATAAAATGAATTTTTCAAATTTTTTGAATTCGCACGAAATTATTGAAACGAAACCGTGGGGATGCCATACCGCACCCCGCGGTACGCACGAAAACCACGAAAACCATGGCGGTTTTTGAAGAATCGTGAACCACAGTCGTCGCGAGCGCCCCGTCCGCCGCCGCACCACCGCCGCGCGCCTCCATCCGCCACCGCTCTGCGCTCCCGCGTCGATCCGTCCCCATCGCCGCTCCGATGCGGCGCCAGGCTGCCTCCCGTGCTGATCCGTCCCCATCCGCCGCTCCGACGCTGCGCGTCGCTCTCCCCACCGATCCGTCCCCATCCGCCGCTCCGACGGCGCGCGCCTCCTCCCCATCGGCCGGCGATGAGAAACCGTCGTGGATCCGTGCCTTCCCCATCAGCCGCGGCCACTCCGCCCCTGCATCCGCCATCGCGTGCCCCCTCCCCCTCCATCCGCCTCACCGTCACCGGCGTGGGCTAACTCAGCGAGCGCGTGCGGGAGTTCGTCGACGACTACACCAACAACACCCAGTAGCAGTACGGAGATCGCCAGACAACCGAGGCTAAGGTCAGGTTTTCTCTCTGCGCGTCGCCTCTCTATTCGTTCGTCATGTGAGGATTTTGCTTGCTTATTGCGCTGCGATGTGGGTCTAGGGTGTTCTTTTAGGGTTCGGGGGTGGGGAGCTATGCTTGTGCAAACCTGCTCTTTTGAAATTTGATTAAGATTCATCGCAAACGTTGAACGATCAGAGGTTGTCGTTGCAAACGAAAGTGGGTAAGGTTTAGGGTACTACACAAATAGTTCCTTCTCCTGCCCTAACATGTGGTGATGATTTTGGTGTCTCAAATCATACCCCTGTTAGCCTCTCTGTTATGCATATTATTGTTTTCTATATATTGCCTTGTCATTCCGGTGAAATTTGTGATGCATCCTTTTAATCCTCTATTGGTTTTCCTTTTTTCAGAAAGAAATGCTTTTTTTACATACAGTCGAAGAAGCATGTACTACTTTTTACACCGTCAAATTGCCGAGTTTGCGTAGTATGTTTCATATCTATTCTCATCTTGTGAAGAGTAAGTACCTTTGAAAGACGGTATTGTGTCCCTGGCCCGTGCAATTTATTAAAATGGTATTCTGCACTTAGATTCATATTTGAGAAGTTGTTTCTTGAATAATAAATGGGATCCTGCAAACTAGCCCATCTCGATCAAATTCAAATTTATTTGAGATCCACAAGGAACATTCTGAGGATGGACCGATGTGTGCTCATAACCTCTTGATTTTTTTTCATCATGGTACCCTGATAAAGGGAGAAATTAATCTATCAAAAAACTGTACAAAGTATTAGACTGGAGTAGTTGTCTTGTTCTTGCAAATTACATGTACTATGTGCACTGGAATACAGTTCAGATTGTCAGGGCTTTAACAATTTGATGCATCCAATGAATTTTGTTCTTAAATACTGTTTATCACTAACACAAGAGCAATTCTTGCTATGTGCCCAACTTCTCATATATATGAAATAAAGAGCACTGCTTTTTTGGGTGCATATCTATCTCTTCATATTTTTACTACAAACCAAGATTTCTTATTGAGCCACATTATCAACAACTTACAAGCCATTAGATTATAATGTGGGAACAGTTTCAGGCCTAGATTGGTATTATGGTTTTTACTGTGAACTATATAGCGAGATAAAAGGAGTCATTTACCTTCACAAGGCCAAATAGGCTAACTTATGAATTGTTGTGTACCTTGAGGTTATTTCCCTCTGTGACCTCTGTGCTGTTTTGGAAACATAAAACTACTAAACTTAGTCATTTTATCTGTAAGTAGTGCCTAATGTATTATCTATATGTACTTGGTGCCCATATTTGATAGAAAATATTTATTAAATCGAGATAAATATGCTCTTGATCTCATCTTTTGTCTTTATTAAATCGAGATAAATATGCTATTGGGATATGCTGTTGATCCTAATTTTTTTCAAACAAAATTATGAATGTTTTTGTATATCACATTGTTACATAAAAATAGCTAATGGAACACCTCGGTTTAATTTGTAGTTGGATCGGGTAACATGCGGGAGCCGGTGACATTATTGTAGATACCATTCTTTGTGTATTCGGATGTTGCTATTCATATAGCATATGACTGTCCATAATCCTACCATGAGACTCATTTTCACCATCCTGCTTACTTTTGTTGGAACAATTAATTTGATCAGTTCCAAATTCTTTACCAGGTGCTGATGTACAAAACATGACTCCCGCATAACTTTTTTTTGTTTATGATGTCTAGGTGCTCTTGACTTCTGATTCTGGGGAGGAATTTTCAGTTTTATGGTTCGTGTTATTGTTTTCTGAAGACTTCAGCCTTTTTTCACTTGATCTGCAGGTTGGTTTCTGATCTGAATCTGCAAAATATTGGCTTGTATGTTGCTCATCTAATATACTATCAGATGAGTTACTGTCATCATTGCTACACGAACATGACATTGCACGTGATAATTGACCTTTTAATTTTTGCTCTACAGGATCCAACATGGCACCACGAGGACCTTCTAGGCAGTGGCGAATCTAGGATTTTAGCTTAGGGTATGCCGCCAAAAAAATTTAACATAATATTTTGGTAATAATTATAAAATTAACAATGTGATTAGGTATATATACTAAATAACATGATACTTTAAATCTTAGATTAAATAAAAACGATCCATTAACTATAATATAAATAGTTTAAACACCATACGATAATTAAAAATATATACATAAAAGAATACCAAAGACTTATAATGCTATTTTTCTGACTAATTTATTCGACACTTTCGAATGAACATGAATGTCTTAATTTATTCGGCGGCCTGGCGCACGAGCGGTCGGCTGCCGGTGCACAAGCGGCGTGCGGCGCGAACGGCGGGCGGCGTGAGGGTGCGGGCAGCGGCCGGCATGAGGCGGTGGCCGGCGCACGGGTTCAATAGCACTGGTTCGAGCATTCGGTGACGGTTCTCGTATTTCACTATTCTCGAGTTTCGACTTTCGAGTTTCAAGATAACAAGCCGAAAAGATATGTGTCATACATTTATATATATATATATATATATATATATATATATACTTACTTACGCGCGGACCGGGGTATGCCGGGGCCCACCCGGCATACCCCCTGCCTCCGCCACTGCTTCTAGGGGACATACAATGACTCCTGCAAATTTGTACTGATCCATTATATATCTCATCTGTTGTTTGATGAGAGTGCAGCTCATATTCCTGAGATGAGAATGCCATCACATTAGTTGTTGTCATGTTTAGCTTCAGAGTTTTTTTGGCACAAAAACTTTATTGGGCCCAGTACTCTTTGCAGACTTTTTCTTAGGATTGAGAATGGAATCAATTTTTATGTTGATTGCGAGCATAGGAAAATGGTTCCATTCTGAACTCGGGTCATCTGAACTTGCAAGTTTCTGAAAATCCACTAATAACTCTGAAAGCTTCTCAATGGAAAGTGATTTTGATACTGTAGCCTTAGCATACAATACATCTTTTTGCATAACAGATTTTTGAATAGGCCCATCTCCCTGATCAATTTGATTTTGCGTAGCTTGTCGGCGAGCATCTTTTACCGCTACCTTCATGTTAGACTTTAACTGTTGCCCGTGCTTCAGGGAAGCTCTTTCTTCGCTAATTCCTATCATTGGGTAGGCCAATGCATTGGAAAGGTATATATTTTTTTGTGTCAACAACATGTCATGTATTTACTGTATCCTAATATATTCATTATGCCTTTTTATAAACATTTTATGCGGCGTTCTCCTTGAATCAATCACAAGGGCAGAATAGTTAGTTTGCCAACTGCAACACATAGCATGCTGTTTGAACTTTGTCAGACCTCATATGGCATGTACTTTGCATAACCAAACATGCTATTTGTATAGGATGCACTTCTGATGCAAAGTCGAAAGGAAAGAAAGCATTTGCAAAGGGTGACTACCTGACAGCCATCTACTTCTACACCCTGGTAATTGCTCGACACAATTAATGTATGCTCGATACAGATTTCAGTTATAATCTGAAGCTGATTTTCAATTTTAGAATTTGTTTTTAGGATTAATTTCAGGGGTCTGCTCGCAACTTTCATTGCCCAGCTCTCTTTTCATGATTGTTAAGAAAAGTAAAAGATCTACTTAAAAATCAAAATTCAAAACTAGCTTTGGGTTATATTTGGATCAGTACAAGGCTACACAATAAATAACTAATTCTGAAAATATCAGGCATGGAAACATGAAGGGTCTTCAGTAATTCTAAAAACATGAAGGAAATTCTATAAATACAAGGCTACACAATAAATAACTATAAACTAGACAGGCAGCACAGAGGATATTACATAGAGATCTAGATTGATAAATAATTATGGCATCAATCTAGTTTAATCCATCATGACAAAATTGTTTGCTCTACACATTTATCTACAGTGTTTACTTTGGGTGACGTCCATACCCGCCGTGTCTATTATTGAACTTGCAGGAAGGCCCCTTGGGCTATACCCCAATCAAAGAATGGGCCTGACAGGGCTTTCTTTTCTTTTGTTTTGTTTTTTTGCATTGCTGAATTTGTGGTAATTTATCTCGTTTCATATGGGTGGTTGATGGATTTTTGAAGTTATACCCAAATGATTATGAACCGTCTATTACTATTTACTTTAATAAAAAAGATGTTATCAACTGATTCTTGTTTTTTGTCCTTGTTTTTCAAATGTGGTGATTCATTTCGTCTCATATGGGTGGTTGATGGATTTTTGAAGTTATACTCAAAGATTATGAACCGTCTATTACTATGTACTTTAATAAAAAAGATGTTATCAACTGATTCTTGTTTTGTCCTTGTTTTAGGGTTTAGGGATCCAAAATACCATATCATACCCAATCTCTATAAGTCTAAAAATAATTAGAGATTTTTTAGATGCAAACAAACCGATGGATCATGATTGCTTCAACCTGGCTATACGGATGGTTGCGTGCAACATAGCCAGGTTCTTTATAGAAGAGAAATACCATTTCATGGACCTCCAGCACAATCTTTAGTGTAACATTCATTTTCTACTTTTCTACTTATCATCCACACTCCACAGCAGCCATATCCTTGTACATGAATTTCAAAACCAATCAAGATCCAAATTAAATTGAAACCGCAAGATCTAAATTTTTTTGCTTCAATACATTGAAGTATTATGTTTACCTCATTGGAGTAAAGGTATATTGAAATGATCCCTTCATTGTATATATATATATATATATATATATATATATATATATATTGTCATTTTCAGATCATTATCGTCCCCCTGTAGTCAACATGTATATACATATTGTTAATTTCAGATCCTTTGCCATTCTTCTAGGGTCAACATGTACATATCTTTCTGCTTGGTTAACAGACATTAGCAAGCTTGAACACCCAACTGTCTTCCCTGAATTTCACACCTCTGAAGTCTAAACAAAAGGATCAAGGAGAAATGCGAGTTGCATAAGAAACCAATTTACAGAGAGAAATCAACTTGCATAAGAAACAAAAATGAAACTTGCATTTCTCCACGGGCTCCGATGGGGGAGGCGGCGTGCGGCGGTGGATGGGAGCGGCGACAGGATACATGTCTTCTTTGGGTTGGTTCGCAAGAATTGATAATATTGGTCACCGTGAATTTCTAGAGAAAGTTTTTGAGATGGGTAGATTACTGTGGTTCAGACTTAAGTATGCAACATATTCTATATTTGTACTTGATTACTTTAAGGAATATATACTGCGAGATATGTGCATTGCACATTATGTAAATCATGTCATTGTAAATATGAAACATTTGCTTCTAAAAATAAAGTTCTATATATGCCTCAAATATTCATCATCGACAAGTCAAAGTAAAAAAAACTTAAATTGATATCTATTTCTCTAAGTTGAAAAATAGGATTCTAATTTTCCATAATAATGAAGAGATTTTCCTTTTTATTGAGAATTCATGGTTGAGAGCTTCTCATATTTGTAATAATTCTGGTGTTCTGTAATAAATTTGTAGCTTAAATTTTTAAAGTAACTACAACAAATATGTTTTAGCAATGTGGATTCCACGTGCACGCTTATTAGTCCATTAAAAGAGAACGTGCACGTTACTAGGCATTATTTGGCCCATAGACTAAACTTGGTCCAAGATGACTACTGGGCATTAGGCCTATCTTTTTGAGATGTCTGAATCCACCGGGGCCATTTAGGACCGGCCCAATGAGAGTAAGAATTGAATTGGTTGTTCTGCATTGCTCCGACAACAAGAAGATCGTCTTTAATTCCCTATTTGGTTGTAAATTAAGCACCTACTAGTAAGAATGTCACTGAGGGTTCCATGAGAGGAAATTTACTGAGGATTAATGGCCTTACCCAGTGAGGAACGTGCAACAAGGTAGAAAAAGATAAAATATATTTTATTTTTATCAGTTTTATAAAAATATACATATATATACAGTAAATATGTCCGTTGCAACGTCCATACGTTGCAACGGGCGTCATTTTATTTTAGTGAGAAATTCAACATGGACACACCATGTATTCTGATTCAGATTCAGCATCGACGGGCATGGGGGCAGGCCGCCTGGCCCCGGACGTTCGCCTCTGGGCCGACCGAGCGACGAGCCGACAGGAGGGACGACGACGCAGGGAGGGAAGCAGACGAAGGACGAAGGTCCAAGCGGCGGCGCAGGAGCTCTGAGCGGCGACGGGAGGAAGGGGCATGGCATGGATGGGGACGGGAGGAAAGGGCGTAGGGCATGGCGCGGGAGCTCCGAGCAACGACGGGAGGGTAGGGCATAGGCACGGCGTGGGACGTGACGTGGATGCGAACGGGAGAGAGGGGCACAGGGAGGGAGGGACGCAGGAGGTTTTTTTTCATTCAAGCCCTCCCTTTCTTTTCAGCATTGAGATTGCAGGTTAATTTTATAAACACTTAAGGGTTTTCTGCAAAATAGGACTATGGGTTAATTTCATAAAAACTTAAAAAGTTTTCTGCAAAATAGCCAAACAAATAAAAATTTTAGGTGAAAACACTATAGTTTATATATTTATTAAAAAAATGTTTATATATTTATTAAAAAAATGTTTATATATTTATTAAAAAAAATACGTAAAGCTTCCGCTATTTCTTTCGTCCGTCTTTACACGAGTCCGAATTGCATGTGCCTCCTTCATCCCATGTCTTGCATCACTCCTGAATCCTGAATAATTACGTTGTCTCGATCTCTCTGAGTCTTTTCTCGATGGCTTATAACAACGTCGTGACACGCCGGGTCCCACTCGACCCCAACGCTCATCGCGCTTGCTTTCCTATCCTGTTGCTACATGTATCGCACACAAATTTAGAGTCCACACGACACACGTTCAACGTCGACCTTGCTCGTTCGCGATCCATGCAACCAATTTTCAGAGCTCGTCTGCCGAATCTGTTCGTCTTACACGATTCGTTCGAGTCAGACGACGTACTCACAAAACATAGGGGCAAAGACAGATTGGCGGTTATCTACATATACACATATGGATTCACGTATCCGTTCGTCTTACACGATCCGTTCGAGTCAGATGACTGTACTCACACAACGTAGGGGCAAAGACAAATTGTCAGTTATCTACGTATACACATATGGATTCATCATTAGAATTAAATCCTCTTATCTGTGATGACCTTTCATATGTCTGGATTTTATGGGTCACCATAACGAAATCATCTCAAACGAACCTAAAACCGTTACGGATGATACTTATCGATGACGGGTTAATTTTAAGTCCCGATAAAGATAATCTATGATATCTTTGTCGAGCCCCATAGAAGTCTGTCACCGATGTTCATCATCGGTGACGGGCTTCAACTTCAAGCCCGATTGAGATAACAGTTAGAACCGGCATCGATTGTAGGCCATAAATACCCTGATCACGGATGTGCTTTGAAATCATTTAGCCTACGACGCCGATTCAGACCTACATATTAGCGCGAAAAATTTTTAAGTCCTCATTCACTCTTAGAACCCTAGCGCCCTCGTGTCGTCGCCGCCGTCGGCCGCTAACCCCGCGCCCTCGTGTCGCCTCGTCCTCTGCTCGCCACCTCGTTGCTGTCTAGCAAGACCCGCTCGTGTCTCATCAGTAGTGGCAGGCTCCTGCCATCGCCGCCGACCACCATCTCCCACTGGAACCGCACCACCCACGGGCTGCTAGACCCCGAAGCGGCCGACGACGCGCTGTTGGATGCCTCACTCGATCATGAGTACGTCGTGGACTCCCCCGAGTAGCAGGACGACACCTCCTCCTCCTCACCACGCACAACAGACGACAATGATGCCGACGCCAATGTGGACATCAGGTGGGATAGGCGTTCTTGCAGGCAGGACGTGTAGACCCTCGCGCTTGCACCCTCCAGTGTTGGAAAAAGACCGGAAGAAGGTAGAGAAAGATAAAGGCAAAACTATCATTTTATGTGGTTTCTCTCTCATCAATTGAATGAAAGAAGAGGAAGATAAAGGCAAAACTATCATTTTATGTGGTTTCTCTCTCATCAATTGGATGAATATTATATTTTAACACGTCTAGTGTCCTACAGCAAATTATCACACTTTTGAAGTGTTATCAGGCAAATTCACGTCTTTACGGTGTCCCATAGCTAATTACACAATTTTTTGTGTCTCATAGCAAATTTTGCCTTGTTATTTTTCATGTCTCCGCTTATCATAGTACCTTTCTCCTTTCTTCGGCTATATCGTTTGGTGTGCCACCGTTAGGGATGAAAACGATCAGTAAAAGACCTTAACTATTTCTGTTCCCGTATTTTTTAGCCGGGATTGAGAACGGGAAAGGCAGACGGGAAAACAAATTCGGTAATATGGGTCATCAGGAATGGTCGGTAATCAGTAAAAAAAGAGAAACATCGACACACATGAAACCGCTTCAATGAGTTAACTCGACACAACAATTGCAACCATGCATAATCTGACGGTATTACAGTAAGTCCAAATTAAAAAACAATATATCACAACTCAGTGACTAACAACTCACAAGTTGACCATGCATAATATGTAATTTAACAACATTACGGACAAGTCCTCCGCTAGGGTTTGAAACGTACGCTAATGGGCCGACGGGGGTGGCCGGGTGGGGGTGTGGGTGTGTGGGTTGAAATTGGTTGAGAAGGCACGAGAAATGAGAATTTCCTGCGGAAATTTTTTCGAACAAATATGGGCTCCATGAATACGGTCGGAAAAACACCCCAACCATTCCCGTTTCTGTTTTTTCTCACGGAAATGATATTCGGTCCAGATTTTCGTTATTCGGTGTCGATCGGTACAGGATTTTCCCGTTTTCACTTTCATCCCTAGCCACCATCTCTTATGCCGTCGAATGATCACTCTCTTTTTTATGCATGCGGATGTCTCACCAGCACTTTTTTCTTAACTCTCACATTTTCTTTCGGTTGCAACTTAAGATCATTTTTTCAGTGTTTGAAAAGAATTAGTAAAAATTATAGCGTCGTCATATTAGCAAAAATATTGTTTACACCCAAAATTGGCATCTAGTGATTGAAACAAGGAAAATTGCCAATATTTGGAAATCTGTCGGTTTCCTTCGGAGAGGCCGGTCGACCGCCGTGTATAGGCCGGTCGGACCAGGGCGCCGGGCGGTCGGGCGGTGGCATGTGGCTGGTCGGCGCGGAATCCGAAACCTAGCCGGAGTCGTCGGTACTCGGGTTTCTTTCCTCCATACGGTATGTCTCGGGTTTCCAAAGGTGTCTACCCCGAATTGGACGTGGAGAAGGGCCTGTGAAGGGCAAGACCAACCCCTATTTAAGGGCCAAGGCCGGTTCAAATTGCATAACCAACACATACACAACCAAAACCAATCTAGTTTCTAGTTTTTAGCTAATTGAATCATTCTTTTATTTTTTCTACATTAGTTTGTCCATCTTTGTCAATATGCGCCGTAAATCGTCCGCCGCCGCTGCGAGAGTGCGACACTTCTTTGTAAGTTTGTCTTGAAAACTTTCCGTTCGCCCACGAGACGGGTGTTTATCTATCTTTTTATCTAAATCGGCTTTGTTAGCCGGTTTAATCTATAAAAGCCATCTTGCTTTAGTTCTTTGCTAGATAAAGGTGGTTGACGACTCCATATCATCGCAAGACGTTTAGGTGAATCGATCGTGCTCGTGCCTTTGCCAAAAAAGGTGCTAACACGATTTTTGGTGACTCCGCTGGGGACGTTAAGTTTTCGGCCATCCAATCCGGCTGAAATCAATTTATGAATTGACCGGTGCTATATATCATTCATCGAATTAATATATCAGCGGCGATGTTATTCGGTCAATGCTTGAACCAATCTACTGAAGCCGGCCACCGCCATATTCCTACGTTGCACCCAGGCCGGTTGCTACAAACACGCTCATGTGTCGAGGACATCAAGAGCAGCGGTACCAAAGATCAGATCCGCAATCACCGACGAGAGTAACCGAAGCAAATTCACACGCCCATCGTCTCACCGAATTATATTCGGTCACGGTGTTCTGTTGGTCATTCAAAACAGCACAACAGTATCAATTGTTGTTTTCTTGCTACACACGGTGGTCGAAAGAAAAGATTAGGCTATTAATCAAAGCCAATTTGCCGAGTGGCAGGCAACAACAACTTTGTCTCCTTTTATTTCCACGCACGGTTACCGAGAAGAATAGGAAATCAACAAAGTTTAGCTTTTGACGAAATTGTCTAAGTACAATAACATACCAAGAAAAATTCAAGACCGTATATTAATCTATTCGGTCAATTTTCTATATGGCCCAAATTAATTAAGGAATTTCTTCATCAACCATGACGAGTGGGAATGAGATCAACGAGATTACATTAGAGGGGATGTTGGCAAGATCGCTCATCAAGACCCATCAAGGTGTGATTCTTAAGCCTGGACCTCCTCCTAGATTCGAGGTAACCTCCAATTCGCTCGATACATCTATTGCTATTCAAAAAGTTAATGGTCGTTGTGTAGATGCATCTGCTACTTCTAGTTTTGCTTATATACAATATGCTTATAATGCTATGGAGGGATCTATGGGTGTTTATACAGCCGATTGCACAGGAATCGGCTATATGCAGAACTTAGCCAACGGTTAGACCGTGCATGACTCCGGTCTGACTGCATTACTGACCATCAGTCAGACCGGACTATGAGTCGATCAGACCGAGTGCTAGGCCGGTCAGACCGTGCCTACCATAGTTGGTCAGACCATGCCCTATCTTGGCCAGATCGGACTTCCTACGGCCAGTCTGACCGCATCACTGACCACCGGTCAGACCGGACTATGGGCCGGTCAGACCGTGCCTACCATAGCCGGTCAGACCGTGCCTTATCTTGGCTAGATCGGACATCCTACGGCCGGTCTGACCGCACCACTGAACACCGGTCAGACCGTTCTATGGGCCGGTCACACCGGGTGCTTAGCCGGTCAAACCAGACTATCTATAGCTGGTCAGACCGGTCCCCTAGAAGTTTCGACAGGTTTTCATACCATGACTAGCGGTACTGATTTTAATTATTATTCATCACCTGTTAATACTGTTAGTCATGTTATTCCACATACTCATGCTATTTGTGCCAATAGTTGCTATGAGCCAGTACAAAATCGTCAAGTAGATGGATTGGCACAAAACACGCATTATGGCCAGTATAATCATATTGTGCCGCCACAGTCATCTATTCCTAGGCCGCCAAATCCACAACCAAGGCCTTAGAATATGGAAGAGCAAATTAGAAACATCATTAGAGAATCGTTTGGAATTGAGCCAAGGAATCGTGCTGAGTTTTACCAAAAGCCGTATCCTAAATATTTTGATAACATCCCATATCCTCGTGGTTATAGAGCTCCTGAGTTCACTAAATTTAGTGGTGAGGATAATAGGACTACATGGGAACACATAGGCCAATTTCTTTCACAGTGTGGTGAGACTAGTACCAATGATGTTCTCAAATTGCGTTTGTTTTCTTTGTCTTTGTCTCTAGTCTTGCTTTTACATGGTTTACCTCTTTACGGTAAATTCTATTCATACTTGGGCTCAATTAGAACAATAATTTCATGATTGCTTTTATACGATGAAACGAGCTTAAGTTGTCTAGTTTAACATCGGTTAGACAAAAACATGATGAATCTGTCATTAATTATATCAAAAGGTTTAGAGATGCAAAAAACCGATGTTTTAGTTTGAACATAACTCAAAAAGATTTGGCCAACATTGCATATAATGGATTGCTTGATTCTATTAAAGATAGATTGAATGGCCGGATATTTCTTGATATTGATCATGTGTTGGATGAAGCTCTGGCTCAGAAAAGCCGAGTGGATGATAATAGCTTAAATGCTAGTTTGGATCATAATGCAATAACCAATATAGCCAAACCAAGCGTTGGTTCGGATTGTGTTACTACTTTGAACAATAATAGAATAACATGCATGGCCGAACCAAGTGAAGGTTCGGATTGTGTTACTAGTTTGGACAACGATGCATATATAGATGGACCAAGTATTGGTTCAGATTGTGTTGCTAGCTTAGATAATAGCATCATTGAAAATATAGCCGAACTAGATGACGGTTCGGATTGTATCACAGGAGATAGTGAAATAGTATTGTCACCTAAGACCGAGTCACAGATCGGTCATGTGAATGTTGGAAAAGATAGTGACAATGTCTTGTAGGGCAGTGATGAAATAGAGTTTAAAGCAATATTGCATACATGTGAAAGGCCGTATCCTAAACATATAGATTCGGTCCCATACCCGCAAGGATTTGAGGTGCTCAACTTCACAAAATTCACAGGTGAGGATGCTAGAACAACAACGGAGCATATCAGCCATTTTATTGATCAATGTGGTAAGGTCGGTAATGATGTTTTGCTTAGGTTAAAGTTGTTTCCTCTTTCTTTGTCAAACTTTGCATCTACATGGTTTGGTTTACTTGCTCCTAATTCAATTTCTACATGGTCACAAATGGAGCATGAGTTTCATAATTATTTTAAGGATGCGAGCTTGATGGGGCAAAGACCGATTGATAATTCATCGGTTAATTGTGATACTATTTCGGCTACACCTATTGCTAAGACCGGAATTATTCATAATTCTCTTCCTACTGTTCCTATTGATTTTGACGACAAGAAAGTGTTGATTCGGTCTAGTCAAGCCGAATCTACAAAAGGGAAAAATGTTATTATTAGGGATCCTCGGCCCGAGATAGTTAGGATCAATAATGCTAAGGTCGAAGATCATAAGGTTACAAAAGATGAGTCATCTAGTTCTATAAAGACTAAAAAGCCAATGCTCACTTTTGAGATGCTTATGGCTAAATACAAGAAGGGATTGGCTGGTCAACGACTTGATAATCGTACTAGTGATGCAAAAGACCAAGATTGCTTCCTAGAAAGAGATTTGGTCAAACGCCAAAGCAATCAGAACCATCAACAATATCAACTCCATACAAACCTTCGGTTGCGGTGCCATGGTATCCATATCCAATATCACTATACGGTTATCTTGTTATGTATTATATGCCATGGATGCTTCAATCACCTATGCCATTTCATCAAGAATGGAAAGAATCGCCTAGGTGAGTACCAAAACATTTACACAACTCAGGACAAGACCGTTTCTTACAAAAGAATCGGTTCGGTGGATCAAAGGTGAACAAGGTGAAGAAGGTGTGGGTGAGAAAAGAAGTCAAAGCTCCGGAGGTTGATACTATCAAGGAGGAGTCTCAAGATGTTCAAGTACCTACTGGAGATGCGACAAAGGAGCTACAAGCAGAGAAGACCGAAGTCGAGATCATGATTGCCAACAATGGTGGTCTGACCTTGACAGTTGAGCGGTCTAACCACCAGCCTACGACCAGTCTGACCGAGCCATCGGGCCGGTCGGCCAGGCGACTCACGGTCGGTCGGCGGGCCCGAGAGGCCGGTCCAGCCGGGGCATCGAGATGAGTAATAAAATTGAGGGCAACACAGGAGCTTCCGTTTCGACCCCAAATATCAAAAATCATTGCTTGGCTCCTAGAAAACAACCACAAGCCAAAGTGGATACCTTCCGGCTTATCTCGCTCTCAAAAGAGGAGCTACAATGTCTTTGAACCATAGGTCAAAAAGAAAATAAGGCCGAAGATGTGGAGAACAAAACATCTGATAATTTGAAGCCTCGAACAACATACAAGCAAGTGTGGAGACCCAAGGAAGAAAAACTTAAGAGACCGGTGATTTCCCAGAGTAGTAATAAATCAAATTTGATGAGAGAAGAATTATCGGTCGTTAGAGGTAAGTCTCCTCCACATATTGCTATGGATGCTACTACGGTGTTTATCTTGCCTTCGAAATCGTGCTATCAAGAAAGCCGATTTTGCTTGGGGGGCAATACATTAATATGCTCATGAAGAAATCAAGAAAGGTGAACGGCGATGGTTACAACATCACATCTTTGAACCGCCGTTTGTTGGATGCTAAGGCAAGGTATGGGTTTACCGTGTTCATCATTATAGTATGCCTATGCCATGTTAGAACATTGCTTGCTATCTAGCACATGTGTGTTTTGCTTATCAAATTGATATTATGCATACGTGTTGCAAATGCCAATTCTGAGTGGTAGAATTGGTGAGTTGGCGTATAATTTATCTAAAGTATGATTTGGCTGGTTGGTCTTTGATATTTATTAAAAGCCAAATCATGCATGTTTTTATGAATCACCATAGAAAATATAGATTTCATAATTACTACATCATGAAATTTTGCTTCTTAGTAATTCGGCTAATGTCAATGATCAATATGATGATTTGTTCTAGAGTTGTTTTATTTGGGAACATTGGCATTGTTATAATATTTTGCATACATGTTTAAGCTGATTACTTACACTTGTAGTTTATTGGAATTCATGCATGTGAGACATATGACTTTGGTGATTCATTATTGATCATACTTGAAGTGGCTAAGTGTTTTTGATGCCTTGATAATTATTGTTTCAAAAGCCACTTGGATTAGTATTCATCTAGGCATATTAATTGCATGTTATAATTTTCATATGTCTAGAAAGAAGAAATTTTGGTCCAATAATTTGATATACCAAGCAATATCAAAAAAGGAGTATTTTTTAATACTAGGAAAGCCGGTGCTTGATTTTAATTCTTTGGGGAAAATTGGCGAAGTCACATACTGCGGGCGTTTGACTGGCGCATCACTGTCGGTCTGACCGTAGGTGGCTGGCGGTCTGACCGGCTTTGTGTGGCCGGTCTGACCGGTGAGAGGTAGAGGTATGACCGGCATTGCGTGGCTGGTTAGACCGGGTTTGAACAGGAAGTTGGGGGGCACGATACACTTGATTCAGAGGCCGAATTAATTGTAAATTCGAACATTTGTGCCCAGAGACAGAAGAAGAAGATCGAAGAACATCTGAAGTGGTGGCATGAGGTGTTTTCTGAAGTGTTATGGGCTCACAGAATATCTACACATGCTGCTACCAAGGTTACTCCTTTTGAGATGGTCTATGCACAAGAAGCCATTTTGCCGGTAGAGGTGAATCTTGGCTCTCTTCGATATATAAAGCAAAATGATTTGTCGGTTGAAGACTACGAGACCTTGATGGGAAACAATCTTGATGGGGTGATCGACAAGCGTTTGAAGGCTTTGGAAGAGAAAAAGAGTGTGGATAAGGCTTACAACAAAAGGGTGAAAGCGAGATCATTTCAAAAAGATACTTGAAGAAATACTTCTCAAGCGTTTGGCAAGATGCTTAGGAAGTCTTATGGCCGGTAATTAGATTATCGCCCTGAGATAAACATGTTCTATGCTTTTAGATTCACGATGTTCATCAAAAAAGACAGGGGGCATGTATTTACACCCAAAATTGGCATCTAGTGATTGAAACAAGGAAAATTGCCAGTATTTGGAAATCTGCCAGTTTCCTTCGCAGAGGCTGGTCTGACCGCCGTGTATAGGCCGGTCAGACCGGTGGCATGTGGCCGATCTGACCGGCAGAGTCCGAAACCTGGCCGAATTCGTCGCTACTCGGGTTTTCTTCCTCCATACGGTATGTCTCGGGTTTTCAAAGGTGTCTACCCCAAATTGGATGTGGAGAAGGACCTGTGGAGGGTAAAACCAACCCCTATTTAAGGGCCAAGGCCGGTTCAATTGGCATAACCAACACATACACAACCAAAACCAATCTACTTTCTAGTTTTTAGCCAATTGAATCGTTCTTTTATTTTTTCTACATTAGTTTGTCCATCTTTGTTGATTTGCGCCGTAAATCGTCCATCGCCGCTGTGAGAGTGCAACACTTCTTTGCTTGGAAACTTTCCGTTCGCCCACGAGATAGCTGTTTATCTATCTTTTTATCTAAATCGACTTTGTTAGCCGGTTTAATCTATAAAGCCCATCTTGCTTTAGTTCTTTGATAGATCAAGGTGGTTGACGACTCTATATCACCACAAGACATTTAGATGAATCGATCGTGCTCGTGCCTTTGCCAAAAAAGATACTAACAAATATATTGTTGTCGTTGTGAAGCATGATGTGAACTCGTGGGGACACACGAGTACGTTAGGTGGGGACACACGAGCTCACTCGGCTGGGCAGCGAGCCGCGCGAGTTCGCATGGGGGAGCTGGGAACTTGCTGTTTCATTTTGTTTATTAAGTTCCTGTCAAGTTTTCTAAAAAAACAGTTTCTGTGAAGTTAATTAGTAATTAGAGTGCTAATTGAATCATGACGGTTAACTTAATTTTGTTATTAAGATACTAGTGACGGTAATTAATTAATTAAAAGATTAAAGCGACGGTCGCCGCCACGCACGCTCCCAATCCATAGGGATAATGCCGGCTACACGGCACGGCCCGGGCATGGCATCAGTATGGCTCGTGACGACATGACCCGTTAGACATGGCTCCTATAGCGAACCGAACCGTGCCGACCCATGTGCTGACCCCCCGCCCAAGCATGACCCATAGGTGGCCAGGCCATGCCGTGCCGGCATGACTCGATGAAGGTCCATGTGCCGAAACCAGCTCACGGGCCAAGGCTGGCGCGGCTTGTGCTGTGCAAGTCCAAAAATGAAAAAGGCCAAAGTATCGTTCCTCGTCCGAAAAAAATTAAAAATAAAACTATTCCTCTTTCAAAAATTCAAAAATCTATTCCTCATCCAAAATTCAAAAAATGAACTATCCCTCATCTTGAAAATATGAATTGTCTGAAATTTAAAAAAACATTCACACTTAACAAAATATTTCAAAACAATATGTTCAAACATAGTAATGACCTTTATTGATGTTTATATCATTATATGATACAATGTCTCGTTAAAAACTTTGTCATGTAAAAACTCATATGGAAATATGAGAAAATCATAACAAAGAATAGAGTACAGCTCAAAAGGTCACTCCTACTTATAAAAAAGTTTTATGTTATTGGGTTTGGTCTTCATCTATATAGAGGTTCTCGAACTGGGCGTCCAATCCTTGGTTATCAGCAGTGTATTGGGCATGTTCTGCTGCTAGCTCCTGTCTTTAACGCTTAGTAGCATTTCGATGTGGTCGCTGCTCAGACTCATGCTCTTGTCTTCGTTGATTTTTTCGCACAGATTGAAGGCCGATTTGGAGGACACCGTTGACACGGGCATCGTCAACACATCCCGTGCTAGTTTTGAAAGTACGGGATATGTTATCTTGTGATCATTCACCATCCGAGGACGTTGAAGTCTTGTGCTTCATGCCTGATGGCGTCGTTGTCCAAATAGTTGGAGAACTCTTCGGCTGGACCATGCGATCTAGCATCTCCACTTGTTGATGACGAACTGCTACCACCATGGCTTGAAGATGAGCCACCCAAATTTTGTCCCACTGCAGCTTCTTCTTACCTGCTGCAGGGGCAGGTGGGGGTTTGTGCTAGTGAACTCCTTGAAACTTTAGTTGATATTATGCAAATACCTCATACAATTTAGATCTAACCTCTCCATAATAGGGACTATAATATACCCCTACAGTATCTCCAATGAGTGATATAATATTAGAGAATCCCCTTAATTTACCTCTAGGATCAAGTATGAAAGCAAAAGCATACAACATAGGGGTATTTTCTAATATTTTAGATATTTTTGTTTCATGTTAAAGACAGGTTGTATTAGAAGATCATCATTTTTATATTCTTTTAACAAAGTTGTAATCTCAAGAATATTATGCAAAATAAAATTTGCAGTTGGATAATAATTTTGTGACAAAATAAGAGTGCAGTTATAAAAGGTTTTAAGAAATTGGAAAAACCTTCGAACAATTTCCCAGGTTTGCTTAGTCAGTATTGGCCCCACCGTCACTGTTTCTTAGGCCATTATGTGACTGAAGAAAAACAGTTAGTAATTCGCTATAAGGTAAAACAATCTTCAATATTAAATACGTAGCATTTCACTAATGCTCCGCATCGGTTAAAAATTTACATGCTTTCTTACCGGATACATGGCAAAACCTCTTTCATGCAACAATGCGTGGGTTAGAAGTAGTTAACCACGCGATTGCTTGACGAACGGCATCGATGTGAGCACTCAGTCTTTTCAACCCAGACTTAACAATTAAATTAATTATATAGCATGCACAACACTGATGCAGTAGAAAAGACTTAGCATAAACACAAAATAAAGGCTGCAAGATTTTCATTGCCCTAGAATTAGCAGATGCATTATCTAAGTGACAGCAAATATTTTATCAGCAAGATTAAACTCATTAATAACCTCTCTAATTCTTTCAGCTATATTTTCACCTGTGTGAAACATCAATTAATCTAAGGCCTAGTACTCTTTTTAGCATCTGCCAATCATCATCAATAAAATGAACAACTATGCTAAGGTAATCCTCTCTAGCTGTACTATTCCATATATCCGAGGTAACACTAACAGAAAAGGTGCATTCACTAAATAATACCTTCAGTGAACTACAACACTTCTCATAAACATTTTGTAAATCACGGGTTGTTGTTTGCCTACTAACAACTTTAAACCTAGGATTATGCAAAGTTTGAACGTAATGTTTAAAAGCAGAACTTTTCACCAAAGTTCAAAGGTAAATCTTGTCTAGCAATTAACTTGACAAGAGATTCACGAGCTACCATGGGATCGTACTCCCAACTACGTATCATACCGTCAGGATTTAGAAGAAGTTGTTGCTGCCGGAGTTGGATTCCTTGCTTCCTCACACAAGACTTCGCATGGCGCTTCAAGTGTCCTGTACCGCCAGAAGAATTTGTAGATAATTTATTCCTACATATTCTACAATGAGCTACTGTTACCTTCCTTTCGTCGGGGCCGGTCATGACCACCTCATCAAAATGTTGACAAGCACCGAAAGTTCTCCATCTCTTCGAGCCGGTGTTCGTCAAAGCATTACTATTCATAGTGCTAGAATATCCTTCTGAAGCCGCAGTCGCCGCCTAAACCGGTACCTCCTGCACAATTGGTGGTATTGGAGTTGATCCAGGGCATCGTAATCTCCAGTTGGGAATGACCCCAGCACGTAATTTACGTCAAAATCACCCAATGTGAACGACGATGACTGATATGCATAGTTCGGATCCATTCTAAAATATTGAAATGAGATAAACAAATTTAAAATTATTTATTCACTTCACATAAAAATAAAAATAATACATACATATGAATATTAATTACATACTTTTCTACCGCGTTGTCTTCACACCTCTGCGATTACACTATTTTCAACTCCAAAACCATTTTTGATTTTTGACAAAATTTGAGCAAAATTTGTCTAAATCAAAAAGTCAAACACTAGGGAGCACAAGAGAGTACTTGAGAACACAAGATGAGATGTTTGGGGTGAGAAGAAATGGCTGGAGTGGTGCCCTATTTATAGGATGAAATTTCACATTTATTGAAATTTTTTCGATTTTTTTAGCTGCAACGGCTAATTTGAAAAAACTAGCCGTTACTGGCCGTTAGGGGACGCGTCGTATGATTGGTCGGTTTGCTAGCCGTTAACGGCGCCCTGACGGCCAACCCGCTCTCCCCTGCCACGCGCCGACGCCTGACTGGCTGTCCCCGTTGCGCGTGCCGTGCCGGCTCGTGGACCGTACCATGCCTGGGCTGGCACGATACAGTAACCATGTCATGCCGGCCCACGGGCTCTGACGACGGTCTAGGCACGGCATGCCTTATCGGGCCATGTCAACACTGTCCATCTTCTTACATGTCGTGTCATGTCATGCCGATGAACGGTACTTCCGTCTGGCCAGCACTACATAGGGATGCGAACTCCTCTACGTGGCGATATCACGCTAGCCGTTTTCGTTACTTCCTCGCGTGAAGTCACGCTCGGTGCACCATGCGAACTCATGATGATATCACGTGTTAGCGCACTAAGTTCGTATTCTAATGATAACGATATATTTATGATAATTTTAATAAATATATGTATTTCTATAAAACCAACAAAAGAATACGGTAACATATATTTTTAATTTTTGTTAAACAAGATAATGCTTTTAGTATATAGACGTGGGCAGCCAGTAAAGTTCACGAATTTGTTGTTGGCTCTCTATATCTTGAGCGTGTGTCGTACTCGATAACATGTGAGTTTGTCCTCTGTATGTAGTGATGTGTGTGCTCAGTATTTAAAAAGAGGGTTTTTATTGTGGAGTTATATTTTAGGTTGGCATGTTAACATTATAAGAGAAACCCTCTTTAGTAGCATCGTGTAACCTTTTAGTTTCAGGTTTTAAACCGGGAAAAAAAAACTATACATCTTTAGTCTCGATTGATGTTACTAATCGGGACTAAAGATTTTTTATTTTTTAATTTTACTCATGCAAGCTTGCTACTTGTTTATATATTATGCATACATATTTTACACACATATATAAATATATACACACATATAAATATACACATATATTATATTTCTAATTAATTTTTACTGTTCTATATCGTATATTACAAAAATTTCTCTATGATGGGATCCACGACCACTCCAATCCCTTAGAATGCTCCCGCGGGATCAATAATTTGCTCGTCGATAAATCCCATCAATGATTCTCGAGAAGCCTGTATGAAACCATCATGATGGGGGAGTTTGTCCCTTATGCAATAATCTGTTATTTGGAAAAAATGAGAAATAAATATATGAAATCAATAAGAAATCAAGATGTAATATATGAATGATAGTTATGCGTACATCCAGATCCTGGAGACATATGGCTTGGTGAGTTAGGCGTTGAATGTAGTCGCAGACGTAGTAGCTGCACAAATTCGTCCCCTGCGCTTGTTTTGCATGCTAAAGGAGAAACGACGACAGATTTAATATATATTTTTATTTTAGAATAAATTAATGATTCAATATAATTTTGGAGCATATACTTACTGGAAATTTCATTTTCATTTCAAGCTCATCATTCCAAAGCCCGCGGACCTTCTCACGAAGCCATGCCCATGCCGTACGTGCAATTGCAAGCTAGTAATTATTCGAGAACCGCATAGTTGCAATAGCAACTAAGATGACATTACTGTCTAACACTTCAAAATCTTTGCGAAAGTAGACTCTAGTTTATTCATTGAATCCTATACATGGATCCGCGAGTGGCTAAGGTTAATTAGGAAAAGGACCCAATGGAATTTGCAAATTGCGCGAGATGATATACATGAAACTGTACATGTACGAGGTGAAAATTGGTACGGAGGTAGTAAAAACTCACGCTGTGTTGTACGACAGAAGTATCCAGGACTTATAATGTTGCTACACCAACATATGGAGGATATTGTCCTTTGTTTTTGCCAGATATTGTTCTAGCATCGCAATGTTAATTTTTCTAGGGTCCATGAATCCTATTTTCATCCATCCCCGCTCCTTGCACTTGTGGATCGCCATTTTACAACGGATAAAAGAATTGTAGTCAGCTACATACAAGGAGCTAAGAAATAAGATAAATTTAACTGAACGATACTTACAAAATCCATGTGGTTATAAGAGAGACATCGAGGGCATCCAACTGGTACAAGTCGAAGATGTCCTTGAAGCGGATAAACATTAGATCATCTTTTTCTTCGAAGAATGTGTAGTTTTTGATTCGCACCGTGATCATCTCTGTACCTTTGCTTGAAGCTTCCATGTACCACTGGTGAAAGCGGTATATCTATGTGGAGGAGAATCTTGAGCTCATCATGCTTGACAAGAGGTCGTCCGAATGTATACTTATATTTCAGCTCAACCTTCTTGATAGTTGCATGTTTGGATAATTGGTCCATCGTTATTCCTACATCTTCCATAAATTTTTCTTAAATCATCTCTTTGTGGTTGCACCACCAGCTCAATGGATTTTTGAGGTTGCATCCTGAGCTGCGGGACATCTTTGGCCTTTGCTGTCGCCTTCCTATGTGCCTTTCTGATCGTCCTGTCGTAGTCCGACTATGGTTTCGGTTTAGCTGGTGGCGCAAAGTACATCTTCTTAAAGAAGGCCTTGGTCGCTGCGTCGATTGGAATAGTCTTCTCAGGAGACTACTTCTTGAAATGTGCCTTCACCTCAACTTGGACGACCTCATGCAACTCCTCGGGAATCATGTCGTACGACATTTTCTTTGGAGCTGGCAGGAGCTGGTCAATTTTTGGCATCTTGCTTTTTGGTGAACTGGTTGACATTGACTGCGCGGCTCGAGCTTTGTGCTTAGGAGGCGACAGAGGAGGCTGAGTGGCAGACCATTTAGGAGTCAGTGCTCATGGAGGCGACGAAGGAGGCGGAGGAGGCTAGGGAGTGGGAGACCATTTAGGAGTCGGTGCTCGTGGAGGCGACGGAGGAGGCGAAGGAGGCGGTCCACGAAGAGGAGACGGTCCACGTGGCGGAGACAAAGGAACGGAAGCCGCTTCTCGCCCGTTAAAGATGATGAAGGGCTTGCTCCATAGAATGATCGCATGGGCTGTTTCTCTTAGTGTCGTCTCCCCATCTCCTCCGGGAATATCCAGCTCAAGATCTTCAAAGCCTCGTTCCACCTGTTCAATTTTGACTTTAGAGTACCTAGGTGGAACAGGCATGCAGTGAAAGGTCCTGTCTCGTTCAACTGGTATCGCCATGCCCGACGCCACCTTCACAAGAAGAGATTTTATTAATTAGTAATCAATCTTGATTGACAAGTTCTTGTCGAGAATATATATCATAAAACTACGAGCATACCTTGATTGACAGGTTCTTGAATGGAACATGCAGCTCACAAGGTGTCCGCTGCATGATCTCATCAACAGGGCATGGCGGTACTGCTTGAGCTTCTAGGGCCTATTCAGCCACATGGCCTGTAGAAGCACAGGTGCTGCGCTGATGCTATAGTTGTGGTGGATCTGGTTGGCTCACATGCTGGCTCCACAGCTCGGCCATATGTTCGGCCACCTTTCTTGCCACTATGTCATCGATCTACGAGAGTCGGAGCTCCATATCAGCTAGCTTTGCATCCGTATCTCGCTTCCTCCTCATGCGGCTCCTATAGCTTTGGATGTCCTCTTGGAATCCGTATTTTCAGGGAACAACACCTTTCCTCACGTTCGTCCTGGATGCTCAGGGTTTTGTAGTGCAAGCGTAAGCTCGTCCTTCTCTCTGTTGGGCTGGAATGAGCCCGAGGTAGAGGCCACCACTGCGTCTTCTAATCTTCTGGCGGCTTCTTGGATTGCATCGCCAAAGATTATGGAGCCATCGACAAGATTGAGTGATCCACCGTTAGCATAGAACCAGTGCTTTGATCGTTTCGGCTAGTTGACTGTGGCCGGAACGATATCTCTAGCTAGGAGGTCGGCTTTCATCTGCTACCTTCTGATAGCCGCTTGACCCTAGCTTGTGATGGTACTGTTTCTTAGCTGCATTGGTCTTGTTCTTCTCAATGAGCGCTTGTGCTTGCTCTCCTGTCTTAGTATTGCAGAAAGGCCTCCTAGTGATCTCGTAGCGTTGGGAATTTGTTAAAGTCTAGGTTCTGGCCCTTAAGGATGTACTTCTTGTGTAGTTCCTTCTTGAAGTTCCTGAAATGCTCGGCCATCTTTTTTAGCGTCCATTTCTTGACCCTGTAGGATCGAATGCCCAACGAAAAGCCAACCAGAGGGGGGGGTGAATGGTTGAGTACCCCAAAAACAAAGTTTTAGCGGAAATAAAACTTTACCTCTGTTTTCTTATGCCGGTTTGACCGCAAGTGTCGCACCAGTCTGACCGTGCTGTTCAGCCGGTCTGACCGCCTGATGACCTTCGGTCTGACCGCCTGTAGCCGATCGCCTCAGCCGATTGAACGATGTAGCCGATGCCGATGCCCGCCGGTCTGACCGCCAATGTACTCGCGGTCTAACCGGGAAGAAGACGCGGTCTGACCGCCGTAGTGTCTGCGGTCTGACCGGTTAGCAGATCCGAAATATGCCGCCAAATCGAGGAAGAAGAAGATACAAAGAATTCTCAAGAAGATTAATCTTTATTGAAACTCTCTGTGTTTACAAAGTGCAAACAAAGCACTCCTCACAAAATCTCAATCTAAACTTGAAACCCTAACTTGGGAAGCTCTAAAACTCGAACTCAAAATCGATAAAAGCGATACCGAGGGGCCACGCCTCCCCTCACTATTTATACACAAAATCCGCAGCCAAGAGCCACGAATCCAACTCATACAAGAAGTCCTAATCCACTAGGAAACCTTCTCGTACAAGAAACAAACTATACATAAACCAACCGTAACAATCCCGGTTTTCCTAAAACCGAAATTCCGCTTTCCATACGTAACAATATCTCCATTGTATGCCATATGGAAACTTTCCAATCATGTGCACTAATCTCTACCCTTCAGCATCCCGCATGATCCTCATCTCGAACGTCACCTTATCTCCAAGTTGACTCCGACTCGATCACCGGCAACACTTTCCCGAGGCGTAAAGAATACATGCACACAATTAAATAAAGAATATCATATCCGATCACAAGCTATCCAAACTTGACTCATTGTTAGCATAAACAACCAGACACGTGCATAGGAACACAAAACTTCCATGTATGTATAAGGAAACAAACCGAAACCAAAACCGAAACGAAATCGGCAACCAGTCGGACTGGCTCGGCCGGTCTGACCGCAGGCAACTGCCCGGTCTGACCGTCGAAACACCTCCGGTCAGACCGACAGAACATGCCCAGTCAGACTGGCTGTGGCAGCCGACTGAACACTGTTTATCATCCGAAAATTTAACTCTTTCAAAATCATAACAATCAAATCAATAAATCCCAAATAACCAATTGTATCATCCAAAGAATCAAACACACTTTGATTTTACAATCTCCCGTTGATGAACACATTGGCAAACAAAATAAAAGAGTTGTTTTGGTGTTTGAAAAGTTAAAAACAAAAATGATACAAAGCATTTGAGAGCTCAAAAATCAAAAAAAAATTTCTAATTTCTCCCCCTTTTGAAAAGAAAGAAAATCCTTTGACCCCAAAAAAACTTGAAAATTCTTGTGCACTTTTTATGCAAATGTTCTCCCAAACAACATTATGTTCTCCCCCTTTTGACAATGAATTCATCAAGCATAGGAATTATGTTTATTTGATTGTCAAGAGCTTAGCACCATACATAAAGCAAGTCAAGTCATGTGTTGCAATAATAGGAAGATAAATTTATCAATGAGATAGCAAATATACATTAAAGTATAATCATGAATCAAATATTTTATAATTAAGAGCAATAACACAATAAAAATTCATGGATTTCAATGATTTATAATGCAACATCTTTACAAGCACATAGGTTGAAAGATAAACCCAAATATATATACCTATTGCAATTTTTATTCCTTCTCAAATATACCTTTTTGCACATATAATTCAAGAGAAAAACTTTTTCATATTGATTTGAGCCATATTTGTTACTCATATTTTTTTCTCTCAATTATTCCGAGTACGTCCTTGTCGTCAAGACTGTTTCCAAGGATTCGGTACTCATTATTTTTGCTCACATCGAATACGTCCTTGTCGTCAAGACTGTTTCCAAGGATTCGGTATTCATTTTTTTCTCTCATAGATAATACTTTATTCTCTTTTCACAATGAGCAATTTTAAGTAATTTGAGGAATATTAAAGCAACATAATATATATATATATATAAGCATTTAAAATCCAACACAAGTACAAGTATCAACATTGCATATTTCTTTAATTCAAGTATTGTGTTAAAGTGTCATGCATTATTTCTCTTAAATATAAAATCTAGATCACATAAAAATACTAGAATACATATAAGCTATGCTAGTGACAAATAAATCTTCATAATATTGCTAGCATGCACATGATCAACAATATGTATGGATAAAGCTCTCTTTTTTAATTTATTTCAATCATGTAGCTTGATAAATCAAAGAGCACAAAAACTCCCCCTCAAAACATGCCAAAAGGATGAATGATTCCCAATTCCCCTCGAAGAAAAGCAAAGCGAGAAGAATCCAATGGTTTTGTAAAAATATCAGCAAGTTGCAATTTTGTATCCAAAAATTTCAATTCAACATCTTTCTTCTCAACATGATCTCGCAAGAAGTGAAAACGAATATCAATATGTTTGGTGCGTGAGTGTTGAACAGATTCTTAGCAATGTTAATGGCACTTGTATTATTACAATAAAGAGGCACATTTTCAAAAACAAGTCCATAATCTTTTAAAGTAGAAATCAGCCAAAGAATCTGTGAACAACAACTAGCAGCAGCAACATATTCAGATTCAGTAGTAGATTGAGCTACACTAGATTGTTTCCTTGAAGACCATGCAATCAATGAAGTTCCAGAAAATGAAATGTTCCACTAGTACTTTTTCTATCAATTCTACAACCCGCAAAATCAGCATCTAAATAACCACTTAAGCAAAGAGAAGATGAAGTTGAATACCAAATACCAAACTCAAGTGTATGACTCAAATATCTCATGATGCGCTTGACCGCTTGACGATGAGAAGCACGTGGAGAAGCTTGAAAGCGCGCACACAAACACACAGCAAATTGTATGTCTGGTCTAGAAGCAGTTAGATACAACAAAGATCGAATCATGCTTCTATACTCCTTTTGATCCACAGCTTCACCATCTTCATCGGGATCAAGAACAGCCGTAGATCCAATGGATGTAGAGATTGGCTTGCAATGCTCCATCTTGAACCTGCGCAAAAGATCTTTGGTGTACTTTGTTTGATGAATGAACGTACCTTGACGTGTTTGCTTGATTTGTAAACCCAAGAAGTACGACAGCTCACCCATCATACTCATCTCAAACTCCCTACGCATAGTCTCAGCAAATTCTACAACCAAAGAGTGAGTCGAACAACCAAAGATGATATCGTCAACATATATCTGAACGAAAAGTTGATTTTCACCATGCTTAAGAACAAAAAGTGTTTTATCAATTTTTCCCATTTGAAAACCTTTTTCAAGCAAAAAGTTCTTAAGTCTGTCATACCATCCTCTAGGTGCTTGTTTCAAACCATATAAAACTTTTGAAAGTTTAAAAACATGGTTGGGAAAATTAGGATTTTCAAAACCCGGTGGTTGTTTAACATAAACTTCCTCCTGAATAAAGCCATTTAAAAAAGCACTTTTAACATCCATTTGAAACAATTTAAAACCTTTGGAAGCAGCAAAAGCTAGCAAAAGCCTAATTGCCTCAATCCTAGCAACAGGAGCAAAAGTTTCATCAAAATCCAAACCCTCCACCTGAGTATAACCCTGAGCAACTAGTCTAGCCTTATTGCGAACAATCAAACCCACTTGGTTCCAATAACATTATGTCCAGAAGGAGGTTCAACTAAAGACCAAACTTTATTTCTTTCAAAATTTTCAAGTTCTTCATGCATGGCGTTAATCCACGATTCATCAGTTAATGCATGAGTAACATCTTTGGGTTCAAAAGAAGCAACAAAAGCAGAATGCGCAGAGTCATGCGCAGTTACCTTAGATCTCGTCGTCTGCTCATTTAAATTACCTATTATTTGGACCGGCGGATGTAGACGCTGAATGTGCAAGGGTGCTGTGATCTCAGAAGTTGATTCACGTTCTGGTTCAGCACTGGTCGTGGTCCCCGAAGAATCTTCTTGATTGGAATCGACGGAGTCCGAAGAGGTTGGCCCCCGCCGGTCGACCGGGTCTCGGTCCTGGCCAGGGCAGCCTCCTCCGGTCGACCGATGGCCCCCGCCGGTCCGACCGGCAGGTCGACCTCATTGTCATCGTCGTCGCTTTCGTCTTCAAAGATTCGACCAAACTCCCCCCGATCCTATGGCAGTGTACCTGAAAAATCTGGTCTAGTACCGGGACTAGCCTCATCAAAAGTGACTTCGCAAGTCTCGACAATTTTGTTAGTCTCCAAAAAAAGTACAGGATAGCCACGAGTGTGTGCGGGATAACCAAGAAATAAACCATCAATTGAACGTGATTCAAACTTATCCAAATTTCCAGATTTTAACACAAAGCACTTGCAACCAAAAAACACGTAAATGAGAAACTTTGGGCTGACGACCAAAACAAAGCTCATAAGGAGTTTTGCCAAGTTTAGAACGCAAGAAAATGCGATTAGAAACATAGCAAGCAGTGTTAATAGCTTCGGCCCAAAATTTTCTAGGTGTGTGATATTCATCTAGCATTGTCCTAGCCATTTCAACCAAAGAACATTTTTTTCTCTCGACAACACCATTTTGTTGAGGAACACGTGGAGAAGAAAATTGATGTTCAATTCCTTTTTCAACACAAAAATGTTCAAAAGAGGCATTTTTAAATTCACCACCATTATCACTTCTAATTGTTTTCAAAGAGTTGGGAATTTCACAATTCAAGCGAAAGAAAAGACTTCGAAAGTGTCCAAAGGCCTCGTCCTTATTTGCCATGAAGAAAACCCAAGAATATCGAGAAAAATCGTCAACAATAACTAACACATACCATTTTCCTCCAACAGATTGCACTCTAGCTGGACCAACAGTGTCCATATGTAAAAGCTGTCCCGGTGCATCCGTTATCACAGAAAGAATTGGTGTGTGAGAAGAAGCAACCATTTTACCATGACGACATGGTGCACAAACCAAATCAAGATCCTTTTTGAGTTTTGGCAAACCACGAACAAGATCCAAACCACTTAAACGAGTCAAATGATCAAATCCAACATGACCAAGTCTACGATGCCAGAACATCAAACCTTTGTTGAATTTTGCAACTAAACAAGTAACAATAGGAGAAACAGGGTTTTCAAAATCAGCTTTAAAAACTCTCCCATAACGAGAAATGTTCAAAACAGAATCACCGCAAGAGTTAAATATTTTACTTCCAGTTTTCTTAAAATGAACTTCAAAGTTTTCATCAACAATTTGTGAAACTGAAAGTAAATTGTATTTTAAATCTTCTACCAAAGCTACCTCTTTTAATTCAAACTTGTCACTTACCTTGACGGATCCGGTAGCGATAACGGCACTTGTTGAAGCATCCCCAAAGATTATTGATTTCGTCTTGGATGCCAACTTGAGGGAGGAGAACCACTTCTTATCACCGGTCATGTGCCGCGAACAACCGGAGTCCATGATCCACACGTTCTCCTTCCTCGCCACGAAAGCCTACAAAACAAAGGATGTCGAGGCCTCGAGTACTGGGGTTAGTTAAAAGAAACTTAGGAATCCAAGATCGAGACACACGACCGTAGATCCAATAGGCACAAAACCATGAGAAAAACAGTTTTGGAATTTTCGGAAAAATTCCTTCGGGGCGGTCCGACCGCGCGTGCTGCTGGGTCGACCGGCGCCATCGCCGTCGACCGAGTCGTGCCGTTGGTCTGACCGGGTGCCAGGTCCGGTCTGACCGATGGACCAACTGCGGTTTGACCGGCCTTCCCGAGGAAAACCAGATTTTTGCCACTTTGATTTTGCAAAGTTATTTTCTCTTTCTTTTTCTGTTTTCCGCTAATCTGAAACAAAAACCAAGAAGATGACCATCTTTACCACAAAAAGAGCAAGAAAACTTTTCTTTAGTAATAGATGGTTTTGAAGAATTAGGTTTAGTTTCTTTTAGATAAACAGAAAGAGATGGCAAATTTCCAGCAGACTTGAAAACTGTTTTCATGGTGTTAGGTTTTGTCAAGATTTCACCGTTTTCAGTTATTCCTAAAACATTTGGAGGATTTTTGGTGAAATAATCATGAGCATCAAAACCTATTCCCTTATTGTCGCTACACACTTTTGATTTGTCCAAAATCATGTTAAGTTGTTTCTTACCATCGGAAAATTTTTGTAAAGAACTTTTCAAGTAAGAAACTTCTTTTCCAAGATTAACATAATTTTCACAATCAATTAAAACATCTTTGCCTTTGCGACATTTAGAGCAAGAAGCTACCTCATCTTGTTTCACTATTTCTTCCATGTGCTTAACACGAGCTAAAGCGTCTTTTAGTTTTAATTCATTAGCATCACAAGTTAAACAAGACTTAGAAGCTAAAACTTGAGAATTATTGACATCTCTAATTTTTAAAATTTCCAGCATTAAAACCTTACAATTTTTGCAATTATCATCATTGGGAATAAGAGATTTCAATCTAGCAATTTCAGCATTTAAAGATTCAATTACAAATTCTTGTTTTTTGAACATTTTCTCACATTTTTTATTCTTAGCACTTAAAACAAGAATTGCATCTTCAAGTGAGCTTACCTCATTTTCTTCATCTGAAGAATCTTCATCTCCATGCGTCATGAGACAAACGCTGGAGATGTTCTTGCCCTTCTCCTCCTCACTGTCAGAGTCTATGTCGCTGAGTGGCTCAAAAGCGGCATAGACTTGACTCAGCACCTTCTTGATCATCTCCTTGGAGCGCCTACCCTTGGGTTCGTCATCTTTTGTCTTTTCAGCGCTCTTGTCCTCCTTCTTGCTCCTCCCAAGCTTGGGGCAGTTGGAGCGGATGTGATCCAAGGCGCCGCATTCAAAGCAACGCATTGGTCCTCCTTTCTTCCTGAACCTAACTCTGTTCATAGCTCTGGAAAGCTTGTTAGTAGCAAGAGCCAAGTCCTCCTCCTCGAATTGCTCGAGTTGTTCATCGGACATGGTGTTAATCAAAGCAAGAGCATTTGAAGATGATGAAGAAGCAACATCTGAAGAAGTCGAAGGAGAAATAAAAGCACTTGACTTAGAATCCATTTTTCGAGAAAGAATATTCATCTCATGAGTTTTGAGTTTTGTATAAAGCGAATCCAAAGTCAAATTTTCCATGTTAACAGATTCTTGAATAGAAGTTACTTTCATCTCCCAAACAGACATATCAGGACCATTTAAAAAGTGGCGAGAAATCTCAGACTGTGGATAATTAGTGTCATAAGAAGAATCAACAGATCTAAGATTGCTCAAGATTTTATTAAACCTACCAAGATAGTCATCCAAAGCTTCAGCAGGTTTCATCTCAAATTTTATATATTCCTTTTTAAAAAGATCTCGACGAAGTTATTTTATGTTTGTAGTTCCTTGATGAAAGTTTTTCAAAGCGTTCCAAATTTCATTAGCGGTTTGAAGATGAGAAACACGATCAAAATCAGAACGCAAAATTCCATTCAACAAAATATTGCGAGCTTTGCAATTGTTATTAAACTTGGTTTTCAAAGCATCAGTATTAATGGCATCGGGTATGGTGTAGGGAAGCGCAACCTTTTGCCACACATCATAGTCTTGAGCCATGATGTAAGATTGCATCTTACTACACCAATACGTAAAATCGGTGCCATCAAAAACATGCGGTTTTGTTGAAAATTTATCCGACATGATGAAAGACTTTAGATCAAAGAAAATTCAAAGCAGAAAAACGTGGCTCTGATACCACTTGTAGGATCGAATGCCCAACGAAAAGCCAACCAGAGGGGGGGTGAATGGTTGAGTACCCCAAAAACAAAGTTTTAGCAGAAATAAAACTTTACCTCTGTTTTCTGATGCCGGTCTGACCGCAAGTGTCGCACCCGGGCCGATCCGTGCTGTTCGCTGGTCCTCGACCGCCCGATGACCTTCGGTCCGACCGCCGTAGCCGATCGCCTCGCCGATTGAACGATGTAGCCGATGCCGATGCCCGCCGGTCTGACCGCCAATGTACTCGCGGTCTAACCGGGAAGAAGACGCGGTCTGACCGCCGTAGTGTCTGCGGTCTGACCGGTTAGCAGATTCGAAATACGTCGCCAAACCGAGGAAGAAGAAGATACAAAGAATTCTCAAGAAGATTAATCTTTATTGAAACTCTCTGTGTTTACAAAGTGAAAACAAAGCACTCCTCACAAAATCTCAATCTAAACTTGAAACCCTAACTTGAGAAGCTCTAAAACTCGAACTCAAAATCGATAAAAGCGATACCGAGAGGCCACGCCTCCCCTCACTATTTATACACAAAATCCTCAGCCAAGAGCCACGAATCCAACTCATACAAGAAGTCCTAATCCACTAGGAAACCTTCTCGTACAAGAAACAATCTATACATAAACCAACCGTAACAATCCCGGTTTTCCTAAAACCAAAATTCCGCTTTCCATACGCAACAATATCTCCATTGTATGCCATATGGAAACTTTCCAATCATGTGCACTAATCTCTACCCTTCAGCATCCCGCATGATCCTCATCTCGAACGTCACCTTATCTCCAAGTTGACTCCGACTCGATCACCGGCAACACTTTCCCGAGGCGTAAAGAATACCTGCACAAAATTAAATAAAGAATACCATATCCGAGCACAATCTATCCAAACTTGACTCATTGTTAGCATAAACAACCAGACACGTGCATAGGAACACGAAACTTCCATGTATGTATAAGGAAACAAACCGAAACCAAAACCGAAACGAAATCGGCAACCAGTCGGACTGGCTCGGCCGGTCTGACCGCAGGCAACTGCCCGGTCTGACCGCCGAAACACCTCCGGTCAGACCGACAGAACATGCCCGGTCAGACCGACAGAACACTGTTTATCATCCAAAAATTTAACTCTTTCAAAATCAAAACAATCAAATCAATAAATCTCAAATAACCAATTGTAACCAATTGTTCATCATCCAAAGAATCAAACACACTTTGATTTTACTGCCTATTCTGTCTATGGGATGGTGAACGTGTCCATATTGTCAACCACAACATCTCCTTCTCTGTGCGGGAGATAGCTTTGCTCATCCCCTCCTGTCCTTGCTCGCCGCTAGTTCACTACGCTGATGGGCACATGATCCCTCACTACCCATCTGTTGTGTGCCACAAACTTCCTCGCGGCTTCGGCTGGGGCACACGGTCGACCGTCATGTGTCACTTCGGTTATGACATGTCGACCCTCAATTCTCTTGTTGACACCACGTTGCCCGCGAGCCCTCTTCTCTCCAACGGCTCGGTGCCCTCATTGTCCTCCTTGTTCCCCTCATCGTTGAGGTACTTGTTGGGATCCTCGTTCCTCTCCTCAATGAAGTATTGGCTGCTCCCTTTTGCTATCTCGTCGAAGAGGATCTGTTCGTCCGAGCGATCTACCATTTGATTGTTTCGCTTGGACGACTGGAACAAGTAATTCTAAAATGGAAAAAAAATATTCAGTTAATACATGTATGATGTTCCTAAGTCTGATATTCAGATAATGCATATACTTTGCTCGTAAGTCCTAAAATTCGTTCGCTAACTCGTAAAAGTCATCCACTAAGTCGTTCGCTAAGTCATACAATTCATTCGCTAAGTCGTCAAAGTTTTTTGCTAAGTCGTTCTATAAGTCATAAAAGTCATTTTCACTAAGTCGTTCGCTAAGTCGTTCTCTAAGTCATACAAGTCGTTCGCTAAGTCTAAGTCGTTCGCTAAGTTGTAAAAGTCATACGCTAAGTTGTTCGCTAAGTCGTTCGTTAAGTCGTTCTCTAAGTCATAAAAGTCGTTCGCTAAGTCGTAAAAGTCGTTCGTGAAAACCTGGAATGGGAATAAGTTGCTAAGTCGTCCGCTCATTTTTTCTCTATGTTTTTCTATATTGACTATATTTTAACTTTTAAAAGAAACTTATATTTTATATTTTTCTCTAAGCTTTTGCCAAGACGAGGATGACTTTCTCTAAGCTTTCGCCGAGAGAGAGAAAGAGAGGAGGATGAGGTGAAGGAGATAAGGTGGAGAGGAGAGGAAGTGGATGAAAGGAGAGCTGGATCACTTAACCACTTAAACTTTTTCTCATTTTTTCGTATAAACTATCAAAATGATTCACTTTTTATTTAATATATAACATTTTCATTCTTGGTTTCTCTTTATAAAAGTCACATTTTAAGTGAAATTTTATAGAGCCATTCACACTATTATTAACGATCCAAAATATTTAGTTCAAAATTAATTAACATTCAAAATTCAAAATTCACAGTCCATTCAGAGTAATATATGATTCACAGTCCATTTAATTAAAAGTTCACATTCAAAATTAATTAACATTCAAAATTCAAAATTCACAGTCCATTCATAGTCCATTAATTCAAAATTCATAGTCCACTCAAATATTTCAAAATTCAAAATTCACTTAACACTCAAATATTCAAAGTCCATATTCCAGTTCAATTCATAGTCCGTTAACAGATAAGGGCGCGGCGACGGTGGCGACGGCGACGACGATAGCAACGGCGTGCAGGGGTTAGGGTTCGGCGAGATGATGCATAGATGAAATCGAATCGGCGCCAACGAGGTTACCTTGGAATGCGGCGACGACAACGGGCGATGATGGCAGCTCGACGGCGGGAGACGACGGTGGCGGCGCGGGACGATGGCGGCGGCACGAGAAGACGTCGCGGTGGCGATTTAGGGTTCGACGCAAGAAGACGGTTGAAAATGGCTAAGTGTTTGGAGCTCGGTGGAGAAGACGATGCGCGCTAGGATATATATACCCCTGTATCTTTGGTCTCGGTTGGTGGCTTCAACCGGAACAAAAGATATATTTAGTCCCAGGTGGAGCCACCAACCGGGACCAAAGATCCCCGTACACCTAGTAGGTGAACATCTTTAGTCCCGGTTGGATCCAACAAGGGGACTAAAGATATTTTCCCGCTATTTCCAAATATTTTCTGTCCCAGTTGGTGTTAAAAACCAAGAGTAAAAATTTAAACATGGGCAAATTAATTTTAATGTGAAAACATTTAAATTCTAATAATCAAATAAAATTAACATATGCCCTATTGAAAAGTGTTTTAAATTCTAATAATCATATAGAATTAATATATGCCTTACTTGAAAAACATTTTAAATTGTAACAATCATATATAATTAATATTTGTCCTATTAAAAAATATTTTAAATTATAATAATCAAATATAATTAACATATGTCCTATTGAAAATATTTTAAATTGTAACAATCAAATATAATTAACACCTGTCCTATTGAAAAATATTTAATTTTTTCTTCTAGAGCTTCTGCAGTTCAAATGGTTACAATAAATTCAATAATTTACAATAAATTAGATAATTTACAATAAATACAATAAATTCAAATGGTTACAATAAATTCAAATGGTTGCAATAAATACAATAAATTCAAAATAATTTACATCGTCCATACAAAAATTTAGCTAAGTGATGGTGGTCCTCAAGTACTTTCTTTGCACTATTGTTCCTTCGCTATGATTGTTGCGTGAGTAAGAGGTGTACTCATTTGATAGGAGGATGCTCGGGTCAACCGCCACCTCGAACGGAGGTTGCCCATCAAATTGATCGTAATCTTCGTCAGTCCTATCCTCGACTCCCCACGATTTTCCTTTTGCCTGGGGGAACCACGTGGCGCTTTGGCTCGTCGGATCCTTTTCCCTTCTTTGCTTTGCTAGCCATGTCCTTCACATAGAAAACTTGTCTTACATCATTGGCAAGGACGAAGGGTTAGTTTGAGTATCCAACCTTGCTAAGGTCGACCGTTGTCATCCCACTTGCATCAATCATTACGCCTCCACCGCTCAGCCTAACCCACTGACACCGGAACAGAGGGACCTTCGAAGGTCCATAGTCAAGTTCCCATATGTCCTCGATGCTACTGTAATACGTGCTAGTCATATCATCGTATCCCATGGCATCGATGTGGACATCGCTGTTCTGATTTGTGCTCTTGCTGTCTTGGGCCCGTGTGTAAATGTATATCCATTGATTTCATATGCCTAGAATGTGGTGATCGAGCAAGATGGTCCCCTCACCAAGAAGGCTTGTTGTCGGTCAATGGTCCCGTTGCCCATGAGATGTTGTCGTAGCCAAGCAGGGAAAGAATCAATGTGATGACGTGTAATCCAGGCATCCATCTTACAAATGTTTTCGGAGCGAACAATCACCAAGTGCTCCTCGATGTAAGGAGCCACCAAGGAAGATTGTTGCAAAACAGTCCAATGTGCTTTCGTGAACAAGTCATCGTCTACGGTCATTATTGCCTTCCTTCCAAGAGTCCCCTTTCCCTGTAGTCTCCCTTCATGGCTTGGTTCGGGCCTCAAGTGTATCTTTTGATTTTCCATATAAACCTAGGAAGCCCAATAGGTTGACGCAAAGGTTCTTAGTGAGGTACATCACGTCAATTGCGTAGCAGACGTCCAAGACTTCCCAATAGGGTAACTCCCAAAAAATGGACTTCTTCTTCCACATTGCCACGTGACCATCTTACTTGCTATAGGATGGCTGCCAGGTCCCTTTCCAAATACTACTTTCAGGTCTTTCACCATGGCAAACACAACCTTTCCATTGCGATGCTTTGGCTTCGCACGATGGTCTGCCTTCTGTTCAAAATGTTTGCCTTTCCTCCGGACAAGATGGCTTGCAACAAGAAAATGATGATGGCCCATGTACACTACCTTCTTACAGTGTTTTAGGTACGTACTTTTGGTTTTATCCATACAGTGGGTGCAACCCTTGTACCCCTTTTTTGACTGTCCGGCTAGGGTGCCAAGTGTAGGCCAATCATTGATGGTAACGAACAACAACGCTCATAGGTTAAACTGCTCCTGTTTGTCCTCATCTCACACGAGAACACCTTCTTTCTTGCACAACAGTTTCAGATCTTTGACCAATGGTCTCAGGTACACATCAATGTCCTTACCAGGTTGTTTTGGGCCTTGAATAATAATCGGCATATGAATGTACTTCCGCTTCATGCATAGCCAAGGGGGGAGTTGTAGATACACATCGTTACAGGCCAAGTGTTGTGGTCGCTTCTCATCTCTCCAAAAGGATTCATGTCGTCCGTACTTAAACAAAATATTATGTTTTTTGCATCCTCGCCGAAGTCTTTAATTGTTCTGTCGATATTTCGCCACTGTGACCCATCGCAGGGTGTCTCAACATGTCGTCTTGTTGGTGTTCTTCTGCGTGCCAGCGCATCATTCTTACATGCTCTTTGTTCCTGAATAGACGCTTGAGTCATGGTATTATAGGAAAATACCACATCACCTTAGCAGGAACTCTCTTCTTCGAAGGTTGTTCGTCAACTTCGCCTGGATCATCTCGTCTGATCTTGTATCGAAGTGCTGATTGGGGCCGTCCGCTCCCACGCGCCGCTCCGTCGCTATGATGGTGCCAGGTCGGAGCCACGTGTGCTGCCACGTTGTGCACCGTCGTCGCTGCTCCCGTAGACCCGGTCCACTGTGGACCGGAGCCCGTGTGTCGCTTGTGTCAACGCTTGCATCAGCCCTCGCTTGCATCAGCCCGGGGTTAATTGCGCAATAAATAATTTAAGGAATTTTCTATTTTAGTAAAAAATGCAAACAATCTTCTAAAATTCATATCTTTTTAGTGCGAGCTCCGTTTTAGTCCATTCAAATTTCATTAAATCCATAAAATGGCAATAATACATTAAAAATAGTTTCTTGTGCTGTTTCAGTAGGCTTTTAGCACGTTTTATTGAGTGTTTTGTTTGTCGTGTAGATTTCGGTAATTCCAGCGATCCTGTTTACTTCGAAGTAGTCGCCGAAGTTCCCCAATCTTCAGAGCAAGGCAAGTCATACTTTACATTGATCATATTATACCTATTTTATTTAAATATCTCATTTTTCCCAAATACTGCATATGTTTTAGAATGTCATTTCATGGGACTAGTGTACCTATTGTACTCAGCCATAGGAATTGATTACCGTATACGATTGATAACTTGGGTTCCATATGATTAGATATTGGTTTAGGACATGCTTAGCCTGGCTTAGATCAATTAGTTCATTTAAGGGAATCACATTATCTAAATACTACAGTGGAGATTATTATACAGATGATCAAGTATGTGATACTATGTTAATAATGTTAAAATATGACAATGGTGGGTTGTGGGTGCAATTTTTTATGAAAATCGCACCCATGGCAGTTAAGGACCGGTTCTCGGGACACCCTAGAAGAATTACCGTGCATACGACAAACCAGCATGGGTGATGGCTGGATCTGTAGTGTAGCTATCTCTACCTGGCGTACCCTAGTGAGGGTGGGCGTGATGGAGTTGGGTCGGCCCAGTTAAAAGGGTTGATTGGTTACCGGATTCACCACGGCACGTGGGGGGTTGCCCATTGCCCTTATGGGAGTAGGGGCAAAACCTTGGTGTGGTACGATTGGTTAGAGGGGGTTATGCGAAGGGTCCTGTCACAGTCCCTTTCCGGGGTGTCATGGTGGTACACCAACACACGAAAACGTGTCGTGGGGCTGTGTCTTGTGGGTACAATTGTACACCTCTGGTCAGAGTAAAACTATTTGAATAGTCGTGCCCACGGTTATGGGCGGTCAACCAGATTCACCATGATTAGTCCCATTTAAATAATAATCTGACTAATGGAACTTGAATATTATAGATGAATGGTTGGGCCTGTTGCAACGTGGGATTAATGTTGGACAATGATTATTTAATATTGCTTAATTTTATACTATTGTTTTACTGCTTTCAACTATTATTATTTCTGAAATGTTGTTTATGCAAATGAAACCCTATGCTTCCTTGTGAATTATCCTGCATCATACTGTTTCTTCCGAACTCAGCGACAATGGCCTCGGGTTCGTCGGCTCCAAGGCCCTCCAGCCACCCCAGCCCGATGTCCGCAACCGGCACCTCTGGGAATCAATGGCTGAGGATGCCGAGGGTCACTCCTGCCACGTCCTTCACGAAAATATTAAGGCGTCGAGGACCATCCCGTAGGCGGTTGAAGAACTCCTTGCGGGATTCCTGGGTGGGAGGAAGGTCGTTGTCGGCCCGGTTCAAAATGGCGAGAGCGCCATCTTGAACTTTGGACAGGTGAGCTTTGGCCACTTCCAGGAGCCCTTTCAGGTGTCTGATCTGCTGACGGGAAATCTCCACGCGCTCTGTGTAGAGACACAGTCGAAAAAGTAATGATCGAGGTGAGAAGAAAATGCCAAGAGTTGGGGGTGAACATGGAAATGGATGCTTACCTTCCGTGGATGCCTTGGCATCCTTCAGCTCTTTGGCCAGATTGGCCATTGTGCCCTCTGTGGCGGAAAGCTCCTCTCCCACTTTGGCCAATGATGCCTCAGCCAGACTTGGCGGCTTCTGCCTCAGCTTTAGCCGACTCAGCTTCGGCCTTGGCCACCTCGGCCTTGGCCTTAGCGGATTTGGCCTTGGCTCTGGTTTTCTCGGCCTTGGCCCTGGCCAGAGCCAGCCTATCAATCTCGGCATGAGCCTTTCCAAGCTACGCCTCCAAGGAGCCTTGGGAATCCTCGGCCGCCTTTCGGGCGTCCTCGAAAAGCTTGAGGGCCTCCTGAGCGTTGTTCCGCTCCGCCCGAAGGACCTCGGCTTGCTCAAGGGTGTCCCAAGCCCTTGCGAAAGTTTTGATAGTCATTTCAGGACGGGAGGAGGTAGAAAAAGGGCAAAGGTAAGCGGACTCACGGCGACAAGCCTCCACGAGCCTCTCCTCCCACGCTCGCTCGGCCTCCGACGGCTTAGACGGACGAGCACGCTCCGGAACGACGAAAGTCGGCAAGACTCAATCAAAGAAAGCAAAAGATTCGAGCCTCACCATGAAAAAGCTCCGGATGCCGGCGAAGTGGTGGTCGAGCACTGACAAGTCGTTGGTCTGGGACCCGGAGCCTTCCCCGGTTTCCAGCTCGCCCTCGGTGGCCTCGGCATCGGCGACCTCGATGGCACTGGTCCCCTCGACCCCGGCGTCGTGGAGCTCCTTGTCGACGGTCCTGGGAGGTGCGGCAGGACCCTCGACAGGTGGCTCGGTGACGATCTCGTCATCGACGAGGTTGCCGAGCCGGCCCCAGCTGATGCTAGAGGAGTTCTCACCACCCCCCAGCTGACCGGCTAGAGCCTCGGATGCCGACTTGGTGGCCAGTACGGACACTCCGACGGCAGCCTCCTCCATCGGGCGTCGACTTCGGCCTCCGTGGCCGCTCGTTCAGCCTCGGAGTGCGCCCCAGCTGCCCGCGTGGTCCCCGCAGTAGCCTTAGCTGCCAGCGTGACCACAGTCTTAGCCGCCTACTCCTCGGACCCGCTCATGGTATCTACCGACGAGTGCTCCTCCTCTTGGCCTACCGCTGCCGCCTCCCCCGAACCCACGGAAGGTGGGGAAGGGCTGGTTCCCCTTGCGGTGACTGGGCCAGTGACTCCGATCGCCCTCAGTGTCACCTCGGTGCGGGGCCCGGCACCTCCAGCGGGACTTGTCAGGAAGGAAACACTTAACGCAGAAAGGAAAGAGAGCAATTTCGCTCGGGACCAAGTATTGCACTTACGCCTTGCACTTGAAGCTGATCCGCTTCGTCGTCTTCTTCGTCGGTGGCATTGGCTTCGCCCTCGACACGTCCGAGTCAGACGAGTTGTTGTACTCCTCCTCGAAGGAGGACTCGAGCACCAGCATCCGCTTAGTGCCTCCCGGCACCACGGCGTTGGATCCTTCCTGCCGATCCTGGAGCCTAGGCTCCTTTCTTCTCCCCCTCCCCTCCGACCTCGAAGTAGGCCTTCGGACCCTCGGCATGTCGACCGAGTGGGCTCTGGGGATTGGGGCCAGAGACAGGTATGCCTCCCGACCCTGTCAGCTTCGACCCCTAGCAGGTGAGACATTGAGAAAAACAAAAACTTTCAAAAAAACGAAGAAAGGGGTCGATCTTACTGCCGGAGGAGGGTTGTCCATCGAGAAAGGCTCCAGGCCCCCTTCTCTAGAACCTATCGTGCCTTGGAAAAAGCCTGACACGCGGTGGCGCATGCGCTCCTCGGGTACTGTCGCGCTACCCGAGCACTAGTACGCTGTGCGGTCCCGGCGCTTGCAAGGCTGGATGTCTCGGAGGGCAAAGTCACGCACCACTTGGACGCCACTCAGTCCTCGCGTCCTCAAGTCCTTGATCAGCTCAACGAGCTTGTCAACCTGATCCTGGTTGTTGGATCGGCAGGTGCCCGTCCAGTTGAGGTTGGACAGCGGCTCCTTGTGGATGTCCTCACCAAGGGTCGGCTCGTGGTTCACGATATAAAACCACTCCGCGTGCCACCCTTTGTTGGAGGTAGTCGTGCTGATGGGGATGTAGCTTTCGCCCATCCCTCCGTGAAGCTGGATTCCAGCCCTACCAACGACGATGCCACTCCTCGACGGTCGCAGGCAGAAGTAGTGGAGGAAGAGGTCAAAGTGCGGGTCTACCCTGAGGTAGGCCTCACAGAGATAAATGAAGATGGAGATTTGGAGGATGGAATTGGGGTTGAGGTTGCAGAACTCTATTTCGTAATACTCTAGCAAAACTCGGAAAAAGGGATACGCCGGTACTCTGAAGCCGCGCAGGAGACAGCGCAGAGAACACAACCAACTCACCGATGTTCAGGGTTGGGAATGCCTCTCCCTGTGCGGCGCGCCATGAGGACACGCCGTGGCAGGGAACGTTGAGCCGCACCAGCTCCTCAACCGTCGCCTTCCTCGCACGAGAGGGGACGAAGGGCGAGCTCGTCTCTGCTCGTCGCCGGGGCCTTTCCCATCTTCTTCGTCAACTTTTTTGGTGCCATCGCCTTCAGCCAAAATAGTTGCTGCCCTTCGCAATAGCAACCATGCAACGAGAGTGAGGATGGCGACGCTGCGGTTTGGATCAAGGTGGAGCCAGAGGACGGTTGTGGGTGCTTGAGAGGTTTAGGGTTCCTAGGCGATGGGGAAGCGTAAGGAAGTGGAGAAGTCGGGCGACGAAGGAGTTTATAAGGGGGCATGATTGGAGGGCTGGCAGCGCCAATCTCGGAGGACGCGTAGCACCGTAAACAGCGTGCACGAAGCATCCGAGGCGTTCTCAACCCTTCATCTCCCCATGGTCCACGTCGCCCGGGCGTCTAATCTGGACCGTTCGTCTTCCAAGGAGGGTAACGGTGTCTTTTGCATGCCTGTTGGTACTCCCAAAGAAATTGCTGGTGACGTTCCCTCATCTCACCCTAGTCGTGAGCCACGTCTGACATAATGAGGGAAGTGGGAACAGGACTAGCCATTGAATCGTCCCGGTTTTCACGGTTTCCCGACGAGACGTGGCAGGACCCCTGTTCGCGGAGACTACCTCGCGACTACATAACTGACTAGCGACAAGGTTCAGGTAACTTCTTCTCTGACTATGTCAAACCATTGCAGACCTCCGGGTCGGGACCCCGACACCTCGAGAGAAGGGCTTTCCAGCAAGCCCTCATTTGAGATCGAGACCACGGGTTGCCTTCGGGCGGTGGTCTCGACCTCATCTCCATTACTTAAAAGTAATGGATTCCTTCGACTCGGAGTGGACTTCCAAGCTACTCCCTGGTCGAGGTCAGGATTACCATGCGCCCTCGGGCAATAGTCTTGACCACAACCTTGTTTTCCATTGCCCCAAGGAGGTGGATGTGATGACTCAAGCGTGGGCTTCCGAGCTAGCCCACAAGTGAGGTCGGGGCTACTGTATGCCCTCGGGCGGTAGTCTCGAATCATGACCTCGATTCCCATCACCTTCGGGCGATGGACTCCTCGACTCAAGGCGGGCTTCCGAGCTAGCCCCCGGATGAGGTCGGGACTACCGTGTACCCTCGGGCTGTAGCTTCGCCCATAGCCACGTTCTTCGCCACCCCAAGGGCAGTGACCTTGAAGACTCAAGTGTGGGCTTCCAAGCTAGTCCACAAGTGAGGTCGGGGCTACCTTGAGCCCCAGGGCCCGTAGCTCCACACACCTCACCCCTCTTCTCTGCCTTTGGGCAGTGAACTCTTCGACTTGAGGGCTGAAGGCCAAGTGACCTCCCCCTTGGTCGAAGCAGGGACTGCCAAATGCCTTCCGATGGCAGATCTGTTCGTCTTGGCTAACCCCTCTTTCTTGGTTGATCCCGAGCATTGCTCAGATCATCGGGAGGTTGGTAAAACACCCTCGATGATTTGACCCTAAGTTCAGGTGTACCATCCAACCCTAGGCTCGGGGGCTACACCTGCCAGGTGCACCTAGGTGGTGCACCGGCAGATCATCGATTCACAAGAACTGCTAGGGATCGATACCTTGGAAGAAAACATGACCCTAAGGCCGAATGTTTCATTCGCCCTTAGGCTCGGGGGCTACACCTGGCAGGTGCACCTAGCCGGTGCACCTACCAAAAGCTTGGCCCGAAGCTCCAAGGATTACGAGAAGACATCGCTCTGAAGGAACTCTGACCCTAAGGATGGATGCTTCATCCCTCCTTAGGCTCGAGGCTGCTGCGGGAGGTGTCACCCCGAGGTGCCTCAAAAACCCGGATTGAACCTCAGCAGAAGTCAGACAGAGTGTCCTCGGGATGTGACCGAGAGCCCGACTTCCCCCGGGGGTCGGGCATGCCGGTCTTCCCCCGAGTCTAACCTCGGCCCCTTCTCTCGACTCCAACTCGACGCCCGACCTCGAGCATCCTCGGGAGAAAACTTGAGGAAGATGGAGGAGACAACCCGACAGTGTCTGACACCTCCTGGCGGCACAGGAGCAAGGACCCAGGGCTGGCAGAAGCACAAGACACCCATGGCGTGCAAGACCTAGCAGACCAGCATGTACTTTATCAGATATTCTTTGTACCCCACTGTTTATCTCTCTTAGTCTAGGCTTTCTTGGCCCCCAAGTTCATATGTTCTATTTATCTCTCTTAGTCTAGGCTTTCTTGGCCCCCAAGTTCATCTGTTCCTGCCCCCCTTGAGGTATAAAAAGGAGGGCAGGGGGGCTGAGGAAGAGGCTTTTCTAGATTCCTTCTCACGCTTGTAACTCTTGTTCATCATCCACCCCAGAGAAAGAACACCACACACTGGACGTAGGCCTATTATCCTTCGGGAGGGCTGAACCAGTATAAACCCTTGCGTATTGTTTCTTGGCTCATCTTAGGATTTGAGTCAACCATCGTATCCATCGAAGGACAACTTCTCCATCAAACTCTCTTCTACCTCCTCGGGGACCCCCCTTGGAGGATTGCCGACCCACCCGTCGATAGTCATTGTCTTTTTTAACCGGGACTAAAAATGTTTTTTAGTCTTGGAACCAGGACTATTATGAATTTTGAGAAGTGAAGCAAATATCATTTCTCAAGTAGTGTAAGGTTTTATCTATTGTTTGTGTTACGGAATGAATACTTATGTCATGAAATATTACACTACTACAGTTTTGATTTTCCTAGACGAGGCCCCCAATAGTTTCCAGGCGGGCCATAAGTCGCCGCGCCTGGAAAAACCGGTCCCTAGGGGGCCGGTTGTTGGACCGCACGGGATAATGCGGTTATTCCGTGCGGCCCACATAACAGCCCGCACGGGATAATGGTGCATTATCCCGTGTGATCCACTTAAGGACCCACACGAGATAATGGTGCATTATCCCGTGCGGTCTACTTAAGGACCCACACGGGATAATGCATTTTCCCATGCGGGCCGTTAAGTGGACCGCATGCGATGATGCGCCATAAAACAGCTACCAACCTAATAGTGCCACATTTAACATGGTGTTTCTCTCTCCAAAAAAGGCCAATTATAGGGGGAAGGTTTTCAACTTGAATTCTTCAATTGGAATCAATACAAAAGGTACCATACTTGATCTCCTCTTCCATTTGCTTCCATTTATAAAAATTTTTATTGGTTGAATGCAAAGATATTTGAACTCTTTTTAACTTGGTTTCTCTCTCCAATAATAGGCAATTTCTTTTGGTGGAAGGTTTTAGACTTGAAATATTCAATTGAAATCAATATAAAAGTTAATGTGCTTGATCATCTCTTTCATTTGCTTTCATTTTTGTAAATTTCATCGGTTGAATGCAAAGATATTTAAACTTGTTTGAATTGTCATTGTGAGCTATTTTTGTAATTTGTAGGTCAAATATTTTATTTTTTATTGAACCATTTTTTGGTACCTAATTTTGTCTCAGTATTATTATTTGCTCTGAATGGGGTTTTAGTTATAAAGTATGATTTAAGTTTAATTTGTTTATTTAGAAAACACTGGCAATATAATATTAATTTATGCTGTGAATTTTTTAGATGGATCGGACATGGATGTGTGAGACATGGAGAACTCATCCGGTGTTCATGAGAGAAGCATCGACATTTAGTGATAAGGCTAAGGCACACGCTTTGAGGGAGAATAGGAAGGATATTTTTTGTCCTTGCGTGGATTGCAAGAATCAAAAGATGTGGAAATATCCGAATGTAATTCTCGGACACATAATTAAACGTGGATTTGTGGAGAACTACATAGTTTGGACTTATCACGGGGAAGTCGCCCCTCCGGAAGAGATTCTTGATATTTGGTTCACGGAGGCAGAGAATTTTATAATTGAGGACATGTCCCGTGAAATGACGGGTGATTTTGGCGGCTCTGGTTTTGATGATGCAGAGGTTGATATTGATCTTGATCTTGAGGATATGTTGCGGTATGCTGAACCGGAGGTCCTAACAAAGAAAGCAAGAAATTTAAACAATTGGGAGGCGTTGCAGAAATCAGCGAAAGATCTTTTGTATGATCAATCAAAGGAATGTGACATGGATTATACAGTGTTGTGGTCGGTGCTAGAACTTCTTAGATTGAAGGCCAGACACGGATGGTCTGATACTAGTTTCAACGTCTTGATGGGTTTCCTGAGAGCTATGCTTCCTAAGCCTAACTTGTTGCCAGCTAACACCTATCAAGCCAAGAAACTGATATGTCCATTATCACTTGGTGTGAAAAAGATCCATGCATGTATTAATCACTGTGTACTTTATTGCAAGGAATATGCTGAGTTGGACAAGTGTCCAACTTGTGGGGCGAGTAGGTACAAAAAGGATAACAGTGCCGCCGATAGTGATGTTGCCGAACCAAATGCATTGGTCGAGCCAGGAAAAAAGATTCCGCCATGGTGATGTGGTACTTGCTAGTGAAAGATCGCATGAAGTGATTGTTCTCGAACCCCACCGACGCCAAGTTGATGAGATGGCATCAAGAGGGTCTAAAGACGGATGGTATCATTCGACATCCCGCCGATGCTCGACAATGGAGAAACTTTGATTCGAAGCACCCAGAATTTGCAAATGATCCGAGAAATGTCAGGTTTGTGTTGAGCACGGATGGAATGAATCCGTTTGGTGACCTAAGCAGTTCGCACAACAGTTGGCCTGTTCTTCTCACCATGTATAACCTTCCGACATGGTTATGTCAGAAGCGATAGTACATTTTGTTGACTATCCTTATACAAGGGCCAAAACAGCCTGGCATCGACCTAGATGTGTTTCTTGAACCTTTGATGGAGGATATGCAAGAAATATGGGAAGAGGGTCTACGATTGTTTGATGCGTACCGCCAGGAGTATTTTACTCTGCGTGCTATCATATCTGTTACTATAAACAATCTACTAGCCAATTTTTCCCTCTTCGGATAGATTAAAGGAATGACCGGATGTCTGATATGTCTGGACAACACATCGTACATATACCTGACCTCGTCAAAAAATTTAGTTTACATGCGTCATCATCGTTTCTTACCACAGAAGCATAGGTATCATGCGACGGCTACCTTTTTTTGACAAAACTATTGAGGAAGGTACTGCCCCCCAAGCAAAGGATGGTTCCACGGTGTTCAAGCTGACAAAGAACATAAAGGTCGTGTTCGGCAAGGGAAAGACAACTCCAGGCAAGAGGAAGAAAGAAGTGGTAGAAAACTGAAGGATTACGCGGAGGCTACGCTAGCCGAAAACAAAAACTTTTAACCGCGCAAACCAGGAAAACTTGCAAGTAAGGGCCGATAGATCGTTACCGATTGGAGTAGAGTGCAGCGGAATAGCCAATCAGGACAATCCGATCCGAAACAGTGTAGCCGATTCCTAGAGACAGCCGATTCGCCAATCAGCCGATTCGAGTCGTTCGGCCGCGTTCTCACGCCTCGCTCCGATGCGCCCGACCGCAGCCGATCCGAAGCCGATCAACAGCGCGCAACGTAGCAGCGCCTCTACCGGTATCCACACGTCGAACGCCGTACACCCGTGTGCTAGCACGCGATGCAAGGCTAGGGTTTGGCTCGAAAGTGGGGAGGCGTGGAGATTAATCTCGGCGACTTCTGTTGCACGCGATGCAATTGACATCCACAGCTCTCCACCCCTCCCTCCTTTATATAGAGTTGGCCGACTGGGACTAGTGGCCGATTAGGACTCTATTTTGAATGGGATCTCATCCGTATCTCATAGAGTTGGCCGCCCATACGTCGTAAGCCCATAGGACTCTATCCGATCGGATCCCTATCCGATCGAGCCGTATCCGAGTCCAACTCGAATATCTATTCTATCCCCTTAAGCGTGCGACCCAGTAGGTTCAGGTATACTCGGTTTCGGCTATAGTCTAACTTAGCCGATCGTCGGCTCGAGTCCAACTCAGCCGACCGTCAATAGCGACGCCTAGCAAGCACATATTGACACCATAGTATACAAGAATATAATATCGGCTCGAACCTGTAATGTGTACACAAATCCCTTTGCCTCACGATACCGGTTAAGCTATAGGCAAGATGTGTGCCATCCCTTCAATAGCTTAACCATTCACTCGAACCGTATTGGATTATATGTCTGTTGATTGACTCCTCAATCAACTTAGCATGGCCATGCATTTCCATAATCCATTACCTCGAGGGGCCCAGAGATATCTCTCCAAAGGAGGGGCAAATTCCATCTTGATCACTCACATCCCACTCCATGTTTCATAGCAAACCCGAAAACTACCTTTATAACTACCCGCATTACGGAATAGCGTTTGGTAGTCCCAAAGTAGGCTACTACACATGTTGGAATCCATGGTGATCTCAGGTCTAAGGACTTTGTACCAACACTACCTGAGACCAACTAATGGCACATTAATTCCTGTAGTGTCTCATGGTGGGTCTATCCAACAATGTGTTCTCTAACACATATGTCCATGTTTATTGATTTGGTATCTCCATACCCATGATCTATGAGACATGATCATCAATCAATAGACATGCCGATCTTAGAATCATATTAGTTCCCATAATATGATATATGATCAGGGATCATTTAGAAATAGATTCATACATATAGAGTCTCATAAATAAGTCACGTACTTATTGATCAATACAAGATGTCTATTTCATGGAACTGAATAACACTTTATTCATTTATACATAAACATTGACGTGATATCCAACATCTCCATGTTGCCTCTAGGGCATATCACTAACAAAAACATGCTGCCATTCAAGAAACATTCAATCTTTTTCAAGTACCTGACGTACTGGAAAGACCTAGAGATTCGTTATGCCATCGATGTCATGCACCTCAAGAAAAACATGTTCGATAGCACCATCGGGACTTTACTTGACATCCCTAGGAAAACAAAGGATGGGTTGAAGTCACGTAACGACCTGGTCAATTTTGGCATAAGGAAAAATCTCCACCCGATAGAGCTAACGAATGGTAAGATTGAGATTCCACCAGCATGTTACTCAATGACACTAGAAGAGAAAAAGCTTTCTGTAAATGTCTACGTGGATTAAAAGTATCAACTGGATTCTCATCGAATATCCGGAAACTAGTATCAATGAAAGATTTGTCGATTTCTGGATACAACGCTCATGACTGTCATAAGATGCTTACGGTATTCCTCCCTATCGCTATAAGGGCGGTGAAACCAGTGCACACCAAGGTAGTGATAACAAAGCTATGCTATTTTTTTAATCGAGTATCACAAAAAGTTTTTGATCCTGAAGAATTAGGACCCTTGAGAAATTCACAGTCGAGACAGCTTGCCAGCTAGAGATGTTTTTTCCTTCATCATACTTCGACATGATGGACATCTCATTGTTCACATTGTCCCTCAAATTATTGAACTTGGTCCTCTATACCTACATCAAATGTGGGCATACGAGCGATACATGGTTGTTCTGAAAAGGGTATGTCCGTAATCGTGCTCATCCGGAGGGCTCGATGATAGGGTTACACAACTGAGGAGGTTGTCAAGTGTTGCCTAGATTATATGAAAGATGCCAACCCCATTGGGATATCGGTGCCTCGCCATGATGGAAGGTTATCTGGGAAGGATACTGTGGGAAGAAAATGCTTGTACAACAACGATTACAAAGCGGTATCAGATGCACACAGTAGTGTTCTTCAACAACTCACCATCGTTGCGCCCTACATTGAGCAACACACCTCCGAGATCAGAGCATGCAATCCTGGGCAATCCAACGATTGGGTTTTGATAGAACAGAAGCACACTTTTCCCCAATGGCTGAAGGATCAAAAGCTACCGTCTGGTGAATGACTCGAGGAAAAAATGATAGAAAGACTTGCAGCTGGCCCAACAAGCCTTGTGACCTCATGGCAAGGGTATGACATCGGCGGATATTCTTTTTACACAAACAACAAAGACAAGAAAAGCTCAGTGCAGAACAGTGGGGTTCGTGTCAAAGCGTTGGAAGCAACGGGGCAAAAGAAATCATACTACGGGATCATACAAGAAATATGGGAACTTGACTACGGTTTAAACATTCAGATCCCTGTTCTCAAATGCCAATGGGTGAAAGACAACATGATAGATAAATTTGGATTTACGTGTGCTGAACGGAGTAAAATTGGACACAAGGATGATCCATGGGTCCTTGCCGAGCGTGTTGCACAAGTTTTTTATGTGAAGGATCCTTTCGATGAAAAGATGGACATTATTGTATCGGACAAGCAACACATCATTGGTGTTAGCAACATTGAAGACACGTCCGATTATAATCAATATGATGCCATTTCTTTATTCACAGATCTTCCTATGCGGATGAAACGCATTGAGAGTGTCCTCGACGAATCAAAGTTTGCATCCATGCGGAAGGATGTTAATCCAAAAATTGTGAAACACTATTTTGTTTCACGTGTATAATATGTTTTTGCGAGCGAATGTATCAAACTTTTGGTGTTACGCGCGAATGTGTGGTTCTATGTGATGAATTGATATTTCTAGTGATGAATTAATATTTAATGAATTTACATTACAATTTTCGATGAATTTGTGATGAATTTAAATTAATTAATAAAATTAATATGTGATGAGTTTACATTCATTAATTATATTAATATTTGGTGAATTTACATTAATTAATTTAAATTTAATATGTGGTGAATTTATAAAATGAGGGGCGATCTTCCCATGCGGGCGGTTTAAGCGGGCCGCACGGGAAGATGATTTTCCCGTGCGGGCCGTTAAGCCACCCGCACGGGAAAATCGGCCCGTATATATACCCGTGCGCGGCCTCCTGGAAAATTCTAAGTCCCAAGAGAAAAGTTGGAACACACAGAGCGCCGTCAGGCTACCAAATTTCGCTGCCAAGAACCGCCGCCCAGATCCGCCGCCCTCACCCCGCTCCCTCTCTCTCTCTCGCCACTCTTTGCCGCCGACGCGCCGCCTCACCGATGCGCCTGCACCGCAGAGATCCGACGCCGCCCGCTCATCGACGCTGCTGCGCTCAACCGACGCCCTCACCGGCACCGGCGCCTCACCGCCGCACTCACTGCCACCCGACACCTCCCCACCAACCGCCCTCACCGCCGCCCGACGCCTCCACGCCGGCCGCCGCCCGACGGTATGTTAATATGCATGTGAATGTGGGAATATGTGATGAAAATTTTGAATGGATGTGGAAATGAATGTGATGAAAATTTTTAATGGGAACGATAAATTTAAAAGACTTAGGGTGTGGAAAAAAGACCATCTGTAAATTGCGAGACTACTGTAATTTACGAGACGAAACTTGATATGTATATAAACATGCATGATGTGTACATTTACATCTTTTATGAGAAAATAATATAATTAAATGTCTTTTTTTCGTGCGAAATATATATATGCACGCATCTGATCAATCGACCGATAATATTACTGAGAGAGAGGACAGAGAGGAGAGGGAGAGAGGGTGAGAGAGGACACTAGCTAGAAAGAGCTTTGCACATAAAATAAAGCGCACGGGAGACAATCTTCCCGTGTGGTCGACCGGACCGCACGGGAAGATCGATCTTCCCGTGCGGGCCGCTTAAGCGGACCGCACGGGATAATCGATCTTCCCGTGCGGTTGGGCCGCCCGCACGCGAAAATGGTCTTTTTCCAGACCTTCTCGCGCATATGGATAGGCCTTCCGCATGGGGCCCGCACAGAAAAATCGTTTCTTCAGTAGTGTGACCTATAGACCAATATATAAATACTTAGATCTGAATTGCTTCATGTAGGCACATTTGCAATTTAACGGAAAGGCATAGATAACCGAATTGAACGACTTGATTTAACACTCCAAATTAGTTTAAAATCAACGTATTTCAAGTGCTTGATTAGACAAAACGGAACAGTTCAGGTGCCACAAATGCAATTTACCTTTCTGTGTGTCATATTGGACATTTCTTGTCTTAGCCCTTTTCTTCTGTTCTTTTCTGTTTTTTTGTTTTTACTTGATCTTTTGTTCATCTACCATCAGAGTACCCTTTCGAATCGTAAATATTGTTTGATGTGGTAAAGATGAAGACTAATCTTAAAAATAGATCCCCCTTTAATTATGACTATCAAATTCAAGTAGAAACAAAGTTATCATTTGCACAAGTAACCATTGCTTTCAGTTCCCATGCATGTGTTTAGAGTTGATGTGCATGTAATGACTGCTAATCTGTCAATTTGCCGGTAACCAACTAATTTGCGTACTAGACATATACTAAGTGCAGTGTTTACTTCTTGATGTGTAGTACGTAGTTCGCACACATTGAAAGACTGCACACGCAACGCTCCTTTAATTAGCAATAAAACATCAACTGATTAACCAAATGACAAAGACAATATTAAGGTCCCATGCCGATCAGAACCGGTTACCATGCATGACAGTGAAAAACTGATTAAGCATCAACATCTTCATGAATCGTTTGTCGCGTTATATTGGGCTCAAGATACCACACAATTTAATCTTAACTCAGATGTATGTTAATTAAAGAAATTAAAAAAGAAATTGCTGTCAAGATGTACTGCCGCTTGCTTCTTCGTCTAGCAAAGATTTTGTCGTCAAGAATCAAAATAATAGAAACAAATACTTAAAAGAAATTCACAGCCGGCCAAAACAGATTTCACAGGCATCCAGACACCCGCCAGTTTCACAAGCGGCGTGGCTGGCGATGTTACTTCGTCCGCCAGCGAAAATAGTTTTCAGCCCTAAAAAAATTAGCAGCACACGCCGCTCCTCCTAGCGAAGCCTCAAATCACAACCGACTAACGGAGCCGATTTTGAGATTAAATAATTTTCATAAAATGACTAATTTATGAGCAAAGAAGATAAATATAGTACTTACGTGACGACGACTAGTTTTCCGAGTAAACTAGCAAAGAATAACCTCATCGCTCATCGCTTTAATGGAGAAGCACCACCGTTTTTCAGCGTAAAACGGTAAAAAATAACCAAACTCTATGTTGATAAATCTCAGCCATGAAAACAGACTGGAAAATAACTAAAAATAAAAAAAGAGATGAAATAGTAGATTGATAAACGTTCGGGAGCCACTACCGGACTTAGGATGTTGCCGAGTGTACGGGACACTCGGCGAAGCCCATAAAACATTCGGCAAAGAGTTGCACTCGGCAAACCTCTCTCGGAAAATAAGAAGTTGGCAAAAGTCTATTTGCCGAGTGTGAGGATTTGAGCACTCGGCAAAGAGCACATACCTTGCCGTCGGCAAATGTAATCGTTGAAGTAATTCCAAGTCCTTCACATTACGAACTTCATCTCCAATATCATCGTCAACAACCCTATCACTATCATCTTCCATTTCAATTGCTGCAGTTAGGTCTATCACAAAACTCCCTTGCAGCCCATCCTCTTAAAAGAACTCTCCGATGTATGTGTTTAGATCTATGTTATAATCTTCATTGTTTAGGACAGGTAGTTTACCGTGTGGCGATACCTTATGCACAACATCCCAACTCTTAAGTCGGGCTACATTTTGGCATGGATAAGAGAGATAATAAACCTGTGTGGCCTGTTGAGCCACAATATAGACATCGTCTCCTGTCATGACGGATGATTGTCGAATTTCGACTAGCCCAAGATCAGGGGTCCGTCTCACTACTTTAAGATCAAACCAATGGCATTTAAATATGACAGGCACAAGAGATTTTGCAACCATGAAACTCGAGTTCGTAAATTTCTTCAATTCTTCCATAGTACTTCAGTCCATCGGAGCCAACTGTAAGGACTCTGGTATTTGTGGTTCTCCAATTGGGCTGACTTTGCTCGTGTCGAGTTGTGTGAAAGCGATATCCATTCACGTCATAGCCGGTAAATGACTTAACCTTATAGGAAAATCCATTGACAACTTGTCTCAACTCGGCACTCATAAAAGCATCGGTTTGGGCCTGCAAGGTCAAGCAAGAAGGTCAAGCGCATGGGAAAAAACACATGCATATCAAACTAAGTGTGAACCGAGAAATTGAGTAGTACCTTTTGTTTCAACCAAGAAATGAAACTTAGCTTTCTATTTCTCGCACCCTGTTTTAGAAGGTTCTCAATTTTTTGCGGGGTTGGGTCCCTTGATTTACACCAGAACTCTTGAAGAAATTCACTGTACAAAAGAGAACAAGGGGGTTGGATGGATGCATAACAGAAACTACTAGAGAACAAGGTTATTGCAACTTACATATGGTACGGCTCCGTTTCGGGAAGGTTGAGCAACACATAGTGCATGATAGATCGCCACTCTTCATGATTCAGGTTCTTGAAGGTCGCACCACTTGCACTTCTGAGTTGCCCTCGGAAAAGGCTGAGGGTTGATTCATTTTCACCAGCATTGTAACAAGCGGGTGGATTATGCACATTAGGAAGGTTGTCGGTATAATACTTTGTTGTGAAGTTTGACACCTCCTCCAGAACATATGCCTCTGCGACAGAAGCTTTAATTTTGCATTTATTTTTATATTTGGTTCTAAGATCTTTTAGTTCTCTCTCAATGCCATAGCACCAACGGTACTGCACAGGGCCCCCCATTCGTGCCTCATACGGGAGGTGCAAAATCAAATGCTGCATCAGATTGAAGAAGACGGGTGGAAAGATCTTCACCAACTTACATATCAAAACAAGCACCATTTCTTCCATTTCTTTAACTACGGTCCGAGATAACTCCTTAGCACAGAGTTGGCGGAAGAAATTGCTCAACTCTGCCAGCACCCTCCAAATATGCTCAGGGACATAGCCACGAACCATCACCGAAGAAGCCGCTCAATGCACATGTGGTAGTCATGACTTTTGTGCCCACTGATTCGCATTATAGATAAGTTCACTCCCCTCCTCCAATTTGCTGCATACCCATCAGGGAACATTAACGTTTGGAACCATTGTAGTACCTCCTTCCTTTGGGCCCTCGTCAGGACGAAATCTGCCTTAGGCTTCCTCCATGACTTGCCGCCGTTGGGAGGTCCCATGTCTAGCTTGGGTCTATCACACAACCTCTCCTGGTCCACTCTAGCCTTAACGTTATCCTTTGTCTTATCAGGAATATCCATGATTGTACAAAAGAGCACCTCGGCGACATTCTTTTTGGTGTACATTACATCAATGTTATGTGGAAGAAGGAGGTGCTCAAAATAGGGGAGCTTCCACAGGCCTGACTTTTGTGTCCATGCATGGTGCACACCGTATCCAGCAAAACCACCTTCTTCATTCACCACGAGAGCATCTAACTGAGCATGAACCTCGGCCCCTGTCATCATCTGCGGTGCAGTGTCTTCAACGGCAACACCTTTTTTAAAGTTCTTGATGTCTCGCCTGAATGGGTGGTCAAGAGGGAGGAATTGTCGATGTTTGTCGAACGAAGAATACTTTCCACCCTTTGTCAACCAAAAGAACTCCAGAGATTCCTTGCATACTGGGCATAGAAATTTTCTGTGAACACACCAGCCACAGAATATCCCATAAGCCACAAAGTCATGCAGGGAGGCATGGTACCAAATATGCATTTTGAAGTTTGTCTTCGTGGCTCGGTCGTACGTCAATACCCCTTCATCCCAAGCACGGAACAATTCATCAATCAAAGGCAAAAAAAATATTATCCCCCAGCAACGGCAACATCGTTCGGGAATTATCAATGACAAAAAAATATTCGTCGTTGAAAGATAACACCGGGGAAGATTGAGGGGATAACGAATACGGGCCAACAAGTGTATGGCGACGCCAACATTCCATAAGGATTGAACCCGTCTGTTGCCAGCGCAACACGTACATTATGAGCCTCTTTAGTTCTCTCATGATAAACCGCATCAAACTTTGCCCACGCTTGTCCGTCAGCTGGATGTACCATCATATCAGGATTGTATCGACGTCCATTTTTGTGCCATGTTATCTGTTTCGCGGATTCCTCGGTCATGTATAGCCGTTGGATCATCAGTATGAACGGAAGGTACCTAAGGATCTTCTCGCCGATTTGGAGCTGTCTCTTCTCACCATCACCAGAGTCTACCTCTACGTACCTAGAGGCTTTACACTTTGGACAATACTTATCTTCTTCATATCCTTTCCTAAATAGGATGCATCCATTCGAACACGCATGTATCTGCTCGTATGACATCTTAAGTGCATGAAGGAGTTTTTGTGCGTCATACATGCTCTTAGGCAAGAATGTGACCTTCCGGAAGCAGACCACCAAATATTGACAAGATAGCATCGGAGCCGTACTCCGATGTGTAGACGGTGTTAGTTTTCATGCCCTACTTTGGTCCGAGATAGAACTTCGGCAGCACCTCCCTGCTGTTCTCCAAATACACGCCCCATCAGGGAGATTGTCTTTCCAGAGAACAACAGGGAGGTGCTGTCGAAACCCTATCTCGGACTGAAGTAAGGCATGAGAACTAAACCGCTCTACACATCCTCGGGCTGTCCAAAAAACAGGGACAATTTGAAACAGATACGGTTTCAGATATGCAAAGATCTGCATATCTTCTCCAATCATATCTCTTTCGAACGGGAGACGACTAACTAGGTTACGTGATACACATACATTATATCTAGTTAATGTAACTGTGCAAGATAAGCCCGGGGTCTCTCCCCTAAGTGCCACTCGGGCTAGACGAACGACGGTGTCGGTGAAGGCAGCGAGGAAGCCGTGTAGTAGAAGGAGGCGACGACGGACTCACAGTACACCCCCGATATCGAAGCGGTCACAGCTACACAAGTCGATGTAGGTGCAAAGGTCTGTACTAAAGAAAAATAGTCATGTCAATTGAAAATTTCGGCAGCACCTCCCCCACACGAGGAGGTTTCCAAAACCTGCAACAAACAAGACAACACGATGACCGACAACTACATACACATATAACAAGACATATATACACCACATATACAAATTAGCTATAAACAATAAACCCTAAAATCACCACATATGCACTAAATCAACTTCCTATATTTTGTCGAATATCACACTACTTAGTCTATACTATATAGTTATTCTATACAAAAATCTATTTTTGTTCCATTAAACACTTACATTAAACCCGGTAGTGGGTCGGGAGACCGGCCGGTGAAGAGACTCTACGCGTGGAGGACGGTGACGACGGGCGGAGCGACGGCCAAGAAGGGTGGCCGGGCGCGGCCGTGAGGCGGTGGGCGTGGCCGGGGTGGAGAGCCGAAGGCGCGGCCGGAGGCCGGCGGGCGGCGGCACCGCCGGGCGGCGGCCACGGGCGGGGGCGGCGGGTGTGGCGGCGGGCGTGGCCGGGGCGGCGGGGACGGAGGGCACGGTGGTCGGGGCGGCGGGTGTGGCGGCGGGCGTGGCCGGGGCGGCGGGTGTGGCGAGCGGGCGTGGCCAGGGGCGGCGGGACGGAGGGCACGGTGGTCGGGCGGCGCGCCGAAGGGGCACGGCGGCCGGGGATGGCGGGCCGGAGGGGCGACGAACGATCGACAAAGAGCCGTTGTGTGTTGTGTGTTGTGTGTGTGTTTGTGTGGCTGACCAAAATTAATAAGTGTTGGAGGAGTTTGCCGAGTGTCCTAGATCCGGCCCTCGGCAAAGGCTTTGCTGAGTGCCAAGCGACGGGGCACTCAGCAAACGTAAAGAATTTTTGTAAGTTTGCCGAGTGCCCTTTTGAGATGCACTCAACAAAGACTTTGCCGAGTGCTTCGCGGAGGAGCACTCGGCAAACCTAAATAATTTTTTTAGGTTTGCCGAGTGCTTTATTTCGGGGCACTCGGCAAACATTTTTTCCACCTGGGCAGAGGCCACGTGTCTGTCTTTGCCGAGTGCCCCTAGGGATGCACCTGGCAAAGGCTTTGCCGAGTGCTTTTCTGTGGTGCACTCGTGAAAGTAATTACCTATTACATGGAAAAAAATAAATTAAAAATTTTAAATTGCTTGAAAAATCCCATAACATGGCGTGGTGCCATGTATGTTATATATTACGTGCACAACAAGTTTTATCGCCAATTTATAAATTTGATAACCATTATGACTCTAATTTTGTGAGATGAGTATAAATTCTAATATTTTTATTCGGAGATGTTTCGGTTTATAAGAATCGTATGTGATAAAATGTACGAAACCTTTTCAAATTTTTACCACAGCCTCAAAGTCCGATTTCATGATACTCGACAAATCTCGTGATTTTGGAGTTTAATTGTTTTTCTAATAATTTAATAACCGAGCGGACTTTATTTGACTCCCGGTCTTCCTGAATAAGATCTTTTGTAATTACTTTCTATTTCCTAGATATGGCCTCAAAATGGACTCAACAACATGAATATCATTTTTAACACTTTTTATTCCATTATTCGAATCGCTTGTAGTTCAAATGTGGCATTATTAAAGAAATTTCTATATATAAAAAATTATTTAAATATAGCAAAAATTAGAAAAATATCTCAAATTTTAACATATAGTAATTCATATTCTATATGGGGCGTGGAAAAGTTTGGAAGGTGTTACATAACAAAATCTTAAAATTTTGCCGAGTGCATAGGCTAAGCACTCAACAAAGATTATTGTTTGCCGAGTGCCTTTGGTAGACACGGCAAAGTTCACCTTTGCCAAGTGCCTCTTAGCGCCACTCGGCAAAAATGAAGTTTTGCCGAGTGCCTTGGTGGGGCACTCGGCAAAGGTTTAAGTTTTTCCGAGTGCCCATGTTTGCCGAGAGTCACACTCGGCAAACAGGGATGTTTGCCGAGTGTTCGGCTTTGCCGAGTGCTCGAGGTTTTGCACTCGACAAACGTCTGGGCATTCGACAAACATTGGGATTTCGATAGTGGGCTATCGGTCCAGTCGGCCATGTATATATATATATCTATAACTATCTATAAAGCGAGTAGTGTTTCTACCCAAAATTTTTGTCCACCTGGTTATTTTGCAGAAAACCCTTTGAGTGTTTATAAAATTAACCTGCAGTCTCAATGCTGAAAAGAAAGAAAGGGCTTGGATGGAAAAAAAGACCTCCTACGCCCCTCCCTTCCGTCCCCATCCACGCCGCACCCCACGTTGCGCCTGCGCCCCTCCCTCCCGTCACTGCTCGAAGCTCCCGCACGCACCTGCGCCCTTCCCTCCCGTCGCTGCTCAAAGCTCCCACGCCGCCGCCTGCTTCCATTTCTGCGTCGTCATCCCATTGCAACGCACGGGCATTTTTGCTAGTATATATATAGCAAAAATATTCAAACACACACGCACTCGTACACTCGTATGGATAAATTAATCTATATTTGCACGTCCTTATGGATTGATTGTTTGTGTTAATTTTACAGGATCTTTTTGGTTGGTGAGACCTAAGGGATCAGCCGGTTTGTTGTAGACAATTGTTTCTAAAATCCTACTCGGTACTCACCATATGCATAACTTATTCGCGTTCTGGAAGCAACTTCTCTTGATATCACCTAGAATATTCATTCTAGCTGAAAGCTTATCGTCTCCCCAGGCAGTTCCTTCCGAAGGGAACACTTCTCTACGGACAACGGTTCTCCAGATGCCTAAGCAAGATGCATGCTAAGGATGAGAACTACCGCAGAGTTTTCTCCTACAGGGTCCCTTGCATAAACACTCAGCTGAACAAATAAACTAAGGTGTATAAAGAAATTACTTCATAAAACTGAAACAAGTTTACATATGGTTTTCCCTTTCAGGAACCCCGAGATTTACAAAAGTGCTGAAGTATTACCTTCAAGCCAGAACAGAGATGGATCTATTTACAGCTGCTATATTACAGGTGGTTTTTGCTAGTAGTACTAAAAGAGTGGGAGAGGGCTCTGGGAACTCCTTCTAGAGTGCTTCCTCCTATGTCTCCCTGTATGCAAAGGCAGTGTCCTTCTATAGCTGCGCTGAGGAGTCCTCCACCGCTTTATTTAGTCTACAGATAGACATACAGCCACATATAGGCAAAACTGCATGGAGCAATTCTGCTATGCGGTGCCTAGTACTTTGTACAATCAAGCCTTGTTTGTCTAGGCTTGAATGATATTTCTATTTCTTGGACTCTTCTCTTTGTTTGTTTGTCGATTGCAACCAACTCTCTTTTTGTCACTTAGTGCGATGTCCACCATGTAGCACCGCTGATTGCATCTTCATTAACATCTGTCTTAAAGTTGTACTGCTGATTGTATATTCGTTGATATCTATCACTTAAAAATTTTTGCCTGCTGACATCTGTCACTTAATTTATTTTGCCTGCTATTAGGGGTTCTCCCACGCCCTAAATTTTGATAGTATTCTATCAAAGTTATTACCAATTTCTATATATTTTTGTTGTAGGTTTGTGTTTTTATTCTAAGATTGAATTTTGGTTTTGACCACCAAAATCCAAACCATCCATATCTGACAGTGGTATGTCTAATTTCTCATTATATAACTTTTTGCATTCTTCGAATTTATCATCTATTTCTTTTTTGATATCGATAAGAACTTCTTGTTTTATTTTTGTTTTTAATTTTGGTGTCATTTCAGCAATTTTTCCTTCTACAGCCCATTCAATATAGGATCCATCTAAAGGATCTACTCCTTTTAGTACACATTCTTTATATGTTTGTTTCTGGCCTAACTCTTGTTCTTTTATATTTGTAGATGACATCCCTACTGGATTCATAGATGGTATTTCAACTGGATTTATTGGTTTCATTGGATTTTTCTTGTTCTGTATTCTTTTATGCTTTGTAATATATTCTTTTGCAGCTGGCTCAATATAATAATTTAAACCTAGTATTTTTCTGGCTTGGCCCAGTGCATCTTTAATCTTGGTATATTTTTTCTAGGATATTCCTCCTGATAGAGCTGCTTCTTTCTTCTGGCATATTACTTCTTCAAATGATATGTATATTCCCGGAGCTTTTCCTTCATATACTACATAAATTGGCTTCTATTCTATTTCTTCTGCATATTCCGAAGTAGGCATTAATTGATTTATCATATTAAAATATTTAGCCAAGCTATTCAAAATTGATAGCACATAACCTCTATCTTCCCTTTTATTGTTATATTGATACCAAAAATTATCTAAAAGACATTCTTGAACTTCATCTATTAATATATGATCTTTTGTCTTGAATTTATATGTGTTGGGCGGAAATATTCTGAGTCTATTTTCGTTCCAAAGCTGAATGATTCCACACCACTGAAGCCCATTGATCTCTTCATTTCTGCAAAATAACAGAACAAGAAAATAGATCAGGAATATTATTTTTTTACCCTTTATATGTTCAAAAATTACTTTATATCCATTGTCAGTGATAATATCTTCGAATAGAACCCATCTTCTAGTTGAGCTCTTTTTGCTATTAAATTGATTATGATATCTAACAATAGCTTCACAATCTGTTCTAACTCTAAATTCTTTAAATCCTAAATACAACCTCAAAGCATTTATCGCATATACTATTGCCAAAATTTCTCTCTCTGTATTATTTGCAGCTTTTAATTTATAACTCCGAGAGGCATATCTGCATATTTTTTCTTCTGATTTTGCTGAGTATTTATTAGGTTTTTGCTTTAATATACTTCCCCATCCTAACATAGATGCGTCTGTTTTAATGATGAAATAATTATTATCCAGAGGTAATTCTAGAGGTTTTAAATTTTTCACTTTTTCTTTTATGCTTCTTACTAGTTTTATATCTTCAGAATTAAAATATTTTTGGTCATTTTTTCTTAGTTTAGCATATAAAGGACCAGCAAGTTTTGCTAGATTATCTATATAGTTTCTAGCATAATTTACTATTCCTAAAAATTGTTGCAAAATCTTTTTATCCTTCATATTATCAGGAAAATTTAGTATTTTCTTTGCTATGTGATCTTGTAATATATTTTCCCATCTCCTATTTCATGACCTAGGAAATTAATCTTTTCTTTGCATATTTCCATTTTATTTTTGAATAAAATTAAACCATTTTGTTCAACTTTCCTGAAGAACAGTTCAAGATGAGCTATATGCTGTTTATATGTTTTTGAAAATATTAATAAATCATCAATATATACTAGGATGAACTCTTAATTTTTATTAAATATATTTTGTATTTTTCTCTGGAATAGTGCAGGTGCATTTTTTAATCCTAATGGCATAACTAACCATTCAAAATGTCCTTGGGGACATGTGAATGCAGTCCAAGGAATAGATTCTTCTGCCATTTTTACTTGCCAAAATTCTGCTTTTAAATCGAATTTTGAAAAATATCTACTACCTTGTATTCTATTAATCCATTCTTGTTTGTTTGGTATATTATATGCATCATCTATAGTATTGTCATTAAGCCTTTTGTAGTTGATAACCATTCTAGATTTTCCTCTAACTATTTCAGCGTGGTTGCTTACTATGAACGTTGTAGATCTATGAGGACTTCTACTTTCACTTATGGCTTTTAACTTTAATAATTCTTAAATATGCAATTTGAATTCTTCTATATCTTTTGGTGTAGCTTCTATAGGACAAGTTTTTATAATATAACTGGGGTTTATTATGTTTAATTTGCATACAATAGAATTTTTGTCCCAATGTTTCATAGGTATTTCTCCTATAATTTGAATGTCTTCTAACCTTTGTACAACCCTTTCAATATCCTTCTTGGACTTTATATCTATATACCAATTAGGTGAGAAAGATTGTTATCCTATACAATCTATGTTAGTATTTTCTGCATAATATACTTCTATATTTGTACTAAAATCTTGATCTTCGTTTATTTCAGGAAGCTCACTTACCTGGCTATCCTCAGGTTCAAGATTAGAGGTTTTGGAAAGTTTTTGCATGTGTCCTTGTTTTAGAACTTCTGAGATATATGGAATATTATCTTGAGTTGGGATTAATGTAACTCCTTGTTCATGTATAATTGCAGCATGTAAAGAGAACTGAAAAAATCTTAATCCAATTATCATGTCATCATTGATTATTGATAAGTCTCTAATTGTGATCTCATATATAACATATTTGGTATCATTTATATATGTCTCAATGTTATATGCTAACTGATTGTGAATTTTCTTGATCCCGGACATGTCTGTAGATATTTCTGCTTTGTCGTTATCTAAAGTATGCACTAAGTCTGGGCATTTTACAAAATACTTATCATGAATAATATTTTTTGTGTACCCAGTGTCTACTAATGCTAAAACTTTGTATGTAATATTTTGTTTTAACTTTAGCTTTATGGGAATCCTTATACCGATATCTCTTTAAATGGTAACTTAACTATATACTTATTTCCAAAGCTTGTTATAGCATCTTTTAATTGAATTATTTTGCTACCTTTTTTATTTTTTACTATAACGCTTTGCTCTTGGCATTCAATATTTCCTATGGCCTTATCTTCTTGCTTAGTGTTAGATATTTGGTCTAACTTAACTTTTAATTCTTCCATCTCTACCTCTAATTTGTTTATCCTATTTTCGAGAGTCCTAACTCTACTAGATAAAATTATATCATCTGGTTCTAACTCTATTTCTCTTCTCGAACTTTGGTTTTTTGTTTTTAAGCATTCCGTACATGCTTGCTTTAAGCATATACTACAAGTGGCTCTATTGTGTTGACTTGGATAATATATAAAAAAACACACTTTATATTATAATCACCTTTTTCTTTTACCCAATCATGTTCACAAATAAGTTGGTTCATCATTTCAACTTTTAAACCTGATAATTTATCTATTAAATCAATTTCTTCTATGTTTGAGTCATTTTCTTCATACTCGTTTTCTATTTCATCTGTCTCTATGATTGAATATATTGATTCATCATCTTTAATTTCATCATCACAAACTAATATATTTTCATTTACGTTGTCTACAATTAAAACTCTTTCTTGTTCCTCATATTTACTAGAGTACCTTTTTTGGTCTTTATTTGGACAAGTTTTGCTTAAATGATCGGTGAATTGCATATAAAGCATCTACATGTTTTATCATAATTTTTTCTAGGGTTATATCTTCTTACAGTTTTCTTATGTAAATATGGAGCTTTATTATCTGATCTCCTAAGAAAATATCTTCGTCTTGTCCTAAAATTATTGTTACTCTTCTTATGAGGTTTATGGTACTTATTGTTTCTATATCTATCTTCTCCATATGACAAAGGTATTTGAATAATGCTATTACAAAAATTGTAGTCTGACTGTTTCATGGACCTTTGGGCTTGTATATTTGTGCAAATCCTTTTTAATTGTTTAAAAACAAATGTTATGGCTTGAGAGATATTAACGGCTGCTCCTTCAGTTTCCTTTTTAATTCTTTAAATATTATCGATCCTAAAGGATCAGGTATTTTGTTAAAATACCTTTCTATTACACCTTTATTGTATCCTTGCTTAGCCGTAGTAGCATTGTATAGAAAATGTTGAGAAAATTCATTTATTCCTTTCCAGCTAGACAGAGTTAGCTTCTCAATTTCCCTTAGCCTTTCATTTTGCAGAGTTGTATATCCTAATTCTGGATCTTCTGCAATAACTATATTGGATATTACATTAACAAAATTATTAGGATTATTTCTGGCCCTTTTTAATTCTTCATATTGATTAGGATAAGCTTCTACCCATTGCTCCCAAAGTACCTTTATAGATTCTCAAAGAAAAGTTTCTAAATATGTTATCATATCTTCTACTTTGTTTCCTATATTATGCTGATTTTGTATGTACTATTGCACTACCAACCCTTTCCATACGCTTATAATGTTTGGCCAGTCAATCGGGTCATGTGCAGCTAAATTTAATATCGCTTCGTCTCCCTTGTAGTTTTCAAATTTCACTGATTTTTCAAAATCTATTCTTTTATTTCCCATATATTTATGTTGCCCTGGGATGTATGCATATGGGTTATCGTCTTTCTCAGAGGCCAACTTCCGGTTGTCCTATGTTGTCTTTCATTTTCTCCTTCATTTTTAACGGAGCTTTCTCCATATTTTCTTCTTTTTCCTTTTCCTATGTCTACTTCCATGGCTTCCGTTGAATTCTCTAAATTATTCAAGCTTTCTTCATCTAAGGATTGAATAAAATCATAATATTGTTCAGAACCATCAATATCAAACTTTTCTTTATTAACTAGTTCTTCTTCTTCTTCATAGCTTTCTAATAAAAATGTATTATTTATGTCCCATTGTTGTTCTTCGTTGATATCTATATCACTTTCCCTTTCAACTTGTAATATCTTGATTTTATTCTCCTCCTTTATTTTTTTAGGTGATCCTTTATGTGCCAATTTTTCATTTTTTATCCTTTTTAACCTACTAACTCTCTAATAAAAAAGAGTTCCCTCTCTCTTATCATTGGCCATTTATCTGTCATGTTATTATTATATTCGTGTTCTATTCCCTTTAGTTTTTCTTCATAATATATGATTTATTTATCTAGATCAGGTCCTTCCATTAGTTCAGAAACACTATGACGCCTACTACATTTAGGTTCTGAAATTACTGATTTGGCATCATCTATTCCTGACGACTTGTAATTTGTAAATCTAATGCTGGTACTACCTTCATGATTTTGGTAGCTTATATAATCATTAGGTTGCGATAATTCTTTACTTTCTATTAAATTACTTATATTCCATTCTTCTCCTGCTCGTTCTTCAGAGCTTATATTTAGAGGTCTCATGAATTGGATACCTTTTGATTGCATACTTTCAATCACATTATTTACATTTATCCTATATTTTGAACTGCTATTATTAGTTAATCTTCCTAGGAATTCTATGCTTACTAAAAGATTTGTTCCTATAAAATCTTCATATCCTTTTGTTTGAAACCCAAGACTCATTTTATTTATGAATTCTTTTATGGGCATCATTAAATCAGGAGCAATATAAGTTATTAACCTATTTTCATTCATATCTCCTTCTATAAAACCTAGTGCTGCCTTATTTATACTATCTCATCTTTTATCTAATAATGTTATTAAAACCTTTGTTCCTAACTTCTTTCGTGTCATCCCTTTAATTCCTATAATATACATTCCTTGATGTATGTATTTATAACCTGAATATTTCAGCTCATCCTCAATTTGCTTACTTACAATTCTTAATTCCACTCGATGAGTTAAAACACTTAATTCTACCTCCCTTGATATTCTATATAGCCCATGTCTATTGTCAAAGAAATCCATGTGGTATATTTGTTGTGGTTTTACTTTCCTTAAGGTATCTTTTTTATATCTTTCAAGATCTCTATCGATATCTATAGCTTCTTCTAAATTATCTATATCGTCTTCCTTACACTTCATCTTATTCATCAAAGATAATGGCTTTGAATCTTGTCGTACTAATTGGATGGATTTGTCTCTTCTGCTGGAGCTTTTAAATAAATCCATTTATCTGAATTTATAGTTCTAGCTGATGACACAATTCCTGATTATTATGTCCTTGTTACATTCCACACTATTAATCTTGTCTAATATTTGTACTAACAACTGCAAAATTGTATTATTTTGCCTGATTAATATTTTAGAATCTTCTTTAGGTGAGTCGTAATTAGAAAACCCAACAGGTTACTGCAAATACTTTTCAGTTTCTTTTAGGGCTTGATTATATTCAGACATATACCTTAAGAACGAACCAAAGTTTTTACTTCTTCTAACAAACTTTTAATAGTACCTAATTCTTTTTCGGATGTTATGAACCCTTCTGATCCACCTGCAGCTATTTTGTTAAAAATACGATCTAACTTTTTACTTGATAGAGAAATTTCTTCTTTAATATAATCGTTGTTTTTAGAGATTTTGCAATAGAAGGTCTTAATTTCGTCAATAAATTGTAGGGTTAAGTTAATTTTATTGTTTATGACCAAGTATTGTTCTACTAGATTTTGGTGAACTTTATTTAATTTTTCAAATTTTTGTTCTAAATCGTCCTGTCTTTTTGCCCAAGTTATATAGAAATTGTATATAAGGTCTACTAGTATATTGAGCTGGCTATGAGACGTATGCCAAATGTGTGCTTCAAAGGGATTTAACTGACACCTTATATTGATATTATCTTTAGTACTAATTAACTTTCCGGTGTTTACCTCTAAATCTAAATAGTTTAACCGTTCAATTTTGTCCAGGCTCTGATACCGAAAATATTCAAACACACACGCACTCATACACTCATATGGATAAATTAATCTATATTTGCACGTCCTTATGGATTGATTGTTTGTGTTAGTTTTACAGGATCTTTCTGGTTGGCGAGACCTAAGGGATCAGCCGGCTTGTTGTAGACAATTGTTTGTAAAATTCTACTCGGTACTCACCATATGCATAACTTATTCGCGTTCGGAAGCAACTTCTCTTGATATCACCTAGAATATTCGTTCTAGCTGAAAGCTTATCGTCTCCCCAGGCAGTTCCACCCGAAGGGAACACTTCTCTACGGACAACGGTTCTCCAGATGCCTAAGCAAGATGCATGCTAAGGATGAGAACTACCGCAGAGTTTTCAACTACAGGGTCCCTTGCATAAACACTCAGCTGAACAAATAAACTAAGGTGTATAAAGAAATTACTTCATAAAACTGGAACAAGTTTACATATGGTTTTCCCTTTCGAGAACCCCGAGATTTACAAAAGTGCTGAAGCATTACCTTCAAGCCAGAACAGAGATGGATCTATTTACAGCTGCTATATTACAGGTGGTTTTTGCTAGTAATACTAAAAGAGTGGGAGAGGGCTCTCGGAACTCCTGCTAGAGTGCTTCCTCCTGTGTCTCCCTATATGCAGAGGCAGTGTCCTTTTATAGCTACATGAGGAGTCCTCCACCGCTTTATTTAGTCTACAGATAGACATACAGTCACATATAAGCAAAACTGCATGGAGCAATTCTGCTATGCGGTGCCTAGTACTTTGTACAATCAACCTAGTACTTTGTACAATCAAGCCTTGTTTGTCTAGGCTTGAATGATATTTTTATTTCTTGGACTCTTCTCTTTGTTTGTTTGTCGATTGCAGCCAACTCTCTTTTTGTCACGTAGTGCCATGTCCACCATGTAGCACCGCTGATTGCATCTTCATTGACATCTCTCTCTCTATATATATATATATATATATATATATATATATATATATATATATATATATATATATAGAGCTATCGTGTGACGCGGCGCGAGCCCATCTCGTGTGGCATGGCCGAAACTCTAATTTAAAAACTCAAATTAAAAATCTGAACCGTTCAAATTGTTCTACATATTAATATCGCCTTGTATACCAAAATTTAGATTTTTTGAATTTTTTACTATTTTATCGATAGGTCAAAGATGCAATAAAATAGATACTCCAGGAATCGTTGGATTAATGCATCTTTGACTTATCTGATAAAATAGTAAAAGAATTTAAAAAAATATAAAATTTGATATACAAGGTGATATTAATATGTAGAACAATTTGAACGGTTCGAATTTTTAATTTGAGTTTTCAAATTAGAGATTTGGCCATACCACACGGGATGGGCTGTGCGGCGCCACACAGTAGCCCATATATAAGAAGGAGCTTCCCACTTAGAGCCTTCAAACAACCCACCAGTCTCATAGTAATATTCTAGAATCCACCTTGCCAGCATAGTTGAGCAAGGAGTGTAATATTTAATCAGTGTAAGGTAAGAAAAACTTGTTTGTATTCTCTTCGGGGTTCCCGAAAGGGAAAACCGTATGTAAGCTTGCCTGTTTAATATGAAGTAATTTTCATTATGTATCCCTGTCTGTTTTTTCTAGTCAAGCGTTTATGCTAGGGACCCTATAGGAGAAACCTCTTCGGTCGTTCTCGTTGTTAGCCTGCATCTTGCATAGGCGTCTGAAGAACCCTATGTCCGTAGAGAAGTGTTCCCTTTGGGTGGAACTGCCTGGGGAGACGATAAATTTTTAGCTAGATCATTTGTGACTAGGGATATATAGTTCTAAGTTGCTTCTAAGTAGACAGGTAGGTAAGGCATACGACGAGTACCGAGTAGGATTTTAAAACTTCTGAATCAAGCGCCGGCTGTTTAGGACTCGCCACCCTGCAAATATCCAATTTTTTTTGAATATTTCAGCGCCGTCAACAGTAAAAGTGAACAGTAGTGAACAGTAGCGAATAGTAAAGCGAATAGTAAATAGTAAAAGTAAACAGTAGTGAACAGTAATAAATAGTAAAGTGAACAGTTTTAAGAAATTTAAAAATAAGTGGTATCAAAGCGAGTCATCATAGAAAAACTAAATTCAGAAGTTAATATTGGAAAAGTTATAACTACCAAAGAAAATATTAATATAAGGTGTAGACTAAATCATATCGAAGACCATAGTTGGCACTCTAATAATAGTCAACTAAATTTAATTGTTGACCTAATCTATAATTTTTATACAAATTGGGATAAAAGGCAAGAAGGCTCCAAAAATTTGAAGAATTATATAAAGAACGAAAACAGATTGAAGAACAATATTTTCTTGTTAGCAACAAATTAAACTCTGCATTAAAATTACTAGAAGAATATAAGACCAGGCAGAATAAGATCTCGCAAAATAGCGACTATATCAGAGAATTGTTAGAAAAAATAAAATCTAGTGAAGGAAAGGAGATAGTTTTGGCTTCATCAGGTATAATTGCATCCTCACAAGCCATTAATTCAGAAAAATGGACTTATCTAAAAGTCTCTTCAGAAGAATAGCAAGTAAAGATGATAGATCTTTAAGTTATACTGATAAGCAAAAGGTAAATATGAAGACATAGATGAACTAAAAGATATTGCAGAAGTAGACAAACAGCTCGAAAGATATCAAAGAGATACTTTGAGGGCAATAAGACCTCAACAAGTATACTGCATGGGATTCTTTGAAAATAAAAATAGGTTATACAGAATATCTAGAGAAATAGAATTAAGTGTTCTAACCAAGCCAGTAGATTTAAAAATAGTGGCTAAAGAGTTTGAAAATGGGTTAAAATATTCAGGGTATAAGTATATTCATCAAGGTATGTATATAATAGGAATCAAAGGAATGACAAGGAAGAAATTAGGTGCTAAAGTTTTAATAACCTTACTAGATAAGAGATGGGACACAATAGATAAAGCCTCACTAGGTTATTTAGAAGGAGATATGAATGAGAACATGTTGATAACTTATATAGCTCCTGATTTAATGATGCCTGTAAAAGAATTTATAGATAAAATGAGTCTTGGTTTTTAAACAAAAGGATATGAAGAATTTAAAGGGACAAATTTGATAGTAAGCATAGAATTTATAGGAAGATTAACTAATAGAAGTGCCTCTAAATACAAAATAAATGTAAATGATGTAATTGAAAAAATGCATTCGAAAGAAATAGTTTTTATGAGCCCCATGACAATAGATTCTGAAAAAAGAGCAGGAGAACAATGGCAAATTAGTGATTTTATAAAAAACAAAACTTTGAGTCAGCCCGAAAACTACATAAGTTATCAAGATAAAAAAGGGAATGTTAGTATTAGATTTACAAACTATAAATCCCGAACCACAGAAGACTTGCATGCAGAACCATCCAATAGAAATATAATAAATAGTAATACCGCATACGTGTCTCGAGTTTATGAAAAATTAGATCAAAATAGTGAAATAAAATATTATGAAAATAAATTAAAATAAATAATGAAGAATATAATAATTCAATGAAGAGTGAGTGGCCTAAAATAAGAGACAAAGAACTTTATTTCTATAGAGAATTATCTAGGATAAAGAAACTAAACAAGAACAAAAATATGGCATTAAAAATTCCCAAGACCCAAGAAACCAAAGTAGAACAAATAAAGCGAAAGAACAGTGAAAATAACAAAGGAAAGCGAAGCTTGATAAAGGTTTAAGTGAAGAAGAACAATGGGAAGAAAATGAAAGATTATTTCTCGAAAGTTATGAAGAAGAAATAAATCTAGTAAATGAAATGGAAAATATAGAAAATGAAATAGATAATGCGAACAATACAATGATTTTATAAACTCTTTAGACGATATAGGTTTGCATAACCTTGACAATGCAATGGAAGCTATGGAAGTAGAATTAGGAACAGGAAAGAGGAAAAGATACGGGGAAGGTAGTGTAAAGAATGAAGGGGAAAGAGAAAGACCAGCTAGGGCAGCAGGAAAGTAGCCCCTAGATAGAGAAGATTTTTCATATAATTATATCCCGGGACAATATAGGCATATGGGCACTAAAAGGAGAGACTTTGAGAAGCCTGTTAAATTTCAAAATCAAAGGAGTGATGGTGCTATATTAAATTTAGCCGCACATGATCCCATTGACTGGCCTAATATTATTAGCATTTGAAAAGGATTAATAGTTCAAAAATATATACAAAATCAACACAATATAGGAAATAAAGTTGAAGATATGATAACTTATTTAGAAACATTTCTAGGTGAATCTGCTAAGGTCTTATGGGAAGAATGGGTTGAAAAGAATCCTAACAATTATGAAGAATTAAAAAGAGCGGGTAGTAATCCGCATAATTTTGCAAATGTAATATCCAACATTATTATAGCAGAAGATCCAGAATTAGGTTATACAACATTACAAAATGAAAGGTTAAAAGAAATAGAGAAATTAACATTAACAAGTTGGAAAGGCATAAAGGAATTCTCTCAACATTACTTATATAATGCTACAACTGCCAAACAAGGATATAACAAGGGAATAGTTGAACGTTATTTTAATAAATTACCTGACCCGTTAGGAAGCATGATATTTAAAGAATATAAAAAGGAAACTAAAGGAGCTGAAATTAATATGTCTCAAGCCATAACATTTGTGTTTAAACAACTAAGAAAAATATGCACTAGCATACAAGCTCAAAGGTCTATGAAGCATTCAGATTACAATTTTTGTAACAAAATAGTACAAATACCTTTGTCATATGGAGAGGATAGGACTAGAAGTAAAAGAAATTATAAGCATCAAAATAAAAATAACTATAATACTAGGATTAAGAAAAGATATTTCTTAAGAAGATCAGATAATAGAGCACCTTTTTTACATAAAAGAAATGTAAGAAGGTATAATCCAAAAAAAACTTATGATAGAACATGTAGATGTTTTATATGTAATTCGCCTGACCATTTAAGCAAAACCTGCCCAAATAAAGATCAAAAAAGATACTCTAGTAAATATGAAGAACAAGAGAGAGTCCTAATTATAGATAGTGTAAACGAAAATATACTAGTATGTGATGATGAAATAAAAGATGATGAATCAATATATTCTATCATAGAAAAGATTAAATTGAAAATATGTTAATAAAGAGTATGAGTCTACCGATGAGGAGTTAGATTTAGTAGATGAATTAGCAGGATTAAGAATCGAAATGATGGAGCAATTAAATTGTGAACATGATTGGATTAGAGGAAAAGGCGATTACAATATTAAATGTGCTTTTTGTATATATTATCCAAGCCAAGACAATAGGGTAACATGCAGTATATGCCTAAAACAAGCCTGTGCTGAATGTATAAAAGCAAATAAGCAGAAATGGAGAAAAGAGTTAGAATTAGAGTCAGATGAAAAAATATTATCTAGTAGAGTGAGAGTTTTAGAAAATAGACTAAATAAACTAGAAGTAGAGTTAGAAAAATTAAAAACCAATGTTGAAATTAAAGCATTACCAGAAAATGAGGACATACAAAACACGGAATTTAAAGAGCAATTGATAACACTAAAAGACAATAATACTTCTAAACTAATTCAACTAAAAGATGCCATAACCAATTTTGGAAGTAAATATATAGTAAAGTTACCTTTCAAAGAAATTTTAGGGATAAGGATCCCTGTTAAAGTGAAGTTGTCGCCCAAGATATCTTATAAGATATTAGCACTAGTAGACACCGGGTGTACAAAAAATATTATACATGATAAATATTTCATAAAATGTCCAGAAATAGTTCATACAATTGCTGATAGTAGGGCAGAAGTTTCTACAGACATGTCCGGAATAAAGAAAATCCACAACCAGTTAGCATATAATATTAAAGTATACATCAATGGAACTAAATACATAATAGATGAGATTACAATAAGAGACTTATCAATGATAAATGATGACATGATAATAGGCTTAAGATTTCTTCAACAATTAGTACAGACCACAGTAATACATGAGCAAGGAATTACATTTATACCATATCAAGACAATGTTTCTTATATTTCAGAAGTTCGAAAGCGTGGTGGAACCTCCAACCTTGATAACCTTGAAATACCTAAAATACCTAAATTTGAACCAGAAAAAATATGTATAGACTATGAGCTTAGTGAAAGTATAGACGAATATTACATTGCAAGTTCTAATATAGAATGCATAGGATTACAATCTTTTGCACCAAATTGGTATAGAGATATTAAATCTAAAAAAGATATAGAAAGAATTGTTCAAAGATTAGAAGACATCCAAATAATAGGAGAAATCCCAATGAAATATTGGGAGAAAAATTCAATCATTTGTAAAATCAATATAATAAATCCATACTATATAAACAAAATATGTCCAATAGAGGCAACCCCAAAAGATATAGAAGAATTTAAAATGCATGTAGAAGAACTGTTAAAGTTAGGAGCAATAAGGGAAAGTAGGAGCCCCCACAGATCGGCTGCCTTTATAGTAAGAAACCATGTCGAAGAAGTTAGAGGCAAATCTAGGATGGTCATAAATTATAAGAGGTTAAATGATAACACAATTGAAGATGCTTATAACATCCCTAATAAATAAGAATGGATCAATAGGATACAAGGAAGCAGATATTTCTTTAAATTTGACCTAAAAGCAGGATTTTGGCAAGTAAGGATGGCAGAAGAGTCTATAGAATGGACCGCATTTACATGTCCTCAAGGACATTATGAATGGCTTGTAATGCCATTAGGTCTAAAAAATGCACCTGCCATATTCCAAAGAAAAATGCAAAATATTTTTAGTGAAAACCAAGAATTTATACTAGTCTACATAGATGATTTGCTAGTCTTCTCAAAAACATATAAAGAACATATCGCGCATCTAGAAATATTTTTTAGAAAGGTAGAACAAAATGGATTAATTTTATCCAAAAAGAAAATGGAAATATGCAAAGAAAAGATCAACTTCCTTGGCCATGAAATAGGAGAAGGCAGAATACATCTACAAGAACATATTGTTAAGAAAATTTTACAATTCCCTGATGCTATGAATGATAAAAAACTACAAGAATTCTTAGGAATTGTAAATTATGCTAGGAATTATATTAATAATTTAGCAAAATTAGCAGGTCCCCTATATGCTAAATTGAGAAAAAATGGTCAAAAATATTTTAATTCCGAAGACAATAAATTAGTAAGGCTAATAAAAGAATGGGTGAAAGAGCTAAAGCCTCTAGAATTGCCCTTAGAAGATAATTATTTCATTATTGAAACAGATGCATCTCAGCAAGGTTGGGGTGCTGTATTAAAGCAAAGACCTACTAAATATTCACCTAAATAAGAAGAAAAAATATGTAGGTATGCCTCCGGAAGCTATAAATTAAAAGCAGTAAATAACACAGACAGAGAAATCTTAGCAGTAATCAATGCTATAAATGCCTTTAGGTTATATCTAGGGTTCAAAGAATTTACGGTTAGAACGGATTGTGAAGCAATATGTAGATATTATAATCAACTTAATAGCAAGAAAAGTTCTACTAGAAGGTGGATTTTATTTGAAGATATAATTACTGGAAATTGATACAAAGTTATATTCGAACATATTAAAGAAAAAAGTAATCAATTGCCTGACATGCTCTCCCGTATATCTTTGTTGCAGGAATGAAGAAATCCATGAGCTACAATGGAGTTGAATTCTTTACATTTGGTGAAGATAACAAACTTAAAGTATTTCCACCAAATACTTATAAGTTTAAACCAAAGACTCATATAATATTAGATGAAGTCCAAGAATGCATTTTAGACAATTTCTGGTACCAATATAATAATAAGAGAGAGGAAAAAGGGTATATGCTATCAATATTAAATAGTCTTGCTAAATATTTTTATCTAATAAATGAGCTAATGCCAACCTTAGAAAATAACGAAATAATACAACAAAAACCTATATATGTAGTGTTTGATGGGAAACTCCCAGGAGTTTATATATCTTTCGAAGAGATAGTAGCCCAAAAAATAGATGCAAAATTAATGGGGGGCTTATCATGGAAAAAATATATAGATATAGACGAAGCATTAAGCCAAGCCAGAAAAATATTAGGAATAAATTACTATTTGGAGCCAGCCACAAAAGAATATATAAAAAATGCAAAAGAGCCAAAAATAAGAAAGCACCAGAAACCCCATATTATACAAATATTAAGAGTGAAGGGTCTTCCAAAAAACCTACATATAAAGAATGCTTAATTAAGGGAGTTGATCCCTTAGATGGAGAATATATTGATTGGAAAATAATTGAAAAATTTGAAGAAGCATCACCTCAACTAAAAAAGGAATTAAAAGAAGAAATACTTAAGGAATTAAAACAAGAAATGAATACCAAATTTGAAGAAATGAAAAAAGCATATGACGAAAAATTTGATGTTTCTTTCTCTGATGTTGATACCATGGATATGGGTGGTCATGGGCAGCCAGACCAATGAAGCAATATAACTAAAATACTAAGTTTAAATTTGATAATAATTATCAATCTTCTCGTGGGGTAAGCCCAACCCCAACCATAATATAAATAATTCTGAATCAATCCAAAAATGCTTTCGGTGAAGTGACATTTCACTATAGAGAATATAACATCTGGCATAAAAGGAATGGCAAAGGTACAAAGGTGTATCCACCTCAGGCAATATAAAAGGCAAAGCGAAGAAAAAGAAGCCAGTCCACAGAGCCAGCTCGTGAATCTACAGAATCAAGAAGATAAGCTCGAAGCACCTCAGAGCATCTTTCTCCATCCCCTATAAAAGGAGCCTGCCCAGTTGAGAAACACACACCGCAAGAAGGAGCTTCTCACTTAGAGTCTTTAAACAACCCACCAGTCTCGTAGTAATATTCTAGAATCCACCTTGCCAGCATAGTTGAGCAAGGAGTGTAATATTTAATCAGTGTAAGGTAAGAAAAACTTGTTTGTATTCTCTTCGGGGTTCCCGAAAGGGAAAACCGTATGTAAGCTTGCCTGTTTAATATGAAGTAATTTTCATTATGTATCCCTGTCTGTTTGTTCTAGTCAAGCATTTATGCTAGGGACCCTATAGGAGAAACCTCTTCGGTCGTTCTCGTTGTTAGCCTGCATCTTGCATAGGCGTCTGGAGAACCCTGTGTCCGTAGAGAAGTGTTCCCTTTGGGTGTAACTGCCTGGGGAGACGATAAATTCTTAGCTAGATCATTTGTGACTAGGGATATATAGTTCTAAGTTGCTTCTAAGTAGACAGGTAGGTAAGGCATACGGTGAGTACCAAGTAGGATTTTAAAACTTCTGAATCAAGCGCCGGTTATTTAGGACTCGCCACCCTGTAAAGATCCAAAATTTTTTTTAATATTTCAGCATCATCAACAGTAAAAGTGAACAGTAGTGAATAAAAGTGAACAGTAGTGAATAGTAAAGCGAATAGTATATATATATATATATATATATATATATATATATATATATATATATATATATATATATATATATATATATATATATATATATCGCGACGCTTAACCGAACAGGAAACAAATCGATCGATAGTATCTCTAACTGTAACTCCAACGGCGGCATTATATGCGTGATCTAGCTCGCAACCCGACGCAGCTTTCCGCAGCTCTCGATGTGCATCCAACTTGATGAACTCTAACCAACACAGCCAACGCGACACTCTCACGCACGCATCCATCAGGCGAGAGCATGCATGACATGAGCAGTCAAATAGGCAGCAAAGCAAGCAGTAACCCATGCATGAAATTTGCCCCACGCACAGATTCGCTTCACCATGCATCCATATTTCATCATTTGCACAGACCTCCGTTGCTGCATTTTATACGTTTCCTCCAGCATACATAAATATATTTAACTGGCTCCCAAACCTATCACTCAACAAATACGATAGCGATTCTAATTAATTTGGAATGCGCAAGCAAACTAACTATATAAGCCAAATTAAGGTATAAATTAACAGTCATCTTTCTTAGTTGACTGCTTGCAATGTCGATTTGCAGGCGGTCTTTTAAGAGATCGATATGGAAAATAAATTGCAAGCGGTCTTTTAAAAGATCGATATGGAAAATTAATTTTCGCAAGCCGGTTTTTCGAGAAAACTCATCATGTATTTTTATATGTGGGATTTCTTAAATCTGTTTATAAAAAATATGAGATGCTAAAAAATGTTTGTTTATAAAAATAAATATGAGATGTAAAACATGTTTTTCTTGCACTACTAGAGAAACGATTTTTCTGGACGAGGCCCCCAATAGATTCTAGGCGGACTATAAGAGCTCGCGCCTGGAAAAACACGTTTCCGGGAGGCCGGCAATTGGCCCGCTCCCGTGCGGTCCACTTAAGCGACCGCACGGGCTATTATCCCGTGCGGTCGGTTAAGTGGACCGCACGGATAATGCGATTATCCCGTACGGCCCACTTAACCGACCGCACGGGATAATAGCGCATTATTCCGTGCGGTCCACTTAAGGACCCACACGGGATAATGCATTTTCTCGTGCGGGCCGTTAAGTGGACCGCATGCGATGATGCCCAACAGTGGCACAATAAATTTCCCGCTCAACCCGACAGTGGCGCATTTACCCTGGTGTTTTCTCTCTCAAAAAAGGCAATTATAGGAGGGAAGGTTTTGAACTTGAATTTTTCAATTGGAGTCAATGCAAAAGGTATCATACTTGATCTCCTCTTCCATTTGCTTTCATTTTTAAAAATTTTTATTGGTTGAATGCAAAGATATTTGAACTTTTTAACTCGGTTTTTCTCTCTCCAAATAATAGGCATTTTATTTTTTGAAAGGCTTTAGACTTTAAATCTTCAATTGAAATCAATATAAAAGGTAATGTGCTTGATCATCTCTTTCATTTGCTTCTGTTTTTGTAAAATTTCATCGGTTGAATGCGAAGATATTTAAACTTGTTTGAATTGTATATGTTAAGCTATTTTTTAATTTGTAGGTCAAATATTTTATTTTTTTATTAAACCATTTTTTGGTAACTACTTTTGTCTCATTATTATTATTTGTTGTGCAATATTAATTTATGTTGTCACTGTTTTTATTATTTGTCAAATATTTTACTTTGTTTTAATTATTTGTAGGATTTAAGTTTAATTTGTTTATTTAGAAACACCGGCAATATAATATTAATTTATGATGTCACTGTTTTTAGATGGATCGGATATGGATGTATGAGACACGGAGAACTCATCCAGTGTTCATGAGAGAAGCATCAACATTTATTGATAAGGCTAAGGCACACGCTTTGAGGGAGAATAGGAAGGATATTTTTTGTCCTTGCGTGGATTGTAAGAATCAGAAGATATTAAAAGATCCGAATGTAATTCTCGGACACATAATTCAGCGTGGATTTGTGGAGAAATACACAGTTTGGACTTATCACGGGGAAGTCGCCCCTCCGGAAGAGAATTCTGATATTTGTTTCGATGAGGCAGAGAATTTTATAATTGAGGACATGTCTCGTGAAACGACGGGTGATTTTGGCGGCTCTGGTTTTGACGAGGCAGAGGTTGATATTGATCTTGATCTTGAGGATTTGTTGCGGCGCGCTGAACCAGAGGTCCTAACAGAGAAAGCAAGAGATTTAAACAATTGGGAGGCGTTGCTGAAAGCAGCGAAAGATCTTTCATACGATCAAGCAAAGGGATGTGATATGGATTATACAGTGTTGCGTTCGGTGCTAGAACTTCTTAGATTAAAGGCCAAGCACGGATAGTCTGATACTAGTTTCAACGACTTGATGAGTCTCCTGAGAGCTATGCTTCCTAAGCCTAACTTGTTGCTAGCTAACACCTATCAAGCCAAGAAATTGATATGTTCATTATCACTTGGTGCGAAAAAGATCCATGCATGTATTAATCACTGTGTACTTTATCACAAGGAATACGCTGACTTGGACAAGTGTCCAACTTATGGGGCGAGTAGGTACAAAAAAGATAACAGTGCCGCCGATAGTGACGTTGCCGAACCAAATTCATTGGTCGAGCCAGGGAAAAAGATTCCGGCCATGGATGTGGTACTTACCACTCAAAGATCGAGTGAAGCGATTGTTCTCGAACCCCACCGACACCGAGTTGATGAGATGGCATCAAGAGGGTCGAAAGACGGATGGTATCATTCGACATCCCGCCGATGCTCGACAGTGGAAAAACTTTGATTCGAAGAACACAGAATTTGCAAATGATTCGAGAAATGTCAGTTTTGCGTTGAGCATGGATGGAATGAATCCGTTCGGTGACCTAAGTAGCTCGCACAGCACTTGGCCAGTTCTGTTCACTATGTATAACCTTCCGACATGGTTATGTCAGAAGCGAAAGTACATTTTGTTGACTATCCTTATACAAGGGCCAAAACAGCCTAGCAACGACCTAGATGTCTTTATTAAACCTTTGATGGAGGATATGCAAGAAATGTGGGAAGAGGGTCTACGATTATTTGATGCATACCGCCAGGAGTATTTTACTTTGCGTGCTATCATATTCGTTACTATTAATGATCTACCAGCCAATTTTTCCCTATCCGGACAGATTAAAGGAAAGACCGGATGTCTGATATGTCTGGACAGCACATCGTACATATACCTGACCTCGTCAAAAAAGTTAGTTTACATGTGTCATCGTCGTTTCTTACCACAGAAGCATATGTATCGTGCGATGGCTACCTTTTTTGACAAAACTGTCGAGGTAGGTACTGCCCCCGAAGCAAAGGATGGTTCCACGGTGTTCAAGCTGACAAAGAACATAAAGGTCGTGTTCGGCAAGGGAAAGAGAGCTTCAGGCAAGAGGAAGAAAGAAGTGTTAGAAAACACGCTGCCCTTCAAGAAACATTCAATCTTTACGTACTGGAAAGACTTGGAGATTCGTCATGCCATCGATGTCATGCACCTCGAGAAAAATGTGTTCGACAGCACCATCGGGACATTACTTGACATCCCTAGTAAAACAAAGGATGGGTTGAAGTCACGTAATGACCTGGTCAATTTGGGCATAAGGAAAGATCTCCACCCAATAGAGCTAACGAATGGTAAGATTGAGATTCCTCCGGCATGCTACTCAATGACACTAGAAGAGAAAAATCTTTCTGTAAATGTCTTCGTGGATTGAAAGTGCCGACTGGATTCTCATCGAATATCCGAAAGCTAGTATCAATGAAAGATTTGTCGATTTCTGGATACAACGCTCACGACTGTCATAAGATGCTTACGGTGTTTCTCCCTATCGCTATAAGGGCGTTGAAACCAGTGCACACCAAGGTTGTGATAACAATGCTATACTATTTTTTTAATCGAGTATCACAGAAAGTTTTTGATCCAGAAAAATTAGGACCCCTTCAGAAATTCGCAGTCGAGACAGCTTGCCAGCTAGAGATGTTTTTTCCTCCATCGTACTTCGACATGATGAAACATCTCATTGTTCACATTGTCCCTCAAATTATTGAACTTGGTCCTCTATACCTACATCAAATGTGGGCGTATGAGCAATACATGGCTGTTCTGAAAGGGTATGTCCGTAATCGTGCTCATCCGGAGGGCTCGATGATAGAGGGTTACACAACTAAGGAGGTTGTCGTGTGTTGCCTAGATTATATGAAAAATGCCAACCCCATTGGGATACCGATGCCTCGACATGATGGAAGATTATCTGGGAAGGGTACGGTAGGAAGAAAATGCTTCTATGACAACAATTACAAAGCGGTATCAGATGCACACAACAGTGTTCTTCAACAACTCGCCATCGTTGCGCCCTACATTGAGCAACACACTTCCGAGATCAGAGCATGCAATCCTGGGCGATCCGATGATTGGGTTTTGAAAGAACAGAAGCGCACTTTCCCCCAATGGCTTAAGGATCAAAATCTACCGTCTGGTGAATCACTCGAGGAAAAAACGGTAGAAAGACTTGCAGCTAGCCCAACAAGCCTTGTGACCTCATGACAAGGGTATGACATCGACGGATACTCTTTGTACACCAACAGCAAAGACAAGAAAAGCTCAGCGCAGAACAGTGGGGTTCATGTCGAAGCGTTGGATGCAACAGGGCAGAGAAAATCATACTATGGGATCATACAAGAAATATGGGAACTTGACTACGGTTTAAACATTCAGATCCCTGTTCTCAGATACCAATGGGTGAAAGACAGCATGGTAGATAAATTTGGATTTACGTGTGCTGAACGGAGTAAAATTGGACACAAGGATGATCCATGGGTCCTTGCCGAGCGTGTTGCACAAGTTTTCTATGTGAAGGATCCTTCCGATGAAAAGATGGACATTATTGTATCGGGCAAGCAACACATCATTGGTATTGACAACATTGAAGACGCATCCAACTATAATCAATACGACGCCATTTCATTATTCACAGATCTTCCTACGCGGATGAAACACATTGAAAGTGTCCTCGACGAATCAAAGTTTGCATCCGTGCGGAAGGATGTTAATCCAAAAATTGTAAAACGCTAGTTTTTTTTTGTGTATATTATGTTTCTTCTCCACCCTCCAAACTTTTGATCTACTATGTAAATATGACATGTATCTCATAATTGTAAAATTTGGTATATTATGAAAACAGATCAGAACACTCGCCGGACCGCCGCACCCTTGCAACATACAGATCCAAAGACACATCGCGAAACCCACTCAGATCCTCCAGTTGAGGACATTTCAGATATAAAAAAAGAGTACCAATGTAAAATGTCGGTAGTAAACGAGAAAACGATGAGTACCTAACTCATTTTTTGATTGGTTTTGCTATATTTCTTTGATTTATTTTATTTTCATGAATTTTTTTGCCAAGTCTCACATTTAAACTGCAAGTGATTAAAAAATAGAATAGAATTAGTAGAAAAATTATATTCATGTTGTTTAGACCTGCTTGAGTCATTATCCTGTAAATGAGAAAAAATTTTGATTTTTCTTCATGAAACATGATTAGGAACCTATTGACCGAATGATTTTAAAATTATATAAATAGAAAACTAAGTCGAAAATCATGAAAATTGTGTGGATGTCATGATATTATATGTAGAGGCTGTGGTAAAAAATTAAGAAGGTTTCAAATATTTTATCACATACGTAGGCCCTCGCACTCGGCAAAATTTTGAAAAAAAATTCTTCTCCACCCTCCAAACTTTCTCTACTATGTAAATACAACATGTAACTCCTAATTATAAAATTTGGTAATTTTTTGATTGGTTTTGCTATATTTCTTTAATTTATTTTATTTTCATAAATTTTTTTGTCAAGTCTCACACTTGAACTGCAAGTGATTAAAAAATAGAATAAAATTAGTGTAAAAATTATATTCATGTTGTTTGGACCTGCTTGAGTCATTATCCCGTAAATGAGAATAAATTTTGAATTTTTCTACATGAAACATGATTAGGAACCTATTGACCGAATGATTAGGAGCCTATATAATAACGCGTGGGCTCCCGAAAATTTTCCAAGTCCCTGGTGAAAACAGATCTAGCACCGCCAGGCTGCCAAAATTTTCCCCTCGCCGCGCTGAGCAACCGCCGCCCTAGATCCGCCACCTCTCTCGCCACCAGCATCCACTCACCGCGCCGCCCGCGCCCCTTCACCGACCTCACCGAGACCGCCGTGACTCCGGCCCCAACGCCCTCACCGTCGACCGCCACCGCGCCCTCGCCGCCCATCCCCCGCGACGTCGCCGGCATATCGCGCCGCCAAGAGTCGCTGCGCCACCACACACACACACACACTCTCTCTCTTTATTTCGCCGCTCTCACCGACCTCGACCTCGACCGCTCTCACCGACCGCCGGCTTCACCGACGCCGACGCCGGCCTCACCGACCTCGACCGCGCGTGCCACCGACGCTGTCAGCCGCCGCCAGCCTCAACCAACTCCTCCCCGCCGACCGCCAACCGCCGCCCGACGCCTCCCCGCCGGACGCCAACCGCCGCCAGCCGCTCCACCGTGCCACCGTGCGACCGAGGCCGCCGCCGCCCTCACCGACTCCGGTTAGTGCATTTTTTTTGAATGGATGGATGCCATGCCGTGAATAAAATGGATGCTATGAATTTTGAATGGATGCTATGGATGCTATGAATAAAATGGATGCTATGGATAAAATGGATGTTATGAATATTTCAATGGATGAATTTTGAAATGATGTCGTGAAGGATGGATGGATGAATTTTAGTACTGTCAAACATGCTAAAAAATTATATTATAAATGGACTGTTTATTTTAGACAATTATAAATTTCAGTGAAATGACAATCTATGGATGATTATAAATTTTAGGCGATTGTAAAATGGACTATTATTTATTTGATGGAACTATAGTTAATTTTGATGGAAATGTAAAATGGACTGTTATTTTTTTGATGAATTTTGTTGATGAATTTTTGTCACATGAAATAGTTGCTATGAATTTTTTTATGTGAATTAGTTGACGTGAACGAACGGACGGACGTGCGAACAAACGAGTGTTCGTTCATTCGTTCGTGGACGAACGGACGGACGGACGAACGAACGAAAGAGTGTTCGGTCGTTCGTTCGGTCGGTCGTTCATGTGAACGAACGGACGGTGTTCGTTCGTTCGTTCGTTCGTGGAGAATAGTTCATGTGAATATTTTTTATGAATTTTAGATTTTAGGTTAGATTTTTAAATTTTCAAACACATATACCCACCCCTACCGAACGACCTACAAATCTAATCTCCCTCTTTCCTTGGTCTCTCATCTCTCATCTCTTCTCCTCCCCCTATCTCACCTCTTCTCACGGACAAAATAGGCAAACATATGTATTTTCATCTCTCATTCTAATAAAGAGAAGAAGAAGGAAAGAAATATATTTTTTTCATTCTTCTTCTCTTTACATATATAGATTGTGATAAAAATCTGACAGCCACCTCATTCCGTGATGACTCCCTGTGATTTAGAGGTGTGCTTTATCTGTTTTCAGTAGCATTAATGTTCAAGTTCTCGTTGCTAATGTCTTCTGTCTTATTCTCGTGAATTGTCATATCTTGCCCGACGCCTTATTCCTACCTTCTTCACGATCTTGGTCTTTTCAACATGTCATGATCCATCGTAGTAGCCTTCTTCACCGTCTTGGTCCTCAACATGTCATGATCCGATCTTGGTCTTTTTTTCTTGCTCTTCTCCTTTGTTTCATAATCTTTCTGTCTTGTTTCTTCTTAGATAATCCTCCTCCGCTTGTAATTAGAAGCGGAGGAGGATTATCTAAGAAGGAGCAAGACAGAAAGATTATGAAACAAAGGGAGAAGAGCAAGAAAAAAGACCAAGATCGGATCATAATATGTTGAAGAGACCAAGATTGGTGTAGAAGGCTACTACGATGGATCATGACATGTTGAAGAGACCAAGATCGGTGAAGAAGGTACGAAGAAGGCGTCGATCAAGATGTGGCAATTCACGAGAATAAGGCAGAAGATATTAGCAACGAGAACTTGAATATTGATGCTGAAAACAGAGAAAGCACACCTCAATAGGCATAGGGGAGCCATCACGGAATGAGCTGACTGTCAGTTTATTACATGCACGCATAGGCTAGCTTTAGACTTATGATTTCCTTCTGATGTGATAGATGATTCAGAATCGCAACTGATTCTTGCTTTCCGATCATCTTTCTTTTAGGGTAAACATTGTGCTCACATGTACACCTCTTATATACACCATATTACAACTGTCTAGTCCATTCGTTCACAAATTTCATTGGTTGTGCCTTATGAACAACGTGTGTGAGATGCTCAGAACCTATGGGAGATACACTACTAAGTTCGAAGAAGTAAGTTCATCAGAGAAATATATCTTTCTACATGTTATCGATATTGTATAATTTTCCTAATCGTATGTATATGTGTACTATTTTTTCTTAAACAGATCACGGAAGTTCCAGTTATAGCGAACCGGTTCGACGATAGAACCATGCTTAACTTGGTTGCAGATCTTTGCCGTTTTATCCGTCGCGATGTCTGCAACCATTTGGGCGATTTCTACGATCCGGAGAGCGAGCTGGCGACGGACGATAAATTCAAATGACTTAGGAAGTGGAAAAAAGAGCACCGCCATTAAATAATTTGTAAATTTGTTGCTAGCTAGACTTATGTTAATTTGTGAGACGAAACTAGCTTGATATGTATATAAACATTACGCATGATCGATCTGTGTTATATATATATCTTTTATGAGAAAATAATATTAAATGTCTTTTTTTTCTCATGCGCAAAAAAATATATATATTGACCCATTTAATATTACTGAGAGAGAGGAGAGGAGAGGGAGAGGACAGAGAGGAGAGGAGAGGAGAGAAGAGAGAGAGGAGAGGAGAGGAGAGAGGACAATAGCTAGCTATCAGAACGTATACATAAAATAATGGGCACGACCATCTTCCCGTGCGGTCGGCTAAGCGGCCTGCACGGGATAATCGATCTTCCCGTGTGGTTGGGCCGCCTACACGTGAAAATGATCTTTTCCCAGATCTTTTCGCGTATACGGGAAGGCCTTCCGCACGAAAAGATGCCTTTCGACCCGTATGGAAAAACCGTTTCTCCAGTAGTGTTGGTAGTTCTGAAATTACTAGCCATAAGGGGCGCACTTGTGCCTTTGCATAGGTAAGCACAGTGATACGTACTTTCTCCTTTCTCCGTATTAGGACTTTCATTTCTTGTCGTTCTGGCCTCTAATTAATACTCTTGTTTGTATTTTTTAGGCTCCAATTAAATACGCATGAGTCTGATTGGTTGTAACCCCTATAAATAAAGTCAAGTCTTTGTGTCCTAAATTTTAAGAGATACTTCCTTCATCTAAAAATCTAAGGTATTTTTTCAGCAAGAGTAAGGGTATCCCACAAATTTTTAAAAGTAGGATTTTCTTAGACTGCCTGTAAAAATAAATATAGAGTACCTACAAAAATGGTTTTGTCGTAGTAGTGAAAATTACTAGTCATAAGGAGCGCACTTGTGCCCTTGCGTAGATAAGCACGATGATATGTATTATATGCAAAGCCTGCTACAGAGTAGTCCAATGGGATTGCATAATCTAGAGCCACAAAGTTTAGGGGTGAGACTCTCTTTTCTTATTCCAATCCTCTCATCAATTGTACAAATGAGCAGCCCCTCTTCTCTTTATATAGAGCAAATCCATATATGGAATGTTCAGTGATAGACCTAAAAAGGAATTTTTAGCATTTATAATATTAATTTTTTAAAGATTTACAAAAATAATTTCTGGATTCAAAAATTTGCAAAACTAGTCCCTTCCCGCCCTCTGGGAGGGCGGGATATAAAAAAGCCCTCCCAGAGGGCGTTTTATCCGACGTGGCAGACGGTTGTTGGGTGCCGTCTGTCGCGCGCGTGTAATTTTGCATTTTGGCCCCTTCCCGCCCTTACAAAGGGCGTTTTTTCACTGTGCAGTGAACAGTACTAAACAGTGAATAGTGAACAGTAGCGAACAGTGATAAACAGTGTAGTGAACAGTGATGAACAGTAAAATGAACAGTGAAAAAACGCCCTTCGTAAGGGCGGAAAGGGGGTAAAATGTAAAATTACACGCGCGCGCACGGTATCCAACGACCGCTCGCACGCCGGATAAAACGCCTCCGGGAGGGCGTGAATCCCGCCTCCTAGAGGGCGGAAGGGACTAGTTTTGCAAATTTTTGAATCCGGAAATTATTTTTGTAAATCTTTAAAAAATTAAAATTATAAATGTCAAAATTTCCCTAAAAAGTGTATTTGGGCCAGTCCTCCATGGGCCAAGCCCAAAGTTTCCTTACACTCCTTGGGGCACTCACCGCGTGATATCTATGTCTCATTAAAACTTCAAAAAAAATTCAGTGGGAAAAATTGGAGAAAGGGTACATAGCATATGTGTGTATGTCGCATGGATTGCCTCATTGAAAACCTTGATAAGAAACCGCAAGAAACGTATTCAAGAAAAAAGAAGTACAAACTACCCAAATTCCTGCTTTGATTTTCTTAATCGATTTTGGCTACTTGATTCTTCATATCAAGCTTTTTGAATAGACTGGAAAAATTCTCCCATTGAATTTTGCATTTTTTAAGTTTAAACTATCTAAACTCGTTGCTTGTATCTTTTCGGAAGATAATGCGAGTGATGTTCCAATGGTCAAATCTTGCATGATTTTTCCATGACTTATAGAGTTTGTATAGTCTATTAGTGCTTGTGCGACACGCATATCATTATCTTCTTGATAATGGTTTTGGGGTTTGCACGAAATTTGAACCATGTTACTTGCTAGAAATGGAGAACTATGTCGGAGGAACCATGTATTTTCTCATCCTGTTATACTATGGTTCATTCTTCACATTTGTAGACTTACAGGCCTAGCCAACATTGGTTTCTACCAAATTCATCTCAAACTCGTTTCAAAAGAGTGAGCTTTCTTTCTTCATGTGATGATATTCGGATCACCATCTTGGTTTAGGGCTTTTTATACTTGTATGTGGCTGCCCAATCCAAAATTTCTTTAGCCATCCAATTTCAACTTTGGATCAATTTGCAAGTTGATCTTTTAGTTGATTTTTCAACTCCCGATTGACTGCCAATGAGTTTTGCTATCTGAAGAGAACATTTCCCACAATAGGTCTCATTGCCAATTTCTATTGGTTGCATGAGACACTTTGTGAGTATCCATGGATATATGAGGGTACTCAATTATGCTTCCTCTTCTTGTTTGATCCTTTCATATGGGCATGATCCTTTCAGTGGACAAGCATTGCTGTGCACTTCAACTGCTGGTTTTCTTCCTTGATGGAAAGATATGACATGCCTGTTCTGAGGTTCCATACCATTTGCTAGGTCTTAATTGGTCAATTACTGGGGTTACTTTTGGTGATTATGAGTATGAAAGTTCCTTTTGTCCCATTTTCATCAGACATCTCCAGTTACTTTAGGGATTTAAGGAGCCAGAGTTCTTGACCTATTATTTTTCTGAGGCCTCTCTACAAGATGGGGTATACCTTTGCATTATTCGGTATTTCACCCTTCTCCGATGCATTACATTCGGTAAATGCAACTTAGTCATGCGCTCCAAATCACAAAAGTGATAGGAGTTTTCCAATTTTCTTGTGTGCTTTTCGTACTTTTGCATTAACTGGTGCTTGATTAAATGTGTATCGATCCTTACTTTGACCATTTTTCCTGACATCTATCACTTAAGGGTTTATTCTCTCCCCATAAATGACTGAAAATAATTCTCTTTATAGTCAAGGAATTTAGGCTACATTCATACCTCTGTCCAAAATTTCTAATTTTTCGAAGGGAACCTTTATGGTGGTGGGATATGCACGTGTGTCTAGTCAACACTAGTTACTCTTGTTAAGTGGACGACACATTTCAAATGGTAACTACGAGTCCATTCATGCGGCGGGAATTTCAATAATGATGTAGTGGGCATTTTTTATTCCTATGCATGTGGATGTCCGATACATAGTGCTTTTTCTCAATATGCTGGTGCTAATGTGCATGATCTTACTAGATCAGTTTGGCAAGAGCGTAATTCAAATAGACACAATTATAGCTATTTCGTAAGTGCATTATGTACCGGATAATCCTTTTAAAGTACTAAATATGTATGCGAATATTACCCATTCTTTTCTAGTTATACCTTTCAAGGTATGTAGGGATTAATATCATGGTCAGCGTTTGATGTGCATCCAAGGTTCGGCTGTATGCACCGCCAAAGCAACCACGGGGCATGCAGCCGGTGCAATTATGGCACATGGCCGGAGTTGTATGGTGCTCTGTATAATAGGGTTACTAGTCGGTGTGCAGTACTACGTCCAGCACGTGGCACTGGTAGTGGCCTTGGTGTGTGTCACGGCGTGACATGTTGCATGCCAATGTATGGCGTGAGTCTGGCGCGAGGTGCTCAGACAGTGCGTGCGACAAATATCTCATTGTTACATTCCGGCAAACGGCATGAGATTATTTGTGCTATGTTCATTGCAAGACTAGAATAGTTCAAGAAAAACTGACTATGAAATAGTCTACTTTAGCCTAGATTTCTTAGTGAGGACATTGATTTCACATCCTTCAGTGATGAGTACGCTTTTCTCATGTTTTAGTTCCTACATAGGAACTTATGTGCTAGAGTTTTTCTATTCTCGAGAGATTTGAGGTGTAATCGTTTTTCTACGGGGTAAAACGATATCCTTCACAATCATTGTGCAGTTGTGAAGATAATTCAAGTCTTTGCATGGACTGAACTTGTCTTGTGTCTCTTGAGATTATACTTTGTGGTGCTTCTATCCACAATGTTCCTCTTCACTTTAGGCTATGCATATTGTCTATGTGAATAAAGTAAAATATCACTATTTCAAGACAAGGAGTAACACTTTATCATGGAGCAAAATGCAAAAATAATATTGGAAATAAGGTTTATCCATGCGGGGCAAATCACGAAATAAATGTTATGCTCTCATAGAGCTCACAAAACCATTATTCAAAAATTGTTCATAATGCAACCAAGATAAGAAAATTGCATCAAAGACTAAGTCGGAGTGCAGGGAAGTGTCCATCTTTGCAAAATCTTCTTCTACATGACATGTTTTTTGCTCGTTACGATTACGATAGGAGCAAGGATGTCAAGTGAAGTAGGGATGGAAAGGGTTGCCATGGCATCTACCATTGCAGTATTGTTGATTGGAACCAAGTGTGCCTCTGTGGGTGCCTTGGCCTTCGATTTGCCCTTACTTTTATGTGTTTTTTGGGCTCCCTAGGCATCTGGAGTTCCTCCATGCGCATTCTTGGGTGCCTTTTTCCCACCTCACTCGCCCCTCTTCTTTTGGATGGGCTTGCAATTCTTGTAACTGTTAGCATCGACCTTAAGGTCAACAGTTTTGCCAGGTGGCTGGGAAACAAAGTTCTTGCGAAGAACCTTGTCACAAGACTCAAACACATCCATGATGTCGATTATCTCATCATACTTCTTGTATGCCGCCTGTCTATAGTTATGAGCGCTTTGCATAGCACTGGAGTGGAAGGTGGAGAGCGTTTTCTCAATCTTCTCCTCATCCATGACTACTTTGCCACTAAGGGAGAGGTTGGTACAGATTCGATGCAAGGCGGAGTTGTACTATGTAACACTTTTGTAGTTGGCAAATCTCAAGTGTGCCCACTCCTGCTCTACTAGGGGCAGGATGGTGTGCTTCCTCTTCTCAAACTGCTCCTTCAGTGCGGTCCGAACAGCGAGTGGACTCTTCATCACCATGTGCTCATTCTTGAGTGTGGCCTAAAGGTGGTGTCGTAGGAAATACATCGCCTGATCGTTCTCGTCATGTGTCGGCCTAGGGTCTTGCACCAGGCCCATCCCAATTGTCTTGCGAAGCTTCTTGCACCATGCCCATCCCAATTGTCTTGCGAAGCTACATACATGATCATTTTATTTGAAAAATACAGAAAATAAAATATTGGATGGAGGGAGTACAAGTGAAATGTTTGTGGGATAGAGGGAGTATTTGTGTCTTCAATCTAATCGATCGGAAAAAAGAGTACCGGCCACCAATATTGCTCATAATTAAAGGGTGTATATGGAGTGGTGGGCGACCGTTAATTTATAGGTTAATTAGAGCAAGCCCAACGGTTACATCAAATTGGCACATCAAAATAGATTGATTTTGGGCTGACTCTAAAAATAGCCATCTCTACTATTTGTGTCAAATTAGTGAACATCTCACAAATAAAGGATGGCTATTATTTGAATTGGGTCACATCAGCCCAAGTTGATTTTTTCCTACGCTTCTGTTCCACATTCACGCCGCCGCCGTCGCACTTCGCCACGCGTCACCGTGGCCATCAAATTTGAAGCACACCACACCCCTAATATTAAATTCGATACCCTGATACTTTATGCACTTTAACCACAGCCCGAAGCCGCAAACCCATCAATCCCCCACGCCACTCTCCAGCCCCCTCTGCCTCCTCCTCGCAGCCACCGCCGCCGTCAGCGCTCCCTGGCGCGGCGCAGCCATGTTTCCCTGCGTTCGCTCGCTCGGTAGACTCGGCCTTGCTGCGGCCGATGGGTGGCTCCTTCTCCTCTCGCCGCAATCCTTGGAGGCGGCCGCGCCGCCGCGGAGTACGAGAAGCCATCGGTGACGGGGTGTGATCCAGGCCGGAAGGAGCGGCTCGTCTCCCACGTGCTTGCGCTCGACTTCCTCCACTCCGCCGGCGTCTCCAACCCCGCCGGCGAGCTCGAGGCCGTCGAGATCCCCTCCTTCCTCGAGGTGCTCCAGGAGCGGCTTGACTTCCTCTTTCGCCACGGCCTCTCCACCGACAACCTCTCCGCCTACCCGCTCCTCCTCACCTGCTCCCTCCACAAGAACGTCATCCCCGTCCTCTCCTACCTCGAGAAGCTCAGCGTCACGCGTGCGCGCCTCGCCGCCTTTGTCCGCGCCTACCCGGCCTGCCTCCACGCCTCCGTCGCCGTCGACCTCGCCCTCATCGTCAAGTCCCTCCGCGGCCATCAAACTTCAATATCAGGGATCGAATTTGCCAGCGCGACGATGTCTCCTTCGAGGGCCCTGCCATTCTCCACAAGCGGGAGAGGAGAAAGGGGAAATCGGCGAAGAGGATTTTGCGGGAGCGAGCGGGCGAGGGCACGAAGAGCAGGATCGGTGGCAAGAGAGGCCAAATCGCGCACGGGAGGGGGATTTGGTGAGCGAATGAGGATCGTCAGACCTAGCGACCGAGAAACCCGGGATAGAGGCTCGCTGTTTTTTGTGACCGAGATGGAGCGGTGGTTGGAGAGAAGAATACCAGGGAAACATGCCAAATAAAGATTGGATCGCCGAATAGACATTCCATTGGGCTTGCTCCTAGATTGCCACGATTAGGTGAGAAGATTTTGACAAATTGATCCATGTGCAATTGACGACGACGTAACTAATTACATAGCTAGTCAACTAATCAGGCAGCTTATAACATGCATGACAATTTTGCAGTATAGTACCGTTTTATTAGTTGGGACATCGCACAGCAATAATTCCCTGTACCCACATGGCATGCATGCGAGTTGATCGAGACTAGTTGAATCGACTAGCCGTTTCTTTGTGCCATAACGTTACAGCAAGAACGCATCCAGGAGCCTGGATCCGTCGCTTGTCTCCCAAGCTTTTTGGTCACCGTTTATATATAGTAGCTGGTTTGTTCCTTTTTTCTTCAGACGTCTCAACGGCTGGCTGAGCGTACAGTTACCTGAATAATAGTGTCACACATCTTAATTTATATTTCAGATAATCTGCCCCTAAATTTACACCTTTATCCTGATTATGGATCGAGGCTTGTTTGTATTATGGAATATACTTTTTTTCGCTTTTCTTGTCGAGTCCACGACTTGCCCCCATATATAGAAGAGTGTTTCTTTTGTTTGTATAAATTTTAGCTTGTACTTTGGACTCCTCTTCTTTATTAAAGTAATCCATGTTAGACCTCTAACCCACATTTTCCTCTTTGGATGCCCAAATGGACCCCATTTACTCTTTTTGTCAATGTTTAGTCTTGACCACCACATTATTGACGTTCCTAGCCTACCTAGAGATCGATGGCAATAATATTGAGGGAAATGGGTTCAACAAAGTGAAGTGAAAAGGTAAGAAAAGAAGTTTCAAAATAAAAATATTGCCAAAAAGATGAACTGCAATCATTGGGTAAAGATATAGCTACACAAAATAAATCCTGCATTTATATTTATACGAGCAATGTTCCTTTATTTAGCGATAGAACAACAACTGATTAACCAAGTGACTAAGACAATACTATTAAGGTCTCATGTCGATTACAACCAGTTACATGCATGCGTGCAAAGGATAATAAACTGATTAAGCATCAACTTCGTCCCACATTATGTTGTGCTCAAGACACAACCTTTAATCTTCAGATGTATGCATGTGACTCTGTGGATATGCATGACACATAATGTGTGACTCAGCAAAGTATAGAACTTTTTTTTCAATGCTGATGCTCATGAGTGTGCTTACCAAAAGAAATATGCACACCCTTAAACAAGACGTGTATATGTACGTAGAACTTGCCCTAATTAATTAATCTACGCATACATATACTCCATATAAGGGTAGGGGATGCTTGTGGTAGAAAAGACGCATCATGCATCCAGGATGCATGACTGCGTATACTGTACGTGTTAAACATGTTTATATTTTTCTAAAAATAATAAGCATGTTCATAGGAGCCCTTGCCTTGTAAATGACTCCAATTAAGCTGCCCCTCGTGTTGCTAATGCCAATATTAGCCCTTGGACATGTACAACCCACAGACGGTCTTCCGTCTATAAGCTACCATACAGACAGATAGAGAGACAGATCATACAATTCATAGATAAGGATCCGTCTGTAAGCTGTTTAATACTGTAAACTATAAATAATTTTTTATACCATCTCTCGCTTCTTCTGGCTTTCTTCCAACTTCTTCAGGCTTCTTCCCCTCTTCCCTCCTCGCAGCATCGCACTCGACCGCCAGACGACCCAAAAGACGACCCGAGCGTCGGCCACCTCCATCGCATGTGCCTCTCCCGCCACCTCCGCCGTGCACCCAAGTGTGCCAGCCGGGACACTGGCCTGCGGGAGTCCGGGCGGCAAAGATCTCCCCTCTGGTTGTTCCTCCGACGACAACATCTATTCCTCCCATCATTTTCGGCTTCATCCGCCCATCCGGGGCGCTGGCCATGGCGGCCAAGAAGGAGGAGCAACAGCAGCAGGAAGAGCTTGGGGCTAAAGTTCATCTGCGGCCTCGGCGAGAGGTTGCTGGTGACGCGGACGCTGCAGGCGACGACGAGGTCCATGAGGTCCCCCCGCAGGTGCCAGCGACACTTGATTCCTCTTAATTCTTCGATTCCTTTTATTCTTCCGATTCCTCTCGATTTTTGATTGATTTTCATCAATTTCTCCCTATTCCTCTCGATTCCTCATGTGGAGAAAGCGGCAGAGTCAGCCAAGACGGAGGGAGATGGATGCGGTTGTGGGCGAGGCGGACGGAGATGGATGTGGCGAGGGGAGAGGCGCCGGGCGAGGTGGAGAAAGCCATGGTGGCGGCCGAGACGGAGGAAGATGGATGCGGCGGCGAGAGTTTTGGCGATTTGGCACGAAAAATTTCCCCGCGTGCGCTGCATCTGGATCCGAGGGCGCTGTCGACTTCCTGGGGACGAGTTGTACAACATGTCGGCGTTGTCTCCTCCGCCTGGGAGCACAGGCCAAAGGCCGTCGCTTTGCAAGGCGACGATGCGGCCGTTCTGCAGCACCGCGGAGGGTTTTTTGCAAAATTCATGGATTAGAAATGGGGTAAGTCGATGCGTTGTATATGCTCTTAAAGTATCAATAGTTGTCCTATGCTAGTTCCAACTCTATAATTTCATGCTTTTAACTAAAAATCACCCTCGAGTTGTAGCTACGGTTTTACATGCATAGAGTGGCGTGCCTTTGATTTATGTTATGATGTAGTGGTGTTTTAAGAAGAAAAATAGAATGTTTAATGCCTATAACGTATGTTTATATTATCGTTATGAGCCATAGTCTTTGGAGGTGATCCTGATTACTATCAAACGGAAAGAAAACGCGGAGGCTATGATAGCATAAAACAAAATTTTTTTACCGTGCAATCCAGGAAAGCTTGTAAGTAAGGGTCTATAGATCGTTACCAATTGACGTGAAGTGCAACGGAAATAGTCAATATGTTGCTAGCCGACCTCGGACAAGTCTTGCCGACATCGGCCAACGTCGAAACAGCCTTTGCCGACATCAGAATACTTCAGCCGACCTCCCCGACTCTTGGTCCGAATCGCCTAACCCCGCCGACCTCGGTTCGTCTTGCCCGACCCCGATGGCGCTTCCGGTTCGTGTCGCTCGACCCCGCAGAACAGAACCCACGCCACTTGATCGTTCGATGGCACTGAGATTCGCCGATGCCGATGACCCGGTACTGATTCGTCGATGCCAATGATGATGTGTCGATTCGCCCGGCCTTCCAACCTCCCGACCGTCCGACCCAGCCACCGAATTGGATTTGGCTAGTTGAATATCGATGAGATTCAATGCCGTCGAATAACACCGCAACATAGCAATGTCTCCACCGGTATCCACACATCCATGGATGGAATCGCCGAACACCTTGTGTGCTAGCACTCGACGCACGACTAGAGTTTCGCTCAGAAGTCGGCGACTTGACTTTTCGTGGAAGATCTTGACCCGGCGACTTGGAGTTGCGCTCGTGATCTATTTTTTCTGTTTTTCTCTCAATTTCCACCCCAAGCGCCTCTTTATATAGAGTTGGCCGACTAGGCCTTGTGGCCCATCGGGACTCTATATTCAATCGGATCTCTAACCGAACTGAGCCGTATCTGAGTCAAACTAAAATACACGTTCCATCCTGTTAAGTGTGCGACCCTGTAGGTTCATGTATACTTGGTTCCGACCCGAGTACAACTCGGTCGACCCGTCAACAGCGGCCCCTAGCAGAACGTATTGACAGCAAAGTATACACGAAGATTATATCGGCTGAACCTGTAATGTGTGATCAAATATCTTTGCCTCATGATATCAATTAAGCTATAGGCAAGACTCGTGCCATCCTATCAATAACTTAATCATTCACTCGATCTCATATTGGATTATTTATCTGTTGATTAACTCCTCAATCAACTCGGCATGGTCATGTACTTCTACAATCCATTATATCGAGGGGCCTAGAGATTTCTCTCCCAAAAGAGGGGCAAATTCCATCTTGATCATTCACATCCCACTACATGTTTCATGGCAAACCCGAAGACTATTTTTATGGCTATGGCTACCCAGTTACGGAATAGCGTTTGGTAGTTCTTAAGTAAGCTACTACATATGTTGGAATCCATAATGATCTCACGTCTAAGGACCTTGCACCAACACTACCTGAGACCAACTAATGACACATTAATTCCCTGTAGTGTCTCAAGGCGGGTCTATCCAACAATGTGTTCTCTAACACATGTTCACGTTTATTGATTTGATATCTCCATATCATAATCTATAAGACATGATCATAAATCAATAAATATGTTGATCTTAGAATCATATTTGTTCCTTAGATATGATATATGATTAGGGATCATTTAGAAATAGATTTATACATAAAGAGTCTCATAAATAAGTCGCATACTTATTGATCAATATAAGTTATTGATCAATATAAGTTGTTTATTTTATAAAACTGAATAACACTTTATTCATTGATATATAAACATTGATCATGATATCCAACATCTCAATGTTGTCTATAGGGCATATTACTAACACAAACATCTATCAGAAAAAATCCCATCCTAGATAAAAGTATAAAGGAGAAATATTGGTTTTGTAAAAAATAGAGAAAAAACCTTTGTTTGAATATAATTTAACACATGGATATGGATTAAAATATAGAAAAAATAGGTTTTTAATTTTTCATGGTCTGTTCGGTCGCCCATTTCAAATACCCTTTATCGACGGCCCACTTTAGGTAAGAAGATTTGGACGATTTGATGTGCAATTGACGACGAATTATAGATATAGGTAGTCAACTAATCAGGAAGATTAACACGACAACTTTATTCTGTTAATGGAAATTCAGCAGACGTACCGTTTTATTAGTTGGGCCATCGCCCACATGCATGAGATCTAGACTAGTGAAACCGATCGAGTAGCCGTTTCTTTGGCGCCATGGATGAGTGACAATACAGGAGCTGAATATATATGCATGCAGCAGCTGTCGTTTGTGTCTGGACATACCTGTATGTCTGTTCCTTTTTCTTCACCCACCTCCTCGGCGCTGAGTTTCCAGTTACCTGAAATAATGCCATCTTTAATTAATTTGTATTTCAGATAATTGTATTTGCTACCAATTAATTTACACTTTTATCCTAATTATCAAGGCTCCCTTTAGGGATGAAATTCCAATCAGACCTATCCACTACGCCGGCATCGGCTATCTCTAACAGGCATTAACCCTCATCTATATCGGGTTGGGTCCCCGTCACTGTGAAAAGGTCACTGATGTGAGAAAATATCTCTAACGGACACAAGGCCGTCACGAATGCACATTATCTCAATCGGCCATAAAAAATGCCCGTCACAGATAAGTTTGAAAGTCAAACCAGTGGTGTCGAACGCCCGTCACGGATGACACATCTCAATCGGGCCTTGTTCTAAGCCCGTCACAGATGACAACTTATCTCTAACGGGCCAAAGTTACTAGGCCGTCACCGATAGGGTTGACCAAACACGGAGTCAAATAATGTCCTGGTCTGTTGTCCGTCACGGATGACATATCTCTAACAGTCTTAAGTAAGGAGCCCGTCACAGATGTCCTATCTATCACTATCAGGCTTTTAGGTTGAGCCCATCACGGATGTTGTTAACCCTAGGGGACACAGAACCTGCTTTGCTTCATATGTCGTTTCAGGTAATGTGTTCTCTTCAGGAAGCATGGCCTTCAATATTCTCAAAATTTCTGTAAAACTTTTATCTGTCCATCCACTACTTGCCTTCAGCTTCATTAGGTCCAAGGTAGCTGGTAATTTGGTGTGCTTTGCCTTGCATCCGGCGTATAGAGGTGTCTCGGAGTCACTGACCAAACGGCTGAAATTCATCGAATCTCTCTCGTTGTGAGCTTGCTCCTCAACATCACGTAATATCTCTTGCAGCATATCAGGATCCACATCAACATGTCACGCTCATCTTCATCTTCATGATTGTCGGCACCGATGCTATCTGCAGCTGCACCATTATCTGATTGTCTCTCCATACTTCACCCAACATGTGTAGTCCTTCATGAATCCCCGTTGTATCAAGTGAGAGTGTACCTCCTCTCCGCTAAACAAAATCTCATTCTTGCAATCTCTATATGGACAACACATGTATTTGCTATTTCTTCTTCTCCTATCCTCCTCCGCGGCGTTCATAAAACTTAAAACGCCATCTCTATACTCCTTGCAATGACGCTTCAAAGTTGTCGCATTCATCCAACTTCGATCCATCGCTACAAAATTTAACAAAACATTAGTTATCATACTACTAAATTGTTAAAAAATTAACCTTTATACTTACTTTTAATATATTCATATTTTTAAAAAAAATAACAAAAATTTGCCCCCTTCAACCTCCCACCAAAAAAGTAAACAGTGGGATGAATTCAGACAGTGGTTGCTGGTGCATTTATAGTGTGTCCGAACTATATCTCAATCGGGTCATTTAAACGACATCTGTAACGGGGCACAGACATCTTTAACGGGCGTCAATGAAAGCCCGACACCAATATGAGTCATCGGTGACGAGCTATAAAGTCATCTCAATCGGGCCTTATTTTTAGCCCGTCACTGATGGCCCTCATCAGTATTATGGCTCGATTGAGATATCCTAGGTCATCTCAATCGGGCTTACATCTGAGCCGTCATAGATGAGTTTCATCGCTGACGGGCTATTTGCAATTGGGCTGTACGAGTACATCTACAACGGTGCAACTGACGACCCGATTGAGATGACTTCGTTCTGACAGCCCAAGTGCTCTAGACATATTTGGCTCTATCACAGATGATAGGATCTGTACTAGTGATCATTTTAGTAAAAGTGGTGCTATTTTGTACTATTTCTGTATCTAACCAAATAAAAAATTATTTTTTTCCTAATTTCTTTCAACGTTGTATTTCAATCGTTACTAAAAAAATAAATTGATAAATATGGAAATTCCTAACCGACCATGAATCTTGAATTTGCCGCTCCAACCATTTTATCTGTAGCTCGTTTGGATTATCAAAACTATTTACATGACCGAATAGAATAATATATATGTGTGTGCGACACGAATACGAACTTTCCAGTAGAAGAGAACTTCTTTCTTTTTATATAGGAAAAAGTTCATATTTGACCATTTAACTCTTGTCGAAGTTTAATTTTAGCCACCGAACTACAACGGGTATAAGATACCCTCAACTTGACCAAACCGTGCACGTTCGAACAGCCTAAGCAGTTTTGAGCTTATCCCTTGCCACGTGACGCCGAGGGCTAAATCAGCACGGGCTGACTCAGCATTTGCCGTTAAAACGCATCCCATTGGGGTGGTGCGTGAGCACGACGTGGTCCTTCCTGTCGGACCTCCACCAGTCGGGGCGCGTGGCGAGGTAATCGAGCAGCCTCCGCTGTAGCACGCGGTCGTCGCTGGCCCACACCGGCGGCACCACCTTGGAGTGGCGGTTGAAGCTGAGCGACGCGAAGAAGGGCACGAAGACGACGTCGGTCGTGCTGGCGTCGCGCACCCTGACAGCGTCGCATGGCGTGGGAGCGCCCTGCTCAGAGGCCAGCAGGTCCAGCATGAGCCAGTACTCGATGTTTTCCAGCGTGAGCCTGCCTGGGTACTCCGACACGCCGCCGCCCCTGACATCCGGCCACACGCCGCCGACGCTGCCCGGGGGCTTCAAGTCGAGCAGGCCAAAGTGGAACTCGGGGGGCAGGTCGTACATGAACACACGATACGCCGCGGTGACCGGGTCACATTTACGGCTTTGAGGAACCAACACGAGCCCCCGCCCGCCTGTGCGGCGGTTCGGGCGGCGCGGAGTCGAGGAGGAGGTACCGGGAGGTGAAGAAAAGCGGCGTGACCGGGGCGAAGAACTAGGCGATCGGGCGGTGGCAGGAGACGGCCGCGGCGACCATGGGCGCGCACTAGTAGTGACAGCAATGCGGGTGGAGGCGCGCGACCATCGCCTGGGATTTGGTCGGCGCGCGGGCGGCACACACGGTCGGGCCGACAGGTGGGTGGATCTCGAGGAGGAGAGGGGAGAGGGAGCGGGCGGGGGGGGCGACCGCTGCTTGCTTGTCCTCCCTTCCCGATGAAGCTGCGAGGGGTCGGATCTGGGGTGGGTGGGGGTGGAGGGAGGGAGACGAAGGGAGGAAAGTGGTTGGGCTTGGGAGCGGCGCGGTGGAGCACGAGGATTTAACGGCAAATGCTGAGAGGGAGAGAGAGGCGGGGTGTTTTAACGAAAATGTTGAGTCGCCCGTGCCGACTCAGCCCTCGGCGCCACATGGCAAGGAATAAGCTCAAAAACGCCTAGGCTGTCCAAACGTGCACGGTTTGGTCAAGTTGAGGGTGTCCTATATCTGGTTTTGTAGTTCGGTGGCCAAAATTAAACTTCGGCAAAAGTTGGATGGTCAAATATGGACTTTTTCTTTTTATATATGTATAAATTTAAGTTTGTTCTACTAAAATTTCACTATATACCCTCTAACCCATACTTTCACTTTGGACCTCATTTTCTTATTCTTTTATTTTATATTTCAGGTTGGTCATGCTACTCTTACCCTGCACCATGACGGCGATGTTCTTCGGCTGAGATGGCAGCAGAAATGGGTTCAAAGTAAATGTTAGAAAGAGATCCAAAGTAGTACATTAGTACTTTTGTGGCCAAAAGAGGACTTAACTTGAAACTTTGGTAAAAATAAATTAGCTAAACTGAACATATTATATATTTCTTTTAATTTTTTAATATGTAAATAAGTAAATAATCAAACACTATGTTTATATATGAGCATCAAATTCAATAAGCCAAGTAACCATTTGCACAACTAACCGTTCTTTTCAATTAATTGTTATGTTTTGGATCGAGTTGAAGTGCATAAAATCCATGACTCTAATATATATGTTTGACGGTAGTTAACCAACTAATTTTTTTACTAAGACATTACATACTAGGTGCAATGTTCACCTCTTGATCTGTCCATCGATCCAGGGCCGGCCCTATGTTTTGAAGGGCCTTAGGGCGAACCCATCACGATGGGCCATATATATTGCGTTGCAACGAGCGTTATGTTATTTTATCATAATTATTTCAAAGTTGAAGTCATTCAAAGGGCTTTCTGCAAAATAGCCAGACGAAGTGTGGGTTAATTTTATAAACACTCAAGGGATTTTCTGCAAAATAGTCAGACGAACGAAAATTTGGGTGGAAACACTACTTGATTGCAATGGGCGTCATTTTATTTTATCATAATTATTCTAAAGTTAAAATCTCGTATAATTCTAATTTATATTTTTTCTTTTTTATGTCTTCACCTGGCCCCGGGAGTCCGTCTCTGGGTCGACCGAGCGGCGAGCCGACAGGAGGGACGACGACGCAAGGAGGAAAGCAGGCGGAGGGCGAAGGTCCAGGGGGCGGCGCGGGAGCTCCGAGCAGCGACAGGAGGGAGGGGCACGACGCGAGAGCTCCGAGAGGCGACGAGAGGGAGGGGCACAGGCACGGCGCTGCGTGGGGCGCGGCGCAGACGGGCACGGGAGGGAGGGGCGCATCAGGTCTTTTTTTCATCCAAGCCCTCCTTTTCTTTTTAGCATTGGGACTGTGGGTTAATTTTATAAATACTCAAGGGGTTTTCTACAAAATAGCTAGGTGGACAGCGAGTTAATTTTATAAACACTCAAGGGGTTTTCTGCAAAATAGCCAGGCAGACGAAAATTTTGGGTGGAAAGACTACTTGCTTTATAGATAGTTATAGATATATATGTGTGTATATGTATATGTATAAATGTATATATGTATGTATTTACATGTCTAATTCACTTGCAAAGTGAAAAAATAATGTCATACTAAAAGATCAATAAAATAATATCATTACCTTAGATAAGAATACAACTCTATGGACATATATAGATTCTCATAAAAATATTTTTCTTCTAGCATTTCTTGATGCAAAATCATCAATGACGGTTTCAAGATCAATGATATCTAACACATTCTTCTCAATGCAAAGCCAGGCCAATCAACCTTTTTTTGACATAGTTGACGTCAAATAATTCTTCAATAACTTTAACTTTGAAAAACTGATTCTCATAAAAATATTTTTCTTCTAGCATTTCTTGATGCAAAATCATCGATGAGCGGTTTCAAGATCAATGATATCTAACACATTCTTCTCAATGCAAAGCCAGGCCAATCAACCTTTCTTGTGACATAGTTGACGTCAAATAATTCTTCAATAACTTTAACTTTGAAAAACTTCTTTCAGCTGAAGCTACAGTCACGGATACCGTTAAGAGGATTCGATAGGCAATTGAAATATTAGGATAGCAATATACAGCCATAACAAACTCTAAAATCTCAGGTGCTGACATCAAAGTATCGGCAAAGTCACTTGCAACATCTTTAATTCTGAAAAAGAAATCATTTAACTCAACATCAGATGAGTTATTATGAGAAAATGTTTCCACAAAGCTGGTGCAGCACTTTCAAAGATCAGCATCATCCAAAGACTTCAAATTTTCTGAGTTAAACAAGAATACGAATACTTTTATCAAATGCTTTCAGCTCCTCCAATCGGCTGATAAATGAAGTAATTGCAACATCAATCATAACTAAAAAGTATAGGTACGTATGTATAGGGGCTAAGGCCTCTTGCCAATGGGCCCTAGACCGTCGCACCCCCTCCCCCACCTCAAACCACCCCCCCACCCCCACCCCCAAACACCCACACCCCATAGGGCCGGCCCTGCCTGCTTCGATCAGAGTTCACAGACAATGCAGGACTGCATGCACGCGTAAAATTATAACAAAACTGACTAAAATGACAAATACAACACTAAAATTAAGGTCTCATGTCGACTAGGAGCAGTTACCAACTTTTACTACCATGCATGGCATAAAACACTGATTAAGCATATATCAACGTCTTCTATCAACAAGATACACTAGTTACTAGTTAATATTTGGCCACGTTGTATTGTACTGTGCTCAACATACTAATATAGTATGTACAATTTAATCTTCAGAGATGTACATGTACATGTATGTGAGTCGTGATGCATACATGCCACTTAATTTTGACTCAGCAAAGTTGAACATCTTTCTTCAGTGCAGAGACACTCATCAGAGAGATCCTTAATTATCAACATGTGTTAGTTATATACTCACTCCATTCCACACTATAATGCCTATAAATTTTTTACACGATCTTTAATAACATAATTTAACCATTAATTTACTTAATATTATGTTACCAACGGATATAGAATTAGCATCATATGAAAATATTTTAAAAATATGAATCTAATGATATAACATGCATAATACACTAATACACTAGTACACAAACATAGATAGGTGCCGGTTTTTTTAACCGACACCTATTGGTCAGCACTAATAAAAAATAAATAGATGCCGGTTTAAGAACCGACACCTTTGAGGCTCAAGAAATAAAAAAAAGTTGGCTCGCATCGGCTTGAATTCCGGCTCGCATCGGCTCGCATCGCAATTCATCCAAAAAACAACATTCCATCCACGATTCATCCAAAAAAACATAATATTCATCCAAAAAAACACAATATTCATCCACAAGAACACAGAAACACAATACATCCACGATTCATCCACATATACAGATCCATCCACAACACAAGAATACATTCACAAATCAACATCCAAAAAAAAATCCACACCTGTACTGTATCGTTCGCCGCCATTGAATAGGAGGAGAGAAGAAGTAACCGATGCAAACCAAAGCAGAAGAAACAGAGATCACTGACCTGCTTGAGGTTGCAGAAGCCATCGTACACGGCGAGCACTGACACCAGTGAGTCCGTCACGTCGCTCCTCTCCTCCAATCCCACCGCTCCTCCTCCTGAAAAGGGAGCCCAAAAAAATTCTCAAAAGATGAGCAAGCGAGCCACAGAAACGACAGATTAGAAGCAACGAGACTCTCACCGGCGACATGGAGGGCGACGACACGGTCCCCGGCATTGGCGACCTTGACGAGCGCCCACATCAGCAGCTTGTGGCTCCCGCGCCCGCCGCCGCCCCCAGCGAGATTCGGCCTCCTGCCACCTCCCGTCGTCGCCCCGGCCTCCCTCTGCCTCCCACCGCCCGCCGTCGGTGGTGGTGGTGGTGGCCTCGCCCACCACCGCACCGTGCCGTACTCCCCAGCGCTCGGTGAGATAAGGATGAGAAGGGAGCATGGCTTAGTGAGATAAAGAGATAAGGAAACCGAGAGTGACCGATATAAAGGAGTCCGGTTAAGTGCGCGGCTCGGCTCGGTTTTTAGGTATCGGTTTTATTAAAAACAGTACCTATTATATACTATAGGTGCTGGTTTTTTAAAAAAATCGACACCAATAGTATAGGTGTCGGGTTTTCTTCAAAACCGACACCTATAATATATTATAAGTGTCAGTTTATTAAAAAACCGACACCTATAATATAGGTACCGGTTTTTTAGAGCCGCTACCTATTGTTCTAATAGGTGTCGGTTTTTATTGAACCATCACCTATTAGGCCGACACCTATACATGTTTTTAGGAGTGATACTTCTTATATATATTATTTGTATCATTATTAATTAAAAGTTATTAATTTTGATTTTTCTAAAAATAAGGTGTTCTATAATTTGGGATGGAGAAATATCTTACTACATAGATACCATATGAACCCTCTCTAGCTACGTGGAAGTATTGATAATTAAGGATGTACGCATGCACGTGGAGTGGTGTGCCGTTAATTTACACTGTATAGGTTAATTAGATATTGCATATGGATCGATTAGGGGTGAAGATTTGTACGAGGTTGATGTGCAACTAATATTTGACGACGATCCCACTGCTGATGAGCGGTAGGCTGTAAATTGTTCGTCCTCTTCGATCTAATATATATCCATGTGTAAGGCTTCTTATATATAACTCCGTGTTCGAAGAAAACAGATCCTCCTCTCATTTATGATGGGTTCTTATATGTCTAGGTTTTATGGACCATCACAACAAAGTCATTTTAAATAGGCCTAAAAAGAGGCCGACAAAAAATTCTGTTAGATATGAAAAAAATCGAGCCCGTCACGAATGATATCTATCAGTGACGAGCTCAAATCACGGCTCGACAAAGATAACCTACGATATTTTTGTCGGGCCCCAACAGAACCCCGTCACCGATGAGTTTCATCGGTGACAGGCTCCAACACATGATATTCTTCGAAATCATTTAACCTAGCCCGAGCATCGATTCAGATCTACACATGAGCACGAAAGTTTTCTAAGTCCTTACATTGCGAACCCTAGCGTCATCGCCGTCTCTCGGAGCCGGTCGTCGCCGTCCCTCGCGCTCTCTCGAGCCTGGCGTTGTCGTTCTCCCTCACCCTCACCGAGCACCGCCATCCCCGAGCCCGAACGTCGCCATTCCCGAGCCCGGCCACCGAGCGTCACCATGCTCCAGGTAAGTCCTCATGTGTTGTCGTGCTCCCTCATGTATACATCTGAGATAAATGTCATGTCATGTATCCACTATTTTTCCCTTTGTTTTCATCAAACCCTAGCCATCATGTCTAGTTTGTGCGCGTGCAACAAGTTTTTGCGCGTATTGTTCCCGTTTCGTCCTATAATTCGAAGTCGGTTTTTAAATCGGGCATAACTTTCGCATATGGAGTCCGATCGAGACGTTCCATATATGAAAATCATCAGAAAAAATTATGGATCCATTCGTTCACGGTTTGCCACGTTCAGCAATTTTATTTTTCCCAAAAACGGCTCAGAAGATTACCTTTTCGAGCCGAGAAGCTTTTTTTCATTTCTGAGCGTGTGTTCTGATTTTTCACCGGCCACGTCTTTCACTTGTTAAGGCCAAATTTTCTGTGGTTACTACTCGTGTGCTCCTAAGTCAAAAAAAATATAAAAAATAAAAAGAAGAAGTTCAATTTTTCCGTCTTGGTCAACACAGATCAAAAGGGAAAATAGAGAGGGGCAAAAGAGAAACAATATCTAGAGGAGCACATAGAAAGGTGCAGATCTGAGATGATGTCACTTTTGTTTTAGTTGTATAATGGGACATGTTTTGAGATAAATTCAAATATTCATTCTCCTCCATTTTAAAAATAAATTGTATATATGAATGGACGTTTGAAATATGTAGATGTTATGAATTTGGTTTCCTGTGAATAATTGTATATATGAATGGGGATGCTGGGAATGAGAATATAATTGTATATGTGAATAATTTTTCAGTGGGCATGGTATTAACGACCAAATTTGGTAACCAAATCCCCGAGTTTGAAGCAGAGATTGAAGCGGAATTGGAGGAAACGTGCGATCTGCGGGAAACAAAAACTGTGTCGGCTGAGTCCGAATCGGCTACAAAGTCAGTCGGCTGAGTCTGAGTCGGACTAGGATAGCCGATAGCCGATTTTGATTGAAGATGGAGGTGGAGACAATCCCGAAAGGAAAGCTTAAAGATAAATTATTGGATTCGGTTTCCGGAGGATATTAAAATATTGTCATCTATGGATGAAGTCTTATAACGGCAAGTGTATCTTTAAGTTAGGATATTTTGTATAGTTTTCTTTAGAGATAATGCCAGTTTGTTTAGAGATTTAATCTGTAATAGGAATCATGTCCGTTACGGACTCATTGCATATTCAGGTATAAATATGACACGAGACCTTGTAAAAAAGAACAACACACATCAATACAACTTCGGCGCATCGCCAACCTTTTGGTTTTACGTTTTCTCGACGAATTCTTGCTTTGCTCTCGGGCTGCATCGGTTTCGATCTCCGAAAAAGGTAATTTTTTGTTACAAGTGGCTTGTATCGTCGGGGTTAGTGCTTCCATCGTCATGATACTCTAATTCTGACGTTATAAATTGCTTAATTTATCATATGCGACATATAATCTAGATCAATGCCTAGATCTATCTCGCAATCGGCTAATATCTCCTTGAAGATAGCAGCTGACAGAGCTAGATCTAGAGGTTGATTTAGGTTATATGGCGTATCTACCATCTCGAGGAGTTCTCATTAGCCTAAATAGATCTCGTACCTCTTTTTTACTTAATGTTGCATCAAGTTGATCTATTAAGTCGCTCTTAGAGCTGTACAGATCTATTCGGTTCAATGCTTACTATTAGAGATAGTATCGGGGTTTCAGCCGGTCTTACCTGTTCTAATTATTTTTATGTATTATTACTGATAGATGTATTAGAACCGCCTTTTATATTGAGATCTTAATCTACTCAAATGTGTTAAGCTCAGTATCAATCTGTTAGATTACACTAACAGCCGATTGATCTTAGTTTAGCGCATTTGATTTAGATTAATATCTTTTTATAAAACATATCGGAGTACTAGCTGATTTACGTTAGATCTACGACATCGGCTAGGTTATTAATATATATAATTGTGGTCCTAACATATTTTTGGATCTAAGTGATTTATTCTTTCTCGTTATGCTAGCGATCTATCTCAATCACTTAATCTAAATGTGCTTTAGGATAGCAATTATATATTTATTAATATCCATAGCTGATCGAGTAAGATCTAACCCTAACCAAACGCATATCTTTTTGTTTTTGTTGGTTGCAGGATCAAACCAACTGGCACGCCCGTCCAATCACCAAAGGCGAACAATTTCGGACCTGCACTGGAGTTAAGCAGATCTCTCAGGCCAGTGCGTGTAAAAAATTCACACCAACACACTTTTGGCATGCCTGGTGGGACCCCAACATCTAAATCCAATACAATGGTGAACGTCTTGTCGGCTGACTCGACCAAGACAACGTCATCCCGGTGACTATGGACAAGCTGTCGGCTGAACACCAGGCCGATTACCAGCAGATGGTGGAGCGGTTGTGTCACGCCCAGAAATTCACACCAGAATTTCTGCAGCTAATTTGTGCATTACACCCTCGTCCAGGCATCAACCGAGGTACACAAATCGACGTTATTGATAATACAGATTCCTCGTCTTAGAAACAATATAAAAGAGTTACACAAATGCAGCGGAAAGGAAAATAAAACTGACTTAAGCTAAACTTGACACGAGCGAAGCGGAATACCAACTCCACAGCTAAACCTTGACGAGAACAAGCCTACACCTCCTCGGAGACCTCGATCTCAACCTCTGGCACTGAAGGGGGAAAAGAAGCAAGACTGAGTACAACCACCGTACTCAACAAGTCACGCCGGAAAAGGGGACATGATGCAAGATAAATCACACGGAAAGGTCAAGGGGCTCAATTTGCATAAACAGCATTTGCAGTATATAATAATAATAATATTTGAAGACAGTAAAACAGTAGAAATATTTAAGCAGTATTAAATAAACACTGTCCAACGCTCAAACCACGTTGCAACAGGCCCATCCATCCACCTGCACTAGTCAGACTTCAACATTTCATTCAAATAAATAAATGAGACTAATCAAGGTGAATCTGGTCGATCGCCCGTAACCGTGGGCACGGCTATTCGAATAGTTTTTACTCGATCGAGATGTACAATCTGTACCCACAAGACACAATCCCACAACACGTTACCGTGCGCCGGTGCACCACCACGGTGCCCGGAAAGGAATTGTGACAGACCCTTCACATAACCCCTCTAATCAATCGTACCACACCAAGGTTTCGCCCCATTCCCATCGGGCAATGGGCAGCCCCTCTAGTACCGCGGTGAATCCGGAAGCTGATCAACCCTTAAAACCGGGCCGACCCAACTCCATCACGCCCACCCTCTCTGGGATACGTCGACTAGAGACAGCTACGCTACAAGCCCAGCCATTACCCATGCTGGCTTGTGGTATGCACGGTAATTCTTCCAGGGTTTCCCGAGAACCAGTCCTTAATCGTCATGAGCACGCTAACCAAAGTCCAACCATGTGCTCACGACCCACCTTTTTCATAATTCACTATTATTGAAAACAAGGTCGTATCTTAATATCATCGGAAGGTCAACTTTAGTAATAAACTTGATTAGTGTGATTCCCTTAAGTGAACTAGTTGCGCTAAGCATAACTAAGCAACCTTAAACTATCATCTAGTCACATTGGACCCCAAGTTATCAATGGTATAAGGTAAACAATCCTATGTTTGAGTACAATAGGCATGAACATCCCATGAAATGACATTCTAAAACATATGCGATTTGAACGAAAAAAGGTATTTACATAAAATAGGTACAATATGGTCAATGTAAGGTATGACTTGCCTTGCTCGGAGACGAGGTACCTCGGCGACTACTTCAAGAGAACGGGCTCGCCGAAAACTCGGGATCTACACGACAAACAAAGCACTCAACGAACACCCTAAAAAGTCTACTGAAACAGCACTGAAAAGTATTTTTAATGGATTCTTGACATTTTTCTGGATTTAATGAAATTTGAATGGACTAAAACGGAGCTCGGATTTAAAAGATATGAATTTTAGAAGTTTAATTGCGATTTTTAAACTAAACAGAAAAGACTAAATTATTTATTGCGCAATTAAGTCCCTGGTGACGTCATCCACGCGCGGCTCGGGGCTGACGTCGGCATGACGTCGCCGGGCGGCGTCGCCCTAGGCCGACGTCGCACACGGCCGACGCACGCGGAGCCGGCGCGCGGCCGGATTGCGCCACGTGGCGCGATCAAGCGCCGGATCGGCGGCGATCGGACGGCAGGGGCGAAGGCTAGGGTTAGGGTTAGGGTTCCACGGCGGCGGCGCGGGCGGCGGCGGCGGCCGAGGGTTTTGCCCGACGACCTTGGCGCACGGCGGCCGGATGGCCGGCGCGCGGGCGCGCGGCGGCGACGAGCCCAGCGGCGGCGGCACGCACGGCGAACGCAAAAGGAAAAAGAAAACGGCGCTCACCGGTGGCGGGGAAAAAAGACGCCGGCGACGATTCGGGGCTAGAAACGACGGCCAACAAAGGGGAAACACGGCGGAGCTCGAGGGGTTTTAAGGGGAGAGAAGAGGTTGAAATCGGCACGGATACGGCGGGGATAAGGTCACCGACGGTTTCGGACTCGGAGAGAGAGGAGAGATTTCCGGCGGTCGTTTCGGGCGGCGGCGGGTGTTGCGGCGCGCGAAAAGCGGGCATGGGTGCGACGGCGTGGGCCGGAGCCGGCGTGGGGCCCACGCGGCGCGAGGCGCGCTGAAACGGCGCGAAAGAGGTAGGCGGCGCGGCCATGGCGGCGGCGGCGGTTGGGCCGGCCGGGTGCGAGGGAGGCGGCTCCGACAGTGGGGCCCACCGCGGTGGCCCGCGCGCAAGGGAGGGCCGCAGACTTGCGCGGCGCGGCTGGCATCGTGGGCCTCGGCCCATGATGAGGAGGAGGAGCGCGCGCGGGAGGCGGCTTGGGCGGAGCGGTGCCGGGCCAACGGCCCGTCATGGGGCGAAGGGCGGGAAACCGTACGGGCGGTACGGAAAAAGGGAAAGAAAAAGAAAAAGGAAAAAAGGGAAATTTTGGGACTTAATTAAATAGCTGTTTTCTTATTTAATTGATTAAAAATACTTAGAGTGCTCTAAAAATTTCAGTAAAAATCCTGTTAGTGTATTTTGACATGCGAGAATTCAAGAAAAATCCTACCATGTCGTTTCCATTTATTAATTGCATTTTAAAATTATAGGTTGACTCGGTTAATTTGAAAATTCCGATTATTTCGGGTAAATTATTTAAATGAATTAGGGAAAAACTCGGGATGTGACAACCTACCCCCTTAAACGGAATCTTGACCCCGAGATTCGGAGGTATGCGCGAAAAGTCTGCGGGTGCGCGGCCTTTAGCTCATCTTCTCGTTCCCAAGTAGCTTCTTCCTGGAGTGATGAGTCCATTGAACCTTGCAAAACCCGATAACCTTGTTCCGAGTCCTTCTTTCACCGACCTCAAGAATACGTGCTAGTCTCTCTACATAGGTTAAGTCCTCTTGGATTTCAATCTGGTCTGGACTCGCCTGCTCTTCTGGTACCCTTAAACACTTCTTTAACTGGGACACATGAAACACGTCGTGAATACCACCATGTTGGAGGAAGCTCCATGATAGGCCACTTCTCCTCGACGTTCCCGAATCTGTATGGTCCCACGAAACGTGGTGCCAACTTACCTTTGGTTTGGAAACGGTGTACTCCCGGAGTGGTGTAACGCGAAGATACACAAAATCTCCGCTTCAAAAGCGAGATCTCTTCGACGATTATCTCATAGCTCTTCCGTCGGGATCGCGCAACCTTCAACCTTTCCCGAATCGCTTCGGACCTTTTCCTCTGCTTCCCTTAATACTTCATGCCAAACAACCGGCGCTCACCCGTCGATCCTGAAGGGGTGTGCGGCATTTCCGTCCATACAAGTGCTTCATACGGTGCCATTTGAATGCTGGCCGATAACCTGTTGTTGTAAGAGAATTCGCATAGGGCAAGCTTTTGTCCCACGCTTTTCCAAAATCGAGTGCACATGCTCTCGCATGTCTTCCAAAATCGATTCACTCTCTCGGTTGCACGTCTGTTTGTGGATGATAGGCCGTGCTAAAATTCAAACGGTACCGAGCTCTTCTTGCAACTTCTTCCGAACTTGGAAGTAAACCGACTTCCCCTATCGGACACGATCTTCTTAGGCACGCCATGCAAACACATGATCCTTGCGAGATAAAGCTCGCTAGCTTCTTCCCGAGTAGGTAGTATGCACTTGGTATGAAGTGGGCCACCTTGGTGGGTCGGTCCACCACGACCCAAATTGAGTCATATCCTGACGTTGTGCGGGGTAAACCCGTGATGAAATCCATTCCAATTTCTTCCCATTTCCACTCCGGAATCAAGTGGTTGCAACATCCGGGGCCGTTGATGTTCGCCTTCACTCGCCGACAAACATCACAAAGTGCAACAAACTCGGCTATCTCCCTCCTCATGCTTGACCCACCAAAACTTTTCTTTAAGATCTTGATACATCTTTGTACTTGCCGGTGAATTGAGTATTGGGTTTGGTGAACTTCCGTAAGGATCATCTTTTTTAAATCCTTGTCTTCTGGCACAAATCTCTTTCCCATCCAGATTGTGCCGTGTTCGTCTTCCGTAAAACCACGAGCTTTTCCGACTCTCATGTTCTTCTTGAGTTCGGCCATCTCGGGATCCGATGCCCGAGCGGCCCGAATTTAGTCAATGAGAGTGGGTTGGGCTTCGAGCAGCCACAAAACCAAAATCCACCACTCGTAGATTTAGATACTCGAATTCGCTGCAATCGGTCACACATTCCTTCGACACGAGGGTGGTGCGGTAACTCTTTCGGCTTAGTGCATCCGCAACCACATTAGCTTTGCTTGGGATGGTAATGTATCCCTAAGTCATAATCTTTGATCAGTTCCAACCATCTTCTCTGTCGGAGGTTTAAATCCGGTTGGGTGAAAATGTACTTAAGACTTTTGTGATCCGTATATACTTCACAACGATTACCAATTAGGTAGTGTCGCGGATCTTCGCTGCATGAACCACTGCGGACAACTCCGGATCATGAGTGGGGTAGTTGTTTTCGTGTGGGCGCAATTGACGAGATGCATATGCGACCACTTTGCCTTCTTGCATCAACACACATCCCAACCCTTGGCGAGATGCATCACAATAAACTTGGAAGTCCTTTGCTGGGTCGGGCAGTATCAACACTGGTGCAACACCAACTTCCTCTTGAGCTCTTCAAAACTCTTGTTACATTCCGCCGACAACTTAAACTTCTCATCTTTCTTCAACGCTTGAGTCATTGGCTTGGCGATTTTGGAGAAGTTCTCAATGAAGCGGCGGTAGTAACCCGCAAGTCCAAGGAAACTTCGGATCTGCGTAACCGTTTTAGGCGGGGTCCACTTGGTAACCGATTCCACATTTGCTTGGATCCACGGCTACTCCTTGGGCATTCACAATGTGGCCGAGGAACCGTACCTCCTTTAACCGTAAAGCACACTTGCTAAACTTGGCGTAGAGCGATGATCTCTCAACTTCTCGAGTACTATCCGAAGATGTTGCTCATGATCCTCCTCCGACTTAGAGTAGACCAAAATTTCGTCAATGAACACCACCACAAATTTATCCAAGAACTCCATAAACACCTTGTTCATCGATTCATAAAGAAAGCCGATGCGTTGGTTAACCCAAAAGACATGACCGTACACTCGTACAATCCATACACAGTGGTGAAGGCGGTCTTGGGAATGTCCTCTTCCCGAATCCTCAACCGATGATAGCCCGATCGCAGTCTATCTTGGAAAATACCTTGGCCCCTTTGAGTTGATCGAATAAATCATCAATCCGTGGTAGGGGATACTTGTTCTTAATAGTAACCTCATTGAGGGCGCGATAATCGACACACATCCTCTTGGTCTTGTCTTTTTTTCCACGAAAATCACCGGAGCACCCCAAGGCGATGTGCTCGGGAATATACCCTTTTTGCAACTGTTCATCCACTTGCTTCTTTACTTGGCCAACTCGTTGGCTCCCATCCTATACGGCCTCTTGTGTATTGGGGCGGTCCGGTACTAGATCAATCCGAATTCAATTTCCCTTTTGGCGGCATCGAGTTAAGTCTTCTGGGAAAACTTCGTGGTATTCCCGACGATGGGGATATCCTCTAACTTCACAGGGTCTTGGCCGCCATTTCGGACGATTCCCGATGGAAACATGATTCAAACTTGCTACGGGCTTGACTTGCATGGGAGAGCGAAAAACAATTCTTTCTCCTTTCATATTGATTAAAGTAATGGTGTGACTAGCGCAGTCAATTACTCCCTTATGTCTGGACAACCAATCCATCCCAAGAATGACATCTATGCCTTTGGACTGAAGGAGGATAAGGTTGGCTAGAAACATAGATCCTTGGATTTCTATGGTTACCGAGGGACAATACGAGTGGTCTCCAAGTGGTTTCCAGGGGTTTGAACCCGCATAGGTATCTTAAGTCCCACTACGACAACCCATGTGCCCCAACAAATTGCTTTGAGATAAAAGAATGTGTAGCGCCGAATCAAATAATACGTGGCGGAGTATAGTTTACGGAAACATACCCGGTATAACTTCAGGAGCGGTCTCGTGCTTCCTCGGCGGACGCATGGTTGACTCGAGCCTGGATGAACCTTGGCCCAGCGCGTCTTGGCTTTGGACACTTGTCCGCAAAATGCCCGGGATCACCACGCTTGAAACAGACTCCTGGCTTTCCTCCGAGTCCTTCCTTGGGGGTGGTGGCTGATCTTTGCCGGGATGGCGCCGTTGGAGGGCGCGGGCCGGAGTCCGTCTGCCGACCACCGCGCATCTGCCGCTTGGAAATTCCCGGGTGATAAGGTCGATGCGACGAACAATCATGGTGGTAGGTCCACTCGACTTCCGGGCATGAAACGCGGCTTCTGCTGATTTCCCTGCTGTTGAGGAGGTCGTGCTCGGAATACTTTTCTCTTCTTGATCATCTTGTTGCACCGATCTTCCCGTCGAATGGCCTTGTCAACCAGCTTCTCAAAGTTAGCATATTCTCGGAGATAAGCTTGTCCGTGAGTTCATCATCCAAACCAGCAAAAACTTTTCCCGCCTCTCCGCATCGGTGCGCACATCTTCCGGGGCATAACGGGCAAGACGATTGAACTCGTGCGGATACTCTGATGTCGACCGTTACCCTCGCTCAAGAGAACGGAACTCACGCTTTTCTGCGCAACTATTCCCGCAGGAATGTGTGCGGTCCGAAACCGTGACGAAACTCTTCCCAGTAATCTACTTTCCGCCGGCGAGTAACCAAGTAGTTGTCCCACCAAGCCGAAGCAGACCACAATCGATGAGTGGCAAACGAGACTTTCTCCGATCCGTGCACCTGCAGCAGATCTAACTTCTTCTCTATGGCATGAAGCCAATCATTAGCCTCCATGGGATTAGTAGTACGGGAGAAGGTCGGCGGTCGGACACGAAGGAACTCGCAGCTTGATGGGGTGGTGGGGCGGCAAACCGATTGTTCTGCTGCCGTTGCCGCATTTGTTGCAAGATCTCGCCGTTGCATCCGATGGTGTTGTTGTTGCATTTGCTGCATCATTGCAGCCATCATCTCGTGTTCCGTGAAGCGAGCACTTGAGCAATGGTGGGATTCTCGGGTGGCGGTGGAGGAGCATTGCCATTGGCGTCGTGAGCCTCGTTGTTGTCGGCACTGACGCCCATTGTTGCTTTCGCCCCGCGGTCCCGGTGTTCACCATCCGAAGGAGACGACCGACCGAAGAGAGAGAAAAGAAGAAAAACAGACCGACTTAGAACTAATCTTTATTATTTGAATTCAAATGCATTGTTCGATCTTGACTAAAAACAAGGAAAAACACAAAACATCCTTAATTGGTCGGTCATATCACACTTGATATCGATCGCCACTATCCCCACACAGCGGCCTAACACACAAAGAACTACCAAGAAGACAAACTAAGTTAAACGGTAAAACTAAGGAGGGCAACTAGAATGATCCACGAGACGAGGAGTCGAAACTGCTTCCTTCGAAGATCCCCACTCTTCCGAACGGCTCCTAGAGTCCTCGGGCGTCACCTCCGACTTGGACTCTTCGAATCGGTTGCCGTAGCCCAACCGATCCTGCCTCTTCCCTCCGAGGAATCTCGAGTCTCTTCGGAGTCCATGTCTTCAGCCGAATTCTCTGAGCTTGAGTCACTGGAGACGGAGATCCAACCATTACGCCACCTCCGCCTTGATTCGCCGGCCGGAGCACAGTGAGGGCGTAACCCGCAGCAGAGGAACTGGAACCGGCGTTGGAACTGGAGCGGGTTGAGCTGGAGAAGGCGGTGGAATCCGAGGTGCCAGCTGGATACGGACAGGCGCGGTGGTGGTCTTCCGAGGCGTAGTGCGGAGTCTACTCCCAACTGGTGGCGGGAGTCCCTTCAACTCAGCTACCTCCTTCTTCAGACGAACCACTTCGTCCTGCAGTCGCGCGATCCTCAGCATCTTCTTGTCGTTCAGCTCTTTGGTTGCCTTGTGTAGGTCAGAGTGCATCTGATCCAGTCCTTTGAGCACGGTGCACATGTGACCGAAGGTAGTGTCATTCTCCTCTGTCGTCGACTTGAATGCACTGACCTCTGAGGAACTACCTCGACGGGGATGGTAGCGGTAGGAGGAGGTGCGAAGGTCGCGTCATGCAGCTCCCTCATCCCGGCTAACATCGTAGGCGGCTTCTTGACAAGCGTGATCTCGACGTGCCTCCGGAAGCCGTGACCTCCATGTTGGGAAGACACGTTCCCACAAACCCGTGAACCTCCAACCGAACACGGTAGGGCAACTCGCCACTGAGAGGCGCAACTGTTGTATACTCCGGTGCTTCGGGATATCCAACTGCAAGGGCCATACGCGCCAGCTCTGCCACGAAGCCTGTCATCCCTTTTCCGCAGTGCGTCGCTGGGGAACCTGCCATCTATAGAAACAAAGGAGTGGGAAAATCAAAATATGCTCAAAAACCCACGACCAACATCCCATTTTCGCAATTCATAATCCCTAGACAGACTCCACTTTTCAAAACACCCCCCCTTTTTTTAAAAAAAAAATATATGCACATGAAAAGAATTAGAGGGCTCTTAAGGTTTCCAGTTGGCTTGTCCTACAGTCACAGGAAGGCTCTCATACCAACTTGTCACGCCCAGAAATTCACACCAGAATTTCTGCAGCTAATTTGTGCATTACACCCTCGTCCAGGCATCAGCCGAGGTACACAAATCGACGTTATTGATAATACAGATTCCTCATCTTAGAAACAATATAAAAGAGTTACACAAATGCAGCGGAAAGGAAAATAAAACTGACTTAACCTAAACTTGACACGAACGAAGCGGAACACCAACTCCACAGCTAAACCTTGACGAGAACAAGCCTACACCTCCTCGGAGACCTCGATCTCAACCTCTGGCACTGAAGGGGGAAAAAGAAGCAAGACTGAGTACAACCACCGTACTCAACAAGTCACGCCGGAAAAGGGGACATGATGCAAGATAAATCACACGGAAAGGTCAAGGGGCTCAATTTGCATAAACAGCATTTGCAGTATATAATAATAATAATATTTGAAGACAAGAAAACAGAGAAATATTTAAGCGATTAAATAAACACCGTCCAACGCTCAAACCACGTTGCAACAGGCCATCCATCCACCCGCACTAGTCGACTTCAACATTTCATTCAAATAAATAAATGAGACTAATCAAGGTGAATCGGTCGATCGCCCGTAACCGTGGGCACGGCTATTCGAATAGTTTTTACTCGATCGAGGTGTACAATCAGTACCCACAAGACACAATCCCACAACACGTTACCGTGCGCCGGTGCACCACCACGGTGCCCCGGAAAGGAATTGTGACAGGACCCTTCACATAACCCCCTCTAATCAATCGTACCACACCAAGGTTTCGCCCCCATTCCCATCGGGCAATGGGCAGCCCCCTCTAGTGCCGCGGTGAATCCGGAAGCTGATCAACCCTTAAAACCGGGGCCGACCCAACTCCATCACGCCCACCCTCTCTGGGATACGTCGACTAGAGACAGCTACGCTACAAGCCCAGCCATTACCCATGCTGGCTTGTGGTATGCACGGTAATTCTTCCAGGGTTTCCCGAGAACCAGTCCTTAATCGTCATGAGCACGCTAACCAAAGTCCAACCATGTGCTCACGACCCACCTTTTTCATAATTCACTATTATTGAAAACAAGGTCGTATCTTAATATCATCGGAAGGTCAACTTTAGTAATAAACTTGATTAGTGTGATTCCCTTAAGTGAACTAGTTGCGCTAAGCATAACTAAGCAACCTTAAACTATCATCTAGTCACATTGGACCCCAAGTTATCAATGGTATAAGGTAAACAATCCTATGGTTGAGTACAATAGGCATGAACATCCCATGAAATGACATTCTAAAACATATGCAGTATTTGAACGAAAAAAAAGGTATTTACATAAAATAGGTACAATATGGTAAATGTAAGGTATGACTTGCCTTGCTCTGAGACCGAGGTACCTCGGCGACTACTTGAAGAGAACGGGCTCGCCAAAACTCGGGATCTACACGACAAACAAAGCACTCAACAAACACCCTAAAAGTCTACTGAAACAGCACTGAAAAGTATTTTTAATGGATTCTTGACATTTTTCTGGATTTAATGAAATTCGAATGGACTAAAACGGAGCTCGGATTTAAAAGATATGAATTTTAGAAGTTTAATTGTGATTTTTAAACTAAACAGAAAAGACTAATTATTTATTGCGCAATTAAGTCCCCAGTGACGTCATACACGCGTGGCTCAGGGCTGACGTCAGCATGACGTCAGCGGCTGGCGTCAGCCCTAGGGCTGACGTCAGCACACGGGCTGGCGCACGCGGGAGCCGGGGCGCGGCGGCCGGATTGCTGCCACGTGGCGCGATCCGAGCGGCGGATCGGCGGCGATCGACGGCAGGGCGAAGGCTAGGGTTAGGGTTAGGGTTCCACGGCGGCGGCGGCGGGCGGGCGGCGGCGCGGCGCGGCCGAGGGTTTTGCCCGACGACCTTGGCGGCACGGCGGCCGGACGGCCCGGCGAGCGGCGGCGCGGCGGCGACGAGCCGCGAGCGGCGCGCGCGGCGGCACGGCGAACGCAAAGGAAAAGAAAACGGCGCTCACCGGTGGCGGGGAAAAACAACGCCGGCGACGATTCGGGGCTAGAAACGACGGCCAACAAAGGGGAAACACGGCGGAGCTCGAGGGGTTTTAAAGGGGAGAGAAGAGGTTGAAATCGGCACGGATACGGCGGGATAAGGTCACCACGGTTTCGGACTGGAGAGAGAGGGAGAGATTTCCGGCGGTCGTTTCGGGCGGCGGCGGGTGTTGCGGCGCGGAAAGCGGGCACGGGTGCGACGGCGCGGGCCGGGCCCGACGTGGGGCCCACGCGCGCGCGAGGCGCGCGGAAACGGCGCGTAAAGAGGTAGGCGGCGCGGCCATGGCGGCGCGGCGGTTGGTGCGGCCGGATGCGAGGGAGGCGGCTTCGACAGTGGGGCCCACCTGTCGGTGGCCCGCGGCGCAAGGGAGGGCGCGGACTGCGCGGCGCGGGCGGCATCGTGGGCCTCGCCCACGACCGAGGAGGAGTGGCGCGCGCACGGAGGCGGCTTGGGCCGGAGCGGTGCCGGCCAACGGCCGTCACGGGGCGAAGGCGGGAAACCGTACGGGCGGTACGGAAAAAGGAAAAGAAAAGAAAAAAGGAAAAAAGGGAAATTTTGGGACTTAATTAAATTGCTTGTTTTCTTATTTAATTGATTAAAAATACTTAGAGTGCTCTAAAAATTCCAGTAAAAATCCTGTTAGTGTATTTTGACATGCAGAATTCAAGAAAAATCCTACCATGTCGTTTCCATTTATTAATTGCATTTTAAAATTATAGTTTGACTCCAGGTTAATTTCAGAAATTCCGATTATTTCAGGGTAAATTATTTAAATGAATTAGGGAAAAACCCAGGATGTGACAGGTTGCAAGCGCATTACTTTCAATCCTTCGCTCAGACCAGGTCTGGGTCGATCATTCAAAAGTACAAGTTTGCAATCCCTGAAGACTGACGCCTCTTCCACCGAAGACAAAAAGGGGAAGAAGAAGATGGAGGACATCAAACAGGAACAAGACGATTCAGGGCTGCACACACTTCAAGACCAAATCGACTCGGCCGTCCACCACGCGCTTGTCAACCAATCGGGCATACTGATCAACACTTTGAACAATATGATATGCACCGTGGTTGAATCAAAAATAGCCGAGCAGCTGCCGAGGGGGCCGACTTATTTCCCTCACGGCCAGTTCCCGCCTTACAGGACGCTGTCAACCCACGGATTACCAGTCCCTCCACTTGGGCAGCCAACTCCTCCAGGGGAGCCTCGGTCCAGCCAAATGCACAGTCATCGGCTGCGCGGCCGCATCCCAAGGTTTTGGTTCGGCAGCAGCCTCAACACCAAGGCCTCGGTATCCCAGTGACAACTCAGGAGCAGGCGGAAGACATGTTCAATGCCAATCGGCGATCCGTCATACATAACGTGTCGATTGGTAACTATCTGTCGGACCCGCCTCATAACTCCAGCGGCAATCGGCCTCTCCCCGAGCAAACACCACCATTTGCCCCTCGGCCACCTCCTGCCATGAAGCAGTTTCAGAATCAATTCCCAAGAGGCAACTATGAGCAGCACTACCGGCCTCAGACACCACCAATCCAGTATCGGCAAGGACCCATCCACCACGAGCAATACGAGCCGATACCACAATTGCAAGAAAACAGGTCGTGGGCCGATTTAATCGTAGACGTTATGCGTGATCAGTTCGGCCTCAAGCCGAAAGACTGGCAATATGTACCGGTACCCATTATGCGTGATCTGTCAGACTCCCAGCTAGCCGACTTAGCCTTTCATGGCCTTTTGGCCCCCATCCGTGAGAGGTTTTTGGCTCAAGATTTTGAGAGCTTGGCCCACTTGGCCCAGAAGGTGACGGCTCATGAACAACATTTTCGGGAATCCAAGAAAGCCTTCAAGAAAGTTAGCCACGTCGCCTACGCAATGGACTCGATTCAAGTGACGACGATGTGGAGGTGGCAGCAGTCGAGTGCACCAGGAACAAAAAAGCAATCACATGCCAATGGCTGAAGAAATCGGCTAAGAAAGAAAAATATGATTTTGATATAACCAAAGCCGACAGGATCATCGATCTACAACTGAGGGAGAAACAGATACAGCTTTCGGCCAACCACGTCATTCCATTGGCCGAGGAACTCAAAAAGAAAAGTATTGCAAGTGGCACAACACCACCTCCCATAGCACCAATGATTGCAAGGTCTTCCGCTAGCATATTCAGTCAGCCATCGAAGCAGGGAAAATCAAGTTTGAAGAATCGGCTAAGCCGATGAAGGTCGACGGCAATCCTTTCCCTGTCAACACGGTCCAAGTCGACCGGGCGAGGCGATCGACAGAGCGAATGGCGTGCATGCTTAGCCAAAGACCAACAAACAACCATGGCCGATTAAGACCAACAAGAGCCGTCTACAGTGAGAGCCATGCCAATCAACATGGTCTACACCAACGGTCGACCCTCCGATCGTCGGCCCAGATAGGCAGACAGCCGACTGCGGTTCTAGATGAGAGTACATGAAGAAGAAGAAGCCCGGTGCGGCAAACCATACCAGGGGACACCCAATCGGCTAGGTATGGAATACTTTCACCGCCACAACGGTTGTGATCCACATTGGCGCTGTGAGTTCTTTCGATTTTGTTGGGAATCGGGAATGAGGCTACCCACTCTCGAGAACTGCCCAGCCTGCAGCAAGTACAGGGAGGACGAATACAGGAACCCACCAATGGAAAGCTCTAGCCGATTCGTCCCCCGTGCCGTTCAACTCAACCAGCGGAAGCTTTCCGTCCACAATCGGCTCGGCCCAATTCACCAGGACTTCTTCCGAGAAGAGGACGAATAGGACAACGAAGAGGAGGCTAAAGAAGAACAATCAGACAACCCCCAATGGTGCCCTTCGGACCTGTTCACTAAAACGCAGAAAAGAAGAATTCAGAGACTGAAAAGCGAAGGACAGGAGGAAGAAATCCAGTAGATGATTCAACATCAACAACGTCAACAGAGTAGGAAACACTGGCGTGTCAAGAAACAAACAGCCCCAGCCGACGGGAGCCCAGCCGATAAGGCCAAGAGGGCAGCGAAAGGAAAAGGAGTGGCCTCTGCATCGGTCAATACGGTGTTCATATTGCCAGCCGAATTCGAGGCTACCGAGGCCGATGCAGACACTGTTGAAGATACCTTGGCCAAGCTAGTACTATCCCCAGAACAGGCCATCTTTGAAAAACCCACGGGGACAGAAAATCAGCACTTGAAGCCCTTGTACGTCAAAGGATTCGTCAATGGGAAGTTGATGTCAAAAATGCTAGTCGATGGAGGAGCCGCTGTCAACCTTATGCCTTATGCTACCTTCAGAAAGCTGGGCAAGGGAGCCGATGACTTGATCAAGACAAATATGGTGCTCAAGGACTTCGACGGCAACCCATCGAAGGCCAAGGGAGTGTTGAATGTCGAGCTGGCCGTCGGTAGTAAAATCATACCCACAACATTTTTCTTCATCGACAGAAAGAGATCATACAGCCTACTGCTCGGAAGGGATTGGATCCACGCCAACTGTTGCATCCCTTCCACAATGCATCAAAGCTTAATCCAATGGCAAGGCGATAAAATACAAATCATGCCAGCCGACATGTCAGTCAACGTTGCTAATGCTGACTTAACTTTATGGGAGGTTGACGGCATTGATTGCCTGTCCGACAAAGTTTGGCAGGCCGATTTTCTGAAGGTGTCCAATTCTGACATGCAGCAAATTAGAGACGAAGAGCCCCAATTATTACTTTGAGGGCGTCGTGGAGGGCTCGAAAGTCTACAATAAGGACACCGTGGACGACATCGATGGCAAACTGGGGCAAGGTTTTATGTCGACCGATGATCTGGAAGAAGTAAATATAGGTCCAGGAGATAGGCCTAGGCCGACATACATTAGCAAAATTTTGTCTTCTTATTTTAGGACCAAGCTTATTGATTTATTAAAGGAATATAAAGACTGCTTTGCTTGGGAGTATTTTGAGATGCCTGGTCTTAGCCGATCTATTGTTGAACATCTGCTCCCTATTAAGCCTGGATATCGGCAGTACAAATAGCCTCCTAGGAGGTTTAAAGCCGATATGTATGATGCAATTAAGGCCGAGATCACTCGGCTATACGATGCTGGTTTGATTCGTCCCTGTCGATACACCGAATGGGTTTCAAACATAGTTTCAGTAATGAAGAAAAACGACAAACTTAGGGTGTGTATCGACTTCAGAGATCTAAATAAGGCTACCTCTAAGGATGAGTACCCAGTGTCTATAGCCGACTTGCTAGTAGATGCCGCCTTTGGTCACAAAATTATAAGTTTTATGGATGGCAATGCAGGTTATAATCATATCTTCATGGCCGAGGAGGACATTCACAAGACAGCTTTCAGGTGCCCAGGAGCAATCGGCTTATATGAGTGGATCGTCATGACTTTTGGCTTGAAAAACGCTGGAGCTACGTATCAGAGGGCCATGAATTACATCTTTCACGATTTGATCGGCCTTCTAGTGGAGATCTATATTGATGATGTCGTCATCAAATCCAAGGAAGTGGAAGACCACATAGCCGATTTAAGGAAGGTTTTGGAGCGGACAAGAAAATATGGTCTGAAGATGAACCCTACAAAGTGCGCGTTTGGCATATCGGCTGGCCAGTTCTTGGGATTTCTTGTTCATGAGAGAGGAATCGAGGTCACCCAGAGAAGCATCAATGCTATCAAGACTATTTAACCTCCAAAGGACAAGAAGAAATTGCAGTCTTTGATCAGCAAAATCAACTTCATCAGGCGCTTCATAGCCAATTTGTCAGAGAAGATGGAGCCGTTCACACATCTGCTTCGGCTGAAAGCCAATCAAGCATTCACTTGGGGGGGCAGAGCAACAGAAGGCTTTGGACAATATCAAGAATTACCTGAGCTCCCCTCCAGTATTGATTTCTCCACAAAAGGGGGTGTCGTTCAAGCTATACCTATCAGCCAACGAGAAGTCTATCGGCTCGATTCTGATTCAGGAGATCGAAGGGAAGGAGAAGGCAATTTTCTATCTTAGTTGAAGGCTTCTGGATGCAGAGACAAGGTATTCTCCCGTGGAGAAATTATGTTTGTGCCTATATTTTTCATGCGCGAAGTTAAGACATTATTTGTTATCCAATGAGTGCACCATAGTATGCAAAGCCGATGTGGTAAAATGTATGCTATCGGCTCCAGTTCTGAAAGGACGAGTTGGGAAATGGATATTTGCTTTGACAGAATTTGATTTGAGGTATCAGGCACCCAAGGCAGCGAAATGACAAGCCATAGCCGATTTTATAGTGGAACACAGAGATGATTCGATCGGCTCGGTTGATATCATGCCTTGGACTTTGACCTTTGATGGCTCGGTTTGCACAAATGGATGCGGCATCGGCTTGGTGATAATCTCTCCCAGGGGGGCAAGCTTCGAGTTTGTTTTTTCCATTACACCTCATGCAACAAACAATCAAGCCGAATATGAAGCCATTCTCAAATGATTACAACTGCTCAAAGAGGTTGAGGCCGACGCCATCGAGATAATGGGCGATTTACTATTGGTCATCAGTCAATTATCAGAAGAGTATGAATGCAAAAATAACACGCTGATGATCTACTATAAAAAATGACGAGATTTGATGGACAGCTTTCGGCTAGTAACCTTAAAGCACATCCCTAGAGAGCAAAATTTAGAAGCAAATGATTTGGCTCAGGGGGCATCGGGCTACAAGCTGATTACAAAAGATGTCAAAGTGGAGATTACAACCATCTCAGCTGATGACTGGAGGTTTGATGTCTACTATTATCTACAAAACCCTTCTCAGTCAGCCTCAAGAAAATTACGCTACAAGGCTTTACGATATGTTTTGCTCGATGAAAATTTATATTATCAAACGATTGATGGCGTGTTACTTAAGTGCCTGAGTGCCGATCAAGCAAAAGTTGCCATAGGAGAGGTGCACAAGGGGATCTGTGGCACTCATCAATCAGCTCATAAGATGAAGTGGTTACTTCGGAGAGCAGGATACTTTTGGTCGACTATGCTGGAAGATTGTTTTAAGTATTACAAGGGCTATCAAGATTGCCAGAAATTTGGAGCCATCCAGAGAACACTAGCATCGGCTATGAATCCCATTATCAAGCCTCGGTCGTTCTGAGGTTGGGGAATCGATATGATCGGCCAGATTAATCCACCCTCCAGCAAAGGACACAGGTTTATATTGGTGGCAACCAATTATTTTACCAAGTGGGTGGAAGCAATTCCCTTGAAAAAGGTTGACTCCAGGGACGCGATCGAGTTTGTTAAGGAGCATATCATATACAGATTTGGTGTCCCTTAGACTATCACCACGGATCAGGGATCTATCTTTGTCTCCGACGAGTTTGTTCAGTTTGCCGACAGCATGGGAATTAAGTTGTTAAATTCTTTACCATATTATGCTCAGGATAACAGACAGACCGAAGCTTCAAATAAAAGTTTGATCAAGTTGATAAAGAGAAACATCGCTGAGTACCCAAAGCAATGGCATAGCCGATTGACCGAATCACTATGGGCTTATTAGATGGCTTGCCATGGGTCAATCCAGGTGCCTTCATATAAATTGGTCTACTGACATGAAGCAGTCTTACCATGGAAAAACGTCATCGGCTCAAGAAGAATCCAATTACAGGACGAGTTGACAACCGACGATTATTATAATCTGATGGTGGACGAGTCTGAGGAATTAGTTTTGTCAAGGATGCGCGCTTTGGAAAGGTGACCAGAGATAAAGAACGAGTGGCTCGTCATTACAACAAGAAGGTTGTGCCTAAGTCTTTTGAAGAGGGCGAGCTTGTTTGGAAGCTGATACTGCCGATTGGCTCAAGAGATAGCAAATTTGGCAAGTGGTCACCAAATTAGGAAGGGCCTTTCAAGATCCACAAGTGTGTCTCTAAAGGAGACTACATGCTAGAAAGATAAGATGGAGAGGTGTTTGGAAGGGCTCTTAATGGCAAGTACTTGAAAAAATACTACCCAAGTGTTTGGATCAATTCATGACTCGGCTACGTCCTTGCCGATCCATGCTAGCTGATATGTAATACACATCGCCTTTAGGACATCTTTACTTTGAGTTTTTCCCTCCCAAGTTTTTCCAATCGACTGAATCTGGCCGGCAGGCGATGCAAAGTTTCTTTCTATAATTTTATCAATGCCGAGGATGACATTGAGAAAATTAGGGGGGGATATACAATGCAAAGTCAGAAATCAGAGGTAGCGGACAAAATTTTGGGGCTTCTGAAACTTTTAAGGCATTCAAGACATAAAGGACGAATGGATCGGCAAAAGAAATCTAATTAGCATGAAGGGCACGACAAGCCGATGTATAGAGTTATACGTACAGAACAAAATGCAAACAGTCAAGGAAAGTCGGCCAATTACAAGAGCCTATGAAGTGTTTACAAAATTGTGAAGCTACGAGACCAAGATTTACAATCGGCTTAATGAGACAGAAATTCATTTATGGCCGATATAGCCTTGCGGCGGATTTGGTCTATGGTCTCAATTGCCTTAACGTCAGCTGCATCACTCCCAGGGGTGGGCTTCAAAGCCTTCGCCAAGTTAGACAGTTATGCTACCGAAGCTTTGATCTTTGCTCTCTGATCTTCTATCGCCTTGGGAAGGCCGGCTATGTGTTGTTCTTCTAACACGATTTCAGCATCAAGCCTAGCCAGTTCGGCCGCTATTTCTTCCCGGCGTTTGTGTAGCCGATCAAGTGTGGAATTTGGTTCGGTCTTCATATCATCAAGTTTTGCCTTTTCGGCAATGATCGTCTGCCGATTGGTTTCAATGGTGGCCTGCAACACTTTGTTCTCCCGTCGATCGGCTAATCTTTGTTTGGCCCTCTCGAACTTGTGCCGATGGGCCTCGAGGAAGGTGACTGGTGCAACCGTGTCAGCCAGCTGATCTGGGAGCCGATCTTGGATTTCTTCGAATCTGTTCCTCATCGATCTACAATCTGCAACCAAGGCATCGAGGGAACTTTCTAGCCGCTAGGCTATATCCGATAGAGTGGCCCTCAAATCTTCATCCAATGGAACCAGGGCTTTGTTGGCTTATTCGTCTTCATCCATGAATTCTTTGAGATCGAAGGAAGATGATCGGCTACAGTTTACAGAGTATAAAAGGATTAGGAAGTCAATAAGAAGACGAGGAGCCGATTCATAGAGTAAGAAGAAACTTACTCGGACGGTTGGGGTTGAGGTTGCCTCATCTTCAGCATCGCCGCCACCTGGAACCGATTGCGTGCGCTCACTCGATACAAGGGGGCAGGTGTTGGGGCACGAGAAGGCTGAAAAGAGACAAGTTCAAGAATCGACTAATCAAAAAGATGAAATTGATAAAACTCACCGGTGAAGGAGGAGCCGCCTTTTTCCTGGAAGCCAGTTTCTTTGTTTGTAGACACAAAAGCTTGGTGAGGGATGGATGTGAAGATACTGACAAGCTAAGCAATGAAAGATGTTTACCGGTGCAGGACGAGGAGCACGCTTTGGATGACTCGGAGTGTTTTCAACGGACTGGTCGACAGTCGATGGGGTCCGAGCATACTTGTTTGAAGAGCTCGTCTCGGCTGCAGCATCATCGATGGTTTGTTCCATTTCCTCATCTCTGACTTCTTCCTCAAGGACTGCGTCTACGTCTGGGTCGATAGAAGGCAAGTCATCGGCTGGGTTCTTCTTTTGCTTCTTTGAAGCCTTTTTCTTCTCAACAGCTGGAGCAGCAGTCAATAGCTTGTTCCTTTTCTGTCGGCAGAGTGGCTCGCGCGTTTGGCCTGCAGCAGTGTGGATACTTTCGACGCATGGGAGCCGATGGTAGAGGAGCCAGTCCTCCACTACTCGACAGCAGTCCCGAGGCAGAATGGAGCGTGACGCCGGTGTTGCTCGCATGGGGAAGGAGTCAGTCATCTACAAAAGTAAAGAAACATTTGATAAGGTTTAAACACTAGCCGATAAGGTAAAAATTGGGAGAAGAAGGTGCTTACTGATGGGATCAAGTCCGGGTCGACGATGGTCAGGTACATTGAAGCCGATTGGTGAAACAAGTGCTGCTTCCATTCATTCCACCATCGGTTGAAGGCGATTGTCCTTGTTATTGCCAAGTCGATGTTGCCTATGTTGCCGAGGGGAGGACCTTCAATGTCCAGCAGCCGATGTATCATGAGATCTGAAACAATTTTTCCCCTTGACTGGATCTTTTCTGAGAAAAATAGACTGATCGGCAGCTGACCCATACCCAGTTGTCTGGCAGCACTTGTGGGGTGATATAACTCATATGACCTCTGCACATTTCTCCCTTGATGGATGCCGACTGGGAGGATGCAAGGGGATATAGCAGATACAAAGATCTCCCTCGGCTTTTTAAATTTTTCAGAGTTAATCTCATCCAGTCTGAAGTCATCAGGGAGCTCGAAGTGCTCAAAGTTCTCATAGGCAAACCAAATCTTCGAAGTAGCTGGAAAGCCATTATAAAAGTTGTTGAACCAGTTCTTGAAGTGATCGGCCGAAAGCTTGGATCCAGAATAAGAGGAGGCTGCTTCTCCAAATGACAATCATCAGTGTGTTGTGATTTCTTCGTCATCTTCGATTCTTGGTTCGGCTAGCGGGAAATCAGCTTCAAAAAGGTCTGGCCTTTGAGCAACTTTATAGGTATGGAGGTTTAACCATAATTGCAATAACAACCAGGGACCTCCGGTGTTGACGGCCAGTTTGGAGGCAAGCTTAGCCGTTGCATTGTTCAGCATCTGGTAAAGGTATCCGAGGAGGTATTTTCCCAAGGGGATCTATTTCTTGTCTACCAAGGCTTCGGCTACATGTTGCCAGTTACTCGTCGGACCATAGCTCGACCCGCAAAAAATAAACTTTTCCAACCACATGAGGAGGAAGGTTGTGTGCTCTTTGTCCGTTATTGGACCAGTCTTCATGTTCATGGCTATGAACCCATTCCAGCCTCCGATGCTTTTCGTCTTGAAGGAGTGGTGGCATTTGGTGGTGAGATTATGAGGGTTGACTGTTGAGGTGATATCAAGCCCTGTGATTATTACGACATCCAGGAGTGTCGGCGTCATCGGCCCTTGCCTAAACAGGAAAGCATTGAGAGTATCTGACCAGAAATAGCTAGCAGCCGATAAGAGGGGTTCGTCCTTGGGCATGTCGGCTATGGTTAAAGCTAGGCACTGTGCTATCCCTAGTTCATTCCAGTGAACTTGTTTCCTAGCCGACATCCTAAGGTACCAAGCTGGCCATGTTTTGTCAGTTGAAGGCCATGACTTGAAAGCTCCAAACCAATATGCCATGTTAGGGCTAGAGAACTTAAAGGGAATTCGGTTGGTTTCGGCATTAATAAACTCGGAGGGGTCCAAATTGTCGATTGGCCCTAACAGGAATTGGTTAGGGTGAAGGAGGTTTGGAATTGTGACTTGGTGGAAGAGGTGCTACATTGAAATATGAAGAAGAACAAAATTACAAGAGGAAAATAACTAAGTTGCGATGAAAAGGGATTGCAGCCGACGGGACTTACCTCGGGGTACTCTGCTGGGGGTGTGCCAGAAGGAGTGCTGGAAGACGCCATGCTTGAGGAAGAACGCTGCAGAGAGGATCGCGGTGGGTGTGCCCTTCGGCCGAGGAAATCGCCAAGGAAAACTAAGGAAGTTTTGGCTAGGGCTTGGAGCACAAAGTTACGGCGTGGATTTGTTCGGTGCGGAAAAGGCGTTATTTAAAGGGTTTTTGTAACACCGTGCGATTCGACCTAGGGTTGTACCGAGTTTGAAATTGCGTCAAATCCGCAACATTATCATATCGCTAACTTGGAGGGCATGTGTTAACGACCAAATGTGGTAACCAAATCCCTGAGTTTGAAGCAGAGATTGAAGCGGAATCGGAGGAAACGTGCGATCTGTGGGGAACAGAGACTGCGTCGGCTGAGTTCGAAATGGCTACAAAGTCAGTTGGCTGAGTCCGAGTCGGAGTAGGATAGCCGATAGCCGATTTCGATTGAAGATGGAGGTGGAGCCAATCCCGAAAGGAAAGCTTAAAGATAAATTATTGGATTCGGTTTTTGGAGGATGTTAAAATATTGTCATCTATGGATGAAGGCTTATAACGGTAATTGTATCTTTAAGTTAGGATATTTTTTTATAGTTTCCTTTAGAGATAATGCTGGTTTGTTTAGAGATTTAATCTGTAATAGGAATCATGTCCGTTACGGACTCATTGCATATTCGAGTATAAATATGACCTGAGACCTTGTAAAAAAGAACAACATACATCAATACAACTTCGGCGCATCACCAACCTTTTCGTTTTATATTTTCTCGATGAGTTCTTGCTTTGCTCTCGGGCTGCATCGGTTTCGATCTCCGAGCAAGGTAATTTCTTGTTACAAGTGGCTTATATCATCGGGGTTAGTGCTTCCATCGTCATGATACTCTAATTTTGACGTTATAAACTTCTTAATTTATCATATGCGGCATATAATCTAGATCAATGTATAGATCTATCTCGTGATTGGCTAATATCTCCTTGAAGATAGCAGCCGACAGAGCTAGATCTAGAGGTTGATTTAGGTTATATGGCGTATCTACCATCTCGAAGAGTTCTCATTAGCCTAAATAGATCTCGTACCTCTTTTTATACTTAATGCTGCATCAAGTTGGTCTATTAAGTCGCTCTTAGAGCTATACAGATCTATTCAGTTCAATACTTACTATTAGAGATAATATCGGGGTTTCAGCCGGTCTTACCTGTTCTAATCATGTTTATGTATTATTACTGATAGATGTATTAGAACCACCTTTTATATTGAGATCTTAATCTACTCAAATGTGTTAAGCTCAGTATCAATATGTTAGATTACACTAACAGCCGATTGATCTTAGTTTAGCGCATTTGATTCAGATTAATATCTTTTTATAAAACATATCAGAGTACTACCCGATTTACATTAGATCTGCGACATCGGCTAGGTTATTAATATATATAATTATGGTCCTAGCGTATTTTTTGATCAAAGTGATTTATACTGTCTCGGTATGCTACCGATCTATCCCAATCACTTAATCTCAATGTGCTTTAGGATAGTAGTTGTATATTTATTAATATCTATAGCCGATCGAGTAAAGATCTAACCCTAACCAAACACATATTTTTTTGTTTCTTGTTGGTTGCAGGATCAAACCAACTGGCACACCCGTTCAATCACCAAAGGCGACCAATTTCAGACCTACACTCGAGTTAAGCAGATCTCTCACGCTAGTGCGTGTAAAAAAATCACACCAACACATGGCTAGCAAAAAAATATTTTTTTGTTTGGAAAATACTCATCGGTGACAGGCCTAAACTAAAGCCCGTCACAGATAACACTCATCTATGACGGGCTTTAACTTAAGCCCGTCACAGATGAGTGTCATCCGTGACAGGCTTTAGTTTAGGCCCGACAAAGATAAGCGCATCAGTGACGGGCTTTTGTCCGATACAGATGACTTCTCATATCACGGATCTTATACTGTGACGAACGATGTATCCGATATAGATGAGGGGTGTTGTTCGACACAGATGTAGGTGTTGTAGTGAGTCAACGTATTAGTCACAGGCCGCTTACCATCTGTTAATGCAAGTTTAGCAGCGTCGTTCTGTTGTATTAGTTGGGCCATCATATATTTATCGCCACTGCAATTCCCTGTGCCCACATGCATATGCTTGCTTGCTCGACACATTTGATTACTGAATCGACTAGCCGTTTCTTTGGCGCCACTAATGCATGTGTAGCTGAATGTATCTATGCAATGCAGCAGCTCTCATTTGTGTGTCTGCATGTAGCTGCTTGTTGTGTTTGTAGCTAAGCCTGTTCCTTTTTTGTTCTGACACCTCAACGGCTGTGATCGAGTGACTCTACATTTATCTGAATAATTAATGTTCTCTTTTTTATATATTTCAGATAATCTTATTATTTGCTCCCAAAATTAAATTACACTTTAATCATAATTACCAATACTCTTTTGGAACGTGTAAATTAATTTCACAGGAACTAGTAGAAATCACAAGTAATAATTATATTTCGTACTATTTTATACTGGTAAAAGAGAGCAGTAATTGGCTGTGGTAGAAGCGCAGAGTTTGGACGTAGGATCCGACACCAACATTATTCATTGGCGCTTGATGTGATGCTTTCCAGCTGGCTGCGGCGTCGATCACATCTATCCCTAATCTATTATACATTAGACAGCCTTTTACAGAAGACATCATGCTAAAACTTCTCAGAATAATAAAAAAATAACCGTTATATTTAAATTATAATGTTATAGATTGATATAGTGACGTACAAAATATAATTATATTTATAAAAATAAAGCTTAAAAGTTGAATATGAAAACTAAACCTATAAAAAATATAACCTAATGAAATCCAAATCTTATAAAAATAAAAGCTAAAAGTTATATATAAATCCAAATATATTTCTACACATATAATGATACTGTACAAAAAATTAGTTATATATTCTTCATTTCTAAACCAATCATGATATTTTTCCATTTAATTATATCTCCTTTTAATACACATGTCTAAATCTAAAAATTTTTATATAATAAAAAATATCCAATGAAAACATCAAATAAGTGAAAACCCGTGAAAACCATATCTAAAAATTTGTAAATTAATGAAAAAATCACTAAAGATAAGTATAACCATAAAATACATTTATACCAAATCTTAAGTTCAAACTCAACTTTATTTAAAAAAAATTTCAGATAAATAGTGTTTTGATACTATTCATCCGAAATTTGTCTTTTTTACTCCATAATAAAGTTGAGTTTGAATTTGAAATTTCGTGATAATATATTTCATGCTTACATCTATCTCTATTAATTTTTTTCATAAATTTATAAAACTTTTAGGTTTGATTTTTATAAGTTTTCATGGACATACTTCCTTACAAGATATCAACTCTATCATCTTTTGTTTCATAGCCGAAAGCACTATTAGTGTGGTGGTAGTGAAGGCAACTCATGATTCTACTATCATGATTTTTACTATCAAAATTGCAGGTTTAGTATCAATTCCATTGTAAAACTACAATTTGTAAAAAAATTCCGTGAATTTTTATCCATGTATATATATCAAACAAATATAAAAAAATTGAGCATCGTGTACGAATGAGAGGGAGCTAATGTATATTGTCCTCTCCACATGAAGACCACCAATAAATGGCAACAGTAGCAAAGAGTGAAGTCTCAGTATGGGCTAAATTATGGTGCCATGTTAATTCCCGGCCCATAATGCTAATGTGGCAGGCTCACAAGCCAAATTTGATGTTTGTGCCTTAACAAAAAAGGTCCTGCTTCTTGCCGTACAAACAGTAGCCCTGTGACTTCAAAGGTGCTCTGCAGTCACTTTCCTACATTAATAATTCAGCTTTTTTAATCATTGATCTAGTTTCGGAAGCAACATAGGTTCTGTTTGGAAGTGATAAAGACGTGGATACTAATTAAATTTTAGTTATTATAAATTTAGAAAATAGATTTATTTAATATTTTAGAGTAACTTTTATATAATTTTTTTTCACACGAAACGTACCGTTTAACAGTTTGAGAAATGTGCTAATGAAGATCGAGGTAGAATATGCATCTTAATCAGAAAATAATAGGTTTCATGTACTAGTATACTTCGTATACTTCTCTCTCCATAGTTCTTTCCATAGTGCTGGGATGGGTTCCATTCAATCAAAATTTATTTTGAGACGAAAAGAGAAGACAAAAAAAAAAGAGTAATATAATTGTACATCTCACTTTTGTTGCTTGATGATGTCATGACTGTTCAGTTCTCCTGTACTAATGCAAACGGAAGAGGCTCCTCTCACGTAAAGAGAGGGACGTTGGCCGCTAACGTGTGGACCCATGAATGTGGGCCTCGCCTATTAGGGACCCATGTAACTTTACGTCAAAAAAGTTTCGTTCACTACTAACATGCTGGTAGATTGTAACAGATCAGATGCTTAGACCCAAATAATTAGGAACATGTTAAGAAGGTGATTGAGGATAAAGCATAGGATCCGATGGTTATGTTATGTGTGTGCGCGATAGGAGAAGGACGATTTCTCTTTTAAAATATGAAAATTTGACTACTGGTCTTCTATATAGGAGTAGTGTGTGTATATGGATGCGTACTAATTAATTTGAAATTTTGGTATATTGCAAATTAATTTGAAATTATGATAGCAAGCAAAATTATTTTGGTATTTGAAATTGTGACAGCAAGGAAATTTATTTTGGTATACCTATTCTTTTTTCTAGATAATGGTAGTACTGCTTATCGTTGTACTTTATTTTACTAGTTAGTGTAAACATCTTCCGGTTGTTGATGAGTCTGATCGATTTGGTGTCATGCATGCCGTGGAGTAGCGTGAATGGACAAGAAGTTAATTAGAAAAAAAAGGTACGAATTACCTCATGATCCTGAACTATTACTATCGTCTGAATTACTTTCCTAAACTCTAATATTAGATATTTGACATCAAACTCATAAATTCGGACGAATCATCTTTCTTACTCAATTTGAAGTGGTTTTCGACTTATGTGACATACACATGGTAGCTCAGTAAACAAAACAAAATAAAAATTGGTAGGGCCTAGCTGTCAATGCTGCAATTTTCTCCCTTCGGCTTCTCTTGTTGATGCGATGGAGGTGGCGAACGTTTCGTCGTCCTGGTTGTCAGCGTTGTGGCCGTCCAAGATGTTGAGATGATGGCGATGCCGACGGTGTGGAGGCATCCCTGCAAGCTAGAGGTTGCGACAGTGGTTACCGTGTAGCTGGAGACTCGTGACTCCAGATCGCCTCTTCTTGATCCCCATTTGGTTCTGTTGAATCGGCGATGGTCGGAAAGGATGAGACGGAATGGCTCGAGGCAAGGCTGTTATCGCCTGAGGCAGCGGCATTGTGGCCGGAGGAAGCGGAAGAAGACGTACCTGGATGTCCTTGCGTCTATGTTGCACGGTACGAGGATATGACGATATGGTATTTTAGAAAAACAACAATACGGGGATACGTAGGATACGTTAAGAGCTAAAAATTTAATTCTCATAGAATAGATGAATAACAATAAAATAGTTGATGATGTATTCTAATAAAAATAATGATAGATGATAACTAAATGTCTCATTCTTCCCCTGCTACAATCTCCCTTTCAAATTTTGGCTCATCAAGTGTGAGTTCGACATCTTCTAAAAAGCCAACACCAGTAAAGCTCTCAGTGCCATTTCCACCAATATCTCACACTCGACTTGGTCCACTTTGATAATCACTAGAACTCCTTGAAATAAGACGTAAGTTATTGTGCACATACACCAAATCTTCGACTCATTCAAGAGTGAGCTTATTCCTTTTCATGCTATGTATGAAAGAATAAGTGCTTCAATTTCTCTCACAACAAGATGAAGATGCTTGGTGTCTCACCAGCTTTAAAGCTAAATCCCTCAACTCATGTGTGCTAGCTCCATAGGTCCCCTACCATTGCTTTGGCTCAAAATGAGCTTTATCCTCAATTGATTCAGGATCTTTGTAGCCACGTAAGAAAAGAGAGAAATCAGCAAATTGCTTCTTAGTCTTTCAAGTCCTCTAGTTCTGTGACGAACTTTTTAAAGCATTTGTTCCTCTCAGTGTTAATTTTTTATCGTTGTTAGAGGCTAACATGACTAGGGACTTCATTGAGTCAAGTTGTGTTGTAGTACCTATCAATATGATCACCCTATTTTTTAAATAAAAATCAGCAAGCATAGTTAATGGACAATTATTTAAATAGAAAGTAAGATTTACATTTGTTACCTTGGATTAAGTAAATGTGCCGAACACTGGAGAGGGGTATAGCTCTTGAGCCATCTAAGCGTTATTACCAGGAGAATCCAATGACCCCTGCGACATTATTAAATTGCAAGGTAAATACTAGAGATATACGAGTCGCGCATTTGATTCTAAATAGGGTACACGCTTACTGTTGATTGTAGGCACACATAAGGAAGTCCTTGTCTTGACGGGCATACAAGCAGTCTTTGATATATTCCACCATGCCAGCTTGATCGTTTTGCATATTTGTCTCGTTGACGATAGATGGATCGAGAAAGGCAACAAAGGGTGATTTTTTTGGACCTGCTTCTAGGTAAACCTACAAGCAATACTATAGTCTGGGTTAGCGTCAGATATGGACAGTTATTATCATATCTCGTACCCACAAATACTTACAAAGAGTAGCACTTAAGGAGGTTGGTGTCGACCGCTCGCACCCTGTAGAGGTCCCATAGATCTTGGAAGTCTACGGCGATGAAGCTAGCAGGGCCGAGGAACGGCTGACTATCGTGGTAGCCCAACATGGAGGTCTCTCTATGCTTCCTCTTTGTGTTGGTCCTCTCCATGTAGTACCCGTGCAACTTCTTGCATGCAGGCCCCATCCTTGATAAGGTGTCGTCTTCGACCAATGGCATGCCTAATGTGAAAGTATTCAGAGCTGATGACGCCTTACCAAGATCAAGCTTTTTCTTGGTCTGCTTGGCCCCTTTCACCTTGCCTACTCCTCTCCCCTTTCTGCCGATGTCGGGTGAAGAAGATCTCGCCTTCTTCAACTTTTTGGCAGGAGGGGGTTGGTGCGGCCTGCTGTCCACCTCCATACCGTCGTCCCCAAAATCTGTATCATATTATAATTGGAGATCTTCTTCAACGGCATGAGGGGCAACTACAAGTTTTCTGGCTTGAGGGGCAACTACAATATCTGTACGTGCACGCGACGGTACCGGACGAGAACTTGGTGCTGGCCTAGGAGTTACATTGATATGAATGTTCTGCTTGGGCCATTGGATAAAGGTCCCACGTGCAGCTCCAAGGGTCATAACCTCATTGTTCGGTGGGTGCTGGAGAGTGAAGCCCACCCAATCGGGCTTCACTAAGTCTACTTGGACTTTTGCATGTCCGGCTAGCAGCTGCGCCCCATGAACCCGGGTTTCGGGGGTAGGCTTGAATGCAAGACCCTCTGCAGCCGGAATTGCAAATGATTGGGTCACCCTAACGACTAGGGTGCACGATGTGGGTTCATGCAATAGAATCGTACGTGTCATTACTACTAGGGTGTACTTTGGTGCTAATACAAAATATACATTTGTTGAATTTTGTTACCGTTATGTGGTCCACCGTGGCGGGGATTGGTGCTTGTTCTGGCCCCGCTTCAGTTGATGCGCAGCTGCTACGCCTTTGCGTCGGGCTCACTTCTACTCTGGGAGGTGCAGCGGCCGGAGCTTCGGCGATCAACTTCTCATATGTCTCCACCCGAGCCTCCACTCGTGCCAGTTTCTCATTGAATTCTTCAGCGAGCTCGACTCTAAGCTCCTCTCGAAGTTGCTCCTTAAGGCGTGCTTGTTTCTCCGTCTTTGATAGCTTGTGCTTCTTGTACTACCAAGCAAATTGGGGAAACTCATACTTCCATGGGACAGCAGAGCCAATGCCTCTTGTTCGTCCACGGTGTTCTTTGTTTCCCAAGGATTTTGTGAGGATGTCATCCTCGCGCCTTTGTGAGCAGACCTCGGGGGAGGACTGTCTCTCAGCAGTCAGCTGGACCTGCCATACAGTTAGGATTAATTAAATGTAGAGGATGATACAACCTATTGAAAGATGTTTATGTGTTAAACTTACAAGTTTATCGTACACCGCTTGATCTTCGGGGTTTGGGAACGTCAGTGTTCCATCACTATTCTTCTTCACCCTTGCCCTTTCCCAGTTCCTTGCTCGGGTAGTCGGGATATCACCAAGAATTGGCAGGGTGTTAGATTCCACGGCAACTTGATCCTCCCTCTGCCATTCCTGCTGCTTCCCGGCGTACCCTCCCGTGCCAAGCCGGTGCGGGTGAAGGTTTTTTGCCTGCAACGCCCTATAGGCCTCTCTTTTTGCCCGAGACTCAGGGATTGATTTGGAGGCATGGAACTCGTCCCACATGGCCTGGGTGATGAATGGGTACTTCCCAAATGGTTCAGGCTGGATGCGGTTGAGGACGTAGTCAGTGACGAGGGTGGTCTTGAAATTTTTCCACAAGGTGCCCATCTTGCGGATAGCCTGCCACTTCAGTCTTTCCTCGGACTCTTCTGGGTACTCAAAGCTTTCCATGAAATGTCTCCAGGCTTCATCTTTTTCTTCCTATGGGACCTGATCGATGTGGTCCATCGGAATTGCGAAGTTCCGCCTCCCTAGGATTCCGCAGATTGTTCCGAATTTTTTGACGGCTTTCTCTGGGGCCGTAGGAAATCCCTGTTCGTCCACCTCCGTTATTCTATACACTTTCTTAGGGATCTTATTCTGGGACCTTGGAGCCCGGCTCGTTGTGGTCCCACTTGTAGTCACCAACATTTTCTATCGAAGAAAAATAACATTGCTAAACTTTTACATATTGATAACATCACTATTGAAAAGTGAAAGTATTAGATGTGGCCTCAGTTTTGCTCAGAAATTGTGCATCAATTACAATCATTTGCAAGTGTAGATCTAAAAAAAGAACAAGTGTAGATAAAAAAAGAACAAGTGTAGATGGTCTGTTCTTATAAAAAAACAAGTGTAGTTCCCAAAAACAACATAACAAGTATAGATGGTTCTTCTTATAAAAAAGAGGAAGTGTAGTGCTCAAAAAAAAAGAACAAGTGTCCATGGCTGTTATTTTTCCAAAAAAGAACAAGTGTAGATAAAAAAAGAACAAGTGTAGATGGTCTGTTCTTATCATAAAAAGAGAACAAGTGTCCATGGGTGTTTTTTTGCAAAAAGAGAGAAGTGTAGTGCCCCCCAAAAAAAACAAGTTTAGCTGGTCTGTTCTTATCATAAAAAAAGAACGTGTCCATGGCTTTTTTGCAAAAAGAGAGAAGTGTAGTGCCAAAAAAGAACAAGTGTAGCTGGTCATTCTCATGGTCTAATGTTGAGCATTCATCACTCGCCAGGAAGAGGTGAGGAAAGGTGAGAGAAGAAAGGTGAGGAAAGGAACAGCAAGTTAGGGCCAAGAGTATCATTCAAGCATCATGTCATAGCCATATCAGCACAAAAAATTATGCATCATAGCAGTATAGCAGTATAAAAACTAGATAGCAGTAGCAGTAGCAGTATAGCAGCCACACACTTGCTTCATTACATCAAACAAAATTATGCATCATCATATCAGTAGCAGTAGCATCATAGCAGTATAAAATTGTGCATCAAAGCAGTATAAAAGTATAAAATTGTGCATCAAACAAAATTAAATCACACACTCCACTGCTATCACAGCCACTGCTATCTTTAAAAAATGATAACAGTAGCAGCAGCAAGGCAGCCATCCCAGCAAGGCAGTAGTATAAAAATTGTGCATCAATCCCAGCAAGGCAGTAGCAGTATAAAAATACATCAATCCCAGCAAGGCAGTAGCAGCATTGTCGATATGAGGCTAAATGAAAATTAAAAAGTTCAGTGATGATTTTCTCCATAATAAAAAGAGAATAAGTTTAGTGATGATTTTCTCCATAATAAAAACAGTTAGATGCTATACATCACTACTGCAGAGAGTCCAAAGATGATGCATAGCACAAGGCAGTAGCAGCAATACATCAAAGCAACAATCCTAGCAAGCATCAATCGCAACAAGCAGCAATAATCCCAGCAAGCAAATACATCAATCCCAGCAAGCAGGGCCTAGTTCAAACAGGACCTAGTTCAAGTAGCAACAATCTACTCAATTAATGCAGCGACAGTTTAATTATTACAGTGACAATTCACTAGACTTGAGATACCAAACCAAATAATGAAATTCAGACTTCAGACTGAAATTGAAAGAAAACTCATTTAGCTAGATATACACTGATCACACAACTACCATTAGAGAGAGTACTTAGTGGGGGTACCTGAGATAAGTTAGTTTTAATAGCACATTGCTTTGGAGCATAGAGCCCCTAGTGTTAAGGGGAAAAACATGAACCGAGCAAAGAAAAGGTATGCATTATATATCTTTTTCTTGGGGGGCAAAACATGAACCGAGCAAAACATGAACCGAGCAAACATGAACCGAGCCCCTAGTTCCACTAAACCCCACCGCAAACTATCCCAGATCAGTAACTAGCAGAAGGATTACTCAACAAATTTTAAGCATACACTAATTAACCAATTCATCACATGCCCAAAATCAATGGGGAAAAGAAGGAATTTTAATCAGTTCAGACAATGTATAGAGAGAGACGTACTAACCGGTGAGGATGGGCTCGAGGTCGAGGCGGTGACGGTGCGGCTGGGCTCGGGGTTGACACGGCCGGTGTCGAGGGAGGCGAAAGCGGGCTCGGCGAGGAGGCGTCCGGGCTCGGCGAGGAGGCGTCCGGGCTCGACGAGGAGGCGTTCGGGCTCGGCGAGGAGGCATCTGGGCTCGGGGTCGACGGGGAGGCGACCGACGTGGAGGGGAGGAGGAGAGGAGGAGAGGAGGCGGTGGCGATGGCACGCATGGATCTGAGAGGCGGCGGCGTGGAGGCGAGGAGACGGCCGGGCTCGGGGTCGACGGGGAGGCGGCCGGCGTGGAGGGGAGGATGAGAGGAGGCGGCGACACGGAGGGGAGAAGGAGAGGAGGCGGCGGCATGAAGGGGAGGAGGAGAGGAGGTGGCGGCGATGGCGCGCGTGGATGTGAGAGGCGGCGCGTGCAGGCGAGGAGACGGCCGGGCTCGGGGTCGGCGTGGAGGCGAGGAGAGCAGACGGCAGCGTGGATGTGAGAGGAGGCGTGAATGGATCTGGATCTACGGGATTGACTAAGTAACCCTAGTCAACGTCATCTCTGATGGGCGTACTACTAGGGCTCGATACGGATGAGTCATCTCTGACGGGTCCTTGTAGTACGCCCAATACGGATGACAATCATTCGCATCGGGCATTAAAATAACGCCCGTTACGGATGACTGTCATCTGCATCGGGCAATGACACTAGGCCCGATACGGATAAGTGTCATCCGCATCCAATACCTTATTAAATTAGTTTACAGTTGGGATTATATTTTTAAAAAATATTATAATTAACAGATGAATTATTTATATAGTGTACATTTAGCATTAAATTTAAAAAAACCATGATAAATTAAAATATGCCTTATTAAATTAGTTTACAAATACCATTATATTTTTAAAAATTATTATAATTAACAAACGAATTATTTATATAGTGTAAATTTGCCAATAAATTTAAAAAACCCATATAAAATTAAAATATGCCTTCTTAAATTAGTTTCTACTTGGGATTATATTTTTAAAAATATTATAATTAACGGATGAATTATAATTAGTTTTTTTAAAATTTAATGCTTACCATTATATTTTTAAAAATTATTATAATTAATAGATGAATTATTTATATAGTGTAAATTTGCCATTAAATTTAAAAAAACCCATATAAAATTAAAATATGCCTTATTAAATTAGTTTCTACTTGGGATTATATTTTGAAAAATATTATAATTAACGAATGAATTATTTATATAGTGTACATTTAGCATTAAATTTTTAAAAAACCATGATAAATTAAAATATACCTTACTAAATTAGTTTACAATTGCCATTATATTTTAAAAATTATTATAATTAACGATGAATTATTTAAATAGTGTAAATTTGCCATTAAATTTATAAAAACCCATAAGAAATTAAGGCATGAAAGATATGCAGATCATTCATTAAGGCACCGATACAAAATACTTCATCACATTCATTAATTTACAAATTATATTACTACAAAGACTCTATTTACAAGGATATGCCTTCCGAATGGCTGTACTAGTGAGTTATCATTCTACTAAATTGTAAAAAAAGATTAACCTTTATACTTACTTCTAATATATTCCTGTTTTTTTAAAAAAATAACAAAAATTCGCCCCTTCAACCTTCCACAAAAAAAGTGAACAGTGGGATGAATTCAGACAGCGGTTGCTGGTGCATTTATAGTGTGTCCGAACTATATCTCAATCGAGTCATTTAAACAACATCTGTAACGGGGCATAGACATCTCTAACGGGCGTCAATGAAAGCTCGACATTGATATGAGTCATCGGTGACGGGCTATAAAGTCATCTCAATCGGGCCTTATTTTTGAGCCCGTCACCGATGACCCTAATCTCTGACGGGCTCGGTATTATGGACCGATTGAGATATCCTAGGTCATCTCAATCGGGCTTACATCTGAGCCCGTCACAGATGAGTTCATCGCTGACGGGCTATTTGCAATTGGGGTTGTACGAGTACATCTACAACGGTGCAAATGACGGCTCGATTGAGATGACTTCGTTCTGACGGCCCAAGTGCTCCAGGCATATTTGGGCCCGTCACAGATGATAGGATCTGTACTAGTGATCTGAGTCGCTTCATGTGGCTCACACTACTCCGCACCAAAGATCAAGCAGCTGCTGCGATAATTCAGTTCAAGGCAGCGGCTGAGGCCGTTGCGAGGAGAAATTTGGGCATGCTCTGGACGGACCACGGCGGGGAGTTCACCGCACACGCATTCACCACATATTGCGCAGAGCACGGTGTCACGCGACATCTCACCGCACCATTCTCGCCTCAACAGAATGGCGTGGTGGAGAGGCGAAATCAAACCGTGATGGGCATGACAAGAAGCATGATGGAGGCAAAATCTCTCCCCGGTTGGTTCTGGGGAGAGGCGGTGACCATGGCCGTGTTCACCCTAAACCGCGCGTCGACGCAAGCCGTGGAAGGCAAGACCCCCTACGAGGTATGGCATGGTTCAAAGCCCACTTCCTTCGTACTTTTGGTTGTGCGGCGCATGTGAAGATCACAGGAAAGCATCTGGCGAAGCTCGACGATCGCAACACGCCCATGGTGTTCGTCGGCTATGAGCCGGGGACCAAGGCTTACCGGTTCTACAACCCATAACCACGGTGCTTCGTCGTCTTACGCGATGCCGTGTTTGAGGAAGACCGTGCCTGGGATTGGGGAGCTGAGAAGGGCGCTGGGCCGAACGACAACGACGCGCCATTTCACGTTGAACACATTACGGTGCTGCCACCGGTGGTGATCTGAACACGGAAACTATGCCGACAACTACACCTAGCGCTTCCACGACTTCACCAAGCTCACTGCCTGCTGCACCGAGTGCGACCACATCTTCACCAGGCTGTGTGGCGACGCCCACGTGCGGGACTGAGCCACACACAGGGCTCCACATGCCAGTCCGCGACATCAAGTTCATGTTGCCGCCCTCAAGAGACGCCAACCTCGACTGGGATCATGACGATGCGCCGCTTCGCTTCCGACTCCTCGACGGTGTGCTAGGCCCTTGCGCCAACACAGGACAAGCTAATCGTGAGCTGGCACAAGAATTGCTAGCGGGTGATGAGCCGGCAAGCGTGGAAGAAGTAAAGCGATGCAAGGAATGACAGGCGGCAATGCTGGTGGAGCTGGCCTCTATCGAGCAAAACAAAACTTGGACACTGGTGAATCTTCCCTCAAGCCAACGCACCATTGATGTTAAACGGGTGTTCAAGGTGAAACGGAACGAGCACGGCGATCCAATCAAACACAAGGACATGCTCGTCGCAAAAGGCTATGTGCAGCGGTATGGGGTTGATTTTGAAGAAGTGTTCGCACCGGTAGCGCGTATGGAATCGGTGTGCTTACAGCTGGCAGTCGTCGCGCATAAGGGATGGCCGGTTCATCATATGGACATCAAATCGGCATTCCTCAATGGCAATCTTCAGGAGGAGGTATATGTGTCGCAGCCGTCGGGGTTCGTGGCTGCCTATCATGAGCACAAGGTGTTGAAGCTGCACAAGGCACTTTACGGACTTTGGCAAGCACCGTGAGCCTGGAACACGAAGCTCGACGCGAGCTTGCATGAGCTCGGGTTCACAAGAAGCAAATGTGTATAGGAGAACGCATAGGCTAAAATCTGATGCGCTTACCATGTGTCACAATGCGAAACGATGTTGCAAAATCCATACTTATTGCAACTAAACTAAAAGAGTTGTCAGAACTTATTACAACGGACTTTATTACCACACCATGCAACGCTAGTCACTTCGTTGCGATATATTGTTATCGCAACTAAATTAGGCTTATTGCAACACTTTTTGACTGTTGGCACAGGGTAAAAACTACGTCGTATACGATAGCATAAAACAAAAAATTTCTACCGCGCAATCCAGGAAAGCTTGCAAGTAAGGGTCTATAGATTTTTACCAAGTGACGTGCAGTGAAGCGAAAAAACTACGTTGGAGTAGCCGACCCAATGTACGCACGTCGAGAAGTCTTGCTGACCTCGGTGCGTCTCACCAAACTCGCCGACCTCGAGCAGCGCCTTGCCGACCGCAAGCTGTCTCGTCCGACCTCGCTGACGCCGTGCCGATTCGCCCGACCAGTCCGACTTCCAACTACCGAATAAAGGGGTTGGCTAGTTTGAACTCGGGGATCTTCCGATGTCGCCGATTCCACCATAACATAGCGATGTCTCTACCAGTATCCACACATCCAGAGAAGGAACACAGAAGACCTTGTGTGCTAGCACGCGATGCGCGCCTAGGGTTTGGCTCAGACGTGTACTAGGGTTTCCGTGGAGAAGTTGATCCGGCTTAGAAGTTGCACGCACAATCTCCACCCCTTGCCCCTCTTTATATACAGTTGGCTGACCGGACTCAAAGGCCCACCAGGACTCTATATTTAATCGGATCCTATCCGAACTGAGCCTTATCTGAGCCAAACTTGAATACCTGTTCCAACCGGTTAAGTGTGCGACCCAATAGGTTCGTGTACACTTGGTCCCGGTCCGAGAGCACCTCTCGGCTGACCCTGTCAACAGCGGCCCCTAGCAGAACATATTGACACCATAGTATACACAAAGATCATATCGGTTGAACTTGTAATGAGTGCACAAATCTCTTTGCCTCACAATACCAATTAAGCTATAGGCAAGACATGCGCCATCCTACATGTTTCATAGGAGGGGCAAATTTTATCTTGATCATTTACTTCCCACTACATGTTTCATATCAAACCCAAAGACTACTTTTATGACTATCCAGTTACGGTATAACGTTTTGTAGTCCCTAAGTAAGCCATTACACATGTTGGAATCCATGATGATCTTAGGTCCAAGGACTTTGCACCAATACTACTTGAGACCAACTAATGACACATTAATTCCCTATAGTGTCTCAATGTGGGTCTATACAACAATGTGTTCTCTAACACACGTTTATGTTTATTGATTTGGTATCTCCATACCATGATCCATGAGACATGATTATCAATCAATATACGTGCTGATCTTAGAATCATATTCGTATCATAGATATGTTATATAATCAGGGATTATTTAGAAATAGATTCATATACAGAGTCTCATGAATAAGTCATATACTTATTTATCAATACAAAATATCTATTTCATTGAACGGAATAACACTTTATTCATTAATACATAAACACTGACCATGATATCCAAAATCTCCATGTTGCCTCTAGGGCATATCACTAACACTACGAGTATGGCCTATACACATGCAGCGACAAGGCGTCCTAGCTTGTGGTGGGCATCTACATCGATGATCTTGTGATCACTGGTGGTGTGTCAAAGTAGGGGATCGAGACATTCAAAGGCGAGATGAAGCACATGTTCCGTATGAGTGATTTGGGGTTGCTCATGCACTACCTGGACATCAAGGTGCGGCAAGGGATTCACGGCTTCGAGCTGTCGCAGTCCGCATACACCAAGAAGGTGCTCGGCAAGGCTAGCCTCGGTTGCTGCAACTCGTGTTCGACATCGATGGAGGTGAGACTCAAGCTTTCTAAGGCAAGCACGTCGCCGAGTGTCAACGCCATGGAGTATCGAAGCCTCGTCGGCAGTCTGTGCTACTTGACGAACACACGACCCGATCTGGGGTTTGTCGTCGCCTATTTGAGCTGGTATATGGAGGATCCACGGTAAGAACACATGATTGCCATGAAGCACTTGCTGCGGTATGTAGTGAGAATGGTGGACTACGGCGTCAAGTTCGTCAGAGGAGAAGGGGAATTGGCGATCGTTGGTTACAGCGATAGTGACCTGGCCAATGATGTTGATAACCTAAAGAGCACGTCGGGAATCATCTTCTTTCTCTCTGGGAGTCCAGCGGCATGGCAATCGCAAAAACAACGCGCGGTGGCGCTCTCTTAATGGAAGCAGAGCAGCCACTGCAGTGTCGTGTCAGGGCATGTGGCTGCAGCATTTACTTGAAGACATCACTGGCGTCAAGACCGCATCACCCAAGATCAAGATAGACAACATGTATGCGATCGCATTAAGCAAGAATCCTGTGCTACATGACCGAAGCAAACACATCGACACAAAGTTTCACTACATCCGAGAATGCGTGGACAACGACGTAGTTTGTCTGGATTTCGTGGGCACCCACAAACAGCTCGCGGACATCATGACGAAATCACTCGGGAGGAGCAAGTTCCAAGAGTTAAGGGAGCGCATAGGAATCCTAAAGCTCGGGCGTTCATCATCTGTCTTAGGAGGAGAATGATGGAGTAAGCCAGAGATTCTGCGCCCGCGTCGTCCGCGTCAAGCGCGTCGTGAGCGAGTGCGCGCCGCAGCGCGCGTTCCGGCTGGAATCTGTTAGCGAATTTGTTACTCTCGAGTTTGTAGGATCGCGGGTGTGTGATGGAGCATTTTGTAGGGAATCATGGTGCGAGTATGTAGGAACACGTGCTTGTAAATTTGTCTTATAAATAGAGAAGAAAATCCATGGATTTGGATTGAGCCACACCAAAACACTTCCACCTTGCGTTCTCTGTTCTTGAACTCAAACTTGTGTGAGTTCTCTGTAGCGCCCGGAACACTCCAGTCATTGGCCGACCTGATGACGGGCCGCGGTTTGCCGTAGCACACACCTACGTGGTGTTGGACATCACGAGGTCGGGGCTCGACGACGCGGATGTCAGGAGGGACACGCCAGCGTATGGTGGGCCGGCGATGTCGACGATGGGGATGTTCCACGTCGTCGAGTGGAGGAACGGGGACGACGAGGAGGACGTCGAGGTGCTGATGCGGCTGCCGATGCCGGCGATGGAGAGGCTGGTGGTGGAGGTGGCGAGAGGGCTTGTCGGTGGCGTCGATGTCCATACTGAAGCATGCTTGGATAGAGGAGGAAGAAGATAGGAGAGAAGAACAGAGGAGATATAGAGCGCTGACAGGTGGACCCTTTATTTTGTCACGTTGGAAATGCGACGTCATCTAGCCTAGCCAAAAACCATTGAAAATAGTGCTCAGGGTGTAATTCGTCCGGATTGAAGAGTTAGAGCATCTCCAACAGAAACTCTAAACAGTTTCTTAAACTTATTTTTTGAGATTTTAGTTGAAAAAATTGTTTCAACAGAGTCTTTATATAGATCTATAGAAAGAGGTTCTCAATTGCTTTTATGTTCTTAAAATTGAGAAGAGCATATCCGTTCTCAAAACACTCTAGCACGTGCATGCTATTAACGTTTTTAGCCGCGTCAGGCCCTCTCACGCACGAAGTAGATTCACTCTCCCACGAAATATTTTCAGCACGCAAAGATGGATGAAGCCGGTGCCTTCTTCGTCATCCTAGACGGCATATACAGAGCCGTGGCCGTCTCTGGCGGAGTGGGAGGGTCCGGTTAAGTTACCACACTTTGTTTCTGAACATGAACGTAAACTTGTAATGTTGTCTGATGAGCTAAAAAATTGCACTTTGTATCGTGTATATAATATAAAAAATAAATGCTCTGGTACCTGATCATTATATTAGATTTTTAAAGAAAGAAAAATGGATGATGAATTTTTCAATCTGTTTATGAGACCCAGTTAGTTATCAAATAGAGAAGATTGTAGAGAATCGCGGGTAGGTAGAATTTTGATTTCATGCGCTAAATATTTGGAAAATGTCTTATATACTATTTTTTAGAAATCATCTTATAAGATCTTATTGGGATGCTTTTGGAGTTTAAAATGTCTGGTTTTTAGTTTGGGGAGTAATTCGACCGACCCTGATAGTTCAGCGGATAATTTGTACTTTTCCATTACAAAATATACTATGTTGGCTAGATGTGAAGTACCGACGGATGTTCCTACATACATGTGTCTGTGTCAATGGACCGTGTCATTTTTTACTACTTCCGCTGTTATAGCGATGTATTTAGACGTATCTTTATCTGGATATGTAACAAAAAATATATTATATTTTAAAATAAAAAATATATTTTATATATACAATAATATTTTTTCAAGTATGTCTCTTCCACCTCATAAGAGATCGATCGAGTTGTAGCTAATAGATGAATACAGTCTAATTAAACGTGTACGAAGTGTATTCACAAATTAATCTGCCATTAGTGCAGTGCTTGGGGCTCAATTAGCATAATTAGTTATTTTGCCCCTTGGACCCGTCTTTTTATTAAGACACGTATTCTAACGTATTTCGTTCGAAAATGCTCTAAAATATCATATAAAATATATTTTTTAAATTTATAATAATTAAAACTTAATTAATTAACCGTGTCTTAACTTTATTTTCAATAGAAATGAACACAGTATTAATTTCTTGGACCACCAATTATGTGTTATGTGTCTTTTGCGGTGGCCCATTAATTGGAGGAAACAAAACCTGCATATAATGTTTATCTTAATAAAATCATTGGTGACATTGATTCATCCAGTTATGACTTTTGTTGATGTCTCTGTCTCTGTGGTTGATTCTTGTAATATGACTAATTTCTCTTGCGGCATGCTAGGCTCTTATTATTGCCTTGACTGGAGGCCTGATTTGTTAATTCCGTTGCTGGTGCTGTTCTTTCATGGCCTTTTTTGTCCGCTTGCTCCCTATGGATGTGATTTCTCCTTTTTTGCCTGGTCAATGGGAATATCTGATTGGCTATGCTTCTCAAGTCTTTCTTGTTGTGTTTCTGTTTTGTTTCTATGACAACTCGCTACTGGATTATCTTATGCTGGAACATCAGAGAGATTAATGCTCCTGAGAAGTGGGAGGCCATTAGGAACAAAATTGAGGAAAATACATGTTCAGTTGTCTGCATCCAGGAAACTAAGAGAGAATTTTTTGACAAAAGTTATATCAGAAAGCTAACTCCAAAGAGCTTCGACTGTTTTGACTTTATCCCCTCTGTGGGGGCCTCGGGAGGGATTCTGATTCTTTGGAAAGGGAATTTATTCTCGGTGTGGAGATTATGACAATCGGGTATCTACATGGCAAGCTTATCCGACTGGAGGTAAGGATAGATTGCGCCTGCCATATCTGTAAACCGAACATGACTTGGGTGTTACGATTGCCGATAGAGATAAGGCAATCGGCCTATAGTCACGGTTTGGTAAGATTGAGGAAACCAACTTAGAGTAAGATAGGGTTTCCGATCTGTAAGCCCTCCTCCCAAGACTATATAAGGGGGTAGGGGGCGTCCCTTGAGGGATATCTTAGACTAGATCAGATTTTAGATCAACTTTTAGCTTTCAGCTTTAGATCACGAGATCAATAAAGACACTTGGCGGATCGAATCCACCGAAACAGGAGTAGGGTATTACCTCACGAGAGGGCTGAACCTGTCTAAATCTTCTTCTTCTTCTAACCCATTGTGCTTGGCGATCTCGATTGCGACCCCGAAATTATATTGCCGAAACCAAGTTTCGACGGTTGGCGCGCCGTAGGGGACCGCGCGTCGAGACTTCTTCAACAATCTCGCCGACAAGCGTGATGGGATCTCCTTCAAGATTCGGCGACTTCGCCGCCAACTTCGTCGACGATTCCTCCTTCGACTCGGATTCGGACCAGTCGGAAGGAGAAATCCACTCGACACCGTTCGGACTTCCGAACAGCGCCACGATCTACAACGACATCTTGAAGACCAAGATGCAATCTACTTTCTCCGACGGCGGACTTCACTCGGCACCATTCGGATTACCGAATATCGCCGAAATCTCGCCAATCTTCTCGCCTCCCCAACGGAAGCGATCTACTCGGATGAAGACCTCTCGGTTCCGTTTGGGTTACCAAACGCCGTCGAGATCTACAATAACTTCCTCCCGAGTTGGCGGCGACCCACTCGGAGGAGCCCACACCCCAAGCTCGACTCGGACTGGAACGATCCGATCCGGTTACCCAGATCAAGGGAGGTCGCCGTCATCCTCCCATCATTCGGCTCCTGCTCATCTTCGGAGCTCAATGGATACCTCAGCTCCGCCGGCTTCGACAACCTCTACGGCATCCCTTCTGACGAAGCCGGCAACTCCGACTGCCGCATGGACTACAAGCCAAAGTGCTTTGACGTCCTCATGGCCGAGCCGGACGAGTCCGACTCAGCCATGGCCAGAAGGCTTGCTGAAGAAGAGCGAGCCAGGGTGGAGCTCGAGCGCAAGACAGCCGAAGAGGAGAAACAACGTAAGGACGAGGCTGACAAGAGGAAGCAGGATCTACGTGCAGCCGAACGATCTGCCCAGGAGGCCATACTCCAAACGCGGGTTCGCAACACCAACATCTTCCAAACGCCACAGCAGAACGCTGTTGCCGCGCTCACCCTCTTGGACACCGTCATGGAGACGGCTCCTGCCAACGTAACTCCAATACTCGACAAGATCAAGACCATTGTCGCGGCCACAGCTAACGGCCATCCCACCACCTCGGCACGGAGGCCGACTGAGTCCGTGGCTGAAAAGCCAGACAAGAGCCGGCTTCCACCTCTAAGGTCAGGAGACTATAAGAGGCCCGAGCCAGATCGGTCGACGACCAGGCCAAGAGGCCCACCCTGCGAATCTATGCAGAGGTACCAGGAGCAAACGGTCGACTCCCGCGAGAAACGACATGGACGTCCACCCGTCCACCACCGAGTCCGCCGCAACAGTTCCAGCTACCCAACAAGCCAACCGAAGACCCCGCCGAGTGATCTGCGGGAAGTCCTCGATCGCCGCTACCAAGAGCGGGACCGACGCACTCGGGAAGATCGGAGGGGATCACCCGATAGCGGCGACGACGGAGTACCGGCCTTCACTCGGGAGCTCCGCCGAGTGCACTGGCCGAGTGGGTTCAAGCCCACAGGGATTGAAAGGTACGATGGCAAGACCGACCCTGAATCTTGGCTAACTGTATACACCCTCGCCATCCGTGTTGCAGGTGGCGACAACAAAGCTATGGCCAATTACCTGCCCGTGGCCCTCGCTAACTCAGCCAGAAATTGGCTCACGAGCCTGCCAAGAGGCTCAATCGGCTCGTGGAGCGAGCTGAGGGACCACTTCATCGCCAACTTCCAAGGCACCTTCGAGAGGCCCGGCACACACTTTGACCTATACAACGTCGTCCAGAACCCGGACGAGCCCCTGAAGGATTACATCCGCCGTTTCTCCGAGAAGCGTAACAAGATCCCCAACATCACCGATGACATCATCATCGCCGCCTTCCAGAAGGGAGTCCGTGATGAGCTGCTCATCGGGAAGTTTGGGCGCAAACCACCGAAGACGGTGAAACAAATGTTCGAGACGGCGAATTCATACGCCAAATCCAACGACGCCATCAAGGCCGCCCGTCAAGACCGGCCCGATAGGAGGGAAGACAAGCAAGCGGGAGGGAGCCGTAATCCTAAGAAGGATGGCGGCAACAACAGCAACCAGGCCCAGAAAGATCGCAAGCGCCGATCTGAGGACCTCGTGGCCGCAACCTCCAACACTCAACGCCGTCCCCGAGTCGCCGCCTACGACGCCATCATGAACGCCCAGTGCACCCATCATCTGAATCATAAACACGCGGCGAAGGACTGTTTTATCTACAAGCGCGCGAACAAAGCGCGCAGCACTCAACAAGAAGCCGATCGATGAGGCTGGCCCGTCAGCGCCAAAAAGAACAACGCGGCTGAAAATGCCGAACCTTTTCAAGACCCGGTGGGGAGCTCAACCACATCTTCGGAGGTCCGCTAGCCTATGAGTCCAAGAGGAAACGAAGCTAACCGACGAGAGGTCAACGCGGCTCAACCCGAAGTCCTCAATATCTCGCGATGGTCGGAAGTGGCCATCACTTTTGACCGCTCGGATCATCCCGACCGAGTGGTTCACCCGGGCGCTATCCACTCGTCCCGGACCCCGTGGTCCGCAACATCGAGCTTAAGTGCGTCCTCATCGATGGGGCGCGCCCTCAACATCCCGTTTGCCAAGACCATGGATGAGATGCAGATCCCGAGGGTCGAACTAAAGGCAAGCTCAGCCCCTTCCACGGAGTCATCCCGTGGCTATCTTCTACATCACTCGGGCATATCTCCCTCCCGATCACCTTCGGGGCCCGAGAGAACTTCCGAACGGAGAACGTCACTTTTGAGGTGGCCGACTTGAAACAAAGATATCACGCCATCATCGGAAGGCTGCGCTTGCCAAGTTCATGGCGATCCCTCACTACACCTACCTCTCGCATGAATATGCCGGGTCCCAACGGCATCATCACTCTTCGCAGCGACGACATGAAGCAAGCCTTCACTGCGATAAGGAGAGCTGCGACATGGCCCAATCTCGCGAGAGATTACGTGGCCAACAAGAAGTCCGATTGGCTGCATCGACTTCGGCGGAGGGCGAAGTCCCCGCGAAGAAGATAGCCAAATCAGGATCCGCGACGCCAAGACCAAGAAGATCTCCTCGATTCATCGGATCCTCGAAACGCCGTAATCGGCGCCGACCTAGATCCCAAATAGAAAAGCGCGCTCGTCACCTTCCTCCAAAATAATAAAGATGTTTTTGCTTGGAAACCATCCGATATGCCCGGAATTCCTAGGGAGGTGATCGAGCACTCTTTGAACGTCAAAGATGACGCCAAACCGATAAAGCAACGATTACGCATTCGCGCAGGATCAAAAATACGCTATCAAGGAAGAACTCGCAAAGCTCTTGGCTGTCGGCTTCATTAAAGAAGTCCTTCATCCCGACTGGCTAGCCAACCCAGTCCTGGTCCGCAAGAAGACGGGGCAATGGCACATGTGCGTTGACTATACTGACCTCAACAAAGCCTGCCCCAAAGATCCGTTCGGGCTGCCTCGCATCGACCAAGTCGTTGACTCAACATCGCTGCCAACTCCCGAGTTTTCGGATCGCTACTCGGGCTATCACCGGATCGGCTTAAAAGAATCCGACCGCTGAAGACATCGTTCATCACGCCGTTTGGGGCCTCTTGCTACATCACCATGCCTTTCGGCCTGAAGAACGTCGGCGCCACATACCAACGCATGATCCAAAGATGCTTCCAGACGCAGATCGGCAAGAACGTTGAAGCTTATGTCGACGACGTTGTCATCAAGACCAAGCGAAAGAAGACCTGATCGCCGACCTAGAAGAAACCTTTGCAAACATCCGGGCCTTCGAATGAAGTTAAACCCGGAGAAGTGCACTTTCGGCGTTCCATCGTGCAACCGCTCGGCTTCATGGTGTCACATCGCGGCATTGAAGCAAATCCGAGAGAAGATCAACGCCATATTAAGCATGAAGCCCCCGAGTAACCAAAAGGACGTCCAGAAGCTCACTGGCTGCATGGCGGCACTAAGCCGTTTCATATCCTGACTCGGCGAATGAGGCATGCCCTTCTTCAGATTGCTAAAGAAGACAGACGACTTCCAGTGGACCGCGGAAGCCAACAAGGTCTTTGAAGATTTCAAAGAGTTCCTTACAACGCCGCCCGTCCCGGCCTCGCCTCAACCCCAGAACCTCTCGCTGCGATCGTTTCAGCCACTCACCAAGTGGTTAGTACGGTCCTTGTGGTCGAACGCGAAGAAGAAGGACGGGCTCAGAAGATTCAAAGGCCAATCTACTTTGTTAGCGAAGTATTGGCAGGAGCCAAAATTCGCTACCCTCAGGTACAAAAATTACTCTATGGTGTTCTAATAACCGCGAGGAAATTGGCACATTATTTTCAGGGTCACTCGGTCACCGTCGTCACTTCTTTCCCACTCGGCGATGTCATCCACAACCGCGAGGCAACTGGACGCATCGCCAAGTGGGCTCTAGAGCTGATGCCGTTGGACTTGACTTTTAAGGCGAGGACGTCCATAAAGTCACAAGCCTTGGCGGACTTCCTGGCCGAGTGGACTGAACAACAAGAGAACGTGCCTCGGGAAGACCTCCAACACTGGACCATGCACTTCGACGGATCCAAGAGGATCACCGGCTTGGGAGCAGGAGTCGTGCTGATCTCCCCGACCGGGGAAAGGCTAAGATATGTCCTTCACCTTCACTTCTCCGCCTCACACAACGTTGCCGAGTACGAAGCTCTCCTACATGGACTGCGCCTCGCAGTTTCACTCGGGATACGTCGGCTTATCGTGAAAGGCGACTCCCAGCTGGTCGTCAATCAAGTAATGAAGGACTGGTCCTGCCTAAACGACACTATGGAGGCCTACCGGCAAGAGGTTCGCAAGCTTGAGGACAAGTTTGACGGGCTCGAACTCTCGCATGTCCTGAGGCATAACAACGAAGCTGCCGATGAGCTGGCACAGTTCGGGTCTAAGCGCGAAGCTGCCCCAACAGACGTCTTTGTCGAGCACCTCTATGAACCAACCATCACGGCAAAGACAATTATCAATCAAGAAGTTACAAACAGAGTCGCCATGACCGATGCCGACTGGAGGACGCCGCTCATCAAATTCCTAACCCAGCAAGAGCTGTCGGATGACCGGGATGAAGCAGAACGCGTCCGGCGTCGTTGCCAAGCATATGTCATGGTTGACTCCGATCTATACAAGAGAAGCCCCTCTGGAATCCTAATGAGATGCATCACACCCGAGGAAGGGAAACAACTACTCCAAGACATCCACTCGGGCATATGCGGAAGCCACGCGACAAGACGCACTCTAGTCGGCAAAGCTTACAGGCAAGGTTTCTTCGGCTTACCACGGTCTCCGACGCGGATAAAGTCGTACGAACCGCGAAGGCTGCCAGTTTTTCGCCCGACAAAGCCATGTCCCGACCCAGGAGCTTCAAACAATCCCACTTTCCTGGCCGTTCGCGGTATGGGGCCTGGACATGGTTGGCCCTTTCAAAAAAGCTCTAGGAGGATTCACACACCTCTTCGTCGCAATCGACAAGTTCTCCAAGTGGATTGAGGCCAAGCCGGTCGCTACAATTACTGCTGACAAAGCACGGGACTTTTTCCTCAACATCGTGCACCGCTTCGGCATCCCAAACAGAATCATAACTGACAACGGGACTCAATTCACGGGAGGCATCTTCAAGGAATTCTGCGAGGACTTCGGAATCAAGATCTGCTATGCATCAGTTGCCCATCCCAAAAGCAACGGACAAGTCGAACGAGCCAACGGCATGGTCCTCCAAGGCATCAAGGCCCGCGTTTTCGATCGCCTAAACCCCTACGCGGGCAAGTGGGTCCAAGAGCTTCCCTTGGTCTTATGGTCGCTGCGGACTACACCCAGTAGGGCTACCGGCCAAAATCCCTTCTTTTTGGTCTATGGCGCAGAAGCCATGTTACCAAACGAAATGGAGTATGAATCCCTCCGGGTCCGCAGCTTCAACGATGAACGCTACGACCCCGACCGAGTGGATGACCTCACCCGATTGGAAGAGGCCCGTGAGGCGGCCCTCATCCAGTCGGCCAAATACCTTCAAGGGCTTAGAAGATACCACAGTCGCAACGTTCGAGCACGAGCTTTCATCGTTGGCGACCTGGTCCTACGCAAGATCCAGACCACCAAAGACCGTCACAAGTTATCCCCTTTATGGGAGGGACCGTACATAATCGCTGAGGTGACTCGGCCCGGTGCGTACCGGCTAAAATGTGAAGACGGGTCTATGGTGGAGAACTCCTGGAACATTGAGCATCTTCGACGATTTTATGCCTAATTTGGCTAAGGCTTCATGTTTTCCTTGACGCCAACCTCAAGCAAGATGACTTCTTGAGTTAGCAATGGGTACATATGTCAATAAAGCCTAAGTTTTCCTCATCAACTTCTGTGCATAATTTGGTTTATCATTGTTTAATGTCCTTCGGTTCGAGTTCAGTGTCTAAGGACTGAGAGTTTTCCGATGACCTAATCGAGCCTAGGCTTGGTGACAATCGACGAAAACTACTTAAGAAATTTCACACAAAAGCTCGGATCAAGGCATTAACATAAATAAACTAAATATATCACAAGTTCTACATCAGGGCATCACGATTACACGACATTTACAAGACAAAGTTTGAAAGAAGAATCAAATCTTGAAATTGTTCACTACATCAATGGATATTTTCTTCGCTGCCTCCTGTGCCTCACTCAGCATATCCAAGGCCTGCTCGTCCGTCGTTCCGTCAGCAAAGCCTTCCCCGACCGAGTGGATGTCCACTCGGGGGTAAAGGGACTTGGTCTGTGCAAGAGCCAGACCAGCCCCCATGTTGGCTGCTTCGGTGATGTTGGCCAGATACCGGTCGGGAGCCAGCCGCAGCTTGTCGAATATTTCTACCGGCTCTAGCGAACTGGCCCCAACTCCTTGATCGAATAAGGATAGCAAGATCGGCATAGAGGCATTGGCGACCTCTTCCCGGATCTCTTTAGTTTGTTTGACCCGCCCAAGTAAGACGTCGTATTGAGCTCGGGTCTTAACCTTGTAAGCTGCCAAAAGCTCTGGATCATTCAAAGCACTCGGAAATGAAGCAGCGCAAGAAGTTTTACTCCAGAGAGGCTTACCTTCAAACTCGGCCTCCATCTCGGCTTTATCGAGGCTGACTGCCTCCAGCTGGACTTGAAGCGAATGGACCTCCGAAGAATTTTCTACAAAAGAAGATCGTCAACAACCGAGATTAATATGAGAATCATGAAAAAACTTGGAGAGACGAGCTTACTCCCGATTGATCCTCGAAGGTCGAGGTTCGCCTCCCGAAGCTCTGCGATCTCTCTCCTTAAAGCCGCCTCCTTCGACGCGGCCTCCTCCCGAGTGGCCTTCAGCTGTCGCTGAACGTCCTCTAAGGAGTTCAGGTGAGGAACCAGCTTCTCCAGCACCTTGGACTTCGCCATGGAGCGGCAATACTCCTTCGCGCGTGAAAACGGAAGAGTGACCGACGAAAGATAATGATAATACAATTAAAGAGAAAGACGAAGGCTTACGTTGAGCAGCCGGGTCGCCTCGTTCAAGCTTTCAACAAGGGCATCCCTTTCATCTTTCTCGGCTTGCCGGTCCAGGATGATGCCCTGCCTTTCACCCTCTGAGTCCCGCCACTCAATCCTAATTGGGGGAACCCAGGTTTCGGAGGACTGCAACCTGGGGATTTCCTCCACTGTGGCTGGCGAATAAGAAGGACAGATGAAGACATGAAAGGTTCAAACTGAAAGAGCAAAAGATTACTTTGATTCAAATCTTACCAGCTTCGGCGACCGTGCGCTTAGGTGGAGCGGCCCGGCTGGCCTCCTTCCTCTGACTCTGCGCCGAGTGGCCCTCAGTCGGGGCTGCTCGAGCCGCGGCCTGAGGTTTCCCGGCTGTTGACTGGCTTCCAGTCGGGACGTCCCGGCTGGCGGTCGGGGGCTCCTTCCTCCGGGCATCCTTCTTCGGAGGCTACGGCTGTTTGCTCGGAGCGCTCACGCTCGGCTATGGGCTCCGGGGCTTCGGCTCCGCTGGCTTCGGCACCTCGGAAGTTGCGGATGGGGTCGGCCCTTCACCTCCCCCGGCAGGATCTATGTCCTGAGGCCTCCTGCGAAAATGAATACAGATGGGGTAAAAATAAAGAATGCTTTCAACGGAAAGTTCGGACTTCGGTTATAGAGCATACCTGGACGACCGACGGATCTTCGGCGCCGTTCGCGGCGATCGCCTTAGAGGTGGGGTCTCAACTGGAGGAGCCGGGACATCGTCATCCGAATCTTCGATGATCAGCCTCCTTTTGCTCGCCCGCTTGTCGGAGTCCTCACTCGGCGCCGCCCACTTCCCGACTGGATCGCTTTGGATCTTGATCCCGCCAGCAGGCTTCTTGGTGGGGCGACGCGGCGCGTCATCGTGGGACACCTTGTATGGCTTGGAGGTGATAGAAGCATTTTCCTGCAGAAGAAAGAATGCACAACGCTAAGAGACAAGATATCAAGATTGAAAGACGTTATGAAGTAACCAGTCGGCTTACCGGAGGAGGAGGTCGGTGGATGCTGAAAGGGAGAACCGGCAGAATGAGGGCCCGCTCAACTGTGATTCCAGTCGAGAAGATCTTGTACATCCGGATCTTCGGGATCTCGTGCGAGTGGATCTGGATCTTCCCGATTGGGGTCCGTTCCGCCTTCATACTCGAAGGCCGACCGTTCCTTGATCGGCGCCCCTCGGCACTGATGAAGTGCCGAGTGATCTGTTCCCCACGAAGACCCTTTTGTTTCATCGCCAGGATCTTCGCAAGCAGCTTATTGGCCTCGTCCCAATCTTGGGCTAATGGAACAGTGCTCCAAGTTGGACTGGGGACAGGAGGAAGGCCGACGAAAGCTGGCAGGCTGGGTTCGAGGTTGTTAACGTAGAACCAGCCCGCGTGCCATCCCTTATTGGAAGACTTTAAGGGAAGAGAAAAATTCTCCTTGCGGAGAGATCCGCGGAGTTGGAAACCTGCCCCGCCAACGACGCATGGGTGGTCCTTGTTCGGATGTGGCTTGAGATAGAACATGCGGCGGAAGAGTTGGAAGTGGGGAAGGATGCCAAGGAAGGCTTCACATACATGAATGAAGAGGGCGATGTAAAGCATCGAGTTGGGGTTCAGATGGTAGAGTTGAAGACCATAGTAATCTAGAAGCCCCCGGAAGAACTCGGAGGTGGGAAGGCTGAACCCGCAATAGAAGAAAGAAGTAAAGACGACGAGCTCACCGGTGTTCGGGGTTGGGAAGTCCTCCCCCGCCGCCGGGCGCCATCCCACGATCTCCTTTGGGGGAAGTACGCCGTGCTTCACCATCTCTTTGAGCGTGGATTCCCTCACATCCGATGCGGCCCATTGGTCGAACGGAATCCTTTTTCCTCCGCCATGAGTGTGGTGTTGATGGGAAGTGGATCGGTCGGAAAAAGTGGGGATTTTGACAAAGGAACTTGGGAGATTTGGTGCGGAAGTGGTTGTTGCAAAGAGCGAGTTCCCGGATGGATGGATTTGGGAGCGCGCGAGTCTAGGGTTCTCCGCAGGGAACTGGTGAACAGTGCTGCGAAAAGGGGAATCTTTTGGAAGATGAAGAGGCGGGGACGACCTCGAGCCTTTATAGAAAGATTTGAGGGTTGCGCTAGGTTTTCTGGTGATTGGGCCGAGCCCATAAGAAAATCTACGGCCCAGATAAGGTGTGGCCCGACGCGTGTCCTTAGGGACTTAAGCGGATGAGCTTAAGCAGATTTGCCCTGGCAATATGCACGTGTCCGAGTGCCCTGTACCTTTGAAAATCCTTCCATACCGCGGTTTGCTTGACTTCATGAGAAGCTGGCACGATGCAACTTGGAAGGTGACCGACAGCTAAGTTTTTATAGCTGCCTTGATGACAAGGGCTGTTGGGTTTTTTGGCATTTGATTAAGTAATCTTATCAATGCTATTTATTTTTCCACTTTGGTGAAGATCTTCATAGATTGAGACCAGTATTATGGCAAAAGCTATTTAATAACTTGGTCATATTTTTCATACGATTGAAAGAACTTGTTTTCCCATAAGGGTTGATTAAAATATTTGTTCCGAGATGACTCGGGCAGATCCACTCAGATAAGCATAAGCTTACCGAGTGCTTTTCACCCACGAGGGTTGATTGAGTTATTTGTTCTGAGATGACTCGGGCAAATTCACTCGGATAAGTGTAAGCTTGCCGAGTAATAAAGTTGCTTTAGCATGAGCTAAGCATCTATATAAGAATGATTTTTTATAGTTCTTGACTATATGCTTAGTCTGTTTTTGACTAACCACATAGTCGGGGGCTACACCTAATTAGGTGCATCAGGAGATGCACCTAGATATTTATTTTTGAGAATTTTTTAGATATTTTTCAGCCCTTCACAGTCTTTGGAGCCACTCGGGAAGATTTAGGCAGAGATGATGGAATCACTCGGCGCCAAAAGCACTCGGTCAAAGAGGTTTTTGGTTGTGTGCTGTTTTGGTCTGAAGCTGAGCTGTCTCGTCGACTGAAAAGGACTCGGGGGCTACTGTGGAGATTATGGCAATCGGGTATCTACATGGCAAGCTTATCCGACTGGAGGTAGGGATAGATTGCGCATGCCATATCTGTAAACCGAACATGACTTGGGTGTTACGATTGCCGATAGAGATAAGGCAATCGGCCTATAGTCATGGTTTGGTAAGATTGAGGAAACCAACTTAGAGTAAGATAGGGCTTCCGATCTGTAAGCCCTCCTCCCAAGACTATATAAGGGGGGTAGGGGGCGTCCCTTGAGGGATATCTTAGAGTAGATCAGATTCTAGATCAACTTTTAGCTTTCAGCTTTAGATCACGAGATCAATAAAGACACTCGGCGGATCGAATCCACCGAAACAGGAGTAGGGTATTACCTCACGAGAGGGCCTAAACCTGTCTAAATCTTCTTCTTCTTCTAACCCATTGTGCTTGGCGATCTCGACTGCGACCCCAGAAATTATATTGCCGAAACCAAGTTTCGACACTCGGGTTTGGTCTTCGACAAACAAAGTTTCGACATCTCAGTTGCCCTAACCTCCCTTCAGACCATTTTAACTTGGAAACTAACGGTGGTTTATGGTCGTTGTGATGAACCGCTCCGGTCGGAATTCATGACATGGTTCAGAAGCCACGAGATAACAGACCTTGATGACTGGCTTTTTTTGGGTGATTTCAACTTCTATCGATCTCTTGCTAACAGAAACAAACCAGGAGGGAATATTCTGGATACTTTCACCTTTAATGAGGCCATTGGTCATCTAGGCTTAATTGAAATCCCAATTAAGGGAAGGGCTTTCACGTGGAGTGATATGCAAATTGATCCCCTCCTAGAGCAACTTGATTGGTTTTTTTCCTCCATCAATTGGACGGCCGATTTTCCAGATACCAGAGTAATCCCGCTGGCAAGAACAGCCTCAGATCATGTCCCCTGTAAAATCATGATTGGTACAAAAATTCTCAAGACAAGCATCTTCCGTTTTGAGAACTTTTGGGCTGAGCAACCGGATTTCAGGGACATAGTCTCGGAATGTTGGTCATACTCAGCTATCCCTGGGGACGCAGCAAAGAACATCGCAAGAAAGTTTAAAACCCTAAGAGCAGGGCTTAGATCTTGGAGTAAAAGTTTCTCTAATCTAAAAGTCCTTATGAAAATTGCAACACCGTGATTGCTTTCCTAGACTCGCTCCAAGAAGGAAGGTGCTTGTTTAACACAAAGACTAACTTGAGGAAAATAGTGAAAAAGAAACTACAACATTGGCTTCATATGAAGAATATTTACTAGAGGAATAGGTTCACTATGAATAGAGTAAAGCTTGGGGATGAATGCACAAAGTTCTTTCATAGTTTGGCCTCCATATCTTATAGAAAGAAAACAATTTTGCAGATCAAGAATGAACAGGGCAACTGGATTCAGGATCATTCAGGAAAGGCTGCAATTCTTTGGTCCTCGTTCAAGGACAGGATGGGATCTTCATCCGATCCAGACATGATCTTTGATCTCCCAAGTCTTATCCAACATAGAGAAGGATTAGATTCTTTGGCCCAACCAATCTCAGATGAAGAAATTGATCTTGTGGTTAAACGGATGCCAACGGATAAAGCCCCGTGACCGATGGTTTTAATGGGTTATTCTTCAAAAAGCCGGCCAATCATCAAGGAAGATTTTTACGACTTTGTGACTCCTTCCAGCAAGAGCAAACTAGTCTGCAACCAATTAATAACTCCTTCATCGGCCTATCTCCCTGCTCAACTCCTTGCTCAACTCCCGAGACAGTCATCGACTATCGGCCTATCTCCTTGCTCAACTCCTCCTTGAAAATAATAACCAAGGTCTTAGCCGATAGGTTACAAAGGGTTATAAGATCAGTGATCCATAAAAATCAATATGACTTTATCCGCTCAAAAACAATCCAAGACTGCCTTGCCTGGGCTTTTGAATACATACATCAATGTCATCGCTCCAAAGAAGAAGTGATCATCCTCAAATTGGATTTTGAAAAGGCCTTCGACACCATTGAACACTCCGCCATTCTTCTTATGATGCAAAGCCTTGGCTTTCCAGACAAATGGTTGCAATGGGTTCAAGAGATCCTCTCCTATGGGACCTCCTCTGTCCTTCTCAATGGCGTTCTCAGGAAAACTTTCACTGTAAGAGAGGCGTCAGACAAGGAGACCCCCTCTCGCCCCTTCTCTTTGTGCTTGCGGCTGAGTTGATCCAAGTTTTAATCAATAAAGCCAGACAAGATGACCTTCTCCACTTGCCGATAGCACAGCCGACTGAAGACTTCCCAGTAGTCCAATATGCTGATGATACCATCATCATCCTTCAAGCAGATGCCAGGCAGCTTTTCTTCCTCAAAAACCTTCTAAACACCATCCAAACGGCGACTGGGCTCAAAGTTAATTACAAAAAATCAAGTATATATCCAATTAATCTCAGCAATGATAAGCTGAATCACCTGGCTAGCACTTTCGACTGCGATGCGGGCTCCTTGCCGTTCACCTATCTGGGTTTGCCATTGGGGACAACTAAGCCAAAAATTGAGGATCTTGTACCGATGCTGGACAGAGTTGAAAGGAAGCTATCTTCATGTGCATCTTGGCTTTCCTATTCAGGAAGGCTCGACATGATCAACTCGGCGATTACCCCAATAACAACTTACGCCATGTGCACTCTCAAAATCCCGAAAGGTATCATAGAAGCCATTGACAGGGCAAGGAAACAATGTCTTTGGAGGGGAAACAGTGTGGAAAAAAGGGGGGCAATCTAGCCACATGGAATCTAGTAACCAGACCAAAAGTGAAGGGTGGCCTAGAGGTGCTCAATCTTCGCCTACAAAATGACGCTCTGCTCATCAAACAACTCACAAAGTTCTACAACCACGAAGACATCCCTTGGGTGAATCTCATCTGGTTTAGATATTATCAAGTCAAGGTCCCTCATCGTTGTAGGGAAACAGGATCCTTCTGGTGGAAGGACATACTTCGTCTCAGTGATCTTTTCAGGATGGTAGCCACCTGCCAGATAGGAAAAGGGTACTCGGTAAGCTTTTGGGCGGACAACTGGAATGATCTGAATATCCCTTTTAACTTCCCCCATTTTGCATCCTTTGCCAAGAAAAGCAATGCTTCGGTAGCTGAAATCATGCAAGCCGAAGACCTAGATTCAATCCTGCGTCTGCCGCTATCTGACCAAGCCTACCAGGAATTACATCCGCTTCAACCCTTATTACAGGATCTTCCCTATGACGAGGAATCTCTCGACAGCTGGTCAATGATCTGGGGAAAGAATTACACCTCAAGGAGGTTCTACAACCATGTCTTTAACTTCTTTGAGGGTCATCAAAGTTTTCAGTTAATCTGGAAATCAAAATGCTTACCGAGAATTAAGTTCTTCGCGTGGCTTCTGTTGTTGGACAGATTAAACACGAAGTCAATGCTATAAAGAAGACACATAAACATTCAAGATGACAGCCTCTGCATAATGTGTGGCATGAGAGAGGAAGAAACTGCTGATCATCTCTTTTTCTTGTGCCCCTTTGCGATCCAATGCTGGTCCACTTTACAACTGCAATGGGACACCTCCTTATGCATCATGGATAGATTGGTGCAGACGATTTCCACATCAACTCTGCCATGTGCTACAGAGATAACCCTTCTGGCGCCTTGGGAAATATGGAAGATTAGGAACGACAAGGTCTTTCAGAGAGTGACCCCAAGTCTTTAGCTCTGGAAGAGGAATTTCAAACTCCAGTGTTCAATCCAAGTTATCAGGATTAGCATGAAAGACAAGACATCCTTTGTGCGCTTGGCTTGATGCCTATAGTTAGGCATAGTCTCCATCTTGTTCTAGCTGCTTAGGCTAGCGGCTTTATCTGGGCATCTTCGCCCATGTATCAAAAGGTTATACTCTAAACTATTAACCCTTCTTTTTTTCTATAAAATTTGCTCGTAACTGTGAGGACTTCCCCAAGTTGTTTACGGTAAAAAAAAGACATCGATTTATTCATGGGTTTAGGGGCTACCGCATAGAGTTTTACATTAGGCTTGTCTCGAAATCCGGTGTTTTGTATATTTATGCAAGGTTTCTTAATTTTATTACATAAATGCAGACGTCCATACATACGCTCTCTTAAAACATTATTAAATAGATAAGATTGGTAGGTATTTGAATTTTATTGCAAACGTTAATACCAACATCATTTGTATAGGGTACTAATAAGAGAAAATGCTTTGACTGTACGTTAATTGCAAACTTGCAATAGGACGGACGTTTCCTTTGGATTCCATATGGACAATTCAATTAATTAAGTAATTAAGCAGCGTACTCGTATAATGCCGTCACTAACTAGCTTTGCGATAGTACTACTCCTGTAAGTTTGAACTTTAAATAATTGGTGGGCCAGTTGGCTGGTAAAAGCCCTAGGATCGGGCCCACCTCGAGCCCGTAAAAAAGCTGCCTTGTGGTACAGCCAGGCCACGTGACCCGCGGTCCACGCTTCGTCTAACACTGACGACTGGGGCCCACACCCTAAACCTGCTTGCTAGTTAGAGCAACCGCTAGCCACAGCGAGGTGCCGAGAGCTGACATCTTAGTCCGTGCTTCGCTAGCTAAAATTGTTTCAATGTATAGCACATGCTAAGCGAGACCCACAACGAATAAAGAATATGCCCCATTGCTTCCAACGGTTGCAAAAAGGCAACGGTCAACTGAGCAGTGCTCTAACACAGGGAATTGTTTAATGCTTGCATCGGGTGCCAAGTTTGCTACCGGTGTCAGTCGTTGCTTAGCTAGCACTAGCACTCCAATGTATAGCACCTCTTTTTCCTCTTTCTCTCTCCTCAAAGTATCCCCTTAGACAATAGGTCGGAGCCGCTCTTAATCCTAATAGTGGAGTACTACCTTTTTAATCTTTTTTAACAAAAAAATGAACTTACTACACCTACCTTTTAATCTACTTACTTTCTTGTCAGATAATGCAAAAGGGACACAGTTTCTTCCTTTGCTTTACAATTATACCAACACTGGAATTTATTTAGTCCATCGATCGAGCTACCAACTAAACATGTGTTCTTTTCTACATGTTACCAATCTCTTCTTCTCATGTTTTACTGAACGGTTAAATGGTATCTTTTTTCACAAAATTTGCTTAAAAATCATATTAATCTAATTTTAAAATTTTTAATTAATAGTAGTTAGTCATGCGTTAAATTTTTTTTAGTTTTGCGTGTCGCAGTGTTTCCAACTTCTTGCCAAACTCAGCCTAAGTATGAGCCTAAGTATGGTTAGGTTTTTTTCACACTTTTTTAACTTCTACTTCATTATTTTTTATTTAGTCATTTTCAAAACGGCTAAATAATACATTCTAAGTTTTTTCTACAGAAAGTTGTTTTAAAAATTATATTAATTATTATTGATTATGCATTAATCCACCACTTTATCAATTACATATTAATCCGCTGCTTGATTTAGTATATCAGGTGAGAATGGTTCCAAACCTTTTGAACCGAACACAACCAAGTTCCAAGCAGGGGCGGATTTACACCCCGAGCTACAGCCCGGGGCAAGGCGGCGCCGAAGCACGACGAGCAGACGCCACACCCCGTCAAGGACCAGCTCCCTGGAGTCTTCTACTGCATCACCAGCCCTCCTTCATGGAGTGAGAACCCTCCCTCTCCTCCTTGCCCAAATTTCTCCGCACACTTCTCCCGCTTTTGCCGGCTTTATCGTTCGCTCTCTGTTTCGGTTGGTCGATCACGATAGCGATAGTTCTCTGCTTCCTCGCGTCATTTTTGCGAGCTCCTGCTTCCTGGCGTCGGTGTGGTTGTTTCCGTGCTTGCGTTTACTACTACCGAGAGTGCTACGTTGCTGCCTTCACTATTTTTTCAAAGGAAGTTGTACGTCTGCTTGGGCTTTCCTTATTATGATTTGCCTTTTTCATTTTGTTCTCTCGGCTATTTAATAATACATCGCCTTAGTTTATTTAGTGATGCTAAAAAGGTTTGACTTGTTTGATTCTAGCGGTGGGTATCAACCATCAACGGATCTTTGAACACTTCGAATCGATATCAATCTTTGCTATATCTATTAGTAGTGTACTGTGTATAGGGAGAAACTTTTTTTTGCCCTCCGTTATTTAGCCCTCCTCTTGATCCATTTCTAAATCCGCCACTTGTTCCAAAGAGATAGAGAAGATACACATATTTTTTCATGCGTATGTTTTTCGAGACAAAGAAGATATACATAGTTTTTCACGTGTACGTTTTTTGAAGTGTTTAACTATATGTTTTTAAATAATTTCTATACAAAAATTGATTTAAAAATCATATTAATTTACTTTTAAGTTTAAAGTAAGTAATACTTAATTAATCATATGTTAATAAACTTAAAAATAATTAATACTTAATTAATTCTAATGGCTCACCTCGTATTGGGTATCTTCTTCCTTTCTCCTTATGTCAACCACACCAGACCCCTTTCAGATAATTCTTTTTTTCATGCTCTAGATGGCAGGACCCTAAAATAACCTTTTTTTCATTATTAGCGTGTTTAGTTTTTTGTTAAACCTTTTTGTTCATATAATTTAAAACTGAATCCTCCAAAAAACTATTTCCAGACGTACAACTTTTGGGGACGCCATTTTGATCCGGATATAGTAAAATAACATATGCATGTGCAGGCGAAAAAACATGCACTGACAAGGTTTTGGCCGTGTCACTTATAAGATAACAGAAATTTGACACGCAACCGTCCATGCCGTGGCATTATTTGCTAAAACTTATTTTTTAAAAAATAAAATAATTTAATAAAGGATTTATTTTTAAATTTCAAATAAAATGCATGATTTACACGAAACAAAGTGCATGTGTTTGAGTGATGTACGTGTCTTTGCGAAGTAGTAGGAAAGAGTTTGCAATCCTGTTAGCTAGAGAAAGTAGGACCACGTTTTCTTGATTTTCCCGGAATTAATATAAGTTATGTAGGGCAAAGTTCAACAATCGAGCCCTTAATATATGTGGGCAGAAAAACTAAAGAATGAAAATGCCATCGACGGGATAACTTAAAAGGTAGGTGGACCGTAAGAAATAACGTCTACTGCTCTGTCATCCACTCATAGCCTGACTCTTTTTTAATGTGCTAAACAGGTCAGCTTCTATAGCGAGCCGTGTTATGCCGGCTCACATACCGATCTCTTATCCCAAACATGACCCATGAGGTGGCCGGGCCATGCCGTGTCGACACGGACATGCATACGGCCCACGTGTCTGAATGACCCACGTTGGCCGGGTCATGTCGTGTCGGCATGGGCATGCATATGGCCCACGTGCCTGAACGACCCACGAGCCAATTAAGGCCGACCCGGCTGTAATTGTACCCCGTCCGAAAATAAAAAAATTTCCTTCCAAAATTCATAATAAAACTATTCCTCATCCAATAATTAAAAACTATTCCTCATCCAAAAATTTAAAAAGTAAACTATTCCTCGTCTTGAAAATATGAATTGTCTGAATAAAAAAACATTCACACTTAGTAAAAAATTTCAAAACAGTATGTTCAAAAATAGTAATGATATATTTATATCATTATATGATACAATGATATATGTTGTCTCGTTAAAAACTTTATCATGTAAAAACTCATGAGAATCTGAGAAAACCATGACAAAAAAAGAGTACAACCTAGAGGTCACTACTCACTACTACTTATAAAATTGAGTGAAGCTATTCGGTTTGATCTTCATCTATGTAAAAGTTCTCGAATTGGACGACCAATTCTTAGTAGTGTATTGGGCATGTTTTGCTGCTAGCTCCTAGTCTTTAACGCTTAGTAGCATTTCAATGTGATCGCTGTTCAGATTCGTTCTCTTGTCTTCGATGATTCTTCCGCATAGACTAAAGGCCGATTCGGAGGACACCGTAGATATGAGTACCGTCAACACATCCCGTGCTAGTTTTGAAAGTACAAGATATGTCATCTTGTCATCATTCCACCATTCGAGGACATTGAAGTCTTGTGATTCCGTCGGGGCCGGACACGACCACCTGATCGAAATGTGCCAAACACCAGAAGTTCTTGATCTCTCCGAGCCGATGTTCGTCGAAGCACTTCCGCTTATAGTGCTGGATCCTTCTGAACCTGCCAGCGCCTGAACCGGTATCTCCTCCACAACTAGTGGTGTTGGCGTCGATCCGGTGGCATCGTAATCACCAGTTGAGAATGACCCCGACTTGTAATTAAGGTCAAAATCACCCAATGTGAACGACAACGATGGATAGGGATAGTTCGGATCCATTCTGAAATGTTGAAACAACATTAACAAATTTCAGATTATTTATTCACATAAAATAAAAATACAAATAATACATACATATGAAAATATCACACACATACTTTCTTACCACCTTGTCTTCACACCTCTGCTTTGCACTATTTTCAACTCAAAAACTATTTTTGATTTTTGACAAAATTTGAGCAAATCTTGTCTAAATCGAAAATCGAGCTATTAGAGAGCACTTGAGAGCACAAGATGAGAAGTTTGGGGTGAGGAAGAATGCCGGGGTGGGTGCCCTATTTATAGCATGAAATTTCATATTTTTGGGATTTTTTGAATTTTTCGAGCTCCAACGGCTAAATTCAAAAACTAGCCGTTATAGGACACATGGAGGCCTTTGATTCGCTCGCGCGCTAGCCGTTATAGGACACATGGAGGCCTTTGATTCGCTCGCGCGCTAGCCGTTAGCGGCACCGTCCGGTCGAACCCTCTCCCCCCGCCACGTGTTGGCCCAGGATTGCCCCCCCGCATCGTGCCGTGTTGGCCCGTGGGCCGTGCTGTGCCCATGCCGGCACACACAGGAGCCATGCCGTGCCCGCCCATGGGCTCTGGTGATGGCCCAAGCACGGCACACTCGACTGGGCCATGCCGGCACGGCCTAGACCTTCCCGTGCCATGCCATGCCGAGCCGAGCTATAATGCTCCTGTGCCCGGGCTAGCATGGGTAGGCCCGACCCATCTGGCCAGCACTACTCTCTCTCTCTCGACCCCCATCCGCCGGAGACGACGATGGTGAGAGCTAACAGTGGTCACTCACCTCCAAGGCTCCAACCAACACCATCGCTTGCTCCCCGTTCTCTCTCTCTCCTCAAGAATGCGCATACGGAGGGACGGGCGCACGATGATATTGATGTTGCCACAGAGATCTGATCTGTCAGCTAGCATAGTGGCGGCGAAGTAGGGCATCGGCGATGGATCTGGAGGCCTAGGTCCTCCCCGTCACTCGATTCCGCCCCAATGCATGTCGGCAACAAGGGCATGCTTATGGCATGGCTGTACCAGATCTAGCGTGCTCCTCGCTAACCCGTCATGCTGCTCACCAGTGTTTGTGTACTAGTATGTCATGCGATGCTTCTTCTTTAGAGTGATACCAATAAGGTGTCAAGCATGATACCTATGGTATCATGGTTGATATTCATCGATATTCGGCCTGATATCTATGGGTATTAGGCCTGATACCCTTGGTACCTATGGGTATCAGGTATGGTATCACAGTACTAGCTACTACCTATGTATCAGCTAAGGTTGGTCCATTTAGGTATCATAGACTTTGGTACCAGATCTGATATTTGTAGGTATCATGTCTTGTATTAAGGTATATGGTATCAATATAAGATAAGTGACTCATGTTGTCGTCGCTTCATCGATCGACGAGGTGGCTTTCTCCAGTGCCTCCTGTCCTCTTCTCCCTTCACTTCCTCTTATCGACTCCATCCTTCCTTCCTTGCAGCTGTTGTGGGTGTCGCATTGGTTGCTATTGCGGTCAGCGTAGCACCATGCTCCGTCTGCTCCTAGCGTCCTAGTCGTTTACACTGATGTCGTCGCCTCCTGCTAGAATCGTCATGCAAAGAGCATTGGGCCTTGATACTTCACTAATCTTTTCATGCATGAGAGTTTTGTCGGGTGGAAAAAAGGAAGGAGAAGGGGGTATATTAAAGTACATGTCTCTATTAATGGTAAAATTTGGCAGATGCTGTTAGTCAAAGGGTGAGTCATATGAGAGATTAACGACATGATTTTGGTTGCAAAAATAACCTTGCATCTGATGGATTAGGAGAAGTTGGAACCGGTTTTGTATGGACTTCTGTAACAGTGAAGGTTTGCTTTAGTTTCTAATTAGATAAAAGTTACAAGTTTGATGAGAGTTCTGATCGAACTTGGTTAATTTTTTTTGTAAAGTAACCGATAGGAGTCATGTCTAAGTCGGACTTGTACCGGTCTAAGGGCATAAATTGTGTACCTGTCACCTTTTGTAAATTAACAACAGTTCAATAAACAACTTTTGACACATCGCCACCTTAGTTTTCTATGTTTTTAATAAGTTCTTGTTTTCGAGTTTGGGCTGTATCATTTAAGTTTGATCTCTGGTGAGAAAGTAAGTCTTGTCAACTTCACTTGTATCGGCAAAATTAGTATTTTCTCGGTTAAGTCTGATATGTTAATTTAGCTTTTGCTTGCGTTGTCTATCTGATGTATCGACTCTTTCTTTGATTGCTTTTGCTCTTTTAGTTAGATTCAATATATAAATCATCTTGAGAAGTACTAATTGACTACTTTAAATCTATTCAACTTATTATTAACCTCAGACGGTCTTGATTAAGTCCAATCTTCTAGGGTATAATTTGTTGATTAGATTTATTCAAGCCAATAAGTACTGTTCATTATTTTATCGGAGTTTTAGTCGATAAGGTTGTAGGATCGAATAAGACCAAACAAACCTACCAGAGGGGGGTGAATGGTAGGGAAACCAAAAAAACCAAATCTTTTGCGGAACTAAAAGATTTACCTCTTACTGATGAAACCAATCTAAAAAACGACAATAAACAGGAACTGTTGAAGCCGCCGCCGGTCACACTGTCTTACCTGCCCCGGTCAGACCGCCTGAAGGGTTACGCGGAAACTACGCTAGCCGAAAACAAAAATTTCTACCGCGCAAACCAGGAACACTTGCAAGTAAGGGCCGATAGATCGTTACCGATTGGAGTAGAGTGCAGCGGAATAGCCAATCAGGGCAATCCGATCCGGAACAGTGTAGCCGATTCCCGGAGACAGCCGATTCGCCAATCAGCCGATTCGAGTCGTCCGGCCGCGTTCTCACGCCTCGCTCCGATGCGCCCGACCGCAGCCGATCAAGAGCGCGCAACGTAGCAGCGCCTCTACCGGTATCCACACATCCGAGGACAGAACGCCGTACACCCGTGTGCTAGCACGCGATGCAAGGCTAGGGTTTGGCTCGAAAGTGGGGAGGGTTTCCGTGGAGATTGATCTCGGCGACTTCTGTTGCACGCGATGCAATTGACGTCTATTCAGCTCTCCACCCCTCCCTCCTTTATATAGAGTTGGACGACTGGGACTAGTGGCCGATTAGGACTCTATTTTGAATCGGATCTCATCTCGTATCTCATAGAGTTGGCCGCCCATACGTCGTAAGCCCATAGGACTCTATCCGATCGGATCCCTATCCGATCGAGCCGTATCCGAGTCCAACTCGAATATCTATTCTATCCCCTTAAGCGTGCGACCCGTAGGTTCAGGTATACTCGGTTTCGGCTATAGTCTAACTTAGCCGATCGTCGGCTCGAGTCCAACTCAGCCGACCCGTCAATAGCGGCACCTAGCAGCACATATTGACACCATAGTATACAAGAATATAATATCGGCTCGAACCTGTAATGTGTACACAAATCCCTTTGCCTCACGATACCGCTTAAGCTATAGGCAAGATGTGTGCCATCCTTTCAATAGCTTAACCATTCACTCGAACCGTATTGGATTATCCGTCCGTTGATTGACTCCTCAATCAACTTAGCATGGCCATGCATTTCCATAATCCATTACCTCGAGGGGCCCAGAGATATCTCTCTAAAGGAGGGGCAAATTCCATCTTGATCACTCACATCCCACTCCATGTTTCATAGCAAACTCGAAAACTACCTTTATAACTACCCGCACGGAATAGTGTTTGGTAGTCCCAAAGTAGGCTACTACACATGTTGGAATCCATGGTGATCTCAGTCTAAGGACTTTGTACCAACACTACCCGAGACCAACTAATGGCACATTAATTCCCGTAGTGTCTCATGGTGGGTCTATCCAACAATGTGTTCCCCAACACATATGTCCATGTTTATTGATTTGGTATCTCCATACCCATGATCTATGAGACATGATCCTCAATCAATAAACATGCCGATCTTAGAATCATATTTGTTCCAGCAATATGACATATGATCGTGGATCGTTTAGAAATAGATTCATACATATCGAGTCTCATAAATAAGTCACGTACTTATTGATCAATACAAGATGTCTATTTCATGGAACTGAATAACACTTTATTCATTTATACATAAACATTGACGTGATATCCAACATCTCCATGTTGCCTCTAGGGCATATCACTAACAATCTCCCACTTGCACTAGAGTCAATCATGTAAGTATCTAATACCCATTGCTCTTGTGTGCGCCTCATGCTTCGGTGAGGAGAGGTTTTGTCGGCGGATCGGCTATGTTGAGATCCGTGTGCACTTTGCATATCTTGACATCACCTCGTCCACAATCTCGCGGATGAGATGATATCGCCGAAGTATGTGTTTGGACTTCGATGTGACCTCGGCTCCTTGGCTTGCGCAATGGCTCCACTATTATCACAATAGAGAGACATTGGACCGCCGTACTAGTCATCACACCAAGCTCGAAACGAATTTCTTGATCCAAACAGCCTCCTTTGCACTTTCGAAGCAGCAATGTACTCGGCCTCCGTTGTAGAATCGCAACGATCCCGCTTGGAACTCTTCCAGTCTGCGCCTCCGTTCAGCGAACACGAACCGCATTGCGATCTATAATCATCCTTGTCTGCTTTGGAAGCTAGCATCGGTGTAACCACTTACAACGAGCTCTTCCTCACCTCCATAGACTAGGAACATATCCTTAGTTCTTCTCAAGTACTTAAGGATATTCTTTACGGCAATCCAGTGACCTTCACTGGATCGACGGTATCTGCTCGTAGCACTCAAAGCGTACGAGACATCTGGGCGTGTACAAAGCATGGCATACATGATGGATCCAATTGCCGAAGCATATGGAACCATACCCATCTTATTCCGCTCATCATGTGTCCGAGGACACCGATTCTTGCTAAGATTGATGCCATGTGACATAGGCAAGAAACCTTTCTTGGAATCATGCATGTTGAACCTTTTCAACACCTTGTCAATGTATGTACTTTGGCTTAATCCAATTAGCCTCTTGGATCTATCTCTATAGATCCGAATGCCTAATATATATGCTGCCTCCCTAAGTCTTTCATGGAAAAACTATTTTTCAATGAAGACTTGACGATTCAAGCATAGGGATATCATTTCCAATCGCAATATGTCATCCACATATAAGATTAGAAATACAATTGCGCTCCCACCGACCTTTTTGTAAACACAGCCTCTTCTTCGTTTTTGATGAAACCAAACCCTTTGATTACTTCATCAAAACGAATATTCCAACTCCGAGATGCTTGCTTCAATCCATAAATGGATTTCGTAGCTTGCATATCTTTCCAGCGATTCTGGATCGACAAAACCCCGAGGTTGTATCATGTATACATCCTCGCTTAGGTTTCCATTTAGGAAAGCCGTTTTGACATCCATCTCGCCATATCTCATAATCGAAATATGCAGCAATCGCTAGGATAATCCGAATAGATTTAAGCATTGCGACGGGCGAGAAGGTTTCATCATAATCAACTCCTTGAATCTGTTTAAAACCTTTCGCCACCAATCGCGCCTTATAGATGTGAACATTTCCATCCATATCGGTCTTTTTCTTAAAAACCCATTTACACTCAATGGTTTTGACACCATCGTGGATCAACCAAGTTCCAAACTTGATTGTCGTACATGGATTCTATTTCGGATTTCATGGCTCCAAGCCACTTGTTGGAATCGGGTCCCACCATTGCTTCCTCATAGGTCTTAGGTTCATCGTTGTCCAACAACAATATATCACGTTGTTCCGCACTGTGTACTGTCGCGCACGACGTGATCTTCGACCTCCGTGGGGCTGGTGTATCTACAACCGGTGGCGCAACACTTTGCACCTCCGTTGTGGTTCGTGGTCGCGAAACATTTTCCGGTGTTTCTTGAACTTCTTCAAGATGCACCCGCTCCCACTAACCCTTCTTGAAAGAAACTCTTTCTCCAAGAAGACACCGTGTCGGACGACAAACACTTTGCCTTGTTCCCGATTATAAAAGTAATATCCCTTAGTTTCCTTAGGATATCCCACAAAGAAGCACTTGTCGATTTGGGTGTGAGCTTGTCGATCGTAAACGTTTTACATAAGCTTCGCATCCCCAAATTTTGAGAAAAGACAAACTAGGGGTTGCCCTGTCCATATCTCATATGGTGTCTTTTCAACCGACTTAGATGGAACTCTATTTAGTGTGAGCGCAATGTTTCAAGAGCATATCCCCGTAGGATAACGGAAGATCACTTTGGCTCATCATCGACCGCACCATGTCCAACAAGGTGCGATTTCTCCGTTCGGACACTCCGTTCCACCGTGGAGTTCTGGCGGAGTCAACCGTGGAACAATTCCACAATCTTTCGATGATTACCAAAATCTTGGCTCAAGTATTCCCTCCACGATCCGATCGTAGAAACTTGATTGTTTTCCCTAAATGATTCTGTACTTCATTCGGAATTCTTTGAACTTTTCAAAGGATTCGGACTTATGCCTCATTAAGTAGATATAACCATATCTACTAAAGTCATCGTAAAGGTAATGAAGTACTGATAACCACCTCTCGCCGTTGAGCTCATTGGTCCACATACATCGTATGTACGAGTGCCAATAAGTCACTTGCTCTCTCACTATGTCCCGTGAAAGGTGTCTTTGTCATCTTACCAAGTAAACAAGACTCACATGTCTCAAATGATTCAAAATCAAAAGAGTGAAGCAATCCATCCTTATGGAGCTTCTCCATGCGTTTCTTATTTATATGGCCTAAGCGACAATGCCGGATAAACGTGGGGTTTATATCATTAGAGAGTTGCCTTTCTCGTATTAATGTTATAGATGGGAGACGCTTCAAGATTCAAAACGTATAATCCATTCACCAATGGAGCATGAAAATAGAACATATCTCTCGAGATATATTGAACAACCATTGTTCATTGATCTAAAATCATATCCTTCCGCTTGCAAACATGAAGCGGAAATAACGTTTTGACATAGTGTTGGAACACAATAACAATTATTTAATTCCAAAACTAATCCTCGAAGGTAGATGAAGTGGTACTCGTGCCGACAAGAACGTAGCAACGCTTGCTCCATTGCCGACGCGCAGTTTCACCTCGCCCTTCTCAATCCTCTACTTCTTCTCATTCCCGCAACGATTTGCAAATATGAGCTACTGATCCGGTATCAAATACCCAAGAGTCGTAGGTGAAGTAGCAAGATTAATGTCTATAACATTAATACCGAAGCGTAAGTCGTACTTTGCTTCTTCTTGAGATCCTCCATGTACTTCTTGCAGTTCCTTTTCCAGTGGCTGTCTCCTTGCGCAAGAGAAGCAAACGGCATCGATGCCGCCGACCCTTCTTGCCCTTCTTTGCATTAGAGGCACTCGCGATCTCATCGGGAGTTAACTTCCTCTTGGTGCAAAGTTTCTTGACAGTGGTTTGCGCTTAGCCTTCTCGCATCATCATCACATGATGACCGTTTTCTCGGATACTCTCCTCACTGTCTTTAGCATCCCATGCAATTTAGCCAAGGTCCTATCCATATTGTTCATGTGATAATTCAATATGAATGGCTCGAAGCTCGGAGGGAGCGACCGGAGAATCACATCCGTAGCCAACTCTTGGCTAAGGGGAAAACCTAGTTTTTCTAGACTCTCGATATAGCCAATCATCTTTATCACATGCGAACTAACGGGATTCCCCTCAACAAGCCTGCACGCAAACAAGGACTTTGAGGTGTTGAACCTCTCGGCCCGTGCTTGGTTCTCAAACATACCACGCAGTCCCCGAATAATAGTGTGAGCATCGCTGCTCTCATATTGCTTCGAAGCTCGGAGACATTGTAGCAAGCATGAGACAGCTTATGTCTAGGGCATCATTAGTGTGCTTCTCATAAGCCCTCCGTGCGTTGCAAGTGGCATTAGTTGGCAAATCCTCCGGATAGGGTACTTCAAGAACGTACTCCTTACGCTCTTGCTTGAGAACAATTCTCAAGTTGCGATACCAATCCATAAAGTTTGTTCCATTTAATTTTTCCTTTTCGAGAATAGATCGCAAATTAAAGGTACTGGGTGTAGTATTAGCCGCCATTTATTCTACAACGAAAAAGCAAAGTTTAGCACAATGTTTATGCTATGTCTATTGTTAAACAATTTAACATTAGACTCCCATTACGTATTTTCCACCTTCCCTCTAGGTTACGTATTGGGTCAAGATCCACATGTTAATTAATTTTCTAGTGAGCTTTGGCATCACCGCTAGAAGATTAATAACATCGGTAAGCAACTCCTTGCTAATCACATCTCTATGTGACTCTTGTTGTTGGTGTGGCATCTCCATGCCCCGGCCCCAACCTATGCCCCAAGGCCCAAAACTGTTTTGATAGCCTTGTTAAGTAAACCAAATGCTCCTGCGTATATGTCCGACATATACCCCTCGTGTTATGATAGAGAATGACACTCGCTTTGTGCACCCACCATTGACGAGCATAACGGTGACGGGTGCAACATTTGGAAGGGCATCATTACTACTTAATTTTGCGAGGGATGCTATCCTATCAAACAAACATATCACATATATGAAAGCGATAGAATAGCATATAATGAAATAGTATGGCCCCCTTCACATGGTGATCTCCATCTCCATGCCGGTGTAGAGGATCTCCATCTTCATCACCGTTCTTTCGAGTGCCGAATGCTTGATTTCTTCAAACTAAGCTACTACTATGGAAGCTCTAATTGAAGATTACATCGACTCGCACGTCGTGAAAGAATATTACAAGCATTGCACGTATGAAAGAATATTACAGGATTGCACATATGAAAGAATATTACATGCATCACATGCATCTCATACATCTCATACATACAATAGGGCCATACCATCTCAAAGCATTCTCTGCAAAAACAAGTTAGGCGTAGAAACGTTTTCTACTTATCGCAGAGCTACGGCATCGAGATGACCTATAAGGGGGACCACACAAAATTCATAGATCCAATCTATGAAATCGCTTATGGAAACCATATTGGCATAATCATATTATGCCGTCCCGATACACTATCAAGGAGATGGTTTCCGTAGGCGCGAGGCAGCAACAAAGTCGGACTACGAGATAGCTTCGGTATAATCACATTATACCGTTCCGATACACTATCAAGGAACGCTATCTCGAACCCAACTCAAACCGAGTTATTTGGAAATTGCTTCGACGTAATCACATTACGTCGTTCCGATACACTATCAAGGAACGCAATTACCATCTACTCTCCTCAACGAGATCCCGTAAAACCGATTGATCTAATCAACCCGTGCGCAAAACTTGTTCCGATCCAATCTAAAACCCGAACTAAGCAAGATTAGCTCGATACCACCGAAGGGTTACGCGGAAACTACGCTAGCCGAAAACAAAAATTTCTACCGTGCAAACCAGGAACACTTGCAAGTAAGGGCCGATAGATCGTTACCGATTGGAGTAGAGTGCAGCGGAATAGCCAATTAGGGCAATCCGATCCGGAACAGTGTAGCCGATTCCCGGAGACACCGATTCGCCAATCGCCGATTCGAGTCGTCCGGCTGCGTTCTCACGCCTCGCTCCGATGCGCCCAACCGCAGCCGATCAAGAGCGCGCAACGTAGCAGCCTCTACCGGTATCCACACATCCGAGGACGAACGCCGTACACCCGTGTGCTAGCACGCGATGCAAGGCTAGGGTTTGGCTCGAAAGTGGGGAGGGTTTCCGTGGAGATTGATCTCGGCAACTTCGTTGCACGCGATGCAATTGACGTCTATTCAGCTCTCCACCCCTCCCTCCTTTATATAGAGTTGGACGACCGGGACTAGTGGCCGATTAGGACTCTATTTTGAATCGGATCTCATCTCGTATCTCATAGAGTTGGCCGCCCATACGTCGTAAGCCCATAGGACTCTATCCGATCGGATCCCTATCCGATCGAGCCGTATCCGAGTCCAATTCGAATATCTATTCTATCCCCTTAAGCGTGCGACCCGTAGGTTCAGTATACTCGGTTTCGGCTATAGTCTAACTTAGCCGATCGTCGGCTCGAGTCCAACTCAGCCGACCGTCAATAGCGGCACCTAGCAAGACATATTGACACCATAGTATACAAGAATATAATATCGGCTCGAACCTGTAATGTGTACACAAATCCCTTTGCCTCACGATACCGCTTAAGCTATAGGCAAGATGTGTGCCATCCTTTCAATAGCTTAACCATTCACTCGAACCGTATTGGATTATCGTCCGTTGATTGACTCCTCAATCAACTTAGCATGGCCATGCATTTCCATAATCCATTACCTCGAGGGCCCGTAGATATCTCTCTAAAGGAGGGGCAAATTCCATCTTGATCACTCACATCCCACTCCATGTTTCATAGCAAACTCGAAAACTACCTTTATAACTACCCGCATTTAATAGTGTTTGGTAGTCCCAAAGTAGGCTACTACACATGTTGGAATCCATGGTGATCTCAGGTCTAAGGACTTTGTACCAACACTACCCGAGACCAACTAATGGCACATTAATTCCCGTAGTGTTTCATGGTGGGTCTATCCAACAATGTGTTCCCCAACACATATGTCCATGTTTATTGATTTGGTATCTCCATACCCATGATCTATGAGACATGATCCTCAATCAATAAACATGCCGATCTTAGAATCATATTTGTTCCAGCAATATGACATATGATCGGGATCGTTTAGAAATAGATTCATACATATCGAGTCTCATAAATAAGTCACGTACTTATTGATCAATACAAGATGTCTATTTCATGGAACTGAATAACACTTTATTCATTTATACATAAACATTGACGTGATATCCAACATCTCCATGTTGCCTCTAGGGCATATCACTAACACCGCCCCTCCTGGCCGGTCAGATCGCCGCCTAGCCTCCGGTTGGACCGCCGCCACAACCCGTCGATCAGACCGCGCGCACACCTACGGTCAGACCGCGAGATCCAGAAAACACCGAAAGATGAACTCTCGAAGAAGTAGATCAAACTATTTCAACTTTATTGCATCTAAAAGTGTTTACAAAGTGCAACAACAGCACTCCTCGACAAAATCTCGACCTAACTCAAAAACCCTAGCTATTCTCTCAAGTTTCGCTCTTGAAAATCGATGTCTAGGAGGCACACCCTCCCTCTCTATTTATACATGCAAAATCCTCCTACTCAAAGTAGGAGTAGAACTCCTATTCACAATAGGACTCAACCTCTCACTCATAATAGAAGTAGAACTCCTATTCCTAATAGGACTCATTCAACCTAACTTTTCGAATTTAGACTCCCTTCCAAATTCGACTCCGCATACGATCCCTCTCGTATGCCATATAACTTTTTCATCTTCCATGTGCATTATCCTCTAGCCTTTTAGTATCCCGCGTGCTGGACGTCTACTTCTCCCAAGTCGACTCCGATCCGGCACCGGCAATACTATCCGAGGCCTCAAGCAATACCTGCACATATACGACAAAGAAACAATATACCGAGCACAAGTTTGTCCAAACTTGATTCACATTATCTTGTCAACAGTAACAACATGCACAGAAATCATCTAGAAATTAAATCCACAAAGAAACAATTCAAAACCGAGAAAACAAACCAAAATCAGAGACCGTCGGTCAGACCGTGCCGGCCAATCACAAATCCAATGTTTCATCACATAAACTATAAATCAAACTCACTTGATTCAACAAAGGTATTTGCTTATCATATAGATTGTTGTATCATTCAGATTTACAAGATTTAGTATAATCGGCTAGTTGCTGTGATTATTACCTACAATCTAATACTGTCTCGGTTAGATCCGATATATCTAAATTATAATTAATAACAATAGATTACTAGTAATTTATACTTTACCTTGTAATAATTGATATCAGTTTATTTGCTTTATATAGAGCATGATAAGTTCTTTTCTTAATTCATTGGCCTATATCAAAAAATAAATATATATTTGCTTAAGGCTCTATTTTATTACTCTCAATCTTAAATCTTATGTTGTCTCGGTTAGGTCTGATCTATTAAGATTGATTGTAATAACGTTAGAAGATTTACAAATATACTACATTCGATTTCCTGTTGATGATGGTTTATTACTTTGATATATAAGTTTATCGGTTATAGCCAATCGACCTAAAATTCCATCGACATCAGCTTGAGTGAACCATACTATATCGACATCATGGCTGATTGGCCTATTGATATAATATTCTCTGTAGCACACCCTGAATCCAAATTAAGATGACGAAGTAAAGCAAATCTTTTAAACCGTCGTATAAATGACGAATTTCATGTCAACAGTCCCTCTAACGGGACTCCATTCCCTAGTAGCCCTCTAATAAGCATATATTATTTTTATTTTTTTACTTATGTTCCAAAAAATTTTGAGAACACATCGCCAGTACTGCTATAAGTAAAAATAAGCGGCAGTGTTGCCACACGAGCTCCATAGTTTGGTCTTCAGCTTACCCGCCACAACCAAAATTTCAATTTTAAATCGTTGATTTTGATGTATTTCTATTGTACTTTATTTTATTTTCTAGCATTGATTTTTAAGTCGCTCTAAAAGTTTTATTTATAAATTATTTTTATTTTTGGTTGGTAATAAGCGTTACGGCTTATAAGCAGTATCTTCCGTAGTTGAGTTTCTCAATATTTCTGTGGGTTTTCTCTTCCTCAATTGAATGTCTGGCTGAGGAGTTTTTGTCTTGGCATCCTCTACATACCCAACATGTTATTCACTATTAGTCCTTCTCAAATAACTACGTTGCCCAGCTCATAACCCTAGGGATTCCTGGGAAATATATGTTTCCAGGGCTAGAAATTAGGGAAATCACGAAACCTCCCAATGTGACGCTACTACAGAACTTCTATTAGGGGATGCCTCATATGTGTCCATTGTTAAAAAGCTGGCATCTATAAGACATTTTTCATCCTCACGACCGCCTCAGGTGAGTTAAAAATGAAAAACTCTCCTCTCTCTTCCCCTTATCCTATCCTATATATCCTCTAAGTCTCTCCACCCCACTCCTCATCCCCTCTCCCTATCCATCGTGCCATGGCCGACTAGGAGCAATGGTGCCCAACGAGCGGTGTACTCTCGGCACGTATCGGGTGGCATCCCCTCGAATCGAGCTGATGCTTTACTATGTAAGGAACCGACACTAATAAATATTGGTCATTTGTCTAATGGGTGCCGGTGGTGAATTTGGCACCGAAGGCCGGTTCCCAACCGGCACCCATCCAATGTCCTATAGTAGTGTGAACCAAATTCAAATTGTAAGTTCGAATTTTTAAGAAACCTCAATAAAATACAATTGAAATCATATCATCGAGTGGCAGTTGTGACTAGCAAATGTATATCTTCTGTGAATTAGTGCCAGTGGTCACCATGAATTGGCAGTTTCATGCTGAGAAATGCTAAATTATTTTTTCTGAAATTCATCTAGAAATTTATATTTGGTAGAGTTTTTTTATAAAAAATCTGGTGATATTTTCTCACTCCCAAAACTTCTCCATAACAAACCAAAAAAAAAGAAAACGAAATCATGGTGGTGTTTTGATTACAACTCACAACTGGACACAAAAACATGCAGCCAAAATTGCAATTAATCTTTAACAAAATTGATCTTACCTTTGGAATTGATCGATCACCACAGTAGGTCAGATGCAACCCAAAGCAGAATGAACAATTGCTACTAATAAACCTTCATAGAGAAGCCAACACACACACACACACACACACACACACACACACACACATATATATATATATATATATATATGCCAGTGATTACCACACTGCTAGAGAAACCCACTATTGTCCCGGTTCGTAACCCTCTGTAGTCCCGGTTCTCGAACCAGGACTACGAAAGCGGGACTAAAGATCGACATCATTAGTCACGATTTAAATAACCGGGACTAAAGATGACACCAACCGGGACTAAAGATGGCAGCGTCACGTGGCTGGCTCCGTCATATTTAGTTTCGGTTGGTGTTATCAATCGAGACTAAAGATTTTTTTAATTTTTTTGCTAGCTGCTAGCTTGGTGCCTTTCAATTATATATTATACATACATATTTTACACACATATATTTATACATATATATGCAACATGCATATATATATATATATGTATAAATATATATTTTACACACATATAAATAAACTTAATAAAGGAAATATATACATATATTACCAAAATATGTACACACATATGTACAATATCCACATATATTTCGTATGTTACAAAAAATTATCTACTTTGTGGATCTAGTGGTAAAGTTACTCAAACTAAAGTAGAACTCTCTCGCGGGATCAATGACCATGAAAGTCGGGTGCGAGAGGTTGTCTCTTACCTACATAAGCTGTCATTAATTCGAATAAATAAGAAATAAATATATAAAGTGACATGGATCCGCGAGTGATCCATGTCAATTACGAACAGAGCCCAATAGAATCTGCAAATTGGTTGAGATGACACATATGAAACTTTATGTATGCACGGGATTGAAATCGGTATGAAAGATAGAAAAAACTTATGCTGTGTGGTAGGGCAGAAGGATAAACGTCTTGTAGTGGTGCTGTAACAGCACATTGTATATGTTATCCTCTATTTGCTCCGGATATTGATCAACCATCGCAGTGTTGATTTTTCGTGGGTCCATGAATCCATGTTTGGGATCTTCTTGCTTGTTGCAATATTGGATCGCCATTCTGCAACGATTAAAAGAATTTAAGTCAGCTAAACACAAGGAGCTAAGGAATGAAATAAATATAACTAAACGATACTTATAAAACCCGCGTGGCTAGAAGAGAGACGTCGAGGGCATCAAGCTGGTACAGGTCGAATATGTCTTCGAATCAGATAAAGAAGTTGTCACCTCCATTGAAGAAATAGTCGAGTGAGTATTCGCCCGTGACCATCTCTGTACCTCTGCTAGATTCTTGCATGTACCTCTTATGGAAGCGGTACATCTGTGTAGGTAGCTGTTTAACTTGATCCGATTTTACAAGAGGCTTTCCAAGTTTGAACTTATACTTCAGCAGAGCCTTCGTGAGGGGAGCACGCCCGGATAATTGATCCATTGTTATTCCAACAGATTCCATAAATTCTCTTAACTCCTTTCGAACATTTGGAACCGTGCTGAACTCCAGGGGTTTTTGACGCTACATGCCGAGCTGCGGTACATCTCTGCCCTTTCTTTGCGCCTTGCCAGCAGCCTTCCGGATAGTCCTATCATAGTCGGACTGTGGTTGAGGTTGCGGTTTAGGCTGTGACATTAGGTACGTCTTCTTAAAAAAGTCCTTGGTCTCCTGGGGGATTTCAGGAGGCTTCTCAGGAGACTTCTTTTTGAAGTAGGCCTTGACTTTAGCTTTGACGGCCTCGTGAAACTCCTCTGGAGTCATGTCGTATGTCGTTTTCTTTGAGGCTGGTGGGAGCGGGTCAAGTTTAGGCCTCTTGCTTCTTGGTCCACTGGTTGACATTGACCGCGTGGCTCGAGCTCTGCGCTTAGGAGGCGACGGAGGAGGCGAAGTAGGATGAGTTGCTGACCGTTTAGGAGTCGGTGCTCGTTGTGGCGACAGAGGAGGCTAAGCGGGCAGTGGAGTGGGAGATGATCGTTTAGGAGTCGATGCTCGTCTAGATGATGCGGGAGGCAGAGGAGGCGGAGTTGGCGAAGGAGGCTGAGGAGACGGTCCACGTGGAGGCGACGGCGGAGGAACGAAAGGACAAAACTGTTTGTCCTGGGAATATGATGAAGGGCTTCCTCCAAAGAAATATCCCGTGAGTTGTTTCTCCTAGCGTCATCTCCCCGTCTCCTCCGGGGATATCCAACTCGAGATCTTCATATCCGCGTTCCACCTGTTCAACTTCAACTTTTGAATACGCAGGCGGAACGGGCCTGCAGTGCTAGGTGTCGTCTCGTTCTACTGGAATCGCCATGCCCGACACGACCTGTTCGAGAATGGAGCTTATTAGTTAGTAATGAACCTTGATTGTCAAGTTATTCAAGGAAATATACAACATAAAACTACGAACATACCTTTATTGTTATGTTCTTGAGTGGAATGTGCAGCTCACACGGTGTCTGCTGCGTGATATCATCCACGGGGCATGGCGGACAGGCTTGAGCTTGTGGGGCCAACTCGCCTTCATTTCCTGTTGAAGCGCATCTGCTGTGCTGCTGCTGTAGTTGAGCTGTTGTTGGATCTGGCCGTTGGCTAACCTAGTGGCTTCGCTTCTCTGCCAACATTTGGGTCAACCTTTCGTCCACTATTTGATCAATCTGTGAGATCTGCATCTCTATTTCTGCGAACCTCGCATCCATCTCTCGGTTCAACCTCATGCGGCTTCTATATGTGTCGACGTCCGCTTGAAACCCATATTTCCAGGGAACGACGCCTTTTCCTCGCGTTTGTCTCGGATGCTCTAGGTTCTGGAGTGCGAGCGTTAGCTCGTCCTTCTCTCTGTCTGGCTTGAACGAGCCCGAGGCAGAGGCCTCCAGCACTTCCTCTAATCTTCGTCCGACTTCTTGGATTTTAGCGCCGAAGATAACTGATCAATCTCCGGATTAAGCAATCTGCCGTGAGCATAGAACCAATGTTTTGATCGTTCCGACCAGTTGGTGTTAGTGATATGCCCTAGAGGCAACATGGAGATGTTGGATATCATGGTCAATGTTTATGTATAAATGAATAAAATATTATTCAGTTCCATGAAATAGACAAATCAATAAGTACGTGACTTATTTATGAGACTCTTTATGTATGAACCTATTTCTAAACGATCCTTGATCACTTGTTATATTGTTGGAACAAATATGATTCTAAGATCGACATGTTTATTGATTGATGATCATGTCTCATAGATCATGGTATGGAGATACCAAATCAATATACGTGGACATGTGTTAGAGAACATATTGTTGGATAGATCCACCATGAGACACTACAGGAATTAATGTGCCATTAGTTGGTCTCAAGTAGTGTTGGTGCAAAGTCCTTAGACCTGAGATTATCATGGATTCCAACATGTGTAGTAGCCTACTTTGGGACTGCCAAACGCTATTCCGTAACTGGGTAGTTATAAAAGTAGTTTTCGGGTTTGCTATGAAACATGAAGTGGGATGTGAGTGATCAAGATGGAATTTGCCCCTCCTTTGGAGAGATATCTCTGGGCCCCTCGAGGTAATGGCTTATTGAAGTGCATGGCCATGCCGAGTTGATTGAGAAGTCAATCAACAGACAGATAATCCAATACGGTTCGAGTGAATGGTTAAGCTATTGAAGGGATGTCATGCATCTTGCCTATAGCTTAATTGGTATCGTGAGGCAAAGGTATTTGTGTACACATTACAGGTTCAGAGACGATATTATATTCTTGTATACTATGGTGTCAATATGTGCTGCTAGGCACCACTATTGACGGTCGGCTGAGTTGGACTCAGCTAAAACCGAGAATACCTGAACCTACAGGGTCGCACACTTAAGGGGATAGAACAGACATTCGAGTTGGACTCGAATATGGCTCAATTCGGATAAGATTTGATTTAATATAGAGTCCTATGGGCTTACGAAGTCCGACCGACCAACTCTATGAGATTCGGATGGGATCCGATTCAAAATAGAATCCCGACGGGCCTATAGGCCTAGTCGGCAACTCTATATAAAGGGGCGAGGGGTGGAGAGCAGAGGTATTGTATTGAACCGAATCAATCTAATCGCGGCTTCAGAAGTCAGCGAGTTCGAAATCTCCACGAAAACCCTCGCCACTCCCGAGCCAAAACCCTAGCCTTTCATCTTGTGCTAGCACACGGGTGTTAGGCGTTCTATCCCTGAACGTGTGGATATCGATAGAGGCACTGCTATATTGCGGTGCTGTTCGGCGGCTGCGAATCGGCTGTGGCGCATCGGAGCGAGGCGGCTGCGGTGGATCAGCAGGGCGAGCGTCAATCGGCAAATTGGCTGCGGTGGATCGGTTTTGGAATCGGCGCATAGGCTACGGCGAATCGGCTATACTCAGTAATCGGCTGTGATCGGTTGGCACTGTTTCGGATTGGATAGCTCCTGATTGGCTATATTCGCAGCACTCTACTCCAATCGGTAACGATCTATTGACCCTTACTTGCAAGGTTCCTGGTTTGCGCGGTAGAAATTTTTGTTATTAGCTATCATAGCCTCCGCGTAACCCTTCAGTTGGCTGTGCCCTGAACGATACCTCGCGCTTCCAGGTCGGTTTCCATCTTCTCCCATTTTTGCATTGCCTTTTGATAGCCGCCCGACCCAAGCTTGTGATGGCATTTCTTCTTGGCTGCGTTGGCCATGTTCTTTTCAATGAGGGTTTGCGCTTCTTCCCCGGTCTTATGTTCCACAAAGGTCTCCCAGTGATCTTTGAGCTTTGGGAACTTGTCAAAGTCTGGGTTCTGGCCCTTCATGACGTATTTCTTGTGTAACTCCTTCTTATAGTTCCTAAAGAGCTCAGCCATCTTCTTTAATGTCCAAGCCTTGACCTTTGCCTGTTCGGAGTCTGGGATGGTGAATGTCTGCAGCATTGTCGTCCAGAGCATCTCTTTCTGTGTCCGGGAGATAGCTCTGCTCATCTTCTCCTGTCCTTGATCGCCTCCAGTTCACAACGCTGAGGGGCACGTGATCCCTCACTACTCATCCGCTGTGAGCCACAAACTTCCTTGCGGCGTCCGCTAGGGCACTTGGTCGACCGTCCGGTGCTACTTCCGTTATGACATGTCGACCCTCAATGCGCTTGCCGACACTGCGTTGCCCGCTTGCCCTCTTCTGTCCAATGAACGAGGAGCCTTCATTCCCCTCCTTGTTTCCCTCCTCGTTCCCCCCATCGTTCCCCTCCTCGTTGAGGTATTGATTTGGATCCTCGGTCCCTCCTCGTGTAATACGGTGCTACCGTGTGCGATCTCATCAAGAAGAAATTGTTCATCATCACATCACCATTTGATTGTTGTGGATTCAAGGACTTAATCAATGAATTCTGACAAAAAAATATTCGGTTAATGCATGTATCAATTATTTAGTGAAATCATGTATGTCTACCTAGAAAAAAACATAGATAAACAGAAGATGAAAAAATAGATGAAATCCGTCAGACACTAGATGAAATCCGTCAAATCTTCCTTCTTCATATTGTTGTTTCTCTTTGTTAAACGAGGGGGAGGGGCAAGGGGAGGAGGAAGAGGAGGAAGAGGATGGGAGGGGCAAGGGGAGGAGGAAGAGGAGGCGGTGGTGATGGTCGTGGCTGCGTCGGCGGCGACGCGGATGGGGGGGATGGCACGAATGGGGGGCGAAGCCTGAACACCACCGTCATATGCAACAGCCACCCGTTGAGGTACCCGGCGCTCCACACTAACAGCCACCCTAAACCCTAAACCCTAAACTGAACGAATAAACTCGTTCACGTTCGTTCGTTCACGTCTATTTGTTCTATCGTACGTTCACGTCCGTTCGTCTGGAGGAGGATGACGTGAGGGAGATAAGGTGGAGAGGAGAGGAAGTGGAGAGGAGAGGAAAGAAAGAGAGGAGGATGTTGTGAGGGAGATAAGGTGGAGAGGAGAAGAGAGAAGGTGGAGGTATGTTGTAACGACCGAACGAACGACCAAACGAACGACCGAACAAACGAATAAACTCATTCACATTCGTTCGTTCTATCGTACGTTCTATCATACGTTCACGTCCGTTCGTCTGGAGGAGGATGACGTGAGGGAGATAAGCTGGAGAGGAGAGGAAGTGGAGAGGAGAGGAGAGAAAGAGAGAGAGGATGTCGTGAGGGAGATAAGGTGGAGAGGAGAGGAAGTGGAGAGGAGAAGAGATAAGGTGGAGGTACGTTGTAACGACCGAACGAACGACCAAACGAACGACGGAACGAACGAACGACCGAACGAACGAATAAACTCGTTCGTTCGTTTGGTCGTTCGGTCGTTCGTTCACGTCCGTTCTATCGTTTTATCGTTCTCGTTTGTTCGTAAATACAAAATTTTCACGTTTGCATTCAAATTCACATTCACATTTACACATTCAAAATTCACATTCACAATCTATTGATGCATTCAAATTAAAAAAAATCCATTTATACATAAAGCCTATTTACACATTCAAAATCCATATACATAAACATTCAAAATCCATACACATAAACATTCAAAATTCATCCATTTACACATTCAAAATTCACATTCACAATCTATTCATGCATTTAAATTTAAATAACAAGTCCATTTATACATAAAGTCCATTTACATGTACATTGAAAATCCATATACATAAACATTCAAAATCCATACACATAAATATTCAAAATTCATCCAATTACACATTCAAAATTTTCATGCATATATATAAAATTCATCTGCACAAAATTCTAAAATTCATCCATTCAAAATTCTAACAATACATTCAAAAATCTATTAATGCAGGGGCAGGGGGCGGCAGCGGAGGCGGAGGGCGGCTACGGCGGCGCCGGCCAGTTGGAGGCAGGGGCGGCTAGGAGGAGGGAGGCAGAGGGGGCGGCTAGGAGTGCGGCAGCGGCGGCTTAAGGTTTAGGGTTTAGCGGGTGCCGGCATGGGGCGGCGGCGACAGCGACGATGGCGACGGCGGGAGCCTAAACCCTAAGCGGTGGCACACACGCACAAAGGAAAATTGGGTGAGATCGGTCGGATCGACTAACCTCCTGCGGCGGTGGTGGAGAAGGAGGCGACGACGGCTCCCTGACGATGACGACGACGGCGCTGGTGAAGATGGCGACGACGACACGACGACTTTAGGGTTCGGCGATGGCGATGAATACGAAGAGCGCGGATGCGAAAAACGGCTAAGTGTTGGATCCCCCCATGACCTTTTCTATATATAGTCATCAGGATATTTTGTCCCGGTTGAACCCACGAACCGGGACTAAAGATACATTAGTCCCGGTTGGTGACATCAACCGGGAAAAAAGATGGTGGAGTAGCCATGTGGCTCTGGTAGGTGAGGATCTTTAGTCCCGGTTGAAGTCACCAACCGGGACCAACCATGACTAAAGATGATCTTCTATGAAATTGCGTTCAGGAAAGCACATAGCTTTGTTATTGTTGCCCGGACATTATCGGGAAGGATACCCTGAATTATAACGGGAAGCAGCTGTGTCATCAGCACGTGGCAGTCATGGGACTTTAGATTTGTGAACTTCTTATCCTTTGTGCTTATTATTCCCTTTATATTCGAGGAGTATCCAGACGGTACTTTGATGCTCTCCAGGCATTCAAACATTATTTTCTTCTCTGCCTTGCTCAGAGTGTAGCTGGCTGGACTTAGGTATTGGGCTCCTTTCTCCTTTGGTTGTGGGTGAAGGCCGTCGCGTTGTGCCATATGTTTCAGATCGTTACGCGCCTCAAGTGTATCTTTTGATTTTCCGTATACACCTAGGAAGCCCAGCAGGTTTATGCAAAGGTTCTTAGTGAGGTGCATCACGTCGATTGCGTGGCGGACGTCCAAGACTCCCCAATAGGGCAACTCCCAAAAAATTGACTTCTTCTTCCACATCGCTGCGTGTAACGCCCTGAAAATCGGAGAATTTAAAACCGGGAATTAAAAATCAAAACTTACAAAAACTTTTTGCTAGTTGCTTCTTGATCGTGTTTATTGCCTCCTATTTGCCAGCTTGGTTGCATAAATTTATACGTGAGCGATTCTTCTCAATGTTTGAGAAAAACCAAACGATTTGAATTTCCACTAGGGAGAAAAATTTCGGAGTTTAGAGTTAGGAATTTTAATATAAAATAGGAAAATGGTTATGGATTTATAAAAATATATATTTGGGAACAAAACATGATTTTGGTGGTTGTGTAATATTAATTGGTGAATAAAATGAGTGATAAAATATTTTAAAAGATATATATGAAGTCTAGAAATTATTCGGAATCAAAACTATATTTTCTGGACGCGCCGTGCGCCACTCCCGTCGCGCGTCGCCCGCCCGTACGGCCCCCGCGCCGCGCATGCCACGCGCGCGCCGCGCCCGGCCCCGCCGCGCGCGCGCCGCGCCTCGACTCCGCACCCGGACCCCGCCCACGCCGCGCCATGCGTCGCCCGTGCCGGACCCCGCCGTCCGCGCGCTTGCGCCCACCGCCGCGCCCGCCTGCCATCCCGCGCCGCCGCGTGCCTTCCGCCGTCGCCGCCGCGCCGGCCGCCTTTCCCTTTTCCCCCTCTCGCTGTGGCTATAAAAAGGGCCGAGCCCTCCCCGTTTCCCCACTCGCCGCCACCTTCCCTCCACTCCTCGCCGGTTCTCGCCGCCGTGCGCCGTGCGTCCGTCGCCTCCCTCGCCCTCGCCGTCGCCGCCGGTAAGTCCCCGGCCATAGCCCTCGCGCTAGCATCGGCCGCCGCCGAAACACGAGGAAGGGAGGGAGCGCGCGGTCGAACAGAGAGAAGGAAAGGAATAGGAAAAAGAGAGAAAATAAAGAAAAAAAGAAGAGAAAAAGAAAAAGAAAAAAAATGGTAAAAAATGGAAAAACTCAGGAAAATTAGGAAAAATATTTAGAAAATATTTAGGAAAATATTTGGGCAAAAATATATTGTTTTCTCGTGTATTTTGTTCGTGCAAATTCGGAAATCAAAATCGGATTTTCGGAGATTTCGTTTTCGCGTTGTTTTTAATCCGGAGTTTATCAATTTTCTTTCCACCATTAAAAATATAATCTTTTGGTGCTCGGACCTTCAAAACCTCGAGCACTAATTCTTTTGGTCAAGCGTTTTTTTAAAATTTATCCCCTTAATTAAATTGGATTGACATTTTGCGAAAACCCTAAAATCCCAAACTCGCTTTTTAAATCGGATTTTATCCCAAAACTCTCGTCCGAACTCGAGTATAATTCTAGGCTAAACATTTGGAGTCGTTTTTATGGTTCTTTTCGATCTCTTGGTATTTTATTGAATTCGATTGAATTCAATTGCTTTTTCACACGTACGGATAGCAACCGAGGAAGCAGGCACTGACTACGTTGAAGACCCCGGCCAACAAGTGTGCGAGAAAAGCAAGTCAACACTTCTCTTTGAACATATTGATCCTACTTTGTGAAATGATGTTGATTTAAATTACATTGCATGCTATACACAAATGAGTACCTATGCTTGATATACCCTGCCTTGATGTTGATTACCATTAGAATTATTCTTTGTAACCTTTGGTGTGATATAACCGGAGGAATACTTCGGTAAAATGCTTAGCTCTGATGATATTAGATTCGTGCATACTCATGATTTTACAAAGAAGCTTCATGCTTGGGCAACTATCTTAGGGAAGGTAGTTGAGATACGGCATGTGGAGACATGAGCGCCACATTGCCTTGATCATGATGAAAATAGTTTTGATGAAAAATAAAAAGTACAAAACCAATGTTTTGGACTGGGGCGGATGGATGAATTTGGGTGGATTCCAGTAAAGGCAAGAACCGTCCCTGGTTAATTAAGGACCGAGCCAATGAGACTTATAACCTGGAACGAGCCAGTACAACCATACTTCTCGAATAAGTATAGACCTAGCGGAGTAGATAGCCAAGCAGAGGCAGTATCCCTGCATAGTGGTTCTTGGGTGAAGAGGTGGTTCTGGTTATTGAGATAAGGCTACGACCTAAGTGTTGAAATGAATGAGAATGTTGTGAAGTTTTTCCCTTACCCCGGGAGCACCAGAACTCCTCTCACTGCTAGGAAAGGACGGCTAGAGTACAAGAGGATTTAAGTTCATGGAGCGGGTACTGCCAAAGCGAAGTTATCGAAAGGCTTTGCCGTGACCATCCCATATGAAGGGATGGAAGCTCATTCAATGAGTAGTTGCGGAGTACGGGTAAGGTGTACATCCACTGCAGTGTGAGTAAATCAATCTATTCGAATAGCCGTGCTCGCGGTTAATGAGCGACGTGACAAGTGTCTCCCGTGGCGAGACTCATAAATTTTAAAATGATGGGATGGGATTGCATAATGATTTTGTGTGCTGGTGAACTCAACTTCTCGAAATGCGAGAAGGGGTGGACTCCCCAGAAAACCATGACGAACCGGAGACGGGAAGTCATCCTTGGAAATCACGATGGATGGTAGACAGAACCGTCGCCGTTTTAATATACTCTGAAACTAAAACTTGACTTGGCTAGATATTAGGTTTGTGAAATGATTTGTGAAAATTGGCTTTGTGCAAATGAACCATAATCATCATTTGAATGACCCTATCATGTGCATCATTCCGTGTTGGCTTGCTGAGTACGTTGGGTACTCACCCTTGCTATATGCACAAACCTTCAGATGGCGGAAACGAAGAACTGGAGGACCCCTATGCTTACTGCCAGGTGGGCGATGGAGGAGAAGGTGTCTACTAGGTCTTAGTCCCCGGTCGTTGCCTGTGGCAATCGACATGCAGCTGCCTTCCGACTGCTATCTTATCTAAATTCTGCTTTTGGTTGTATCCGGACCAGTAGGTCCTATATGTATTAGATATTGCCTTCGGGCCTATTATTGTAATAATTTTGATGTAAGACTATTCGTGCACTTTGCACCTGGTAATTCAGAACTGTATTCGTGGGTACCAAACTACTCGATCTAGGGATATGGTACTATGAACACGAATGATTCCTGTCCTCAAAAATGGGGGTCGACAGAGCTGGTATCAGAGCAGTGCGACTGTAGGATAAGACCAACTGGCGCCCTACCCCTGAATAGCTGGTTAAAGGGAGATATCCCTACATAGGACTATTTTGAAAATACAGACTATTTTCACAAAACAAATATGTTTTCCCTCATACTCTTATCCCCATCTCCTTTGCTCAAATTGTTTTGATATTACCTCTCTCTGACCCTAAGCTACCTTCAAAAGCAGATGGCAGGCCATGATCGAAAATAGAACAAGGGATGGGTATACCCGGATCCTGACCTAAGAAAGGAGGCAGGGCACAATAAGAAAAAGTCACTAGACTGGAATGTAAGTTGTGATCGCAAAATAATCGTCACAGGCACAGTGTTTACGCCCGAGGATGCTGCAAGAATTCCCCGACACCTAAGGAACAACACCTTCCGTGGTGCGCGTCAGTTAACCCGACATCTCCAGCTTTATGGACCGCCCAAACCAGAAGATGACACATCAGAAGAGACGTCCTCCGAGGATGATGAAGAAGAGAACATGGAAAGTGATTGTGAAGGAGAGCTGAAACCCAAGGCGTGTACTCGTTGTGGAGAAGTTGGGCACTATGCAAGTATGTGCAACTACCTTTGTAGCTGCGGTGAAGACACCCACATGCCAGAATAATGCCCCATGAGAGACGTTACGTGCTTCATGTGTGAAGGGACAGATCATGTACCAAAGGACTGTCAACTAATGATAATTTTTGACAAGCAGAAGAGGGATCAAAGGGTATTTCTACAGTCCGCAAATCAACTCTTGGATGGTACCACTAATAAAGGAGATGTTCCGGATCCTGAGACAGCCCCAACTCCGGTGAAGGCCAATAGTGGTTACAAAGGCGTGTTGCATCCCCAAAAGAGTTCACCTCGTGACAAATCAGGTATGATCTGTTTCAACTGCCGTAAGTTGGGACACTTTTTCAATAAATGCCCTCTCCCGAGACCGGCAAAAGAAGACCGACGTTGTTTCAACTATGGCGAACCAGGACATGAGTCCAGAAATTGCCCACTGCCCAAGCCCTCAGTCTCAAGACGACCGCATGACCTGCAACACCGGTAATCCACAAGAGCCAAAACAACACCTGGATCATGCGGATGGCTGGATGACTATTTTGGATACCAGCAGCAGCTCTGGTCTTGCTTTGGATGGAGTTAAGACAACAATGACCATGCCCCTACCCCTTTTATGTATGAGACCCTAGAACGATGTTAGCGATGTTGTATTGTGTTGTATGGACTACACATGTCCAATGTATCCCCTGATGTAACATCTATGAACTGATAATGAAGTTCCATGTTATGTCATAAATGAGTTTATTCCACCAAGCTTGCTTTGAAATATCACCTTAAACAACTCAAAGAAAATTCCTTAGTATCGTGACGTTAGCAAATCAAGTCTCTTACCTCATCCCCGTTGTTCAGATGGCGCATCGTCGCAGAGCCCCAGCAGCTACTGAGAACCCGCCAGAGCCTAACCCCTCCACCATAGCGAAAGTCATGGCTTTACAGACCCAACTACTTCAAGCTATCGCCAACAACCAAGGACAACGCGGAGGATCAAACCTCGGAGAATTTATGAGAGCAAAGCCGCCGACATTCTCCTCGGCAGATGAACCCATGGATGCCGAAGATTGGCTAAGGGTAATCAAGAAGAAGTTGACTCTCGTCAGAGTACGGGAAGCTGACCGAGTCGTCTTCTCCACCAATCAGCTGGAAGGACCCGCAAGTGACTGGTGGGACACCTACAAGGAAACCCGGGCTAAAGATGTCGATGAACCCACTTGGGAAGAATTCACGGCTGCCTTCCGTGAAAACTTCGTACCTGCTGTAGTCATGAGGATGAAGAAGAATGAGTTCTGTAGGCTGTGCCAGGGCAACACCATAGTACAAGAGTACCTTAACAGGTTCACGTAGCTTGCACGTTATGCCACAAGCGACCTGACAGACGAAGAAGAGAAGATGGATAAGTTTATCGAAGGACTGAACGACGAGTTGAGAGGACCGATGATCGGTCAGGACCACGCCAGCTTCCAGAGCCTCATCAACAAGGTCGTGAGGCTTGAGCATGACCAAAGGACGGTTGAAAACAACCGAAAGAGAAGGCTTGCAATGGCCCGTCCAATTCAAGGAACACCCCAGCAACCTAAAGGAGCAACCCTGTCAGGTTGGAAGCCAGCCATAGTGGCAACCAATCGCGCTGCCGCACCCGGCAACGTCAGCAGGCCACCTGCAACACTGTCTCGCACTCCGGCACCTACTTTGGCAGCCCCAGGAACCAGGAATATCAACTGCTTCAACTGCGGAGAGTTTGGGCATTACGCCAATAGCTACCCTAAGCCGCGCAACACCCCCAACCGCACCGGAGCCAACGTCATCGCAGTACGAGGAACCCCTGCTCCGGCACCTGGACGCAGTTTGTTCAGAATGCCCCAACCAAAAGAAGCTGCAACCGGATTCCGCCGTGGTCAGGTTAACCATGTGCATGCTAAGGAAGCTCAGGAGGACCAAGGCGTGCTAATGGGTATGTTTTCTATCCATTCCGCACCAGTTAAAGTTTTGTTTGATTCTGGAGCTTCGCATTCATTTATATCGTCAAGAATAAGCAAAGAGCACAATTTGCACTGAGTAGACCTTAAGAGACCAATGGTAGTACATTCACCCGGGGGAGTTGTAACTATACCCCATGCGTGCATTAATGTGCCCATTCGGATCAAGGACGTGGTATTATTGTCCAACATTATGGTTTTGCCACCCCAAACCCTAGACATCATACTAGGAATGGATTGGTTAACCAAGAACCAAGGGGTACTAGACTGTGGACGAAGAGAAGTTACCTTAACTACCCCATGGGGATCACCGATGACAGTAGCCACGGATCAAGACCCTATGCTCTGTGACCGAGCTACGGGAATATTCACCATGTTACCCATAGTTGGAATGCCAGTAATCCAGGACTACCCGGATGTATTTCCATAGGAACTACTAGGAATGCCCCCAGACCGAGATATAGAGTTCATTATTGACCTCATGCCTGGCGCCGCCCCCATAGCTAAGAGACCCTACCGGATGCCGATGAACGAATTGGAGGAACTTAAGAAGCAAATAAGGGAACTGCAAGAGAAAGGCTTTGTACGCCCTAGTTCTTCACTGTGGGGAGCCCCAGTACTGTTTGTTAAGAAAAAGGACGGAAGCATGAGAATGTGCAAAGACTATCAGTCATTGAATGAGGTTACCATTAAGAACAAGTACCCGTTACCTCGAATCGACGACCTGTTCGATCAGCTCAAGGCAGCCCGAGTGTTCTCAAAGATCGACCTTCGATCTGGATACCATCAGCTGAAAATTAGGACTGAGGATATACCCAAGACTGCGTTCTCTACACGCTACAGCTTGTACGAGTTCACAGTAATGTCTTTCGGACTGACCAATGCCCCTGCCTACTTCATGAACCTCATGAACAAAGTATTTATGGAATATCTGGACAAGTTCGTGGTAGTGTTCATTGATGATATCCTCATCTATTCCAAGGATGATGAAGAACACCCAGAACATTTGTGCCTGGTACTAGAGAAGCTGCGACAGCACCAGCTATATGCCAAATTCAGCAAGTGTGAATTCTGGCTTAAGGAAGTAGCTTTCCTTGGACATGTAATCTCGGCAGGAGGCGTAGTAGTAGACCCCGCCAAGGTCGAAGCTGTTACCAAATGGAAAGCACCCCAGTCGGTAACAGAGATTAGAAGTTTCTTGGGATTGGCTGGATATTACCGGAGGTTTATAGAAGGATTTTCTAAGATAGCTCGAACCCTGACCCAACTATTGAAGAAGGAAAAGAAGTATACATGGACTAAGCGTGTCAACAGGCATTTGACCAGCTCAAAGAAAAGTTAACCACCACCCCGATCTTAGTTCTACCGGACAACCAGAAAGACTTCGTCATATATTGTGATGCATCCTGACAAGGATTAGGAGGCGTGTTGATGCAAGATGGAAAGGTTGTGGCTTATGCCTCAAGACAACTGTGACCTCATGAGGAGAATTATCCCACCCATGACTTAGAATTGGCCGCAGTGGTGCATGCCTTGAAGATTTGGAGGCACTACCTGATTGAGAACCACTGTGATATATACATGGACCACAAGAGCTTGAAATATTTCTTCACCCAGACATACCTTAACCTGCGCCAGAGAAGATGGCTGGAACTAATAAAGGACTATGACATAGGAATCCATTACCACCCTGGTAAGGCCAATGTTGTAGCTGACGCTTTGAGCCGCAAAGCCCAGTGCAACCAACTAAGGACGGAATATATGGCCAACGAGCTTCAAGAAGAATGGCTCGGCTTAACCTACAGTTGATTCCTCATGGACAACTGAGTTCGCTGGAGATACATCCTCTCCTATGAAGTCAGATTAAGGAAGCCTAGAAAGATTGTGAGGAAATCTAGCTAATCAAGGAGTGCATGGCTGAAGGACTAGCCAAGGAATTCACCGCCGACAACAATGGAATCCTATGGTATTGTAAAAGGATTTACGTACTGGAGAAAGGCGGATTGAGAAGGCTAATCTTAAAAGAAGCCCATGAGTCAGCATACTCGCTACACCCGAGCAGCACCAAAATGTACCAGGATTTGAAAACGGAATACTGGTGGCCCAACATAAAAAGAGACATAGCGGAATATGTGGCCATATGTGATGTATGTCAACGAGTTAAGGCTGAGCATCAGCGACCAGCAGGATTGCTACAACCACTCAAGATCCCTGAGTGGAAATGGGATGAAATAGGCATGGACTTTATAGTGGGACTACAAAAAACTGCTACCGGATACGATTCCATTTGGATGATCGTGGATAGACTGACCAAGACTACCCGATTTATCCCGGTCAAGACTCGGTATAACAGCGTCAAATTGGCAGAACTGTACATGTCCAGAATTGTGTGCCTACATGGAGTACCCACAAGGATTGTGACAGACCGCGGTACTCAATTCACATCTCATTTCTGGGATAAGTTTCACGAGGCGTTGGGAACTCACCTCACCTTCAGTACTGCTTATCACCCTCAGACTGATGGACAAACTGAGAGGACGAACCAGGTCCTGGAGGACATGCTAAGAGCATATGCATTGGATTTCACTAAGGACTGGGAGAAATGCCTGCCCTATGCAGAGTTCTCCTATAACAACAACTACCAGGCTAGTCTGAAGATGTCGCCGAATGAGGCCTTGTTTGGACGAAGATGCCGAACCTCGTTGAAGTGGTCAGAGACCGGTGAGCGAGCCGTATTTGGACCAGAAATCATTAGAGAAGCCGAAGAGAAAGTTCGTCTAATAAGAGATCAGCTTAAGGTAGCCCAGTCTCGGCAAAAGAGCTATGCGGACACTCGCCACAGAGAGTTGGAATTCAAAATAGGCGACTTTGTGTACCTGAAAGTTTCGCCACTAAGAGGAACCAAGAGGTTCAAGGTCAAATAAAAACTAGCGCCAAGATATGTTGGACCTTTCCCGATAAGCGCCAGAAGAGGCGAAGTGGCCTATCAATAGGACCTGCCGGAAACTCTTTCCGATGTACACCCTGTCTTTCACGTGTCACAACTGAAGAAATGTTTGCGAGTACCGGAAGAACAAATCCCCTCGAAAGACGTCCTTATCAGCGAAGACCTCACATACCCCGAACACCCCGTAAAGATTTTGGACGAAGCCGAGAAAAAGACTAGGACCAAGACGTGGCGAATGTACAAGGTACAATGGAGCAACCACACTGAAGATGAAGCCACTTGGGAAAAAGAAGACTTTTTGAAGACCGAGTACCCGAACCTATTCCACGAACGGTAAGAAATCTCGGGGACGAGATTTATTGTTAGGGGGGTAGGTTTGTAACGCCCTGAAAATCGAAGAATTTAAAACCGGAAATTAAAAATCGGAACTTACAAAAACTTTTTGCTAGTTGCTCCTTGATCCTGTTTATTGCCTCTTATTTGCCAGCTTGGTTGCATAAATTTATACATGAGCGATTCATCTCGATGTTTGAGAAAAACCAAACGATTTGAATTTCCACTAGGGAGAAAAATTTCGGAGGTTAGAGTTGGGAATTTTAATATAAAATAGGAAAAGGGTTATGGATTTATAAAAAAATATATTCGGGAACAAAACATGATTTTGGTGGTTGTGTAATATTAATTGGTGAATAAAATGAGTGATAAAATATTGTAAAAGATATATATGAAGTCTAGAAATTATTCGAATCAAAACTATATTTTCTCGAATTTAGGGAAAAAGGATTAAATTAAATGTGTGAAATATATTTTTAACATAATAAAAGTGGGGGAAAGTTTGAAAATATATTTTTAAACTAATGTTGGGAATATTAGATTTTTTTGAATTTTTAGAGTGAAGGGAAAAAGGATTTAGGAAAATAAAGGTGAAAATCGGGAAATTAGGAAAGTGCACTGTTCATCATGCGCCACGTGCTCGACGCCGTACCGTGCCCCGCCCACGCGCGACAAGCGCCGTGCCGCGCCCTCGCCACGCCCGGCCTTGGCCACGCGCCGCGCGCGCGCACGCCGCGCCCGACCCGCCGCGCCGTGCGCCACTCCCGCCGCGCGTCCTCCCTCCCGTACCGACCCCCCCCGCACCGTGCGCCACTCCCGCCGCGCGTCGCTGCCCGTACCGGCCCCGTGCCCGTGCATGCCACGCGCCGCACCCGCACCCGGTCCCGCCGCCGCGCCGCGCCCGCCTCGACTCCGCGCCGGACCCCGCCGCGCCGCGCCACGCGCCGCCCGCGCCGGACCCCGCCGCCTCGCGCACGCGTGTGCATTCGCCGCGCCGGCCCCGCCATCCCGCGCCGCCGCGTTCCTTCCGCCGTACCGCCCGCGCCGGCCCCTTTCCCTTTCCCCCTTCTCGCCGTGGCTATAAAAAGGGCCGAACCCTCCCCGTTTTCCCCACTCGCCGCCACCTTCCCTCCACTACCTCACCGGTTCTCGCCGCCGTGCGCCGCAAGCCGCCGCGAGCCTTGCGCCGGTGCTCCGCCGCCTCCCCTCGCCGTATGCCGTTGCCGCCGGTAAGTCCCCGGGCCGCCGCCCCTCACGCTAGCGTCGGCCGCCGCCGAAAACAGAGAGAAGGGAGGGAGCGCGCGTCGAACAGAGAGGAAGGAAAGGAATAGGAAAAAATGAGAAAAGAAAGAAAAAGAAAAGAAAAAGAAAAAAAGGGAAATATATGGAAAAATTCAGGAAAATTAGGAAAAATATTTAAAAAATATTTGGGCAAAAATATATTGTTTTCTCGTGTATTTTCTCTGTGCAAATTCGGAAATCAAAATCGGATTTTCGAAGATTTCGTTTTCGCGTCGTTTTTAATCCGGGGTTTATCTATTTTCTTTCCACCATTAGAAATATAATCTTTTGGTGCTCAGACCTTCAAAACCTCGAGCACTAATTCTTTTGATCAAGCTTTTTTTAAATTTTATCCCCTTAATTAAATTGGATCGACATTTTGCGAAAACCCTAAAATCCCAAACTCGCTTTTTAAATCGGATTTTATCCCAAAACTCTCGTCCGAACTCGAGTATAATTTTAGGCTAAACATTTGGAGTTGTTTTTATGGTTCTTTTCGATCTCTTGGTATTTTATTGAATTCGATCGAATTCAATTGCTTTTTCACACGCACGGATAGCAACCGAGGAAGCAGGCACTGACTACGTTGAAGACCCCGGCCAACAAGTGTGCGAGCAAGGCAAGTCAACACTTCTCTTTGAACATATTGATCCTACTTTGCAAAATGATTTTGATTTAAATTACAAATTGCATGCTATACACAAATGAGTACCTATGCTTGATATACCCTGCCTTGATGTTGATTACCATTAGAATTATTCTTTTTAACCTTCAATGTGATATAACCGGAGGAATATTTCGGTAAAATGCTTAGCTCTGCTGATATTAGATTCGTGCATACTCATGATTTTACAAAGAAGCTTCATGCTTGGGCAACTATCTTAGGGAAGGTAGTTGAGATATGGCTTGTGGAGACATGAGCGCCACATTGCCTTGATCATGATGAAAATAGTTTTGATGAAAAATAAAAAGTACAAAACGAAGTACAAAACGACTAGAGTACAAGAGGATTTAAGTTCATGGAGCGGGTACTGTCAAAGCAAAGTTATTGAAAGGCTTTGCCGTGACCATCCCATATGAAGGGATGGAAGCTCATTCAATGAGTAGTTGCGGAGTACGGGTAAAGTGTACATCCACTGCAGTGTGAGTAAATCAATCTATTCGAATAGCCGTGCTCGTGGTTAATGAGCGACGTGACAAGTTTCTCCCATGGCTAGACTCATAAATTTTATAATGATGGGATGGGATTGCATAATGATTCTGTGTGCTGGTGGACTCAACTTCTCGAAATGCGAGAAGGGGTGGACTCCCCAGAAAACCTTGACGAACCGGAGGCGGGAAGCCATCCTTGGAAATCACGATGGATGGTAGACAGAACCGTCGCCGTTTTAATATACTCTGAAACTAAAACTTGACTTGGCTAGATATTAGGTTTGTGAAATGATTTGTGAAAATTGGCTTTGTGCAAATGAACCATAGCCATACTTTGAATGACCCTATCATGTGCATCATTCCGTGTCGGCTTGCCGAGTACGTTGGGTACTCACCCTTGCTATACGCACAAACCTTCGATGGAGGAAACGAAGAACCGGAGGACCCCTATGCTTACGCCAAGTGGGCGATGGAGGAGAAGGCGTCTACTAGGTCTTAGTCCCCGGTCGTTGCCTGTGGCAATCGACATGCCCCTGCCTTCCGACTGCTATCTTATCTAAATTCTGCTTTTGGTTGTATCCGGACCAATAGGTCCTATATGTATTGGATATTGCCTTTAGGCCTATTATTGTAATAATTTCGATGTAAGACTATTCGTGCACTTTGCACCTGGTAATTCAGAACTGTATTCGTGGGTACCAAACTACTCGATCCAGGGATATGGTACTATAAACACGAATGATTCCCGTCCTCAAAACGAGGGTCGACACCGCGTGACCATCTTCACTTGCTATAGGTTGGTTGCTGGGTCCCTTTCCAAATACTACTTTGAGGTATTTCACCATGGCAAACATGGCCTTTCCGTTGCGATGCTTTGGCTTAGTACGATGGTCTGCCTTTTCATTAAAATGTTTGCCTCTTCTCCGGACAGGGTGGCTTGCAACAAGAAAGCGACGATGACCCATGTACACTACCTTCTTACAGTGTTTTAGGTACGTACATTCGGTCTCATCCAAACAATGGGTGCAAGCCTTCTACCCCTTGTTTGACTGTCCGGATAGGTTGCCAAGTGCAGGCCAATCGTTGATGGTAACAAACAGCAACCCTCGTAGGTTAAACTCCTCGTGTTTATCCTCATTCCACACAGGGACACCTTTTTTCTTCCACAGTAGTTTTAGATCTTCGATCAGTGGTCTCAGGTACACATCGATGTCGTTACCAGGTTGCTTCGGGCCTTGAATAATAACCGGCATTTGAATGTACTTCCGCTTCATGCATAGCCAACGCGGGAGGTTGTAGATACACATCATTACAGGCCAAGTGCTATTCCCGCTGCTCATCTCTCCAAAAGGATTCATGCCGTCCGTACTTAAGCCGAACCTTAGTTTTCTCGCATCCTCGCCGAAGTCTTTAAATGTTCTGTCGATGTTTCGCCACTGTGACCCATTGGTGGGATGTCTCAGCATGCCGTCTTGTAGGCGTTCTTCCGCGTGCCAGCGCATCATTCTCGCATGCTCCTTGTTCCAGAACAGATGCTTAAGCCATGATATTATAGGAAAATACCACATCACCTTAGCAGGAACCCTTTTCTTCGAAGACCATCGATCAAATTCGCCTAGATCATCTCATCTGATCTTGTATTGAAGAGCTTTACAAACCGGACATGCTTCTAGGTTCTCGTACTCCTCACCGCGGTAGAGGATACAATCGTTAGGACATGCATGTATCTTCTGTACCTCTAGTCCTAGAGGGCAGACTAACTTCTTAGCCTCGTACGTTGATTCCGACAATTTGTTTCCCTCTGGAAAAATGTTCTTCACAAGTTTTAGTAACTCGCCGAATGCCTTGTCACTGACACCATTTTTAGCCTTCCATTGCAAGAATTCCAGCGTGGTACCCAACTTTTTGTGCCCTTGTTCATAGCCTGGGTACAAGGACGTTTTGTGGTCCGCCAACATACGCTGTAATTTCTGCACCTCCTTTTCACCTTCGCAGTCCCCCTGTATGTCGCGCAACATCTGACCAAGGTAATCGGAACCGTCCTTTTCTTCAGCATCCCCGCCCGCCTCGCCTGCTGTATTCTCTTCAAACCCACCGTATTGACCACACTTCGGAATATTGTCGTCATCTTTTTCATCTTCTTTCATTGCAACCCCCACCTCTCCGTGCGATGTCCAACAATTGTAGTGAGGGATGAATCCTGACTGAAACAAGTGGACATGAATAATTCTTGATGTAGAATACTCCTCATTTTTTACACTTTTTGCATGGACAACTTATGAAACCCTTCTGCTTGTTGGCATCGGCCGCACTCAAAAATAATGCACGCCTTGAATAAACTCTGTCGACCATCGATTCGCGTTGTACATCCATATCTGATCCATCTACATGGAATGCACAAAAATCATAAAAAAATCCACAAAATTCAAACCATTTAAATATTATTAAAATAATTATATATATGTAATCAAACAATAATTATATACTGGAGGATGAAGAAGGAGTATAAAAAGGAACCCCATCTTTAGTCCCCGTTGGTGTTACCAACCGGCACTAAAGATCAAAATAACACATACGCAATACTACCGCTGACACATACCATCGAGCAAGTGTAGATACTGCTACTTGTAGGGAAGAATAGGTTGCGCAACAACAAAACGCAAACTAGAGAAACCTGAGGTGATTCGCTTACCTCAAAATATGGTTTTTCTCAGTCGCAAATAGCTGCGGCTTGCAGCTCTGGAGGCCAAAAACAACAACAACGGGAAGCTATGGAGGAGAAGAAGTGGCGGGTAGACGAAGACGGGACGGGTGTGTTGCGGAGAATGAGAGAAATTGAGAGGAACGTGTGGGCTGCGCGATCGCAAATTAGAATTATTTTTAAAAGGTCTTTTAAAGTGGTAAACATAAAATTAATTAATTATTTTAAAAGTTCTTTTTAATGTACATAGTGTACATATTTTTAACTATTTTAACGATCTTAAAATTTCCTTAATTTTCTAATCTACTATCAAATTTTCTATATTTTTTCCTTTGTCATCTATTTTATAACTTTTTTGTCCAAAAGATTCTCTTTCATCATTTTCTATAAATATTTTTTGAGATAAAATTATTCGTACTAAATTCCTACAAATGTAACGTGCTAAGCATACTTTTCTTCCTCTTTATTTTTCCAAACATTTTTCTCAATACAATGTAATGTGCTTTGTAAAATAATTAGTCCAAACAAATTTTGTCTCTCTTCATGTTTGCATAAAAGTCCAGAGATGAAAATGTATAGGAAACAAATGAAAAAACGAAGTGTAAGCATAGATCATAAGAGAAAGAAGTTGCTAACCTTGTAGATAGCAAAGATTCATGTATTATCACCAAAACAAAATCACAAAAAATTTTGGCACCACCTCCCCTCTAGCTAGAGCAAAAGTTTGAAGACAAGTGGAGCTGGCTCGGGTTGGAGGAGGAAGAAGGAGTATAAAAAGGAACGCCATCTTTAGTCCCGGTTGGTGTTACCAACCGGCACTAAAGATCAAAATAATCTTTATCTTTAGTCCCGGTTGGTAACACCAACCGGGACTAAAAATAGGATCTTTAGTCCCGGTTGGTATTACTAAGCGGGACTAAAGATCTCGGTGCCCTGACAGGTTCTAATAGGATTTAAACCGGGACTAAAGATGATCTTTAGTCCTGGTTCGTGAAACGAACCGAGACTAAAGTTTCTAGAGAGCCGTTGCCTTTTTAAATCGAGACTAAAAATATTTTTTTAAATTTTGGATACAACTTCAACCGAAAGTATTGTAAATTTTGATACTTCAACCGTGGTACACAGCCATGGATCGATCGACATGGCACGTGGTGACACGACACCAACGCGCTGAAAATCAAGAGACAGATAAGAAAGCTAGCAAGGGCTCCCTCGTGCAGAAAAGGGTTGCTTCCATTCCTTTCTTCACCACGTAGGCTTCTTCGTTGTGTTCGATCCGGCCACATGCAACCGGGCCTCCTAAAAGCTACTACCGACTCGATCCATCGATTGATAGGAAAAGATTCCCCAGAAGAATTGAATCATGTGCACGCGCCTATATTTGCATTGGATCATCTCTAGCTCCTTGTGTGTCTCTGTGTGACCATTGAGTAGACATGATTGATTGTCCTCATAAGCGCACAAGCACAGCAGGGCAGTAGTACATACAAATTAGAGTAACCGGTGCTAAACCTTTAACGAGGCCTTCTATTTAAGCAGCACAGTATATTTTACTTTGGACTGAAGATTAATCAGAATAGATCAAGGCTAAGTTAGCAACTTTTCATCTAACGCCACATATTTTATAATTTATTGTAAAGGGTATCCACTGTCTCTGTGCTTCGGTCATTCATATTGTAGCCGGTGATCTTATATCCATATCGAAAGAACTGTTCATCGATCTAATGTACTCTTTCTCTCTAGCTATGAACTACTAAACAAGCAAAAACAGTGACGATTAATGATGGCTGGAGTTATATGGGCATAGGCGGACCTAGGGGCGTCGGGTGGGCACCGACATATCCAAATATTTTAGAAAAATAGTAGAATGTAGTATTCATTCATGAGCCTAATTAGTTGGTTTGCCTTGTTCCTTAGCAAACGAAAGCCTTAAGGCCCCAACGCTTGGGCACCTGGCCCTTCGCCTGCTGCCTACGAGCCTTGTATGCATGGCGGCGATGGGCCCAGACGGCTACCATACCAACTACTACTTACTAACTACGTAGTCTTTTACATTTTTATAATTTACAACCTCTGAATCTTTAACCCTCTTCCTCGGACGAGTTTTACTTGAGTGAAATTAAAATGGAAAATCAATAAGTTCAACATCAAATACATGTTTTTATGATTTGTTTGAACTGAATCAACTTAGGGTGTTCTTTCTATTCAAAGGGCGTTCATCATGGGTTGCGGCAACCGACTTGTATTGCTCGCCAAAATTTTTTCTCAACTTCACTGATTTTTCATTAATTTCGACCAAATTTGATCACATTTTGCCAAAATTCTGCTATCGCAGACCTGGGCAAATTTTATTTACAAGAAGAGTATCATACTCCCAAACATGGGCACATCCAGTGCAATTTTTCTAGTCCGCCACTATATACGGGAGAAGGCACAATATAGGTGTAAGAATGGCTGAGGTAACCAACTAGCAGCAATGGTACATCGGTGGCACTTTATTTTAAACTTAGAAAAATCATTACATCCTAAGGCGATGATTTTTTTCTTTGCAAAGTATAAAACATAGGAATCTTTAAACATAGGAAAATACATGTTCATATCATGGTCATGAGTACAGGTATTTGAGGTTATTATGATTATCATTGGAACTTATCAAAACCAAGAAAAACAAAGTCTATTTCTGGTTCTTCAACTATTGCCTCTTTCATCCCTGGATTCTAAAACCCTATAAGAACCTACTTTGCATACATGTAGGGTTCAAGGTGACACTAGGTCCAGTTGTCTTGGAGAGGTTTTGGCACAACATATGGCGCTCTCAAAGACCTAAGATGGGGGGCAATGCTTATCACACTATCTGCATGTCATCTATCTTGTTCATATCTCTTCCACTGTATGACAAGTGAGCCATATAAATACATAGGATCAAAGTGGATGCTACGTGAGTCAAAACCACCATTGGATACTCCACCACAAGCGCTGGCTTAGCTCACTATACCTCCAATATACTAGTGTACATAAATGGTGCTCTCGCTCTCGCTAGCGCTCTCCAGCCTCGTGATGTGAACCCGCTAGGGTTTTGTCCTGATCTTTCGATGAGAGGTGGAGGATAACTCGATTGGAGAAACGGAGATGACGTGAAACGGCCCGACTACAACCGTCCAAGGACGATGCGCCTTAACAACCGATACACCGTCTCCGGTGGTCGACGCGAACTTGCGGTGCGCGACAACCCAACCACTAGGGCACTCGTCCTGCAAGCAATCGTAGAATAAGCAAGAACAAGTAAAACAAGCACTGAAATTGCTAGATATAAAGATGAAAGATTCACTCTGAATTGAACAATATGGCGGGGTTCCGAAGACAAACAGACGGGCAGTCGAGCCGACACGCGCGCTGTGTGCAAGTAGCAAGACGCTAACTCTAATCAACAAAACCCACCCTTCTTGGTGGCGGCTGAAGGTTTAAGAAGAGGGGAGAGACGACCACAGGAGTACCGGGGTCATGCTAAACCCTAGGACGCGCACCTAACGGGCCCAACTTGATACACGGCCCATTGGGCCAAAAGAGGTGACGCAGCACCAAGGACAGAAAACACTCGGTAGAAAAAGGACAATTGCGGCCGCTCCAGGACAGATATTGACATGGGGCCAGATCCATTTGAAAGTAGACTTAACCTTTCCATCAAGTACTTGCACGCCCAAATCAGAGTTCGCATGAAGTCGTGGCGGCCGATAGAACTTGGCACTGTGCTGCAGTCCGAATCCATCCGCGCAAATCCTCTTCCCGTTGGATCCTCTCCATCGTTCCTGAGTAAAACAAAAGTGCATGTGCCTCCAGGATATACGGAAGAGGAACATAAACTTAAGAATGAACTCACCTGATGGTTGAGTTGACGTGCACGAGCGCGGGTTATTGGACCATGAAGTTGTACGTGTGGAGACGTGAATGTATCGGTAGTGTTATGTCCTCATCATCCTCCCCTTCTTGCATTGGAGTCATCCTCGACTCAAGCTCATCTTCGTCTCCCAAATATGACTTTAAATCTGCAAGGTTAAAAGTGGGACTAACCCCAAAATCTGCAGGGAGATTAAGCTTGTATGCATTTTCATTAATTTTTTCAAGCACTTTAAAAGGTCCATCAGCTCTAGGCATCAACTTAGACTTTCGCAAATCAGGAAACCGTTCCTTTCGCAAATGTAACCAAACCAAATCACCAGGTTCAAAATTCAATTGACGTCTACCTTTGTCACCAGCAAGCTTATAGTTAGCATTCATGCGCTCTATGTTTTCTTTAGTTGTTTCATGCAGTTTTAACATCAACTCAGCACATTGTTTAGCATCAAAATTCAATTTTTCAGAAGATGGCAAAGGCATTAAATCAATAGGAGCACGAGGCAAAAATCCATAAACAATCTCAAAAGGGCACATCTTTGTAGTGGAATGCAATGAACGATTGTATGCAAATTCAATATGAGGCAAACATTCTTCCCACCTCTTAATATTTGTCTTTAGAATAACCCTTAACATAATAGACAAAGTCCTATTCACAACTTCAGTTTGCCCATCAGTTTGGGGATGACAAGTAGTAGAAAACAAAAGCTTAGTCCCCAATTTTGCCCACAAAGTTCTCCAAAAATGGTTGAGAAATTTAGTGTCACGGTCTGAAACAATGGTGTTTGGCACACCATGCAAGCGAACATCCTCCCGAAAGAACAAGTCGCAATATGAGTAGCATCATCGGTTTATGACATGGTATGAAATGTACCATTTTAGAAAACCTATCCACAACCACAAAAATGCTATCTCGCCCTCTTGGTCCTAGGCAAGCCCAACACAAAATCCATTGAAATATCTTCCCAAGGAACACTAGGAACAGGTAGAGGAATATACAAACCATGGGGATTTAAGCGTGACTTAGCCTTTTGACATGTCGTGCAGCGAGCCACAAATCTCTCCACGTCTCTTCTCATCCTCGGCCAAAAGAAATGGCCAGCAAGGATGTCCTCCGTCTTCTTGGCACCAAAGTGCCCCATCAACCCACCGCCATGCACTTCCTGCAGCAACAACAAACGAACAGAGCTAGCTGGAATGCATAGCTTGTTAGCTCTAAAAATAAACCCATCATTGAAGACAAATCTGTTCCATGTCCTTTCATCCTTACAGTGCAACAACACATCTTTAAAATCATCATCATTCACATATTGGGCTTTGATTGTTTCTAGGCCAAAGATTTTGTAGTCAAGTTGTGTCAAGAAAGTATATCTCTTAGACAAAGCATCAGCAATGATATTCTCCTTTCCCTTCTTGTGTTTAATGACATAAGGAAAAGATTCAATAAATTCAACCCATTTAGCATGCCTACGATTTAGTTTGCCTTGACTACGAATATGTTTTAAAGATTCATGATTAGAATGTATGACAAATTCCTTGGGCCATAAATAATGTTTCCATGTTTCCAGAGTTCTCACAAGAGCATACAATTCTTTATCATAAGTAGAATAATTCAGAATAGGCCCACTCAATTTTTCAGTGAAATATGCAACGGGTTTTCCCTCTTGTAGCAAAACACCACCTAATCCAATCCCACTAGCATCACTTCGAGTTCAAAAGTCTTATTAAAATCTGGAAGTTGGAGGAGAGGTGCATGTGTCAACTTATCTTTTAACATGTTGAAGGCGTTCACTTGTGCGGTGCCCCACGTGAAAGGCGCTCCCTTCTTTGTAAGCTCATTCAGCGGTGCAGCAATGATGCTGAAATCCCGCACGAAGCACCGATAAAATCCTGCAAGTCCTAAAAAGCTTCGAATCTGTGTGACCGTTTTAGGAGGCGGCCAACTCTGAATTGCCTCGACCTTGGCTTGATCAACCTCAATTCCCTGCGGAGTAACAACATAGCCAAGAAACGATACGCGATCGGTGCAAAAACTGCACTTCGTAAGGTTACCAAACAAACGTGCATCACGCAAAGCATTAAAAACAGCACGTAAATGATCAAGGTGTTCCTCTAAAGATTTGCTATAAATCAGAATATTATCAAAGTATACCACCACAAATTTGCCAATGAAAGCACGCAAAACCTCATTCATCAACCTCATGAAAGTGCTAGGTGCATTAGTTAAACCAAAAGGCATCACTAACCACTCATATAATCCAAACTTAGTTTTGAAAGCTGTTTTCCACTCTTCTCCCAACTTCATACGAATTTTGTGGTATCCACTACGCAAATCAACTTTAGAGAAGACAGTAGAGCCACTCAATTCATCAAGCATATCGTCTAACCTAGGAATTGGATGACAATATCTAATGGTAATGTTATTAATAGCTCTACAATCAACACACATACGCCAAGATCCATCTTTCTTAGGAACCAAAATCACCGGCACAACACATGGACTAAGAGACTCTCATACGTACCCTTTATCAAGCAACTCCTGAACTTGACGCTGAATCTCCTTGGTCTCGTCAGGGTTGGTTCTGTATGGCGCGCGGTTGGGTAGTGAAGTCCCCAGAATCAGATCGATTTGATGCTCAATTCCACGCACCGGTGGCAGCCCCGGTGGTACATCTTGGGGAAAAACATCCTCATACTCATGCAAAAGATTAGTGACCGCAGGTGGAAAAGAAACAGGTATATCCTCAAAGGAAAACAAAGCATCCTTGCATACAAAAGCATAGCAAACAATTTCAGTTGTATCCAAATTGGCAACATCAGATTTAACAGCAGGCATGCAAGAACCTTTCAATTGAATCTCATTTTTATTGTCAGATTTAGATTCGCTCTTGTTATGTTGCACTTGTTCTTTGGCTACAATCTGATTTTCACTTATAGCATGGACCCGATTCTTTTCTTTCTTAGCTCTAGCAACATCATCCTCAAAAACAGCTTCAGGGGTCATGGGATGCAACACAATTTTCTTATCATGGTACATAAAAGAATACGATTTGATCTACCATGATGAATAGAATCCATATCAAATTGCCATGGCCTACCTAACGAGAATATGACAAGCTTGCATAGGTACAACATCACACTCAACAACATCACGATATGTTCCAATTGCAAAATTAATGCGCACCAGCTTGGTTACCTTTGCCTTATCACTGTTGTTTAGCCATTGAATGTGATATGGGTGGGGATGCGGTTTGGTGCTGAGTGCAAGCTTCTCCACCATTTCGCTGCTAGCCAAGTTGTTGCAGCTTCCTCCATCGATGATCAAGCGGCAAGAATGCTCTTTAATGACGCACTTTGTTTGGAACAAAGTGTGCTGCTGATTTTGCTTGGCCTTCTCCATTTGTGTGCTGAGCACACGCTGCACAATGAGGCTGTCGTAGCGTTCCACAACATCAGCATCAATATGTTCTTATGGTCCCTCATCTTTATCTGCATGGTCAGCTGAAAGCAAAGCAAGTGTATCTTCATCGAAATCACTAGCCGAGGAATACTCACCATCATCTTTGACTACCAAAACACACTTTCGGGGCGATCCACGCTGGACATGCCCATAGCCCTTGCAACCGTGACATTGAACATCTCTTGTTCTCCCGGTGGATGCAACGAAGGAGCACTCGTGGCTGGCTGCTGGGCTGTCTTAGTCGGTGCACTAACAACCAGAACACGTGGCTTGTCGCTGGATGGAGAAGGTGTCAACCGCCGGGGTGTGGAAGATGGCAAAGGAGTAGAAGTCATGCGTGGCAGCCATAATATCGATTTTCCTGCAGAAAAATTAGTCTTGGCACTAGCACGTCATCCTGCACTTCCCTTTCAGCTTTGCAAGCAAGATGAAACAATCGAGTCATATTAGTGTAATCTTTGTAGTCCACAATGTCAAAGATCTCACGGTTTAGACCACCAAAAAATCTAGCCATAGCAGCATCCTCTGACTCGTCTAAATTACAGCGAAGCATGCCCATTTGTAATTCCTGATGATATTCCTCTACACTTTTAGCACCCTGCCTCAATTGTTGCAATTTTTTTTAACAAATCACGTGCATAGTAAGAAGGAACAAATCTAGCCCGCATGACCCGGTTCAAAGCATCCCAAGTCTGTGGCATGTTGTTAGGATTTTTCTTGCCATGTTCTATCCACCACATAGAGGCAAAAGCAGTGAACTCACTAGTAGCAGCTCTAACTCTAGAGGTCTCAGGGAATTCATGGCATGCAAATTTTTGATCAACAGCAATCTCCCATGTAATGTATGCATCAGGGTCATATTTTCCATCAAAAGGAGGTATCTTAAATTTGACTTTAGAAAAAGCATCTTCATTATTGCATACCTCTCGTCGGCGGTGTTCTCCCATGCCTCTACGGTTGTACATAGCCAATGGCGATCACGAACGTTGCGGTCATCATGTTCAGTGTCAGCGGTATAGTCACCATCGAAGTTGTCCTCACCGTACTCACCATCAATGTCGTCTTCATCATGCTGATCATGGCCTCGAGCATTGAGGTTATCAAAATGCCTCACAAGTGTCAATACGCGCAACCGATGCCTCCAACCCGGCGAGCCTGGTTGTGGCGTCGATCTGTGTGGCCTCCAGTTGCCCGATCTTGTCATTCGTCACCTGCAAATCTGCATCAAGTCCTTCTGTGTGCCGCTTCACTTCCCTTGCAAAATGTTGTATGATGCATCTGGTGCATGGAAAATGGGATGCACCTTCTTCTTCCTCCGAGCTTGCCATGGTTAATATAACAAAACAACAACGAAAACAGTTGACAAGAATTAATCCCTACAACTATTGGGGTGTGGCTACTAAAAGGCGCTCGCTCTCAGCTTATCTCACAAGCTCTTACCAGTTCTTACCATGCTCACAGGAGGGGTGACGACAACCGACAAGTCTGCAACCGTGGAACGAGGTGTATCGGCGCCGTAGCAACAAGGCCTGTTGTCAAGCTGTAGTCGTATGTGTGGAGCTGTAGGAGGGTTGAAAGTAATGCACAAGGAAGTACTAGCAACCACGTTAGTCAAAGCAAATTGAGTAAACGCTCAAGGTCGGTACCGTGTTGGTCCTAGGCTAGACGAAGTAGAGACGCGAGCCTACCCACAAAGAACGCCACAAGATACTAACCCAAACAGACATGATCATAGGAAGGTGGAGACAAAGGGGACTAGGTGGAAGGAAGGTTCTCACGAGTCGGCCCCTTTCTTTCTTTTTTTTTTGCTCTTTTTTCTTTTTTTTCTGTTTTCTTTTTTTCTTTTTTTGCTGTTCTCTCTCTAGTGCTGAGGAGAGAGATACGACTTTTTTATTTTTTGATATTTTATTCACAACCAGGGGCCCACTAGAACCAACCACAAAAATTCTTAGCTCAAACGAACAAATATGAGGCATGTGGAATTTTTCAAAGTTCTACCGAAAGGGGTTCTGAAGCTTCTCGGCTCAAAAACAGAATTTTGCAAGCGGAATTTGGCAATTTTAAATTTGCCAAATCCGGCGAGTCTGTATGTAAAATTTCCTGAAGATGTCCGTGGATATATTATATGCCTAATTTTTAGTCCGTATGAAAAAGATATCACTGTTTTAAAGAAGGTTACTCGAATCAGGGTTCTATTTCCTTTCTAGTGGCGGCAGGATCAAAGGCAACAGATCAACCAAGGATGTAAAGTGACTTGGTGGATGGAAAGTGATTTGGTGGATGGAAGCGATGGTGGTGATGACGGCTAAAACAAAGGTGGTGGTGTTGGTGGTGACGGTGGCGATGTACAGTGGCAAGAACTCAAAACTCTAATCGCCCAAACACTAAAACCAGCACATTGACAAACCATGCAATCGAAGACTCAACAAGCCCTAACTAAGCAGTCCTAGTAAAAAAAGGCTCAAAGGGTTTTTAGGATTGCGGAGAACTAATCTACTATTTTTTTGGCTTTTTCTGGACTATAGGCAAAAAATTAAACAACGAAGGGTAGAAAATCTCTCACCGATCAACCGCGCTCTGATACCAACTGATGTGAACCCGCTAGGGTTTTGTCCCGATCTTTCAATGAGAGGTGGAGGACAACTCGACTGGAGAAACGGAGGCGACGTGAAACGGCCCGACTACAACTGTCCAAGGATGATGCGCCTTAGCAACCGATACACCGTGTCCGGTGGTCGACGCGAACTTGCGGTGCGCGACAACCCCGCCACTAGAGCACTCGTCCTGCAAGCAATCGTAGAACAAGAAAGAACAAGTAAAACAAGCACTGAAATTGCTACATATAAAGATGAAAGATTTACTCTGAATTGAACAATATGGCGGGGTTCCGAAGACAAACAGATGGACGGTCTAGCCGACACGCGCGCTGTGTGCAAGTAGCAAGACGCTAACTCTAATCAACAAAACCCACCCTTCTTGGTGGTGGATGAAGGTTTAAGAAGAGGGGAGAGACGACCACAGGGGTGTCGGGGTCGTGCTAAACCCTAGGACGCGCCCGTAACGGGCCCAACTTGATACACGACCCATTGGGCCAAAAGAGGTGACGCAGCACCAAGGACAAAAAACACTCGGTAGAAAAAGGACAATTGCGGCCGCTCCAGGACAGATATTGACATGAGGCCAGATCCATTTGAAAGTAGACTTGATAACCTTTCCATCAAGTACTTGCATGCCCAAATCGGAGTTCGCATGAAGTCGTGGCGGCTGTTAGAACTTGGCACTGTGCTGCAGTCCGAATCCACCCCGCGCGAATCCTCTTACCGTTGGATCCTCTCCATCGTTCCTGAGTAAAACAAAAGTGCACGCGCCTCCAGGGTATAAAGAACAGGAACATAAACTTAAGAATGAACTCACCTGATGGTTGAGTTGACATGCACGAGCGCGGGTTATTAGACCATGAAGTTGTACGTGTGGAGGCGTGAATGTATCGGTAGTGTTGATGTCCTCATCACCTCGCAACCTCCACCACCTCCCTTGCAACCAGTTTCTCCTCCATCTTCACTACAGCCCAAGATGCTGATCTCTAGTACCCTCTTACTCGTCGGTGGCTGGTCATGGGCTCCTCCTCGGATCTGGCAGACAAACTCGATTTTAATCGGGGTCTGACTTTCTAGGATGAGGTTCGGCAGCACTTCAAATTCCCGGTACATCATCCTTCGTCGTCGCCCTCCAGCTCTTTCTTCCTGCTTGTTACCTTTTGCCGTTTTCTGTTTTGGCTCTCGGAGGAATCAATTTCGTTGGCTCTTCAATCTTGCTTGGGGGGCAAAGCTTCATATCTTTATGTTACGTTCCTAAGTAACAACCATTTTCGGTTTTTGGTGTTCTCCAAGCATATGGGTTTTCACATCTACAAACTTTGTCGTGTCACTGCTGAGGTCTTTGATTGTTATTTTCATTTGTGGAACAATGGCACACCTCGTTGGGAGCGTGAAAAATGTCTCTGAGAGATTGAACAGGAAAAGGAATGGATAAGGTCATCTCCAAAAGTTCTAGAAAGAAGTCTCTTAAGAATGCCAAGAAAGTTTCCTTTGCCAAAAATTTGATCTTATCTCTAGTTAAAAGGCTAGTAAAGTCAAAGTTTATCCCCTTTGGTGTTTTTTCTCTTCTGATTCATTAAAATATTCTTGAGCCTTCTTTCTGTAAGCTTGACTTTGGTAATCCTTCCCTAGGTCCGAAGGAAAAACTGAAACAGGAGCTGGTGCTTTGACCATGCTTGAAATGGTCACCCGTGTCATGTCGCCATACTCGCATTCAAGGCGCCGAGCGTAGCACCAATCTGGCTGCCACAAAATCTCTGAGGGCTCGTTCTCCCACTTCAAAATCCCTGGTTTTTAGGATTTGTTCTTCCTGTCTCAATCCGGGTCTCGCCGGCTTTAATTGGTCGGGGAGAACCCGTTGCTGCCTCTACTCAAAACTTGGAAACACTTCAAAATGTTGCATGGGACGTTCACCCTCTGCCTGCCGCTTGGTGTGGCAACTAAAGTCATCCGAGCCTACTTCCCGCACTCACGTCGGGAATAGTGTTACTTGTGCCAACCCTCATATCCTCTAGGCTCAAAGGGATGTATCTGGGAAACAAACCGACGCCTTCGCTTCTCGTGCTCATCGTTCTCTCGGCAAAGAACAACAACCACCGGCTTTTCGCCCTTTTTCTCTGCCACATCCCCAATCCTGCAATCTCCACCAAAACATTCCCTCCAAGCTATAGGAAAAATCTCCCTATCTCTCACCGACCAATGACAACTTGGACCCTTTGTCGATGGGTAGGTCCCAATCTCTCGCCGAAGGCTACCGGCTGAGTTGAGGAGGCCATAGCCTAGAGGCTAGTGGAGGTCGGCTAGTTGGTCTAAACTACCGCCCGGAGGCTTATGGTAGTTCCAACCTCGACCGGGGGATGGTCCGGAAGCCATCATCCGAGTCGGCAAAGCCACAACCCGGAGGCCAGTGGCGGTCGGCGAGTTGGTTAGAACTGCTGCCCAAAGGCTTATGGTAGTTCCAACCTTGACCGGAGGGTGGCCCGGAAGCCATCGCCCGAGTCGGCAAAGCCACGGCCCAAAGGCCAGTGGTGTTCGGTGAGTTGGTCCGGACAACCGCTCGAAGGCTCGTGTAATCCCGAAACCGACTGGGTTCTGACCCGGAGGCTAGGAATCGAGTCGATTGGGTGTTAGCCCAATGGCTGAAGATAGTTGATGAAGTCGAAAGGTGGCCCTCTGACAGTTTTAGATGGAGTGCCATCACATCTCATTAAGGGTGTGAGAACCGGTATTGTGCATTGGCTAGTCGAACTCCTAGTTGCCCACTTTTCCCCAGGCTACAGGCAGGGTTGACGGTTAAGATGGAAAAAGTGGTGTACTTTGGCGGCGATTTCCCTGGAATGTGCAACGGAGGCCTTGCGGACGCCATTAGCCATTCCATATAACCAACGGTTCTGATTTACCCTAGAGATGATGCAGCGTGCGAGGGAGATGGATGGGCGAGGGCGCTTCAGATTCCCCACGCCCATTATTAATGGCACTGTGCACGTTTTCCAAAAATGACGGCGCCAGGCCCAACATTGTCCCTCTTTTTAAGCCTGGTCATTCCAACTTCCTGAAGGGTTACGCGGAAGCTACGCTAGCCGAAAACAAAAATTTCTACCGCGCAAACCAGGAACACTTGCAAGTAAGGGCCGATAGATCGTTACCGATTGGAGTGTGCAGCGGAAATAGTCAATCAGGGCTATCCGATCCGTAACAGTGTAGCCGATTCTCGCAAGCCGACAGCCGATACCCGGGGACAGCCGATTGCCAATCAGCCGATTCGCGGATGCCGTAGCCGATCCGAAGCCGATCAACGGCGCGCAACGTAGCAGCGCCTCTACGGTATCCACACGTCCGGGGACAAAACGCCGTACACCCGTGTGCTAGCACGCGATGCAAGGCTAGGGTTTGGCTCGAAAGTGGGGAGGGTTTCCGTGGAGATTGATCTCGGCGACTTCTTGCACGCGATGCAATTGACGTGCCGCAACTCTCCACCCCTCCCTCCTTTATATAGAGTTGGCCGATCGGGACTAGTGGCCGATCAGGACTCTATTTTGAATCGGATCCTATCCGAATCTCACGAGTTGGCTGCCCATACGTCGTAAGCCCATAGGACTCTATCCGATCGGATCCCTATCCGATCGAGCCGTATCCGAGTCCAACTCGAATATCTATTCTATCCCCTTAAGCGTGCGACCCTGTAGGTTCAGGTATACTCGGTTTCGGCTATAGTCTAACTTAGCGGACCGTCGGCTCGAGTCCAACTCAGCCGACAATGTCACACGGCGCCTAGCGGCACATATTGACACCATAGTATACAAGAATATAATATCAGCTCTGAACACGTAATGTGTACACAAATCCCTTTGCCTCACGATACCGGTTAAGCTATAGGCAAGATGTGTGCCATCCCTTCAATAGCTTAACCATTCACTCGAACCGTATTGGATTATCGTACGTTGATTGACTCCTCAATCAACTTAGCATGGCCATGCATTTCCATAATCCATTACCTCGAGGGCCCAGAGATATCTCTCCAAAGGAGGGGCAAATTCCATCTTGATCACTCACATCCCACTCCATGTTTCATAGCAAACCCAAAAACTACCTTTATAACTACCCGATTACGGAATAGCGTTTGGTAGTCCCAAAGTAGGCTACTACACATGTTGGAATCCATGGTGATCTCGGTCTAAGGACTTTGTACCAACACTACCCGAGACCAACTAATGGCACATTAATTCTGTAGTGTCTCATGGTGGGTCTATCCAACAATGTGTTCTTCAACACATATGTCCATGTTTATTGATTTGGTATCTTCATACCCATGATCTATGAGACATGATCATCAATCAATAAACATGCCGATCTTAGAATCATATTTGTTCCAATAATATGACATATGATCGAGGATCGTTTAGAAATAGATTCATACATAAAGAGTCTCTTAAATAAGTCACGTACTTATTGATCAATACAAGATGTCTATTTCATGGAACTGAATAACACTTTATTCATAAATACATAAACATTGACGTGATATCCAACATCTCCATATTGCCTCTAGGGCATATCACTAACAATCTCCCACTTGCACTAGAGTCAATCATGCAAGTATCTAATACCCATTGCTCTTGTGTGCGCCTCATGCTTCGGGGAGGAGAGGTTTTGTCGCGGATCGGCTATGTTGAGATCCGTGTGCACTTTGCATATCTTGACATCACCTCTGTCCACAATCTCGTGGATGAGATGATATCGCCGAAGTATGTGTTTGGACTTCGATGTGACCTCGGCTCCTTGGCTTGCGCAATGGCTCCACTATTGTCACAATAGAGAGACATTGGACCGTCGTACTAGTAATCACACCAAGCTCGAAACGAATTTCTTGATCCAAACAGCCTCCTTTGCAGCTTCCGAAGCAGCAATGTACTCGGCCTCTGTTGTAGAATCAGCAACGGTATCCCGCTTGGAACTCTTCCAGTGATGCGCCTCCGTTCGGGCGAGACACGAACCCAGTTGCGATCTATAATCATCCTTGTCTGTTTGGAAGCTAGCATCGGTGTAACCACTTACAACGAGCTCTTCTTCACCTCCATAGACTAGGAACATATCCTTAGTTCTTATCAAGTACTTAAGGATATTCTTTACTGGCATCCAGTGACCTTCACTGGATCCGGGTATCTGCTCGTAGCACTCAAAGCGTACGAGACATCAGGCGTGTACAAAGCAAGGCATACATGATGGATCCAATTGCCGAAGCATATGGAACCATACCCATCTTATTCCGCTCATCATGTGTCGAGGACACCGATTCTTGCTAAGATTAATGCCATGTGACATGGGCAAGAAACCTTTCTTGGAATCATGCATGTTGAACCTTTTCAACACCTTGTCAATGTATGTACTTTGGCTTAATCCAATTAGCCTCTTGGATCTATCTCTATAGATCCGAATGCTAATATATATGCTGCCTCCCTAAGTCTTTCATGGAAAAACTATTTTTCAATGAAGACTTGACGGATTCAAGCATAGGGATATCATTTCCAATCGGTAATATGTCATCCACATATAAGATTAGAAATACAATTGTGCTCCCACTGACCTTTTTGTAAACACGGGCCTTTTCTTCATTTTTGATGAAACCAAACACTTTGATTACTTCATCAAAATGAATATTCCAACTCCGAGATGCTTGCTTCAATCCATAAATGGATTTCGTAGCTTGCATATCTTTCCAGTGATTCTGGATCGACAAAACCCCGAGGTTGTATCATGTATACATCCTCGCTTAGGTTTCCATTTAGGAAAGCCGTTTTGACATCCATCGCCATATCTCATAATCGAAATATGCAGCAATCGCTAGGATAATCCGAATAGATTTAAGCATTGCGACGGGCGAGAAGGTTTCATCATAATCAACTCCTTGAATCTGTTTAAAACCTTTCGCCACCAATCGCGCCTTATAGATGTGAACATTTCCATCCATATCGGCCTTTTTCTTAAAAACCCATTTACACTCAATGGTTTTGACACCATCGGGTGGATCAACCAAGTTCCAAACTTGATTGTCGTACATGGATTCTATTTCGGATTTCATGGCTCCAAGCCACTTGTTGGAATCGGGTCCCACCATCGCTTCCTCATAGGTCTTAGGTTCATCGTTGTCCAACAATAATATATCACGTTGTTCCGCATCTGTGTACTGTCGGCGCACCCACGTGATCTTTAAGATCTCCGTGGGGCTGGTGTATCTACAACTGGTGGCGCAACACTTTGTTCCTCCCGTTGTGGTTCTCGTGGTCGCGAAACGTTTTCGGTGTTTCTTGAACTTCTTCAAGATGCACCTGCTCCCACTAACCCTTCTTGAAAGAAACTCTTTCTCCAAGAAGGCACCATGTCGGGCGACAAACACTTTGCCTTGTTCTCGATTATAAAAGTAATATCCCTTAGTTTCCTTAGGATATCCCACAAAGAAGCACTTGTCGATTTGGGTGTGAGCTTGTCGGATTGTAAACGTTTTACATAAGCCTCACATCCCCAAATTTTGAGAAAAGAAAAACTAGGGGGTTGCCCTGTCCTTATCTCATATGGTGTCTTTTCAACGACTTAGATGGAACTCTATTTAGTGTTAGTGCAGTGTTTCAAGAGCATATCCCCGAAGGATAACGGAAGATCACTTTGGCTCATCATCGACCGCACCATGTCCAACAAGGTGCGATTTCTTCGTTCGGACACTCCGTTCCATTGTGGAGTTCTGGCGGAGTCAACTGTGGAACAATTCCACAATCTTTCGGATGATTACCAAACTCTTGGCTCAAGTATTCCCTCCACGATCGATCGTAGAAACTTGATTGTTTTCCCTAAATGATTCTAGTACTTCATTCTGGAATTCTTTGAACTTTTCAAAGGATTCGGACTTATGCCTCATTAAGTAGATATAGCCATATCTACTAAAGTCATCGGTAAAGGTAATGAAGTACGATAACCACCTCGGCCGTTGAGCTCATTGGTCCACATACATCGGTATGTACGAGTGCCAACAAGTCACTTGTTCTCTCACGTGCCCGTGAAAGGTGCCTTTGTCATCTTACCAAGTAAACAAGACTCACATGTCTCAAATGATTCAAAATCAAAAGAGTGAAGCAATCCATCCTTATGGAGCTTCTCCATGCGTTTCTTATTTATATGGCCTAAGCGACAATGCCGGATAAACATGGGGTTTATATCATTAGAGAGTTGCCTTTACGTATTAATGTTATAGATGGGAGATGCTTCAAGATTCAAAACGTATAATCCATTCACCAATGGAGCATGAAAATAGAGCATATCTCGAGATATATTGAACAACCATTGTCCATTGATCTAAAATCATATCCTTCCGCTTGCAAACATGAAGCGGAAATAACGTTTTGACATAGTGTTGGAACACAATAACAATTATTCAATTCCAAAACTAATCCCGAAGGTAGATGAAGTGGTGCTGTGCCGAAGAAGCGTAGCAACGCTTGCTCCATTGCCGATGCGCAGTTTCACCTCGCTCCTTCTCAATCCTCTACTTCTTCTCATTCCCTGCAACGATTTGCAAATATGAGCTACTGATCCGGTATCAAATACCCAAGAGTCGGTAGGTGAAGTAGCAAGATTAATGTCTATAACATTAATACCCGGCGAAGTCGTACTTTGCTTCTTTTTGAGATCCTTCATGTACTTCTTGCAGTTCTCTTCCAATGGCTGTCTCCTTGCAATAGAAGCAAACGGCATCGATGCCGCCGACCCTTCTTGCCCTTCTTTGCATTGGAGGCACTCGCGATCTCATCGGGAGTTAACTTCCTCTTGGTGCAAAGTTTCTTGACGGTGGTTTGCGCTTTGCCTTCGCATCATCATCACGTGATGACCGTTTTTCGGATACTCTCCTCACTGTCTTTAGCATCCCATGCAATTCAGCCAAGGTTCTATCCATATTGTTCATGTGATAGTTTAATATGAATGGCTCGAAGCTCGGAGGGAGCGGCCGGAGAATCACATCGTAGCCAACTCTTGGCTAAGGGGAAAACCTAGTTTTCCGGACTCTCGATATAGCCAATCATCTTTATCACATGCGGACGACGGGATTCCCTCAACAAGCTGCACGCAAACAAGGACTTTGAGGTGTTGAACCTCTCGGCCCGAGCTTGGTTCTCAAACATGCCACGCAGTCCCCGAATAATAGTGTGAGCATCGCTGCTCTCATATTGCTTCGAAGCTCGGGGACATTGTAGCAAGGATGAGACGCTTATATCTAGGACATCATTAGTGTGCTTCTCGTAAGCTCTCCGTGCGGTTGCGGTGGCATTATTTGGCAAATCCTCGGGATAGGGTACTTCAAGAACGTACTCCTTACACTCTTGCTTGAGAACAATTCTCAAGTTGCGATACCAATCCATAAAGTTTGTTCCATTTAATTTTTTCTTTCGAGAATAGATCGCAAATTAAAGGTACTGGGTGTAGTATTAGCCGCCATTTATTCTACAACGAGAAAAAGCAAAGTTTAGCACAATGTTTATGCTATGTCTATTGTTAAACAATTTAACACTAGACTCCCATTACGTATTTTCCACCTTCCCTCTAGGTTACGTATTGGGTCAAGATCCACATGTTTATTAATTTTCTAGTGAGCTTTGGCATCACTGCTAGAAAATTAGTAACATCGGTAAGCAACACCTTGCTAATCACATCTCTATGTGACTCTTGTTGTTGGTGTGGCATCTCCATGCCCCGGCGCCAACCTATGCCCCAAGGCCCAAAACTGTTTTGATAGCCTTGTTAAGTAAACCAAATGCTCCTGCATGTATATGTCGACATATACCCCTCGTGTTATGATAGAGAATGGCACTCGCTTTGGCGGACCCACCATTGACGAGCATAACGGTGGCGGGTGCAACATTTGGAAGGGCATCATTACTACTTAATTTTGCGAGGGATGCTATCCTATCAAACAAACATATCACATATGAAAGCAAGAAGAATAGCATATAGTGAAATAGTATGGGCCCCTTCACATGGTGATCTCCATCTCCATGCTTGGTGTACGGGATCTCCATCTTCATCACCGTTCTTTCGAGTGCCGAATGCTTGATTTCTTCAAACTAAACTACTACTATAGAAGCTCTAATTGAAGATTACATCGACTCGCAGTCGTGAAAGAATATTACAAGCATTGCACGTATGAAAGAATATTACGGGATTGCACATATGAAAGAATATTACATGCATCACATGCATCTCATACATCTCATACATACAATAGGGCCATACCATCTAAAAGCATTCTCTGCAAAAACAAGTTAGGCGTAGAAACGTTTTCTACTTATCGCGAGCTACAGCATCGAGACGACCTATAAGGGGGTACGCACACGGCGGTCCCCTCGCGGGGGTCGAGGGGAAGCCGCCCTCGCGGGTTTCCGGGCAGCGCCGAACACCACACGAAATTCATAGATCCAATCTATGAATTTCGCTTTGGAAACCATATCGGCATAAACATATTATGCCGTCCCGATACACTATCAAGGGAGATGGTTTGCGTAGGCGCGAGGCAGCTAACAAGATCGGACTACGAGATAGCTTCGGCATAATCACATTATACCGTTCCGATACACTATCAAGGAACGCTATCTCGAACCCAACTCAAACCGAGTTATATGGAAATTGCTTCGACGTAATCACATTACGCCGTTCCGATACACTATCAAGGAACACAATTACCATTAACTCTCCTCAACGATCCCGTAAAACCGATTGATCTAATCAACCCGTGCGCAAAACTTGTTCCAGATCCAATCTAAAACCCAAACTAAGCAAGATTAGCTCGATACCACCGAAGGGTTACGCGGAAGCTACGCTAGCCAAAAACAAAAATTTCTACCGCGCAAACCAGGAACACTTGCAAGTAAGGGCCGATAGATCGTTACCGATTGGAGTGTGCAGCGGAAACAGCCAATCAGGGCTATCCGATCCGGAACAGTGTAGCCGATTCTCGCAAGCCGACAGCCGATACCCGGACAACCGATTCGCCAATCAGCCGATTCGCAGATGCCGTAGCCGATCCGAAGCCGATCAAAAGCGCGCAACGTAGCGCGCCTCTACCGGTATCCACACGTCCGGGGACAAAACGCCGTGCACCCGTGTGCTAGCACGCGATGCAAGGCTAGGGTTTGGCTCGAAAGTGGGGAGGGTTTCCGTGGAGATTGATCTCGGCGACTTCTGTTGCACGCGATGCAATTGACGTGCCGCAGCTCTCCACCCCTCCCTCCTTTATATAGAGTTGGCCGACTGGGACTAGTGGCCGATCAGGACTCTATTTTGAATCGGATCCTATCCGAATCTCATAGAGTTGGCTGCCCATACGTCGTAAGCCCATAGGACTCTATCCGATCGGATCCCTATCCGATCGAGCCGTATCCGAGTCCAACTCGAATGCCCGTTCTTATCCCCTTAAGCGTGCGACCACAGTAGGTTCAGGTATACTCGGTTTTGGCTATAGTCTAACTTAGCCGACCGTCGGCTCGAGTCCAACTCAGCCGACTGTCACACACGCCTAGCAGCACATATTGACACCATAGTATACAAGAATATAATATCGGCTCGAACCTGTAATGTGTACACAAATCCCTTTGCCTCACGATACCGGTTAAGCTATAGGCAAGATGTGTGCCATCCCTTCAATAGCTTAACCATTCACTCGAACCGTATTGGATTATCCGTCCGTTGATTGACTCCTCAATCAACTTAGCATGGCCATGCATTTCCATAATCCATTACCTCGAGGGCCCAGAGATATCTCTCCAAAGGAGGGGCAAATTCCATCTTGATCACTCACATCCCACTCCATGTTTCATAGCAAACCCGAAAACTACCTTTATAACTACCCGATTACGGAATAGCGTTTTGTAGTCCCAAAGTAGGCTACTACACATGTTGGAATCCATGGTGATCTCGGGTCTAAGGACTTTGTACCAACACTACCCGAGACCAACTAATGGCACATTAATTCTGTAGTGTCTCATGGTGGGTCTATCCAACAATGTGTTCTCCAACACATATGTCCATGTTTATTGATTTGGTATCTTCATACCCATGATCTATGAGACATGATCATCAATCAATAAACATGCCGATCTTAGAATCATATTTGTTCCAATAATATGACATATGATCGGGATCGTTTAGAAATAGATTCATACATAAAGAGTCTCATAAATAAGTCACGTACTTATTGATCAATACAAGATGTCTATTTCATGGAACTGAATAACACTTTATTCATAAATACATAAACATTGACGTGATATCCAACATCTCCATGTTGCCTCTAGGGCATATCACTAACACTTCCTTTCATCTCACACCATCTTTTTGCCAAAAGAAAACTTCAAGACTCCCGCCTCCTTGGTCTTCTGTTGTCTCAAAGCTTTCTAAGGCTCATGGAGTCCTCTCTAAGTTCCCCAGAAAGCGGGAACTGGAGCGATAGCCCCGATCATCATCAACCAGTAAAGTCCTGAATCCTAGCCTTTACTCAAATGCTTTCTCTCTTTTCTCTTCTTGTCTGTTTTTCTATTGGAACCTCACCTGCCAGGTGTTGGTGCCATGGCATGGTGTTGGAGCCCACCCAGTGTTGTCGTGACTAGACGTCATGAGAAAGTTGCCCCCCATTGTGACGGCCGATCCTAGGGGGAAACAGAAGCTGTCCGCTTCTCCCGATGCGGGGCCAAGTTCACGTGGGGTGCTGGAGGCACAAGTGTTGGAACCAGTCAGTAAAATACCACACTAAGGTGCTGTGAGGTTCACAGCCTCCACCAGGTAAGTTCCAGCATTTTATTGTATTCTTCACGTTGAGGGCATCTACGCCTCCATGGAGCCAACAGCTTAGAAGATCGTCGCCATCATGGACCTGTAAATTAGGGGGACCTCGGGCCCTATGTATGATCGTCACCCCGTTTGTATAGGAAGAAACTTTATCAGTTCCTTTGAATGTCATCTTCAATTCGTGAAATGTCCGATATGTGTGTTGTGCTGTTGTTTTTTTTGACACCCAACTTTCCGCTATGTGACAGACTGCGCTGAGAGACCTCGTCCTTCTATGGTACAAATCCAGAGGGCTCCCTGTCAAGCTCGGGCAAAGTTACCACTCCGGGTAGTTTGCGCCGAGCGACCTCGGCCGTCAACAGATCAAAAACCGAAAGGCTTCCGGTCAAGCTCGAGCACGTCTGTCCCTTGGAGTAGATCATATTGAACGATCTCGGCCATCAATAGACCAAATCCAGAGGGCTACTAATCAAGCCCAAGTAGATCTTCCTCCTCCATAGCGGGTTGGTACACGAAGAGACAACCTCCTATTCACCTCATGACCCACCTCCGATGCCGAGTGGCTTAGGGCCTCAACAGACGGATCCGAAGTGCACCCCAGTCTAACCCGGACTAACAGCCGTGTACAGGATGAATAGGTGGACAGAGGAAGATTGGCGTTCACTCGAGACGTGTATAACTCTCATGGCTAAGTGGCTGAAGCCTGCAGAACAGATCCCGGGGGCATTCAGTCGAGCAAGGCCATTTAGTTGTGTACGCAATGAGTGAGCACAAGGTTGATGACCGACTAATCTCTTTGTGTTCGACCCTCGAAGTAGAGCGGCTTGAGACATCGACAGACCTTTTTTCGGGTGACTGCAAGTCGAGCTCTTGGCGTCTTAGTCATATACACAGGATATAGTCGTTAAGAGCGCCGAGCTCATTCGCCTGTCACTTGACCAAAACACGACTAGTCCTGACCCTAGCCTGCCATGGGTAGGGGACAGGCACCTATCCCAAGGGACGTCAGGTCGAACTGTCACGTTCAGTCGAAGTGGGCAAAGAATGAGCCCTCGAGCAGCTCGAGCTTAGCCAGTGGACTCCTCTTCTCATGTAACCTCAGCGGAAGGGCAGGGGACACATTGCTCAGGGCTCACCGTAAGCATATTTGCGAGAGAAGGGGCCGACGCAGCTAGCGATTTTGCTCGAGAGAGCTTCCGAGCCCCCGAACCGTCCGGGGTCGAGAGGAAATCGTTTTGCAAAAAGATCAAGCAATAATCAAAATTTCGCTATTTAAAGGGATTAAGGGCCGGGAACTTAGTTGTTCAAGCATAGAATCAACGCAGGTGCTCGATGTTCCATGAATTCGGCACCTCCTGTCCATCTTCATGAACCAGTCTGTAGGAGCCCGGACGTGTGACGGCAGAAACGATGAAGGGGCCTTCCCAAGGAGCTGACAGCTTGTTCATGCCGGCCGACGACTGCACCCTTCGGAGCACGAGATCACCGACCTTGTTCATGCCGGGCTCAATCTCGCGGCGCCGTTTCCATCCCCGCAAACCCCGCGCCCGTTGGAAACCCTATCCACGCAAAATCCGTCGCCGATTGTTTCCTCTCTCTCTCCGAGTCCGTGAACAACGGCGAGGAATCCGCGCCATTTCCGTGTTGGTTTCGGCCCCGTGGTACCCCTATAAAACTCCTCGTTCGCCGCCGCGCGTTTTCCCTTTGGTTCCCGTGCGCTAGCCCCAAAAACCCGCCGTCGCCATCGTCGTCGTCTCCGTCGCCGGTGAGTGCACCGCCGCCCTTCTCCTTTTCGGTTTTTCGGGTCTCCTCCCGAACCGCTCCCGCGCGCACCGTTCCGCCCTTCCCCGTGGTCCCCCGCGCCCGCAGCACCCTTCGCCGCCGTCGCCGGTGCCGCCGGAGTTCCGGCCGGCCGCCGCGCGGCCATGGCCGGCGGGCGAGCTCGAACCGCCGCCACCCGAACCCTAACCCTAGCGCCGCTCCCCCTGCACCGTCCGATCCATCGGATCGGGCGGATCCGCACCGTCCGATCGCGATCGATCCGTCGTCGTTCGATCCGGTCGCCGCACGCCGGATGGCTGCCGCGTGTCCGCCCGGTCGCCGCCCCAAACCTAACCCTAGCCGCGATCCGCGCCGTTCGATCCTTCGGATCGGGCGGATCCGGACCGTCCCTCGCGCGCAAGGCCGCCGCCGTCCGATCGCCGCCACCCTCCCCGATGCGCGCCACGTGCCCCGCTCTCCCGCCGCCGCCGTGGACTCGGTCCACCGTGGACCGCGCCGCGTCGCTTGCGTCGGCCGCTTGCGCGCGACGTCAGCCCTCACGCTTGCGCCATGCTTGCGTCATCCGGGGGCTTAATTGCGCAATAAATCATTTAATCTTTTCGTTTAGTTTAAAAATCGCAATTAAACTTCTAAAATTCATATCTTTTGAATCCGAACTCCGTTTGAGCCCATCCAAATTTCATTAAATCCAGAAAAATGTCAAGAATCCATTAAAAATACTTTTCAGTGCTGTTTCAGTAGACTTTTTAGGGTGTTTGTTGAGTGTTTTGTTTGTCGTGTAGATCCCGAGTTTTCCGGCGAGCCCGTTCTCTTGAAGTAGTCGCCGAGGTTCCTCGATCTCCGAGCAAGGCAAGTCATACCTTACATTGACCATATTGTACCTATTTTATGAAAATACCTCTATTTCATTCAAATACGCATATGTTTTAGAATGTCATTTCATGGGATGTTTTATACCTATTGTACTCAACTATAGGATTGTTTACCTTATACCATTGATAACTTGGGGTTCAATATGACTAGATGTTAGCTTAGGGTTGCTTAACTATGCTTAGCGCAACTAGCACACTTAAGGGAATCACACTAAGTTTAATGCTAAAGTTGACCTCCGGTGATATTAAGATATGATTTTGTTCTTAATAATATTGAATTATAAGAAAGGTGGGTCGTGAGCACATGGTTGGACTTTGGTTAGCGTGCTCATGACGACTAAGGACCGGTTCTCGGGAAACCCTGGAAGAAATGCCGTGCATACCACAAGCCGGCATGGGTAATGGTGGGCCGTAGCACACTGTCTCTAGTTAACGTATCCCGAGAGGATGAGCGTGATGGAGTTGGGTCGGCCCGGTTTTAAGGGTTGATCGCTTCCGGATTCACCGCGGCACTAGAGGGGCTGCCCATTGCCCGAAGGGAATGGGGCGAAACCTTGGTGTGGTACGATTGATTAGAGGGGGTTGTGTGAAGGGTCTTGTCACAATTCCTTTCCGGGGCACCGTGGTGGTGTACCGGCGCACGGTAATGTGTTGTGGGATTGTGTCTTGTGGGTACAGTTGTCACACCTCGATCGAGTAAAAACTATTCGAATAGCCGTGCCCACGGTTACGGGCGATCGACCGATTCACCTTGATTAGTCTCATTTACTTAATTTGAATGAAAGGTTGAAGTATGACTAGTGCGGGTGGATGGATGGGCTGTTGCAACGTGGTTTGAGCGTTGGACAGGCGTTTATTTAATCTTGCTTAAATATTACTACTGTTTCTTAGTCTTCAAATATTATTATTGTATACTGCCAATGCCGTTTATGCAAATTGAGCCTCTTGACCATTCCTTGTTATTTATCTCGCATCATGTACCCCTTTCCGGTGTGACTTGTTGAGTACGGTGGTTGTACTCGAGTCTTGCTTCTTTTTCCCCCTTCGTGCGAGTTTGAGAGCGAGGTCTCCGAGGAGGTGTAGGCTTGTTCTCGTCAAGGTTTAGCCGTGGAGTTGGTGTTCGCTCGCTCGTGTCAAAGTTTAGCTTAAGTCAGCTTTATTTTCTTTTCCGCTGCATTTATGTAACTCTTTATATTGTTTCTAAGACGAGGATTCTCAGTATTATCAATAACGTCGATTTGTGTACCTCGGCTGATTCCGGACGAGGATGTAATGCACAAATTAGCTGCGAAATTCGGTGGGAATTTCGGCGTGACGCTCGGACGAGCCGGGACGTTGAGCTGAGCGACGGCCGTCTGGGGTCATGGCCTTTGCCTTCCGCACCTCCTGAGAGTCGGGAAGGCTATTGAGCGCTCGCTCGATGGCCACCAGGTTGGTCGCCGGCGTCCGAAAGACCTGTTGCCCCTCAAACTCCATGGTGAAGTCGGACTCCAGGCTTCGGGGTTGGCTGCGAGGGTGCTGGGCCTGCTCGTGCCACGCAACCCGTCCCGCATTGCGGTGACGGCGGGCATTACGATGGGCATTGGACTCCTGGGAGCCCGCGACCTCATCCTCGGAAACCGTGCCCACCATCATGACGAAGTTTGCCAGCCAGCGGTTGCCCGGGATGAAGACTTGCCTGCACAACCGTTTCGCCGACGTCGAGCGTGCAGGATGTCACAGCCCGAGTTCGGGATTAAAAAATCATTAATAAATCATTTCCTAGAAAATAAATAAAATTAAAAGCATTGTAATCAAGTGAAGCTATTAAGGAAATTAAATTTTTCTTTAAAAATCATGGCTGGAAATATTTTTGAAATATTCTCCATACCCTAAAGTACTCTTTGAAATTTTTCGTGAAATTTTGGAGCTCCGAAATAATTTTAATAATACAAAGAACACTTCAATAATTATTTAAATAAATAAATTAATCATTAATTGAATGGAGATATTTTTATGAAATACTTTGGGTGTTCTTATATTTTAAGGAATTTTCTTAGAATTATGTGGGCATTGGAAGTATTTATAGAAATTCAAAGATCACTTATGGGATTAATTTAAATGAAAAATAAAATAAAATCCTTTGCCAATGCTCGGGCCGCCTTTCGACCACCCCTTGAAGTCCATCTTGCCTCCCCTTTTTCCTTCCCTTTCGGCCTGGCCCGCTTCTTTCCCGCGCGCCAAAGTCCTCTCTGCGTCCCTCCCTCTTCGAGCCACTGACCAGCGGGCCCCGCTTGCTAGCCTCACTCCTCCCTCGCGAGCCGCCGATAGGTGGGCCCCACCTGTCGAGGTCGTCCCCTTCCTCTCGCCCGCGTTCTCCAGCCACCGCCACCGCCGATCTTGCGCCCACGCCGCCGCTCCTGCGCCGCTCTAAGCCGCGCAACTGCCGCTCACTTTTCCCCCGCACTCCTGCTCGTCGCCCGCGTGCACAAATCGGTCGAACGGCTGATTCGATTTTCCCAGCCGCCAGCCTAACCGCTCCGCCGCTTTTCCCGCCGCATCCCGGTCTGATCCCCGCGCCCTGAGGCTATATAAACCCATCCCGAGCTCTCAACTCCATTTCCCCTCCACCGCCCGAGCTCCTCGTAAACCCTAGCGCCCTCCCCGCGGTTCCCCACCCTCCGCCGCTCGCCGTTGCTTTCTGGTCGTGCGCCGCCGTTGCTTCAAGCGTCGTCGTTGCACACTGAGGCCACCGCCGCACTCCCCGCGGCACATCGAACATCGGCCACCACGTCCCGTCCTTGTGGCATTGCCGGATCACCCCACCACTACTATCTCGAGCCGACGCCGTCTGGTCTTGCCTCCGGCTGCTGCTCCCCGCCACCACGCCGCTTCCTGAACCGAGCCGCCCATCTCTCCGGCTTCACCGTGCCTCACCGCCCCTCAGCATCCCCTCTGTCACCCTCGGAAGCCGCCGCAACGCCATGACGCCATGTGCCCGAGCGCCGGTCGCCATCTCCGCTGGCCGCCGCTCGTCGGGCCGCCCGTTTCATCGTCCCGCGCGCTAGGTAAGGCCCGTTCCCCTCTCCCGCGCCCCTCCGCCACCCTCCGCCGCTCGTCGCCGCGCCGATGGCCACCGCCGCCAACCAACGGGCGCGCGCGCCACCGCCGCTGCTCGGCCGGCGGCGGCGGCGCGCCGCGCCCCATTCATCCTCCGCCGCCCGATCTGTCTCCGAACAGATCCGGGCCGTCCACCCGGCTGCCCACGTGGCCGCCACATGGGACCACGTGGCTGCCGCGTCGATGCCACGTCAGCGCCACGTGGTGTGCCCGCCCGTGGACCGGTGCCCATGGACTGAGTCCACTGTGGACCCGTGGACCACGTCAACCCTTGTTGATGTCGGCCTCGCAGCCGCCGACATCGCCCGACGCGCCCTGGTTTGCTAACGTCGCCCCGGCCTTGCCGGCATCATCCCGAGCCTTTTCCTTTGTAAAAATAGTTAAATATTGCGTAATAAATTGTTTTAATTTCAGAATTTATTTAAATGGTCTAAAACTTCTAAAATTCATATCTAATTCATACGAACTCCATATTGGGCCATTCAAATTGCAAAATTCATCTAAAATTAAGCTCTACATGTTTGTTTACTTTTTAGTACTGTTATTTGGTTTTATTAGGGTTTTTTCTCATTTTGTGTGCCAGCATTTAGATTCCGCCGTTTTCGGAGGTCGTGCTCGCGAGGAAAAGAGTCTAGAAGTTGTTTGAAGACGCAAGGCAAGTCACACTTCCCTTGTAGCATATTGATCCTATTTTTTTATAAATGTTTTACGTTTGCAAATAAAATTGCATTACTTTGCTAATTACATGAAATGATGGATTACCTATCTACTTGTTTGAGCCTTATTTACTTGTTATTCGTCCTTTGTTAACCTTGGGTGATAATTTGACTAGCTTAGTCATTGATGTTGATTTTAGCTAGAATGATATGCTTAGTCATGCTTAATTACCATTAGCTCACTAAATGGGATAATTACACTATTTATTTTAGTTTAGAAGACGCAAGGCAAGTCACACTTCCCTTGTAGCATATTGATCCTATTTTTTTATAAATGTTTTACGTTTGCAAATAAAATTGCATTACTTTGCTAATTACATGAAATGATGGATTACCTATCTGCTTGTTTGAGCCTTATTTACTTGTTATTCGTCCTTTGTTAACCTTGGGTGATAATTTGACTAGCTTAGTCATTGATGTTGATTTTAGCTAGAATGATATGCTTAGTCATGCTTAATTACCATTAGCTCACTAAATGGGATAATTACACTATTTATTTTAGTCTATGATGAGCTGCAAGCTCGATACACCTGACCATGTCTTATTGGTCATAATTGTCTCAACTAAAATATGACATAATGGTGAGCTGTGGGTGCATGGTTTTGGATTGTCGCACCCATGACAATTAAGGACCGGTCCATGGGAAATCCTAGAGGAATTACAGCGCTTACCACAAGCAAGAATAGGAAATTGCTTGACTCGTAGTATAGCTTTCCTCTGACCAACGTACCCTAGTGAGGGTGGGCGTGATGGAGTTGGGTCGGCCCCGGTTTTACTGGTTGATCATCTACCGGATTCACCGCAGCACGCGGGGGGCTGCCCATTACCCTTAGGGGAGTGGGGGCGAAACCTTGTTGTGGTATCGCTTGGTTAATGAGAGTTATGCGAAAGGTCTTGTCATGATTTCCCCCTTTGCAGTATCATGGTGGTACTTCGGGGCATGGTAACATGTGTGGAATCGTGTCTTGTGGGTAAAGTTGCGCACCTCTGATCAGAGTAAAACTGTTCGAATAGCCGTGCCAGCGGTTATGGGTGATCGACCAGATTCACTATTAGTCTCACACCATTTAATAATTTGACTTAATGGAATTGGTTTAGTTCAGGTGGAATGGTTGGGCCTGTTTAACGTGGGGATAACGTTGTTCAGTGGAAGATTAATATTGCCTTAATTACTCAACTGTTTTACTGTTTTTAAACATTAAATGTTTGTAAACCGCATTTATGCAAAATAGCCCCAAGCCCCTCTTGTCTTCCTTTGCACGTCTGCATGTCTTGGTGTGGCTTGTTGAGTACGGTGGTTGTATTCAGTCTTACGATTTTTCCCCCTTTCAGAAGTGTAGTGCTTCTGAGTTGAAGATGGTGTTAGAAGACCAAGGTTCAGACCCCAGTTGAGTTTGCCTGTGGAGTGGAGCTGAAGCCTCGCTAGGGTCGTCTCTCTTTTCCGCTACAGTCCTTTTTGGGTGTGAGGCCTAAGTGCCTTTTCAGTAAGTATTTTATTTTACACTTTATATTATGTTTGGATCTGTGTATTAATTTGTCGTTTTGTGTACCATGGTTGATTCCTGGACAGGGATTTAATATGCAAAATTGTCTGGAAATTTGGGATGAATTTTCGGGCATGACAGAGGAGAAGCACGGCGGGCAATATTCTGGGTGCTCTCCGCCCCGGGGAGCACGAGAGTTCGCCTGTTGACAAACAAAGTGGATGATGGGATCCACTGTGGTGGAGAAGCCGGACACGGGGAGTGGCGTCCCGCAGGGCGCTCGACCTGGATCCAAGCTGAGTCTGTCCTCGAGACCTCCGGGCAGGCAGTTAGGGGCCTAGGCCGCCAAGCTTGCATAGTCGAGCGATCCGTAGGGGTCGAGGCCATCGAGCGCGAAGCCGCATGCCTTAGACTCCCTACCTCGCGCAAAGCCACCTAGGAGAGGGTGATGCGGCTGAAGTCGTCGGTGTGGAAGACCAGGCTCCCGAAGACGAACGTCGCCCTGACAGGAGCCGTGAAGTCGGTGGAGAAGATCATAGCCATCAGGTTGCCAAGAATGAAGAAGAAGCGCGTCACCTACCTAGCACGCATCCTGTCGATGGGTGGGTCGGCAGTCCTCCAAGGGGGTGCCCAAGGAGGTGAGTCAGAGTGGTCGGGAAGGTGCTTCCTCTCAGGATCTGATGGTCGACTCAAGTCACTAAGATGAGCCAAGAAAATAAGAGACACGAGATTTATACTGGTTCAGTTCTCCGAAAGGATAATAGGCCTACGTCCAGTGTTCTTTGTTGGGTGGATGATGAACAGGGATTACAAGTGTGAGTTCTTGGGGCTTAGACCAAGATGGCAAAGAACAAAATATGAGAGATTGGTTTTCTGATCCCCTTTTTTTCCCCTTTCTCGGCCCGTCCTGCCCTCCCTTTTATAGTCCAAGGGGGATAGTTACAAGGGACTTGGGGGCCAAGAAAGCTAAGACTAAAGATCTAAAAAGTAAGTAACATCTAAAAAGGTACATGAAGATGCTCTCTGGGCCTTGCGCGCCATGGGTGTCTCGTTCCTTATCTTGTCTTGGGATCCCTCTTCCGCAGGTACCACCTGTACTGTGTTGTCGGGTGACATCATTCCTTTCAGGGTTGTCCCCTCCTTGCCTCCTTCGGCTGTCCTTACAAACCAAGTCTTGTCCCGAGGAGGCCGGAGATCGAGTCAAGGAGTCAAGGTCCAGAAAGGAGTGCCGAGGTCAGACCCGGGGGGAGGTCAAGACGGCCGACCCCGAGGGGAGGTCGGGCTCCCGACCACGTCCCGAGTTCTCGCAATCCAACTTCAGCTTGACTTCAACTCCGGGTGACACCCCCCACACCCTTCTTCCGCTGAGATGGCCAACTTCCTCGTTAACCCAAGGTCGTTTCTCACTGGCGATCTACAAGTCGACCATGGCTGGGAGCGCCCCACGAGAGGGCGGGTTGCCCTGGGAGGAGAACCACCTAGAGGGCATGAAGATATGTCGTCGTCTCCTTGAAGCAATGCCACAGGATGACGACCAGCTTCCGTTGGCTCTTAACAACGTGTGCAACTTCCTCCAAGAAGATCAACAAGTTCGGATTGAGGACGCTCATCTCTCCCCCCTTTGGTCTGGGCTTGATCAGGGGGTATCCTAGTGCTTTGGAACAGCAGTATCTTCGCGTGTCTGATCTTGGATAAGCAAAGATGGTATTACAATTAGCTTTAAGTCTTTGCAAAATCTTGACTCTTGGAAGCTGACAATAGTTTGTGGTCCTTGCGAAGAACCTACTCATTCAGAGTTTATCACATGGTTTAAAGGCCATAACATTCAGGACAATGAAAACTGGATTTTCCTTGGGGATTTCAACTTTTACAGATCTATAAACAACAGAAATAAGCCAGGGGCAACATCTTGGATACCCTAATCTTTAATGAAGCAATTGGCCATCTGGGTCTCATTGAGCTGCCTTTGAAGGGGAGAGCTTACACGTGGAGTAACATGCATTCGGATCCCCTTCTAGAACAATTTGACTGGTTCTTCACGTCCACAAACTAGACCCTTGATATCACAAATACCTGTGTAATGCCCCTCACGAAGATCATCTCTCATCATATCCCCAGTAAATTTGTCATCAGCGCAAACATCACAAAGGCAAGCATCTTTCGCTTCGGAAATTATTGGACTGAACAGAGTGACTTCTTGGAGCCAGTGGCAATGTGTTGGGCGCCCAACACAAACATACCTAATCCAACAAAAAATATCTCATCAAAGTTCAAAAATCTAAGGGCCACCTTGAAATACTGGAGCTAGAGCATATCCAACCTCAATATTTTAATCAACAACTGCAATAAGGTAAGTCATCTTCTTGGATTCTCTTGAAGACAAGAGGTTTATATAACCCAGAGTTCAACCTAAGAATTGCAATAAAGAAACAGCTCAATACTTGGCTTCACTACAAGAATTTGTATTGGAGAAACATGCACACAGTGAACATGATAAAGCTAGGGGATGAGTGCACCAAATACTTTTATGTGATGGAGACAGTTTCTTTCAAAAGAAACTCAATAGCACAACTCATAAATGATAATGGAATCTGGATACAGGACCATGCGGGTAAGGCGCAAATTATCTAGAATACTTTCAGAAACCGCATGGGAAGCACATCAAATCATGTGATGGTTTTTCATTTACCCAGCATGATACCATAGACCGATGACCTGGAGTCACTAATTGTGCCCAGCTCTCATCAGGAAATTGACTTGGTAATCAGCAAAATGCTTGCTGACAAAGCTCCAGGACCAGATGGTTTCAATGGTCTCTTCATGAAGAAATGTTGGCACCTTACAAAACCAGACTTTTATTCTCTGTGTGAAGCCTTCCTGCAGGGCAATATCAACCTTGATCCTATTAACACTTCTTTTATCACCCTCATCCCCAAGAAGGAAAACCCAGAGATAGTCAATGACTACCGACCAATCTCTCTTATGAACATCTCTCTAAAGGTTTTAACCAAAATCCTGGCTGACAAATTGCAGCAGGTAATTATTAGGGTGATTCACAGGAACCAGTATGGCTTCATCTGAACAAGAGCAATTCAAGACTGCCTGGCCTGGAGCTATCAAGATATCCACCAACGTCACCAATCCAGGAGAGAGATTCTAATCCTAAAGCTAGACTTTGAGAAAGCTTTCGACACAGTTGAGGACTCTGCGATCATTAAGACGATGTCCTGCCTAGGATTCCAAGAAAAGTAGTTAAACTGGGTACAAGCTATCCTTTCCTCGGGATCCTCGGCGGTTCTTCTCGATGGAGTACCAGGAAAATTCTTCAAGTGTAAAAGGGGGGTGCGACAGGGTGACCCCCTTTGCCCCTTCTGTTTGTCCTGGTGGCTGAAATCCTGCAGGTGTTATTCAATAAAGCAAAAGAAAATAGCCTCCTCAAGCTGCCCATCCCACAACCAACATCATTCAGTATGCCGATGACACATTAGTTCTCCTTCAGGCAGATGCTAAACAACTTTTCTTTCTCTGAGCTTTATTGCACAGCTTTATATTGTCAACAGGTCTACAAGTGAATTACAAGAAATCCCACATGTATCTATTGACTGTAAAATGTCATGCACTGGCTTGAGAGATTTGCTTTACTCTAGTGCAGGTCCAAATCTTGTATTTAGGTTCGTAGGGCGTGCCAGTTGGTTTGATCCTACAACCAACAAGAAATAAAGAAAGAAGACAATGTTAGTCCATAATCGATAGCCGATCGGCTAGTAGCCGATGACCTATCATTCAATATTGAGCCGATGCCATATGCCTTGAATCGACCAAGGAAATTAAATCTAATCGATCGGCTATAGATCTTCATAATATATAATCTAAATTCAAAATACATTTAGACCAAGTGATTGGGATAGGTCGGTAGCATACCGAGACAGTATAAATCACTTATGTCTAAAAGTACTAAAAGATAAAGATTATACATGCTTATAGCATAGCCGATGTCATAGATCTAATACGTATTGGCTAGTACTCCGATACCACTTTATACTAAGATATCACTATGGATTAAATACGTTAAACAATAACCGATCAAGTGTTAAGATAACCTAACAGATCAATGGCAAGCTTAACATATTTCATCGCAGTGAGATCTTAATATAAAGGGCAGATTTAGCGTGTCGCGTAGAAATATAAAGAACGAGATAGCTAAAATTGGTAAGATCGGCTAAAACCCCGATACTATCTCTAATAGTAATCATAAAAAAAGATAGATATTATGATTCTAAATATTACTTAATAGGTTGGACTCAACCGATGCAGCATTAAGCGTAAAAAGAAGCATAAGATCTAACCAAGTCGATGAAAACCTTTCGAGATGGTGGATACACTATATAATCTAAGTAGATGATCATATCTAACCCTATTGGATGTTATCTAGTAACAGAGACCAGTCGATTAGGGTTAGATCGCAATATCGATCTAGATTATATAGCATATCTGATAACTCAACGATTTACGTAATCAGGATTAGAGTGTCATAATGATGAAAGCACTAATCCCAAGAACACAAGCCGGCATAACAAGTTTTACCTTTCGCTGGAGATTGATCCCGATGTTGCCCAACTCGAAACAAGAACTCATCGAAGTAAATTAAAGGAAAAAGGTGGCGATGCGTCGAAGGTTGTATTGAACTGATTGTTCTTAAATTACAAGTTCTTGGGTCGTATTTATATCCAGATACAAGATATGTCCTTGTCGGACACGATTCCTATCTCTATTACAATTCAAATTACAAATAAGCCCCTTAGGCGGACTCTTACCGATATTATCTATAACAAAACTATTTAAAACAACCTAATTAATAGATACAATTGCCTTCTTTGGACTCTATCCATAATGGAAATCCTCGTGAAGCACTTTGAACCGAATCCGATGATAATTCCAATGTCTTTTTACCCGGATCGGCTACATCGGCTATCCTTATCGGAATCGGCTGCATCAGCTAACCTTGTCCAATTCGGTCTCAGCCGATGAACACCTCAGCCGATTCAGCTCATGACTTGGTGCGCACTCTGTTTCCAACGATCACGTTCTCCTCCGAATCCGCTTCGGCTTTAGTTCCAAACCTGATAATTGGCTTACCAAATTTGGTCGTTAACAGTATCCTATCAATGTTAATGTAGAGAAGCTCTCTATCTTGGCTAATACGTTTGATTGTGATGTGGGGACTTTGCCTTTCACTTATTTGGGTCTACTGATGGGTACTAAAAAACCAAAAATAAAGGACTTAACACCAATGATGGATAGAATTGAAAGGAGACTTTCAGCTTGTGCAACATGGCTCTCTTACTCCGGCCATCTGGAAATAATAAACTCTGCAATAACTCCAATAATGATATACACAATGTGCACAATCAAGATACCAAAAGGAGTTATTGCTAACATTGACAGAGCTTGTAAGCAGTGTCTTTGGAGAGGGAATGACACGGAGAAAAAGGAGGGGAATTTGGTAGCATGGCTAACGGTTTAGCTGCCAGAGAGGAAAGGTGGTCTTGGTGTTCTTAACTTGAGTTTACAGAATGATGCACTTCTCCTCAAGCAACTCAACAAGTTCTATTACAAAGAGGATATCCCTTGGGTCAAACTGATTTAGTATATATATTACTCATGCAAAGTGCCTCATGCAGTCAGGGAAACAGGCTCTTTCTGGTGGAAAGACGTCCTTAAACTAAATGAAATTTTCACGACTATCTCCAAAAGCCAGCTAGGCAATGGCCAGACAATTTGTTTTTGGGAAGATCGCTGGAATAACATTGTGCTTTCTTAAGCTCATCCTCACCTGGCTTCTTTTGCCAAAAACATAGGCTCCTCAGTGGTAGAAATCATGCAAGCAACAGACCTAGATAGCATCTTCTATCTCCCCCTATCACAGCAGGCTTTCCAAGAATTGGAAGATTTGCAAGGTCTTCTGCAAAATCTTCCATACGAAGAAGATGAAAACGATTGTTGGACACCAGTTTGGGGGAGTAGATACACCTCTGGCAGATTTTATCAGCATGGCTTTACCAGTGTGGATTCTCATCCTATCTTCAGGAAAATTTGGAAGTCAGGCTGTACTCCCCGCATCAAATTCTTCAATTGGCTGTTATTGGTGGATAGACTCAACACAAAGTCGATGATACAACCCAGACATCTCAATGTTCAAGACAATGCCATCTGCATAATGTGTGACGGGGGGGAAGAGGAGACCATAGATCACTTGTTTTTTAGTTGTCCGTTTGCTACTGACTGTTGGTCTTCCATTCAAGTCCATTGCTTCATTGTGCAGATAGGATTTCCCAGCCATAGAATTCAAACCTCCTACCTTTTCGCATCAAGATGTGCCTCATAGCGGCTTGGGAGCTGTGGAAGCTTTGGAATGACAACGTCTTTCAGCAGAAAAACCCGACCCTTAGACTTTGGAAGTCTAATTTTAAAAGTCAGGGTTATCTTCAATCTAACAGATTTAGGGAAGACCTCAAATCCACCTTTTGTGCTTGGTTAGACACTTTTAGCTGAATCTGTTTCCACTCGTTTCTAGCGCGCTTATAAGTCTCCTTGCGTTTGCTTTTCTTTTCTCCCTGTCAGACTTGTAAGCATGCTACTCTGTAAGTCTCTCTGCTCTTAATAAAATGCTTTGGTCGCTATTGTGGGATCTCCTCCACAGTGTTTATGGTAAAAAAAACCACCATTGGATAGGTTGAGCGACAAGTTTTACGTGGTTTGAAGAGTTGAAAGATCACAATTATTACCAGACTTTGGCATTGAGGACGGAAGAAGAAATTGATTTTTCCCAAATAATGAATATGAATATTAAATGTTCACTTTCAAACTTCTTAATTTTAAATTCACCACGTTTAGGCTTTGAACAAAATTATAGCTCGAATAATAAAAAAACACTTTAGAATTTAATGACAACATTTTTGAAACCAATTACCGTGCAAGAGTTTATACTTTTATACTATGAGAATTTTAGTTAACGACATACTTCAACTTTTAATTTTGGAAATATGGTTATTTATTTTTTTAATTTCATACATTTATGTTCACTTAAAAAGTACTTCCTATGTTTTCCAAATATAAGTATTTTTAGATTCAAATTTAATACACAACATAAGCATTTATGCGACATTGATTTCAATCACTACTAAAAAACCCTCATAGGGATCGGCTTATAGGTGTCGGTTTATTTAAAATCAACACCTATTGAAATAATAGGTGTTGGTTCTAAAGAAAAACCGGAACCTATACTATTGGTATCGGTTTTTTAAAAAACCGACACCTATAATATATTATAGATGTCGGTTTTCCTAAAAAACTGACACCTAAAATTTTGAGTCGAGCCCACAGGCCGAGCCAGTGCGCCGGCCCACGAGGAGACTTATAAGTCTTGATCTCTCTCGGTCTCTCGGTCCTCTCTCTCGATCTTTCCTCTCCCTCTCTCTCTCCCTCTCTCTTTCTCGCTCTCTCTCGATCTCTCTCTTGCTCTCCTCTCTCTCTCTCTCGGCGACGGCGGCTCAGCCGACGGTGGCGACACCCTCCCCTCCGCCAGATCTGGGAGGAGAGGAGGCGGCGCCCGAGAGGAGGTGGCTGCAGCGGGCGGGGTGGCAGTGGATCCGGCGTCGGCAATGGGCGGAGGAGGGACGGTGTGCGGCGGGCGGAGGGTGGGGCGGGCGGAGGGACGAGCGGTGTCGACGAGAGGGCGCGAGTGGGACAGCGATGGATCCGGCGTCGGCAGCGGCGTTGGCGTTGGCAGGTGATGGGGTAATGAGTCTAGCCCAGTGTGATGGGGAATGGCTCAATGCATCGGCTCGATTTGAGCCGATGCATCGAGCCACATTTTTTTGGATTCTGGAGACAAAGGTGTCGGTTTCTAAACCGGCACCTTTGAGATAACCACAAAGATGCCGACTAATAGGTGTCGATTGGGAAACCACCTATGAGGATTTCCCAACCGACACCTATAGGAATTTATGTAGCAGTGAATACACGGGAATCCAAGCATTTTGGCTAATCAGGATTTTAGTAGGGGAATCACTAAAGGAACCCCTCATCTCTAACTGGGTGCTTAAGGGCATGTACAACCCATAGATGAGGGGTCGTTTCCAAGAGCCTCAAATCATATGCATGGACAGCTAAAAAGATAGGTCATACAACACATAGAGAGGAGGTCGCCTGCAAGTTGTTTAATGTTATGCATGTAGTCAAGATCAATCATGAATATCATTTTGTGTACCCTTGTGTTGCTATTTGATAGATAATGGATCATATCCAACATTTTTCTTGTCTACAAATGATTAATTAGATTTGATATTGAAAGAAGAAACACATGGATGCTGCAAGATGAGCTATCGATTGAGGCATTGCATCGAACAGCTATCGGGCGTCCCTTTTTTTCCTTAACCAACTCATGAATATTGAACTAGTTTGCCATTGCAATATTTAATGACATTCCAACGTGCAAGCAAACAACATCATAGAGTAAATACCAGGATGTGGATCTAGAAACCAAGAGCAGATCAAATACTGCTACATGATGCAGTCTCACAGCAACAAGAAGTAGAGAAGGTGAGACCGTCGAGCTAGCACATACACCCTTCGTCGCTCCTTCCTGGCCACCACGGCCATGGGGCCGTCGGGCACCAGTGCAGTCTTGTCCTGCGTAGCTCATGACGAGGTGCGACCGCAAGAGACGGGAACTGTAGGCTTGCAGCGGCCGCCACGTACCTAGGCTCCAGCGCTGTCGCCGCCATGAATGTGGGCTCTGGCTCCGTCTCCCGCCACACATCTGGGCTCCAGCACCACCACCGCGCACCTCATCTCCCGCGCGCACATACTGATCCACTTCTCGTCGCTCGGAGCTGACGACGCTGTACAACACGCCCTTCACCGACGACTGAACCTGGGAGCACAAGCCGGTGTCTTCGCCTCCCGAGACGACAGCCTCGTCCGTCTCCACGCTCGCGAGGGTGTTTTCTATAAAAAAAATAAGTCATACAGACGGCTCAAACCGAACCGTTGTACATGCCCAAAGATGAACATGCCGTCTTCATCTTGCTCCTTTTATTGTCCATTCATTACTGTCATACCAGTAGGTTCTTCCTCATCATGTTTCGTTCAACAAGTATAACCCTTCAAGAATCCTCAATGTATCCAGTGAGAATATAATTGCAGATTTTCAGCAAACTTTCTTTTCATTTTTACACACATATAGACAAACCATATATTGGTTGCTCCTTCTAGATTTGTCATCCTCCGCACCATCCAAGAACCTAAACTCCATTTCTATACTCTTCACTCAAGCGATTACTACTGTACATCTATTTTTATCCATCTATAATACTAAAATACTGAAAATAATTCAGAATAATATACATCCCAAAATTTTAGTGCTATAGGGTTTAGGATGACCAGATTTTTTCCTCTAATTTTGACGGTCTCTGTGACGGGTTGTGAGTACCCATAAAAGATGGCTCATTAACGTTGGTCGGATCTGTAGTAATGAAACTAAGAAATTTATAATTTAAAATTTGATCAAAAGGGACTCTTTTCCCTCATCCTTGATATCTATTAAGTAATTTAGAAATGCTTATATCTAGAAACGTAAGGGTAAAACGATACTGCACAAATATCACTAAAACAAAGATTAAGAAAGAGTTATTATCACCTACTAGTTTAGATCACTCAATAAATACAATGCATGTATCCAATGGGATTAAAGATCCCCAGTGTGGAGGACTTAGAAAAAATGAATCAAAAGGAGGGGATATGCTAGTTAATCACACTAGTACAGATCTTCTCATTTATGACGGCCTCTCACATATCTAGATTTTACGGGGCGTCACAACGAAGCCATCTCAAACGGGCCTAAAAAGAGACCGACAAGGAAATACTCGCGTAGACATGTTAGATATGAAAAAAAACTCGAGCCCGTCATGAATGATACTTATGGGTGATGGGCTCAAGTCAAGGCCTGACAAAGATAACCTATGATATATTTGTTGGGCCCCAATAGAAGTCTGTCACTGATGTTCATCATTGGTGACGATCTCCAACTTGAGGCCCTTGTTTAGATAACAATTAGGGCCGGCACCGATTGCAGGCTACAAATACCCCGATCACGGATGTGTTTCGAAATCATTTAGCCTAGGACGCCGATTCAAATTTATACATTAGTGCGAAAAAATTTTAAGTCTTCACTCACTCTCAGAACCTTAGCGCCCTCGTGCCACTGCCGCCGTATCAGTCGCCGACCTCGCGCCCTCATGTCGCCGCTACCGCCGTCCTCTGCTCCACCATCGTCGTTGTCGCCCTCCCTCGCGCCATCCCCGAGACCGGCGCTGTCATCCCTGAGCCCGTCGCCATCATCCTCCCTCACCACCCCCTGCTCCCTCGCCCGAGTGCCGGCGTCCTCTGCTCTAGGTAAGTCCACCTAGCCTCCTCACTGCTCGCGGCGCCCGATTGTATAATTTGGATGATATGTGGATGAATTTGGAGAATGGGTTGTATAATTTGGACTTAACAGAGGGTTGTATAATTTGGATGAATGGATTATACTCGTACTGTTAACTTAAAATATGTGAATAATGGATGTGTATGTGAATGTATGTGTGAATGTCAGATGTATATGAATGTAAGATGTTTTTTGAAATATATGAATGGGGATGTTGGAAAAGGAAATATATATCTCTGTTTCTTTCATTTTTGCAGCGGGCATGGCGAGCAAAGGCCTAAGGCTATCCAAAAAACAGAATACATTTTTTGTTTGAGAAAAACTCATTGGTGACAGGCTTTAACTTAAGTCCGATGGAGATGACATCATCTATGATGGGCTTAAGTTAAAGCCCGATTGAGTGGTTAGTCATCTGTGACGGGCTTTAGTGGGGGCCCGATTGAGATTATATCATCGGTGATAGGTCTTTGTTTGACTGGTTTCTGGGTCAAACCTATCGGTGACGGATTTTAGTTTAGGCCCAACAAAGATAAATGCATTGATGATGAACTTTTGTTTGATAGAGATGACTTCTCACATCACTGACCTTTGTGTCATGACGGACGTCATACCTAATACAGATGAGGGTTGTCGCCGGATTAAGATGAGGGTAACCGTTGTATCATGTGTATGCATGTGTGACTTATATTAGAACATTGATAAAATGTAGTTGTGTCTAAAATATGATTTAGGTTGGAAGGAGTATTAGGGCCCGTTTGGTACGGTTCTGGATTCTCGGAGAAACGGGAGAAACGGGCAGAAACGTTTCTAGTGATTCATAGGTGATTTTCGGAGAAACGTTTCTTCTAGAAACCAGCGAAACTGCCTAAAGGGTGTTTCTCATTTTTAGTTTAAAAACGAGAAACGTTTCTGCTGATTCTTCAAGAAACGTTTCTCGTTTTTAACCGTTTGGTACAGGTTCTCGAAGAAACAGGAGAAACGGAACGATTCTCATGACAAACGGGCCCTTAGTTTTCTCTACAAACCTATTCTGCTTAGGGCCATTTGTTGCGTGAAAATGATGAACCCATGATGTCATGGTTGAGCGGACAAAGTAAAATGGCTGAAAATTGATGCTTCGAACTGCTCGTGCATCACAAGCTACAATCTTTTAGCACTTGACCAAACAGATACTGTTAGTGTTTGAACACGACCACTCCCATATAATATATATGATCCGGTGACAAGTCATTCATCAAAAATCTAGTCGGCAGGTGTGTTTGAAATGCTATTTGTTCTCTTTTTGTATTAATTAATCCTTGCCACCAATCGTCCTAGGACTACATGCACACTACATGCTCGCTCTGAATGAAATCTTTGTGATCATAGTAATGCCCATGATCTGTGATCTCTTCTTAATTAATCATTTAGTGACCAGTCCTTATGTAGTACTCCAGTGCGTCGTCTTCCCAAATCAAGATGCATTGACAGAGGGATTTGAACTAATGATCAGGACTAATCACATGTCAGAAAGGTCAGTAAATACTACTGAGCTCGATCAGGATACTCTTAACCGAATTAAAATACATGGTTAATTAGTACTTAGTAGCAGTGGCAGGCCTAAGGCCCGGCGACCCTGCGCTCCTGCCCAGGCTCATCTCCAGTACTGTTGGGCCCAGACTATTTAGTATTAGAGCATCTTCAACAAAAGCTCAAAAATGATTCCTAAAAAGAGCATATAGAGAATTCTTAAAATATTTAGAGCATGAAATCAAAATTATACAACAGATTCTCTATAAACATCCCTATTTGATAACTAACAAATAGTTTGAAAATTTCACAAGGACTAACTGCGCCATCTCGGTTCCTGTGCAAAAATTCTAAGCAGAAAAATCATCACCAATACTGCATTTCAGAACAGACTTTCAGCAAATGCAAAACCTCTTGTATATAAAATAGAGATGATGTAATATAAAATAGAGACGATGTAATATAAACTTCTGAACTACCATAAAATTTAGATGCAAGAAACTCAATTTTCAGATGCTATATTACTTACAAAAATAAACTTTAGATGAAAAACTAAGTGAATCATGTGCGTACCGAGAGTAGGCACAGCGGTCACGGTACTGCAAACTGCGCCAACAAACCGACTGGATACATGAGCAGATTACGACACCCAGAGCAGACGAGCTGGCTTTGGCCCCCTGAAATGGCACAATCATGGCTCTTCAGAGTTCAGAGACTGACTGAATCTCACATTTCAGAAGCTAACATTTTCATTTTCAGGCAACAAAAGCATCTTCCATGCATTGCTTCATTCAGGTTACCTTACCTGCTGGTTCTTGTAGATAAACATACTATTTGACCTCTAGGAAACAAACAAGGGATATACATTGGAGCATAGAGATTTAAACCTTCTATATGTACAGAGATTATCCTAGAAACATCATGTACCACAAAATAGTTCTATGGTTCTATAAAATAGTTAACAACAGAAAATAAAATGCATCTTATAGCACAAAGATTAAAGAAGTCAACAGCAGAGCTACTACTTTGTAGTTGCAGCCTACTCGAAGATTACAGAAGTTCGTAGCCAACAACAAAGTGTAGTTCCACTACTGAAAAAACCATTCCACTACTAAAAAAACAGAAACAAAGTACTTCCATCATAGCTTTCATCCTTTCACATTATGGCCACCTCTGAAATGAAAAGCAAGCAACATATAACATTCCTCACACTGAAGCTATTGGGACAAAATTATCTAGGTCTGATGTAAAGATGTAGTATTGTACCTCTAAATATGGTCTACACACCAAAGTGACGATTCATTATCTCTTATTTTAGATGCTTGTAGTATTCTTGAAGCTGGCCCGACATTAAGCTCAAATCTAAGGTCATTATACGTTCTTAATCTATCATACATTTCCTTTCAACATCTTTAGACCTTGCCTATGCCTCCTTCTCTCTCGCAGCAGCCTCCTTCTCCCTTGCAGCAGCCTCCTTTTCCCTAACAGCAACCTCCCTCTCTTTCACAGCGACCTCCTTTTGTTTAAGTTCCTTGTCTGTTTCAACACGCTCTTTTTCCAACAAATACAATTGGGAGAATCTTTCATCGTCTACCACTTTTTTCTTCTCCCATAAGATGTCCCCAGCTGCAACGTATCGGTCCTCGTGACCTTGACGTAAGCTTGCTTTTGCCCTTTTCACCCCATTGATCTTTCCGATGTGTTGTACTCAGGACTTTCAGAATTGACATCTTGGCAATTACTTGGAGTAGACATTGGAGTAGTTGATTCAGTCACTGCCTTCTGTTTCTTGTGCGTTACCTTTGGAGTCGCTAAATCTCTTTTCTTGTCAATCCATTTTTGTTGATTCCTCAACTCGTTCCAGCAATGCATGAAACCAAAAGCCTTATTGTTAGGATCTTCAGATTTGAAAATACTTTGTGATTGAAACACAAAATACTTTCACTTCTTTGCTAATGGTTGCTGAAATCAAAACTTCATGCAATCCGATGTAATTAATGGTGTTTCTTCAACTGATACCACTGAAATGGCTCAACATCCTTCGGATGAAATATGATCTATCTTCTAAAAAAAGTTACTAGTACCGAAGGTTAAGCCAGAGAAAAAACCTAGCTTCTAAATCTAGAAAAGAAAGATAAGGTAAAGGCAAGAGAAAATACGAAGGAAGAGAGGGATGAGAAAGAATGGACATGTGCTTCGGCTCGAGTGCTCACTAGAGGCGGAAGCAGCAGGACGACGAGACCGCTGCTCGCGTGATGGATAGATATCGGCGCAAGCGGCCGACGAATTCGCAAGTAGATCGGGGAGGATGGGATCGGGGGGAGGGGAGGGCACCTCCTATAGAACCCTAGGCGACGACCTTCGGAGTGGGCTATCGGCGGTGATTCCTCCTCCGCCGATTGTCGCGTCCGCCCTCACCGGCCCTTGCCGAGCTTCTCACCGGCCCGGCGCTCGCCGTCTCCACGTCCACCCACAATTTCTCCAATCTGACGCGCCCGCCCGACGCCGTAGTCCGTCCTGCACGCCACCACCGCCTCTGTTCCACCGGCTCGATGAAGAAGGTGCCAGGTTCAACTCATTTTCCTTCACGCGTTGGGAATATTTCGCGGGATTAATTGGCGCGTGAGAGGGCTAGCGCGCGCTAAAAGTACCAGAAATCGCGTTTTGAGAATGGATCGGCTCTTCTCAGTTTTGAGAACAAAAAATCAATTTTAGAGAACCTCTTTTGTTAGAGATGCATATATAGATTCTATTGGAGCAATTTTTTGGAGTAAAATCTCCAAAATGGATTTAGAGAAGCGTTTAGAGCTCCTGTTGGAGATGCTCTTAGGCTTATTGCAGTTCTTGGTTGGTTGGCGAGAGAAGGAGCGGGAGAAGCGGGCACGGATCTTGTGGCGTGGCGGCGGCGGTTGCAATACGGAGGCGCGGCGAGGAGGGGGCGGCTGTGGCGGCGTGGGTGCGGCAGCGGTGGTGAGGCGGTTGGACAGGATCCGGAAGAAAGGTGTGTTGTTGTCGAAACTTGGTTTCGGCAATATATTTTATGGGGTCGCAGTCGAGATCGCCAAGCACAATGGGTTAGGAGGAAAAGAAGATTTAGACAGGTTCAGGCCCTCTCGAGAGGTAATACCCTACTCCTGTTTCGGTGGATTCGATCCGCCGAGTGTCTTTATTGATCTCGTGATCTAAAGCTGAGAGCTAAAAGCTGAACTCCTATCGGAATATCCCTCAAGGGACGCCCTTTACCCCCCTTATATAGTCTTGGGAGGAAGGGTTTACAAGTCGGAAACCCTATCTTATTCTAAGACGGTTTCCTCAATCTTACCAAACCATGACTATAGGCCGATTGCCTTATCTCTATCAGCAACCGTAATACCTAAGTCAAGTTCGGCTTACAGATATAGCAGGCGCAACCTATCCCTACCTCCAGTGCGGATAAGCTTGCCATGTGGATACCTGATTGCCACAATCTCCACAGTAGCCCCGAGTCCTTTTCGGTCGACGAGACAACTCGGCTTGGACCAAAGCGGCACTCAACCAAAAATCTCTTTGACCGAGTGCTTTTGGCGCCGAGTGATTCCATCATCTCTGCCTAAATCTTCCCGAGTGGCTCCAAAGACTGTGAAGGGCTGGAAAATATCTCAAAAATTCTCAAAAATAAATATCTAGGTGCATCTCCTGATGCACCTAATTATAGGTGTAGCCCCGACTATGTGGTTAGTCAAAAATAGACTAAGCATATAGTCAAGAACTATAAAAAATTATTCTCATGTAGATGCCTAGCTCATGCTAAAGCAATCATAGAAATCTCATTACTCGGCAAGTTCATACTCAACCGAGTGAATTTGCCCGAGTCATCTCGGAACAAATAATTCAATCATCCCTCATGGGTAAAAAACATTCGGTAAACTCTTGCTCAACCGAGTAGATTCGCCCGAGTAATCCGGAATAATAACTCAATCAACCCTAGCGGGTAAAAAGCACTCGGTAAGCTCACGCTTATCCAGAGTAGATCTGCCCGAGTCATCCGGAACAAATATTTTAATCATCCCTCATGGGAAAACAAGTTTTTTCAATCATATGAAAAATATGACCAAGTTATTAAACGACTTTTGCCATAATACTGGTCTCAATCTTATAAAGATCTTCACCAAGGTGGAAAACAAACGGCATCGGCAAGATTACCCGACCAAATGCCGAAAAACCAAACAGCCCTTGTTCACCAAGGTGGCTATAAAAACTCTGCTGTTGGTCACCTTCCAAATTGCATCGTGTCAGCTTCTCATGAAGTCAGACAAACCGCGGTATGGAAGGATCTTTTAAAGGTACAGGGCACTCGGACACGCGCATATTGCCGGGGCAAATCTGCTTAAGCTCATCCGCTTAAGTCCCTAAGGACACGTATCGGACCACACCTTAGGCGGGCCGTAGATTTTCTTATGGGCTCGGCCCACTCACCGAGAAAACCTAGCGCAACCCTCAAATCTTTCTTTATAAAGACACGAGGTCGTCCCCGCCTCTTCATCTTCCAAAAATTCCCCTTCTCGCAATACTGCTCATCAGTTCATCGCGGAGAACCCTAGGTTTGCGCGCTCCTCGGTCCATCCGCCAAGAAGCTTGCTTGCCGCGACAACTAGCTCCCAGCCAAAACTCCCACATCTATCGCCCAAGATCTAACCTTTCTCAGCCAGATCTGCTCCCCAACAACCTCGATCTCATGGCGGAGGAGAAGAACATTCCGTTCGACCAATGGGCCACCTCGGATGTGAGGGAATACACCCTCAAGGAGATGGTGAAGCACGGCGTGCTTCCGCCCAAGGAACTTGTGGGATGGCGCCGGCGGCGGGGAGGACTTCCCGACCCCAAACACCGGTGAGCTCGTTGTCTTTACCTCCTTTTTCTATTGCGGATTCAGTCTTCCCACCTCCAAATTCTTTCGGGGCTCTTGGATTACTATGGTCTTCAAATCTACCATCGAACCCCAACTCGATGCTTCACATAGCACTCTTCATTCATGTATGTGAAGCCTTCCTTGGCATTCTTCCTCACTTCAATCTGTTCGTCGTATGTTCTACACGAAACCCCATCCGAACAAGGACCATCCTTGTGTCGTTGGCGGGGCGAGCTTCCGGCTTCGCGGATCTCTCCGCAAAGACTACTTCTCTCTCCCCTTGAAATCCTCGAACAAAGGCGGCATGCCAACCGGTTCTACATCGCAATCTTGAACCCGGCCTTCCGCCTTTGTCGGTCTTCCTCCTGTCCCCAAACCATCTTGGAGCACCGTCCCGGTTGCCCAAGAATGGGATGAAGCCAACGATCTGCTCGCGAAGATCCGGCGATGAAGAAGAGGAACCTTCGCGGGGAACAAATCACTCGGCACTTCATCGGGTGCCGGCGCCAATCGGGGAGCGGTCGAAGCCGGCCTTCGAGTACGAAGGCGGAACAGACCCCAATCGGGAGGACCCGGATCCGCTCACATACGAGATCCCGAAGATCCGGATGTACAAGCTCTTCTCATCCGGGATCTCGGTCGAGCGAGCCCTCATACTACCGGTCCTTCCATTCGGCATCCATCGACCTCCTCCTCCGGTAAGCCGATTGATTGCTTTTTATTATCTTTCGATCTTGACGTCTTGTCGCTTAATGTTGCACTTTCCCTCTTCAGCAGGAAAACGCCTCTATCACCTCCAAGCCATATAAGATGACTCATGATGACGCGCAGCGCTCGCCGCATAAGCCGGGGCGGGATAAAAATCAAGGCGATCCGGTCGGGAAACGGGCGGCGCCGAGTGAGGACTCGAACAAGCGCGCAAGCAAAAGGTGGCTGATCATCGAGGACTCGGATGACGACGTCCCGGCTCCTCCGGTCGAGACCCCGCCTCTAAGGCGATCGCCGCGGGCCGCACCGAAGATCCGCCGATCAACCGAGTAAGCTCCGAAACCAAAGTCCTGAGTTCTTTCGTAGAAACCTCTTCTTTATCTTATTGTATTTACTTGTGCGGGAAGCCCCGGGATATAGATCATGTCGGAAGGGATGAAGGGCCGACCCCGGCCGCTGCTCCCGAAGCGCCAAGGCCGTCGAGCCAAAACCCGGAGCCGCAACCAAGCGCGGCGTCCGGAGAAGCACCCTTCTCCTCGAAGGAGAGCGCCCCCGGGGAAGAGCCTCCGATTGCCCGGCGGGATGTCCCGGCCGGAGACCAGCCGGTTGCGGGAACCCTCGGCTGCGGCCCGAGCGCCCCGGCCGAGGGTCACTCGGCACGAGCCCGAAGAAGAAGATGGGCCCGCTGCCCCACCTAGGCGGCGGCGCCGCAAACCGTGAGACTTGCTTCGGAACTTTCCTTTGTTCTTTCAATTTTGAATCTTTCATGTCTTCATTGGTCTTTCTTGTTTGCCGACCACGGTAGAAGAGATCCCGAGGTTACGAGTCTTCGAGACACGGGTTCCTCCAATCGAATCGAGTGGCGGGACTCGGAAGGCGAGAGACGGGGCATCATCCTCGGCCGGCGGTGAAAAGGATGAAAGGGATGCCCTCGTCGAGAGCACGAACGAGGCGACCCGACTGCTCAACGTAAGCCTTCTCTTCCTTTTTGATTATATCTTCATTATCCTTGATCGATTATCCTTACGCCTTCGCATGCGAAAGAATATTGCCGCTCAATGGCAAAGTCCGAGTGCTTGGAAAAGCGGTGCCTCACTTAAACTCCTTGGAGGACGTTCGGCGGCATTGAAGGTCACTCGGGAGGAGGCCGCTTCAAGGGAGGCCGCTTTGAGGAGGGAGATCTCGGAGCTTCGGGAAGCGAACCTCGACCTCCGCGGATCAATCGGAAGTAAGCCCGCCTCTCCCGCTTCATCATGATTCTTTCGTTGATCTTGTCAATTGATCATCCTCTTTTGTTGTAGAAAATTCTTTGGAGGTCCACTCGCTTCAAGTCCAACTGGAAGCGGTCAGCCTCGACAAGGCCGAGATGGAGGCCGAATTTGAAGGTAACCTTCTCTGAAGTTGAATTTCGTGTGCTGCTTCATTCCCGAGTGCCTTGAATGATCTGGAACTCCTTGCAGCTTATAAGATGAAGACCCGAGCCCAGTATGACGTCTTACTCGGGCGGATCAAATCCGCGACGAGATACGGGAAGAGGTCGCCAATGCCGCCGCGCCGATCTTGGCAGCCTTGTTTGATCAAGGGGTTTGGGCCAGCTCGGCGGGGCCAATCGAGATCTTCGACAAGCTCCGGCGCTCCGAGCGATATCTAAAAACATCACCGAAGCGACCAACATGGGGGCTGGTCGGCTCTTGCACGAGACCAAGTCCCTCTACCCCAGTGGATATTCATTCAATCGGGAGGGCTTCGCGAGGGGACAACAGACGAGCGAGGCCTTAGATATGCTCGGCGAGGCGCAAGAGGCGGCGAAGAAGATCTCTTTAGATGTAGTAAACAATTTTAAACTCGAACTGTATTTTGACTTTGCCTTATGAATGTCATGTAATCGTAACACTCTTGTCATGAAACCTTTGTGACTATTTTTAGTTTATTCATGTCAATGCCTTGATTCGAGCTTTTGCGTGAAATTTCTTAAGTAGTTTTCGTCATTTGTCATCAAGCCTAGGCTTGATTAGGTCATCGGAAAACTCTCGATCCTTAGACGCGAGCTCGAGTCGAAGGACATTAAACAATGATAAACCAAATTGTGCACAAAAATTTGATGAGGAAAATTCGAGCTTTATTGATATGTGTATCGGCCCCATTGCTAGCTCAAGAAGTCATCTTGCTTGAGGTTGGCGGTCAAAAGGAAAACATGAGGCCTTAGCCAAATTAGGCGTAAAATCGTCGAAGGTGCTCGATGTTCCGGGAGTTCTCCACCATAGACCCGTCTTCGCGCTTTAGCCGGTAGGCACACGGGCCGAGTCACTTCGGCGATTATATAGGGTCCTTCCCATAAGGGAGATAACTTGTGTCGGTCTTTGGTAGTCTGGATCTTGCGTAGGACCAGGTCGCCAACAATGAAAGCTCGTGCTCGCACGTTGCGACTGTGGTATCTTCTGAGCCCTTGAAGGTATTTGGCCGACTGGATGAGGGCTGCCTCGCGGGCCTCTTCCAATCGGGTGAGGTCATCCACTCGGTCGATGTCGTAGCGTTCATCGTTGAAGGCTGCGGACCGAAGGGACTCAAACTCCATCTCATTTGGCAACATGGCTTCGCGCCATAGACCGAAAAGAAAGGAGTTTGGCCGGTGGCCCGGCCAGGTGTAGTTCGCGGCGACCATAGAACCAGGGAAGTTCTTGGACCCACTTGCCGGCGTAAGGGGCTTAGCCGGTCGAAGACGCGAGCCTTGATGCCTTGAAGAACCATGCCGTTTGCTCGCTCGACTTGCCCATTGCTTTTGGGATGAGCTACTGATGCGTAGCAGATCTTGATTCCGAAGTCTTCGCAGAATTCCTTGAAGATGCCTCCTGTGAATTGAGTCCCATTATCGGTTATGATTCTGTTTGGGACGCCGAAGCGGTGCACGATGTTGAGGAAAAAATCCCGTGCTTTGTCAGCAGTGATTGTGGCAACCGGCTTGGCTTCAATCCACTTGGAGAACTTGTCGATTGCGACGAAGAGGTGTGTGAAACCTCCTGGAGCTTTTTTGAAAGGGCCAACCATGTCCAGCCCCCATACCGCGAACGGCCAGGAAAGTGGGATTGTTTGAAGCTCTGGGCGGGACATGGCTTTGTCGGGCAAAGAACGCGGCAGCCTTCGCAGGTTCTTACGACTTTATCCGCGTCGGAGACCGCGGTAAGCGAAAAAATCCTTGTCCGTAAGCTTTGCCGACTAGAGTGCGTGCCGCCGCGTGGCTTCCGCATATGCCCGAGTGGATATCTTGGAGTAATTGTTTCCCTTCTTCGGGTGTGATGCACCTCATTAGAATTCCGGAGGGCTTCTCTTGTATAAATCGGAGTCGACCATGACGTAGGCTTGGCAACGACGCCGGACGCGTTCTGCTTCATCCCGGTCATCCGGCAGCTCTTGCTGAGTTAAGAATTTGATGAGTGGCGTCCTCCGGTCGGTATCGATCATGGTGACTTCGTTCGTGGTTTGCTCGTTGGGAGCTGTCTTTGCCGTGACGGTTGGCTCGTAGAGATGTTCGACAAAGACACCTGTCGGAGCGGCTTCGCGCTTAGATCCGAACTGTGCTAGCTCATCGGCGGCTTCGTTGTTATGTCTCAGGACATGCGAGAGTTCGAGTCCGTCAAACTTGTCCTCAAGCTTGCGGACCTCTTGTCGGTTGGCCTCCATATGTCGTTTAAGCAAGACCAGTCTTTCATCACTTGATTGACGACCTGGGAGTCGCCTTTCACAATAAGTCGACGAATCCCGAGTGAGGCGCAAGCCGCATCCATGTAAGAGAGCTTCGTATTCGGCGACGTTGTGTGAGGCGGAGAAGTGGAGATGAAGGGCATATCTTAGCCTTTCCCCAGTCGGGGAGATTAGCACAACTCCTGCTCCCAAGCCAGTGATCCTCTTGGATCCGTCGAAGTGCATGGTCCAGTGTTGGAGGTCTTCCCGAGGTACGTGTTCTTCTTTGTTCGATCCACTCGGCCGGGAAGTCCGCTAAGGCTTGTGACTTAATGGACGTCCTGGGCTTAAAAGTTAAGTCCGCGGCATCGGTTCCGGGCCCACTTGGCGATGCGCCCGGTTGCCTCGCGGTTGTGGATGACGTCGCCGAGTGGAAAAGAGGTGATGACGGTGACCGAGTGACCACGAAAGTAGTGTGCCAATTTTCTCGCGGTTATTAGAACACCATAAAGCAATTTTTGTACACAGGGGTATCGGATTTTGGCTCCGCCAATACTTCGCGACAAAGTAAATTGGTCTTTGAATCTTCCGGGCCCGTCCTTCTTCTTCTCGTTCAACCACAAGGACCGTGCGACCACTTGGTGAGTGGCGAGACGTATAGCAAGAGGGGTTCCGGGCTGAGGTGAAGCTAGGACGGGTGGCGTGGTAAGGAACTCTTTGAAGTCTTCAAAGGCCTTGTCGGCTTCGTGGTCCACGGAAGTCGTCTGTCTTCTTGGCGATCGAAGAAGGGCATGCCTCGCTCGCCGAGTCGGGATATGAAACGGCTTAGTGCCGCCATGCAGCCAGTGAGCTTTTGGACATCTTTCTGATTACTCGGGGGCTTCATGTTTAAGATAGCGTTGATCTTCTCTGGGTTTGCTTCAATGCCGCGATGTGATACCATGAAGCCGAGCGGTTGCCGATGGGACGCCGAAGGTGCACTTCTCGGGTTCAACTTCATTCGAAGGCCCGGATGTTTGCAAAGGTTTCTTCTAAGTCGGCGATCAGTCTTCTTTCGCTTGGTCTTGATAACAACATCGTCGACATAAGCTTCAACGTTTTTGCCGATCTGCGTCGGAAGCATCTTTGGATCATGCGTTGGTATGTAGCTCCGGCGTTCTTCGGGCCGAAAGGCATGGTGATGTAGCATAGGCCCCGAACGGCGTGATGAAAGATGTCTTCAAGCGGTCGGATTCTTTCAAGCGATCGCGATAGCCCGAGTAACATCCAGAAACTCGAAGTTCGCACCGGCCGTTGAGTCAACAACTTGGTCGATACGAGGTAGCCCGAATGGATCCTTGGGGCAGGCTTTGTTGAGGTCGGTGTAATCGACGCACATGCGCCACGCCCGTCTTCTTGCGGACCAAGACTGGATTGGCTAGCCGGTCGGGATGAAGGACTTCTTTAATGAAGCCGGCAGCCAAGAGCTTAGCAAGTTCTTCTTTGATCGCATCTTTTCGATCCTGTGCGAACCTGCGTAATCGTTGTTTAATTGGTTTGGCGTCATCTTTGACGTTCGAGAGTGCTCGATCACCTCCCTAGGAATTCCGGGCATATCGATGGTTTCCAAGCAAAAACATCTTTATTATTTTGGAGGAAGGTGACGAGCGCGCTTTCCTATTTAGGATCTAGGTCGGCGCCGATTACGGCGTTTTGGAGGGATCGGACGAATCAAGGGAGATCTTCTTGGTCTTGGCGTCGCCGGATCCCGATTTGGCTATCTTCTTCGCGGGGACTTCGCCCTCTGCCGAAGTTGATGCAGCCAATCGGACTTCTTGTTGGCCACGTAATCTCTCGCGAGATTGGGCCATGTCGCAGCTCTCCTTGTCGCGGTGAAGGCTTGTTTCACGTCGCTGCGAAGAGTGATGACGCCGTTGGGACCCGGCATCTTCATGCAAAGATAAGTGTAGTGAGGGATCGCCATGAACTTGGCAAGCGCGGGCCTTAGATGATGGCATGATATGCCGTTTGAAGTCGGCCACCTCGAAGGTGACGTTCTCGTTCGGAAATTCTCTCGGGCTCCGAAGGTGGTGGGAGAGAGATATGCCGAGTGGTGTTGAAGATAGCCCGGGATAACTCCGTGGAAGGGGGTGAGCTTGCTTTGAGTTCGGCCCTCGGGATCTCGCATTTCATCCATAGTCTTGGCAAACGGGATGTTGAGGGCGCTGCCCCGTCGATGAGGACGCGCTTAAGCATGTTGCGGACTACGGGGTCCGGGACGAGTGGATAGCGTCCGGGTGGACCACTCGGTCGGGATGATCCGAGCGGTCAAAGGTGATGGCCACCTCCGACCATCGCGAGATATTGAGGGACTTCGGGTTGAGCCGCGTTGACCTCCGGTCGGTTAGCTTTTCCTCTTGGATTCATAAGCTAACGGGCCCCGAAGATGTGGTTGAGCTCCCCCCTTGGATCTTGAAAAGGTTCGGCATTCTCAGCGCGTTGTTCTTCTTGGCGCCGGATGGGCCAGCCTCGTCGATCGGCTTCTTGTTGAGCTGCGCCGCATCTTGTTGCTGCTTGTAGATAAACGATCCTTTGCCGCGTGCTTGTGATTCGGATGGTGGGTGCACTGGGCGTTCATGATGGCGTCGTGGCGGCGACTCGGGGACGGCGTTGAGTATTGGAGGTTGCGGCCACCGGGTCTTGGATCGGCGCTTGCGATCTTTCGGGCCACAGTTCTTGTTGTTGCCGCCATCCTTCTTAGGATTTCGGCTTCCTCTGCTTGCTTGTCCTCTCTTCGTCGGGCCGATCTTGACGGGCGGCCTTGATGGCGTCGTTTGATTTGGCGTATGAATTCGCCGTCTCAAACATCGCTTCACCGTCTTCGGTGGCTTGCGTCCGAACTTGCCGATAAGCGGCTCATCACGGACTCCCTTACGGAAGGCGGCGATGATGATGTCATCGGTGATGTTCGGGATCTTGTTGCGCTTCTCGGAGAAGCGACGAATGTAATCCTTCGAGGCTCGTCCGCTCGGATGACATTGTAAAGGTCGAAGTGCGTGCCGGGCCTCTCGAAGGTGCCCTGGAAGTTGGCGATGAAGTGGTCCCTCGGCTCGCTCCACGAGCCGATTGAGCCTCTTGGCGGGCGGTGAGCCAATTTCGGCCGAGTTTGCGAGGGCCACGGGCGAGTAGTTCGCCATGGCTTTGTTGTCGCCACTGCAGCTCGGATGGCAAGGGTATATACGGTTAACCAAGATTCGGGGTCGGTTTTGCCATCGTACCTTTCTATCCCGGTGGGCTTAAAGCCGCTCGGCCAATGCACTCGGCGGAGCTCCCAGTGAAGGCCGGTACTCCATCGTCGCCGCTATCGGGTGATCCCCTCCGATCTTCTGAGTGCGACGGTCGCGCTCTTGGTAGCGGCGGTCGAGGACTTCCGCGGATCACTCGGCGGGGTCTTACGTTGACCGGTCGGGTAGCTGGAACTTGCGGTGGACTCGGTGGTGGACGGGTGGACGTCCATGTCGTTTGCGGCGGGAGTCGGCCGTCTGCTCTTGGTGCCTCGGCATGGACTCGGGAGGCGGGCCTCTTGGCCTAGTTGACGGCCGAGCGGCTCGGGCCTCCCGTAGTCTCCGACCTTAGGGGTGGGAGCCGGCTCTTGTCAGGCGTTTCGGCCACGGATTCAGTCGGCCTTCTTGTCGAAGTGGTGGGAGGGCCGTTAGCCGTGGCAGCAACGATGGTCTTGATCTTATCTAGTATAGGAGTCACGTTGGCGGAGCCGTCTCCATGACGGTATCCAAGAGTGTGAGTGCGGCGGCGCGTTCTGCTGTGGCGTCGGAAGACATTGGTGTTGCGAACCCGTGTTTGGAGGATGGCCTCTGGGCGGATCGTCAGTGCACGCGAATCCTGCTTCCTTTTATCGGCCTCGTCTTTGCGTTGTTTGTCTTCTTCGGTGTCTTGCGTTCGAGCTCCACTCGCTCGCTCCTCTTCGGCAAGCCTTCGGCCATGGCTGAGTCGGACTCATCCGGCTCGGCCATGAGGACGTCAGCACTTCGGCTCGCATCCATATGGCGGTCGGAGTTGTCGGCTTCGTCGAGGGGATGCCGTAGAGATTGTCGAAGCCGACGGAGCTGAGGTATCCGTTGAGCTCGAAGATGAACAGGAGCCAAAGGACGGGAGGATGACAGCGACCTCCCTTGATCTGGGTAACCGGATCGGATCGTTCCGTCCGAGTCGGAGCTTGGGGATCGAGGCTCTTCGAGTGGATCCTCGCCAACTCGGGGAGAGCGGTTGGTTGTAGATCTTGGCGACGTTTGGTAATCCAAACGGCACCGAAAGGTCTTCACCGAGTAGATTGCTTCCGTCGAGGAGGCAAGAAGATTGGCGGCGGTCTCGGCGGCATTCGGTAATCCGAATGGCGCCGAGTGAAGTCCGTCGTCGGAGAAGGTGGATCGCATCTTGGTCTTCAAGATGTTCGAAGATCTCGGCGCTGTTGGAGAGCCCAAACGGCGCCGAGTAGGTTGTTCCCTCCGACTGGTTCGAATCCGAGTCGAGGGAGGAGTCGCCGGCGAAGTTGGCGGCGAAGTCGCCGAGTCTTGAAGGAGATCCCATCACACTTGTCGGCGAGATTGTTGAAGAAGTCTCGACGCGCGTCCCCTACCTGGCGCGCCAACTGTCGAAACTTGGTTTCGGCAATATATTTTATGGGGTCGCAGTCGAGATCGCCAAGCACAATGGGTTAGGAGGAAAAGAAGATTTAGACAGGTTTAGGCCCTCTCGAGAGGTAATACCCTACTCCTGTTTCGGTGGATTCGATCCGCCGAGTGTCTTTATTGATCTCGTGATCTAAAGCTGAGAGCTAAAAGCTGAACTCCTATCGGAATATCCCTCAAGGGACGCCCTTTACCCCCCTTATATAGTCTTGGGAGGAAGGGTTTACAAGTCGGAAACCGTATCTTATTCTAAGACGGTTTCCTCAATCTTACCAAACCATGACTATAGGCCGATTGCCTTATCTCTATCAGCAACCGTAATACCTAAGTCAAGTTTGGCTTACAGATATAGCAGGCGCAACCTATCCCTACCTCCAGTCGGATAAGCTTGCCATGTGGATACCTGATTGCCACAATCTCCACAGTTGTTGTCGTCGGGCGCGTCGAGCGCGGTGAGGAAGCTCAGGTCGAGGAGGCTGGCGGTGCTTCTGTGGCGGAGCGGCGAATGCGGAGGAGGAGGGGGCGCCGCGACCATGTCAGAGTCGCTATCCCAAAGCCGGCATTGCCGCACCCATGCTACGGACGGGGCATGGTCAGCGAGGAGGCTCGTGGGGGTGTTCTGGCAGATGGACAAGGCGAGGCTGTTCGGGAGGATGCAATGACAGTGGCGCGTCGGACCGGCTTGCTTCCTCGCAGCCGCGTGCTGACGGAGGTGAGTGAAGGAGGTGACGGGACGTTGCTGCATTCTCAAATCTATCAATTAATGGTTTTGGCTATTCAATTCACTGACTGTGACATCGATCTTGTTTGAGGCAGGTGTCCAAGGGGTCAAGAAGAACCAGGAGCAAGATCTTAAAGGCCGACGTGAAGGGGAGCTGGCAAGGCAGCAGCCATGGCCACTGGTTCTCCTCTGCATATGTGATGAGCAACGTCACAGTAATGAAGGTTTTTTTTTGCAGAACTTCAATTTTGATGAGACTTTCAGTAGCTTCAGTTGTGACATTGAACAAATGTTGATTTGCATTTGCACTCATGTTTGTGTTCTGAAATGCTCACTTGGGATTACAGTTCAGTTTGGTGGAAATCTGCGAGTAGAAAATATAGGCCAAGGGTGTGTCATTATAGTTTAGTTGAATTGAAACCAGCAATGTAGGCTACCATGTTAGTATTGAGTTCCAAATCTGCCTAATTTCTCGATTCAGTCACATTGATGTGACCAACTACAAATGTTTAGTTATACGCTGATAAAGTGTCTGAATATGCTTTTGTTTCTTGAGCCTCGATGATTTTTTTAATGAAACCTATCTAATCATAACTAGAAGAAATAATCTCTCATTTCGAAAAGGCGAAAGCTTTTGACACTCTTTTTTTATTATCCATTATTTTGTTCGTGATTCGTTCAAGCTATTAGAAATTATTCAGTCCGCCACTACTTGATAGAGTTTTATTTTATCTTCTTAAAAATATAATGCATGTACCACGTCGATCCTTCCCCTAGTATTAGTTTGTGATATATATTGGTGAAACACAAATTACTAACATAACACTGTAGAAAAGGTATAATATATATTTGTCCCGTAATAACTCCCAAGCACTATGTATAATTATATATATAGTCTATTGTCTAAACTCATCGACGGATAAATTTTAGTGTTTTTTCTCTCTGAAGGAATAGTTTTAAAAAATGGCTACACTATGTTCATGATGTCGTCGATATATAAAGACAAAGGAATGAATACTTTGTCTAATATATATGTAGACTACGATCAGGTATCGACCGGCTTTAGGGCCCAAGTCGTTGACTTGTTTGGTGTGTGTGTATACACACAAGCTTATGGATTTGCCTGAGGACCAAGTTGGTAGCCAACAATACTCATTCATCTACTTTTTGCGTATTGGATTTTGGACAATAAACATTTCTTTCGTCGTTCTAAAACATGGATTCTCTTTGTTGTGTGTTGGAATTGTTGGTTTATTTCATCGGCTAATGCCGGTATTTTGGGAAAGGATAAAATCCCATTACTCCTTTCCTTTCCTAACAAGAAAGATCATATATAGTTTGGTTTTTTATCGGTAAAATCAAACTATAATCCTAATTAGATAAGCCCCTGAGCCCCCACCACTACATGTATATAAAAGGAACTAATTAATTAACATAGAGAAGAGGGGACACATGATTTTCTACGCAAAATCGTAAACCTAAATTACCCGATCCATCTAGCACCGGAAAGGATTCATGAGGTTGTATCAGGACAATGTCGGTGGAGACGTGAGGGTTTGTTTTAGATAATGGGATAAGAGAAGTGGGATTGGGATAGGGAAATGAATGAAGGGTTAGGATGAAATGAGAGAGGGATAATGGATGGCTAGGATTTAAAGATACTCTTTGATGGGTGGGAAATTATTTTCCAATCCCATTAGCCAAACAGGCCCTGAAGGTAGTTAAGATCAAGCAAGACGCCGATAACAAGAAGTTGATCAAGAAGCCAGTGCCTCCGTTTCTCTGTTAGAGCAACAAGAAAAAGAACCATAAGAAAGACCGCGTCAAGAAGAAGAGGAAAAGGAAGAACATCAATCAACAAAATTAACACAAATGACTTTTCAAGCAGGTCCTAGACCATGTTATTCCATACTAAGCAGAGGTGATCATATATGAACTAACTTGTAAATAAGAACTCTAAGAGCATCTTTAGCATTGTATATCTTTATTAATCTCAATAATACAAAGTTATTATGTATATAGTTTTACATAAAAACTAGTCTTCAATAAATTTTTTATAGACCTTTTTATTTTTCTAATAGCATCTTCAAGAGACTCTTTATATCTTTTCTAAATACTAGGAATAAAGATTTTGATGAAAAACTACCATCCAACAGCTTTTCTAAATGGTCATCCAAATATAATAATTTTCTATTTTAAATTGTTCGCTATCTAAAAATAAAAGATAAAAATGATTCTCTAGAGTACGTATGAGATATAGAAAAAACTGTTAAAGAGTGAAATGTTATAGAAAATAATTTTTACTCGAATGGTTCTCCAAATAATGATTTAGAGAGTGAAATTTAGAAAGTCTTTTGGAGATTCTTTAACTCTCCACCCGAGTTTTTTATAACCAAGCGTACACAGAGTCATTATTTTTGTGAATCTATTAAGGAATATCAACACAAATAGAAAACCAACTTTTATATAGATTATATATAATTTTTATACAACAATTTTAAGGATACTCTAATGTCATATATATATATATAGTAAATAACCTCAGAGTTATGACCATTTTTCTTATTTAATGTACCATGTTTGGTGAGAAAGGAAGATATAGATAGGATCACAAACAAACTCGGATCGAACGAACACATTAATTTGATTCTCAAATCCGTCAAAATTAATGTAGAGAGCCAACGAACTATAGCATCGTCGCGGTTGCGGCTTTGCAACAACCATGCATATAAAGACGGGAGCTTGGAATTGTTGGAAATGTTGCCCTTTTGTTTGCTTTTAGGTGGTACAGTACTTATGAAATTAAAGTTTGTACTTTTTCTTGACCACGTTTGGTGGTGGCATAACAAAACTTGACGCCACGATTTTGTGATAGACGATGGCCATGGAGAGCTTATATGAATGGCGACATAGTACCAACTAGCAACTCAATATAGAAAACAATATCATTTTTCTATAGATCATATATGCCAATAGTATTACTAGAGCCAGGCAAGCCAGGGATTGGACACGCGGCAAATTGCCAATTCATACTTGTCGAGATTGGTAAGAAAATGGTTGGCTTGATACCGTTTGTTCTAGTAAATGTTGAATATATTGTCAAATTTTACATCAGTCGATCCAAATTTATATGGCATCTTAATTAGAATTAGCGAAAATGCTAGTGTATTGAAAAACACCCAAAACTCTGGTAGTGTTTGTACAAATATATCTATATGTATACTCGCTAGTCACTCCCAAACCTATAGCAGTAAGATAAAAAAGGCATCAATTAATGTTAGTTAGGCTTAATAATTTAACAATAAAAACATAAGGAGACGTTTCGTAGGGCTCCAGATCCTGGATTCTGGTGAAGTGGAGTTGAAGCTCTGCCAAACGTTCTACCTTCAAACAGATCTGGATGAAGCACTCCAGAAAAATGAACTAGCAAGGTGAAGCTACCTTTCATCAGCTTCAACTTGTCCTGCCAAACGCCTCCTTAGCGAGCTATATATTTGCACATAATTTATTACTTTTTACATTTCTAAATGTACAAAACGTTTGAACATTGGTTTTATTAAAAAAATCAGTGTATATGATGAAAAATAATTATTGATGAGCGCTGGATTCTATGATTTGTCATTGGTAAGCGCTCGATTTTACAAACTATCATCGACGAGGGCAAGTTTCAGAATTTGGCATCATACAGGTCTATATTTTTGCTATTGTCGTGAACCTCCGTTATCCCTTTGACTTTTTAATAATGTCCAAAATACTGGTTTAATTTCCAATATCTAGTACTATTTTACTACCAATTGCAAATAATGCAATTAAATCTGGTGCTATTTCAATGCTAGCGCAAAAAGCATAAATCTCGGTTTGCTTCGTGCATTCTTTTTAGGGATTATTAAATGGTCTTTCTGTACGGGCTAACGGAGTTCAATTAACGGTTAACTGATGGCAACGACAAAAGGGAAGAAACATACTTGTCTGGCAGAATATTATAAAACTCGTGTTTATCTTGATGGAATTATTTTTTACTCTAAGATTCACTATTATAATTAATATAATAAGAAATTTGTAAGTATGTGATTATTTATTGGAGATTAACTGAAATGTGGCATCATTAATTGCGCCCACACACATATATATACATACATATATGTATAAAATAATAACAATTTTCTACCAGTAGAAAAATAGAAAGTTTCATTAGTTAACGGATATGTATGCCAAAGAGAAAATTATTCATTATATATATATATGTATCCATCCTAACAATTATACAAGTAATACTAATTTAAATATAAGTAGTATCAATAGCATATATGTGCCAATGCACTGGAATTTACGGGTTCAAACTTACTACCTACGGTTGAAAATATAATTACGGTTCAAACTTACTGTCTATTGTGAAAACTCTAATATTCTAATATTCAGATCTAATATCTTTATTTTACTCACTTATAATTTAACGAACGAAAATCAGAGTTCACTTCTTTGTTTCATATTATTTTTTATTTTTATGGTGTGCATGTATGCATGAATTTAATTGCAATTTAATTGCAAAAGGTTATTCGAGATTTGTCATTTTTTCTGGTTTGCATGTAAATAGATTATTCGAAATTTTTTTACTTACATGTATGCTTGGATTTAAAAAAATTAATTATATTACTAGCGTTAGCGTATATATATATATATATTACTAGTATAATTAATTTCTTACGCCATGTCATCTCTACATTAATATGGATTAATATGGCAGGTGCCATGTGTTGTCTGTATCTTCGTACCAATGCATAATCCAACACGACAGTCGGACAAATCAAATGTCATCTTACTTAGTACCGTATTTCCGGTAAGTAAAGTAGTACAAATTAAGGCTTCCTCCGGGTTTGATGCAAGTGCAAACGTGCAGCAGTTTTTCCTTGGCCGCAATCTACGCCGTACATTTGGACCTTAATTAATTAATTAGGTAGTGATAGTTGTTGTGGATGCATCATATTGTTTTCGAGCAAGAGTGAATTAAAATAAAGGCACTTTAATAAATATTTCCTTTTGTTTATCCTGGATTTTTTTAGAGTTTTTAATTTGTAGAGTCACTATTGATGGAACAATACTTCCACGAAAAGAGAAAAAAGGATGGATAGTAATCTACACCAAAATTTTCATATTAGCTGGTTTAGAGTACACAAGTTTGTGACGTCTTTTTCAGCCAACATGAGACTCACTGAATGATTTGCATTATTAACGGAGTTACCGATCACCTTGATCTAGAAAAGTTTCAAATCAAGATGGGTTTAAAAAAAAAAACCGGCTAACGGAGCCGATTTATAAGATCAAACCAGCCTATAAGCCTATTTAGATCGATTTGAAGAGAACCATCCATCTCGTGAATGAATTGAAAGGTTTACGAGATAAACCTACAAAGAATATTGCACTCTCATAGCGAAGATGGATGATTTGTTACACAAATCAACAAAAAATAGATGAACTAAGGTAAGGTATAAAACATGACTGAAAAGAAAAGTAAAGGTAAAAGAACGATTCGATTGATTGGAGGGGTTGAGGTCAGAGGTTGGAATCGAATCGACAATAGCCCTTATAAAGCAGTTGGTCTTGCCTTCACAGGACTTTCTCCATGTCCTATTAGGCTTAGAGATTAATTAGGACTAAAAAACCTCGAGCTCAAACAAGAAAACATGAGAACTGCCTTAATTAGACTCGGACTCGAGGCTGTTGGTCTGATCGTCAGAACACATGCGGTCTGACCATAGATCACCCTCTGATCTGACCGGCCAGGCGGCCACACAACGACTATAGTTCACCCTCCGATTTGACTGGCCACATTAAGTCAGACCAACCTCTATAGGAAAGCTTCATTTTATTTCAAATCTGGCCCAAATTTACATAAATTTTCTAGTGCCAAATTTGGACGTTAACAAAGTTATAGTCCTTCATAGGGGCAATTAACATGCTACCCCAGTTTCACATACATATTCTGGAAGGGCTACACTAGTCAAGGATAGATTTAATGTTCTGCTTTAAAACACAAAGATTGGAATTCGTGTATACTCAAAATGACTTAATACTCTCTATTACATTCCATTGATTCTTTTAATAAAATAGATTAATATTCGGCCTCATCGTGTGCCGAAGTTACCCTAAAATGCATCCTTCAATTTATTCCTAGAAAATATAAAAATCGGTTAAATCCCTCAACAATTAAAATGTGCAATCTAAAAGTCAAATGGAGCTTGGGGAATTTTGTTAGATTCCTCGAGGCCTAAAATAATTAACCAAATTTTAATGGAATTTTTAGAGCGGAAGTACTAATTATTAAACAAACAAATCAATTAATAGCCTTTTTCAAAATCAGAAATTAAAATAAATGTTCTTTCCTCTTTGGGTCAAAAGTCGGCCTAGATCTCTCTCCCTACCCTTGGCCCGGTCCGCTTGCCCACGCGCCCGTAGCCGCTAACGGGCGGGGCCCGCCTGTCATGCCCACCTCCAGCCGTCGCCACCGTGCCGGCAAACCCTAGCACCGTCGTCGCCATTCCCGGCCATTTTCGCTCGCGTAGCTTGGTGGGATTTACTCATCATGATCCCTTCTTTCATTTCCCCTGCTTTCCCCTCTTCCCCTCGCACTAAATTGCCCGTATTCAATCCTGTTGATCCCGCCGATGACATTGATGGAGGCCGTGATTTCAGCCACCATTTACACCTTTCAGGAGCCTCTATCCTTCTCTCCGGCCGCTACAAATCGATGCCTGCACCTCCCTTGCCCCCTTCGACCATCGTCGAAGGCTCTCTCCTTTTCTCACCTCCTTCGCCGCTAAGCTTTATCTCATCTCAGGGTCGACGCCTATGGCTTTGCCGAATCGTTGCCAACCTCGTTGTTAACGACCAAATTTAATAACCAAATCCCCGAGTTCAGAGCCAAGATTGAAGCGAAATCGGATCAGGAACTCAATCAGTGGAGAAACAGAGGCCACGTCGGCTAAGGCCGAATCGGCTGGGAGACTAGTCGGCTAAGATTGAATCGGACAAGGATAGCCAATTCTGATTAGGAGATGAAAGTGGAACCGGTCCCGAGAGGAAACTTGAAGATAAAGTGTTGGATTCAGTCTCCAAATTCTGCGTTAAAGATATTGCCATCTATGGATAAGGTCCTGTAACGACAATTGTATCTGTAAATTAGGAAGTTGTATAGATATTCCTTTTGTAATGCGGCATGGGACTGCGTCCCGAGATATTGTCGTATTGTAAATAGTAGATAAGATAGAAACCGTGTTCTACACGGATGTCGTTATGCCTGGGTATAAATAAGACCCAAAGGCTCTTTGTAAATATCAATCAACCAACACGCAATCAATCAATTTTGGCGCATCGCCACCCTTTTATTTTCGACGAGTTCTTGCTCTTGCTCCGGCTGCATCGGCTTCGATCTCCGAACGAGGTAATTCCTTGTTACCAGTGGTTTATATCATCGGGATTAGTGCTTTCATCGTCATGATACTCTAGTTTCGAAGTTATAAACTACGCAATCTATCATACATAGCCTATAATCTAGAGCAATATCTAGATCTATCTCGCAATCGGCTGGTTTGTCTCTGAATGCAGCAGCCGATGGGGCTAGATCCAGGGGTTGAATTAGATTATATGTCGTGTCTACCGTCTCGAGGGGTTCTCATTGACTTATACAGATCTGTTATTTCTTTTTGTACTTAATGCTGGATCTAATCGACCTATTAAGTTGCTTTTAGAACTATTAAGATCTATTCAGTTTAATGTTTATGATTAGAGACATCGCTGGAGTTTCAGTCAGCCTTATCTATTTTAGTTATCTTTTAGTTTTAATTGCTATTAGATATATTAAAACCGCCTTTTATATTAAGATCTCAATCTGTTTAAATGCCCTAAGTCAGTATCAATCTGTCAAGTTACGCTGACAGCCGATTGATCTAGGTTTAGCGCATTTAGATTAGATTAATATCTTTTTATAAAACGTATCAGAGTATTAGCCGATTCACATTAGATCTACAGTATCGGCTAGGTTATCAATGCAGATAATTATTATCCTAATGTGCCTTTAGCCTAAGTGATTTATACTATCTCGGTATACTACCGATATATCCCAATCACTTAGTATAAATGTGCTTTGGGATAACAATTATATGTTTCTTGATGTCTTCAGTGGATCCGATAGGATCTAATTCTAACTTAATGCCTATTTCTTGTTTCTTCTTGGTTACAGGATCAAACCAACTGGCACGCCCTTGACGACACCAGAGGCAACCAACTTGGACCTGCACCGGAGCTAAACAGATCTTCCAGGCCAGTGCATGGGAATCAAAATTCTCATCAACACGCTTTTGGCACGCCCGGTGGGACCCATTTGCACACTTCCAAGATCAACACAATGTCTGGCGTTAACAACCCAGAAATCAACGAGGAAAACGTCATCCCAGTGACGTTGGAGCAGCTGTCGGCCGAACAACTGGCCGACTACAGACAGATGGTTGAGCAGCTGCAGGCTAATTACCTGCAATCCTTTACCCAGACGAGATCTAGGGTTGTCCTCCAGAAGTTCAAGTTCAAGCTCGAAGACCTCAACACATCCTCCGAGGAGGATAGGAAAGGAAAGAAGAAAATGGATGACATTAAACAAGAACAAGATGATTCGGGACTCCACACCCTACAGGACCGAATCGACTCGGCTGTGCACCACGCCCTCATCAACCAAAGTGGCATACTGGTTAATACCCTCAACAATATGATAGCCACTGTGGTCGACTCAAAGATAGCCGAGCAACTGCCAAGGGGGCCGACCTATTTCACTAACTGCCAATTCCCAGGTTACAGGATGCTGTCAACTCAAGGCTTGCCAATCTCGCCACTGGGACAGCCAAATCCTCAAGGAGGAGCTCTGATTCAACCAAACGCGCAGGCATCGACTTCGGAGCCACATCCCAGGATCCTGGTCCGACAGCAGCCTCAGCATCAGGGCCATGGTGCCTCGACAGTGACGGAGCAAGTGGAGAACATGTTCAACACCAATCGGTGGCCAATCATGCCCAATGAGCCGATTGGCAGTATTCCCCCCGCGCCACATCATAGTACTGTTGGCAATTGGCTACTTCCTGAGCAGTCACCGCCGATCATGTCTCGACCACCTCCCGCTGCGAATCATTTCCAGTATCAACATCCGGGAGGCCAATATGATCAGCAGTATCGGCCGCAGACGCCACCACCTCTTCAGTATCGGCAAGGACCCATACCGTATGAACAATATGAGCTGATACCTCAAGCTCAAGACAACAGGCCTTGGGCCGATCTGATTGCCGATGTGATGCGCGATCAGTTCGGCCTCAAGCCAAAGGACTCCGACCATATGTAGCGGTACCCGTATCCAGAGCACTTTGAGAGGGTACCACTGCCAAACAGGTACAAAGTGCTAGACTTCTCCAAATTCTCTTGGCAATACAATGTGTCTACCTACGAACACGTCAGCCGATTCCTGGCTCAATGCAGGGAGGCATCGGTTACAGACGCGCTCAGGGTTTGCCTATTCCCGCTATCACTCTCAGGATCGGCCTTCACCTGGTTTTCTTCGTTACCATACAACTCAGTTCAAAGCTGGGCTGATCTCAAGAAACAGTTTCACAGTTACTTCTACTCCGGCAACCACGATATGAAGTTGTCGGACTTAACCGGCATCAGACAGAAGCACGAGGAATTGGTCCAAGACTACATCCAACGTTTCAGAGAAATGAGGAACCGATGCTATAGTCTGGTATTGTCGGACTCCCAACTAGCCGATCTAGCTTTTCACGGGCTTTTGCCACCAACCCGTGAAAGGTTTTCGGCTCAAGACTTCGACAGCCTGGCCCACTTGGCCCAGAAGGTGATGGCCCATGAGCCAAGGTTTCAAGAATCAAGGAAGGCCGTCAAGAAGGTCACTCATGTTGTCTGCGAGGCAGATTCGGATACAAGCGACGATGATGTTGAAGTAGCGGCAACCGAGTGGATGAAGAACAAGAAGGCCATAGTTTGCTAGTGGCTTTTGAAAATGGCTAAGGAGGAGAAGTACGACTTTGACATAACCAAAGCCGATAGGATCTTTGACCTGTTGCTGAAGGAAAAGCAAATTCATCTTCCGGCCAACCACGTCATCCCATCGGCTGAAGAACTCAAGAAGAAGAGGTACTGCAAATGGCACAATACCACCTCCCATAACACTAACGACTGCAAGGTGTTCAGGCAGCAGATCCAGTTGGCCATCGATGCCAGGAAAATAAAATTTGCAGAATCAGCTAAACCGATGAAGGTTGATGGCAACCCTTTCCCGGTCAACATGGTCCAGGCCGACCACAGGCGAGCTGATCGGCAGCATCGAATGATGCACAGCTTAGCTGAAACGCCAAAATCAGTTAGTGCTGACTCAGGACCACCCCATAAAGAGCCGACTGGAGACATAGCTGCATCAATCAACATGGTGCACACCAAGGGACGATCGGTCGATCGTCGGCCCAGGCAGGACAGCCGGCTGCGGTTCCAACGCAGGATCCAGGAGGAAGAAGAAGATTGACGCGATAGGCCGTACTAGAGGGAACCTGAACGGGTAGATTGCGATATGTCAGACGCCACAGTTACTGCGATCCGCATTGGCACTGCGAATTCTTCCGATTCTGCTGGGAATCGGGCATGAGGTTGCCCACAATCGAAAACTGCCCAACGTGCAACGAATTTTGAGAGGGCGAGTACAGGGACCCCCCAATACAAAGTCCTGTTTGATTCGTCCCCAGGGCCGTGCAGCTCAATTAGAGAAGGCTACATGTGCACGATCAGCTGGGGCTGATTCATCAAGACTTCTTCGAATACGAGGGCGAGGAAGAAGAGGAAGCCGATGAAGAACAATCGGCTAACCCACAATGGTGTCCTTCTGACCTGTTCACCAAGATGCAAAAAAGAAGAATACAAAGGCTGAGGATCGAAGGGCAGGAGGAAGAGGTCCAACAGATGATTCGGCATCAGCAACGTTGGCAGGGCAGGAAACAGTGGCGACCCAAGGAGAAGACCACCACAGCCGACGAGAGCCCAACCGATCAAGCAAAAGGGCAGCCAAAGAAAAAGGGAAAGCTTCTGCATCGGTCAACATGGTATTTGTGTTGCCAGCCGAATTTGAGGCCACCGAGGCCGATGCAGACAACGTCGAGGACACCTTGGCAAAACTAGTCCTGTTCCCAGAACAAGCCATCTTTGACAAACCTGAGGGACTTAGAATCGGCACCTGAAGCCACTATATATAAAGGGATTCGTCAATGGCAAGCCGATGTCCAAGATGCTGGTTTACGGAGGGGCTGCTGTCAATTTAATGCCCTATGCAACTTTTCGGCGGGCAAAGGAGCCGAAGAACTGATCAAGACAAATATGATTCTCAAAGACTTCGGCAGCAACCCTTCAGAGGCCAAGGGAGTTTTAAATGTCGAGCTGACCGTCGGCAACAAGACCATGCCCACGACATTTTTCGTCATCGACGGGAAGGGATCATATAGCCTGCTGCTCGGAAGGGATTGGATTCACGCCAACTGCTGTATCCCTTCTACAATGCACCAAAGTCTGATCCAGTGGCAAGGCGACAAGATAGAGATCGTGCCAACCGACAGGTCAGTTAATGTTGCTAACGCCGATTTGCCACTGTGGGAAATCGATGGTATTGATTGCCCGCCCGGCAAGATCTGGCAAGCCGATTTTCTAAAGGTGTCTGATTCTGATATACAGCCCATTGGAGACGAGGAGCCTCAATTGCTACTTTGAAGATGTCGTGGAGGGCTCGAGCGTCTATAACAAGGACACCGTGGACGACAACGACGGAAAACTCGGGCAGGGGTTTATGTCGGTCGACGAGCTAGAAGAGGTTGATATAGGTCCAGGGGGTTTATGGAGCTGTTCACACCATTGCTTCGGCTGAAGGCCGATCAAGCATTCACCTAGGGGGCAGAGCAACAGAAAGCGTTGGACAATATCAAGGATTATTTAAGCTCACCTCCAGTCTTGATTCCTCCACAAAAAGGAATAGCATTCAGGTTAGATCTGTCAGTCGACGAGAAGTCCATCAGCTCAGTTTTAATTCAGGAGGTCGAAGGAAAAGAAAAGGCTATATTTTACCTTAGCCGACGGCTTCTGGATGCTAAAACAAGGTATTCACCAGTGGAGAAATTGTGTCTTTGCCTTTATTTTTCATCTACAAAGTTAAGGCATTACTTATTATCCAATGAGTGCACCGTGGTATGCAAAGCCGACGTAGTAAAATATATGCTATCGGCTCCAGTGCTAAAAGGACGGGTTGGGAAGTGGATATTTGCCTTAACAGAATTTGATCTACGCTATCAGGCACCCAAGGCAGTAAAAGGACAAGCTATAGCCGATTTCATAGTAGAACACAGAGATGATTTGATCGGCTCACTGGAAATCATGCCTTGGACTTTAACTTTTGATGGCTCGGTTTGCACCAATGGATGCGAAATCGGCTTGGTAATAATTTCCCCAAGGAGGGCAAGCTTTGAGTTTGCTTTCTCAATCACACGCCACACCACAAACAACTAAGCCGAGTATGAACCCATGCTTAAAGGACTATAACTACTCAAGGAGGTGGAAGCCGACGCCATGGAGATAATGGGAGATTCGATGTTGATCATCAACAAGTTGTCAGGAAAATATGAATGCAAGAACGACGCACTGATGGTCTACTATCACAAGTGCTGAGAATTGATGGACAGCTTTCGGCTAGTGACATTGAAGCATATCCCCCGGGAACAAAACACAGAAGCCAATGATTTGGATCAGGGGGCATCAGGTTACAGGCCGATGATAAAAGATGTTGAAGTAGAAATCGCTACCATAATAGCTGACGACTGGAGGTTTGAAGTCTACCACTAGCTGCAAAATCCTTTCCATACGGCTTCAAGGAAATTGCACTACAAGGCTTTGAGATATGTTTTGCTCGACGAAGACTTATATTACCAGACGATTGATGGTATGCTGCTCAAATGTCTCAGTGCCGATCAAGCCAAGGTTGCTATCAGAGAAGTGCATGAAGGAATTTGCGGCACGCACCAATCGGCTCACAAGATGAAGTGGCTACTTCGAAGAGTAGGATACTTTTGGTCGACGATGCTGGAAGACTATTTCAAATACTACAAGGGATGCGAAGACTGTCAAAAGTTTGGAGCTATCCAAAGGGCACCAGCATCGGCTATGAACCTCATCATCAAGCCTTGGCCGTTCAGGGGTTGGGGAATCGACATGATCGGCCAAATCAATCCACCCTCGAGTAAAGGACACAAGTTTATATTGATGGCAACCGATTATTTTACCAAGTGGGTGGAAGCAATTCCTTTGAAGAAGGTTGACTCTGGGGATGCCATCGAGTTTGTCAAGGAGCACATTATATACCGATTCGGCCTCCCTCAAACTATAACTATGGATCAGGGATCTATTTTTATCTTAGACCAGTTTGTTCAGTTTGCCGACGGCATGGGGATCAAGTTGCTCAATTCTTCACCATACTATGCTCAGGCCAACGGGCAAGCAGAGGCCTCAAACAAGGGTTTAATCAAGCTGATAAAAAGAAAGATCGATGAATACCCAAATCAATGGCACAGCCGATTAGCCGAATCACTGTGGGCCTATTGGATGGCTTGCCACAGATCGATCCAGGTGCCTCCATATAAACTGGTCTACGAACATGAAGCAGTTCTGCCATGGGAAAATATCATCGGCTCAAGAAGGATTCAACTACAGGACTAGCTGACAGCCGATGACTACTATAACTTAATGGTGGATGAATCAAAAGACCTAGTTTTGTCCAGGATGCATGCCTTGGAAAAAGTGACCAGACAAAGGAGCGGGTAGTCCATCATTATAACAAGAAAGTCCTGCCTAAGTCTTTTGAGGAGGGCAAGCTCGTTTGGAAATTAATATTGCTGATTGGATCAAGGGATAACAAATTCGGCAAGTGGTCACCTAATTGGGAAGGGCCTTTCAAGATCCACAAATGCGTCTCTAAAGGTGCCTACATGTTGGAAGGCTTGGACAGAGAGGTATTTGGGAGGGATCTCAATGCCAAATATCTGAAAAAAATATCACCTCAGTGTTTGGATCAACTCATGATTCGGCTAAGGTTTTGCCTATTCATGTTAGCCGATGCGTTGAGAGGAATACGCATCGCATTTAGGTCATTTTTGTGCTAAGTTTTTCCCCTAATTTTTCTACATCGGCTCAGCCTAGCCGACAGCGGCACGATATTCGGTTTGATAATTTTATTAATGCTAAAGACATCATCAACAAAATTAAGGGGGCATACATATATACTATCAGAAATCGGACTCAGCAAATTTTTAAAGGTTTTGAAGCATTAAGGACGTGATTGGCAAGTATGCATATGATTGACCATAAATAATATCGGCAAGCCAGTTACAAAAGAGCTGCGAGTTTAAATTACAAAAGCCTAGTTAGCTATTACATTTGGTTCAACGGGAAAGGAAGTCGGTGATGGACGATATCGCCTTACGACGAACTTCGTCTATTTCTTCGACGGCCTTGGCGTCGGCTGCATCACTCCCGGACACGGCGCCTTGATCATTGCTAATTGGTCTTCAATCTCTTTCGGCAAGCTGGCCACACGCTGTTCTTTTGCCAGGATGTCGGCTTCAACCTTAGCAAGTTCAGCTGCCAGTTCTTCCCGACGCTTGCGAAGCCGATCAAGCTTGGCGATTGGCTCGGTCTTCAGGACATCAAATTTTGCCTTCTATGCATTGGTTTCTTGTTGGCTTGCTTTGATGGTGGCCCCCAGTGCTTGGTTTTTCTGGCGATCGGCTATTCGTTGCTTGGCCCGCTCGTATTTGTGCCGATGCACCTCCAAGAAAGTGGCTGGAGCAATGGTGTCAGCCAGCTGATCCGGCAGCCGAGCTTGGATTTCCTCGAACTGATTCCGGATAGAACCGCAATCGGCCACCAGGGTGTCCAGGAAGTTCTCCAGCCGCTTAGCAATATCTGCCAACGTGGTCCTCAGGTCTTCATCAAGCAACACCATGGCTTTACCAGCATCTTCATCCGGATCCATGAATTCTGACAAGTCAAAGTCTAGAAGATCGGCTATGGTCTGCAAGATAGGAGACAATTAGAAGATCGACAAAACTAGTAAGCCGATTTATGAAGTTGGACAGAACTTACTTGGACAACTGGGACCGAGGTAGCCTCGTCTTCGGCATCACCACCACCTGTAGCCGATGGCGTGTGTTCGCTCGATACATGGGGGGTAGATGTTGGAGTGAGAGGAGGCTAAAAAAAGGGTACAAGTTCAGAAATTGGCTGATTGGAAAAAGAATTGTGATATTAGAGCTTACCAAAGGAGGAGGGGCCCTTTTTCGCCTAGTGACCAGCTTCTTTCTCTGTAATTGCGAAGGCTTAGTAAGAAAGGAATGAATGAGGACATTAAAAAAATTAAGCAGTAAGAGTAGCCTACCGGCATCGGACGGACGGAGCACTTCGGGGGACTTGGAGTTTTTTGAACTGATTGCTCGTCAGCCGATGGCGTCCGAGCGTACTTGTCCGAGGAGCTTGATTCGGTTGCGGCATCATCTACGGCTTTTTCCATATCCTCGCCTCTGACCTCTTCGTCCAGGAAAGCGTCCATGTCTGGATCGACTGGAGACAAGTCGTCGGCTGGAGTCGGTTTCGGCTTCTTCGAAGCCCGTTTCTTTTTCACTGCAGCGGGGGTAGCAGTAGCCGACGGCTTCGTCCTCTTCTGCCGATGCAATGGCTCATGAGTTTGGCCATGAAGAAGCGTTGTTACCTTCGGCGCGTGGAAGCCGATGATTGATGGGGCCAGCCCACAGCCGCCGGAAAGCATGCGAGGAGCATAGAGAATTGCTACTCCCGTGTTGCTTGCGTATGGAGGGGAGGCATCGGTTGTCTGCAAAAGAATGAGGCATGGTTAGTAAAATATACAAGTAATAGCCGATGAGAAAAAGGGACTAAAGAGAGAGGATGCTTACCGACGGGATCATCTCCGGATCGACGATTGTCTAATACATCGAAGTCGGTTGATGAAACAAGTGCAGCTTCCACTCATTCCACCATCGGCTGAAGATAGCTATCCTTGTCACCGCCAAATCAATATTGTCGATACTGCCCAGAGGGGGACCGGGGATGTTGAGCAGCCGATGCATCATGATGTCTCCTTCGATTTTTCCTCTGGCCTAGATCTTGTCCGAATAGTAAAGGTCGATCGACAGTTGACCCATGCCAAGTTGTCTCGCAGCCATCATCGGGTGATAGAACTCGTATGACTTCTGTATGTTGCGCCCTTGGTGGATGCCGACTGGGAGGATGCAAGGTGTTATGGCCGATACATAAATCTCTCTCGGCTTCTCATATTCTTCAGAGTTGAGCTCGTCTAGCCGAAGATCGTCTGGGAGTTCGAATTTGTCAAAATTTTAGTAGGCAAACCATATCCTTGAGCTGCTTGGGAAGCCGCTGTAGAGATTGCTGAACCAATTCTTGAAATGATCGGCTGTCAGCTTGGATCCAGGATAAGTTGCCGCTGCTTCCCCAAACAACAAACATTGGCGGGTGGTCACCTCTTCATCATCCTTGAACCGTGGCTCGATCAGGGGGAAATCGGCTTCTAGTGGAGCTGGCCTTTCTGCGACCTTATAGGTGTGAAGATTTAACCACAGTTGCAATAGCCACCATGGCCCTCCTGTATTGATAGTCTGCTTAAAAGCTAGCCTAGCGGATGCGTTGCCCAACATCTGGTACAAATAGCCGAGCAGGTATTTTCCTAAGGGGATTTACTTCTTGCTCACCAGGGCTTCGGCTACGTGCTGCCAGTTGCTAGTCGGCCCGCAGCTTGATCCGCAGAATATGAATTTTCCCAACTACATCAGGAGGAAAGCTGCATGTTCTCTCTCGGAGATCGGACCGTCTCTCATGTTCATCGATATAAAGCTGCTCCAGCCTCCTATGCTTTTGGTCTTGAAATTATGAGTGCATTTGATGTTGACGCTGGTTGAGTACTGTGGAGGTTATGTCCAACCTAGTAATCATTACCACATCCAAGAGAGTTGGCGTCATTGGCCCTTGTCTAAATAAAAACACATTCAGCTTATCTAACTAGAAGTAAGTTGCAGCAAATAGGAGGGGCTCATCCTTGGGCATGTCGGCTATTGTCAAAGCTAGGCACTGGCTTATACCTAGCTCGGTCCAATGGGTTTGTTTCCTAGCCGACATCCTTAGGTACCAAGCCAGCCAGGATTTGTCCGTTGAAGGCCAGGACTTGAAGGCGCCAGACCAATAGGTCAGATCAGGGGAGGAAAACCTAAAGGGGATCCGGTCTGTTTCGGCATTAATGAACTCATTGGGGTCTAAGTTGCTGATTGGCCCTAATAAGAACTGATTTGGACTGAGAAGGTCAGAGATGGCAATTTGGTGAGCGAGGTGCTACAAATTGAAGGATAGAAGAGCAAGATGACAGAAGGTAAAAAGCCAGATCGCAATGAATAAGGGCCTAAAGCCGATGGAACTTACCTCAGGGTACTCTGCCTGAGCCACGTCGGAGCGAGTGCTTGAAGACGCCATCAATGGAGGGGATCGCCGCTGCGGAGGGGTTCGCCGGTGAAGTCACGCTTCGGTTTCGACGGGGTCGTCGAGGAGGCAGAAAGGTTTTTTCTGGCTAGGGCTTGAGGATGCAAAAGTGACAGCGTGGCTTAGCGGGCATGTGTTAATGACCAAATTTGGTAAACAAATCCCCGAGTTTAGAGCCAAGATTGAAGCGGAATTAGATCAGGAACGCAATCTGCGGAGAAACAGAGGCCGCGTCGGCTAAGGCCGAATCGGCTGGGAGAGCAGTCGGCTAAGATTGAATCGGACAAGGATAGCCGATTCTGATTAGGATATGAAAGTGGAACCGGTCCCGAGAGGAAACTTGAAGATAACGTGTCGGATTCGGTCTCCAAATTGTGCGTTAAAGATATTTCCATCTGTTGATAAGGTCCTATAACGGCTCTATAAATTAGGAAGTTGTATAGATATTCATTTTGTAATGCGGCATGGGACTACGTCCCGAGATATTGTCGTACTGTAAATAGTAGATAAGATAGAAACCGTGTTCTACACGGATGTCGTTATGCCTGGGTATAAATAAGACCCGAAGGTTGTTTGTAAATATCAATCAACCAACACACAATCAATCAATTTTGGCGCATCGCCACCCTTTTATTTTTGACGAGTTCTTGCTCTTGCTTGGGCTGCATCGGCTTCGATCTCCGAATGAGGTAATTCCTTGTTACCAGTGGTTTGTATCGTCGGGATTAGTGCTTTCATTGTCATGATACTCTAGTTTCGATGTTATAAACTATGCAATCTATCATACGCGGCCTACAATCTAGAGCAATGCCTAGATCTATCTCGCAATCGGTTGGTTTATCTCTGAATGCAGCAGCCGATGGGGCTAGATCCATGGGTTGAATTAGATTATATGTCGTGTCTACCGTCTCGAGGGGTTCTCATTGACTTATACAGATCTATCTTTTTGTACTTAATGTTCTATCTAATTGACCTATTAAGTCGCTTTTAGAAGTATTAAGATCTGTTCAGTTTAATGTTTATCATTAGAGACAGCGCTGGAGTTTTAGCCAACCTTATCTGTTTTAGTTATCTTTTAGTTTTAATTGCTATTAGATATTCAAAACCGCCTTTTATATTAAGATCTCACTCTATTTAAATGCCCTAAGCAAGTATCAGTCTGTCAAGTTACGCTGACAGACGATTGATCTAGGTTTAGCACATTTAGATTAGATTAATATCTTTTTATAAAACGTATCGGAGTATTAGCCGATTCACATTAGATCTATAGTATCGGCTAGGTTATCAATGCAGATAATTATTATCCTAATGTGCCTTTAGCCTAAGTGATTTATACTGTCTCGATATACTACCGATCTATCCCAATCACTTAGTATAAATGTGCTTTGGGATAACAATTATATGTTTCTTGATGTCTTGAGCCGATCCGGTAGGATCTAATTCTAACTTAATGTCTATTTCTTTTTTCTTGTTGGTTACAGGATCAAACCAACTGGCACGCCCTTGCTGACACCAGAGGCGACCAACTTGGACCTGCACTGGAGCTAAGCAGATCTCCTAGGCCAGCGCGTGGGAGTCAAAATTCTCATCAACACTCGTCCACACCTTCGCCGCACATGGCGACCGCCGGAACCTCGCCATCCCTGTTGACCTAAGCTCCTCTGTCATCTTCTTCCTAACTGTTCGTCGTTCTGCCACCGCTAACGTTTGGGTGAGCCACGGACCTCGTCACCCTTTTTCCCGTTTCCCCGTTCGCTGCACCACCACGCCTATGGTCGTCAACATTGACCATAGGGGTGTGGGCCCCGTATCGCACCGGCTGCACCATCGTGGCACCCTGTGGGCATGCCGCGTGGCTACCGCGTGGGGCCTTCCCGTCAGTCGCTGTCACCCTCCCCGTGTGGCTGACGCGTGGGGCTCGCAAGCACCAACCCGGTGGCCGGTGCATGCGCCCGGTGCGTGTCGACCCCTGTTTTTGAGGACGGGAATCATTCGTGTTCATAGTACCATATCCCTGGATCGAGTAGTTTGGTACCCATGAATACAGTTTTGAATTACTAGGTGCAAAGTGCACGAATAGTTTTACATCGAAATTATTACAATAATAGGCCCAAAGGCAATATCCAAAAACATATAGGACCTACTGGTCCGGATACAACCAAAAATAGAATTTAGATAAGTTAGCAGTCGGAAGGCAGCGGCATGTCGATTGCCACAGGCAACGACTGGGGACTAAGACCTAGTAGACGCCTTCTCCTCCATCGCCCACCTGGCAGTAAGCATAGGGGTCCTCCAGTTCATCGTTTCCTCCATCTGAAGGTTTGTGCGTATAGCAAGGGTGAGCACCCAACGTACTCAGCAAGCCGACACGGAATGATGCACATAATAGGGTCATTCAAAGGATGGCGGTGATTCATTTGCACCAAGCCAATTTTCACAAATCATTTCACAAACCTAATATCTAGCCAAGTCATGTTTTAATTCCATAGTATGTTACAACGGTGACAGTTCTGTCTACCATCCATCGTGATTTCCAAGGATGGCTTCCCGCCTTCGGTTCGTCATGGTTTTCTGGGGAGTCCACCCCTTCGTGCATTTTGAGAAGTTGAGTCCACCAGCACACAAAATCATTATGCAATCCCATCCCATCATTTTAAAACTTATGAGTCTAGCCACGGGAGAAACATGTCACGTCGCTCATTAACCGCGAGCATGGCTATTCGAATAGATTGATTGACTCACACTGCAGTGGACCTACACTTTACCCGTACTCCGCAACTACTCATTGAATGAGCTTTCATCCCTTCATATGGGATGGTCACGGCAATACCCGCTCCATGAACTTAAATCCTCTTGCACTCTAGTCGTCCTTTTCTAGCAGTGAGAGGAGTTCTAGCGCTCCCGGGGTAAGGGAAAACTTTCACAACATTCTCATTCATTACTCAACACTTAGGCCGCAGCCTTATCTCAATAACCAGAACCACCTCTTCACTCAAGAACCACTATGCAGGGATACTACCTCCACTCGGCTATCTACTCCGCTAGGTCTATACCCATTCGAGAAGTACGGTTGTACTGGCTCGTTCCAGGTTATAAGTCTCATGGCTCGGTCCTTAATTGACCAGGGACGGTTCTTGCCTTTACCGGAATCCAGCCAAATCCAACCATTCGCCCCAGTCCAAAACATTGGTTTTGTACTTTTTGTTTTTCATCAAAACTATTTTCATCATGATCAAGGCAATGTGGCGCTCATGTCTCCACATGCCGTATTCCAACTACCTTCCCAAAGAGAGCTGCCCAAGAACGAAGCTTCTTTGTAAAATCATGAGTATGCACAAATCTAATATCAGCAGGGCTAAGCATTTTACCGAAGTTATCCTCCGATTATATCACATCGAAGGTTACAAAGAATAATTCTAATGGTAATCAACATGAAGGCAGGGTGTATCAAGCATAGGTACTCATTTGTGTATAGCATGCAAGTTTGTAATTTAAATCAATATTATTTCGCAAAGTAGGAGAAATATGTTCAAAGAGAAGTGTTGACTCACCTTACTCGCACACTTGTTTGCCGGGGTCTTCAACGTAGTCAATGCCTGCTCCTTCGGTTGATATCCGTACATGCGAGAAATCAATTGAATTCGATCGAATTCAATAAAATACCAAGAGATCGAGAAGAACCATAAAAACGACTCCAAATGTCTAGCCTAAAATTCTACTCGAGTTCGACGAGAGTTTCGGGATAAAATCCGATTTAAAAAGCAAGTTTGGAATTTTGGGTTTTCGCAAAATGTCGATCCAATTTAATTAAGGGGATAAATTTAAAAAAATTTTGATCAAAAGAATTAGTGCTCGAGGTTTTGGAGGTCCGAGCACCAAACATTATATTTTTAATGGTGGAAAGAAAATAGATAAACTCCGGATTAAAAACGACGCGAAAACGAAATCTCCGAAAATCCGATTTTGAATTCCGAATTTGCACAGAGAAAATACATGAGAAAACAATATATTTCTGCCCAAAATGTTTTCCCAAATATTTTCTAAATATTTTTCCTAATTTTCCTGAATTTTTCCATATTTTTCCCATTTTCTTTTCTTTTCCCTTTTTCTTTTCTTTTTCTTCTCTTTCTTTTTCTCCTATTCCTTTCCTCCTCTCTCTGTTCGACCGCGCGCTCCCTCTCTTCCTCTCTTTCAGCCGCGGCCGACGCTAGCGTGAGGGCGGCGGCCGGGACTTACCGGCGGCGACGGCGACGGTGACGGCGAGGGCGCGGCGGAGCACCAACGCACGGCGGCGACGACTTGCGTCGCTCGGCGCACGGCGCACGGCGGCGAGAACCGGCGAGGGAATGGAGGAGAGGTGGTGGCGAGGTGGGGAAACGGGAGGGCTCGGCCCTATTTATAGCCACGGCGAGAGAGGGGGAAGAAAGGGGAAGGGGGCCCAGCGCGACGGCGGTACGGTGGAGGCACGCGGCGGCGCGGGTTGGCGGGGCCGGCGCGGTGAACGCGGGCGCACACGTGCGCGAGGACGGCGGGGTCCGGCGGGCGACTGTGGCACGGCGTGGGGTGGGGTCCGGCACGGAGTCGAGGTGCGGCACGGCGCGGCAGCGGGACCGGGCGCGAGGTCGGCGCGTGGCGTGCGCGGGCGCGGGGCCGATACGGCGGGCGACACGCGGCGCGGCGCGGGCGCGCGGGCGGTGTCGTGCACGGGCGGCGACGCGCGCGCGGGAGCGGCGCACGGCGGCGGGTCGGGGCACGGCGTGTGGCGCGCGGCGCGGGCCGAGGGTAGGGTCGGGCACGGCGAGCGCGGCGCGGCGCGTGTCGTGCGCGCGGCGGGGCGGTACGGCCGTACGGCGTCGAACACTTGCGACGACGATGAATAGTGACATTTTCGATTTTTCCCGATTTAATTCCAAATTTCCAAATTCTATTTCCTTTCACCCCTAAAATTTGAAATAAAATATAGTACACCCAAAAATTAAGTTGTAAAATATATTTTCAACTTTTTTCCCTACTTTTTATTATTCAAAATATATTTCACACATTTAATTTAATCCTTTTTACCTAAATTCCAGAAAATATAATTTGATTCCGAATAATTTCTAGACCTCATATATTTCTTTTAAAATATTTTACCACTCATTCTATTCACTAATTAATATTACACAACCACCTAAATAATGTTTTGTTCCCAATTATATATTTTTATAAATCCATAACCCTTTTCTTATTTTATATTAAAATTCCGAACTCTAAACTCCGAAATTTTTCTCCCCAACAGAAATTCAAATCGTTTGGTTTTTCTCAAACATCAAGGTGAATCGCTCACATATAAATTTATGCAACCAAGCCGGCAAATAAGAAGCAATAAACACAATCAAGAAGCAACAAGCAAAAAGTTTTTGTAAGTTCCGATTTTTAATTTCTGGTTTTAAATTCTTCGATTTTCAGGGCATTACAAACCTACCCCCTAACAATAAATCTCGTCCCCGAGATTTCTTACCGCTCGCGGAATATGTTCGGGTACTCGATCTTCAAAAAGTCTTCTTTTTCCCAAGTGGCTTCTTCTTCAGTGTGGTTGCTCCATTGCACCTTGTACATTCGCCATGTCTTGGTTCTAGTCTTCTTTTCGGCTTCGTCCAAAATCTTTACGGGGTGTTCGGGGTATGTGAGGTCTTCGTTGATAAGACGTCTTTCGAGGGGATTTGTTCTTCCGGTACTCGCAAACATTTCTTCAGTTGTGACACGTGAAAGACAGGGTGTACATCGGAAAGAGTTTTCGGTAGGTCCAGTTGACAGGCCACTTCGCCTCTTCTGGCGCTTATCGGGAAAGGTCCAACATATCTTGGTGCCAGTTTTCCTTTGACCTTGAACATCTTGGTTTCTCTTAGTGGCAAACTTTCAGGTACACAAAGTCGCCTATTTTGAATTCCAACTCTTTGCGGCGAGTGTCCGCATAGCTCTTTTGCCGAGACTGGGCTACCTTAAGCCGATCTCTTATCAAACAAACTTTCTCTTCGGCTTCTCTAATGATGTCAGGTCCAAATACGGCTCACTCACCGGTCTCTGACCACAGCAACGGGTTTCGGCATCTTCGTCCAAACAAGGCCTCGTTCGGCGACATCTTTAGACTAGCCTGGTAGCTGTTGTTATAGGAGAACTCTGCATAGGGCAGGCATTTCTCCCAGTCCTTAGTAAAATCCGATGCACAGGCTCTTAGCATGTCCTCCAGGACCTGGTTCGTCCTCTCGGTCTGTCCATCAGTCTGAGGGTGATAAGCAGTACTGAAGGCGAGGTGAGTTCCCAACGCCTCGTGAAACTTATCCCAAAAGTGAGATGTGAATTGAGTACCACGATCCGACACAATCCTTGTGGGTACTCCATGTAGGCACACAATTCTGGACATGTATAGCTCTGCCAATTTAGTGCTGCTATACCGAGTCTTGACCGGGATAAATCGGGCAGTCTTGGTTAGTCTATCCACAATCACCCAAATGGAATCGTATCCGGTAGCAGTTTTGGGTAGTCCCACTATAAAGTCCATGCCTATTTCATCCCACGTCCACTCAGGGATCTTGAGTGGTTATAGCAATCCTGTCAGTCGTTGATGCTCAGCCTTAACTCGTTGGCATACATCACATCTGGCCACATATTCCGCTACGTCTCTTTTCATGTTGGGCCACTAGTATTCCGTTTTCAAATCCTGGTACATTTTGGTGCTGCCCAGGTGTAGCGAGTATGCTGACTCATGGGCTTCTTTTAAGATTAGCCTTCTCAATCCACCTTTCTCCGGTACGTAAATCCTCTTATGATACCATAGGACTCCATCGTTGTCGGTTGTGAATTCCTTGGCTAGTCCTTCAGCCATACGCTCCTTGATTAGCCGGATTTCCTCACAATATTTCTGGGCTTCCTTGATTTGACTTCGTAGGAGAGGTTGTATCTCCAGTGAACTCAGTTGTCCATGAGGAATCAACTGTAGGTTAAGCCGAGCCATTTCTTCTCGAAGCTCGTTGGCCATATATTCCATCCTTAGTTGGTTACACTTGGCTTTGCGGCTCAAAGCGTCAGCTACAACATTGGCTTTACCAGGGTGGTAATGGATTCCTAGGTCATAGTCCCTGATTAGTTCCAGCCATCTTCTCTGGCGCAGGTTAAGATCTGTCTGGGTGAAGAAATATTTCAAGCTCTTGTGGTCCGTGTATATATCACAATGGTTTCCGATCAGGTAGTGCCTCCAAATCTTCAAGGCATGCACCACTGTGGCCAATTCTAAGTCAAGGGTGGGATAATTCTCCTCGTGAGGTCACAGTTGTCTTGAGGCATAAGCCACAATCTTTCCATCTTGCATCAACACGCCTCCTAATCCTTGTCGAGATGCATCACAGTATATAACGAAGTCTTTCCGGTTGTTCGGTAGGACTAAGATCGGGGCGGTGTTTAACTTTTTTTTGAGCTGGTCAAATGCCTGTTGACACTGCTCAGTCCATGCATACTTCTTTTCCTTCTTCAATAGTTGGGTCGGGGTCGAGCTATCTTAGAAAATCCTTCTATAAACCTCCGGTAATATCCACCAATCCCAAGAAACTTCTAATCTCTCGTTACCGACTGGGTGCTTTCCACTTGGTAACAGCTTCGACCTTGGCGGGGTCTACTGCTACGCCTCCTACTGAGATTACATGTCCAAGGAAAGCTACTTCCTTAAGCCAGAATTCACACTTGCTGAATTTGGCATATAGCTGATGCTCTCGCAGCTTCTCTAGTACCAGGCGGGGATGTTCTGCGTGTTCTTCATCATCCTTGGAGTAGATGAGGATATCATCAATGAACACTACCACGAACATGTCCAGATATTCCATAAATACTTTGTTCATGAGGTCCATGAAGTAGGCCGGGGCATTGGTTAGTCCGAAAGACATTACTGTGAACTCGTACAAGCTGTAGCGTGTAGAGAACGCAGTCTTAGGTATATCCTCAGTCCTAATTTTCAGCTAATGGTATCCAGATCGAAGATCGATCTTTGAGAACACTCGGGCTCCCTTGAGCTGATCGAACAGGTCGTCGATTCGAGGTAACGGGTACTTGTTCTTAATAGTAACCTCATTCAATGACCGATAGTCTATGCACATTCTCATGCTTCCGTCCTTTTTCTTCACAAACAGCACTGGGGCTCCCCACGGTGAAGAACTAGGGCGTACGAAGCCTTTTTCTTGTAGTTCCCTTATTTGCTTCTTAAGTTCTTCCAATTCGTTCACCGACATCCGGTAGGGTCTCTTAGCTGTGGGCGATGTGCCAGGCATGAGGTCGATGATGAACTCTATGTCTCGGTCTGGGGGCATTCCTGGTATTTCCTCAGGAAATACATCCGGGTAATCCTGAATTACTGGCTTTCCAACTCTGGGTAACATGGTGAATATTCCCGTAGCTCGGTCACAGAGCATAGGGTCTTGATCCATGGCTACTGTCATCGGTGATCCCCATGGGGTAGATAGGGTAACTTCCCTTTGTCCACAGTCTAGTACCCCTTGGTTCTTGGTTAACCAATCCATTCCTAATTTGACGTCCAGGGTTTGGGGTGGCAAAACCATAAGGTTGGACAGGAATACCATGTCCTTGATCCGAATGGGCACATTAATGCACGCATGGGTATAGTTATATCTCCCACGGGTGAATGTACTACCATTGGTCTCTTAAGGTCTACTCGGTGCAAATTGTGCTCTTTGCTTATTCTTGATGATATAAATGAATGCGAAGCTCCAGAATCAAACAAAACTTTAACTGGTGCGGAATGGATAGAAAACATACCCATTAGCATGCTTTGGTCCTCCTGAGCTTCCTCAGCATGCACATGGTTAACCTGACCACGACGGAATCCGGTTGCAGCTTATTTTGGTTGGGGCGTTCTGAATAAACTACGTCCAGGTGCCGGAGCAGGGGTTCCTCGTACTGCGATGGCGTTTGCTTCGGTACGGTTGGGTGTGTTGCGCGGCTTAGGGCAGCTGTTGGCGTAATGCCCCAAACTCTCCGCAGTTGAAGCAGTTGACATTCCTGGCTCCTAGGGCTGCCAAAGTAGGTGCCGAAGTGCGAGACGGTGTTGCAGGTGGCCTGCTGACGTTGCCGGGTGCGGCAGGGCGATTGGTTGCCACTATGGCTGGCTTCCAACCTAACGGGGTTGCTCCTTTAGGTCGCTGGGGTGTTCCTTGAATTGGACAGGCCATTGCAAGCCTTCTCTTTTGGTTGTTTTCAACCGTCCTTTGGTCATGCTCAAGCCTCACGACCTTGTTGATGAGACTCTGGAAGCTGGCGTGGTCTTGACCAATCATCGGTCCTCTCAACTCATCATTCAGTCCTTCGATAAACTTATCCATCTTCTCTTCTTCGTCTGCCAGGTCGCTTGTGGCGTAACGTGCAAGCTGCGTGAACCTGTTAAGGTACTCTTGTACTGTGGTGTTGCCTTGGTGCAGCCTATGAAACTCGTTTTTCTTCATCCTCATAACTGCAGTAGGGACGAAATTTTCACGGAAGGCTGCCGTGAATTCTTCCCAAGTGGGTTCACCGGCATCTTCAGCCCGGGTTTCCTTGTAGGTGTCCCACCAGTCACTTGCGGGTCCTTCCAACTGATTGGTGGTGAAGATGACTCTGTCAGTTTCCCGTACTCGGACGAGAGTCAACTTCTTCTCGATTACCCTTAGCCAATCTTCAGCATCCATGGGTTCATCTGCCGAGGAGAAGGTAGGCAGCTTGGCTCGCATAAACTCGCCGAGGTTTGATCCTCCGCGTTGTCCTTGGTTGTTGGCGATAGCTTGAAGTAGTTGGGTCTATAAAGCCATGACTTCTGCTAAGGTGGAGGGGTTAGGCTCTGGCGGGTTCTCAGTAGCTGCTGGGGCTTTGCGACAATGCGCCATCTGAACAACGGGGATGAGGTAAGAGACTTGATTTGCTAACGACGATACTAAGGAATTTTCTTTGAGTTGTTTAAGGTGATCTTTCAAAGCAAGCTTGGTGGAATAAACTCATTTATGACATAACATGGAACTTTATATCAGTTCATAGATGTTACATCAGGGGGATACATTGGACATGTGTTGTCCATACAACACAATACAACATCACTAACATCGTTCTAGGGTCTCATACATAAAAGGGGTAGGGGCATGGTCATTGTTGTCTTAACTCCATCCAAAGCAAGACCAGAGCTGCTGCTGGTATCCAAACTAGTCATCCAGCCATCCGCATGATCCAGGTGCTGGCAGAGGGTGATCCTTGGCCGAAGCGAATCGAAGTCCCCATGGCTCAGAGGTAGTGGCCTCAGAGTCATGTCCGATCCTCCTGCTCGGCGGCCTGGTGCTCTTCCGAGCAGTCCTAAGGGTGATAGGACCTCCGGTGAGTGTCATGCGGCGGGTAGGAGCTTCCTCCTCTGATGGATCTGTGTCACTAAGCTCCCACTTGATCTCCATAGGTTCTGTCTCGGATTCGGAGTCAGTGTTGATCTGGATGGGGTTATCCTCTCCCGAACCAGGCTCGGATGGTACGGCCGTGGAAATCGGGGTGGGCTCCGATGAGGTAGCACCAGTGGGGTCAATCAAGTATGGTCCTGACTCAGTGCTCAGCATGAAGGCTTGCTCCATCATGGCTTGAAAGGTGGTCAAGCATGCTGGAGTCATGAAGTAGTAGTGGTCGGGCACAAGAGCAGTGGGTGTTGGTGTAGCTGAAGTAGAAGTACCAGCGGCGGGGACAGGGTTGAAGCGAAGTTGCTCTTCCAGTTGGCCGACCTGTTGCTGGCTCTTGCTAAGCTATTCCTCCAACTCAACCAAAGCTTCTCAACGAGCCACATAACAATCAGAGAGCTACTCGTATTGGGCGTCGTTAGCTTGCAGCTGGGTCTTCAGCGAGTTGATCTGGTCTCCACAGTCTTGGTGTTCCTCCTCCAGATCATTCAGGCGTCGCTGCTGCTCATCTATCTCGAGTAATGCCTCTTCATAGCAATCATCAGCTGTTTCCGCCCAGCGGGACAGATGGGTAACATGGGGTTATAGCAGCAAGGGGTGGCCTCCACGGTGCAGACTGGGTTGCCTTCCTCTCGGTAGGGATGGTGGACAAACTCAGTTACCGTAAGCTCACCACGATGGATGGCATTGAGGCGTAGGAAGGCCTCGCGGGCTGCGTCCTGAAGAGCTACCTCTATCAAATCTCTGTGGTAACGTGTGTGGAAGCAATAGGGTGTCTCGCTCCCAATACGGGCCTCAACTGAAACCGCAGCTTCCCATACTGGGTGTCCCTCAGTGCCATGTCTTCTGATCCGGTAGGTGGGTGCATCTGGGTATCTTAGGCACCATAGCAACAGCTGGAGTTGTGACACGAATCCTTCCTCCCGCGGAACCTTGATCTCCCAAATTCCAACATGGTCTGACATCTGTTTTGAAGGTAGCTTGGGGTCAGAGAGGGGTAATATCAAACAATTTGAGTAAAGGAGATGGGGATAAGAGTATGAGGGAAAACACATTTGTTTTTGTGAAAATAGTTTGTATTTTTTAAAAATAATCCTATGTAGGGATATTTCCCTTTAACCAGCTATAAAGGGGGTGGGGCGCCAGTTGGTCTTATCCTACAGTCGCACTGCTCTGATACCAGCTCTGTCGACCCCCGTTTTTGAGGACGGGAATCATTCGTGTTCATAGTACCATATCCCTGGATTGAGTAGTTTGGTACCCACGAATACAGTTCTGAATTACCAAGTGCAAAGTGCACGAATAGTCTTACATCGAAATTATTACAATAATAGGCCCAAAGGCAATATCCAAAATATATAGGACCTACTGGTCCGGATACAACCAAAAATAGAATTTAGATAAGTTAGCAGTCGGAAGGCAGCGACATGTCGATTGCCACAGGCAACGACCGGGGACTAAGACCTAGTAGACGTCTTCTCCTCCATCGCCCACCTGGCAGTAAGCATAGGGGTCCTCCAGTTCTTCGTTTCCTCCATCTGAAGGTTTGTGCGTATAGCAAGGGTGAGTACCCAACGTACTCAGCAAGGCGACACAGAATGATGCACATGATAGGATCATTCAAAGGATGGCAGTGGTTCATTTGCACAAAGCCAATTTTCACAAATCATTTCACAAACCTAATATCTAGCCAAGTCATGTTTTAATTCCATAGTATGTTACAACGGCGATGGTTCTGTCTACCATCCATCGTGATTTCCAAGGATGGCTTCTCGCCTCTGGTTCATCATGGTTTTCTGGGGAGTCCACCCCTTCTCGCATTTCGAGAAGTTGAGTCCACCAGCACACAAAATCATTATGCAATCCTATCCCATCATTTTAAAACTTATGAGTCTAGCCACGGGAGAAACTTCTCATGTCGCTCATTAACCGCGACCACGGCTATTCGAATAGATTGATTGACTCACACTGCAGTGGATGTATACTTTACCCGTACTCCGCAATAAGATTCTTTCTAAAAGAGCTAAGAAAAGGAGTACGAGGACTAGCTCAACGTATACCCGCACGAAAGACTTGAAAGAGCTCACGCGTATTATGAGCTTTCATCCCTTCATAAGGGATGGTCACGGCAAAGCCTTTTGATAACTTTGCTTCGGCAGTACCCGCTCCATGAACTTAAATCCTCTTGCACTCTAGTCATCCTATTCTAGCAGTGAGAGGAGTTCTGGCGCTCCCGGGGTAAGGAAAAACTTTCACAACATTCTCATTCATTACTCAACACTTAGGCCGCAGCCTTATCTCAATAACCAGAACCACCTCTTCACTCAAGAACCACTATGCAGGGATACTGCCTCCGCTCGGCTATCTACTCCGCTAGGTCTATACCCATTCGAGAAGTACGGTTGTACTGGCTCGTTCCAGGTTATAAGCCTCATGGCTCGGTCCTTAATTGACCAGGGACGGTTCTTGCCTTTACCGGAATCCACCCAAATCAAACCATCCACTCAGTCCAAAACATTGGTTTTGTACTTTTTGTTTTTCATCCAAACTATTTTCATCATGATCAAGGCAATGTGGCGCTCATGTCTCCACATGTCGTTTTCCAACTACCTTCCAAAAGATAGTTGCCCAAGCACGAAGCTTCTTTGTAAAATCATGAGTATGCACAAATCTAATATCAGCAGGGCTAAGCATTTTACCGAAGTTATCCTCCGGTTATATCACATCGAAGGTTACAAAGAATAATTCTAATGGTAATCAACATCAAGGCAGGGTGTATCAAGCATAGGTACTCATTTGTGTATAGCATGCAAGTTTGTAATTTAAATCAATATCATTTCGCAAAGTAGGATCAATATGTTCAAAGAGAAGTGTTGACTTGCCTTGCTCGCACACTTGTTGGCCGGGGTCTTCAACGTAGTCAGTGCCTGCTCCTTCGGTTGCTATCCATACGTGCGAGAAATCAATTGAATTCGATCAGAATTCAATAAAAAACCAAGAGATCGAGAAGAACCATAAAAACGACTCCAAATGTCTAGCTTAAAATTCTACTCGAGTTCGGACGAGAGTTTCTGGGATAAAATCCGATTTAAAAAGCAAGTTCAAGAAGCAACAAGGAAAAAGTTTTTGTAAGTTCTGATTTTTAATTTCTGGTTTTAAATTCTTCGATTTTCAGGGCGTTACAGTGCGCCGTGGTCTGTGAGGATGACGCATGGGTCCCACCCCATCGATTCGGTCCATTGCGCCATCTCTCCCTCTGAGGGAGCAATAGACCATTTTATAATAAAAAAATAGTTCAAGAATTCAGAAATATTCACTTAAACAACACCTAAACTTTAAATGGCCATATCTTGGTTGTTTGAACTCAGAATTGATCCGTTCAAGTCTCTAATTTTTCCTTAAGATGTCAAGAACTCATTTTCATACTCTGTTTATGTGTTATGTAGATTTGTTCAGAGTAAAAGCCTTTTTACTTTTCGTTGATCGTGTGGACAATGTAGCTTCAGAAGATCCGCTCTACGTGGAGGTTGAAGCCGACGTTTGGGAAAGCGAGTAAGGCAATTCACATCTCCATTGAACATATTGTCGTCCTATGATTTTAAAAGCATTGTTTTGGTTTAAATTAATGCATTACTTCTTTATTTAAATTCATGCATTATCACTGTTTTATTTAGCCATTCCTACTGCTTTTGTTACAGCCTTATAATTGTGTATTGTTATTATAATACCTTGTTCACCCTAGGCAAAACAAAAACCCCATTAGTGAGGACTCTATATGTAGTACCACTATTGAAGCTTTAGTAGTTTAATTGAACAACTTAGCTATTTTATAATATTAGACCTTGGGAGTTGTATCAACATCATTTGGACACTTTCGATTGACGACTAAATGGCAGACTCTGGATAAATCCCCTCCTCTTTCAAAACTCCCAAAATGGTTTTAGGCTGGGCTCGAGGTGCATAGTTTTGCTAGTCGCACATCGGTCGACATAAGGACTGATTTTCAAGCCTCTGTTGCAAAGCATTTACCATACTTCAACATGTCTAAGGGTGAGGCATAGTTTGTAGCTCAGCCTAGTCATGAACAAAAGGAAAAGAATAGAGATGGATGAAGTCTGGCTTGATGGATGTCTTTGAGGCAAATGAACGTTACTCGGGTAGACTTTGGCCCGATAATCGAGATGTCGTGGCACAGGATGGGCATCCGGGTGGCCATTCCCGAAGGATGTCCTGATGTCGTGGAACGCAACCATAACCTACCTGTCTCAGGAATACCGGTTGTAGAGGGAGTCGGGTCGGTGCTCTTGTTCAAGCCTAGGATGAGTGAAGAACTATGTCACACCCTCCGCCCATATGTCGTGGTGGTATGTGGCATGTGGCAACCCGTGAGGAAGGCCTGTCTTATGGGTAAAGATGTACACCTCTAATCAGAGTATAATCTATTCGAATAGCCGCACCCTCGGTTATGGGCAAGCCTAGCAATGTACCCAAGTTAGTTGTTTTCTCTTAAAATATGGATAATCTGGTAAATGAACTAAAACCTAGAATAGTTGGTCTGGGTTGGCTTGGGATGAGCTGAGGCCCAGCTATAAGGCTACCAGTTCGGTCTAACTCATCTCTGGCCTTGGGTTAAGGTAGGTTCATCTGGGTACACGACCTTGATTAATAATCTTGGTTAGACTTAGGTCTGGCTTTGTAAAACCGCCTTGGGCAACTAAATGGTTTAGAAATGTTGATTTTACTGAAAAACTCAACCTTACGTTATTATTCCTTTGTGCCCCTGCATTTACTGAGCATTTGCTAGTGTGATTTTTTGAGTATTGTGGTCGTACTTAATCTTGCTCAATTTCTCCCAAATCAGAAAAGGAGCTCTATGAAGAGGATGGCTTCGGTACTAGCTCATGTCTGCCTTCGCCCTGGTCTTTCGTGTTTCATAATTTCTCTTTATGTGTTGGGCGTTTGGTCACCCATTTAATAAATACTTCCGCTTATGTAATCTGATATTTATCAACTTATTGGTGTACCTCACCTCCTGGGATGATGATTAATGCATGCATGAATGAAAAAGCTTGTTGGGTTATTTCCAATTGTGACAGCCTCTACATCCACTGAGAGGATGCACACAGCCAACTCTACATCCCGTTGATACTGAATATTATTGAGAGAGCGAAATGCATCTCTTTTGGTGTAGTGGTAGTGTTATTGCTACAGGGACTGGCTGCATCGATCAACCAGGGTTAAAATTTGAGGTCATCTAATGACGCACATGTAGCTGCAGTTTGATCAGTTGGTATTCCACAAGGTTTATAGATGTATTATTCATTGCATCTATTTGTTTGTATATGTTGTGTTTACACCCAAAATTGGCACTTAGGAATCAAAATAGGAGAGATTGCCAATATTTGGAAATTTGTCGGTTTCTTCGGAGAGGCCGGTCTGACCGCCGTGTATAGGCCGGTCAGAGGCAGTGGGGCCGGTCGACCGAAGGCATATGGCCGGTCGGCCGCAGAGTCCGAAACCTAGACGACTTCGTCGGTCTTCGGGTTTCCTTTCTTCATACGGTTGTATTTCGGGTTTCCAAACATGTTTATCCCGAACAGGACATGGAGAAGGGCCTGTAGAGGGCAAGACCAACCCCTATATAAGGGTCAAGGCCGGTTCAATTGTAAAAAAAAACCATACACAACACAATCAATCTATTTGAATCGTTTTTTCAATATTCTTTGCTTTTCAGTCATATTTTTCTACTTTGCCCTAGTTTAGTCCATCTTTGTCGATTTGCACCGTAAATTGTCCGCCGTCGCTGCGAGAGTGCGACAATTCTTTGTAAGTTTGTCTTGAAAACTTTTCGTTTACTCACGAGACGAGTAGTTATCAATCTGTCCATCTAAATCGGTTCCGCTAGCCGATTTGATCTACAAAACCCACTTTGTTCTAGTTCTTGCTAGATTGAAGTGGTTGGCGACTCCGTACCAAGAACCACCGCAAATCTTTAGGTGAATCGATCGTGTCCGTGCCTTTGTCAAAAAAGGTGCCAACACGATTTTTGGCGACTCCGCTGGGGAAGACACGACGCCAACTCGGATTCGACGCCGCCATGTCCAAGCAAGCAGCGCAAGACGTGGAGCCATCCAACGTTGTCCACATCTCGTTGGACGACCTAGATGGGGAAGCTTGCCAAATAATGGAGGAGCGCATACGAGCAATCACGCAGGAGGTGCTAGATCAATCTTGCACCAAAAAGCGACAGGGCGTCATCATCAAGCCCGGGAGCCCGCTCAAGGTAACTCGCGGCGAGGTAAGCGCAGATCACATCTCTATGCCTATTCAAAAACTTGTTGCTAGTACGGTGGATGAGTCCGTTACCGCCGCCGTGAACAATAAGGTTGAATCCGCTATGGAGGCTTGTTTTAATAGGTTGTTTAAAGCGCACATGAGTGGTAAATCCGGTCTTCCCGCGACTGATTTGCCGCCTACCTCGGTTTCAGGGGGGAACCAAACCCCTGTGAACCACATATTTAGTAAAACCGACGGGGCGATTGCTCAAGGCCCCGGCGAAAGTAGTTCTGCCGCCTCTGTCGGTCTAACCGGCCCTACGGCCGGTCTGACCGGCCCTCACTACGTCGGTCCGACCGGCCCATCATATCTCGGTTTGACCGGCCCAACGGCCGGTCTGACCGGAGCACAGTAGGGCGGTCTCACCGGCCCTATGGCCGGTCTGACCGGGGCGCCTTACGTCGGTCTGACCGGTTCACCCTACACTGGTCAGACCGGCCGTCAGGCCGGCCCGCACCCATACTACACCGGTCTGACCGGCGGCTATCTGGCCGGTCAGACCGCGCCGGCCCATGGCCGGTCAGACCGGCGCTCTGGTGCCAGTACAGGAGATAGATCCTGTCATGGGTAACTCGGTGCTATACCATGTTCCCGCACACGACTCTTCTGTGGCTACTGTCCATGCACCAATTCCCCCGCATGTCCCCAATCAATACAATGATCCTAATAGGGGATATCCGCGCGACACGAGGGATGGCCAATATGACAATATTGCACCGCAACAGCCACCTTTTAGGCCGCCGGTCGTAGCCGACCCGCCTAGGCCTGAAAATATGGAAGAACGAATTAGAAACATTATTAGAGAGTCGTTCGGAATTGAGCCCAGGAATCGTGCTAAGGTTTACCAAAAGCCGTGTCCTGACTATTTCGATTACATCCCGTATCCTCGTGGTTATAGAGTCCCTGAATTCACCAAATTCAGTGGAGATGATAATAGGACCACATGGGAACATATCGGCCAATTCTTAGCGCAATGCGGGGAGGCTAGCACTTCAGATGCTTTTAAATTGCGCTTATTTTCGTTATCTTTATCCGGTACTGCTTTTACTTGGTTTACATATTTACCGGCTAACTCTATTCATACTTGGGCTCAGTTAGAACAGAAATTTCATGATTACTTTTATACTGGTGAAACTGAGCTTAGACTTTGCGACTTGACATCGGTAAGGCAAAAACATAATGAATCATCACAGATTACATTAAGAGGTTTAGAGATGCTAGAAACCGGTGTTTTAGTTTGAGCATAACCGAGAGAGATTTGGCCGACCTCGCTTTCAACGGGTTGCTTACTCCCATTAAAGAAAGGTTGGATGGCCAACAATTTCTCGATGTTAGTCGGTAATGCGAAGGCTCGCTCAGAAAGCCGGGTCGTGGATGCTAAAAGTTTGTCGGCCCGTGATAAGAAACCTCATGTTAGCATGATCGACTGTCCTACTAGTGATTCTGAGTCTGATGAAGGCGATCATGACATGTATGTCGCCGAATGGTCTTGGACAAACAAGAACAAACCCTTTGTTTGTTCTAGTTTGACGCCGACTCCTCGCAAGGATCGGCAGAGTGAGATTAAGTACAGTTTTGATGTGGCCAAGTGTGATAGGATTTTTGACTATCTTTTGCAGGAGAGACATATCAAATTACCTGAAGGCCATGTCATACCCTCATTAGAAGAATTGAAGCACCGTTCTTATTGTAAATGGCATGATTCCTATTCACATTCTACTAATGAGTGTAATGTTTTTCGTCGACAGGTTCAATCGGCCATAGATGAAGGACGATTGAAGTTCACCGAGGGCCCGAAGATGAAGCTTGACAGCGATCCTTTCCCGGTGAATACCATCGATCTTGATGGCAAGAAGGTGTTGACTCGGCCGGAGCAAGCCGAATCAGCTAAGGGGAAGGAAGTTGTCATCGGGGAGCCTAGGCCCAAGATGCTTGTGCCAAGAGGCCCGGAGGTTGGGACGTGGAAAGAGAACAAGGCCAAAACACCTACGTCAAGGAAGCCCCACAAGCCCAAGGTGACCTTCGACATGCTCCTTGACAAGTACAAAAAGAAGAGTGCCGAGAAGGAGCGCACCAAAGGAAAGAGACCAAGATCGCCTCCTAAGGAGCGATTTGGTCCTTCATCGAAGGTTTTGGAGCCGCCGTTTCCTCATCTCCCTCAGATTATGCCATGGGGACCATGCCCGATGCCGCCTCCAGGTTATCCGTTCCCTTACTTCATGCCTTGGGGGGCACCCCCGCCTATGTACAACATGCCTCCAATGCAGGATCACCAAGGATGGAGAGAGGGGAGAAGATCACCGCGAAGGCAGGCATCTACTTCTAGTAGAGGCCGGTTCCCCTAAGGACCGGCTTGATGGCGAGAAAAGAGCACACAAGCGCGTCAAGCCTGAGGAGAGGGCTTCGGAGGCGATCACGATCAAGATAGGATCGTATGACGTGCCAGTGCCATCTGGTAAGGAGGCTAAGTTGATATTTGGCCCTCGAACCGAAGTCACAAGAGATGCCGTGCAGGAGGACAGTCAGACCGGACGTCCTGGCCGGTCTGACCGCAGTTCAATAGCCGGTCAGACCGAGCTTTCGCCGGTCGCGACGCGTGCAGCCGGTCGACCGCGCCATCCGGCCGGCCGATGTTCGCTTTGGTCCGACCGGACCAGTCGTCGGTCTAACCGCGGGCACGACCGGTCGGCCGACGCCAGGGCGGTCCGACCGACGTCCCGGTCGAAGGATACTGGAGTGACTCCTCTTCGGGTAAAGGCAACGGGGACATTATTTGCCTCTGGAATGCAGAGCCAAATCCTAGGTGGATGCCCGGAATTTAACGGCTACTCGAAGAGAAGGTTGCGGCGTCTTCGTGCTTCCGAGTTAAGAGAGAAGGAAGCCGAAGAGAGGAGAGACGGGAGTTCGATGAGTTGCGACCACCGCCCGTGAAGGAGTGGAAGCGTAAGTCATCAACCGCCGTAAGCCGGTGGTTGTTCAAAAGGATGAACAACCGGTGTGGAAGCATCGTCCGGCGAGAGCATGGAGGTCAACATGGTTTGCATGTTGCCCATGGAGTTTTGCGCCATGGACGAGGCCGAGGTTGCTCAAATGTCACTAGGTCCAAAGGATGCGGTCTTCGAGAAGCCCGACGAGTCCAACCGTCACATGAAGCCTCTCTATTTGAAAGGCCACATTGATGGGAAGCCGGTTTCGAGGATGCTAGTGGACGGAGGCGCGGCGGTGAACCTGATGCCTTACTCTCTCTTCAAGAAGTTGGGTCGCGAAGAGGCGGAGCTAAAGAAGACCAATATGCTTCTCAACGGCTTCAACGGCGAATCAACGGAGGCGAAGGGGATCTTGTCCGTCGAGCTTACGGTGGGGAACAAGACGTTGCCTACCGCCTTCTTCATCGTCGATGTACAAGGTAACTATAGTGTCATCTTGGGGCGGTGTTGGATTCATGCCAACTGCTACGTCCCATCTACTTTACATCAGTGCCTAGTACAATGGGATGGCGATGAGGTTGAAGTAGTTCAGGCGGATACATCGGCTGAGGTTGCCATGGCCGATGTTTCTGTGGGATGGAAACATGGAGACATGCAGTGCTTGTCAGGGCTAGATCTTTCTAGTTTTGATTTTATTAGTGTTTCCAAAGAAGGCTTTGTACCCATTTCTGTAAAGCCGGCTAGTTTAGCACGGCTTGGTGATATTACTTTGTATTATGAATAAAGCAACCAATTTGGAATGGTTACAAAAGAGAGTTCAAGAATATCGGTCAACAAAGAACGATATTGGGGAAACTATAGAGGATTTTGACGAGGTAGAGAAGCTCGGTCAAGGGTTCACATCAGCCGATCCATTAGAAGAAATAGATATAGGAGATGGGAGCGTACCAAGACCGATCTTCATAAATAAAAACATGAGAGCCGATCATAGGGTTAAGATGATCGAATTGCTTAGAGAATATAATGACTGCTTTGCATGGGAGTACCATGAAATGCCCGGACTTAGCCGTGATCTTGTTGAGCATCGGCTTCCGATAAAGTCAGGGTTTAGGCCTTATAAACAACCTCCTCGTCGGTTTAACCCACTTATATATGATCGTGTCAAAGAAGAGATAGAGCGATTATTGAAAGCGGGGTTTATTAGGCCATGCCGGTATGCAGAGTGGGTGTCCAATATAGTACCGGTAGAAAAAAAGGGGAGCGGCAAAATTAGGGTTTGCATAGATTTTAGAGATTTAAATAAAGCCACTCCTAAAGATGAGTATCCTATGCCTATTGCCGACATGCTAATAAATGATGCCTCGGGTTATCGAGTCATTAGCTTTTTAGATGGCAATGCCGGCTACAACCAAATCTTCATGGCAGAGGAGGATATGTATAAGACAGCCTTTAGATGTCCAGGATTTGTTGGGTTGTTTGAGTGGGTAGTTATGACATTCGGGTTAAAGAATGCCAGCGCAACGTATCAAAGGGCGATGAACCTAATTTTCCATGATTTGTTAGGTTTTATCCTAGAAATCTACATTGATGATATTGTAGTCAAATCGGATGATATGGATGGACATATGGCCGATTTGAGGTTAGCTTTTGAGAGAATGCGTCGGTATGGTTTGAAGATGAACCCACTCAAGTGTGCCTTCAGTGTGTCGGCGGGAAAATTCTTAGGATTCATGGTGCATGAGAGAGGGATTGAGATTGACCCTAAGAAAGTTGAGAAAATTCAAGATTTCAAAGCGCCGGCATGCAAGAGGGAAGTTCAGACGTTGTTAGGTAAAGTGAACTATTTGAGAAGATTCATATCTAACCTAGCAGGTAAAATCGATGCTTTTGTGCCTATTCTACGTTTGAAGAGAGAAGCCGATTTTACTTGGGGGGCAGCACAACAAGAGGCGTTTGAAGGTTTGAAAAAATATTTATCTACTCTGCCCGTGGTGCGAGCTCCTAAAGCCGGAATTCCATTTCGGTTGTATATTGCTGCTGAAGACAAAGTTATTGGAGCCGTTTTGACACAAGAGGAAGACGGCAAGGAGTACATAATTACATATTTAAGTCGTCATCTTCTGGATGCCGAAATGAGGTATGTATTTGTAGAGAGGCTTTGTCTTTGCTTATACTATGCTTGTACCAAGTTGCGTCATTACTTGTTATCTAGTACATGCATAGTTGCTTGTCAGACCGATGTCATTAAACACATGTTGCAAAGGCCAATTCTAAGTGGTAGGATCGGCAAATGGGCGTATACATTAATTGAATATGATTTGGCCTATGAATCATTGAAATCTATGAAGGGCCAGATTGTAGCAGACTTTATAGTAGATCATCATGTAGATGTTGATTATGGAGATGAAGTCTGTTTAGTTAGCGTTACACCTTGGAAAGTTTATTTTGATGGCTCTTCGTGTAAGGAGGGTCAAGGCATAGGTGTAGTTTTAATTTCGCCCAATGGTCAATGCTTTGAAGCATCGGTTCGTTTAGAATATTATTGTACAAATAATCAAGCCGAATATAATGCTTTGTTATTCGGTTTACAAGTGATGGAGATCGTCGGAGCTACACATGTAGAAGCGTTCAGTGATTCGGAATTGGTTGTGCAACAAGTTGCCGGGGTTTACAAATGCTTCGACGTATCATTGAACAGGTATTTAGATCAATGCCTAGATATTATTGCCAGTTTTGATGAATTTACTATTAAGCATATTGCTAGGAATGAAAATTCTAGAGCAAATGACTTAGCTCAACAAGCATCTGGTTATAGCATCAAACGAGGTTTATTCTTCATATTAGACCAACCGGTGCTTGATTATAATTTTTCGAGCGAAATTGGCAAAGAGGCAGGCTGTAGGCGGTCTGACCGGCGCACTATTGCCGGTCTGACCGTGGATGGCATTCGGTCTGACCGGCGTTTTGTGGCCGGTCTGACCGTGGGTGATTGCCGGTTTGACCGGAGTTGCTTGGTCGGTCAGACCGACTTCACAGAAGGTGCTGGGGGGCACAATTTTCTCAATACAAGGGCCGAATTAAGTGATAATTCGGACATGTGTGCCCTGGGAACAGTAAATGATTGGCAAATTCCTTTGATTAGCTATTTGAAGGATCCTAGCCTTAGAGTTGATCGGAAAATTCGGCGGCAAGCATATAAGTATACTTTGCTTGATGGAAAGTTATATCGCTGAAATATAGATGGTGTACTATTAAAATGTTTAGATACCGATCCATCTAAAGTTGCTATGGGTGAAATTCACGAGGGAATTTGTGGGACTCATCAATCGGCCCATAAGATGAATTGGTTGCTCAGAAGAGCAGGGTTCTATTGGCCGAGGATGATTGATGATTGCTTCAGGTACTATAAGGGATGTGAAGCTTGTCAACGGTTCGGCAATGTTCAATTGGCACCGGCTTCAGTGTTGAATGCTATAATTAAGCCATGGCCGTTCCGGGGGTGGGCTTTAGATTTTGTTGGTCAAATTTATCCTCCGTCTTCAAAGGGGCATCGGTTCATGCTAGTTGCGGCAGATTACTTCACTAAGTGGGCCGAAGCCGTGCCGCTCAGAATATGACGCATAAGGAGGTAATTGATTTTATTCTGAAGCATATTATTCATAGATTCAGTATTCCTCAAACATTAACTACAGATCAAGGAGCTTCTTTTATGTCTAAAGAAGTGAAAAGTGTTGCCGAATCTTATGGAATTAAGCTGTTGAGTTCGTCTCCTTACTACGCTCGGGCTAATGGACAAGCCGAGTCTAGTAATAAGACGTTGTTGAAGCTAATCAAGAAGAAGGTCGAGGAACATCCGAGAAGGTGGCATGAGGTGCTTTCTGAAGCTTTATGGGCGCACAGAATATCCAAGCATGGTGCTACCAAGGTGACCCCTTTTGAGCTTGTTTATGGACAAGAAGCCGTTTTACTGGTTGAGGTAAATCTTGGTTCTCTTTGATATATAAAGCAAGACGATTTGTCACCGAAGACTATAAGTCCTTGATGGATGATAATCTTGATGAAGTGGTCGACAAACGTTTGAAGGCTTTGGAAGAGATAGAAAAAGAAAAGAAGAGAGTGGCCAAAGCATACAACAAAAGGGTGAAGGCAAAGACGTTCCAAGTGGGAGATCTAGTGTGGAAGACTATTTTGCCTTTGGGTTCCCGATCTAAAGAATTCGGTAAGTGGTCGCCAAGTTAGGAGGGACCTTATCGGATATACGGGATCGTTCGAGGCAATGCATATTTCTTAGAGACACTTCAAGGAGAACGGTTTTAGCGGGCTATCAACGGTAAATATCTAAAGAAATACTTCCCGAGTATTTGGCAAGATGCTTAGGGAGTTGTGTGGCTGATAATTGAGCTATCGTCCCAAGTTAAAACATGCCTTATGCTTTTAGATTCACGGTGTTCATCATAAAAGGCAGGGGGGCATGTGTTTACACCCAAAATTGGTACTTAGGAATCAAAATAGGAGAGATTGCCAATATTTGAAAATTTGCCGGTTTCTTCGGAGAGGCCGGTCTGACCGCCGTGTATAGGCCGGTCAGACCGGGCAGTGGGGCCGGTCAGACCGAAGGCATATGGCCGGTCTGACCGGCAGAGTCCAAAACCTAGACGACTTCGTCGGTCTTCGGGTTTCCTTTCTTCATACGGTTGTATTTCGGGTTTCCAAACATGTTTATCCCGAACAGGACATGGAGAAGGGCCTGTAGAGGGCAAGACCAACCCCTATATAAGGGTCAAGGCCGGTTCAATTGTAAAAAAAACCATACACAACACAATCAATCTATTTGAATCGTTTTTTCAATATTCTTTGCTTTTCAGTCATATTTTTCTACTTTGCCCTAGTTTAGTACATCTTTGTCGATTTGCGCCATAAATCGTCCGCCGTCGCTGCGAGAGTGCGACAATTCGTTGTAAGTTTGTCTTGAAAACTTTCCGTTTACTCACGAGACGAGTAGTTATCAATCTGTCCATCTAAATCGGTTCCGCTAGCCGATTTGATCTACAAAACCCACTTTGTTCTAGTTCTTGCTAGATTGAAGTGGTTGGCGACTCCGTACCAAGAACCACCGCAAATCTTTAGGTGAATCGATCGTGTCCGTGCCTTTGTCAAAAAAGGTGCCAACATGTTGTTAAAGTTTGTGTCGGATATATGTACAAAGTCGGTTACAGTTTAAAACTTAGAGTTGTAATAGGTAAAGGATAGAGTTAGAGTCTAACTTTGTCCTAGGCCCTCTATTACATAGAGAGGCACACCTGTTCTAACCGCATGACAACTTAGCATAGACAAGAGGGAATGACTATCAGCAGCGTCCGACCGAGGGTAGTTGTAACTCTGATACAAGATAATTATGCCAGATTGGGGAGAACAGCGTCTGTAATCAATGTTCTGGGGATGCAGGCCTTGGCTAAATCTCTTTAACAAATATCGTGCTGCGGTGTCGTTATCATGTTTGGATCTCCTATGATGCTTCTTTTGTGATTGGTTTCTGATGAATTTTGTAGTCGGTTTATTAGCATATGTGTGCATCTTTCATTTTAAAAAGTTGCAAACACAAAGAAAGCTAAAAAAAGGAGAAAATGGTTTCATTTTGTAGCATTCAGATGTCACATTTTAGTTTCATAACACTGAAAGAAGTTGGTTCAATTATTAGTACTGAAAGTAAATTTTGTTACTCCTTTTAGCATTTCATTGAATCTACAGTTATTGCTCTACCCATCATTTCTTCCTGATCCTCCCCATCCATTACTCAAAGAAAGGGGCGGTAGAAGAGGTGGTTGTTGTCAGGGAGGGCGGCAGGACGGTGCCGCGACCATAGCAACCTGACCAAGTTCTTGTACATGTGAGATAGGAGGGGAAGGCCTCGGGTATTCACATGTGTTTTAGGGAAAAAGGAGATGGAAGAGAAGGAAAAGTAACTGAAGTTTCGGTAATGGAATACTAAATAGATCTCCATACTTATAAGTAAATCAAGATATTTTGATATTTCATATATATAACTCAAATCATTGGGTCAATTGCATATTTGCCACTGGATTAAACAGGTATTGTGGATCTACCACTAAAAAACGTAAGTCCAAATTTGCCATAAAAAACAGTTTGAACCCAACTCACAGCTAAGACTAACACCATTAGATGGCTAGTTTTCATAAAAAATTAGGTCAAGGATGCCCTTGGCCATTAAATTATAAAATTAATAGCATTTTGGCATGAATAAAACAACATTTGAGACAACAAGCAAGAACACAGTCAACTAGCATCATTTTGGCATGAACAAGGTGGCATACATAGTTGGAGGTTCACATCATATGGTTCATCCTCACATCCAAAAGACAACTACATCTGACTAGTTCACACTCGCTGCAACCGCCCGCCATGGCCAACACCGCCGCTTGAAGCGCCGCGTGCCGCGGCAGCGCGTGCGCAGCGCCGCGGCTGACGTAGCCCGATGGACACTACTGGAGAAACGATTTTTTCATGCGGGCCGAAAGGCATCTTCCCATGCGGAAGGCCTACCCGCATGCGCGAGAGGGTCTGGGAAAATCAAATTTTCCCATGCGGGTGGCCTAACCACATGGGAAAATCGATTATCCCATGTGAGCCACTTAAGCCGTCCGCATGGAAAAATTGATTTTCCCATGTGGTCCACTTAAGCAGTCTGCACGGGAAAATCGATTTTCCCATGCGGGCCACTTAAGCCGTCCGCATGGGAAAATCGATTATCCCATGCGGGCCACTTAAGCCGTCCGCATGGCAAAATCGATTATCCTGTGCGGGAAGAAACATTCATCCTATATTACATATTGAATTTATTAAATTAAATCGACAACTAATATCACATCACAAATTGCACAAAAATAATTTTACATCATCATCATAATTTTACCATATTCATATGTATAATTTTACAACAAATTTTACAACTGTGCGGAAGGAGGAGGCGGTCGCGGTCGCGGCCGGAGGAGGAGGCGGTGATCGCGGTCGCGGTCGGAGGAGGAGGCGGTGGTTGCGGTCGCGGTCGGAGGAGGAGGCGGTGGTCGCGGTCGCAGTCGGAGGAGGAGGCGGTGGTCGCGGTCGCGGTCGGAGGAGGAGGCGGCCGCGGTCAGTGGAGGAGGCGGCCGCGGTCAGTGGAGCCGCGGTCAGTGGAGGAGGCGACCGCAGTCGGTGGAGGTGGCGGCCTCGGTCGAGGAGGAGACGACGGCCGACGACGGAGGAGGAGGAGGAGGTGGTGGTGGTGGTGGTGGCGCTAGAAAATTTCGTGGGGAGTTAGAAAATTTCGGAGCCCGCGCACACCTATATAGGCGGTGGTGATCATCGCGTGTGGGCGGCTTTAAGTGGGCCGTATGGGATAATGCCGCATTATCTCGTGCGGTCCACTTAAGCGACCGCACGAGATAATCCATTTTCCCGTGCTTCCGATTAAGTGGGCCACACGGGATAATGTATCCTCGGTTTTCCCAGACGCGGCCACTTATGGTCCGTCTGGAACCTATCGGAGGCCTCGTCCAGAAAAACTGTTTCTCCAGTAGTGGGAGCGACCCACCGCAATCGTCGCCCCAAGCCGCTGCTTGCTTTCCTGCCCTACTCTCGCACATCTTCCATTGCCATCTACTACTCCAAAGCGACTGATTTTTTTGGTTGATTTGCTCCTGATTTGAAAGAAGGGGTGAGAGGATTTGGGGTTCTAGGGTTCGTCGTGGGAGAGGAGAGGATGAGCTCGAGGGGATCGTTTCTGATGCGGTAGAGTTGGGGGAGAAAGCATATAGGGTCTAATCCGGCAAGTGCAACACGGTTTTATCGTGTTGCCTTGTTTTTTAATTTGTTTTGATGAATTATTTTTGTCCTCTTTGCTTTCACAAATTGAAATGGCAATGGCGCACGGAATGTGCGCACACTATTTTCAGTGGCAAATTTGCAATTCATAATTTTATAATGGTTATTTTGAGTTTGGGGTTGAAAGTAGTGGCAAATATGTAATTCTTTCAAAAATGATAACATTTGGACGCCACAGAAACAATTTTTCATAGAAAAAACCAAATGAAAATGAACAAACTAGTGGCAGTGTCTATTCCCATATCACCTCTACCATGGACATATGGGTTCCATAATCTATACTATCACATTATTTTTTAATGAGTCCATTCTCATTTTACTATTGGCTCCCCAAATTTTAAAATCAACCTATTTGTTAAGAAAACCATAGTATTACTTAGACTAAATAAGTGTTTGTTACTTTGATAAGGTAAAAACTTAATTTGTTTTTCACTGCAACGCACAGGCTCTAGGCTAGTTATCCTTAAAATTATTTAGCACCGATGTGCTAAGGCACCATTTCTATGTGAGGTTAGACTTAATCTTATTGCGAAACATAAAATGTGACAGATTATTAGTACATAATCAATTAAGTATTAACTATAATAAACATAAAAATATATTTATTTGATTTTTTAAAATAATTTGCATACTACACTGTTCAGTAGTTTGTGAAGAGTGTTAAGAAAATCAATGAAATACTCATCAAGAAGCCATACCGAACAGTGCCTAAGTCAAATGTACACACATGGATCCTTCCTTCCATTGGATTTTCCGGTTATCACCTCGTTACCTTTTGCTATCGACGATTGTTACCATCATTGAGAAAGAATCTAGATAGTCCATCTTCTGATTGGAGGGCACAAACGTTTAGTACCTGGTGGTAAAGCCCCTCCCTTGCAAGGTGGGATCTGAGAGGCACCGCAGCTGCAAGCGGGAAGAATGGAAGTTCCTTTCACCAATGCAATTGGATCATACCAATAAGATAACTGAATCCATGATCCCTCCTACACACTTCATCTGTCTCCATCACTACCGGTGGCCGATCTCCCAAAAGTAACCTACAAACACTACTACAGTTTTGATTTTTCTAGATGAGGCCCTCAATAGTTTTCAGGCGGGTCATAAGTAGCCGCGCCTAGAAAAACCGGTCCCAAGGGGGCCGGGTGTTGGACCTGTTAGTGATATGCCCTAGAGGCAACATGGAGATGTTGGATATCATAGTCAATGTTTATGTATTTATGAATAAAGTGTTATTCAGTTCCATGAAATAGACATCTTGTATTGATCAATAAGTACGTGACTTATTTATGATACTCTATATGTATGAATATATTTCTAAATGATCTCTGATCATATGTCGTATTGTTGGAACAAATATGACTCTAAGATCGACATGTTTATTGATTGATGATCATGTCTCATAGATCATGGGTATGGAGATACCAAATCAATAAACATGGACGCATGTGTTAGAGAACACATTGTTGGATAGACCCACCATGAGACAATACAAGAATTAATGTGCTATTAGTTGGTCTCAAGTAGTGTTGGTGCAAAGTCCTTAGACCTGAGATCATCATGGATTCCAACATGTGTAGTAGCCTACTTTGGGACTACCAAACGCTATTCCGTAACTGGGTAGTTATAAAAGTAGTCTTCGGGTTTGCTATGAAACATGGAGTGGGATATGAGTGATCAAGATGGAATTTGCCCCTCCTTTGGAGAGATATCTCTGGGCCCCTCGAGGTAATGGATTATGCATATGCATGGCCATGATAAGTTGATTGAGGAGTCAATCAACAGACAGATAATCCAATACGGTTCGAGTGAATGGTTAAGCTATTGAAGGGATGGCACACATCTTGCCTATAGCTTAATTGGTATCGTGAGGCAAAGGGATTTGTGTACACATTACAGGTTCAGAGCCGATATTACATTCTTGTATACTATGGTGTCAATATGTGCTGCTAGGTGCCACTATTGATAGGTCGGCTGAGTTAGACTCGAGCCGACGATCGGCTAAGTAGACTATAGCCAAATCCGAGTATACCTGAACCTACAGGGTCGCACGCTTAAGGGGATAAGAACAAGTATTCGAGTTGGTGTTAACGCTGGAATTTGGTAATAAGGTTCGTGAGTCCTAAAGAAGCAAGGTGGAATCAGAATCGGCTGAAGACATGGGTTGTATCGGTGAAGGAGTAATCGGCTGCAATGCTAGTCGGCTGGGAATGAGTTGAATGGAGCAGCCGACGGCCGATTCCAAGTTTAAAAGAGATAAAACCGTATCCAATGCGAAACTTGAAGATTAAGTGGGGGTTCGGATGTTAATGGCGCGTTTTAAGATATTGCCACTTGTGGATAAAGTCCTGAAATGGCAGTTGTATCTGTAATTTAGGAGTTTGTTAGATTGTCAGTTGTAATAGATCTTGTTAGGGATAATATGATGTTTAGATAGAGTCTGAAGTTGTTACAGATATTCATATTTCGGGTATAAATAGGGCTCGAGGTCCCGTGTAAAAAAACAATGGAAATCAATCTAATCTTCGGCGCATCGCCATCCTTTTCCTTTTGGACGAACACCCTGTTTGGCTTCGGGCTGCATCGTCTCGATCCCCGGGCTCAGGTAAATGTTTGTCGTTAGTGGTGAGATTACTCGTTTCTAATGCTTCCATCACAATGACACATTGGATTCAGTAGTTTTGCTACGCTATGTATCATATAGTGTGTATGAATCAACCTGGTGTTTGGATCTATTTTGCGGTTGACTCGTCTTGTGAAGGATGCGTAGTCAGCGATACTAGGTCTAAAGGCTGGTTGGTTCGTATGCGGTATCTACCATCTTGCGGAGTGTAAATTGAAAGTGATAGATTGAATGCTTCTTTTGATACTCAGTGCTGCATCAAGATTGAACTATTGAGTCGTCTTTAGAGTCGTTGGCAATGTATTCTTTTGGATTTACATTATCTAGGGATAGCGTCGGGGTTTCAGCCGACCTTATCTGTTTTCACGTGTTTCTTTCAATATGATTGTCGTCAGATCTGCTGTAGGACTGTGGTTTGTATCTGTATTGTGTTTACTTACACCCTTGATCTGGGAATGTTACGTTTGTGCGAGAATTATTGGAACATCGGCTGATTTGACGACGGTTTCCCGGGGTCGGTTGGTTAATTGATCTGTATATTCGTTATTCTTCGTCGTATTTGGGCCGGATGGCTGATGATCGTCTTGGCGTAGCCGGTGCGCTTCGGTCACTTGGTACAAATATGGCCGGGAATAGCGTGTGTACGATTATGGATTTCTTCGGCCGACGCCGTGGGGGTTTGACCTAACGCTTAATGGATACTTTCTTGTATTTTTCTTGTTGATTGCGATCAAATCAATCGGCACGCTCTACACATTGAAGGCAGCTAGGAAGGATCTGCCGGAGTCAAGCGATCTCCCAGCCGGCGCGTGAGAGAGATTTCTCGTCAACACGCTTCTTGGCACGCCCAGTGGGACTATCTTTGTCGGCTCGACTCGGACGAATAGACTCAGCCGGCAAGATGGTCGACTCCAAGATCCCTGGCATCACACAGGACAATGTCGTACCTGTAAAAATGGATCAATTATCGGCTGAACAGCAAGCCGAGTATAAGAAGATGGTGGAGGAACTCCAGAACAATTACCTTCAATCCTTCACTCAAACAAGGTCTGGAACGGTCCACCAAAAGTACAAATTCAGCCTCAACGATACTATAGCATCCTCGTCGAGTGATGCGAAGGGCAAGCAGAAAGTGGAAGAACCAACTCAAGTACAAGATGATCAGGCCGTGTACTCTTTGCAAGATCGGATCGACTCGGCCGTCCACCACGCGTTGGTCAACCGGAGCAGCATCCTGGTCAACACCCTCAACAACATGATTTCTCATGTAGTTGATGCTAAAGTGGCCGAGCAGCTGCAAAGGGGTCCTACATATTTCACGGATGGCAAGTTCCCCGATTACAGGACACTAGTCACCCAAGATCGGCCGCTTCCGTTAATAGCACAGCCCAACCCGCCGGGAGGGATCAGCCACTTGAGCCCAAGCGGGACGGCTGTGAAACCAGCGGTCACTATTTTAAACCGACAACGTCGTTGCCCCAAGGTCAATTCGACATGTTTCACCATAATCGGCCCGTAGCCGATCGATCATGGCGACGGCAAAATATCGGGGACGACAGTGCTTTCCGACCCGCCAACGCCACCACCGGAATCCCGGCCGCCACCCGCTGATCATCGGTACCAATACCAAGGGGGTCGTCAGGATCATCATTACCGGCCTCAGACACCTCCACAGCTGTATCGGCAGACACGTATGCCATACGACCCATACGAGCCGATACAGCAAGACAATAGGACATGGGCCGAGCTAATCGCAGACGTCATGCGAGATCAGTTCGGCCTCAAACCAAAAGACTCAGGGAATATGTACCGGTACCCTTACCCAGAACATTTCGAGAGAATTCCATTACCCAACCGGTACAAAATTCCGGATTTCTCTAAGTTCTTAGGGCAAGACAATGTATCTACGTATGAGCATATCAGCTGATTCTTAGCACAATGTTGTGAAGCATCGGCTACTGACCCTTTAAGAGTTCGGCTATTTCCTCTTTCTCTTTCAGGATCGGCCTTCACTTGGTTCTCCTCGTTACCTTACAACTCGATTCAGAGTTGGGCCGATCTTGAAAAACAGTTCCATAGCTATTTTTATTCGGCAACCATGAAATGAAGTTATCGACCTCACCAAGATCGTGCAAAAACATAATGAATCGGTCCAGACTACATTCGCGCTTCGAGAAATGAGAAACCGATGCTACAGCCTGGTGCTATCGGATGCTCAGCTGGCCGATTTAGCCTTCCATGGTCTGATCGCGCCAATCAGGGAAAGATTCTCTGCGTAGGACTTCGAAAGTTTAGCCCACCTGGCGCAGAGGGTAACGGCCCATGAACAACGCTTCCAAGAAACCAGGAAGGCTGTCAAAACCATAACACAAGTCATCGTCGACTCAGACTATGGATCCGACGACGACGAAACAGAAGTAGCGGCAGCCGAATGGGCTAAAAACAAGAAGGCCATCGTCTGCCAGTGGCTGCTCAAAACGGCTAAAGAAGAGAAATACGATTTTGACATCACTAAAGTCTCAAGCCGATGTGCATATGACAACTGGGCTGGACATTGAATCATCGGTTAATCCGTGCGTTTTGAACCGAAAAGGCCACCACCAGTTTAAAACCAAAGCCATCGGTGGTTGGAGTGGCTTCATTGCCCAAAATATGAAAGATGGAACGGTCAGCCACCGGGAATACACTGCCTTCCTGATGATGTGGTTGGAGAAATTCGTGTTCTGCGGATCGACCTTTGGGCCGACCGCCAATTGGCAAATAATGGCCGAAATCCTAGCCGACGGGACGGAGTTCGCGTTGGGAAAATATCTCCTCGGCTACACATATCAAATGTTGCATCAAACCACCACGAAAATAGCCGCCAATGCCCCGCCAACACCGGCACCCGTGGTTCCTTCAAATTTGGTGGTATTGGCTACCCGTAACGTAGCCGGTCGGCCCCGCCTGGCAGCCGGATTCCCAAGGTTGGAGCCAATCGTAGACGAGGAAGGCGACCAAATCACCACCGGGCGATGCACCAACTATGGGGAAGCAGCCGCCCATGCGAGTTCAAGACAATCGGTGTTGGCCGATTGGTTCGTAGCTTTCTACGATGGGTTATCCCGCGACAACCGTACACGGTATTTCTACTCCGATCAAGGATCTTTCGAGCTGCCGATCGATTTCAAATGGGACGACCTCAATTCAGCCGACGGCCCAAGGTGTAGGAAATTGTTCTTCATCCGCAACCCCCGCATCCCGCCACCGGGTACATCAAGGCCGATCAACGGCTCGGAGTTATGAATTTTACTACCCGGCATCGGCCGCGAGGCAATTTGGCCTCGGGCAGCTTCCCATCGGCTTCTTTTACGCCAATAAGATCGAGACCAGAGGAGCGGTCGACCAAGATCTGATAATGAACGAAGCAGATACCACCGTCAATACCGGTTTTGGAGCGAAGAAAGCTACGACGAAGTACCTCACCGGCATGATCCAAGAATCCAAAGCCGAAGGAACATGGCAAGCTATGACGACCCACATTGGCATTGCGGCTTCTTCAGGCATTGCTGGGAATCCGGCATGAGACTACCAACACTGGAAGACTGCCCGGCATGTAACGACCATCACACTCATGACGAACAAAGGAGCTCGTCAACAGCAAGTCCAGTCCGTTTCATTCCCAGAGCCGTCCAACTGAACCGGATACGGCGACCGGTCCACGACCGGCTCGGCCCGGTCCATCAAGATTTCTTCGTCGACGAAAATCAAGATGGAGACGATCGCAACAACGAGGAAGCCGACGAGGAGGGACTGGCCAATCCCCAGTGGTGCCCCTCCGATCTATTAACAAAGACTCAGAAAAGGAGAATTCAGCGGCTTAAGCGTGAAGGAAGAGAGGACGAGGTGGCACAAATGATATACGAACAACGCCGTCGGCTGGGCAAGATCAGGAGACGGTGGGTACCCAAACATGAGAACACTACGGCCACCGAAGGGCAAGGCGGAGAGAGCCCCGCCGACCGAGCCAGAAGGGCAGCCAAAGGGAAGGGTAAAGCTGCCGTATCAGTCAACATGGTCTTCGTGTTGCCCGCCGAATTCGGTGCCCCCGAAGCCGATGCGGATACCGTTGAAGATGACCTCGGCAAACCGATGATCTCCCGCACTGTGCCATTTTCGACAAGCCGAAGGAACCGGAAATCGACATCCGAAGCCGTTGTACGTTACAGGTCTCGTCAACGGTAAGCCGATTTCCAAAATGCTAGTCGATGGGGGAGCGGCAGTCAACCTCATGCCTTACGCAACTTTCCGGAAGCTTGGAAAAGGAGCCGAAGACCTGATTAAAACCAACATGGTACTCAAAGACTTCGACGGCAACCCATCAGAGACCAAAGGCGTTCTCAACATCGAACTGACCATCGGCAATAAAACTGTGCCCACGACGTTCTTTGTCATCGACGGGAAGGGGTCTTACAGCCTGCTGCTCGGAAGGGACTGGATCTACGCTAACTGCTGCATCCCTTCTACAATGCACCAGAGCCTCATCCAGTGGGACGGTGACAAGATCGAGATTGTGCCAGCCGACCGGTCAGTTAGTATCGTCAATGCCGATTTGCCGCTTTGGGAAATCGAAGGCATCGAATGTTTGTCTGGGAAAGTCTGGCAAGCCGATTTTCTAAACGTGTCCAATTCAACAATACAGCCCATCGGAAGCGGCGAGCCGCAGTTGCTGCTTTGAACAAGACATGGTGGAGGGATCCAGCGTGCTCGGCGTAGCCACCACGGATAAAGACGATGGCAAGTTAGGACAAGGCTTCACGTCGGCCGACGAGTTAGAGGAAATCGACATCGGATCTGGCGACAAACCAAGGCCGACGTACATTAGTAAATATTTATCTCCTCTTTGTAGATCCCAACTTATTGAGTTATTAAAAGAATATAAAGATTGCTTCGCATGGGAATATTTCGAAATGCCCGGTCTAAACCGATCGATAGTGGTTCATCAACTGCCAATCAAAGCAGGATATCGGCCATTCAAACAACCTCCCAGGAGGTTCAAGGCCGACATGTACGACGCAATTAAGGCCGAAATCACTCGGCTATACGACGCAGGGTTCATTCGGCCTTGCCGATATGCCGAATGGGTCTCTAATATCGTCCCAGTATTAAAGAAGAACGGCAAACTTCGAGTATGCATCGATTTCAGAGACCTAAACAAGGCAACTCCAAAAGATGAATACCCAATGCCAATAGCCGATCTGCTTGTCGACGCCGCCTCAGGTCACAAAATCATTAGCTTCATGGACGGCAATGCAGGATACAACCAGATATTCATGGCCGAAGAGGACGTCCATAAAACAGCTTTTCGATGCCCGGGCGCAATCGGCCTCTACGAGTGGGTGGTGATGACATTCGGCCTAAAGAATGCCGGCGCAACATATCAAAGAGCAATGAACTACATTTTTCACGACATGATCGGAGCACTTGTGGAGATATACATCGACGATGTTGTCGTCAAATCAAGAGAGATAGAAAGCCACATTGCAGATCTAAGGCAGGTGCTTGAACGGACGAGGAAGTATGGATTGAAGATGAATCCGCTCAAGTGTGCGTTCGGCGTGTCGGCCGGGCAGTTCTTAGGATTCCTCGTTCATGAAAGAGGAATCGAAGTAACACCAAGGAGCATCAACGCAATTAAGACAATTCAACCCCCTAAGGATAAAAGGCAACTCCAATCATTGATCGGAAAGATAAACTTCATTAGACGATTCATAGCTAACCTTTCAGAGAAATTGGAACCGTTCACACCATTGCTTCGGCTTAAGGCCGATCAGATATTCACATGGGGGGCAGAGCAACAGAAGGCGTTAGACAACATAAAAAGTTATTTAAGTTCTCCTCCAGTTCTAATGCCCCCACAAAAAGGAAAGTCGTTCAAGTTGTACCTGTCCGCCGACGACAAATCTATCGGCTCCGTCCTAACCCAAGAAGTAGATGGCAAGGAAAGGGTCATTTTCTATCTTAGCCGGCGGCTGCTAGATCCAGAGACTAGATATTTGCCGGTCGAGAAGCTATGTCTGTGCCTCTATTTCTCATGCACAAAATTAAGGCACTATCTGCTGTCCAATGAATGCACCGTAACATGCAAAGCAGACGTAGTCAAGTACATGCTATCGGCTCCAGTGCTCAAAGGGAGGATCGGAAAATGGATACTTACGCTGACCGAGTTCGATCTGAGGTATCAGGCCCCAAGGGCGGTAAAAGGACAGGCCCTGGCCGATCTCATTGTGGAACATGGAAACGACTCAATCGGCTCCGTAGAGATCACGCCTTGGACCCTAACTTTCGACGGCTCGGTATGTACAAGCGGCTGTGGAATCGGCTTGGTTCTTATCTCACCCAAGGGGACAAGTTTCGAATTCGCTTTCGCCATCGACCCCCACGTTACGAATAACCAAGCCGAGTACGAAGCCGTCCCCAAGGGGCTACTCCTACTCAGAGAGATGGAAGCCGATGCGGTCGAGATAATGGGGGACTCGTTGCTCGTCATTAGTCAATTGTCAGGGGAGTATGAGTGCAAAAATGACGCACTAGTAATCTATCATCAAAGGTGCCGGGAATTGATGGAAGGATTTCGGCTAGTAACTTTGAAGCATATTCCCAGGGAGCAGAACACGGAGGCCAATGACCTGGCTCAAAGGGCATCAGGCTACCGGCCGATGCTAAGAAATGTCGACATAGGCATTGCCACCATCACGACCAACGATTGGAGATTCGACGTTTACAATTACCTCAAAAACCCTTCTCAATCAGCCACAAGGAAGCTACGGTACAAGGCGTTGCGGTATGTATTGCTCGACGAAGATTTATACTATCGGACAATCGATGGCATACTGCTCAAGTGTTTGAGCGCCGATCAAGCCACAGTGGCCATCGGAGAGGTACACGAAGGAATCTGCGGTACACATCAATCGGCACACAAAATGAAATGGCTACTTCGCCGAGCCGGGTATTTCTGGCCGACGATGCTAGAGGACTGTTTTAAATACTATAAAGGATGCCAAGATTGCCAAAAATTTGGCACGGTGCAACGAGCTCCGGCGTTGGCCATGAACCCGATCATTAAACCATGGCCTTTCAGAGGGTGGGGCATGGACATGATCGGCCAAATCAATCCACCTTCAAGCAAGGGCACAAGTTTATACTAGCGGCCACGATTATTTCACAAAATGGGTAGAAGCAATTCCCCTCCGAAAAGTGGATTCTAAAGACGCAATCGAGTTTGTCAAGGAACACATCATCTACAGGTTCGGCATTCCGCAAACAATAACGACCGACCAAGGGTCCATCTTTGTCTCCGACGAATTCATCCGGTTCGCCGACGGCATGGGGATCAAGCCGCTTAACTCTTCGCCGTATTACGCTCAAGCCAACGGTCAGGCCGAAGCGTCAAACAAAAGCTTAATTAAATTGATCAAAAGAAAGATAGCTGAGCAACCCAAACAATGGCACACCCGATTGGCCGAAGCTTTGTGGGCCTATCGGATGGCATGTCATGGGTCCATCCAAGTCCCGCCATACAAACTGGTTTATGGACACGAGGCGGTGCTTCCATGGGAAAGCGTAACCGGCTCAAGAGGCATTCAGTTGCAAGACCAACTCACAGCCGATGACTACTACAATCTCATGATAGACGAATCGGAGGATCTCGCCTTATCGAGAATGAGAGCCTTAGAAAAAGTGACGAAAGATAAGGAACGGGTAGCCAGGCATTACAATAAAAAGGTAGTCCCTAAATCATTCGAGGAAGGCGAGCTTGTTTGGAAGCTCATACTCCCAATCGGATCCAGAGATAACAAATTCGGCAAATGGTCGCCGAATTGGGAGGGGCCTTTCAAGGTCCACAAGTGTGTGTCCAAAGGAGCCTACATGCTACAAGGATTAGATGGGGAGGTCTTCGGAAGGGCCCTCAACGGAAAATATCTGAAGAAATACTACCCGAGCGTGTGGATCAACGCGTAAGTCGGCTATCGCCACAATGGGCCGACCCACAACAGCCGATGCCTTATGGGGGCATCGCCTTTAGGCATTCGTTTTCTCCCTCACCCCATGACCCCCGGCAGCGATCACCATGACTACTGTCAACAAGTTTCGTCGACATCGATGCTATCACCAAAACTTGGGGGGCATACACCTACGCTACACATGCGTGAGACAATCATACAATGCGCATGGCCGGAAAAGCCAACTGTAGACCAATCAAGTCATGGAGTTGAAGAAGTCTCAAGTCACGAAGAACCCAGGGATATTACAACGCATTTTATTTCGAGCTGGCGCACGGCCGTCTAGGACTACATGTTTGCCAGGAACTCTCTAATGGCCGCCAGGGCCCGCTCAAAAGGCTCTGCGGTTTCCATTTCCAGAGCATCCAGGATCAGGTGCTCCAACCGAGTGACCCTGATGTCGGTAGTGGTGATCAACAACTCGTTGGCAAGTTGGGCCTGCCTCCCCTCCAGCCGGTCGAGGCGCGCAAGCGTCGGGTACGCCATAGGGGCAGCAGCCGGGATGCCACCAAGGTGGAAAGCCGGCCTGGCCGCCGGGTGGCGAGCCTCCAACTCCCTAAAGCGTTTCAGCTGCGCCCTCACCCGTCGGTCCTGGTTGACCGACAACTCGTACGACGTCTCCATGATTCCCTGGATCACCCGAAGCGGGTGCGGCGGCTGCAATGGATTCCATCCCTGAGTTTTTGGAAACTAGAATCCGATGAAAGTAGAAGAGTTGAGGTACCACCTGGTTCACCGACGAGCTAGAAGACGCCATGAGAAGCCTGGCCGCGGAATCAAAGGACTAGGTGTTTCACTATTGGGAGTTCGTCGCTTTCGGCCGTGAGCTATTCAGGAGAGCCGGGGAAGCCCATTTATAGAAAGAAAAGATACGATTCTTGGATGGGAAAGATCGCTGCCAACCCGAGAGTCAAAGAGGTCATTATTAAGAGCGTCGGGAATCGTTGAAAACAGCGATGGCGCAGAGTGGATGCCGCCATCCGGGGCTCACGGGTTCCGGGGTACAGTTCGAGAGGATCGGCCTACGAAAACAGAGCGGTGACGTGATCGGGTATCATCAGCCGATAGCTAGAGGATCGAATAACCGAAAGACGGACGCTAAGTGATTGGGCGTCACTTCGGGGCGAGTTCCAAACAAACGATACGAGCGTGTTTGATACAAGCTATCCGGGTACATTACAAAGCACATGTCAGAGAAACACGGGCCAACCTCGCAGGGTCGGACATTTTACAACCTTCATTTCTTTAAAAAATCGGCTATCGCCGATAGAGCCGTCAGCCTGACCTGATCGATCTCGCCGATTGCCCTGAGGTCGTCGGCCTCGGACCCCGTCACCGGCCGAGCGCTTTGCACCAAGCCCCGTAGATGCGCAACGGCCGCCCCGATGCTTCTACGTTCTGCTTCAACCCTGGCCGGCAAATCGGCCATATACCCTTCATGGATATCAATCTCGTTGGTAATCTGAACGAGGTCGGCTACCAGCTGATCCCGGCGGGCACGAAGTCGTTCAAGCTTGGCAGCCGGCTCGGTTTTTAGGCGGTCAAAGGCGGTTTTCCGGGCTTTGATGGCGTCTTTGGTCGATTGGATCGCAGCTGCCCGCGCCTCACTCTCACGCCGATCGATGGCTCGCTGCCGGGCTCGTTCGTATTTTAGCTGGTAAGCTTCCATGAAGGTCGCCGGCGCGATGGCTTCGGCTACAGCATCCGGCAGTTGGTCTTGGATATCCCGGAATCGTGCGCGTATGGAGCTGCAGTCGGCCACCAGTGTATCTAACGAGGCGTCCAGTCGGTTGCCGATGTCAGCCAAAGTGGCCTTCAGGTTCTCAGCCGACGCTGCAAGCGCTTCCTCGCCAGCATTGCCGGGCTCCTCGAACTCCGACAAGTCGAAGTTGAGGAGATCGGCCACGCGCTGCAGAAGAAAGAAAGGGTCAGAGACATGGCAAAATCGATGGCTGGGGCCGGTCAGCTTACCGTCGGCGCCGTCGTCGGGATTACTGATTCGGCTGGGTCGTTCCCCACGGCCGTCTGGTTTCTCCCGTATTCGCCGCCCCCCAACAGGCGCGGTGCATTCACTCAGCGCCGGGGGAGCGGCCGGAGGGGGTCGCGGAAGCTGCAAAAAGGAAAACGGGGTTAGCAGACGAACTGATTGGTTATTACGAACAAAGGGGATAAGGGTCGGTTACCGGCAGAGTAGGACGGGGGGCACGACCGGCCAGTTTCTTGAGCTACAAGGAACGGACAAGTCAGATACAGGTAAACATCGCAAAGCCAGGAACAATGAAGTAAAAACTTACGGGAGGACGTCTCATTGGCGGGCTTGGAGCTGCCGGAGCATCGGTTGGGGCGTTCACCGATTCGAGACTCGAAGCCCCGGTTTCGACAGTCGTCTGGACGGCTAATGGCGCCTCTTCGTCGGCAGCAGCATTGAGGGGCCACTCAACGGCCGAATCCAGAGGAGGAGGACTGTCGACCAAGGCAATCGGTTCTATCTTTTTCGCTCTTTTGGGGGCAGGCACAGCCGATGAACGCGGCGGTGGCGCCGTTTTCCTTTTCGGTGCGATCGGATGACGCACCTGCCCTCGCAATAGAGACGAGCTTGGGCGCCCCCCAGCTGATAGCTGACGGAGCCAGGCCCCCTGTGTCCAGAACTCCTGTTTTGTACTCGATGGGGCGCCCAGAATCGCTTATCGTCGGCTGTTCCATTTCTGTTTCCTGCAAAGTCAAAACACAAATGTTAAATCGGCTGGTACAGCTGGTGAACGAATTGTAGGAAGGGGTTAATCGGCTGAGGGGTAAAAGCATACCGAGGGGATCTTGTCCGGCAGGAGCAGGTCAATGTAGCAAGACGGTCGTTGGTGGAAAATGTGGCGTCTAAGTTCCGACCACCATCGGTCATAAGCGGCGCTTCTCCTTGTCGACAGGGTAATTCTGCCGGCTTCGCCGAAGGGGGGACCAGCTATGTTCAGCAGCGAGTTCATTATCAGATCTTGGCCGACCGCTCCTCTGGTCTCGATCTTATTGGCGTAAAAGAAGCCGATGGGAAGCTGCCCGAGGCCAAATTGCCTCGCGGCCGATGCCGGGTAGTAAAATTCATAACTCCGAGCCGTTGATCGGCCTTGATGTACCCGGTCGGCGGGATGCGGGGGTTAAGCGGATGAAGAACAATTTCCTACACCTTGGGTGTCGGCTGAATTGAGGTCGTCCCATTTGAAATCGATCGGCTCGAAAGATCCTTGATCGGAGTAGAAATACCGTACGGTTGTCGCGGGATAACCCATCGTAGAAAGCTACGAACCAATCGGCCAACAGCTCAGCCGATTGTCTTGAACCTGCATGGGCGGCGGCTGCTTCCCCATAGTTGGTGCATCGCCTGGTGGTGATTTGGTCGCCTTCCTCGTCTACGATTGGCTCCAACCTTGGGAATCCGGCATGCCGGGCGGGGGCCGACCGGCTACGTTACGGGTAGCCAATACCGAAACAAATTTGAAGGAACCACCAGGGTCCGCCGGTGTTGACTGGGGCATTGGCGGCTATTTTTGTGGCGGTTTGATGCAACATTTGATATGTGTAGCCGAGGAGATATTTTCCCAACGCGAACTCCGTCCCGTCGGCTAGGATTTCGGCCATTATTTGCCAATTGGCGGTCGGCCCACAGCTCGATCCGCAGAACACGAATTTCTCCAACCACATCATCAGGAAGGCAGTGTATTCCCGGTGGCTGACCGTTCCATCTTTCATATTTTGGGCAATGAAGCCACTCCACCCACCGATGGCTTTGGTTTTAAACTGGTATTGGCCTTTTCGGTTCAAAACGCACGGATTAACCGATGATTCAATGTCCAGCCCAGTTGTCATATGCACATCGGCTAGTGTGACGGTCATCGGCCCTTTCCTGAAGAGGAAAGCATTGAAACTATCGTTCCAAAAATAGCCTGCAGCCGATAGGAGGGGTTCGTCTTTTTCCATATTGGCTATGGACAATTCTAAGCATTGGGCAAGTTTCTTTTCTTCCCATTGGGTGTACTTGGCCGATTGTATTCTCTTGTACCACTCGTCCAGGCCGTGTCGGTGGACGGCCAAGCTTTGAAAGTCCCGTTCCGGTGGGAAAGAGATGGCTTGGCGGTGTTGAAGGGCATGCGGTTGGTTTCGGCTATGATCACGTCGGTTGGGTCAGTGTCACCAATAGGCCCAAGGAAATATTTGCCCTCTTGTGTTAAGTTGGGGATGAGTACTTGGTGAGAGAGGTGCTGCGATTCAAAGGAAGGGGAAAAATATTAATCAGAGATGGTGGTGTCTATAGTTTGAAATGAGAAAATCATTAATTAGTAAGAATGCGGGATGAGGTGATATTGAAGTTGCTAAGCAAATGTATGGAATAAAGGCGCATGGGGAAGCGAGTTGAGGGTGAGATTACAAAGTAAAAATAAAAAATATAGAAGGGAAATACCGAGGAAATTCGTTCATAGCGGTGGCGAGGCGGTTCCAGCGCGGCGGCGGGTGAATGCGGTCGCAGTAGGTGCGACGGTGGCCGATGAGTTGGAAGTCTGGAAGTCGCGGCGGAGGCCATCGGGGAGGTCGGAGATGACGATGGGGCTCGAAGGATGTGGAGAATGTCGAACGCCGATGAAGTCGCCGGAGGAGAGAGAGAAGGGCGGAGGTTTGTTTGAGAAGGAAGCCGAGTGCACGATGGGAGCGTGGGTGGATCGCCCGAGGAAAGTGGATATTTAAAGGGCTCGTGGGGAAGCCGAAACGATTTGGGTTGAGAAGGGAATAGGAGTTTGAGTGGATAAACAAATCCGCAACACTTTATGTTACGGACTTGGGGGCATGTGTTAACGCTGGAATTTGGTAATAAGGTTCGTGAGTCCTAAAGAAGCAAGGTGGAATCAGAATCGGGTGAAGACAGGGGTTGTATCGGTGAAGGAGTAATCGGCCGCAATGCTTGGTCGGTGGGAATGAGTTGAATGGAGCAGACGGCGATTCCAAGTTTAAAAGAGATAAAACCATATCCAATGCAGAAACTTGAAGATTAAGTGGGGGTTCGGATGTTAATGGCGCGTTTTAAGATATTGCCACTTGTGGATAAAGTCCTGAAATGGCAGTTGTATCTGTAATTTAGGAGTTTGTTAGATTGTCAGTTGTAATAGATCTTGTTAGGGATAATATGATGTTTAGATAGAGTCTGGAGTTGTTACATATATTCATATTTCGGGTATAAATAGGGCCCGAGGTCCCGTGTAAAAAGACAATCGAAATCAATCTAATCTTCGGCGCATCGCCATCCTTTTCCTTTTGGACGAACACCATGTTTGGCTTCGGGTTGCATCGTCTCGATCCCCGGGCTCAGGTAAATGTTTGTCGTTAGTGGTGAGATTACTCGTTTCTAATGCTTCCATCACAATGACACATTGGATTCAGTAGTTTGCTTCGCTATGTATCATATAGTGTGTATGAATCAACCTGGTGTTTGGATCTATTTTGCGGTTGACTCATCTTGTGAAGGATGCGTAGTCAGCGATACTAGGTCTAAAGGCTGGTTGGTTCGTATGCGGTATCTACCATCTTGCGGAGTGTAAATCGAAAGTGATAGATTGAATGCTTCTTTTGATACTCAGTGCTGCATCAAGATTGAACTATTGAGTCGTCTTTAGAGTCGTTGGCAATGTATTCTTTTGGATTTACATTATCTAGGGATAGCATCGGGGTTTCAGCTGACCTTATCTGTTTTTACGTGTTTCTTTCAATATGATTGTCGTCAGATCTGCTGTAGGGCTGTGGTTTGTATCTGTGTTGTATTTACTTACACCCTTGATCTGGGAATGTTACGTTTGTGCGAGAATTATTGGAACATTGGCTGATTTGACGACGGTTTCCCGGGGTCGGTTGGTTTATTGATCTGTATATTCGTTATTCTTCGTCGTATTTCGGCCGGATGGCTGATGATCGTCTTGGCGTAGCCGGTGCGCTTCGGTCACTTGGTTCAAATATGGCCGGGAATAGCATGTGTACGATTATGGATTTCTTCGGCCGACGCCGTGGGGGTTTGACCTAACGCTTAACGGATACTTTCTTGTATTTTTTCTTGTTGATTGGCAGATCAAATCAACTGGCACGCTCTACACATTGAAGGCAGCTAGGAAGGACCTCCACTGGAGTCAAGCAGATCTCCCAGGCCGGCGCGTGAGAGAGATTTCTCGTCAACAGTTGGACTCGGATACGACTCGATCGGATAGGGATCCGATCGGATAGACTCCTATGGGCTTACGAAGTCCGGCCAACCAACTCTATGAGATTCGGATAAGATCCGATTCAAAATAGAGTCCTGATGGGCCTCTAGGCCCAACCGGCAACTCTATATAAAGGGGTGAGGGGTGGAGAGCTGATGCATGTCAATTGAATCGAATTGAGTTGAATCAATCTGATTTGGCGCAACAAGTCGGCGAGATCAATCTCCACGGAAACTCTCCCACCTTTGAGATCAACAAGCCTTGCATCGCATGCTAGCACATGGGTGATAGGCGTTCTGTTCCGTGACGTGTGGATACCGGTAGAGGCGCTGCTGCGTTGCGGCGCTGTTGATCGACTATGAATCGGCTGCAATCAGAGCGAGGCGACTGCGGAAGATTGGCAACGAGAACGAGGTCAGACGACTCGGATCGGCTACGACATCGGTGAATCGGCTGATTGGTGAATCGGCTGTCCCCAGGAATCGACTGTCGGCTTGCGGGAATCGGCTGTCATCGGCCAGCACAGTTCCAGATCGGATAGTCCTGATTGGCTATTTTCGCTGCATACTCCAATCGGTAACGATCTATCCGCCCTTACTTGCAAGTGTTCCTGGTTTGCGTGGTAGAGAAGTTTTGTTTTCGGCTAGCGTAGCCTCCGCGTAACCCTTCAGGACCGCACGGGATAATGCGATTATCCCGTGCGATCCACCTAACAGACCACACGGGATAATGATGCATTATCCCGTGCGGCCATCTTAAGGACCCGCACGGGATAATGCATTTTTCCGTGCGGGCCGTTAAATGGACCGCACGTGATGATGCACCATAAAACAGCTACCCAATCCGACAGTACCACATTTAATATGGTGTTTCTCTCTCCAAAAAAGAGCAATTATAGGGGGGAAGGTTTTCAACTTGAATTCTTCAATTGGAATCAATACAAAAGGTACCATAGTTGATCTCCTCTTCTGTTTTCTTCTATTTTTAAAAATTTTTATTGATTGCATGTCAAGATATTTGAACTTTTCTTAACTCGGTTTCTCTCTCCAATATAGGCAATTTCTTTTGGTGGGAGGTTTTAGACTTGAAATCTTCGAAATCAATATAAAAGGTGACGTGCTTGATAATCTCTTTTATTTGCTTCCGGTTTTTGTAAAATTTTATCGGTTGAATGCAAAGATATTTAAACTTGTTTGAATTGTCATTTTGAGCTATTTTTGTAATTTTTAGGTCAAATATTTTGTTTTTTATTTAACCATTTTTTGGTAATTAATTTTGTCTCAGTATTATTATTTGCTATGAATGAGGTTTTAGTTATAAAGTAGGATTTAAGTTTAATTTGTTTATTTAGAAAAACTAGCAATATAATATTAATTTATGCTATCAATTTTTTTAGATGGATTGGACATGGATGTATGAGACACGGAGAACTCATCCGGTGTTCATGAGAGAAGCATCAACATTTATTGATAAGACTAAGGGGCACGCTTTGAGGGAGAATGAACTGATATTTTTTGTCCTTGCGTGGATTGCAAGAATCAGAAGATGTGGAAAGATCCGAATGTAATTCTCGGACACATAATTCAGCGTGGATTTGTGGAGAAATACACAGTTTGGACTTATCACGGGGAAGTCGCCCCTCCGGAAGAGATTCCTGATATTTGGTTCGATGAGACAGAGAATTTTATAATTGAGGACATGTCCCGTGAAATGACGGGTGATTTGGCGGCTCTGGTTTTGACGATGTAGAGGTTGATATTGATCTTGATCTTGAGGATATGTTGTGGCACGCTGAACCAGAGGTCCTAACAAAGAAAGCAAGAGATTTAAACAATTGGGAGGTGTTGCAGAAATCAGCGAAAGATCTATTGTATGATCAATCAAAGGGATGTGACATGGATTATACAGTGTTGCGGTCGGTGCTAGAACTTCTTAGATTGAAGGCCAGGCACGGATGGTTTGATACTAGTTTCAACGACTTGATGGGTCTCCTGAGATCTATGCTTCCTAAGCCTAACTTGTTGCCAGCAAACACCTATCAAGCCAAGAAACTGATATGTTGATTATGACTTGGTGTGGAAAAGATCCATGCATGTATTAATCATTGTGTACTTTATCGCAAGGAATACGCTGACTTGGACAAGTGTCTAACTTGTGGGACGAGTAGGTACAAAAAGGATAACAGTGCCACCGATAGTGATGTTGCCGAACCAAATGCATTGGTCGAGCTAGGAAAAAAGATTCTGGCCATGGTGATGTGGTACTTGCCAGTGAAAGATCACATGAAGCGATTGTTCTCGAACCTCACCGACGCCGAGTTGATGAGATGGCATCAAGAGGGTCGAAAGACGGATGGTATGATTCGACATCCCGCCGATGCTCGACAATGGAGAAACTTTGATTCGAAGCACTCAGAATTTGCAAATGATCCGAGAAATGTCAGGTTTGCGTTGAGCACGGATGGAATGAATCCGTTTGGTGACCTAAGCAGCTCGCACAGCACTTGGCATGTTCTGCTCACCATGTATAAACTTCCGACATGGTTATGTCAGAAGCGAAAGTATATTTTGTTGACTATCCTTATACAAGGGCCAAAACAGCCTGGCATCGACCTAGATGTGTTTCTTGAACCTTTGATAGAGGATATGCAAGAAATATGGGAAGAGGGTCCATGATTGTTTGATACGTACCGCCAGGAGTATTTTACTCTGCGTGCTATCATATTCGTTACTATAAACGATCTACCAGCCAATTTTTCCCTCTTCAGACAGATTAAAGGAAAGACTGGATGTCTGATATGTCTGGACAACACATCGTACATGTACCTGACCTCGTCAAAAAAGTTAGTTTACATGTGTCATCATCGTTTCTTACCACAGAAGCATAGGTGTCGTGCGATAGCTACCTTTTTTGACAAAACTGTTGAGGAAGGTACGCCCCGAAGCAAAGGATGGTTCCATGGTGTTCAAGCGACAAAGAACATAAAGGTCGTGTTAGGCAAGGGAAAGACAGACTTCGAGCAAGAGGAAGAAAGAAGTGATAGAACACGCTGCCCTTCAAGAAACATTCAATCTTTTTCAAGTACCTGACGTACTGGAAAGACCTGGAGATTCGTCATGCCATCAATGTCATGCATCTCGAGAAAAACGTGTTCGATAGCACCATTGGGACTTTACTTGACATCCCTAGGAAAACAAAGGATGGGTTGAAGTAACGTAACGACCTGGTCAATTTGGGCATAAGGAAAGATCTCCACCCAATAGAGCTAACGAATGGTAAGATTGAGATTCCACCGGCATGCTACTCAATGATACTAGAAGAGAAAAAAGCTTTCTGTAAATGTCTTCGTGGATTGAAAGTGTCGACTGGATTCTCATCGAATATCCGAAAACTAGTATCAATGAAAGATTTGTCGATTTCTAGATACAACGCTCACGACTGTCATAAGATGCCTACGGTATTCCTCTCTATCGCTATAAGGGTGGTGAAACCAGTGCACACCAAGGTAGTGATAACAAAGCTGTGTTATTTTTTTAATCGAATACCACAGAAAGTTTTTGATCCAGAAGAATTAGGACCCCTTCAGAAATTCGCAGTCGAGACAGCTTGCCAGCTAGAGATGTTTTTTCCTCCATCGTACTTCGAAATGATGGAACATCTCATTGTTCACATTGTCCCTCAAATTATTGAACTTGGCCCTCTATACCTACATCAAATGTGGGCGTACGAGCGATACATGGCTGTTCTGAAAGGGTATGTCCATAATCATGCTCATCCGGAGGGCTCGATGATAGAGGGTTACACAACTGAGGAGGTTGTCGAGTGTTGCCTAGATTATATGAAAGATGCCAACCCCATTGGGATACTGGTGCCTCGACATGATGGAAGGTTATCTGGGAAGGGTACTGTGGGAAGAAAATGCTTCTACTACAACGATTACAAAGCGGTATCTGATGCACACAACAGTGTTCTTCAACAACTCGCTATCGTTGCGCCCTACATTGAGCAACACACTTCCAAGATCAGAGCATGCAATCCTGGGTGATCCGACGACAGGGTTTCGAAAGAACAGAAGCGTACTTTTCCCCAATGGCTGAAGGATCAAAAGCTACCATCTGGTAAATCACTCGAGGAAAAAACGATAGAAAGACTTGCAGCTGGCCCAACAAGCCTTGTGACCTCATGGCAAGGGTATGACATCGCCGGATATTCTTTTTACACAAACAACAAAGACAAGAAAAGCTCACCGCAGAATAGTGGGGTTCGTGTCAAAGCGTTGGATGCAACAGGACAAAAGAAATCATACTACGGGATCATACAAGAAATATGAGAACTTGGCTATGGTTTAAACATTCAGATCCCTATTCTCAGATGTCAATGGGTGAAAGACAGCATGGTAGATAAATTTGGATTTACATGTGTTGAACGGAGTAAAATTGGACACAAGGATGATCCATGGGTCCTTGCCTAGCGTGTTGCACAAGTTTTTTATGCAAAGGATCCTTCTGATGAAAAGATGGACATTATTGTATCGGGCAAGAACACATCATTGGTATTGACAACATTGAAGACGCGCCCGATTATAATCAATACAACGTCATTTTGTTATTCACAGATCTTCCTACGCGGATGAAACGCACTGAAAGTGTCCTCAACGAATCAAAGTTTGCATCCGTGCGGAAGGATGTTAGTCCAAAAATTATGAAACGCTAGTTTGTTTTTTGTGTATAATATGTTTTTGCGAGTGAATATATCAAACTTATAGTGTTACGAGTGAATGTGTGGTTCTATGTGATGAATTGATATTTCTATGTAATGAACTAATATTTGATGAATTTACATTGCAATTTGCGATGAATTTATGATGAATTTAAATTAATTAATAAAATTAATATGTGATGAATTTACATTCATTAATTATATTAATATGTGGTGAATTTACATTGATTAATTTAAATTTAATATGTGGTGAATTTAAATTATTAAAGTCAATTTGTGATGAATTTATAAAATGGGGGGCGATCTTCCCGTGCGGGCGGTTTAAGCGGCCCGCACGGGAAGATTGTTTTCCCGTGCGGGCCGTTAAGCCACCCGCACGGGAAAATCGGCCCCTATATATAACCGTGCGCGGCCTCCTGAAAAGTTCTAAGTCCCAGGCAAAAAGTTCGAACACACAGAGCACCATCAGGCTGCCAAATTTTGCCGCCGAGAACCGTCGACCAGATCCGCCGCCCTCACCCCGCTTCCCCTCTCTCTCTCTCTCGCCGCTCTCTGCCGCCGACGCCGTCGTCCTCACCGACGCGCCCGCACCGCCAGATCTGACGCCACCCGCTCACCGACGCGCCGCGCTCAACTAACGCCCTCACCGGTGTCGGCGCCCTCATTGCCGCCCGGTGCTGAGGCCCTCACCGCCCTCAACGCCTCCCCACCGGTCGCCCTCACCGACGCCTCCGCCCTCACCGCCGCCCTCGTTGGCTTAAGCGGCCCTCACCGCCGCCCTCACCGAGGCCGTCGCCGCCCGACGCCTCCCCACCAGCCGTCCTCACTGCCGCCCGACGCCTCCACGTCGGCCGCCACCCGCTGCCTGCCGCCTTCACCGCCCCCCGACGCCTCCACACCGGCCGCCAACCACCGGTATGTGCTTGAATGTGATGAAGTTTAGGATGTGGATGTGAATGTGAATGTCAAAGGAGAAGGAGAATGTGTTTGAATGGATGTGGATGTGAATGTGATGAATTTTAGGATGTGAATGTGATGAATTTTAGGATGTGGATGTGAATATGATGAATTTTAGGATGTGGATGTGAATGTGATGAATTTTAGGATGTGGATGTGAGTGTGATGTGAATTTTAGGATGGATGGATACAGTGGGGGGGTTGGGATGGATGGATGGTATATTCTGATGGATGGTATATTGTGATGTATGAATTTTAGATGATATATTGGATGGATGGTATATTGTGATGGATGAATTTATTTTTGTGATGTATGAATTTTAGATGATATATTGTGATGGATAAATTGTAGAGAGTTATTTTGGAATTTGGTCTCGAATAGAAAATATGTGGACTTTTTATTTTAGATTATTTATGGACTGTAAATGGAATATTTATTTTAGGATTGTAAATGGACTGTTTATTTTAGATTTTAAATGGACTGTTATTATTGTAAATTGATTGTAAAATGGACTGTTATTTTTTCATGAATTGTTTTGATGTGAATTAGTTGATGTGAAATAGTTCATGTGAAATGTTTTGATGAATTTTACATTTTAGGTTGGATTTTAGATTTTCAAATAAATATACCCACCCTCTCTAATCTCCCTCTCTCCTCTCCCTCTCCTCGGTCTCTCATCTCTTCCCCTTCCCTGTCTCACCTCTTCTCACGGACAAAATTTGGTAGAAATTATTAAAAGCATGGAAGTAAACAAATAGTCAAACATATGTATTTTTAAATTGAAGTCTTTGAAATTTTGTAAAGTCTTTTCGGGTAGAAGGGGACCTGAGCTACAACAAAAATAAAGAGAAGAAGAAGGAAAAAATACAATTTTTTCCTTCTTCTTCTCTTTAGGATGAGACTAGCTAAGGGAGCTTGAACTTGAAGGGGCACAGGCAATTGCCTGTGCCCCTTCAACTTCAAGCTCCCGTAGCTACTCTCATTGCTAAAGTCTTTTCGGGTAGAAGGAGACCGACCTACAGAAAATAAAGAAGAGAAGAAGGAAAAATACAATTTTTTCTTCTTCTTCTTCTTTTAGGTCTTTTCTCTATGTGAGGTGAGACTAGCTAAGGGAGCTTGAACTTGAAGTGGCACAGACAATTGCCGTGACCTGTAACTTCAAGCTCCTTAGCTACTTTCATTGCATTCCCCAGCAAAGACGACATTCACAATTTAGAGTAGTTTACAAAACTTTACGATCAATTTTCTTTTAGGGTAGAAGGAGACTTTGTGCGCACATGTACACCTCTTATATACACCATATTCAACTATCTAGTCCCTTCGTTCACACATTTCACAAGTTGTGTGTTATGAACAACCGTAGATCAAATGTCGAACAAGAAAGCTCCCTCGGAGGCACCCAACGAGATTCCAGCGCAAGCGTCTTCGAGCGAAGGCACAAGGCATACACCAAGTGATCCTTTAGTCGAAGTTACTCCAGCACCATCGGTTGAAGAAGACCCCGACTACATTCCTATCGAGCAAGCAGTAAGTCTCATCGTATTGTTATGAACTGACCGGTGCACCTCATGGGATCCCGTTTAACATTTTCTGTTGTACGTATAGATGGAAACAAGGTGCCGCTCAAAAAGAAAAGCTGCCAAGTCTGCCGTCATAGCCGAAGTCAAGACGGACACAACAACGTCCGGTCCGGTAGAAACTGACACGTCCGCCAGCGCTGGAGGACATCAAAATAGAAGACGTGGTCATAGAAGTTAGAACCAACCCCCAAGGAGACATACTATATCACCTCTCTGAACCAGGATGGGAGGCCAGTAGAGCCCAAGGTAGCAATGACAAAATTCACCAGCACTTGCAGGATACTGGTCAGAACCCACGGCCCTTTAAATGTAGATTCCTGGGAGCAGGTGGATGACAACTTGAAGAACTTCATATGGAACGAGTTGCAGAAGTGGCTTGTATATCTGTCTGGTTCAGAGGTTGTGGGAAAAGAGTTTGCCTTAAAAACGATTGGGCATCGGTGGAGGCAGTGAAAATCGGACATGAACACTCACTACGTGCAAAAGAACAAGTCTCCATTCGAAGACTATGGTGGTATTACGCTCGCCGAATGAGATAGGTTTGTGGCGAAGATGACAAGCCCTGAAGCCTTAGCACGGAGGAAGAAGATGTCCGACCTCGCGAAAAAGAACAAGTACCTGCACCGATTGGGCTCTAGCGGCTACGATGGCCACGTAGAGAAGTGGCGAGCAACCAAAGAAAAGTTTGTCGCCCAAGGAAAGCACCTGCTTATAGATGCACTAAAATAAAGAAGCAAAAACTAGGTCTGTGCAGGCAGCATGGGCCAGGTCACCGATGAGGGAGAAATCCTTTTCGAGGATCCAGATATCGAGCGTGTGACCACTAATCTAAAGGACATTGCTGAAAAAGAGAAGAGTGGAGAATTTATTGCCAAGAGAGAACACGAACAGTTCACAGCTGCATTGGGCAACCCCAAACATTCTGGACGAGTGAGGGGTGTATCGTCAAGGACAAGTTAGAAAGAAGGGTTTCCTGAGGAAGCTGCAAGTTACAAGAAAAGGGACAGGTACAAACACAAACTTGAAGAGAAGATAGCAAAACAAGTTGAAGAACATTTCTACTCTCTTGTTGCACAGAATCGCCAAGCCTTCCCTAACTTGTATCAGCAATCCGAAGAACCCACAGTACAGGTGCCCAGCAGCGTCGGGTCAGTTGACACCGCACCTTATCCAGTAGATACCATAACTGGCCCGACGCCGTGCAGCCTCCTCGTGCCGATAGGAAGGGCCGGGAAGAAAAAGGAGGTGGATACAGTACTTGCTATACCAGGGCAACAATTTCACAACATGCTAATCCCTCAGGAATATGCAAGGGTGTAGGTGGCCAAGGTGCATGCAGAGCATAACAGCTTAGAGCTAGATATTCCAGCACCTGAAGGGATAGAATTGATTGGGGATGCAGTGAATCAGTTCATTCTATGGCATCGACGAGATATCCTGCTGGTCGGTCCACCATCAGCATCCTCAATCGAGCCGGTTCCTCAGATTGCTGCTGCGCCTGCACCGCCTTCTCCACCAGGTCCAGATTCGCCACCTAATCGGCCTGCTTCCCCACCTCCCTCCCCCTCTAATGATAAAGGTCCTGATTCGCCAAAGTTGTCAGCCCCTAAAGTCATCGCAGAACAACCTCCAACGGATGTCCAAGATATTCACCAATCTCCTCTGACACCACAGTCAGCATTGGCGGTACCTCAAAGGCCTCTTCTGAAAACAACAAGTCTTCCAAGTCCGAGCAAGCTTGAACCTCGTTGGCTTATCCCAAAGATGGTTAGATCAACCTATGATAAGAAAGTAATGGCCATAGACAAGTAGAACTTAGAGTTCTAGGCTTTCAGGGGGAGATCGCCGAGCGACAAGAAGCATGATCAAACGCAAAGTTGTCAGAGTCACAACAATCGGTGAAAAACCAAGCGGAGGACCTGCAAAATTGGACTTTGGACGAAGTGCCAATGAAGTATGAGTACGGCAACCCGTTCCTGCCGTGGCACGTCATGGAAGACATGCCATAGGAAATTAGGCTAATGCACAACTGGTACCTAAAGGCGTCCAGAATTGGGCTTAGCATGCTTACCGTGAAGGTCCTAGATAACATTTTCACCAGTGGCCCAAATGGGATACTGGTCATCGATTTCAATGACCTTCACGCTTTATTCAAGATGGAAAAAATAGATATAAATCTCGTTGTTGTGTTTTGCCTGTAAGTATCAATCACACTTAATGTCATTAATGAATTCATTTGCAAACTAACTTCTGAATAATTACCCGCTGCATTACTTAGGATGCAATTCCAAGATGCGTCAAAGACCAACTATCCAGTTGGATACATTAACCCAACAAGGATATGCTGGACAGAACATGAGGTTCATATTCGTGCAGATTGCGATGCCCTCAAAGGCAAAACGAAGTCCCAAAGAGACGCGACCATCAAAAAAATGCACAAGGAGAAGATGATCACGGTAGTATTCTACTTGGGCCAAGCTATGATGGAGCACAAAGACAAAAATATCCTCATGGTCCCTTATGCACTGCGGTACGTAATATTCTTCCGAACAACCTATATTTTACTACGATATCACCTACAATTAACATATCTCTTCTATCGCAGCGATCATTACATATTTTTTCTGGTATATCCACGGGACGACGTGGCCGTAGTGCTTGATCCGGCACACTGCAAGGAGGAATCATTCAAAGAGTTCCTCATCTTGTTAAATTTGTAAGTACTATCATGCACCATTTAATAAGTTTTGTCTGTTGTTACTCTCGAATAAATAATTGACTGAAACAATTACTTTGTCTACATAGAGCACACGCACATTATGTACGAAACAGTGGACCGGTCAAGGATCCACAAAAGAAGAAGCTTCTGGTGAAGACACAATGGCCGGTAATTATATGCCCGCTATATGCCAACATTTTATACTATGTTTAATTTCAACTATTGACATACATATACAATTTTATTCAACACAGTGTTATAAGCAACCACCAAGCACTAGCCTATGCGGCTACTACGTGTGCGAGATGCTAAGAATCTACGGGAGATATACTACAAAGTTTGAACAAGTAAGTTCAGAGAAAATATCTTTCTACATGTTAAGATTGATCTTGTATAATTTTACTAATCGTATCTATGTGTATTCTTTCTTAAACAGATCGAGTCCATTCCAGTTGTAGCGAACCGGTTCAACAATCAAACAATGCTCAACTTGGTTGCAGATATTTGCTGCTTCATCCGTCGCGATGTCTGCAACCATTTGGGCGATTTCTACGATCCAGAGAGCGAGCTTGCGACGAACAATAAATTCAAACGACTTAAGGAGTGGGAAAAAGACCATCTGTAAATTGCGAGTACTACTGTAATTTGCGATACGAAACTTGATACGTATATAAACTTGCATGATGTGTACACATTTATATCTTTTATGAGGAAATAATATAATTAAATGTCTTTTTTTTCTCGTGTGAAATATATATATACATGCATCTGATCAATCCCAATAATATTACTGAGAGAGAGGAGAGGAGAGAGAGGACAGAGAGGAGAGGGAGATAGGGTGAGAGAGGACACTAGCTAGAGAGAGCTTTGCATATAAAATAAAGCGCACGGGAGACAATCTTCCCGTGCGGTCGCCTTAACGGACCGCACGGGAAGATCGATTATCCCGTGCAGTCGGGTAAAGTGGACCGCACGGGATAATCGATCTTCCCGTGCGGTTGGGCCGCCCGCACGCGAAAATGGTCTTTTCCCAGACCTTCTCACCCGTGCGGCCAGGCCTTTCGCACGGGAAGATGCCTTTCTGCCCGTATGGAAAAATCGTTTCTCCAGTAGTGAAATCGGCCCTCTCTTTCAACGCCACCATCTCCAAGATCCCTCTGCCACCCTTACGGCTATGGCGGGAGTCCCGTTCCCTTTCACCACCACGTCCTAGAGGACATCCTCCCACATCACTTTAGGGATTAGAAAGAGCAGATCATTCGTAAGCCGACCGCTCTTCAATTTATAAATTACAAGTATCCCTTTCCATGTCTATGTTAGATATAGTAGGTACCTCCTCAAAAATGAGGAAAATATCTTCGCGATCTGTTGTAGAAGTAGGGTTTAAAACATGTAATAGCTAATCTATAGCACAATTATCCCATAATCTATATATGAACCAAAAGCTTGACATACATTAAGACAGATCATCTAGAAAGTTCTAGCCATTGCATTCATCTCATACTTTGATCCAAACCATTCAATTGTCATATGCATTTACAATCCACTAAGACTAGTTATTGTTATAAAGCTCAATGTGCATTGAACCATAACACCTAAAAGTAATAAATATTGAATCCCTCTCTTACTTAATGCATAACCATCCAGGTGTAATGTACAATTGCAATTTCACATCAATTACTATATAGCTCAAAATATTGTTCATTTGCACACTACGAGTACACGATTTATAATTTGTTTTTTAGTTTTCTTTAAAGTATTTATAAATTCTCCGCTGCAACTTGGGGGGTATCCACTAATATGTATGGTTGTCAGAGTTATGAATAAGGTATACCTCATTTTACTTGGATTCATAGCCGTCAAAAATATCGCATACCTAATATTATACGGAAAGGTTATTTAAATATAGGAATATAGCATATAAGAACGAAAACTCCTTATATGAGTAAGAGTAGTTATCGGACTCCGACTCATGGAAGGCAAGGTATTTTCTATCCGTATCCTATAAGGTTCTTCAAGTTCTACTTGTAAAGAAAGTTGCCTAGCCATATAAATACAAAGCCCCCCATAGGAGAGGAGGACATAGAATCACAAGCCATAGCCACAAGCCATGTTGAGCACGCAATAGTCAGGAGGAAGACAACTGCTAGCCGTCGACCCCAAGTCATCGGGTAGTTCTCGGGGGATCCTAGACGATGGGTTAAATTAGCTAACTTGCTCCTTCTTTGAATTAGAGTGGTGCATTACAGAGAAATATATATAAACTGGAGTAGGGTTATTATTGAGGGTCCGAATGAGTATAAAAATCCTTGTCCACTGTCTACTTACTACAATCTTATGTATACTTTAGTATCAACAATCTTCATATTCTAGAAATACCGTTGTCGGCTATAGCCCATCGACAATGGTGTTTGAGACGTTTTAGCCCATCTTAAAAATAATGGTATTGAATACTCTCTCTTATCATAAACAGATGACACGAACTTTTAAATACAACTTTGACCACTAATTTCTAGATTATTGTAAAATATTTATAAGACCTATTAAAATAATAGAGTAAAATATCCTAGGGATCCTTAAGCTTGTTGTTAGATATTATCCAGATCCTGAACTCTAATATGCATGGAATATACCTCGAAAGTCCAATGCTACTGTTCAGGTCCAAACCATTTGAACACCAATGTGGCACAGCAACATCAACTCTTCTGGTATGGGGCTCACAGGGCAGCAAATGTCCTCAGCTTGGACGATGTATTTTTTTGCATGTGCCTCTCAACTCTTCCTCATTCTCATACACAATTTCCTTGCCCAAGGAGGATTTTCAAGGACCAACAGCAGGTCTCTGTGTTGGCCTGCCACATTGGTCAAAGTGAGCTTTTCGACCTTTGATGGTAATTAAATTTAGCAGGTTTAATGGTCTAAATATGCGTTTCAGAGTTTTGGGATGATCTGAAGATAAATTTAAGAACCATTGGTGTATTTTTACTCTTGCCGCTAGTTCCATATTTATCCGGTTGCTTTGCAAGAATAATAATCAACTGCGCTTTACGGTTGATAATTCAGAGTTGTGGTGTGAGGATTGCCTGACACTTGCTGACAGAGTACAATAGATCGTGAACGTCATCCTTGTACAATTACATCTCGCGAAAGATAGCAAGCGATATAGAAGCGCACATCATAGATAGGAAGGGGACATGTTTGTTGAACTGTGGTGGTATGAGTGTGATGCTGTTCGTTGACTATATATGTACGTCAACCTCACTCACTCAAAACAAAAATCTTAGAGCCCTACTTATGAAAACCTCAAATTGAAATTAAAACGAAAATATGTCGATCACAAACCTAACAGCAGCAATATTGAGGGTTTGTATACAAGCTTGTGACAAAAACACGCACTACTGAGGAAACCCACATTAGTTCTGGTTTATAACCCTTTTAGTTTCGGGTTTCAAACCAGAACAATGAAAATAAAACTAAAGATGTCGATCTGTAGTCTCGAGTAAATATCCGGGAATAAAGATGGCAGGGCCACGTGGTTGGCTTCACTATCTTTAGTCTCGGTTGGTGTTATCAATCTAAACTAAAAGTTTTTTCTTTTTTTTATTTTGCTCCTGTTGCTTGTTTATATATTATCCTCCTGACATCCCCAAATGTTTCTTTGTTTTTTGTTGTTTTTTCTGCCGAAATCAAATTTACATATCAAATTAACATTCTCAAATCTCCTTCACATCACAAATTCATATCACAAATCAAGCAATGAACATCACATAATTCACATATATCACATATCATATATATCATAAATTCACATCACAAATCGAGTATAGAACATCACAAAATTCTCAAAATAATTTCACAGCGCTAGATCCGGAGGGGACGCCGCGACCACCGCCCGCTCCTGGAGAGGACGAGGAAAAGGAGGAAGAAAGGGAGGAGGCCCCGCCGCCACCTTCGAGCCGTTGGGCTGCCACCATCTTCGAGTCGTTACCACCTTCCCTCTCACTAGATCTTGCAGAGGGGAGGGCATGGCCGCCACCTCCAAGCCAATGCCATCTCCTCCCGCCGTCGCCGAAGTGAGAGAGGGAGAGAGAGTTGAGGGAGAGAGAGATGAAAGAGGGGGATATATCTAAGTGTTGGATCGGTGGAGAAGACGATGCGCGTCAGTGTGTGTGTATATATATACCCCTGGATATTTAGTCTTGGTTGGTGGCAACAACCGGGACTAAAGATCCAATTTTGTCCCGGTTATAGCCACCAACCGGAACTAAAGATAATTTCTCGCTATTTCCAATTCATCTTTAGTCCTGGTTTGTAGCCATCAACCGGGACTAAATATAATTTCCCGCTATGTTTTCATTTTTTCGGCTAAGGTTAACAAATTAAATCAGGCCAAATTAATTTCATTACACAAGTAACAAGACCTCGACCAGGACACAAACTCAACACGATGAACTCTGAAACTGAAATGTACAAAGGTTATGCATGGAAGATTCTAGTGACACACCAATTCGGCTTCAGATCGTAAGATCCAACCATGCAATCTTAGCACCACACCTCCTCACGTTATCAACCAAGACACAGACCCGGTTGACCTCGTCAAGAAGGCTAATCCTTACCTGTGCAACGAAGAGCACAAGAAAGAGTGATTGGACCTTGCATGTCGAGCGACGGAATGTTGTGTGTATCCAAAGAAGTGATGTTCTTATCAATATTGTAGATCCCTCCGATTTGTATATTATCACCAAAACAATTTCACAAAAATTTATATATTGAGAATTACTAGTTAATAATAATATGGTAATTTTGTAAAAGTTTTCTTCTATCTTCAATCACCCACCCCCACACAACACTACCCTTTTCAATTACAGATCCTCTCAAATTAATTTCAGACCATTTGAAATATGCAACAAAGTCATGTAACAAATTAATTTCAATCCTTTACAACAAACCATACTTTTAACTAGCGCAGTTAAAAAAAGCACCTTCATTCACTTTAGTCCCGGTTGATGTTACCAACCAGAGTCCCGGTTTGTAATACTAACCAGGACAAAATATATGATCTTTAGTCCTGGTTGATGTTACAAACCGAGACTAAAGATGGCCGCCGGCCTGACAGATTCTGACAAGAATCTAATTGGGATTGAACATGATCTTTAGTCCCGTTGATAACACCAATCAGGACTAAAGATGATCTTTAGTATCAGTTGGTAACACCAACCGGGACTAAAGATCCTAGAGAACTGTTGTCTTTTTTAACTGGGACTAAAACGTTTTTTAGTCTCGGTTTCTATTGGAACAGGGACTATTGTGGATTTTGGCCAATGGACCAAAGATCATCTCTCCAGTAGTGATGCTAATCTGAGTCTAAACAATTTCCAATGTCTCAAAATCGTAGATCTATTGGACCAGAGAAAGATACAAGTACCAACCCCTATGCCATTTTAGGCTATTCCCAATAATAGTTTTATAGTAGTTTCATGCACATTTAATACACTGACACATCAGCTCATATCATCAGCTCATATGATGATATGATATAAAATTTAAGAGGAGAGAGAGGGAAGGAATTTTATCAGGATGAAACTCTGTATACATTGTTTCTAAGACTATGAAACCTGATGAAAATAGCACTGAGAACTAGAGAGTTTCATCTCATCTCATCACATCCAATCACATGTCTTACAATTAAATAATATGTTCAGTTTATGAAACCACGAAGTGAAACTTAGTATTTTTTTCATCTACTCAAATTTTTTATGACATATTACGTTTGAAAACCGCAAGATGAAACTTTTTACTGGGAATAGCCTTAGCCTTAGTACCCATTCCAGGGATCCTAATTTTGTCCAAAGATAACAAAAATATGGTCAAAAATTGATGTGGATATTTTTGAGATCCAACCTTCAAAGAAATTATTTTAGCTCCAATGTTTCTACAGACTACCTAGGAAAATAACACTGTATTCACCATCATAATGTAATAGCAATTAACAATTTATCTAAAAGTTTTACGTACATTTCTTCGATTATTTAAGATTTCTGGCCAGCGCTAACATGGGATGCACACAACTTTGCCTAAAACTGAACGGACTCTGTACATATACCAGGTATATACTATATGTATAATGGATTTTCCCCAAAATTTTGGGGATGCAACCACACCCCATGCATCTACACTACATCAGCCACTGACACAACTATAGCAATGTTGCGCAAGAGATAAGCGAAATTTAGGCTGTGTTCAGCAATCTGTTGGAAACTAATTCCTCCAACATACGAAAATGGAGCGACTTAGCACATAATTAATTAAATATTAATTTATTATTTTTAAAAATGATTAATATGATTTTTAAACAACTTTTATATATAAAATTTTTGAAAAATACCGTTTAGTAGACATTAATCAGATTTGAGTCCAAATCATTTATTTACAGTGATTTCAAGGTAGGACATGAGCCCAACATGATCAATGATTCTGTTCTTATAATACACAGGGGACATGGGTTAATTTAAGCCAATATTATAGAACAGAGAGTTCATCCATCCCAAGTTACATGGCAGTGTGTGATCGATCAAAATGTGATATTCTTAATGCACTGCATTGCTCTGTCCAGATTCAGTGAGTAACATCCGCAAGAAATGGGCGTACTCTTTTGACTGATTTAATCTTGTGAACAGATCAAAAGAAGAGAATTTTAAAAAAAATTACTAAGCTAGGGCACTAGCTGGTGTGTTTTCTTACACACTGGTAAATATTTAAACATAATATGTTGTACTCAACCCCTAATTATAAACTGTGGAGGAAAAAGGGGAACACATAACATGTTGACTGCGCCATACATAGTTTGGTCGATAGATTGTGAAGAAAATTTGTCTTTCATAAATTAATTGAGAATATTCTTCAGATGGACTCATGAACAGTGCCTATGAAATTAGTAACAGTACTTGGTATATATTTTTACGCGGTCCCAGTTAGTTTCGGAATTGCATTATATAAAAAATGTCATTATCAGTACATCATTCATTTGGACAACTGCTCTCTAAGTAGTTGTGCATCGCAAGCAAATTCGATCGATTAAACGCTAAACATTGCTGCATAATATTTGTCTCGGAAATGCGCGACCCGAGTCTGTTTCAATGGGCCATGCTGTTTAACATAGGCCAATTCAAGTCTACATCACTGTTCTGGCACATTGTGCATTATACCATGTTCATATGCTGCTCTTGTTTGGTATTAATTCCTCAATTGTGCACGCACAATGGCCTTGTCCAAGCACTCATGTAACTAGAGGCCACGCGCATGATTATTAGTACATACAAGTGGCTACCTGTAGAGCAATATATTTATACATATTTTAGAATATGTTGTAGCTAATGATAAATATTTATACACAAGACTTGCATGTAAATCCAGTAGTTGTTAATTTAGGCACTTTCAGTGCCTTTAATTTGCAAAGGGAAATTAAGCTGGTCCATGTGTTATCTTTTTTTTTTTGATTTTGTGAGCTAGTAAGGGGTTAATTGTCGGAACCCAATTAATACAACCTAATTTTATTAGGGTGTGGGACAATGCATCCAAATTCTCCCGTTGCATGTGAGGGAGGGGTCATGCTGGGTCATGGCATATTTAGTGGTCATGTGCATGTTGGGTGTGTATGGGTTGTATATAGTGCATGCAGTTGCCTGTGGTTGCTTCATATATAGCTTCTCTTAACCGACCTTGCTTGCATATCTTAGCTGTCCATTTTATTTTATTTTATTTTGTGGGAGAGGAGATCAGAAGAGTGCAGAGCTTGCATACTTCACTATTACAGCAGCACTTGCACTTGCTTGCATGATCCATCCATCTCTAAAGCCTCCTTACTGATCAGTTCATTCATGCAAGCCGGTGCTATGCAGCTTTAAGGAAAGTAAGGTCATTTGCCAGCCTCCTTCCTCTACACTGTCACTACTACACTTTGCTACTCTACAGACTACAGTTGTCACTTGTCAGTGGACACGGTGGCTGCATATTGCCTTAGGTTAGGTTTACCCTCCACATGCACACACCCTAGCTTTGAGATTCTTTCCTTGCTCCTTAATTCTACCAGCTGCTTCTTTCAGGGGGCATAGTGGTGTTTCCATGTATGAGTCCAGCAAGTGATATTCCATTCTCTTTTTTTTCAGAACATCCACATATTTTTTATTATTCTTTTCTAATTCTATTTACAAAAGTTATTGAAAATGTAACTACATTAAAGTATTTCTCGTATAAAATCCACTGAGACTATTTTCACAAAATAAATCTTATTAGTTTTTCATATATTAGTGATTTAAGATTTAGAGTTTTGGTTACTCACTCATACGGGAAGGACAATCCTTCCGATTCATCGTTACCGGTTCAATGTGAGCTAACAGGGATTGCCAATCCCTACCGGCTCATGGCATTGAAAGGAATTTTCCTGCCCAAGCAGCCATGGAGTGGCAGATGCTCAACATCCGTGCATACATCCTAAACTAAATCTATTTGTAAATGAAGTGAGTATCTTAATTATGTCTCAAAATCTCCTTTAGTGGCGTAGGGTTTAGTGCAAGGGTAGTGCAACTAAATGTAATAAGTCAAATAATAGTGTTCTAAATATATTATTTATTATATTGAACACATATACTTGAGTTTTAACATTAATTCATATCTTGGTCGATGGCACAACGTGTCACCTAACTAGCTACGTCACTCGTCTCCTTATGAAATCATCGGAGTTAATTTGTGGAGGTTAGGCACAGAATGTGTCAATCGGATTCGATAATTTTATATATATATATATATATACCTCTGGCCTAGCTGGTCTTTTTGTGCATATAGAATCGTGGGATCAAGGAAACATTAATATGATTTTGCATACAAGTGGAATCACATTAATATGGTGAATGCCAATTAATTAATCGTTGTGGGATTGGACTCAAATAAAGGAGGTGTTTGGTAGGGCTCTAAGCTCAAGCTAGAGTTTGAAACTGGTGGAAGTTAGTTTCAACTTGGTAGTTTATTTTTCTGAAGTGTTTCATCCAGATCTGTTTGGAGCTGAAGTGTTTGACAGGGCTCTAGTTCCACTCTACCAGAATCGAGGAGCCGAAACACTGCCAAACGCCTCGAACTCTACCTCTGGATACGATGACCTTATATGGAAATGCTAATTAAGATTACTATTATCCGTCATAAATTTACTATCCCTTTTAGGAACTTGATGTGCATATGATGCTTCAAAATCAAAATATTTAGCACTGTTGTACTTTGTTTAGGAACTTGATGTTCATATGATGGTCAAATCAAAACATTAGCGTTATTGTACCAGTTGAAGGTTAGTACACCCGAACCTCACAATACTAGTGCGTTTGTCCGAATTAATGATCTTACACGAGATCGATATACGTCATAATTAGTTGCTCGATGCCTATTATTTTTATTTCCTTGAAGTTATTGAATGCATGCAATTAGACGTTTTAAAATATACATAAATATATATTGATTTACCACATGCATGGTACTGATATTAGTAGGCTGGCATGGAAAGTACTTCAATATATATCATTATCATTATGGTATTTATTTTTTTCTAGCCATTATTTGAGAGTTGTACTCTCTTGAAAATTAAGAAATGTAATGAGCAAGCAGTACATGTATTGAACACAACATTGACGTGGACTTTTGTTTGCTATTTTTATATTTTTAAAACCATTCGATCCACGTTCGTGATCATGTTTTCTAAAGAAAATGTTTGAATTTTTTTCATTTCCCGGATAATGCCTCAAACTGAACTAAATAACATTGTTTTTTTACTTATTTTATTCCATTATTTGAATCACTTGAGTTCAAATTTGATACTTGGCAAAAAAATATAAATACACTAAATCAAGGAAATATAGCTACACAGATCGATAAAAATACCAAATTTTAAAATTAAGGACCACATGTTGTATTTAGAGAGTAAAAAAATTTGGAGGGCAGAGGAAAATTTTTTTTTCTAAAGTTTGTCGAGTATCGAGAAAAACACTCGGCAAAGAGCCATTTTGCCGAGTGTCAGGATGGGGCACTCGATAAAAAGGAAATTTTGCCGAGTGCCTGGGTAGAGCACTCGGCAAACTAGTCCATGAAACAGCAGTTATGATAACCGAGTTACGCTTTGTTGAGTGCCACTAAAAGTCACTTGACAAAATTTGCTATTTACCGAGTGCAGAGTGGGACACTCGGCAAAATGGCTTGTTTGCCAAGTGTATGTATAGTGCACTTGACAAACAACCTATTTTGTCGAGTGAAGGCACTCGGCAAATAGTTAAATTTACCGTGTGTTTTTGTTTGTGGAGTGTTCACTCGAAAAAAAAGTTTGTCGAGTGCCCGATTAAATATACTCGACAAAAAGTCGATAAATTTGTTGTTTCCGTAATGATAGATAGGAAGCCTTAGTAAACTAATGCAATATTAAATGTTTCGGCTACCATAAAACTTGCATTATGAATTTGCTGTGCTCTTCTGAATTGACCAAACTGAGAACTTTTCCAAACAGGCCAGAAGCTAGTAGTACACATATTATTTATTGGAGACAGAGTTCCTAGTTGGATTATTAAAATATAACAAAATTATATTCTTTTCTTACTGGATCAGGCTATGATTACATTGAACAACATATATAAAGATAAAAACAAAATCCACAAACTACAACCATGTGGCCAAAACACTATCACTGCTACAAGTTTAGTTGGGTATTTCTCAAAACATCCATAATAGCACACAATTTTGTCAAGAAACAACAACTTTATCCAGAGACATATAGGCCAATTTGTAACATCACTATTATTGCATATGTGTGTATGACTAATGGGCCAAGATCTGTCAGAGAAGCGAAGTTGTAGTTTTTTTATTAAAAAAAGCATACACTATCGTTGCAGTTTTATGGAATGTAGCTAAAATTGAAGCAAATTGGTAGTTATGAAAAAAAATAATTGTAGTTTTTTTAAAAATACTTTAAAGATAAATTTAGAATACCTTTATCTTGGCATCAAATTAAGTTAATTAGCTACTCCATAAATCTGAGAATGCAATACAACAATGTTAATTTTTTCTAATTTTCATTGAAATACATGATAAAGCAAGCGTTAAGATTTATGCAGTTTAGGATCACTTGTAATTAACCAATGCACATTTGGACATATCTTAATATGTATTAGAACTGAGTAAAGAAAATGATTCTTGGTAGTAGAAAGAATGGCTTAGGATAGCTACAATCTTAAGTGTAATTAAGGAATAGGCCCTCTTTGGAGCGCACGACAGGAAAAACACACGAACATGACAAGCACATAATTGAAGTGGCATGTTTCTTTTTCCAATCCTACAGAAATCGAAATCACATGAAATTGAACCGAAGGAAAGTTTTCAAGAGATCCAACCTTTTGCATATTTTCAATTTCTTTTATATTTTTTGCACTTTTTTATTTTTAATTTTAAAAAAACTCTCCCATAACTAAATGACATGATAGTGTTGTTTCGTCATGTCAGGTGTGGTGACATAGTCAAAAGGTTTAAATTGTGAAAATAAGTTTTTCAAAAGTTTGTCTTTAAAATAGTAAAAAATCCATATTTTCCTATGGAATTGGACTGTAGGTAGGGGCACAATCCTATGAATATTGTTTTTTTTATGTTTTTCTATGAACCAAAGAGGTCTTTAGGGAAAAAATCATCCAAAAATCTTTTCTTATCCTCCGCTCCTAAGGGGCTTTGAATTAAAAACATAGTGTAATACACAACCAAGAAACTGTACATATAGCTATGCAAACAATGAGTTGTATAAAGAGCGCAGGTGATGGCGATGGCTAGGAGAGGAATACCTCATTTTTGTTTTGGTTTCGATTTGATGACTCTAATTTACTCTTTTTATTTGAAAGATGAAATAGATTACATCGAAGTGATGTAATAATGGTTATCAGTACTTGAAAAGTAGGACATGAGAAGAAATGTGACCATTCCATTGGATGTATTCAATAGGACAAAACATAGTGTTTTATGTGTAAATTGGTGAGTGGACTTTTTATATTAGTATATATATTAAAAAATAATAATGGGTACACTAAAGATACTTTTAGTGGATTTTATTGGCTTAATTCAATGTACTCAATTACATGGATTGTTGGACTCTATGTGTAAATTGGTGTGTGGACTTTGAGAAAGTACATAATTGGTATCGACTAAGAAAGAAATCCAGTTAGACCAAAACTAAGGTGGTGCATTTTATGTTGGCATAGAAAAAAAACAGCACCAACAAAAGAGAACACATATATTGCAGGAATATATACATTAATTTGTTCAGAGAAAGTGGGTCGTGTAACATGTAAACCATGGACTACATATAACCTTATGAAATTATGATCCAAGAAATTTCCTGTGTCCACATGTGCCTAGTTGGACTATTGATAAATGCACAAGCCTGTGGTCCCCAAGCCAAGTAATGGTTGTGAGTTGTGACTAGGTTCATTAAAAAATTGTGTAAAAAAAGGTGGAAAGCAGCAAGGAGGAAAAAGGTAAAAGAAACAGTGAGGTCAGCTATAGTTAATTAGCCCATACTGCAAGATCTCACCAACAATTCTGCCCTTGAATAGTTTCGCTGAAAAAAGAGAAAAACGAAAAAAAAAAGAGAGAAGAAGATGTGTAAACAAGAAAATAAAACAGAAGGCAGAGAAAGAAGGAAAATAAATTGCTCTTGAAGCCACACGAGATTGGCTAACTACCATCCCATTTGTTGACAAGAAAGAAAGCTCTTTTCACAAACAATATGATAATGTGGTCTGTGAGAGGGGCATCACCAGCTTTGCATAAACAATGCATTAAGTCACTGTTAGTGGAGGTAACGAGTTAACATCAGGTATAGCAATGTAATTCTGAACCAAAATCATCTTTTTAACCTCCCCACAAGTACGCATCCACTGACATCCCCCATATGCCAATAGACAACCGAATTGACACCTTAGCTTCCAAGTTATTGTTGCAGCTGCCCTATGACGTCTGCATGTTAATTGGGGTCTTCTTTGCATTGCAGCTGGTTACTTCATTTTGGGTCAACAATGGTGGTCCGGATCCAATGTCTATCCCCGCATCTTGCAACCAAATTTTACACATCTCTCATGAATGCCCATGAGTGACCATCTTCAGTTACTCCATGGCATGCTTTCCACTACAGTGGTCACGCCAATTTCTCTTCTCTGCTTCAGTTCTGTTGTGGGGCGGGGCGAGCTAGCCAACGCGTGGAAAAAAAATATTACACGTCATATGTAAATCTCTTACTGCGAGTTATATCGTGCTCAAATACATCCTAGTAAAAATTTCACTAATATGTTTAGTAAGAATATTTGGCGATGATTGCTTTGGCGGTAAAAATTTTACATGATGAGCGTGTTTTAGATACGCTGCATTATATCTAATTAATTTGATACGTGGATCCATGTTTAATTCTGTGATACGATAGACAAACACATGATGACTCGCAGTTTTGGAACTACCGAAAGTATACTTGAGTATCAGTACTAGTACTGTATGTGAGTCAGTTGTCGACGACAGATTTTTGGTAAGAGATGTTCAACAGATTTCCTTTTTCCTATTGGAAACACATGTGAGCAATGATCTTGACACGCTGTTGAGAGTATTAATTGTCAGTTAGTGCCAATTGTTTTTACTCCATATTGTTGTTGTTGCTGTGGTTGGTGTTACACAGTGTGATTATTCTTATATACTAGTAGTATAAAATTGACACAATGTAGTAGTATTAGCTTGTCTTGTATTAATTTTCCCCTGGTTTTATCTTGTGTTTGTCCATTTTTCTTTCAGCAGCAGTCAGTCAGTTCCTGGCAGGCCCTGAACCCAAGAAAACGAACAGTAAGCTAAATATAGAAAAAGAAATCAATCCAGTCCCAGTGAATGAATCAGATGCTGAATGCTGAGTCTAACTCTAACTGCAGTTGTTCTAGCTGTTCTAGCACTAGTACACTAGTGCAATTTACCCTTCACTCTCATCTTCTCAAGGAAAATACTTAGGCCCCTTTGAGGAATGAAAAAAAATGAAGGTATCAAAAAATACAAAATATTTTTTAAAAAAATATAAGTGTAAAACAAATGATTGTAAAATAAAAAAACACAGGATCAATCGTTTGAATGAACCGCAGAAAAAACACAAGAATCGGAGAGAGATAAAAAAACTTTTTAAGAGGTTGGACCTCTTGCTAAATTTCCTCAAAAAACTACATGCACTGAGCCATTCCATATAAATTTTATAAGATTTGGAACCTTTAAATCAAAAGGCCAAATAGGAAAATTTCCTATAAAATTTTAATCCATTAAATTCCATAAATTCTTTGATTAAAAAGTGATGTTAAAGGGAATAAGAAAAAAATCTCTCCTAACAACATTGAACAACCTTGAAAATCTTGGTAAAGCTGCAATAAAGGCTTTGGATGAAAGGAGATATATTTTAGCAGCGATTTATTGTGCTGCATTTAGTAGCAGCGGATTATTTGTTATTTCAAAACTCAAAATTCCAACCAAGAGTTTGATTTGTACCAATCCATAATCTGGTATTGAAACCTAGCTTTTATCAGGTGATTAGGATTACCAGGTGCACACACACTGTCACTGAGAGTAGTTAGTTAAGTAGGAGGTGGAAGAAAGAGAGAGAAAGAGGATGCTGCTACTAGCAGTAGGAGTAGCTAACAACCAAGAAGATGCCATGTCCTTGTTGCAGGGACAGTGGTGGTAAGGTAAGAAATGCAGCAGTATAAGCACTCACTCCACTGAGACACCAAAAGCAGAAAAAGAAAGAAAGAAAAGGGACAAGGAGATTAACTACACACTCTTCTTCCTCCTCCATCTCCACCCTTCTTCTTGTCCTCCATTTCCACTTCTCCACCCACCACCAAACATCTCCGGATCCTTCACTCTAAGAAGAGCCCAAGAAGCCAGCAAGATCCAAGATCAAGAGCAGCATTTGTAGCTGCTGCTGCTGTTGCTGGATCGAGGATTCAAGGAGAGTGCTGCTGCTGCTGGTGCTGGTGGTGGTGGTGGTGGAAGTTGTTACAGAATTGCGGGCGAAGGAAGATTCCCCCCCTTTCTTTCTTCACCGCACCTCACCAAAATCTCCATCCGTCTGAATCTGCAACTGCAACTGCACGGCGAGATTGCAGTACAACCCAAGAAAGCATGATGAAGTGGCAGTAGCAGTAGACGCAACACTGACACCATCCTTTCCTTTCACCCTTGTTTAATCCTTGCTTCACTCCTCTCCATCTTCCATCTGTATCCTTATTGCCTCCGCCACGAAGGCTGCTCGCATTCTGTGCGGCGGCGGCTGTTGTTGCTGTTGTATGGTCGGGTGGCCAAGATGACGATGGAGCACGGCGAGGATTGCTGCGTCAAGGTGGCGGTCCATGTCCGCCCGCTCATCGGCGACGAGAAGCTGCAGGGCTGTAAGGACTGCGTCTCCATCGTCTCCGGCAAGCCGCAGGTATTCCTTCCCTTCTCTTCTCTTTTATCACTCATTTAGTTGGGTTCTTTTTCTTGTTTATGGCCCAATTCAGAGACTAGATTGACTCTCATCCTGTCAATTGCTTCTGGATTTCTTTTTTTTAAAAATTTTTTGGGCGTGATTTCCTGGGAAGATCCAGACAATACGATAATTTCTCTGCAATCTGCATTGTTCTTTTAAGATTACCTGCATTTTTTAATTAAATTCAGAGATTGGAGACATATTTTGTCCAAGGTCAAGAAGGGCAAAATCTCTGACTCTGTTTTTCTCTGTTCAGTCCAAGAACAGAGTAGATGAGCAGAGGACTTGTTGTTTCCCCCAATTTTGGACAACAAGATCCTCTAATTCAGAAAAAAACTTGTCAAATTTCATGGAGAATCTAGCTTGCTTCCCTGTTTTATGTCCCTATGATATGATAGAGATGCCCAGCTGTTTGCTTTCCCTTTCTCTTAGTTTTGTTTTGTTTCCTTTTTGATCATTAAATGAGGCTCTAGAGTCTTCCTTCTCCTTTTTTTTCTTCTTGAGAAAAATCTATTTTTTTTCACTGTCGGCAGCGCCAAATGTTCCTCCTTTTTGGTGTGCAGTTGCGTCCAATCTTGATGACGCTAATGCTTTTCTTTAATCTGGGGCTGGAATTCTGTCAGCGTCACGCAATTATCACCCAGGTTTTCTTTCTCCAGTTTTGTCCATCCAACACTAGGGATGAAAACGGATCGGATACGATCGGAAACTAGATATACCGTATTTGTTTTCATATTTTTTTCGGAATCGGATTCGGAATCGGAAACCTCGGATACGAAAACGGAAACAAATAATATCGGAAACAAATACGAAACGGATACGAATCGAAACAAATACGGTAACGAATATGGATCGGAATATTAAACCTCTCAAACTAACCAATATTTACAATTTTTCAGCTAAGCAACGCATATGATAAATTTTAAATATCCATATCAACATTATTTTACTAATTTCATAACCATATTATCTTTCATATCAAATATCATTATAAATCTAGCATAGTAATTTTAGACATTCATAGTAAAAAAATAATTCACTCATATAAGTGTATATCATAATTTAAATAGTTTATTACAAAATAGTGTTTTTTGTTGGGCTTATGGAGTTATGGTCATAAGTCGGTGCCAAAGGCTTCACACCTAGGGTCCGGATATTATCCGATAAGGTATCCGGATATTATCAGATCGTATCCGCTATCTGCCGGATAATGCTTCTACCGTATTCATATTCGTATCCGTATCCGAGAAAAATTATCCGTTTCCGTTTCCGAATCTGAAATTATCCAAAAATTATCCGGCTGACAATATCCGTATCCGATTTTTGAGAATATCCGTATCCGATTTTTGAGGTATCCGGATATTATCCGACCGTATCCGCTATCCGCCGGATAATGTCTCTACCGTATTCGTATCCGTATCCAAGAAAAAATATCCGTTTCCGTTTCCGAATCCGAAATTATCCGAAAATTATCCGGATGACACTATCCGTATCCGATTTTTCGGACGGAATCCGGATATTATCCGTACCGTTTTCACCCCTATCCAACACTCATCCTTCTTGGATTGTTCCTTTTCCTTCTTTCAACAAGATTAATTTAGTTTTTTTCTCAGATAAAACGCAGCCAGATTAATTAGGTTCCTTAATATTGCACAAACTCGAATGATTTCAGTCTGAGAATGATGAGATCTGGCTTAGGTATCATCTCCTTATTCTTTTGGTAAGATGCTCTCCATGGCACCACATTGTTGTTGATCTTTCTTGGGTTCGCCATTAATTTCATTTCTTTGGAGCGATTTGGGGGGAGGAGGATGAAAAGTTACTTTCTTTCTCCCAAACCTTTTTACCGGCGGGTGGTGATGATGGGGTTAGAAAAAGGGCATCTTTTTGTTGCTGATGGATTTTGTTGTTGTTGCAGGTCCAGATCGGGAGCCATTCCTTCACCTTCGACCATGTGTACGGCAGCTCCGGCACGCCATCGGCGGCCATGTTCGACGAGTGCGTGGCGCCGCTGGTCGACGGCCTCTTCCAGGGCTACAACGCCACCGTGCTGGCATACGGCCAGGTCCGCCATTGCCATTGCCATCCAATCATGTTGCTCGCTTCCATCCCCATCCCCATGTGCCCACCATGGACCACCATGTTGGGGAAGATGCAAAAGCCAGCACCACATCATGTGCTCCTGCTCCTCCTTGCGCGGCTAATCCCCTTCTCTTTTCTTTTCAACACTTGCTTATTAGTTGCTTTTCTTCTCCAGCTGTTTGTGCCTCATCATGCTAGATCATTTTCTTGTTTTTTCACATTCTCTGTGGAAAAGAAAAGGAAAAGAAGAGAAGGGATTGGAAAAATGCTGATTGATTTGGTGGTTGTTTCTTCTCTTCCTTTCTACAGACTGGGTCAGGGAAGACCTACACCATGGGGACGGCCTGCAAGGAGGGCTCACACATTGGAATTATCCCACGTGCCATGGCCGCGCTGTTCGACAAGATTGACAAGCTCAAGAACCAAGTAGAGTTCCAGCTGCGCGTTTCGTTTATTGAGGTACATTAGCTGTTCCAACTGGATGAATCAAATATTAGTGGGATTGTGGAGAATTCAGTTAAGCTCTTCTCTTGACAGATTCTGAAAGAAGAGGTGAGGGATTTGCTTGATCCTGCTACCGCTGCTGTTGGCAAACTTGAGAATGGCAATGGACATGCAGCCAAGTTGTCGGTTCCAGGTAAACCCCCTGTTCAGATCCGGGAGGCATCCAACGGGGTCATAACGTTAGCAGGATCGACCGAAGTGCATGTCACTACCCAGAAAGAAATGACAGCATGCCTTGAGCAAGGATCTCTGAGTCGTGCAACTGGAAGTACCAACATGAACAACCAATCAAGGTTAGCAACATTACCCTAATCATTCGTCCTTTACCTTTTTTAGAGGAGGAAGCAGGTCCATTGATCAACCATAATTGATGACAAGAAACTTAGCATCATTATGGTCAGAAACCAGCAATCTTTGCAGGATACAGCTGTTTGTGATGATTTCACCCTTCTATGTTTAGTGTAGGACCTTTTGCAGGATTAGTCAATGTATTGTCCTACCCTCAAAAGAGAGACCAATTATTTGTCTAGTTTAACGTAATTAATTCTCTGCTCAAGTGCTTTAGGACACACTCAATCAGATTGGTTAGCTGATATTCCGTTACTAAATTCTACAAACTTTAATGAACTTTATGCTTTTGGTTTCGGCATGTAATAGTCGTTCCCATGCCATCTTCACAATCACATTGGAGCAGATGCGCAAAGCAGATCCCATCATGACTTTAGATGGAATGCCTATTGAAGAGATGAGTGAAGACTATCTCTGTGCCAAACTCCACTTAGTAGATCTTGCTGGATCAGAACGTGCTAAAAGAACTGGTTCTGATGGCCTTCGGTTTAAGGAAGGTACTTGGCATGTTGCTTGTTCTACCTGAATCCCTAATCAACCATTCATCTTGTCTTGCTCCGTATAATTTATTTATGCATCATTGTCATCAGGTGTTCATATCAACAGAGGCCTTCTTGCTCTTGGCAATGTCATTAGTGCTCTCGGCGATGAGAAAAAGAGGAAAGAAGGTGCTCATGTTCCTTACCGGGACAGCAAACTCACTCGCCTTCTGCAGGTATTATTCTTCTGACCCAAGTGCACAGGCCTTTGTACAAAAGCATTCCATTCATAGCTCTGTTGAAGGAGTATGGCCAGCTCATAATTAAGCATATAATACTTGATTCTTTGCATCTAGTTTCTTTCATTTTTCTGACTACTCTGTTTTATATCTATTTTCTTATTATAGGACTCTCTAGGTGGAAACAGCAAGACTGTAATGATAGGTAATTCATTTCGTTGGAGATTGTTTAATCATATTTTTATAGCATTTAGGATTTTTTTAATTAATGCTTGTCGAAGTTCCAGAATTGGGGTTTAAAATAAAAATTTAAAACGATGAGCCATTCATTTTATCTTCACTACAAAATATGCATCTTGTCATATGATATAATTTGTTTCCATAAATAAAAAAAACTAGGAAAATACCTTGATTTTCACTAATTGTTTTGGTTCATATTATGTGCAACTGACATGGATCTATATTTTTCTCCTGCAGCTTGTATTAGTCCAGCAGATATCAATGCTGAAGAAACATTGAACACTTTGAAATATGCTAACCGGGCTCGTAACATCCAGAATAAGCCAATTGTAAGTTCATTAAAATAGTTTTGTCAGAAAAGCATCTGAGTATCTGACATTTATGTGTGTTTTGTTTCTTTAACTAATTGGTTTGGTTCTGTCAAGGTGATTCTTTGACATCCCTATATTTACTTTCCAATTTTCAGGTAAATAGAAATCCTGTTGCTGATGAGATGAAAAGAATGCGCCAGCAAATTGAATACTTGCAAGCAGAGCTCGTTTCAGTTCGAGGAGGAGTTGGCTTAGATGATGTTCAGGTAAATCTGTTTATCGTCTATCCTCAATACGCTTGACAATCTTGTTCTTTTTTCTCGAAAACGCAGGAGACTTGCGCTTCATTATATTAAGAAGAAAATACGGGATAAGAACCCAAACACCCACATATAAACACACTCTACACACGCCAAACTAACTTGTTCTATAAGCCACATTCACTCACACTAAGAATTATAATAACAAGAGGTTCCATTTTCAGGGTCTCAGGGAAAGGATTTCAATGCTTGAACAGAAAAATGAAGACCTTTGCAGGGAACTGTATGACCTTCGCAATCATGGTTGCACTGATCCTTGTGAACCTGAACTGCAAGTATGTCGATGAGTTCTGCAAGCTTTCGGAGATTTTACATTTGAAAAAGCATACAATTTACTCTTCTACTGCTTCTTTCATGATAGATTCCCTTTTCTCTCAAAAAGGAAATAAAAAAGGGGAAATAACATTACATTGTCTACTATGTATTGTTTTCATGCAATTGCACTTGAAATGATATATGATAGACCATGCATATAAGTATTTTGATCTCTTTCAGAAAACTGGAACTGGGTACACCAAAGGTGAAGGGCTCAAAAGAAGCTTGCAAAGTACAGAACCATTTGATATCCCTATGACTGACTCAGTAAGAGGTAATCTATTAACACCTTCACTATTTCATCTCGTTGGTATTCAGAAATTTTATTCACTGCCATCTTAAGCCATGACTAAGCAGTGAACATAGTGGACTACTATTTTCTTTTTTTTCCTTGATAATTTCCTTATTCTGCGATAATTCTGTACCTCCAGCAGGCAGCCCTAAAGATATTGATGATGAAGTGGCCAAAGAATGGGAACACACAATGCTGCAGGACAGCATGGGCAAAGAGTTGAACGAATTAAACAGACAACTAGAGCAAAAGGAGGTAATAATGAAAAAATCTAAATAAATCACCATCTTTTTAATCTTGTGGGCTTGCAGCTAACAAATACACGACGAGCTAATGTTTGTTCCTGGATGATATATGATTGCACAAATCTCAATCAAACTTTTTGTGCAACTTAATTTATATGGATACTCAATTCATGTTCATATGTCGCATCATGGTGACATTCAAACGTATCGTCAAAGAAGTTACAAGGATCATTAATTGTAACATAATTTCAATATGATGGAAGTGTGGATATGAACATTATTTTGAATAGTTTGCTGAGTGTACATGTTAGTGCTACTCTTGTTCTTCTGCTCATGCTTGCCAAGACCTTAAATTTTCTCAATTTCTTTGCAGTCCGAGATGAAAATGTATGGGTCCGACACTGTTGCACTTAAACAACACTTTGGAAAGAAACTTTTGGAGCTTGAAGAAGAGAAAAGAGCTGTACAGGTTTGTTAAAAAAGACCTTCCCATCATCATATTCAGTCACCAAACAGTTGCATTTTCCTAACCGTTCATTATGAAAGCTTCTTACGAGAAAGTTCTGAACAATTTCAGCAAGAAAGGGACAGATTGTTAGCTGAAGTTGAAAGTCTAAATGCTGATGGCCAGACACACAAGTTGCGAGATGCCCAGCTGCAAAAGTTAAAAACCCTTGAAGCACAGGTGATTAAACTTTCGTAATCCATTTGAATACAGTTCGTGTTGTTCAGTACATGTTGGTCATACAAGACTGGACCTGCAGATTCTAGACCTCAAGAAAAAGCAGGAAAACCAAGTTCAACTTCTGAAGGAAAAGCAAAAGAGTGATGAAGCTGCTAAGAAGCTGCAGGAAGAAATTCATTCTATAAAGGCACAGAAGGTTGTCTTCCCTTTCTCATCATGTCAAGTCCTAATGCATCACTTTTTACACTATCGTAAGTCATAACAATTTTGTCAACCTTGTTCCATTATCAGGTTCAACTACAACATAAAATAAAACAAGAAGCGGAACAGTTCCGGCAATGGAAGGCTACCCGTGAAAAGGAACTTCTGCAGGTATGAATAATTTGATATGAAGTCAAAGCAAATAACTGCAAAATTGCTGTGTCATTAGATTTAATTCATACAGAACAAATGACCAGGTAAAAATGATGTGACCATATCTATTTAGAGATTCATATCTACCCCCTTTTAATGTAATTTTTCTGTTGTACTATTTTTGTGGTAAGCATTATGAGAACGCTTACTGTTTCCTAAATGCAGTTGAGGAAGGAGGGACGGCGAAACGAGTATGAACGCCACAAACTTCAAGCACTTAATCAGCGACAGAAGTTGGTAAGCTTCTTTTGTAGAATTGTATTTCAAAGAAAACAAAGTGTCAATGTGAAAGTTTGGAAAAATTATAATTTTGTTGTAGGCATTATCCAAACTAGCGTTATTTGGACTATCTTAAAGTACTAAGCTGAACTTTATGTGTAACTTGCTGCCCTGACATAGTTTTTGTCAAAGTTCATATCTTACTTAGTTCATATAATTACGTGTAAGTTTTTCCCTCATATTAGCATGTCTATTTATAAAATATTAAATATCAAAGTTTTGCATCTATCTTTATGCAGGTTTTGCAGAGGAAGACTGAAGAAGCTGCGATGGCTACCAAAAGGCTGAAAGAGTTATTAGAGGCTCGGAAATCATCAGGACGTGACAACTCAGGTATCGCTCTCTGCAATGCAAACATTTTTCGCATTATAATTAAAACTCCCAATCTAACAGCACTTCCTTTTTTTTTGCTTTCTTCCAAACACATCAGGCATGAATGGTACTTCTGGCTCTCACGTAAGTTGTCTTCCATACTTAAGGAAGAATTTCAGTTGCTTATTTGGAAATATCCTTGAGAATATTTTTTTGTAATGCAGATGACTGAGAAATCATTGCAAAAATGGCTAGAGCAAGATTTAGAAGTCATGGTGCATGTTCATGAAGTTCGAAACGAATATGAAAAGCAAAGTCAATTGTATGTGATTCTTTTTATTTTCTTCCAAAATGTAAATTCTAGAGATAATTTCTCATGTAATGCATGATTATGATGACTAATTTAAATGGTTTTAAAGGCGTGCTGCACTTGGCGAGGAGCTTGCCATTTTAAAACAAGAAGATGTCATGTCTGGTGCAGCTAGTCCTCCCAGAGGGAAGAACGGAAACTCTAGGTAACTGTTATCCCATTGTTCTATTTTGTAGTTCAGGTACCTTTGAGCTTAACAGTATCTTTAATCGATGTATTATCACAAACTGTGTAAGCAATGTAAGAGCACCTTTAATATGTCCCTGTCTGTAATCTGGTTCTTATAATTCGGGTTGGCATTATATGTTTATCATATTTTCTCAAAATATGCAATCAGCACATGCAAATATTTATGCATGTATTGCTGCATTTTATTTCTCAGGGCAAATACTTTGTCACCAAATGCAAGACAAGCTAGGATAGCATCACTTGAAAGCATGGTGACAATATCTTCAAATACTCTCGTTGCTATGGCTTCTCAACTCTCAGAAGCTGAAGAAAGAGAGCGTGCATTCTCTGGGCGTGGTCGGTGGAATCAGTTGCGTTCAATGGCAGAGGCAAAGAGTTTACTGCAGTATATATTTAATGTTGCTGCAGATGCAAGGTTGGTATTTGTTCTTTTTGCTTCATTGTTTAATACTCCCTTGTCCTAAAATAAGTGCAGCCCTGTAGTTCAAATTGGATGGAGGTAGTAGTATAGTAGCATCCATCCTTGTAGGACTTCTCAATTTGCAGAACCTGGAACCAAATTATTTTTACTAAATAGCTAAAAATCTCACTTCTTTTTCTTACGAAATAGCTGATAATCTGTATGTGCTATTTTGCTAAGAGTATGGTACTGCTTTTAAAATAGGAATAACAAATTTCACTCTTGAAATTTACTTTAATTATAATGATGCATGTCTCCTACCAGGACCTGTCTATCACTAAAACGTAAAATCTGAACTCAAAGGGCCAACTTTATTTCTTCCGGAAAGCCTGACAACATGTGAATGAAAGAACAATGCAAATCCGTTTTTGTGATACCATGTAAAAATGACCATTTCTACAAAAGCATGGAACTGACCTTTACTGTTCAAATATCAGATGCCAAGTAAGGGAGAAAGAGATTGAGATCAAGGAAATGAAGGAGCAGATGACAGAGCTTGTGACAATCCTTCGACACAGTGAATCACGTAGAAGGGAAATGGAAAAGCAGCTTAAGCAAAGAGAGCAGGCAGCTGTCTCTGCCACTACATCTCCAGTATGATTTCTATCAGCTTACAACAATTATCCCTCTGTAGAAAAGAAAATGATGAATGATGAAAGGCTTACCTAAACATCTAAAACAAATATCTGGTGGTGAGGAGGGTATTTAAGCTCTCCATTACCCAGGTTCAAATTCACTCGTGCGCCCTGCTCGAAAGGGAAAAAAGAAGATAACTTATCATAGGGTATAGCAGATGGACAAACTGATAAAACATCGAGTCACTTCACTCCCTAACTGATAGTCACTAGAGTACATGATTCCTATGGGTAGGAAGAAGATGTACAATATTCAGCAAATATTGTGATAATTCTTAACGAGAAGCTTATGCATCTTACAGGGAAATGGAAACGGTTCTGTGAAGCACTCTGCTGATGACTCCAACACACCATTGTCACCGGTTGCAGTGCCTGCACAGAAGCAGCTGAAGTACTCTGCTGGAATTGTAAATAGCCCCAGCAAAGGGGTTCCTGCATTCAACAAACAACATCTTAAGGTTTCTCTACCCCCTGAAGTACTCTTTCCCCCCAGTTCTATCTCCCTCTCTCATATTTAAAATTGGCGATGTACAATGCAGATGGTCCCTATGGCACAGTTGCCTGTTGGCAAGAAGGTTTCAATAGCAGGGCAATCAGGGAAACTTTGGAGATGGAAAAGAAGCCACCACCAGTGGCTACTGCAGTTCAAGTGGAAGTGGCAAAAGCCCTGGAAATTGTCCGAGATGATTCGACACAGTGACGAAACGATCACAAGGACTAGACCCAGACCTCAGCTTCTTCCTCATAGACCTCAAAGAGTGATGTGAAAAAGAGTTTCTTTTCTTTTTTTTCTCTCTGTCTCCAGATGAACTGACACGGTTTACACAGCTAACTACCTCCACAAGGTAACAATGCAGCTAAAGGCTCCAGGAGATCTCCTTTGTGCTTCGTTTTTACTTAGCCACGGGATCGAAAAAAGTATATGTTCATAGCGTGACTGTCTCTGGATGTAAATTTCTTGTGCCTATATAGTGAGTGTGTGAATGTTTAGATGAAATTTAGCGAGTGAGCGAGGGAGTGGCCATTCTTTGCAAAAGCACTGACTGAGCACAATGCTTCATGTTTCAGCCCTCATCAACAGGTGAGATGTCATACTTGGTGTCCTGTCCTCCTGCATAAGGAAAATCTGTGAAAGGATGGCGTCTTGTAAAGTCCTTCTGGTGTGCTCTTGTGATCCTGCATGGGTATAGTTTCAACAAAGGATGATGAAAGTTGAATTTTTGGGTGCTTGGGCAGTGCTTATTTTTCTTGTCCTTTTTGCTGTCTGTTGATACACTAAGATTATATTACATTGGTTTGGGTTTGTTAGGAGTTTATTGATGTACTCCAGCAACTGGTGCCCCTATATTTGGCCAATTGTATATTCTGTGCTGTTGATGCTTGACTAAAGAGCAGTTTGTTTTACATCTATCTATCTATCTATCTATCTATCTATCTGTGACATTCTCATTCTCTCTCAATTAGGATTCGGGACCCATAAAAGTTGTGTGCGTCTCGTACTAGTTTAGCATAGTTGAAATCAACTTATAATGATTTATCCTTTCAACCATATCATTCACGAGTTAAACCTTTTATATAAAGCGAGGAGGAAATTGAAAGTGTAAGTGGGCTTGTCTGTTAGATGAGTTGGTTACATGGTTGAAGGATGGGCTAATACGCTAGGATGGGCTATTACAGCGTATGTTTAGCGTCTTACTACTTTATCACAGTTGGAACCGGCTTATAATAATCTATCCTTTCAACCATATCACTCACGAGTTAAATCTTTTACACAAAACGAGAATAAAAGTGTAAATGGGTGGTAAGTCATATCACTCACGAGTTAAATCTTTTACACAAAACGAGAATAAAAGTGTAAATGGGTGGTAAGTATAAATGGGTTTGTCTGTTGGATGGGTTTGTGGGTTGGTTACATGGTTCTGGAGAATGAGCTACCCTATCTATCTAAAATCTTAAAATAAAATTATGGTTGGTTACTGACATAAGGATGGACTATTACACTATTTACCTAAATTCCTAAACTAGAGGAACAACTTTTTCAAATGTGAATAATAAATTTTGAAACATACTAACCACTAATTTATGTTTGAACACATTTGCATGCGAACACTGACCCACATTTTCAAGTCCGGAACTTTAAAACAAAATAGGATAAACACTTACAACACAAGAATACGTTTTTGATAATAACACAGGCACAGGGACGATTTGTGGTAACGATGTAAAAAAATATTATATGTTTCTGGACGAGTAATCCCGTCGCTATTTTTTTTAGCAAGATACGGTCAACATTTGTTGGTAATAGCATGGAAAGGTGCCAATTTTTGTCACATTAAAAATGCAAAAAAAATATGTGTGAACATAATCCCTTGTAGTAGTCTAGCTGGTTAGGATACTCGGCTCTCGGCAACGGAATTATTATTGTTTTTTGATGCTATTCATTATTTTTGTTTTTCCCCCTCAAAGCATTCATAAGTATTGATGCTATTCAAAGCATGACAAGAGGCTCTCACACTGCATCAAACCAGACGCCCAGAAAAATTAGGCAGCTTGAAGAAAACAGAGAATGGCTCTATGGCATAACTATCTTATATGCTTTAAGAAAGTTTCATGTCTCTATGCCGAGCAAAAAACCACTAAACACCCAGGAAGTTTCCTGCGGTACTGATCTTGTGCGTTGCATATGTACAGTCAACAGCAGAGATCATTGTGTCTAAGTCACAGCTCAAACCATGCCATGGTTACGCAAACAACATGCAGCCAGGCCAACCAAATAACGTATACTTTTAATTTTAACTTTTTTTTCTAGTTTGACCAAATTTTAAAAAAAATTAGTAACATCTAAAAAATTAGTTTCATTAAATTTAACATTGAATATATTTATTTGGGTATGTTTTTCATATAAATTTGGTCAAACTTTAAAAAATTTGATAAAATGATTTATAATATGATTATTAAGGCATGAACGACAAATGCACATTAGCACTTGAATAGATTCTGCATACATCAACCATCATGTCTCTGTCTGCACACACCATCATGCAAATAGGAATGCATAACCCAAAGTCTCTACATTACATCAGTACTTCCACTGTTATTGCTGTTTACAATACAAGCCTTATGAAAATTCAGCACACTCAGACTGCCTCAAAAACAACCTGAGCCCACATTGCCTTGTCACCATTTTCTTTTCAGACAATTTGTTAAAAACAACAAGAGGTGATTTGTGGTGATCTTTCTGTCAAGTTTCATTTGTTCATTCAGAATCCATACAGTTCAGGTCACTTTCGTACTCTAGGATCCACCCATAACAGGGTCTCCTTGTGCCATATGTTACTGTAGCTTCAACTGCAGGCAGGTCGGCAACTCAACTTGCTGTTCAGCCTCAGCAGGCATCAAATTGTGCACCTCTATGATTTGCATGCTATTATCTTCCAACGGTGCCGCCTCCAATTGCTGCATTACAGACCAATACCATATTTAATAGTTGTACACTACGCATTCATGTGTGATTTTCAGAAACCGCCAAACAAACAATTTTCAGTCTCGAGCTGCAAATCAAGTTGTATCAGCACCTAATCCAAACTGGAAGAACGTCGTATCGAATCGTAATGATTAGATCTACAAATTATCAAATAAGACAGTCATCCATGTTTGCAACAGAACAAGGGACATGTTCTAAGAACAAAAAATGTAGCAGCAGCTATGTGTTGGAATTATTTACTTAGGATCTAATTGCTTATTGCTTAGCTTAACACATCATCACCGATTCTAATTTAATGCGGAATTTCAGGTGATTACTGACCAGATAAATTGAAGCCATTGAAACCGATACTTTTGAATCTTCTTGTAGCTTTGTTGTTCTTCTTTCTTCTTTCTATTTCTTCTTGATTCGCCTGCACAGAAGTGGATTGTACTACGAACCCCTTCCAATATGACGAGATCAATCAGGCTCTCTTTAGGGTTTCAGAAATTATGCATAGGAATTAGTCGTCTCCTCTCCCTAATGTCTTCTCCCTCTTTTTATATGTGCACTGGTGGGGCTCGGGGGCAATCCGAATAGGACTCTAAGTTTGTTACCATCGATCACGGTAACTTTTTAAATCTTATCTCTTATTTGTTTTTTCTTGTTAGGGAAGAAATGGTGGAATTTTATTTCTCCCTAATTGTATCAGTAATAACTTAAAAAATCAACCAACATTCTTCCATTGATTTCAAGGTTAACTGGCGAGCCTACTAAGCAAGATAGTTCCTCAAGTCAATGTGTCACAACAACATTATGTGTCACTCAGACAACAAGACCTATAGTTCACTATAATACTTAAATAAACTCACACTTAATTTAGTGGGTATTGATCGAAAACTTATGCCCCCTCATCTAGGATCTTAGTTAAGGCTCTAATTTACACATGTACTGGCCAGAACATAATATTATTAAACTTAATTTATAAGACTAGAATATGGATCCATGAGATCAGCTTAATAATTTGATCTTGGGACATATCTTTCATAACAATATCAATGTGCTAGGCAGAAAACACATAACATTTTGTTACTATAATAGAAAACTGTGTTTTATTATTGTGCAGTATAATTAGTGGCTCAAAAATTGAATGCCATTATGAGTCTGGCAAATATGCTTAATCATATCATGTCATAATATCTAACTACATCGTCGACTATGCAATGAGATATTACTAGAAACTTTTTCATGGTTATCGCTCTTCATGTGAGAATGTGGATATAAACTTTAGAGGCCATTAGACTTTAGAAATATGAGCATGTTACTTAAAGCTGCTTTGCAAATAATACAAAGCATCCTTAATACCAGTGGTCTAGTCTGGATTTAATTAAATACTGTTAAGATTCTTAGTAAATTATGTATGCCAAATCTATATGCATGCAAACTTGAGCTAATCAAGCTGACATAACTTCTGCCAGCTGAATCATAAATGATTATCTTTCTAATTTAATTTTAACTCACTGAGTTTAACTAAAATTTTTAAAATTATTTATTTAAGTTATTTCAACAATATATGACTTACTAATATAAACCCAATACTCCTTTAGACCAAATTTTATGACAAAATTTTCTTTATTTTCTCACAGCAATATACACCGCTTGCTAAAAAAATATCATTAACATAGAGTACGAGTGAAGGAATTTTTCCAACATTAGTATAATTATCCACCTCATTCTTATTTGAGCTTAGTTCACTAATGGCGCAATGGAATTTAAAACATCATTGATACTTTATTAAGTCCACAAATATATTATTTTAAGTATGCACCCTATAAGTGACTTGTCTTTCCAAAAAAACCCTCAGGCTATGTTCTGTACATTTACTTATGCGAGTCACTATTAAGAGATGATTTTTTTAATCATCCATATAATGGGGCTATGAGTCATAAATGAGAGAGAATAATCTTTCTCTTTGGAGCTCTATGAGCTCCCACTGATTTTATGCAATGGAAGCATAATATCTGATTTTCCATGAACTTCAATCACATTGTTTTAATTTAAGTAATGATCAATGTCAGAAATTCTAAGGGTGAAGTGTCTCTACCTCAATGAGAAATCTACTCTCCCTTAGAAATGTGACTAAATAATAAGGCCATAATTTCGATAATATCTCATTATGAATAAATCAAGTATGTAATGATTCGACAAGAATAAAGCCATATTCTTATCAAACTACTTTATGAAGTCAGGACACAGAATGTCCCTATTTCTTGCAAAACTTGCACAAGAAAATTTCAGGAGTAGTATATGTAAGACATAGAGACAATTTTATCTCCCTTTACGAGGAATATGAGCTTTATTATTATTAAATTTGGAGGTGCTACACTCCTCTTAAGACCTCTTCATCTTGCCATTACTAACAAATTAGGGAGATCTTAGTTTGCCTCTTAGTCTTTAGTATTTCTTATTATTTTACTAGGTGGTAAATCAAGTCAACTATTGTCCACTTTGTCTTATTGAATATTGCAATTAATCTGAAAGTAGTATAACAGGAGAAAAGTTAAATGGACAAGTGGCGCATATGAAATGTGCGATGTCCATCCCACTAAGTTTGTACACCATGTAAGTTACTCATATTGCAAACATTTTGATTATGGCTACAAATGTGCATGCACACTTAAGGTGTAAGTAGCATTAGCCTTTGATAAACTCCTAGAGTTTGTCTCAACATTTGGTAGATACTATTTTCACATTGTCAAGCTCAAAATTCTCCTCTAATACTGGCAGAGATGATAATCTTAATATATATTAGTGACATGTGAAACATACCATTATATGTGCCTTCTCCCAAGCTAATAATTCATCAAAATGCCTCTTGACTTAAGGAAAACATTATTGACATAAGTTGCAGGAGCCACAAGGGATCCTTTGTTAATGCTAAGTCATACTCAAGAAAGACTTAGGCTTAGTTAAGTCAATGAGAAAAATAATTCAATAGACTTCAACTGATAAACAATATTATTTATTGTTGAAATATTAAGCGGCATTAAAATTGTGGTTGCCCATGCAAATAATGTATGTAGTAAGTTACTACTCGCTATAACTTACACAATAATGATGCTTTGCATCACCGTTGGGCAGAGATAAAACTAAAGAATCATTAAATCAAATTACTTATAATAAAAAATCAAGTCAGCGTTAGGCAAAATGATTAAAAAATAAATATTAATGTATTAAATCACATTAGCGTTGGGCAGAAGTGATAAAGAAATAATATCATAGATTAAAGAATTTAAAATCCTAAATCAAATTACCATAAGTAGGTAGACATGATATAGAAAATAATACAGTAAGTTGAGTTTAAAAATCCTAAATCAAATCACCGTAAGGTAGAAATGATATAGGAAATAATGTCATTAGTAATGACATAAAATTGAAATCCTTAGCCACATCATTGTTGGACAGAAATGATAAAGGAATTAACCTTACTGACAAATTAAAATCCTCAATCACATCACCGTTAGGCAGAAGTGATGAAAGAAATAACAATACACTAATGGCATGAATTGAAATCCTAAGTCATATGACCATTAGGCCTAAAAATGAAAAAGGAACTAATATTTATATTAAATTTTCATCAGTTATATCACCGTTGGGCAGAAATAATCAAGGAAATAATAATCTTAATGAAATTTGACATGAAATCATAATAATGATGGTTAAATATAATTCCACATCTAAATACTTTCTTTTGTTGGTTCCATTGAATTAGAAATAATTTGAATGACTGAGGAAATAATCATCATAATGTTTTTTACATGAAATTATATTAATGTTAGTTAAATATTTCTTTCTAGTTAAACTTCTGGTTGGTTCCATTTAAGTAGAGATAATTGAGAGTGACCAAATAATCGTACATAATTTTTTAGCAATTTTAAATGGCTCAAAATTGTCCCAAACAAAATTATGTAAGTGAGTAAAGGAATTAAATAAAATCTTATTTCGGCCCAAAACTACCGAGTCGGCCCATTACTGTGTCGGCCCGTAGAGGCGAGTGCGCGAAGGCGCAGCTCATCAAGGCGAGGATGGCCCAGTGAACAGCATGCACACACAGGCGGTTAATTTCCATGGCCCGAAGCACATGTGGTAGAGGCGGCTCGAAAGCTCACGCACAACTCGCGATGGTCCGTCTAAGCACCGGCGGCCCGTTACGGGAGCAACGACCGGCATGGCCTAGCTTACTTACGCAGCCCGTGAGCTCGCGTGGCCCATTAGTGGAGGCAACCCGATGGGGGTGAAGGAGGGACGTCCGATCTAATGGACGACAGAGATTGAACTCGCGCAGGTGAAATCGCCACCTGAGGGTCGAAAACCCTAATTCCCTAATTCTCTTCTCTTCCTGCCCCCTTTTCTCCTCCAGCGAGCAAAAGAGCGGTGACTGTCCAACGAACAAAAGGTCACGCGGCGGCATGGATCCTGCGATTGGCTGGTTGTCATCTTCCATTCCTCGCGTGGCGATGGATCCATTGTGCTGGTTGATGGAGTGGGCAAAACCCTAGCATCAAATCACATTCTCTCGATCCCCTTTCTCCCCAATCCGGCGATGATGGCAGCGACGGTGGTCTAGCAAAGTGGGGTGCGCGTGGTGGTACTATGGAGGACACCCGGCTTTACATTATATTTACTAATTGAAGTAATAGTGTGAAATATTTAGTTGGATGTGATCTTAATAAAATCCAAATAAAACGGTAACCATCCAACCTCATCACTACCCTATCAAGTCAAGTAGCAAACATAATATAAAACCCAAAGCCTTGAGTAAAGGGCAAACGAGATATTGCTAGGACTTACTGTGCCAGTCAACTTTAGCATGAAACATGCCCATCAAATCACAGAAAGGTGGCGACCAAATGTGTTATATATCCCAGGAGACTTGACTCAAATCGCTAGAGCTCTACAACATCTCAATTGCTCTAAACTCTTACTCATGTCAGACTAGTTCCTAGGATAAGGACTTGTCCCACACTTTCATGTAAAGCAATATTAATCAGCAATAGGGCATACATAACAAAATAAATTTCAGATACAACTACTTTAATAATAATACATAGGCCGATCAACCAAACAATCAGAAATTCGTGAAAGCTTAGCTACCCAATCCACAAGCAGCCGACTAGGGATAGACCTTTGTTAGAATCCGAGTCCTGAATAAAATCAACAGTCCGCACACTCAATCTAACTAAGTCTATCACCTCCAAAATAACATTAGACATACATTGCAAAAATCAGTACTGTCGATGGGTAGGTCGGCAGTCCTCCGAGGGGGTGCCCAAGAAGGTGAATGAGTGGTCGAGAATGTGCCTCCTCTCAGGACCTGGTGGTCGACTCGAGTCACTAAGACGAGCCAAAGATTAAGAGACACACGATTTATACTAGTTCAGCCCTCCCGAAGGATAATAGGCCTACATCCAGTGTTCTTTGTTGGGGTGGATGATGAACAAGGTTTACAAGAGAGAGAGTTCTTGGGGCTTAGAGCAAGCTGGCCAAGAACTAGCAAAGCACTGAGAATGAACTAGTCTTGAATGCTGGATCCCCCCTCATTTTGTCCTGCCCTCCCTTTTATAGCTCAAGGGGGGCAGTTACAAGGGACTTGGGGGCCAAGAAAGCTAAGACTAAAGATCTAAAAAGGTGAGTACAAACAACATCTAAAAAAGGATACATGGGGATGCTCTCTGTGCCCTGCGCGCCGTGGGTGTCTTGTGCCTTATCCTGCCTTGGGGCCCCTCCTCTGCATATACCACCTGTAGTATGCTATCGGGTGACGTCATTCCTTGCCGGGTTGTTTCCTCCTCGTCTCCTTGCAAGCCAAGTTTTGTCCCGAGGAGGCCGGAAGTCGGGTCGAGGAGTCGAGGTCGAGAAAGGAGTGTCGAGGTCGGACTGAGGGGAGGTCGGGCTCCCGACCTTATCCCAAAGACTTCGTAGTCCGACTCTAGCTTGACTTCAACTCTGGTCCGAGTGCTACCCCAGGGTGACACCCCCCACAGCAGCCCTCGAGCCTAAGAAGGAATGAGACATCCATCCTTAGGATCTAAGGTCTTCTCCGTCGTCTTTAGTGGGTTCCCAAAGGCATTGCAGCAGGACTTCAGCAGATTCCCAGAGTCTTGCAGCTCAAGCTTCAGCAGGTGCAGCCCCCGAGCCTAGGGTCGGATGGTACATCCAAGCCTAGGGTCTAGTCTGTATGGTCGCTTTTTATTCTTCCTCTGATCTGACCGTACCTTGGGGTCCTACGATGATTATTGTGTTCAACGGGTCTGTTGCCCGAAATCTCATGGTAATTCTAACTTCGACTGGGGGATGACCCGAAAGTCATCGCCTGAGTCGGCAAAGCCATAGCCCGGAGGCTAGTGGTGGTCAGCGGGGTGATCGGGCCTATCGCCCGGAGGCCTATGATAATCCCGACCCCGACCGGGGGACGGCCGGAAGCCATCGCCCGAGTCGGTTGAGCCATGGCCCTAAGGCTAGTGGTGGTCGGCGAGGTGATCGGGACTACTGCCCGGAGGCTAGGTATCGAGTCATCTGGGTTGTAACCCAAACGGCTAATGATAGTCGATGAAGTCGAAGGGCGGTCCTCTAACAATCTTAGGCAGAGTGCCAATCACATCACATTAAGGGCGTGAGAACTGGCGCTGTGTAGCGGCTAATCGAATTCTTGGTTTTCCACTCTTCCCCAGGCGACAGGCATGGTTGGTGGTTAAAGACGGAAGCGGTTTTCGGAACGTGCGGAAGACGCCGTTAGCTATTCCACACAACCGACGGCTCTGATTTGCTCCAAAGGTGATGTGGCACGGTGGGGAGATGGATGGGCGGGGGCACTTTGGATTCCCCGCGTCCGTCATTGACGGCGTGAGCGTGTTTTTCAAGAACGACGCCACTAGGCCCATCATCACCCCTTTTTAAGCCCGGTCATTCTCACTTCCTTCCGTCTTCACACCACACTTTCGCCAAGGGAAAAACATCAAGGCTCATGCCCTCCTTGCTCTCCTACTGTCTCAAAGCTTTCCAAAACTCATGGAGTCCTCTCTAAGTTCCTCAGAGAGCGGGAGCTGGAGCGGTAGTCCTGATCGTCGTCAGCCGGTGAAGTCTTGAGTCCCGGCTTTGGTCAAATGATTTCTCTTTTCTCGTCTTCTCTGTTTTTTTGTCGAAACCTCACCTGCCAAGTGTTGGTGCCATGACAGGGAGTTGGAGCCCGCACCGTGCTGTCGCAACTAGAAGTTGCGGAGATCGGCCTCCCCGTTGTGACGGCCGACCCGAGGGGGAAACAGAGGCTGTTTGCTTCCCCCGAGGCGGGGCCAAGTTCGCGCGGGGTGCTGGGGGCGCAAGAGTCAGAACCGGCCAGAAAGATACCGCGCCAGGGTGCTATGAGGTTCATAGGTTCCACCAGGTGAGTTCAGCATTTGACTGTATTCTTTACCTTATTGACGCGATTAAACCGACGACGTCTTTGATAGGGAGTCATCGAACGTCGACCCTCACATTGAAGGGTCCTCTTCCTGAGCTAGTGCTGAGGAGCTCGTGGCTCAGCGTCGAAAATTCGAGGACCTTCTCCAGGACCTAGTCCTCGCACTCGACGACGCTGAGTCAAAGGCGAAGGCGTCCGAGGTGGCTAAAGCCGAAGTAGAGAGGAAGCTGGAGGCCGCCGAGGCGGCGAGAGACTATGACGAGACTTTTGCCCCTGTTGCTCACATGAGCACTGTTTGCACTCTTCTTGTCATGGCCTCTGTTCATGAGTGGCCCATCTCTCAGCTTGATGTCAAGAATGCCTTTGTTAATGGTGGGCTGCATGAGGAGTCTATATGTAGCCGCCGCCTGGGTATTCTGTTCCTGAGGGTATGGTTTGTCATCTTCGTCGCTCACTTTATGGCCTCAAGCAGGCTTCTCGTGCTTGGTTTCAGCGTTTTGCCTCTGTGGTCACTGCTGCTGGTTTTTCTGTTAGTGCTCATGATCTTGCGCTTTTTGTCCATACTTTACCTCGTGGTCGGACTCTTCTCCTTGTTTATGTCGACGATATGATCATTACTGGAGATGATCCTCAGTATATTGCCTTTGTCAAGGCCCGTCTTAGTGATTAGTTTCTTATGTATGATCTTGGTCCTCTTTGTTTCTTTTTTTGGGATTGAGGTTTCTTCCACATCGGAGAGCTTTGATTTGTCTCAATAAAAGTATATTCAAGATCTTCTTGATCGTGCTTCTCTTACTGATCATCGGACTATTGAGACTCCAATGGAACTTAATGTTCATCTTCGAGTCACTGATGGTGAGCCTCTTGAGGATCCCACTTGTTATCGTCATATTGTTGGAGTCTTGTTTATCTTGGTGTTACTCGTCCTGATATCTCCTATGTTGTACATATCCTGAGTCAGTTTGTTTCAGCTCCCACTCATCTTCATTATAGTCATCTTCTTCATGTCTTACGTTATCTTTGTGGAACTCTTTCACACGGTCTTTTCTTTCCACATTCTAGCTCCTTACATCTCCAGGCTTATTGTGATGCTACCTGGGCTAGTGATCCCTCTGATCATCGATCTTTTTCTGCCTATTGTGTTTTTCTTGGTGGTTTCCTTATTGCTTGGAAGACTAAGAAGCAGGTAGCAGTTTCTCGTTCGACGACAGAGGTGACTTAGTTATGGTGGTTGCTTGAGGATTTTGGTGTTTCAGTTTCTGTGCCGACTCCTCTTTTGTGTGATAGTACTGGTGCTATTAGTATTGCCCGTGATTCGGTGAAGCATGAGCTTACTAAGCATATTGGTGTGGATGTTTATTATACACGATCACAGGTTTCAAGATGATATTATTGTTCTTTAGTATGTACCTTCAGAATTATAGTTGGTTGATTTCTTTACGAAGGCACAGACCCGACTTCAGCATAGATTTTACCTCTCCAAACTCAATGTTCTTGATCCACTATGAGTTTGAGGGAGGGTGTTAGATGTATATGTACTATATATTTTCCCTTTTGTATTGAGGTTTTGTATATATTTTCCACTCCTGTAGCTGTATATATTTGGGTTTGGTGCCCCGTTATGAATACAAGTGTTATTCCTAACAAGAACATGCATCACAGCCTAGGATGCTTGCACACAAAATTTCTCACAACTAAAGGATAGCAGGTAAGTAATGCAATGGTTCTATTCTTGTTGATTGAATCGAGATGAAATTCCAAACCACGATGCTTTGCTTCCCACATTCATCTACTGTGTGTAATAGGGCAGTACACTAAAAATTGCCATGAAATTTCAGCATATTGCAAATTACCATCAGAAACATGCAATCCAGACCCAGTACGCAGCAATATCGACAAAAATTACCATACGGTACTCATTTTTATACGAAGCTACAAATTTTGTGTTCGATCCAAGCAAGAGCCACCAAAATGGCAGCATAGTTTTTTTTAAAAAATACAGATCAAGCTCATCGAGGTTCAGAATTTAAAAGTAGTCTAGCGTTGTCTGATTTGTTCAACTGCTGAAATTTATCTACGACTAGGAACCATGACTGACGATTTGACATTGGCTGATTGGCCTAATGTTTATGGCTAACATATCCCTAGGTTGCACACTGCACAGTGAACAGTGGAGGCTCCAGGTGGACAATCTTCTTGGCTGCAGCTTCAAACAACCATTCGTGACCGGTTCAGTGCAATTTGCACCTCTTAATCAGCTGCATTCTTCAGAGAAGGATGCAATTCCGCTGCTTCACCTAATGCCTGTGATTCACTGCGGGTGTGCAATGGTGAACTGTCCATGAACCCTGCATGCAGCAGCAGACCGCATTCTGAAGCATATTCATCCAATCCAAAGATCCTGATTAAGCATTTTCTTCACAGTTGAATTTTGTTCAATGTATATGCTACAACAAGTTTTGACAAAATGCTTGACACCACATGTGTAGCATGTCTGTTTTGATAGAGTGCCTTTTCCGCAAGCTAGACATAATTGCTTGTAATGTGATACTCCGCAATTTCTTGTAAAGTTAACAACAATACTTTTTTTTGACCGAAGGAAACTGGGGGGAGATCCCCACGATAGCGATCAAATTTAGATAGGGAAGGAGAAGTTTAAGGATACAAGGAGGATAAAGCAAAATGAAAAACGAAAACCTTGAACTAGCCAGGAGAAAATAAAAGTTAGCTAAAGGCATCTAGCCAAGCACAGAACGAAGTTTTAAGCTCTTCCTTGAAGCGGATCGCCTGAAGATAGCACTGATTTTTTAAATTAGTCTTCCACATCACATGAGTTGGGGTTTTGAGGTGAAAAACTTTGTCGTTTCTTAATTTCCACATCTCCCAAGGTGCTATCAAGATTATCTCTGCGGAGAAAAGCAACAGGTTTGTGGACGTCTCCATTGTCGCACATAATGCAAAGGTTATTATCTTAAACATTTAGATGTCTTCTTTGTAGCATTGCCCTTGTATTCAGTTTGTCCACCAGAAGTAGCCAGGCAAAAAACTTTACATGTGGTGTGTAGTTGGCACGCCATAGAAACTTGAAGCAGGGATGTGAATCCATTGAACTGAAGATATGGCAATAAAATCGTCGCGAGGTGTATCTATTCCCCCATACTGGAGTCCACAAATCCTTGGAATGCTCATCATAGGAAATATTTTGTAACTGTATTTGTAGATCCTCCAGTTCCTAAAAAGTTTGATGCGACAAGGGTAGGTGAAAAATGCTATCCAGGTCTTGTGCTTACATAACTTCGTCCACTGAGGCAAACCTTTTCTTAGCGAAAGAGGTTAGGTGTGGATGAGAATCTGATAGGGCCATGGTGTTCCAATTAACATCCTAGAAACAAACAGTATGCCCCCCTATCTGACATCTTGCAATCGATCGAAAAATATCATTTAGTCGAAGAACATCTCTCCACCAAAGGATCCTGTTTCCCTGGCTGCATGTGGAACTTTAGAAGAATAATATCTGAACCAAATTATTTAACCCAGGGGCACCTCTTCTTGATTGTAGAATTTGGAGAGTTTCTTGAGGAGGAGAGCATCATTTTGTAGCCTTAAGTTTAGAACTCCTAACCCTCCTTTCAGCTTGGGCTGCATAACCACTGGCCAGGCAGCCAGGTTCCCTCCTTTCTTCTCTGGATCATTTCCTCTCCAGAGACATGCTTGTAGGCTCTATCAGTGCCATTAATCAACCCCTTTGGTAACTTTATTGTGCACATTGCATAAGTGGTTATCGGCGTAATAACCGAATTGACCATTTCCCGGTGGTCGGAGTATGAAAGCCAAGTAGCACACACAGATAACCTTCTTTCTACTCTATCCATCATTGGTGTCAGATCTTCCATTCTTGGCTTTGTCGTGCCCATTGGTAACCCCAAATAGGTGAATGGCATTCTACTTGCATCACAGCCAAAGGTATTAGCTAGGAGGTTTAGCTTATATTGGCCAACATTTATTGGATACATATGTGACTTCTTATAATTGACCTGTAGGCCGTTGGAGGTCTGAAAACTATGAAGCAGTGCCTTGAGGAAGAAGAGTTGCCTTGGGTCTGCTTGGAGAAGCAATATTGTGTCATCGGCATACTGGACAATGGGGAAGTCTTCTGTGGGCTAGGGGATGGGCAATTGGAGTAGCCCATTCTATCTTCCTCTATTAATCAAGACTTGAAGCAGTTCGGCCACCAGGACAAAGAGGAGAGGGGATAGAGGATCGCCTTGACGTACTCCGCATTTACATTTGAAAGTTTTTCCAGGTACCCCATTGAGAAGGATCACTGAAGAATCTAAGGAGATGATAGCTTGGATCCAATTTATCCATTTCTCTGGGAAGCCCATGCATGACAACATTTGGATGATTGCAGAGTGTTCGACTGTATCAAAGGATCTCTCAAAGTCAAGTTTCAGAATGACTATCTTTTCTAGACTGCTGACATTGATGAATATACTCATAACTCCAAGCTAAGCAGTCCTGAATTGATCTTGTCCGGATAAAGCCATATTGATTTTGATGGATGACTCTGAGGATAATACCTTGAAGTCTCTCTACTAGGATTTTGGTTAAAACTTTGAGGGAGGTGTTCATAAGAGAGATCGAGCGAAAATCATTAACTATCTCTGGACTATCCTTCTTAGGGATGAGTGTGATATTGGAAGTATTGATGGGCTCTAGGCCTATGCTACCCTCCTGGAAAGCATCACACAGGGAATAAAAGTCGTCCTTGATGAGGTTCCAACATTTCTTCATAAAGTACCTATTAAAACCATCCAGTCCCGGTGCCTTATCACTTGGCATTTTCTTAATGACCAAATCGACTTCTTCATGTGTGAGAGGCACAGAGAGTGAATCCAAATTCTCCACATGCGGTATTGTTGATAAGAAAATTTCCCACGCACTGGCCTGAGAGATTTGCTTTACTCTAGTGTAAGTCCAAATCTGTTACTTGAGGTTCGTAGGCGTGCCAGTTGGTTTGATCCTGCAACCAACAAGAAACTAAAAAGAGAAAACAATGTTAGATCGATAGCCGATCGACTGGTGGCCGATGACTTATCGTTTGGCATTGTGCCGATGCAATATGCATTGAATCGGCAGCAACTAGATTCGTCCAATCGGCTGTAGATGTTAACAGAATGTAATCCAAGTCTTAAAGCACATTTAAACCAAGTGACTGAGATAGATCGATAGTATATCGAGACAGTACAAATCACTTAGATCTAAAAATACTATAAGACAAGGATTATACTTGTTTACAACATAGTCGAAGAGATTAATCTAACATGTATCGGCTAGTACTCCGATACTACTATATACTCAAATATCATAACAAACTAAATACATTAAACAAACAGCAACCAAATGTTAAAGTTCCTTAACAGACTGATAACAAGCTTAACATATTTAGTATGATGAGATCTAAATATAGAGGGCAGATTTAACATATCAAGTGAGAATAAAACAAATAAGATAAGTTAAATCAGATAATATCGGCTGAAACTCCGATACTATCTCTAATAGCAATTGTAAGCAAGATAGATCTTTATAGTTCTAAATATTACTTAATAGATCGGACCCAACCAATGCAGCATTAAGCATAAAGAGAAATATGAGGTCTAAACATGCCGACAAAAGCCTTTCGAGATGCTAAATACATTATATAATCTAAGCCAACCCTGACATCTAATTTCGTTGGCTGTTATCTAGCGATAGATACAAGCTGACTGAGATTAGATGGTGACATTGGTCTAGGTTATATAATGCATATGATAACTCAGCAGATTACGAAGACAAGATTAGAGTATCATGAAGATGAAAGCACTAATCCCGAGAGCACAAACCACTTGAAACAAGATTTACCTCTTGTCGGAGATCGAAACCCAATGCAGCCCAACGCAAAGCAAGAACTTGTCGAAACTAAACTAAAAGAAAAGGTGACGATGCGCCAAAGGTTGTATTGATCTAATTGTTGATAATAATTACAGGGTCTAGGGTCGTATTTATACCCAATTACAAAACATAGTCCTTGTCGGACACGACTCTTGTCTCTAATACTATTCAAATTACAACAATTGCCTAAAACAAACTCTAACTGACGTAATTCACAAGGAAACTATACAAAATATCCTAATTAATAGATACAATTGTCTTTTCAGGACCTTATCCGTGTATGGCAATATCCATGAAGCATTTGAAACCGAATCCAATGATAATTTCCATGCCTTTGTGCCGAAATCGGTCACACCTGTCATCCTTATCGGAATCGGCTATTCAGATATCCCTGTCTGACTCGGTCTCAGCCGATTGACACCTTAGCCGATTCAGACTCAGCCGATGCGCACTCTGTCTCCAAGGATCACGCGGTCCTTCAATTCCGCTTCTGTTTTAGCTTCAAACCTGAGAATTGGCTTGCCAAATTTGGTCGTTAACACATGCCCTCCAAGTCCGCCTGTATTGTTAATGTTGCGGATTTTGCGTGATTTCACCCCTCGAGACAACTTAGGATGTTTTCGTTTTGGCCGTTACCACACCTCTTTAAATAACGCCTAGGCACCTTGAAAAATTCACGCCGTCACTTACGCATCCACAACCTTCAGCCAAAAACTCCCCAAATTTCTCCGGCGATCCCCTCAGCGTCCCAACAAGCTCTGCGGCGATCCTCCCTTTCGGCGACGACCTCATCCCTGAAAATGTCGACTTCCTCCCCTCCTTGTGGCGCTTCAACGGCCAAGTTCACCGAGGTAAGTTTCATCGGCTATATCCCCTTTTCTCTTTCTGTTTACAACCGTAGATCTATGTTCTTGCTCTTTTATGATTCATTTTTTTCTTTTCATTGTAGCACCTTGCTCATCAAATTGCTATTCCTAGCCTCCTTCATGATGAACGATACTTCTTAGGTCCAATTGGCAATACGAATCCAACTGAGGTTATCAATGCCGAAACCAATAGGATGCCCTATAGAATCTCAAATCCTAGCTTAGTACCATGGAATGGAATATTCAAGTCTTGGCCTTCAACCGACAGATCATGGCCGACTTGGTATGAAAGGATGCTAGCTAGCAAACAAACTCATCGGGACGAAGTAGGCATAGCTTAGTGTTTAGCCCTAACCATAGCCGATTTGCCCAAGAATGAGCCCCTCATGTCGGCTGGAACCTACTTCTGGTCCAATACCTTTAACGCCTTTCTTCCAACAAGGACCCATGACCCCTACCCTGCTTGACGTGGTCATGATAACTGGCTTGGACATAATGTCATCGGCTAAACCTAACCGATTTGACATCAAATGCCAATATTCCTTTAAGACCAGGGCCATTGGAGGTTGGAACGACTTTATAAACCAGAACATGGGCACTGGATCAGTTAGCCCCAGAGAGCACACAACCTTTTTAATGATGTGGCTTGAGAAATTCATCTTTTGTGGTTCTAGCTGCGGCCCCACAGCTAACTGGCAACATATAGCCAAAGACCTTGTGTCAAGGAAAAAGTCCCCTTGGGAAAATATCTACTGGGTTACCTATACCAAACCCTCAACACGGCATCGGCTAAGATTGCAGTCGATTCGGTTATGGGAACTAGGGGTCCTTGGTGGTTTTTGCAGCTGTGGCTGGTCCTAGTTACTAAGAAGATCGCTGGTAGACCCAATCTAGCAGATGCCAGATTTCCTAGGGCAAAGCCGATTGTGGATGATGACGGAGAAGAAGTAACTACACGCAGGTGTATGTCCTTTGGAGAGGCCGCCTCTACTCATCCTGGCTCCAAATTATCAACCCAGCTCCTTGCCGATTGGTTCACTGGCTTCTATGATGGCTTCTCCAAGAACAATAGAATTTGGTTCTTTTATTCTGGCTGTCCAGAGTTTGAACTCCCCTTGGATTTTAACTTTAATGAGATCAACTCCGAGGAATTTGAAAAACCAAGGGAAATCTTCACCACTGCCATCACCCCATGCATCCTACCAATCGTCATCCATCAAGGAAGGAATGTCTCCAAAACTTATGAGTTTTATCACCCGATGTCGACTGCTAGGCAAATGGGATTAGGACAACTGCCGGTTGGATTGTACTTTACTGACAAAATCCAGGCCAGGGGAGAGATCACTTCGAGACCGATGATGCTGAAATTGATGAACATTGAGGGCCCTCCCCTTGGCAGCATAGGAACTTTGGAGTTGGCAATGATAAGGAGCTCAGTATATGACAGATGGTGGATTGAGTTGAAAATACACATCTTCCATCATCCATCTTCCATGTATCTCACCACACTTCATCTAGACTTGGTCCCTGATGTCAGTACCTTTCCCTTGTTTGAATTTTTTCAAGTTATCGGCTGGCATTTGGTTAATAGTTAGCTACTGTCTTCTCATCTCTTGCAGACAGTCGATTCTTCTCCCCCTCATGTGAGCAACATAGGGGTTGAGATCGACTATGCCTCAGGACTTATCCCAAATGGTGGAGGATTGGCTCCTTCCATCATCGGCTTCAATGCGCCAAGAGTAGCAACCCTGCTGCACGGCCAGACTCATGAAGCATTGTCAAGGAAGAGAAAAACCAAGCCATCGGCTGCTGGTCCATCGGTTGGACAGAAGAAAAAGCTGAAGAAGCAGAAGACAACGCCAACGGACAGCCTACCGTCCTTGGACCCTGACTTGGAGGAGGCCCTCGATCAAGAAGTCATGGACGAGGAAATTGATCAATTCGTCGATGAGGCTGTAGTTGAATCAAGCCATTCAAGTAAGTATGTACAAACGCCATCAGCCGACGACAAAGCTCAAAAAACACCATCTCCTCCAAGGCGTCCTCCTCGCCCTCAACCAGTATGCATCCCTCTTTTCTTGAAGTTTTGCTAATTTAAATTATTCTTCTCTTGTCCCTAACCAAACTCCTTTGCTTGCAGCGCAAAAGACTGGCCCAACGGCCACCACGCCCAGCTTCACCAGTAACTTCAGAACTCAATCTCTTCTCTTTTTGTTAGCCTGCCGATTTCAACTAACACTTGTCTTTTTCGTGTAGCCTCCTCGTTCTCCACCGGCTGCCCCTATTGCTTCCAGTGAGCACACTCCATCGACTAGGGGTAGCCATCATATTGAAGAAGTAGAACCAGCACCAGCTCGCACTGTCAAGGTAAGTAACTTTCCCACAACCAAATCGGCTATTTGAATTCCCTCAACACTTAGCAACCTTAACTCTTACTCTGTAGGCTTTGGACGACATGTTCTCCTTCAATATAAGGGAGTATGTAGACGAAGAAGAGGAGACCACTAGCAAGGCTCAAGCTCCTATAGCCGATGAGCAGAAAGAAAAGCTCTTGGACATTGCTCGTCGGCTAGAAAGCTCACTGGATTACTTGGTCACCAATTGTGGGCCGATTAGAGCCAGGTTCGAAGAGATTGAAGGCCAGCTCCCAGACGAAGTAGCCGATACCATCTCCCAGGCTGCCCATCTTGATCAACATCGGCATAAATGTTAGTGATATGCCCTAGAGGCAACATGGAGATGTTGGATATCACGTCAATGTTTATGTATAAATGAATAAAGTGTTATTCAGTTCCATGAAATAGACATCTTGTATTGATCAATAAGTACGTGACTTATTTATGAGACTCTTTATGTATGAATCTATTTCTAAACGATCCCTGATCATATATCATATTGTTGGAACAAATATGGTTCTAAGATCGGCATGTTTATTGATTGATGATCATGTCTCATAGATCATGGGTATGGAGATACCAAATCAATAAACATGGACATATGTGTTAGAGAACACATTGTTGGATAGACCCACCATGAGACACTACAGGAATTAATGTGCCATTAGTTGGTCTCAGGTAGTGTTGGTACAAAGTCCTTAGACTTGAGATCACCATGGATTCCAACATGTGCAGTAGCCTATTTTGGGACTACCAAACGCTATTCCGTAACTGGGTAGTTATAAAGGTAGTTTTCGGGTTTGCTATGAAACATGGAGTGGGATGTGAGTGATCAAGATGGAATTTGCCCCTCCTTTGGAGAGATATCTCTGGGCCCCTCGAGGTACTGGATTATGGAAATGCATGGCCATGCTGAGTTGATTGAGGAGTCAATCAACAGACAGATAATCCAATACGGTTCGAGTGAAAGGTTAAGCTATTGAAGGGATGGCACACATCTTGCCTATAGCTTAACTGGTATCGTGAGGCAAAGGGATTTGTGTACACATTACAGGGTTCGAGCCGATATTATTCTTGTATACTATGGTGTCAATATGTGCTTGCTAGGCGCCGCGGTGACGGTCGGGCGAGTTGGACTCGAGCCGACGATCGTCTAAGCTAGACTATAGCCGAAACCGAGTATACCTGAACCTACAGGGTCGCACGCTTAAGGGGATAAGAACAGGCATTCGAGTTGGACTCGAATACGGCTTGATCGGATAGGGATCCGATCGGATAGAGTCCTATGGGCTAACGACGTATGGGCGGCCAACTCTATGAGATTCGGATGGGATTCGATTCAAAATAGAGTCCTGATCGGCCATGAGTCCCAGTCGGCCAACTCTATATAAAGGGGTGAGGGGTGGAGAGCTGCGGAGGAAATCAAGTCAATTGATTGCGCCGAAATCAATCTGATCACACGTGGCTTTAGAAGTCGTCGAGATCAATCTCCACAGAAACCCTCCCCACCTTCGAGCCTAGCCTTGCATCGCGTGCTAGCACACGGGTGTTCGGCGTTCTGTCCCCGGACGTGTGGATACCGGTAGAGGCGCTGCTACGTTGCGCGCTGTTGATCGGCTTCGGATCGGCTGCAATCGAAGCGATTGACTGATTGGCGAATCGGTGTCCCCGGTTATCAGTGTCGGCTTGCGGGAATCGCGGCACGGTTCATCGGATAGCCCGATTGGTACATTTCAGCCGCACATTCCAATCGGTAACGATCTATCGGCCCTTACTTGCAAGTGTCCTTGTTTGTGCAGTAAAAAGTTTTATGTTTTCGGCTAGCGTAGCCTCCGCGTAACCCTTCAGTGGTATCAGAGCTAATCTTGCTTAGTTCGGGTTTTAGATTGGATCTGGAACAAGTTTTGCGCATGGGTTGATTAGATTAATCGGTTTTACGGGATCTGTTGAGGAGAGTTAATGGTAATTGCGTTCCTTGATAGTGTATCGGAACGGCGTAATGTGATTACGTCGAAGCAATTTCCATGTAACTCGGTTTGAGTTGGGTTCGAGATAGCGTTCCTTGATAGTGTATCGAAACGGTATAATGTGATTATGCCGAAGTTATCTCGTAGTCCGATCTTGTTTGCTGCCTCGTGCCTACGCAAACCATCTCCCTTGATAGTGTATCGGGACGACATAATATGATTATGCCGACATGGTTTTACGTAAGCGATTTCATAGATTGGATCTATGAATTTCCGTAATATGATTTCCGACAATGGTTGTTCAATATATCTTAGAGATATGTTCTATTTTCATGCTCCATTGGTGAATGGATTATACGTTTTGAATCTTGAAGCGTCTCCCATCTATAACATTAATACGTAAAGGCAACTCTCTAATGATATAAACCCCACGTTTATCCGGCATTGTCGCTTAGGCCATATAAATAAGAAACGCATGGAGAAGCTCCATATGGATGGATTGCTTCACTCTTTTGATTTTGAATCATTTGAGACATGTGAGTCTTGTTTACTTGGTAAGATGACAAAGGCACCTTTCACGGGACACAGTGAAAGAGCAAGTGACTTGTTGGCACTCATACATACTGATGTATGTGGACCAATGAGCTCAACAGCCAGAGGTGGTTATCAGTACTTCATTACCTTTACGATGACTTTAGTAGATATGGTTATATCTACTTAATGAGGCATAAGTCCGAATCCTTTGAAAAGTTCAAAGAATTCCAGAATGAAGTACATAATCATTTAGGGAAAACAATCAAGTTTCTACGATCGATCGTGGAGGGGAATACTTGAGCCAAGAGTTTGGTAATCATCCGAAAGATTATGGAATTGTTCCACGCTGACTCCGCCAGGGAACTCCACAATGGAATGGGGTGTCCGAACGGAGAAATCACACCTTGTTGGACATGGTGTGGTCGATGATGAGCCAAAGTGATCTTCCGTTATCCTTCGGGGATATACTCTTGAAACAAGGCTCACACTAAATAGAGTTCCATCTAAGTCGGTTGAAAAGACACCATATGAGATATGGACAGGGCAACCCCTAGTTTGTCTTTTCTCAAAATTTGGGGATGTGAGGCTTATGTAAAACGTTTACGGTCGACAAGCTCACACCCAAATCGACAAGTGCTTCTTTGTGGGATATCCTAAGAAAACCAAGGGATATTACTTTTATAATCGGGAACAAGGCAAAGTGTTTGTCGCCCGACACGGTGTCTTCTTGGAGAAAGAGTTTCTTTCAAGAAGGGTTAGTGGGAGCAGGGTGCATCTTGAAGAAGTTCAAGAAACACCGTAAAACGTTTCAGCGACCACGGAACCACAACAGGAGGAGCAAAGTGTTGCGCCACCGTTGTAGATACACCAGCCCCACGGAGTCCGAAAGATCACGTCGTGCGCCCGACAGTACACAAAGTGCGGAACAACGTGATATATTGTTGTTGGACAACGATGAACCTAAGACCTATGAGGAAGCGATGGTGGGACCCGATTCCAACAAGTGGCTTGGAGCCATGAAATCCGAAATAGAATCCATGTACGACAATCAAGTTTGGAACTTGGTTGATCCACTCGATGGTGTCAAAACCATTGAGTGTAAATGGGTTTTTAAGAAAAGGCCGATATGGATGGAAATGTTCACATCTATAAGGCGCGATTGGTGGCGAAAGGTTTTAAACGAGATTCAAGGAGTTGATTATGATGAAACCTTCTCGCCCGTCGCAATGCTTAAATCTATTTGGATTATCCTAGCGATTGCTGCATATTTCGATTATGAGATATGGCGAGATGGATGTCAAAACGGCTTTCCGAATGGAAACCTAAGCGAGGATGTATACATGATACAACCTCGGGTTTTGTTGATCCGTAATCGCCCGGAAAGATATGCAAGCTACGAAATCCATTTATTGATTGAAGCAAACATCTCGGAGTTGGAATATTCGTTTTGATGAAGTAATCAAAGGGTTTGGTTTCATCAAAAATGAAGAAGAGGCCTGTGTTTACAAAAAGGTCAGTGGGAGCGCAATTGTATTTCTAATCTTATATGTGGATGACATATTGTTGATTGGAAATGATATCCCTATGCTAGAATCCGTCAAGTCTTCATTGAAAAATAGTTTTTCCATGAAAGACTTAGAGGAGGCAGCATACATATTAGGCATTCGGATCTATAGAGATAGATCCAAGAGGCTAATTGGATTAAGCCAAAGTACATACATTGACAAGGTGTTGAAAAGGTTCAACATGCATGATTCCAAAAAGGTTTCTTGCCCATGTCACATGGCATTAATCTTAGCAAGAATCGGTGTCCTCGGACACATGATGAGCGGAATAAGATGGGTATGGTTCCATATGCTTCGACAATTGGATCCATCATGTATGCCATGCTTTGTACACGCCCGCATGTCTCGTACACTTTGAGTGCTACGAGCAGATACGCGAGATCCAGTGAAGGTCACTGGATCTGCCAGTAAAGAATATCCTTAAGTACTTGAGAAGAACTAAGGATATGTTCCTAGGCTATGGAGGTGAAGAAGAGCTCGTTGTAAGTGGTTACACCGATGCTAGCTTCCAAACAGACAAGGATGATTATAGATCGCAACCGGGTTCGTGTTTTGCCCGAACGGAGGCGCAGATCACTGGAAGAGTTTCAAGCGGGATACGTTGCTGATTCTACAACGGAGGCCGAGTACATTGCTGCTTCGGAAGCCGCAAAGGAGGCTGTTTGGATCAAGAAATTTGTTTCGAGCTTGGTGTGATGACTAGTGCGGCGGTCCAATGTCTCTCTATTGTGATAATAGTGGAGCCATTGCGCAAGCCAAGGAGCCAAGGTCACATCGAAGTCCAAACACATACTTCGGCGATATCATCTCATCCGCGAGATAGTGGACAGAGGTGATGCCAAGATATGCAAAGTGCACACGGATCTCAACATAGCCGATCTCGACAAAACCTCTCCCTCACCGAAACATGAGGCGCACACAAGAGCAATTGGTATTAGATACTTACATGATTGACTCTAGTGCAAGTGGGAGATTGTTAGTGATATGTCCTAGAGGCAACATGGAGATGTTGGATATCACGTCAATGTTTATGTATAAATGAATAAAGTGTTATTCGGTTCCATGAAATAGACATCTTTTATTGATCAATAAGTACGTGACTTATTTATGAGACTCTTTATGTATGAATCTATTTCTAAACGATCCTCGATCATATATCATATTGTTGGAACAAATATGGTTCTAAGATCGCCATGTTTATTGATTGATGATCATGTCTCATAGATCATGGGTATGGAGATACCAAATCAATAAACATGGACATAAGTGTTAGAGAACACATTGTTGGATAGACCCACCATGAGACACTACAGAATTAATGTGCCATTAGTTGGTCTCGGGTAGTGTTGGTACAAAGTCCTTAGACCTGAGATCACCATGGATTCCAACATGTGCGTAGCCTATTTTGGGACTACCAAACGCTATTTCGTAATCGGGTAGTTATAAAGGTAGTTTTTCGGGTTTGCTATGAAACATGTAGTGGGATGTGAGTGATCAAGATGGAATTTGCCCCTCCTTTGGAGAGATATCTCTGGGCCCTCGAGGTACTTGGATTATGGAAATGCATGGCCATGCGAGTTGATTGAGGAGTCAATCAACGCAGATAATCCAATACGGTTCGAGTGAAAGGTTAAGCTATTGAAGGGATGGCACACATCTTGCCTATAGTTTAACGGTATCGTGAGTCAAAGGTATTTGTGTACACATTACAGGTTCGAGCCGATATTATTCTTGTATACTATGGTGTCAATATGTGCTGCTAGGCGCCGCTGTTGACGGGTCGGCTGAGTTGGACTCGAGCCGACGATCGGCTAAGCTAGACTATAGCCGAAACCGAGTATACCTGAACCTACAGGTCGCATGCTTAAGGGGATAAGAACAGGCATTCGAGTTGGACTCGACATCGGCTCGATCGGATAGGGATCCGATCGGATAGAGTCCTATGGGCTTACGACGTATGGGCGGCCAACTCTATGAGATTCGGATTGGATCCGATTCAAAATAGAGTCCCGATCGGCCACGAGTCCCGTCGGCCAACTCTATATAAAGGGGTGAGGGGTGGAGAGCTGCGGAGGAAATCAAGTCAATTGATTGCACCGAAATCAATCTGATCACACGCGGCTTTAGAAGTCATCGACATCAATCTCCACAGAAACCCTCCCCACCTTCGAGCCTAGCCTTGCATCGCGTGCTAGCACACGGGTGTTCGGCGTTCTGTCCCCGGACGTGTGGATACCGGTAGAGGCGCTGCTACGTTGCACGCTGTTGATCGGCTTCGGATCGGCTGCAATCGGAGCGATTGGCTGATTGGCGAATCGGCTGTCCCCGGGTATCGGCTGTCGGCTTGCAGGAATCGGCAGCACAGTTCTAGATCGGATAGCCCTGATTGGCTGTTTCCGCTGCACACTCCAATCGGTAACGATCTATCGGCCCTTACTTGCAAGTGTTCCTGGTTTGCGCGGTAAAAAAGTTTTATGTTTTCGGCTAGCGTAGCCTCCGCGTAACCCTTCAATAAATTGGAAAGGGCACGGCAACGAATGGCTTATAGGAAGTCAATGCAGAGCTGAGCTGGCCTCTGAAGAGCAAAGGCTTGCCGATCTCCCAATGGCTGTTGAAGAGCAAAGGGCCAAGTTGAAATCCTCTATACAATACTTGGGAGATCTCAGGAAATCATTGAAGTCAATCTAGGCACTGATGCAGCCGACGCCCAGACTATAGATGAAGTCGAACAAATGAAACAAAGGGTAATATTGGCTATTAACCAGCTAACTGGCAACTAAGTCGATCTGTAATAGGGTAGCACTTGTGAACTTTTGCAACACTTGTAATATATTCTTTTGCATCGACAAACTCTGTAAACTTCAGCTCCCCATCTTGCAATATATTCTTCGCCGATCTCTGCAACCTATCTTCTCTTGAAAAATTTTCAAAAGACCTCAAAAAATTTGAAGTCTACTTGATTTCACTTGTGTATGTAGATATATGCCCCCTTAATTTTACAATGTCGACCGATCATTGATAAAATTATAGTTCGAGGATGGCACCACACAAGATCGGCCATTATGCATTGACAGAAATATAACCGATTGCGATAAGAATAAAACGACTAAGGGCGATATAATTGATATTGACCAACAAATATCGGCAGAGCACAACCGATTATAGTAAATTTGAAGAGACTAAGGGCGATATGTATCATATGGGCCATCTAAAGGTGATGTAAACACATCGGCTACCATGTATCGGCTCAATACAACGAATCATGAATTGATCCATATACTGGGATAATATTTCTTCAAATACTTTCCATTTAAAGCCCTTTCAAATACCTCTCCATCGATTCCTTCTAGCATGTAAGCTCCATTGGGAACGCATCTATGGATCTTAAAGGACCCTTCCCAGTTAGGTGACCACTTGCTGAACTTATTATCTCGCATGCCGATCGGCAAGATCAGTTTCCAAACCAGCTCGCCTTCTGAAAATGATTTCGGCACAACCTTTTTGTTGTAATGATGAGCGATTATCTCTTTATACCTGGTCACCTTTTCTAAAGCACGCATCCTGGACAAAACCAAGTCCTCCGATTCATCTAACATTAGATTGTGATAATCATCGGCTATCAACTCATCTTGTAATTCAATCCTTCTTGAGCCGATGGCGGTCTCCCATGGCAATACAGCTTCATGTGCATAAACCAACTTGTAAGGAGGCACTTTAATTGATCCATGACAGGCCATCCGATAGGATCATAATGTTTCGGCCAATCGGCTATGCCACTACTTTGGATAATCAAAGATCTTCCTCTTTATCAATTTGATCAAACTTTTGTTGGATGCTTCTGCTTGCCCATTTGCCTATGCATAATATGGTGAAGAATTTAGCAATTTGATCCCCATGCTCTCTGGAAACTGGACAAACTCATCTGAAACAACGATAGATCCCTGATCGGTTGTTATTGTTTGAGGGACGTCGAATTGGTAAATAATATGTTCTTTGACAAACTGGATTGCATCCCCAGAATCAACTTTTTTCAAAGGAATTACTTCCACCCATTTTGTAAAATAATCAGTTGCCACCAATATAAACTTGTGTCCTTTACTCGAGGGTGGATTAATCTGGCCGATCATTTCAATTCTTCATCCTCTGAATGGCCATGGCTTGATAATAGGGTTCATAGCCGACGTTGGTGCCCTTTGAATTGCTCCAAACCTTTGACAATCCTAGCATCCTTTGTAATATTTGAAACAACCTTCCAGCATGGTCAGCCAAAAATACCCAGCTCCTCCAAAGTAACCACTTCATCTTGTGAGCCGATTGATGAGTACCACAAATGCCCTCATGCACTTCTCCCATCACAACCTTGGCTTGATCGGCACTGAAACATTTAAGTAGTACCCCATCAATCGTCCAATAATAAATGTCATCATCGAGCAAAACATATCTCAAAGCCTTGTAACGCAATTTCCTTGAATCGATTGAGAAGGATTCTTCAAATAATTGAAAACATCATACCTCCAATCATCGGCTACGATTGTTGTAATTTCAAGCTCAACATCTTTCAACATCGGCTTGTATCCCAATGCCCCTTGAGCCAAATCATTAGCTTCAATATTTTGCTCTCGAGGGATATGTTTGAAAGTTACTAGCCAAACACCATCCATCAATTCTCGGCACTTTTGATTGTAGATCATCAACTTGTCGTTCTTGCATTCATATTCTCCTGCTAGCTGATTGATGACCAATAATGAATCACCCATGATTTCAATAGCATCGGCTTCAACCTCTTTCAAAAGTTGCAACCTCTTGAGGACGGCCTCATACTCGGCTTGGTTATTAGTTGCATAAGGCGCGATAGTGTAAGAAAATTCAAAACTTCCCCCCTAGGTGATATTATGACCAAGCCGATGCCACAACCATGTCTACAAACTGAACCATTGAAAAACAACGTCCAAGGCACTATGTCGACTGAGCCGATTGAATCATCCCGGTGTTCAACAATGAAATCGGCTATAGCTTGTCCCTTAACTGCCTTGGGTGCTTGATACCTCAGATCAAATTCTGTTAAAGCATAAATCCACTTACCAACTCTTCCTTTCAGCACTGGAGCCGATAGCATATATTTAACTACATCGGCTTTGTAGACCACCGAGCATTCGTTGGATAGTAAATAATGCCTCAACTTAGTGCAGGAAAAATACAAACACAAGCACAACTTTTCCACAGGAGAATACCTTGTTTCTGCATCCAAAAGCCTTCTACTTAGATAAAATATTGCATTTTCCTTACTGTCAAACTCCTGGATTAAAACTGAACCGATTGACTTCTCATCGGCTGATAGATATAGCTTAAAAGGTACTCCTTTCGGTGGAGAAATCAAAATGGGAGGGAAGCTTAAATAATCCTTAATCTTGTCCAATGCCTTCTACTGCTCTGCCCCCCAACTAAACTCTTGATCGGCTTTTAGTCTTAGCAAAGGTGTAAGTGGCTCCATCTTCGTAGATAAATTAGCAATAAAACGCCTGATGAAATTCACCTTGCCGATCAGAGATTGCAACTGTTTCTTGTCCTGTGGAGGTTGAATGTTCTTGATTGCATTAATACTCGTTTGTGTCACTTCAATCCCCCTCTCATGAACAAGAAATCCTAAGAACTGTCCAGCCGATACGCCAAAAGCACATTTGGTAGGGTTCATCTTCAAGTCATATTTCCTTGTTCTTTCCAAAACCTTCCTCAAAACGGCTATGTGATCTTCAACTTTCTTGGATTTTACCACAACATCATCAATGTAGATCTCAACCAAGAAGCTGATTTGGTCGTGAAAAATAAAATTCATGGCTCTCTGATACGTAGCTCTAGCGTTTTTAGTCCAAATGTCATGACGACCCACTCATATAAGCCGATTGCACCAGGACACCAAAAAGCAGTCTTATGGATGTCTTCCTCGGCCATAAATATTTGATTGTATCCAGCATTGCCATCCATAAAACTTATAATCTTATGCCCTGAAGCAGCATCCACCAATAAATCGACAATCGACATGGGGTACTCGTCCTTAGGGGTAGCTTTGTTTAGGTGTTGAAAGTCGATACACACCCTAAGCTTGTCGTTCTTCTTGATAACTGAAACTATGTTTGAAACCCACTCAGCGTATCGGCACGGCCGAATAAAACCAGCATCACACAATCGAGTGATTTTGGTCTTAATTGCATCATGCATATTGGCTTTAAATCTCCTAGGAGGTTGTTTGTACTGCCGATAGCCTGGTTTAATAGGGAGCTGATGTTCGACAATCGATTGGCTAAGACCTGGCATCTCAAAATACTCCCAAGCAAAACAATCTTTATATTCCTTTAACAACTCAATAAGCTTGGTTCTAAAATGAGAAGACAAATTTTTGCTAATATATGTCGGCCTAGGCCTATCTCCTGGACCTATATCAACCTCTTCTAATTCGTCGGCCGACATGAAGCCTTGTCCTAGCTTCCCATCGAGATCATCCACGGTGTCCTTGGTGTAGGAGCTTGATCCCTCCACAATGCCATCAAAGCAGTAGTTGGAGCTCTTCATCTCCAACGGGCTGTATGTTAGAATCAGATACCTTCAGATAATCGGCTTCCCAAACTTTGCCAGACAAGCAATCGATATCATCCATCTCCCAAAGGGTTAAATCGGCATTGATGATGTTTACTGACCTGTCGGCTGGCACGATCTCAACCTTGTCACCTTGCCATTGGATTAAGCTCTGATGCATGGTAGAAGGGATGCAACAATTAGCATGGATCCAATCCCTCCCCAGCAACAGGCTGTACGATCCCTTCCCATCGATGACAAAGAAGGTTGTAGGCACAGTTTTGCTATCGATTGTTAGCTCCACGTTCAGAACTCCTTTGGTTTCCGATGGGTTCCCTCCAAAGTCCTTCAAAATCATGTTGGTCTTGATGAGGTCGTCCGAATTTTTGTCTAACTTTCTGAAAGTGGCATAGGGCATCAAGTTGATAGCTGCACCCCCTAACGTTTTGGATATTGACTTGCCATTGACAAATCCGTTAACACACAGTTGTTCGAGGTGCCAATGCCCTTTCCCCTCTGGTTTTTCGAAGATCGCTTGCTCCGGGGACAAAACTAACTTGGCCATGGACTCCTCAAGTACATTCGCATCGACCTGAGCTGCCTCATACTCGGCTGGCAACACGAAGACCATGTTGACCAATGCGGGAGCCACAACTTTTCCTTTGGCCAATCTCTTTGCTTTGTCGGCTTGAGGTTCATCGGCTGACACAGTCTCGCTCTTCATACGCCACTCTTTCCTCAGGTGTTGTTGCTTCTTCTTTTTCTTAGCTGATAATCGATCTTGGCTTGAACCTCTTGCAGCCGACCCTCTGATGAGGACATCAACATTACCGATACATTCACGCCTCCACACGTACAACTTCATGGTCCAATAACCCGCGCTCGTGCACGTCAACTCAACCATCAGGTGAGTTCATTCTTAACTGTATGTTCCTCTTCTTTATACCCTGGAGGCGCGTGCACTTTTGTTTTACTCAGGAATGATGGAGAGGATCCAACGGGAAGAGGATTCGCGCGGGGTAGATTCGGACTGCAGCACAGTGCCAAGTTCTAACGGCCGCCACGACTTCATGCAAACTCCGATTTGAGCGTGCAAGTACTTGATGGAAAGGTTATCAAGTCTACTTTCAAATGGATCTGGCTCCATGTCAATATCTGTCCTGGAACGGCCGCAATTGTCCTTTTTCTACCGAGTGTTTTCTGTCCTTGGTGCTGCCTCACCTCTTTTGGCCCAATGGGCCGTGTATCAAGTTGGGCCCGTTAGGGGCGCGTCCTAGGGTTTAGCACAACCTCGGCACCCCTGTGGTCATCTCTTCCTTCTTCTTAAACCTTCAGCCGCCACCAAGAAGGGCGGGTTTTGTTGATTAGAGTTAGCCTTTTGCTACTTGCACACAGCGCGCGTGTCGGCTAGACCATCCGTCTGTTTGTCTTCGGAACCCCACCATATTGTGTATTCAGATTGAATTTTTCATCTTAATATATAGCAATTTTAGTGCTTGTTTTACTTGTTCTTGCTTGTTCTTCGATTGCTTGCAGGATGAGTGCCCTAGTGGCTGGGTTCTCGCGCACCGCAAGATCGCGTCAACCATCGAAGACGGTGTATCGGTTGCTAAGGCGCATCGTCCTTGGATGGTTGTAGTCGGGCCGTGAACGTCGCCTCCGTTCCCCAATCGAGTTATCCTCCACCTCTCATCGAAAGATTAGGACTAAACCCTAGCGGGATCGCATCAGTTGGTATCAGAGCGCGGTTGATCGGTGAGAGATTTTTTGCCCTTCGTTGTTTAATTTTGTTTCCTATAGTCCAGAAAAAGCCAAAAAAATAGTAGATTAGATCAATCCTAAAAACCCTTTGAGCCTTTTTTTACTAGGATTGCTTAGTTAGGGCTTGTTGAGTCTTCGATTGCATGGTTGTGTCAATGTGCTGGTCTTAGTGTTTAGGCGATTAGAGTTTCGAGTTCTTGCCACCACATACCTCCACCTTCACCATCGCCGCCATCACCTTTGTTTTAGCCGTCATCACCACCATCGCTGCCACCCACCAATTACTTTCCTTCCATAGTTTGATCTGTTTCCGTCTGTAATTTGTCTTGCCTTTGATCCAGCCATCGCAAGAAAGGAAATAGAGCCCTGATTCGAGTTGCCTGCCTTAAAACAGTGATATCTTTCTCATACGGGCTCGAAATTAGGCCAATAAGATATCCATGGACATCTACAGAAAGAGTTACAATCGCCAAATAAGATATTCGGGTTCGGCAATTTTAAAATCGCCAAATTCCGTTTGCAAAATTCTGTTTTCGTGGCGAGAAGCTTCGGAACACCTTTCGGTAAAACTTTGAAAAATTGCACGTGCCTTATATTTTGTCTGTTTGAGCTAAGAATTATTGTGGTTGGTTCTAATGTGCCCCTGGTTGTGCAAAAAATATCAAAATAATAAAAAATAATAAAAAAATTTGCATCTCTCTCCTCGGCACTAGAGAGAGAACAGTAAAAGAGAGAACAGTAAAAAAAGAAAAAAAGAGAGCAAAAAAAAGAAAGAAAGGGCCCGACTCGTGAGAACCTTCCTTCCACCTAGTCCCCTTTGTCTCCACCTTCCTGTGATCGTGTCTGTTTGGGTTTGTATCTTGTGGCGTCCTTTGTGGTTAGGCTCGCGTCTCTATTTCGTCTATCCTAGGACCAGCACGGTACCAACCTTGAGCGTTTGCTCAATTTGCTTTGACTAACGTGGTTGCTAGTACTTCCTTGTGCATTACTTTCAGCCCTCCTACAGCTCCACACATACGACTACAGCTTGACAACAGGCCTTGTTGCTACGGCGCCGATACACCTCGTTCCACGGTTGCAGACTTGTCGGTTGTCGTCACCCCTCCTGTGAGCATGGTAAGAACTGGTAAGAGCTTGTGAGATAAGCTGAGAGAGCGCCTTTCAGTAGCCACACCCCAATAGTTGTAGGGATTAATTCTTGTCAACTGTTTTCATTGTTGTTTTGTTATATTAACCATGGCAGGCTCGGAGGAAGAAGAAGGTGCATCCCATTCTCCACGCACCAGACGCATCATACAACATTTTGCAAGGGAAGTGAAGCGGCACACAGAAGGACTTGATGCAGATTTGTAGGTGACGTATGACAAGATCGGGCAACTGAAGGCCACACAGATCGATGCCACAACCAGGCTCGCCGGGTTGGAGGCATCGGTTGCGCGTATTGACACCAGCCTTGCTACACTTGTGAGGAATTTTGATAACCTCAATGCTCGGGGCCATGATCAGCATGATGAAGATGACGTTGATGGTGAGTACGGTGAGGACAACTTCGATGGTGACTATACCGCCGACACTGAACATGGTGACCGCAACGCTCGTGATCGCCGTCGGCTACGTAACAGCCGTAGAGGCATGGGAGAACACCGCCGACAAGAGGTACGCAATAATGAAGATGCTTTTTCTAAAGTCAAATTAAAGATACCTCCTTTTGATGGAAAATATGACCCTGATGCATACATTACATGGGAGATTGCTGTTGATCAAAAATTTGCATGCCATGAATTCCCTGAGAACTCTAGAGTTAGAGCTGCTACTAGTGAGTTCACTGCTTTCGCCTCTGTGTGGTGGATAGAACATGGCAAGAAAAATCCTAACAACATGCCACAGACTTGGGATGCTTTGAAACGGGTCATGCGGGCTAGATTTGTTCCTTCTTACTGTGCACGTGATTTGTTAAATAAATTGTTAGTGATATGCCCTAGAGGCAACATGGAGATGTTGGATATCACGTCAATGTTTATGTATAAATGAATAAAGTGTTATTCAGTTCCATGAAATAGACATCTTGTATTGATCAATAAGTACGTGACTTATTTATGAGACTCTTTTTGTATGAATCTATTTCTAAACGATCCCTGATCACATGTCATATTGTTGGAACAAATATGATTCTAAGATCGGCATGTTTATTGATTAATGATCATGTCTCATAGATCATGGGTATGGAGATACCAAATCAATAAACATGGACATATGTGTTGGAGAACACATTGTTGGATAGACCCACCATGAGACACTACAGAATTAATGTGCCATTAGTTGGTCTCGGGTAGTGTTGGTACAAAGTCCTTAGACCCGAGATCACCATGGATTCCAACATGTGTAGTAGCCTACTTTGGGACTACCAAACGCTATTCCGTGCGGGTAGTTATAAAGGTAGTTTTCGGGTTTGCTATGAAACATGGAGTGGGATGTGAGTGATCAAGATGGAATTTGCCCCTCCTTTGGAGAGATATACTCTGGGCCCCTCGAGGTAATGGATTATGGAAATGCATGGCCATGCTAAGTTGATTGAGGAGTCAATCAACAGACAGATAATCCAATACGGTTCGAGTGAAAGGTTAAGCTATTGAAGGGATGGCACACATCTTGCCTATAGCTTAACCGGTATCGTGAGGCAAAGGGATTTGTGTACACATTACAGGTTCGAGCCGATATTATATTCTTGTATACTATGGTGTCAATATGTGCTGCTAGGCGCCGCTATTGATAGGTCGGCTGAGTTGGACTCGAGCCGACGATCGGCTAAGTTAGACTATAGCCGAAACCGAGTATACCTGAACCTACTGTGGTCGCACGCTTAAGGGGATAGAATAGATATTCGAGTTGGACTCGGATACGGCTCGATCGGATAGGGATCCGATCGGATAGAGTCCTATGGGCTTACGACGTATGGGCGGCCAACTCTATGAGATACGGATGAGATCCGATTCAAAATAGAGTCCTAATCGGCCACTAGTCCCAGTCGGCCAACTCTATATAAAGGAGGGAGGGGTGGAGAGCTGAATAGACATCAATTGCATCGCGTGCAACAGAAGTCGCCGAGATCAATCTCCACGGAAACCCTTCCCACTTTCAAGCCAAACCCTAGCCTTGCATCGCGTGCTAGCACACGGGTGTACGGCGTTCGTCCCCGGACGTGTGGATACCGGTAGAGGCGCCGCTACGTTGCGCGCCGTTGATCGGCCGGATCGGCTGCAATCGGAGCGATCGGCTGTGGTGGAATCGGCTGCGGTCGGACGCATCGGAGCGAGGCGTGAGAACGCGGCCGGACGACTCGAATCGGCTGATTGGCGAATCGGCTGTCTCCGGGAGTCGGCTACACTGTTCCGGATCGGATTGCCCTGATTGGTTATTCCGCTGCACTCTACTCCAATCGGTAACGATCTATCGGCCCTTACTTGCAAGTGTTCCTGGTTTGCGTGGTAAAAGTTTTTGTTTTTGGCTAGCGTAGCCTCCGCGTAACCATTCATAAATTGCAACAATTGAGGCAGGGTACTAAAAGTGTAGAGGAATATTATCAGGAATTACAAATGGGCATGCTTCGCTGTAATTTAGACGAGTCTGAGGATGCTGCGTGCCGGCCCCATCCCATCGCATTGCCGTCTCTCTCTCTTCCCGTGCGCGCCTATAAAGCCCCATCCCTCCTTTCTCCCTCCCCACGCCATCCCCCCACTCCCCATTTCCTCTCCTCCCCGCGTCGCCGGCCTCGCCACTGCCTTTCCTTCTCACGTCGAGAGCTCGCCGCCGCCCTTGCGGCGCCACGTCGCCACCCCATGCCGACGCCAGTAAGCCCTCCCCTCCCCTCCACCCATGCGTCGGCCGAGCAAAGGAAAGGATAGAGAGAAGAAAGAAGAAGAGAAGGGGGAGAACAGAGGTGGCAGAGAAAGGAGGAAGAAGGAAGAAAGAGGAAAAGAAAAGAAAGGAAAAGAAGGAAAAAAAGAGAAAAAGGAAATAAGAAAATATTTTTTCGAAAAATATTTAGGAAGTCTTGGGGTAAAAATATATTTTTTCTGGAATAAAATTTCAAGCATATTTATAGGCTAAAAATTGAATAATATTAAGAATTTAATTATCGCAAAAATTTAATTTAGAAATTAATTATAATCTAAATTGGTAATAAATATTGATTTTATCATACGAATTTCTTTCTAAAATTTAAATCTAAATTTCAAAGTTAAAATAGTGTCGAGCTTTAGGGTAATTTATTTTGAAATTAAATATTTTAACCCGACTTGTCGGTCGATAAATTTGGATAAAATTCGGATTTTTCATTTTCTTTCCGGTATAATATTTTCAAAATTTTCAATCAATATTTATTTTTCTAAATTAAAATAAACCAACTCAAATAAGGCCACCTCATAACAAATTAAATCGGTAAAATCGTGAAACTTCAAATGAATATAATTCGCTCGTTTTTACCCGGATTTTATCGAAACTCGAACCTAAATTCGTCTAAAATCATAAACTAGTTTTAGGAGCCACTTTTACTATTTTATTTGGCATTTTGGTGATTTTATTTGAATTCTAATGAATTCAATCGATTTGATTGCACCTTATTATAGAGTCTGAGGGAGCTGTTGAGTGCGCCGAGGATCCCGGTCAACAAGGTTGCGAACAAGGCAAGTCATCACTACCATTGAACATGTTGAACCCATTTGCGAAGTTATGTTTGTTTAAAATCAAATATGCATGCTATACACATATGAACTCCCATGCTTGTTATATGCCCTGCCTTGATATCGAATACTCATTTATTCTTTGTACCCTATAGTATTGTGTGTTTGAAGTCATTCTTCGACAATGCTTAGCCTTGCTAATTTAGATTCATGCATGTTCATATTTATCAAATGCTATATGCTTGGGCAACTACCTTGGGATGGTGGTTGACATACGGCATGTGAAGACATGAGCGCCACACTACCATGGCAATGATGAAATGTTTTTGGATGAAAACTAAAAACCAAACAAATATTTTAGACTGGGGCGGCTGGATGATTTGGGTGGATTCCGGTAAAGGCAAGTGTCGTCCCTGGTCAATTAAGGACTGAGCCATGAGATAAACATGAAACGAGCTAGTACAACCGTACTTCTCCAGTGGGTATAGACCTAGTGGAGTAGATAGCCTAACGGTGGCGGTACCCCTGCATAGTGGTTTATTGGTGTGTGAGAATAGGCCGGAAGCCTACAGGTGGAACATTGGACTGAAATTTGATTTAATTAAAACTTAAAGAATGAGTGAGACTTTCCCTTCCCGGAAGCGCCAGAACTCCTCTCACTGCTAGAAACTGTGTACGGCTAGAGTGCATGAGGGCTCAGGTTCATGGAGCGGGTACTGCCAAAGTGAGGTTATTGAAAGGCTTTGCCGTGACACGTTGTAACATCCTGAAAATCGAGGAATTTAAAACCGGCAATCAAAAACCAAAACTTACAAAAACCTTTTGATTGTTGCTTCTTGATCGAGTTTTCGCTTCTTATTTGCCAGCTTGGTTGCATAAATTTATACGCGTGCGATTCATCTCGGTGTTTGTGAAAAACCAAACGATTCGAATTTCTGCTCGGAGAAAATTTTCGGAGTTTAGAATCGGGAGCAAAACATTATTTAGGTGATTGAGTAATATTAATTAGTGAAAAATAAAAAAATGAGTAATAAAATATTTTAGGGTATATATATGAAATCTAGAAATTTATTTGAATCAAAATCATATTTTGTGGAATTGAGGAAAAAGGATTAAATTAATTATGTAAAATATATTTTTAAAATAATAAAAGTGGGTAAAAAGGTGGGATATATATATTTTAAAACTTATTTTTAGATGTTTTATATTTTATTTTGAATTTTGGGGGTGAAAGGAAATAAAATTGGGAAAATAGGAAATTTAATTCGGGAAAATCAGAAAAGTCACTATTCATTGCGCGCCACCGTTCGACGCCGTACCCGGACCCGGACCGCCTCGCCACCGCGCGCCGCGCGTCACTCGCCGTACCGGGGCCCCGTGCACGCACGTTCTCGCCGGCGTCACCCTCCTACGCGCACAGGAGTCGCCGTACGTCGCGCGTCGCCCGGCCCTGCCCGCGCCATGCGCCGTCGCAACCACGCGCTAACTGCCGTACCGAGCCCGCGCGCGCGCGCCACGCGCCACGCGCCCGCGCCGCACAGCGCACCGGCCCGGCCACTCTGCGCACACCGCGCCTCGGCCCCGCTCGCTCGCGCCGCGCGTCGCCCGCCTGCGCCGACCCCATCGCCGCGCGTCACCACGCCGTCCGCACGATCACACCGACGTGGATGGCTATAAATAGGACTCCTCGGCCGAAACTCAAAATACAAAACTTGTTCCTTATCTTCTCACCTAGCTTCCACCCAAATTTCCCCAAATTCTATCCACCGCATTGCGCGAATTTTGAAAAACACCGAAGAACCCTAACTTGGCTGCCCGAAGCAAAACTCGGAATTCGTCGTTCTCGGTTGATTGCTGCTCAAATTAAAGGTATCATCGTAATCCTCACATCAAGAGCTTCATTTCCCCTAACTTTTTGGGACCAAAGGGTCGTCGGAGGCCCACCGCTGGCGAGCCGCCGTGTTTCCTCTGTTCGGCCGCCGCCGCGCGCACACGTCACCAGGCCAATGCCGTGCTTCTCCGGCCAAACGCTTGCCATAGATAGCTTCCCCGCACCATGTAGATGCTCCCAAGTTCCTTGGTTAGGTCATGCCGTTGCCGGAATAACCCGGTGACAAGCGCCGCCGCCGCCACGGCCACCTCACCGTCGCCGGCCCGTTCCGCCGCCTCTCCGGCCCGGCGAGCCGTGAAACAAAGCCCCGTAGCCCCTAGATGGTGTAGGCCCCTTTGCCCCTTGAGCTGGCCCTCCCTCGCCGCCGTTCGCCTTTTTCTTCCGTCGGTCGCCGGCGCTAACAGAGAAGAACAGAGTGGGAAGGAAGCAGGGGAGGGAAAGGAAGGAAAGAAGAAAGAAAAAGGAAGAGAGGAGGAGATGGATGAGATGGGCTCGCTAGCCCAGTGGCTTGAGCCGAGCCGTGAGAGGGAGAGGGCGCAAGTTCGACTCCAGCCAAAGCAAAATTTTTGAACATTTTTTTCTTTTCTTTTCTGAGGGATTAAAAATAAGAACAAGCTTGGTAAAAATCCTAGAAAAAAATATTTAAATTCTTTTAAACTCTTCTAAAACTTTATTCACAAAGATTTTGCATCTTTCAAAAGAGTTTATTTATTTACTTTTAAATTGCTTTACAAATAATTATGGAGTTTATATTTACCTAAACTTCGAACTTTTAATCCGATAAATTTCCAAAATGTTTATATATCTTGGAGGGGCCATTCATTCATTTAGGTTATACTCATAAAACAAGAATCTTTTCAAAAGATTATAAACTATCTTCATAATTTCAGATCAACCCATTTTCGACATATAAATCCTTCCCAACCCATTTTTCGGTAGACCGCGACACCAATTAATATTGATTATTATAAACCCTAGGGCTTCTCGACCCGAGAAATAATTTGATGAAATTGAAAGGTAATCACTTTCTTTTATTAATTGAATCATCAACTCTAGTACTTCTCAAACTTTAAGCATATTAAAATAAAAATCGCATCCTTCTTAACAAAATTGGATTCAATACAAAACTTCGAATCCTTATAACCCTTTCGCTCTAACCCGGATTTCATCGAAACTCGAGCCTAGGTTCGCATAGAGTCATAGCCTAGTGTTAGGAGCCGCTATTGCGATTTACTTGGTTTTCTTTTGGATCTTACTGGATTCTATTTGAATTCTAATCGAATTCAAATTTGATTTCTTGCACGTATGATTAGCGTCTGAGGAAGGCGTTGAGTACGCAGAAGACCCCAACCAACAAGTGTGCGAGCAAGGCAAGTCAACACATCCCTTTGAACATATTGATCCTACTTTGTGAAATGACGTTGTTTTCAATTACAAATTGCATGCTATACACAAATGAGTACCTATTCTTAATATATCCTGCCTTGATATTGAATACCCTTAGAAATATTCTTTGTAAACCTTCGATGTGATGCAACCGGAGGTTATCTTCGGTAAAATGCTTAGCCACGCTTATACTAGATTCTTGCATACTCATGATTTTACAAATAAGCCTCATGCTTGGGCAACTATCTTGGGAAGATGGTTGAGACACGGCAAGTGGAGACATGAGCGCCACGTTGCCTTGATCATGTTGGAAATGGCTTTGATGAAAAATGAAAATACAAACCAATGTTTTTAGACTGGGGCGGATGGATGGATTTGGGTGGATTCCGGAAAAGGCTAGTACCGTCCCTGGTCAGTTAAGGACCGAGCCATGAGACTACAACTTAGAACGAGCCAGTACAACCGTACTTCTCGAATGGGTATAGACCTAGCTGATTAAATATCTGAGCGGAGGCAGTATCCTTGCATAGTAGGGGCTTGCCGGTGGGGGTGCACCACTGGTGGGTGCCTGGACGATAGTTAAGGGCCTTTCGGCAGGGGGTGTACCGCTGGTTGGTACCTGGGCAGAGATCGGGCATGCGATCAACATGAAGAAATGAAGACATGAAGAAAAGGACATGAAGATGAGAAGTTCAAGGATAGAGCAATTCTTTCCCTTACCCCGGGAACGCCAAAACTCCTCTCACTGCTAGGAAATGACGGCTAGAGTGCATGAGGGCTTAAGTTCATGGAGCGGGTACTGCCAAAGTGAGGTTATCGAAAGGCTTTGCCGTGACCATCCCATATAGAGGGATGTGAGCTCATTCAATGAGTACTTGCGGAGTACGGGTAAAGTGTACATCCACTGCAGTGTGAGTTAATCAATCTATTCGAATAGCCGTGCTCGCGGTTAATGAGCGACGTGACAAGTGTTTCCCGTGGCTAGACTCATAAATTTTAAAATGATGGGTGGGATTGCATAATGATTTTATGTGCTGGAAAACCAACTTCTCTATCTGGGAGAAGGGGGAAAACACCCCAGAAAACCATGACGAATCGGAGGTGGGAAGCTATCCTTGGGATCACAATGGATGGTGGACAGAACCGTCGCCGAGTTAATATACGATGGACCTAAAACCTGATCTGGCTAGATGTTAGGTTTGTAAAATGATTTGTGAAAATTGGCTTTGTGCAAATAAACCATAGCCATCCTTTGAATGACCCTATCATGTGCATCATTCCGTGTTGGCTTGCTGAGTACGTTGGGTACTCACCCTTGCTATACGCACAAACCTCCAGATGAAGGAGATGAGGAAGACCCGTACACATACTACTAGGAGGAATGAAGACAATGGAGCGCAACAGGTCTTAGTCCCCAGTCGTTGCCTGTGGCAATCGGCATGCTGCTGCCTTCCGTCTGCTATCTTATCTAATTTCTGTTCTCGGTTGTATCCGGACCGGTAGGTCCTATATGTATTGGATATTGCCTTCGGGCCTATTATTGTAATAATTTCGTTGTAAGACTATTCGTGCACTTTGCACCTGGTAATTTAGAACTGTATTCGTGGGTACCAAACTACTCGATCCAGGGATAAGGTACTATGAACACGAATGATTCCCGTCCTCAAAAACGGGGGTCTACACACGTCTCATGCGTTGGGACTTCGGCTCATGTGTTGGGCAAGTCACGGAGTACGGGTAAAGTGTACATCCACTGCAGTGTGAGTAAAATAATCTATTCGAATAGTCGTGCTCACGGATATGGAGCGGCGGGACAAGTTTTTCGCTTGGCTAGACTCTAAATTTTAAAATTGATGGGATGGGCATGCACGATGATTCTTATGTACCGGTGGATCAACTTCTCGGAAGGCGATAAGGGGTAGACCCCAGAAAATCATGACGATCCATTGGCGGGAAGCTATCCTTGGGATCACAATGGATGGTGGACAGAACCGTTGCTGATTAAATGAACTATGGAATTAAAACTTGATCAGTCTTAGGTCTTAGGCTTGTGAAAAGAACTGCAAAATTAGCTTTATGCAAAAGAACCATAGCCACTCCTTGATTATCCCCTATCATATGCATCGTTGTTATGGTGGCTTGCTGAGTACAGTTGGTGCTCACCCTTGCTATACGCACAAACATTCAGATGTGGGCGATGAAGACCCTGAAGATCCGTACGCATACTACCAGGAGGGTATGGAAGACGATGGCGCTCAGTAGGTCTTAGACTCCGGTCGTTGCCTGTGGCAATGGCGTGCCGCTGCCTTATCTACATTCTGCTTTTGTTTGTATTCCGGACCGTTCGGTCCTATGTTCTAGACAATGCCTTCAGGCGCTATATTTTAATATTCGCGTAAGGCGATGGATGTATCATGCACTTGATGATTCAACAATGTATTCGTGGGTACCAAACTACTCGATCCAGGGAAATGATACTATGAACACGATTGATTCCTGTTACCAAAACGGGGGTCTACAGAGCTGGTATCAGAGCGTGCGACTGTAGGATAAGAACAATGGCGCCCCACCCCCTTTATAGTTGGCAAAAGGGAGAAATCCCCATCTAGGATTATTTTGAAAATAAAAACATTATGTCTACAAAACAAAATGTGTTTTCCCTTATACTCTTGCCCCCTTTCTCTCTACAAAACTTATTTTACTCCCACTTCTCTCTAACTTTGGTTGTTGTAAAAAGAGATGTCGGGACAAGGACAGATCAGAGCCTGGGAGCTTGAGGTTCCACAAGAGGATGGATACGTTTCGTAGTTTCAGCAACTGATGTGGTGCCTGAGATACCTAGAATTACCCACTTACAGGAGCAGGAGGTTTGGTACCGAAGACCATCCCGAGTGGGAGGCTACCGTAGCGATCGAGTCCCGCATTGGTAGCGAGCCGCAGTTCTGCTTCAGGACACACTACCGGCGTGAGTCGATGGAGGCTGCACTTCAGGACTCTGCCCGTGAGGCATTCCTTCGTCTTAACGCCATCCATAGGGCTGAGTTGACAAGGACTGAGTTTTTGCATCACCCATATCGGGAGGAGGGCAACTCCGTCTGCACTGTGGAGGCTACCCCGTGCTGCTACAACCCCATGGTGACCCGTCTGTCCCGGTGGGCTGAGGCCGCAGACGACTGCTATGAGGAGGCACTACTGGAGATCGACGAGCAGTAGAGACGCATGAGCGAGCTTGAGGAGGAACACCACTCCTATGGCAGCAAGGTCGACTCGCTGAAGGCCCAGCTCCAGTCTACCAGCGCACAGTACGATCAGCTCTCAGACCGGTACATCGCTCGTGGTGAGGCCATGGTCACCCTTGAGGAACAGCTGAGGAAGAGCCAGAGGCAAGTCAGTCAGCTAGAGGAGCAGCTCCGTACAATCTCGATTACCACTACAGCTGCCTCTACTTCCACCACACCACCACCACCCCCTGCATCGACTCGCGACCACTACTACTTCCTCACTTTGTCGTGCCTGGAGACTTTCCACGCGTTACTGGAGGAGGTGGACATGCTGAGCACTGAGTTCGGACCCTACCCGGTGGATCCCGCCGCGACTCGCCCTACTGCCGCAGCGAGCCCACACCGATAGCCACGAGCACTTCCGAGCCTGGTTCCGGAGTGGAGATCCTGATACAGATCGACACCGACCTAGAGACTAAGTTAGATCCAAAGGAGGTCGAGAGAGAGCCCAGCATCACAGATCCGTCGGAGGAAAAGGCTCCTGCTTACCGCATCACCATTACGGGAGGACCCATCACTCGTAGGACTGCCCACAAGAGCACCCGATCCAGGGGCAAGAAGCCCAAGACGAACTCCGAGGCGACCACTTCTGAGTCGTGGGGACTTCGGTTCGCATCCACCAGGGACCACCCACTTCCTGCACCCAGTTTCTGCAGTTGGCTGGACGACTAGACGAGAGGTCTGCACCGGCTTTGGTCTTGCTTTGGATGGTTTTGGACAGCAAGGACCACACCCTTTCCCCCTCAGTAGTGGATGGCAGTAGTGCAATGTTAGCTTTTGTGTTGTGTTGTGGGACTGCATATGTGCAGTCTGTTGTATCTGCTGTTGATGTGTTGACTTAGGACCTATGTAATGTTCTATGGTATGTTATGAATGAGTTTATTCTACCGTGCTTGCCCCATAAAAGATCACCTTAACCAACCCAAAATAAAATGAGTAGGATCGAGACCTTAGTAGGTCAAGTCTCTTACTCATCTATGCTCTACAGATGGTTCACCGACGTCAAGCATCGGCCGCCAACGAGAACCCACCAGAGCCCAACCCCACCACTTTGGCTGAGGTCATGGCTGTACAGACCCAGTTGTTGCAGGCCATCGCCAACAATCAAGGAGGCCGTGGAAGCTCAAGCCTTGGCGAGTTTATGAGAGCCAAGCCACCCACCTTCGCTACGGCAGAGGAACCTATGGATGCGGAGGATTAGCTGCACATCATAGAGAAAAAGTTGACTCTTGTGCGTGTGCACAAAGCCAACAAAGTGATCTTTGCCGCAAACCAACTGGAAGGACCTGCTAGTGACTGGTGGGATACCTATAAGGAAACTCGAGCTGAGGATGTTGTGGAGCCACATGGGAAGAATTCACCGCCGCCTTTCGTGAGAACTTCATACCTGTGGCAGTGATGCGCATGAAGAAGAATGAGTTCAGGAGATTGCGTCAAGGAAACACCACTGTGCAAGAATACCTAAACCGGTTCACCCAGCTTGCCCGCTACGCAACCAACGACTTAGTGGATGAAGAAGAGAAGATCGACAAGTTCATCGAGGGACTGAATGATGAGTTGCGAGGGCATATGATTGGACAAGATCATACCAACTTCCAGAGCTTTATCAACAAGGTTGTGAGGCTGGAACATGACCAGAAGATGGTGGAGAACAACCGCAAGAGGAGACTCGCTATGGCCCGCCCACTTCAGGGAGCATCTCAGCGTCCTAAGGGAGCCACCCCATCTGGATGGAAACCAACCGTCGTGACAACCAGTCGTCCTACTGCACCCGACAATGTCAGCAGGCCAACTGCAACCCAATTCCGCACTCCGACACCTACCCTAGCCGCTCCAGTAAATAGGAATGTCAACTACTTCAACCGTGGAGAATTTGGGCACTACGCCAACAGCTGCCCCAAGCCACGCAGTACCCCTGTTCGTATCGGTGCCAATACAACGACTGTACGTGGAACTACTACCCCTACTGCTGGACGCGTTTTGTTCAGGACGCCGCAACCCAATGAGTCTGCTATCAGATTTTGTCGTGGACAAGTGAACCATGTGCACGCCGAAGAGGCACAGGAAGATCAGAGCCTACTGATGGGTATGTTTTCTATCAACTCTACCCCAATTAAAGTCGTATTTGATTCTAGAGCATCGCATTCATTCATATCATCAAAAATAAGCGAACAACACAACCTACACTAGGTGGAACTTAAGAGAACCATGTTAGTGCATTCAGCCGGGGGAGATATAACCATACCCCATGCTCGCATCAATGTGCCCATCTGATTAGGGACGTGGTATTTCTTTTGAACCTTATGGTACTACCGCCACAAACTCTTGATATCATACTGGGAATGGATTGGTTGACTAAGAACAAGGGAGTCATAGACTATGGCGGAAGGGAAGTCACTGTATCCACCCCATGGGGATCACCGATAAACAATAGCCATGGATCAAGATCCAATGCTATGTGAGAGAGCTGCGGGAGTATTTCTATGCTACCCATGAGTGGGATGTCAGTAGTGCAGGATTACCCGAACGTATTTCCTGAGGAATTACCCGGAATGCCCCTGACCGTGACATAGAATCTATCATTGACCTAATGTCTGGTACTGCCCCCATATCCGAGTGGCCGCTGGGAGAGCGAAGATTTTCTAAGGACCGAATACCCACACCTACTCAACAACCGGTAAGAAATCTCAGGGACAAGATTTATGTAAGGGGGTAGGTTTGTAACACCCTAAAAATTGAAGACTTAAAAATCAAAATTTAAAATTCAAAACTTACAAAAACTTTTGAATTGTTGAATCTTGTCATAATTATTTGCCTCTTATTCACGAGTTGTGTTGTGTGTTATAAATAAAAGATTTTTTTAAAAAGATGGAAAAGTTGAAAAGGTTTCAACCCTAAAAATTGCAAAATAAATATTAGAAATAAAAATTAAATACAATTGGGAAAAGCTAAGGTTGATAAAAAATTATTTTTGGATCAAAACTCTATTTTTGGAAAATACAAAAAATAAAAATATATTAAATTATAAATAAAAAGGATATTAACATATATATAATAATAATAAAGTAGGAAAAATATTAAAAATTTAAAATTTAATTAAATTTATTTTGGGGCCAAATTGTATTTTTAATTTAATTCGTGTAATGCAAAACAAATAAAAAAAAAAAAAAAGTAAATTAGGAAAAAGAAAAAGTGCATTATTCATTGACCGCCACATGTTCGACGTATGCCACCACCACCACCCGCGCGCCCGCGCCCTCGCGCCGCACGCCCGCATGCCCGCGTCACGCCCTCCTCCCCCACCTCCGTGCGCACGCTCGCGTTGCGCCACACGTCACGCCGTGCCGCCCGTCCCGCCCGCGCGCACGCCGCCTCGTCCGCGCGCGCGCGCGCTTGCCTTGCGCCGTGCTCCCGTCGCGCCGCGCCGCCCGCCCCGTCGCATCGCCGTCTCTCTCTCTTCCGACGCGCGCCTATAAATCCCCATCCCTCCTCTCTCCCTCCACACGCCATCCCCCACTCCCATTTCCTCCTCCCCGCGCCTGCCGTCGCCGTCCGCCGCCTCGTCGGTCCCTTTCCTTCCCACACCGAGAGCTCGCCGTCGCCCTTGCACCGCCGCGTCGCCACCCCACGCCGCCATCGGTAAGCCCTCCCCCTCCCCTCCACCCATGTGTCGGTGAGCAAAGGAAAAGAGAGAAAGAGAAGAAAGAAGAAGAGAAGGAGGGAAGAACGAGAGGAGGCGGAGGAAAGGAGGTAGAAGGAAGAAAGAGGAAAGAAAAGAAAGGAAAAGATGGAAAAAGAGAAAAATAAGGAAATAGGAAAAATATTTTTTAAAAAATATTTAGGAAGATTTGGGGTAAAAATATATTTTTCTGGAATAAAATTTCAGGCATATTTATAGGCTAAAAATTGAATAATATTAAGAGTTTAATTGTCGCATAAATTTAATTTAGAAATTAATTACAATCTAAATTGTTAATAAATATTGATTTTATCATACGAATTTCTTTCTAAAATTTAAATCTGAATTTCAAAGTTAAAATAGTGTCGAGCTTTAGGGTAATTTATTTTGAAATTAATTATTTTAAACCCCGGACTTGACGGTCCGATAAATTTGGATAAAATTTGGATTTTTCATTTTCTTTCCAGTATAATATTTTCAAAATTTTGATCAATATTTATTTTTCTAAATTAAAATAAACCAACTCAAATAAAGCAACCTCATAATAAATTAAATCGGTAAAATCGTGAAACTTCAAATGAATATAACTCGCTCGTTTTAACCCGGATTTTGTCAAAACTTGAACCTAATTCATCTAAAATCGTAGACTAGTTTTAGGAGTAGCTTTTACGATTTTATTTGGCATTTTGGTGATTTTATTTGAGTTCTAATGAATTCAATCGATTTGACCGCACCTTATTATAGAGTTTGAGGGAGCTGTTGAGTGCGTCGAGGATCCCGGTCAACAAGGTTGCGAACAAGGCAAGTCATCACTACCATTGAACATGTTGAACCCATTGCGAACTTATGTTTGTTTAAAATCAAATATGCATGCTATACACATATGAACTCCCATGCTTGTTATATGCTCTGGCTTGATATTGAATACTCATTTACTCTTTGTACCCTACAATATTGTGCGTTCGAAGTCATTCTTCGACAATGCTTAGCCTTGCTAATTTAGATTCATGCATGTTCATATTTATCAAATGCTATATGCTTGGGCAACTACCTTGGGATAGGTGGTTGACATACGACATGTGAAGACATGAGCACCACACTGCCATTGCAATGATGAAATGTTTTTGGATGAAAATTAAAAACCAAACAAATGTTTTAGACTAGGGCAGCTGGATGATTTGGGTGGATTCCGGTAAAGGCAAGTGTCGTCCCTGGTCAATTAAGGACCGAGCCATGAGATAAACATGAAATGAGCTAGTACAACCGTACTTCTCGAATGGGTATAGACCTAGCGGAGTAGATAGCCGAACGGAGGCGGTACCCCTGCATAGTGGTTTATTTGTGTGTGAGAATAGGCGGGAAGCCTACAGGTGGAACATTGGACTAAAATTTGATTTAATTAAAACTTAAAGAATGAGTGAGACTTTCCCTTCCCGGGAGCGCCAGAACTCCTCTCACTGCTAGAAACTGTGTACGGCTAGAGTGCATGAGGGCTCAAGTTCATGAAGCGGGTACTGCCAAATTGAGGTTATTGAAAGGCTTTGCCGTGACACGTCTCATGCGTTGGGACTTCGGCTCATGTGTTGGGCAAGTCACGGAGTACGGGTAAAGTATACATCTACTGCAGTGTGAGTAAAATAATCTATTCGAATAGCCGTGCTCGCGGATATGGAGCGGCGGGACAAGTTTTTCGCTTGGCTAGACTCTAAATTTTAAAATTGATGGGATGGGCATGCATGATGATTCTTATGTACCGGTGGATCAACTTCTCGGAAGGCGATAAGGGGTAGACCCCAGAAAATCATGACGATCCATTGGCGGGAAGCTATCCTTGGGATCACAATGGATGGTGGACAGAACCCTTGCTGATTAAATGAACTATGGAATTAAAACTTGATCAGTCTTAGGTCTTAGGCTTGTGAAAAGAATTGCAAAATTAGCTTTATGCAAAAGAACCACAGCCACTCCTTGATTATCCCCTATCATATGCATCGTTGTTATGGTGGCTTGTTGAGTATAGTTGGTGCTCACCCTTGCTATACGCACAAACATTCAGATGTGGGCGATGAAGACCCTGAAGATCCGTACGCATACTACCAGGAGGGTATGGAAGACGATGGCGCTCAGTAGGTCTTAGACTCCGGTCGTTGCCTGTGGCAATGGCGTGCCGCTGCCTTATCTCCGCTGCCTTATCTGCATTCTGCTTTTGTTTGTATTCCGGACCATTCGGTCTTATGTTCTAGACAGTGCCTTCGGCCGCTATATTGTAATATTCGTGTAAGGCGATGGATGTACCGTGCACTTGATGATTCAACAATGTATTAGTGGGTACCAAACTACTCGATCCAGGGAAATGGTACTATGAACACAATTGATTCTTGTTACAAAAACGGGGGTCTACATATTTATACCCAATTACAAAACATAGTCCTTGTCGGACACGACTCTTATCTCTAATACTACAAATTACGACAATTGCCTAAAACAAACTCTAACTGACGTAATTCACAAGGAAACTATACAAAATATCCTAATTAATATATACAATTGCCTTTTAATGACCTTATCCGTGTATGGCAATATCCATGAAGCATTTGAAATCAAATCCAATGATAATTTCCACGCCTTCGTGCCGAAATCGGTCACACCTGTCATCCTTATCGGAATCGTCTATGTCAAATATCACTGTCAGACTCGGTCTCAGCCGATACACCTTAGCCGATTCGGACTCAGCCGATGCGCACTCTGTCTCCAAGGATCACGCGGTTCTTCAATTCCGCTTCTGTTTCAGCTTCAAACTTAAGAATTGGCTTGCCAAATTTGGTCGTTAACAGGTATCCAACTTTGAAGGTCAAAAACCATAACTGGTTTCGAAGTGGTTCCCATACGGTTTTTAAAGGAAGACCAGAGGAGGCATGCCTTTCCTGCATGCTCTAGGACCCAAATTCCACTATCATTCTTGATCTGGGCTATGGTATTTCGTCTATACGAAATTGTAGCCATACCGTGAAAGAATTTGGTGTGTTCGTCTCCCAGCTTTATCCTGTTGACGGTATATCTATTCTTCCAATAGATATTTTTGCAATGTAACCAAGTCTGAAGTTGTTTTTAACTGCCTTTCTTAAGTTGGATTTTGGATTGTAAAGTCCTCTACTGTCCTCCAATGAATCTAAGAAACCGATGGCTGTATTACAATTATTGATGAGAAGTCTGAGGTAGGATATATTTTTACTCCAATTTTTTAAACTTGCCCTCAAAGCTTTGAATTTGCCTGAGATGTTTTTAGCTTTATCCAGCCGGCTTGGAGTAGAGGACTAGCAGTCTGTCACCGTATCCATGAAATCACATTGTTCGACCCAATAATTTTGAAAACGAAAAACCTTGGCCTTGGGGATGTCGGTGCTGATAGCAATCTTACAAGGGATGTGATCTGAGGTGATTCTTGCCAGAGGGATAACAGTGGTGTTAGGAAAGTTGAATGTCTAGTTTGTTGAGGTAAAGAACCAGTCCAGTTGTTCTAGCAATGGGTCAGCTTGCATGTTGCTCCAGGTGTAAGCTCTACCTTTTATATGTATCTCAACCAGACCAAGATGACCAATTGCTTCATTGGAAGTCAGAGTGTCCATAATATTGCCCCATGGTTTGTTTCTATTGCTAAGGGATCTATAAAAGTTGAAATCCCTAGAAAAATCCAGTTATCGCTATCTTCAATATCATGGCTTTTGAACCAAGAGATGAATTCCGAACAAATGGGTTCTTCACAGGGGCCATAAATAGTTATCATTTTCCAAGACTAAAGATTATGCGTAGAATTGAAGAGGATAGAAATACCAAAAGTCTGTTTATCAAAAACCAAACCTGAGAGAACACTGCTTTTCCAAATGATGAGAATGCCGCCTGAAGCACCCACTGATGGGACAAAATCAAAGCAATCAAAATGTTTAGGAGCTAATTTCCTGATGAAGGCTCTGTCAAAGTGCTCTCTCTTCGTTTCTTGAAGACATACTACTGCACAAGCACTCTCTTCAATTTTATTCCTGACAGCTTCCCATTTTTCCAGGGCATTAGTCCCACGGATATTCCAGCAAAGAATAAACCAATCCCGATTATTCATTGGGGTAAATAAGAAGAGAAATGCAATAGCTTGATATGGCCAGCATGATAAGGCAACAGGGGATACGAAGAATGCTCTCCAAACGAAGAAAAACAATCACAATCAGGAGGGCAAACTGATCAAGAAGAAAGGACCAGGGGTAAAGATAGTGAGGCAGCCGGGGATTAAACATAATCTGATAAATATTACAGCAGTCTTCAATACCCAAAAAGTTCCAAAAGTTATAGGAGAGCATAGATAACAGATTCGGTTTATTAATAGATAAGATAACTAAATTCAAGGGATCAGATCAGGTCGGCCGATGGAGTAGCAGGATTAACATTGACATCAATTTCATCAGGTGCTTGCATGAGAACATCGTCAGTGAGCTCCCTAGGAGACACCCCACAGCTGATACCCCACCCCTGCAGCACAGAAAGCTGAATTGGCCCTTCCTGCCCCGTGCTCTCATCAATCTGTATAACGGCAATCTTCCTTTTCTTGGAAGGGTTGGCATCAAGTTTAACTATTGGGCAGAAATAACCATTTGTATTAGCATTTCTTCTAGTGCTACGTCTGACGCTATTTTGCACTAGAGGAATGGGAGAATTGTTTACCGAAACTCTAGTGGGGAGAGCAAGGGTATTTTTACCAGATTGGAGCTTGTTTTTTTGGCTTTGTTGTCCATGGGCATCAGTAGGCGGCGTGGAGACATATGGCAGGTTTGAGCTGGTTGGTTGAGCAGCAGTTCCCTTCTTCAAACGGGCCTCTCTTAGAGCTTTGTCTACCATGGGCCAGAGCTAGAGAACGATGACATCGGGTGCTGGCTTCCATGGCACCAGCTATAGCCCCTGCGTCGGTTGAAATGCATGCTGCTCTTCAGGCTGAAACAAGCTTCTGCTGAGCACAACAGGGGCAACAGATGACTCACCAAACTCCCAAACTCTTTTTGGCAGATCCCCACTTCCATAGAAGGTAATGTTGGCACATATGCCCTAGATCACCTCAAAGCGCATCTGCTCCTCATTCAAAGCCTGGGAGGTAGCATCACTGGAAGAGGAGTTGTCTTGCTCCTCATTCAAGGCATTTGCGAGATCTTCCAAGGGAATGTCTGGCCGCTGAGCTCTTAAGTATTGCATTGAAGACCCTGAGAGGTCCAGGTCCATGTAGTGTTGGGGGAAGTGAGGGTGCTCGAGGATCTGCGGGTCCCAGGCTGGCCAACCGTCCCCTTCCACGTCAACCTCCATCTCATTGTTGGCCTGGGGTTGCTGTTGCTCCTGCTCTTGGTGCTAGTGATGAAAATGCTGCCATTGATCATGCGGTTCATCTCCCTGGTCGGGATCCCCACCCATAAATCCCAGGTGTCATCCCACACCCTGAAGCTCTTGTTCCCAGTTTGGCACTTGCGAATCGGGGCCAAGCACCACTGGACCATTCATAGGGTGCGGTTGTCCAACATGGGGGACCGGGTCTTCATCGGCCGGGAATTGGTCAGGAAACTGGCCATTGAGGATGAAGACTGGTACGGTCCAAGACCTTCCCGTGTCGTCAAACAAAGATCCACTTGAAACCACCAAACTACGTGGCACTCTGTCTGGGCTTAGAAGCAGCATGCGGACAAGAATCCTTGATTTGTTGGCATCACTGTGCCAATATAGCATGCGGCCAAAAGAAGCAACTGCCGCCTTGATGTAGGTGTCCTTTTGATAGTCCAAAGGGAAAGCTAAAAGCATGATCCAACAGGTTCTCGTATAGGTACACGATCTAGTGTTGATACCTTCGTCATCAAGCGGAGAGAGGTGGGCATCAACAATGTGAACCTATTGGTCTTCCTCAAGAAAGTTGCAGACATGATTGAGGGTCGGGCGCAACTGGTTGTCCTCTTGTGGCATTGGCTCCAGAGAAACTATAGCATATTCTTCATGCTCTCTCGGGGACTCGCCTCCTAGGGCAACTCTTCCCCTCACCGGACAACCCCAACCATGATCAACATGGAGGTCGCCGATGAGGAATGGCGTCGGATTCACTGGAAAGTTAACCATTTGAGAGATTTAGGAAGAGAAGTTGACGTCTGGCGATCGTGGGTCAGGGAGATTTCTTAGAAGCTTGGAAACATGATTTGGAGGATGAAGTTGCTGCGGAGAAAGGGGGTAGCGAGGGGATCTTGCTCTTGTTCATGGGGGTGGTTGGCGCGAGAAACGAGGGTGGCATCCATTGGTTTCTAGGAACCGACTTTTGGCGTCCAGAGTAGACTGGGCTTGACACGAGTCGCTCCACCGAGAGAATTGGTTTGAGCGGGTGCTGAGTTTGTTTTCAGTTGCCACACCAGACGAGGGATAGAGCGAGTACATGACAGACAACGTTTGAAAGTGTCACCAAAATTTGAGCAGCAACGACAGCGTATTCTCCTCGGGCATTTAATGTTGACATGACCTGGATTGAGACATGAGGAACAAAGCTGTAATACCGGGGATATGGATGTGGGAGAATGCACTATCAAAGTTTTTGAACCCACCAAATTTTTGCTTCGCACAACATCATTAATGCAAGTACGGCACTGAGAATTGGACGACCGTTTCAAGCAGGAGCGAAGAACTGGTTGAACTTTCTCTCTCTTGGAAAAGATAGTCGAATTTCTGAAAACCAGATTTCCAGAGTTCAAACAAGAATTAACATTAATGGGAACAGAAAAAGCATAGAAAGAAATGAACTCTTTTCTGATAGGATTCTTTATGGGAGAAGAGATCAAATTCTTTGCAAAGAAAACTTTCTTAGCCATCTTATGAGCTTTCTTTCTCGAGCTCTTTGAGACGACTTTGGTCCACTCTTTTTCTTGTTCAATCTCCCAGAGTCTTTTCTCATGCTCCCAGTGGGGAGTGCCATTGTTCCATAGATGAAAGTAGAAATCAAAGCAATCAGTGGTAACATGGCGAAGCTTATAGATGTGAAAACCAACTTGCTTAGAGAACACCGAGAAACGAAAATGATTGTTGCTCAGGAAAGTCACATGAAAATCACTTGCTTTACCCCCCAGACAGGATTGAAGGGCAAGGGCGACAGAATCCTCAGAAAGGCGAAAGAGATAGCGACGGAAAGTAACAAGCAGAAGGAATGATCCTGAAAGCGAAGGAAGAGGATGATATACCGGAGATCTGAAAAGCTGACGCACTTCCTGCTGAAAGGCCAGACCCCGATCGAAGTCCAGCTTGTTAGCCAAATATGTGGTAGATCCCATGGCCGGCAGCGTGGAGCTAAACGATCAGCCGAGCAGATCATCCTCAGCATCGACGGAGATGAAGGGGGCTAGGTGGTGGCTACGGCAGGCAAGGTTGGACGTGGGGTGGTGGCGAAGGAGCTCCATTACTTTCTGTTCTCTAATAGCGATGCAATATTAGCCACTTGTGAAAATATCTTCACTTAACAACAATACTATTGTAGAGTTAACAAGATAAAAATGTGGTGCAACAAAGGAGCCTGATTTCTTCCAGGTTTCTTGTGAATTGTAAGTATTTTCATCTGCTACATATGCAGAGCACTGAAGTCCTCCTCACCGTGGTTAATTAATTTCTTGGCACCCGGTGTATGCAGTTTTAGAGTTGTTCAGCTTGATCGCTGACATCCGTGCACATGCATGCTTTCTTTTTACGGTCTTCTTTTCTTTCTAGATTACAGATGGTTGATTTTGACCTGACATTCTTCATCAGGGTCGTCGATTGCACGCGAAATGGTCAGTTATACTCAGGTGATTGAAATTTCAGAGGTGTCATTTTTCACGAATGATCCAAACATATACTCTGATCCAAGTATTCATAATACATTCACGACTTGTAAGGGGTAGCATTGCTCAGCCAAAATCCACCACGGAAACTCTCATCTGAGCTCAAAACTGAGAAAATGAATGTACATGCAGTACAACTGCCAAAGTGTCTGAAGAAATATGCAGAGGAGCCCATCAATCATGTTGTCATATTGCAGGAAAAAGTAACACCCAATTGGTAATAGAGTGCTGAATTTGTTCTAAACTTATTTCTGAATTTGGTTTGAACTTCGCGCTGAATTTGGTTTGAACTAGTCCCTTGTTGATAAGAACTGAACAGCATAGTTCTGCCGATAAGCTTAGCAAATGTGTTAACGCGCATTTGATTGCGTACCAACTACAGTACTGCATGGTGCGTAGAGCAAGTGTCTTGTTCCAATCTGCCACTAAACATTCCCAGTTAAAACAAAGGGAATGCTAACAACGAATGTTGGGTGTTCAGGGAAAAAAAGAATGGCAGAATACTCCCTAAAAACAGCAAAATACTCGTGTAAAACTAGATAAACTGTCCTAAGTGTTTCTATTCAGACCAATGTGCGAATATTCATCGGCAATAAACACTTCTCCCCACCAATTAAACCTATAGATAAATTACAAAGCAATTCGAAGGCATAATCCGTTGTAGTCTAGCTGGTTAGGATACTCGGCTCTCACCCGAGAGACCCGGGTTCGAGTCCCGGCAACGGAATTATAATTTTTTAAATTTTTTTTGGAGTTTTCGTTAGCTTTGACGTTGAATTTGAGCTTTTGAAGCATACAAACGAAAGACATAGCAAAGGGCCCTAATACCTCTAAACATTCCATTAGACCGAAGGCAAAAGCACTTCTTTTGAGAGAGTATATGGCTCAATGCACAGCACAGAACAACTAAATCATATATTTGACATTTCCTATTGCATAGAGCGTAACATATGTTTTAAATGTCTAATAGTCGACAGTACAGATCATTAATTCTGTCTAATACAGCAAAGCTTATATACTGAATGGTTCAACAGATTCTGCATACACCATAGTCCATAATGCAAATAGGAATGCATGCATAATACAAAGTCAGAAGTGGCTGCTTTGTGCCAATACTTGTACTACTGTTTTGTGATAAGTCAGAAGCACCTTCAGACTTCAGACCACATTGTTTCTTAATTTCTTTTTCAGGCACTCTGTTAAAAGCAATAAGAGATGATAAATAGCAGACGGATTATTTACAGGCACCAAGTATGCAGAAAAACAAAATAATGGACACACTTGAACTTGTATGTACCTTTTCTTCAACACAAATTGCAGATCAGATCTTCCACTTACAAGGCAAGCTTTCTTGACTAGGAACATGCAAATTCTGCTCATTAGTATCGGATTCGCTCTCATCCACTGTGAGCCACCCGTAGCATGGTCGTCTTGCGCCACCAATTACTGTAGCTGTCTGGTCGACAAGCATGGGGTTGACCTCCTCAATTGTGGGTTCAGCCTCACCAGGTATCTCATGCACCTCCACGATTGGCATGTTACTTTCGAATTGCGCCTCCTCCATTGCTCCCTCCAATTGCTGCATTACCCACCAATTCCATTTAATAATTACACAAATATGCCACATGCTTAGTTGACTGGATAGATAGGAATAGGAAACACCACACACGAAATTTTCAGTTTAGAGCTGCAAATCAAACTGTTGCAGCACACAATTCAAATCAGGAGGACGTCATATTGAATCGTGGGCTCTGTTTGGTTCTTTGCCAAACTCAACCATACCAAAATATTGGTGTTGCCAAAAAATTTGTAACTTATTTGGTTAATGCAAAATTTTTTGGTTTGGTTGATTTTGGCAAGTCAATGGAGGAATACTCAACGGTAGCAACCAAACACCAGCCTAGCCACTCGTGACAAAAATTTTGTCAAGCAATCAAAACATGTACTCTGCCAAAATTTTGGCAATAGCCGATTCTTGCCATTGCCAAAAAAAGTTGGCAATGCTACAAATCGCATTAAACCAAACAGACATGTGTAATGTTTAGTTATTCAAATTATCAAATAAGGCAAGTCACATTGAGAATTTAGATGGCTTTGGCAGCAGTGGAAGAACCTGAAAAAGCAATGATAGGTCTGTAAAATGCAGACTCAACAGCCATTCATGTTCGCATCAGAGAAAAGGACATGTCCTGAGATGAAAAAATGGCTACAGCAAGTGCAGCTACAAAGTAGTATAAAAATATAAAACAGTCTCAGGATTTACTGTTCAGTTTCAGACACAATCAATTCACCTATATGGATATTCTTTTGTTGTGAATTCTTCTCTCCTATGTTATTCACTATAAAACATGCAATTTGATAATGTCCCTGAACAGATGAGGAAAGGTGTGACATCACTAGTCACGGTGAACTCCTAGGAGGTCTTGAAGAAATGCCAACATCCCTGATCCATAAGATAATTGGGAGGCACATTCTTCTATTCTAGCGTAAGCAAGTTATCTTGGACATATCAATCACGATTAGTCCACTTATGTAATTCTAAATCAGCCCTCCACATGTGTTAAATTGCCACAGTAGAGATGACATGGCAGGCAGGTCACACCGTGGATAATTTTAGCAAACCATATGTGTTTAAATTTGGGGGAAATGGGTAATGTACATTGCCCATTTCGCGGTATTACCATGTACACCATTAAAACTAGTAAATGAAACCAGTTTAAGGGGTAATTAAAACGATCTACTATTAGAAACTTGGCTTTAAAGAGATAAATGCAATACAATTGGGTGCAAAGTACAGTTCTTCCTCACATTTAAAGTGAGAAATAAGCAAATTTATCAAGTTGAGGCATTGGAAGATTTTCATTTTGAGAAACTTTCAGACCCAATTTCGGTGTAGCGGAAATATAAAATCTTGATGATTGTGCAATGTTACATATGTATTTAATAATCACACATGACAATGTTTTATAAAAGAAACTCTTTGATACCAAATATAGCTAGAACTATGAATGTAACAAGATGAGAGAGAGAGAGAGAGAGAGAGAGAGAGAGAGAGCAAAGCACCTGAGGCTGTTGGTCTTCCTGTTCCTGTTCGTCCTCCTGTTCCAGCGGCTGCAGTTGGAGCTGTTCCTCCTCCTCCTGCTTCTCGAAGAGCGCATCCTGCACAACGCGGTACGAGTCTGCCTCCAGGAACGGCCACCCGTCGTCCCCCTCGTACACCTGCTCACCCAACCCAAGAGAAAGAAATCGATAGATCGATCGATCGATCGATCAAACCAGGGGCCGGAAAGGCGCGATTTTACATATGGACACAAATCACTCGAGGAGCATCAAAGACGCAAGCAAACGTGCGTGATCTGCGGATGGATCATCGATTCCGCTCTTCTAGTTCTATCTGGACCGGAAAAAACCCTAAATGCTGGACGTCTCTCCTTCCTTCTTGTCGGTGCGGATGAACAATAAAAGGAGGAATTAGGGGAAGGTAGCTGACCTTGAGGAGCTTCTTGACCACCGAGCGGATGTCGGCGCGGGCGTAGCCCATCGGAGTGAAGTTGTCGATGGCGGCGTCCATCCGGTGAACCCTCTTCTTCGGGCGCCGGGGGGCCATTTTGTCCCTTACAACGGCGGGGCGATGGCGGCGGCGACGCTCCGGCGAACAAGAAGAAGAAGAGAAGAAGATGCACAGGGAAGGAGACGGCGGTGGGATGGAATATTAATGGGCGCCTAAAATGGAAAGGGCCAAAGCCCCAAAACGGGTAATCAAAAACCCCAATTCCGGAACCAACGTGTGCTATCAACTGCAGTACCATACCTAGCCATGAGTCCGCTACTCACTTTGTCACTCACGACAACAGCGTGTTCACACTCTTGCGTTTCTCTTGCTTCGTCTTCGTTTTTATTTTCATTACTGTACACACTCCGTGTATCCATATTACTATAAATGTTTTAATGGTAGGGATGGTATCCCGTCGTTAACTTATAGACCTTTGTTATATTTGTAATATATACGTCTCCTGTCAATTCTAAAAATTGACAATAAAAAAAATAACATACGAGATTCAAAATAGATGGGTAAAGAGACAAGATGTAAACAGGCGAAGACCCTCACTGATTTTTTATAGGCATATGTATGTCTCCTGTTGATTCTGAAAATTGACATAAAAAAGATAATGTACAAGATCCGAAATAGATGGATAAAGAGATAAGATTTAGACAGGTGAAGACCCTCTTAACTAAGAGGTAATACCTTACTCTTGTTGTTTTAGGGATTGAATTCATTGAGTATTGTATTGATCTGACAATCTAATTATGGATTATTATTGTTATCTGCTGCTATGTCCTCAGAGGGCTCTCTGATCATCTTATATAGGTTCGGAGGCAAGGTTACAAGGAGAAAAACCCAACCGAAAATAACATAAGTTTCCTTATCTATTTACATAACCATACTCAACTAGGACTATGGACTATGCCTTAGAAAAAAGGCAATACAATTCCTAAATCATAGTCTATTACAAATCAAGCAGATTGGCCCATCTCCTATTTTCAGTCGGATAAGCCAGTCATGAGGGTATATGATACCAGATAAGCCAGTCGTAAGGATATATGGTACCCATAATCTTCACAGTAGCCCTTCAGACCTTCACAGTCAAAAATAATCTTCTCTCAAATTTCTATTATGATAAAAAAACAAGCGCTTCGATATTGCTATTGAGGTTCTCGAGTAAAAGGGCTATGAAGGGCTAAAAAGTTTCAATGATAATTAATGATGATCCTATTTTCAGTCAGATAAGCCAGTCGTTAGGGTATATATGGTAGCCCTTGAAACCTTCAACAGTCAAAAATAATCTTCTCTCAAATTTATATGATAAAAAGCCAAGTGCTTCGATATTACTTCTCCAGTAAAAGGCTAACAAGGGCTGAAAAGTTTTACTGATGATAGATGATAATAATAATAATAATAATAATAATAAGAAACATTAGGGTGCATCGACTAGAATACGCCTAATTAAGTGTAGTCTTTGACTATGTGATTAGTTTAAATAAAATTAAACATATAGTCAAAGAGAAAACATAATTCAATCAGCCGAGTGGTTTTATAGAAAATTATGGCATACGTGACGCTAAAAATCTGAATGAACAATACTTAAAATGGATTTACCAACCGCTAATAAGTGACCAAAATATCAAACATAGTCAATGACATAGGTCTTAAAAAAACAAATACACATATATACGATCATATAAAAATGCAATATTATAGCTTTGGGCCGATTGTATTCTGAATTTCTGATTAACCAAATAGTGCCCCACTTTTACATAAAAGGTTTGCCACCTAAACACCTTCTGTTATACACTGTTTGCCACCTTCTATTAAATCATATTGCATTAATCCTAAATCCTAAACCCTAATCTCTTTTATTAAATCGTATTGCATTAACCATCAAAAAAGTCCATCATCTTATTGCATTAACCATAAAAAAAGGCCATAAAAAAGGTCAGATAGTAGCTTAACCATCAAAAAAGGCCATAAAAAAGTCAGATGGTAGAGAAACTGAGAAACAGAGAGAGAATTTTATAGGTATTGGGTTCTTTTTACATGTATATTGTGAAAACAAATATACTTAAATCCAAGTCCCTAAAAGACACGTAATGAACCACATCTGTAAAAACAATGATGTGCTGCAATCAATTAATGAACCACATCTGTAAAAACAATGATGTGCTCCAATCAATTAATGGGCTTCAGCCCAACAATGGCTTACCAATACCCTTACGCTACAGTATCATCTTCTCCACCTCTTCGTCTTCTCCAAAATTCACTTCCGCGCTCTTGTTCACAAACCGCCACCCACCTTAATTATTTAAAAGTGGATGCATTTATATACTAATTGTTCCAGATCTTAATTCACCTAAATAAATATTATCATTTTTTGATTCTAAAAATATTTCAGATGAGCTAAAATAATTTTTCTATAAATTTTACAAATTAAAGTATGTTTTATGTTAATTATTCTTTATATAAATTTCTAGGGATGTAAGTGTATATTTTAATTTACCATATTAAATATCATAGTTTTGTGAATCTACTGGAATTTGGTTCATCTAAAAAGGAGTTAAGATTAATTTTATATGAATTTTACGAGTTTGCATAGTTTTCAATTGGGCAATAATTGTTTTAGCTATATTCTTTTCATTTTCCAGAAATTTAGATACAGGAGTCCACAGGGCAGTGTCTGGTAGTTTTGAGGAAAAACCCCCTGGATTTCTTCAATTAGAACCCGAGGTCCTTAGCACGTGTTACAGTATATTTCATTAATAGTCATCCAAGTCTTAAGTTATTACAAAGTAGTGCTTGGTCCCACGTGTCGTGCTAGTCATATTTATAGAAAGAACCTTACAAGATTTAAACTTTCTCAAATAAAAAGCTATACACGCTAATGAAGCGGGGCCACCTGTCAGTGTGATGATGCGAGGAGGGCAGGGTAGAGGCGGTCCGGCGAGGTCGTCGTCAGCCTCGGCGGCGAACGACAGCGAGTTAGGCGTCACGGACAAAAAACAAAAGATGCGCCTTCTTCTTGTGCACCCAAAGGTGGTGGTCTTGTCGCCGGTGATGTCCGGAGTCGATGGTGGCAGTGGTGCAAGCGATAGCTGGGCTCGGGCTGCGGTTGCATATCAAGTTAGAGGATGGTTCTACCCAAAGGGATGCATGCATGCGAGTTCTTGGGTACCTAGGAGACTCACCAAACAGCTGGCAAAGGTTGGTGAGACTTGGTTGTCATCGGCGGCTTGCGAAACTCCTCGATGGCGGCGCTTCTCACCGGGAAGACGACGATAGCTCAATCCGGCCAAGAGACTACCAAATCAAACCATGCACGAGGTTAAGAACTACTAGAAGATAGTGTGGGTGCAAGGAATTGACTTGAGGCTCACTGGAAAAGAATAAATCAACTACGGCGGCGGTTGACCGGAGTTGAAGAAGACGATGCCGATCTCCATCTTCAGTGTACTAATCTCCGGGTTCTTGAGGGCTTTTGCAGAGGAGCTCGTGGGGTTGATGACGGCGAGAGGAATCGGCTTGGGGTGGTCTCGTCCGTCTTGCACGACAACGATGTCACAGGCGGCTATGTCCAGAGCGTGCTCCAGAGCGTTGTTGGCACGACGGCGTTCTTGACAATCTACTACATGAAACAGGGCGAGATTAGAGGAAATGAAATCGGCATTGAACGGAGGTTAAGGAACATCAAAGAGATGGAGATGGAAATGGCTCGACGGCGATCGACGTGGTCGATCTTCTCAGCGACCAGCGACGGAGATGAGGAGAAAAGAGGAGTAGATGGCTTTCTATCTCGGTTTGCTCGATTATGGAATGAAGAGGAAGGCCGTGCGATGCTGCCGATGAAGTAGAGGGTGAGCTCGGCGTAGCCACGTCCTCGGGCACGCGTCGAGCAAACTGAGTTCTAGGTCTCTCTTTCTCTCTCGACTTCTCGAGTCCTTGGCCAGTTAGGGGTGATGCACAGAGTGGAAGGAAGCCAAGGTGACTACCAAGTTGGTCTCAGTCGATGCAAACAAGGCTAAGGCGAGAGAGGTGGGTAAGAAAAAGAGTGAACACAGGATTTGGAGTGTTTTCAAAGATTTTCTCTATTATTTTTTTCTCTCTTTCTTTGTAATTCAATAGTTTAATATGTGGGATGATTAATTACGGTGGATTTTTTAGGTAGATTTAAGTACGTAGTTCCCATTTTGTTAAGTTTCACTCAAATTTTCATTATATTTTATTCTCAAAAATATAAAGAAAAGAAGCTATATATATAATTTTGTTTGAATTTTTAGGAGGTCAAAACTGATGAAATAAATTCTATAAAAATTATATTAATTCATGATAAATGAACTAGTATTCGAATAAATTATTTTAAATATACATTTTTATATGATTTAATGTATATTTTAATGAAGTATGATTTTGCCGATTGGGGTTTAGATTTAAATTAGATTTTGACTGCTTTGATGGATTTAATTGAGGGATAATTTGTAAATATAAAATTATGGTAAAATTCCAGTGAGTTTAAAATATTGAGTAGTATTTTCATGAATGTTTTCATGATTTTATCTTGCACCAATTATTTTTATAAATTTGCAAAGCTTAGTACTATACCTATGTTACTACTATGAAAATGCATTTAAGTATTTATAAAAATTGTATTTGTATTATTCTTGACATGAGATGATGTTAATGGGTTGAATTTCCATTTCACCATAGACATCTCCAAAAGATATTTGTATATTATAATATATGTGAGTAACCTTAAGTGACAATTAGGGTAAAATTATAATATATGTGAGTTAATGTCGTTATTAAATTTTATGTTAATGACATATGTCCATATGAATTTGTAAAATTAATTTATAGATTTTGACATAGGTCATGTTGTAATATTTAAGTTGTATGGATTTTAGGGAATGATTTTTGATATTTGATATTAGGTCCTTTGCTTTAATTGTTTGCTTCTGTTTACTATAATGCATAAAAAGCCTATTATGAAATGCATTTAAAATCCAAAACACACAAAGCACTCAAGTCATACCAAAGTACTCATGCAGATGCAAGCACACCTTTCTGAGTTGGTAAAGTGCATTTTTAGTTTGGTTGTAAGAAGAGGAATTTTCAAAAGGGACATTTCTATTTATTTGGACTAACATCAAAATTATTCCTAGTGAGCTATCAAGTTCACCTAGTTATTAAAAAATTGATTTTGGATAACTTCTAATCATTTAACGCCTTGGTGAAATTTTATTTTTAGGAATAAAAAAGTTTTAAAGTTTTACCCATCTATCATGGGCTCTCTAGCTAATTACACCTTATTTAAGTTTTACATTTTGAAAAATGTTGGTCATTAACTCGAAAACACATTTTTTATTATTTTTATTTTGTTGAAGTCAAATTTCAAAATTTGAAATTTGGGTACGTTACACTAAGAGACCTTAAAGTATCAATCCACATAACAAATTTAAGCAAAACAACCAATCCATGCAAACAAAATACCCTTCACACATTGCGTAACTCCCTATTTCAACCACCAAATAACACTTAAACTCCGTTAAACGAAGCGACCAAATCATTTGCAATCAGATAGTTAAGATAAAGATATTGAGAAAAAGTGTTGTTTCTATGATTACAACATGTCACCGTCTTAATAGGATGGGGGCACATTCCATCCGCTCGGCCGTCTCCTCTTTGAGAGCATCCCTCCACGGTGAGTATCCTGTTCCATTTCACGTCTCAAAGCAACTGGAGGCCTCGCTTGCTCAACATATGAGACCATCCATTATTCATCTTATGATTCAAAACAGCTGGAGGATTAGATTGCTCAACAGCTGACACTCCATTGTCCAATTCGTCATCCTCAGATTCACTATCAATAAGCCATCCATAGCATGGGCGCCTTGTTGAGGCAGTGTGTCTAACTGTACGGACAGGGAGTGGCACTGAAGTTATAGCATCAGGCAGCTCACCGGGCACTGCTGCTAGAGCTTTGGATGTCTCAGATGCAGCAGCTGGCACCTCAGCTTGTGAGGTTTGCACGCCATCCTCCGATAGCGGCTTGGCTGTAGTTGGTCCTCCTTTGTGCTGCTTAAACAAGGGAAGCCCAATGAAAAATTATGAGTTGTTTGCCAACCAACTTAACTAAACATCTTATAATAGGCAGTAACTTACAACATCACGAGTTAGAAAACGTAGTAAAGGTACTAAAATTGAGGCCATCAAGACAGACTAAAATTTAGTCGGTCTTTGGTAAGAAACTATTTATATATATAATGGTAAGAAACAAATACTTCATCAAAATAGTACCATACCAAAATTTTAGTAATACACATATGCATCCCAAAGTAAATTCGGGTACCAATCCAAACACATTTGTTGCATTTCACCCTACCAGATTTGGTAGTATCATGCCAAAGCTGTTGATCCATATAATTGCAAATGGTAAGCGCTCTTCGCTGAGTATGCTTCTACGAAGTTTTCAGGAAATTGGTTACTAAACCACCTAAGGTTGATGACTTACAGAAGAGTTATCCCCTAATCAAATATTTCGTGGAAATGGGCCCAGCTCTAATGGAGTCAAAGATTCTTATAAGACCTACCGAGGATGCTTGGACCATAATTGAGGTACTTTAGAACAATGTGGTTTCAGATGGAAGGGTAAATTTGTATTCGTTCAAATCCTTTTGAAGTTTGTCATTTCTTGGTATATGCATAGAACTATTAGTTTTGAAATCTGTTGCATCATACGTGAACTTTTTTACTTACCAATTGACTTCGGTCTGAGTTGAGGAATGTTGGCCCGAAATAATCATTCATTGTCAGCAATGAGTCATCTAAAAGCTATCCAAATATATTAGATACGCAAGTAATCCTATTAACTAAAAATGTTGGATACACCAATAATCCTGTTAAGAAAAAATGTTAGATACACAGACAATCCAATCCAGTTAACTAGAAATGTTACATCCACCAATAATTTTGAGAACTAAAAAATGTTAGGTACACCAGGTGATAGGAATAAAAGCACAACAATATGAACTAGAATTCTATAGAAGTAGCACTTGACATTGTTGTCAATGAAGCTGACGATCAAAAATAGAAATTATGGGGAGGGAATGGTATCAGCTTCGCCGCCCGCTCTCACAAACAATCCACCATAAAATTGAGACAAAATGGGCATAGGTGTTTTAGTGTTGTGTGAAACGTTTCAGCATTTTCTTATTTTTGATCTCTTATTGGTACAATCAAACAGAAAATGAGGTGGCCCTATATAGTGGCTGCCTGGATTGTGTACCATGACTCTCCCAACGTGTGACATGCCCCACGGCCAAGTCACTCCAGGCACTACTGCAACTAAAGATTCACTCTGGATAACATATAGTGAAGCCATGATGCTCACATTACCCAAATCGACGACACAAACATAGACCTACAAAATGAATAGCTATAGTGAGCTGAAGAACAGATATTACTTTGACTCAAACATATAAGCAAATAAAATTTCATAGAGAAACTACGAACGTAGGTGTCGGTGATATGGGCCCGAGGGTATGTCGAGGATGCGATATCTGAAGAAGGAAGACGCCTTCGCTCACCAAGGCGTACCAAAAATATGTCCTGGATGGCTCAAGCGGGTCCGGGCCACGGGCGGCCACGTGGCCACCCCAAGAGGGGCTTGGCTCGGGGGCTGCCCGGAGGCCACCGCTCTCCCAGACGGCAAGGTCCGGGATCACCCAGACCCCTCGTCCTTCACCCCGCACCTCTCCGAGAGAGGGGCGAGTTCAACCGCCAACTGCCAACTACCACATTTAATGTCTAGAGAGACGTTAGACGCCTGCCCCATCACATTTATTGCGATGTGAGGCGCGTCTGTCAGCCGCTCTCATCATTACCCTTTTTGCCCGTCCGAGAGATATGGGGTATAAAGTCTTTGACGGCGACCACGGTATGGCTGCACGGTCACTCCACGCACGCCTTCCTCCACGCTCCGTACAGTCGCATTAAACGCGTTGGGCGGGCGCGTGGGAGAGAGAATATGAGCGCTGGGGGTGTCAAGTCAATACCTCTCCAGGTGAAGGGCCACTGACTGATAGGCCCCACTGGAGTAGGTAGGTTGGCCCATCCTCACGTCAGCAGCATGGCGACCACGACGCCCGTTTTTCTCCACCAACTCCCATGACGCGGCAACAGGAACAAAGATAGGGGTAGCTTCTCCGACAAGACAGGGCAAGAACCGCTCCATCACGTGGAGCGGAGTAGAGAAAACAAGGACTACTGTGATGTCCCCTTACACTATAAAAGGAGGCCCAAGTCCATCATAAAAGAGGTTCCCTCCCCGGCTGATCCTAAACGATTCCAGAAGCGGATCTAAGGTTCTGCCATTGTTGGATACATTGGGCTTCGAGCATTCCATCTCAGTCATCGGCTCCAGCCTCCCCATGGAAGAACAACCACCCACATCTTGTAATCCATCCTCCACATATTACAAGAACAGGAGTAGGGTATTACGTCCCCCGGACGGCCCAAACCTGTATAATTCCTTTGTGTCCTTTGCGATTGTGATTTCCTTCCATCTTCCTACCTCCCATCTACCCCACGACGAGTTTGAGCCCTAATTCACCGCTCCCCTGTGCCGAACCAAAAAGGGGGTCCCTCGGACTCCCGCGTGTCGAGCACACGCATCGACAGCTGGCACGCCAGGTAGGGGAAACACACTGCATTTGGGTTTAAACTCCCATATTCCTTCCATCCCCCGCCGAAACCCCCTCTCCGGCCCCGTCCTCGCCATGGTCCACGGCCACGTCCTACGGTCCGCAGCAGGCTCACTCGCTACCCGCGAGTGTGACTTGGCCGAGAAGGCGGCCGAGGAGGTTGACACGGGCAGGTATAGCCCTAACTTTCGACACCTCCGCTCGGAAGAGGGAGGGCCTTTGTCCCCTTCACCCCCTCTGACTGCAGCGGCGGCGGCCGGGGCTGTGCCACCTCCTCTGCCCCCCGCTGAGACAGCGGGCGTGGGCGGAAGAGGCCAAGCATCCACGGGATCGCCCGACGCACTGCGGGATCGGGCTACGCCCGAGTGGACGTACGGCGAGCCGTGTCGGGCGATGTCCATCGTCGCCTGGAGTTTGGCACGCCTGAGGGCACCCTTCAGGCGGCGGAGGCGCTCTTGCGCCATCCCCCAGTCACACCGGGCGAGGGATCCAACGCCAAGCGTTGGTTTGACGACGTGGCGAAGCTGGTTAGCACAACCCAGTGTCAGTTGGCCGCTGACCTCGCTTCCTCTAGTCACCAACCGCACGGTTCACACACCGCGGTCAGCTCGTCCTCTCAACGACGAGCCCGAAGGGCAGCAGCTGCCGCGAGAGCAGAAGAGAGCCTCCCGGCTGCAGCCCTACCAGAGCGCCCCGGGATCTGCTATACACAGAACGGGACGCCGGACTCCGTATTGAGCAACGCCGTGATGAGCGTCGCATGGGGCGAGCTCAGGACTGCGCTTCCTCGTTAGGAGGCACAAGCGCTCGGCGAGCGGCCGCAGCGGCCCCGCCACGGGGAGAGCCCCTCAGGGGACGGCGAGCGGCTATGGTGGCCCAGCCGCAAGCAGGATATTCCACGGCACCCAAAATGGGCCTCCCAGCCCTCGTCGCCCCCTCCAGCCGGCAACGGCTGTCAGGCCTTCATCTCCAGCCTCCGCAATGTGCGCTGGCCTAACAAGTTTAGGTCGGCCCTCACGGAGAAGTACGACGGCTCGGTGAATCCCACCGAGTTCCTCCAGATTTACACCATGACCATTGAGGCTGTCGGAGGTGACGAGCTCGTCATGGCCAACTTCTTCCCCATGGCGCTCAAGGGCCAGGCCCACTCCTTGCTAATGAACCTGCCGGCCCAGTCGGTCACCTCGTGGGATGACTTGTGCCGACAGTTCACCTCTAACTTCCAGGGCACGTACCCGCGCCCGGGAGTAGAGGCTGACCTCCACATGGTCCGACGAGGAGAGGACGAGTCCCTGCGCAAATACATCCAGCGTTTTTGCCAGGTACACAACACTATACCGTCCATCGCTGACCATGCAGTGATCTTCGTCTTTCGGAGTGGCGCATGCCACGACGTTATGTTGGAGAAGATCGAGTCCAAGGCCCCCCGGACCACCACCGAGCTCTTCGAGCTTGCTGACCGGGTGGCCCGCAAGAAAGAGGCTCGGGTTTGGAATCCTAGGAATCTTGCCCCAGCCTCCACCAACGCTGCCCCCTCCACGTCCCGATAGGAACGACGCGAGCGGTGGTGGAAGCGCAGGCCGTCGTGCGGTGGCGAGGAAGGCCACGTCCTCGCCGCTGACGGTGCCGAGAAGCCCTCGCGGAAGGGCAAGCCCGTGGGCAACCGCAGGCGCTTCCCGGACCCTCGCCCCCAGGGCCAGGATGGGGACAAGTGGTGCATGGTGCACCAAACCTCCCACCACGACCTCTCCGAGTGCCGCTCGGTCAAGAACTTGGCCGAGCGGGTACAAAGGTGCGAGCAGGAGAGGAGGGAGAAGGAGAAGGAAGCCCGCCGTAAGGGTAAGGCCCCGGCGGAACGCTCGGATAACCGACGAGAAGAGGCCAAGAGTGCGGCCCCTGTCGGAGACGAGGATGATGATCTGGGCTACCAGGACCCCAAGCACGTCGTCGCCACCATCGACGGAGGGGCAGGTGCCTAGGTGTCCCGTCGGAGCCTCAAGACCATGAGGCGTGAGCTCCTCGCGGCTGTGCCGTCCCATGAGGCGGCCCGAAAGTCGCGCTGGGCGGAGGTGCCAATCACCTTCGACCAGACAGATCACCCTGGGAGCATCGCACGTAGTGGCCACTTGGCCCTCGTGACCTCCCCCACCATTTGCAATGTCAAGGTCGCCCGAGTCTTGATTGACGGGGGTGCGGCCCTCAATATATTATCTCCGAAGGTCTTTGATGCGATCAAGGCCCCAGGGATGGTGCTCGGGCCATCTTACCCCATCATCGGGGTGACGCCCGGGAAGGTGTGGCCCCTTGAGCAGATCGCGTTGCCGGTCACATTTGGGAGGCCCGCCAATTTCCGCACTGAGCGGATTGACTTCGATGTGGCGGACCTCAATCCGCCCTACAACGCCGTGCTCGAGAGGCCGGCGCTGGTGAAGTTCATGGCGGCCACCCATTATGGCTACCGACAGCTCAAGATGCCGGGCCCCGGAGGCCCCATCACTCCATGCCGACGTTAAGACCGCGCTAGATTGCGTGGAGGCGCGCGCGGATGATATTGCGGCGGCCGACCGATGAGGTGGTAATCAAGTCCATCCAGTTGGGCGACGACCCGTCCAAGACCGCCAAGATTGGCGGCAACTTGGACCCCAAATAGGAAGACGCGCTCATCTCCTTCCTATGGGCGAACGCCGACGTGTTTGCTTGGAAGCCATCGGATATGCCCGGAGTCCCCAGGGAGGTGATTGAGCACCGACTTGCAGTGCGGCCGGATGCACGACCGGTCCGACAGAAGGTGAGGCGACAGGCCCCGGAGCGGCAGGCGTTCATCCGAGAAGAGGTGGCACGGCTCCAGGAGGCCGGCTTCATCCGGGAATTGCTGCATCCGGAGTGGTTGGCCAACCCGGTGGTCGTCCCGAAGGCCAACCATAAGCTGCGCATGTGCATCGACTACACCGACCTCAACAAGGCATGCCCTAAAGACCCTTATCCTCTGCCTCGAATAGACCAGATAGTCGACTCCACTGCAGGGTGCGACCTTTTATGTTTCCTAGATGCATACTCTGGTTATCATCAGTTCCGCATGGCTATAGAGGATGAGGAGAAAACTGCATTTATTACCCCTGTGGGTACCTTTTGCTACATGTCTATGCCTTTCGGTTTAAAGAATACCATGTCTACTTTCCAATGTGGTGTCTGCATCACGCTGAAAGACCAAATAAGGCGCAATGTTGAGGCTTATGTCGATGATCTCGTGCTCAAGTCCCGGGATCAAAAGACTTTGCTCCCGGACCTGGCCGAGACATTTGATAACCTTCGGTCCTCCCGCATGAAGCTGAACCCAGAGAAATGCGTGTTCGGGGTACCGGCAGGCAAACTTTTGGGATTTTTGGTCTCTGCCCGAGGCATCGAGGCCAACCCTGCAAAAATAAAGGCAATAGAGGAGATGCGCCCCCCTAGGAAGCTCAGGGATATATAGAAAATTACTGGTTGTGTAGCTGCCCTGAGCCGTTTTATATCAAGGCTAGGAGAGCGGGCGCTCCCTCTATTTAAGCTGCTAAAGCGAACCGGCCCTTTCACTTGGACGGACGAAGCAGAGAAAGCCTTGAGCGAGCTCAAGCGTTATCTCTCCTCGCCACCCATATTGGTGGCGCGCAAGAAGGAGAACCCCTCCTTTTATATTTGGCGGCAACTCCCCAAGTGATCAGTGCAGCGTTGGTTGTGGAGCGCGATGATGAGCCAGTCTCTCAGACGCCCCCAGCCCCACCACACCCGGAGGCAGGAGACCTTGGATCGGTGTTGGCTGAGGAAGCACCCGAAGCCGGAGGCGACCCTTGGCCCCCCGAGCTTCAGGGAGCCACCTAGCCTCCTAGTCCGGGGGCTCCCGAGGCCCCTTCCATGCAGAGCGGCCCTCAGGGCCCCAGGGAAGGCGATGGCCCGGCAGCCCCGGACACTGAGGTAGCCCGCCCCGGTGCACCCGAACCTGTCGCCCCTAGTAAAGTAGCTAAGGCCCGCACCAAGGTGCAGCGGCCGGTCTACTTTATCAGCGAGGCGCTACGGGACGCAAAGACACGTTACTCGTAGGCCCAAAAAATGCTATACACAGTGCTCGCGGCTTCTTGGAAGCTGCGCCACTACTTCCAAGCGCATCGGGTAATGGTAGTCACGTCCTACCCTCTCGGGCAGATCTTGCATAACCGAGAGGGCACGGGACGGGTAGTCAAGTGGGCTATCGTATTGTCAGAGTTTGACCTGCATTTCGAAGCCCGTCACGCAATCAAGAGCCAGGCCTTGGCCGATTTCGTGGCAGAATGGACGCCAGCGGCCGATAACGATCAGCCCCCGGGTGAACCCGAGAGTGCGGAGGATCGCGGCCAATGGACCATGCATTGGGTGATGAACTTTGACGGTTCACTCACCTTACAGGGGGCCGGGGCAGGCGTTGCGTTAACCTCCCCGACGGGCGATGTACTCCGATACATCGTTCGGCTTGACTTCCGGGCAACCAACAACATGGCCGAGTACGAAGGACTTCTAGCGGGGTTGCGAGCGGCGGTAGGCATGGGCATCCGCCGTCTGCTAGTCCTCGATGACTCCCAACTGGTCGTGAACCAAGTTTCCAAGGAGTACCAATGCACCGATCCCCACATGGAAGCATATGTCAAGGAAGTACGGCGTATGGAGCGCCATTTCGATGGCCTCGAGCTACACCATATTCCTAGAAGAGACAATACCCTGGCGGACGAGCTATCTAGGATCGCGTCCGCGCGAGCTCCAGCCTCGCCAGGTGCATTCGAAGAAAGACTCTCAGAGTCGTCGGTGTGCCCCGAATCGCCCCAAGGGCAGGAATCGGCCGGTCCCGACGCCTCGGACTTGGCGGGTCAGCCACAGCCTGGTCCTGCTGGGACCGACATCACGCGCCAGGTGGTTTGGATTTCGGAAATCCAGGCGTATCTACAAGACGTGTCATTGCCCGAGCAACGCGAGAAAAGCGAGCGCATTGCTCACACCTCCAGAACGTACGTGTTGGTGGAAGGGACACTCTACCGACGTGGTGCCAATGGAGTGCTCATGAAATGCATCGCTCGGGAACAGGATCTCGAGCTCTTAGCCGAGATCCACAAGGGAGAATGTGGAGCGCACTCAGCCTCCTGAACCTTGGTGGGAAAAGCATTCCGCCAAGGGTTTTACTGGCCCACTGCGCTGGAGGATGCAACAGACCTCGTGCGGCGGTGCCGGGCATGCAAATTCCACGCCAAGCAGACGCACCTGCCAGCTCAGGCACTTCAGACCATCCCGCTCTCGTGGCCATTCGCGGTCTGGGGGCTGGACATCCTGGGCCCGTTCAAGCAGGCACGGGGCGGCTGCAAACTTCTATATGTCGCCATCGACAAATTTACCAAGTGGCCCGAGGCCTATCCAGTCAGCGTCATCGACAAGCATTTGACTGTGCGGTTCATGAGAGGCATCACGTCAAGATTCGGGGTCCCCAACAGGCTCATCATCGACAACAGCACCCAGTTCACGAGTGAGCTGTTTGGCGAGTATTGCGATGATATGGGCATCAAGCTATGCTTCGCCTCGCCCGCCCACCCCCAAAGCAACGGTCAGGCCGAGCGTGCAAACGCAGAAATATTGAAAGGCCTCAAGACGAAGACCTACAACGTCCTCAAGAAGCATGGGGATTCGTGGACTGATGAGCTGCCTGCGGTCCTTTGGGCCAACCGGACAACACCGAGCCGTGCCACCGGGGAAACACCATTCTTCTTGGTGTATGGAGCCGAGGCGATCTTGCCTTCCGAGCTCACCCTAGGATCGCCCCTAGCCACATTATACACTGAAGCAGATCAAGAACAACTGTGTCGCGATGACCTAGACTACCTAGAAGAAAGACGGCGCCGTGCAACACTTCACGCGACCCGTTATCAGCAGAGCCTCCGCCGCTACCATCAACACAAAGTTAGCCCTCGAACACTGCAAATCAATAATCTCATTCTGTGGCGCGTGCAAACGCGTGCGGGGCTGAGCAAGTTATCCCCGATGTGGGAGGGGCCATACAAAGTTATCGGCACCCTACGTCCGGGAGCAGTTCACCTAGCCACAGAGGACGGCACTCCGCTGCCGAACCCGTGGAACATTTCCCACCTGCGCAAGTTCTACCCATAAGCCGCATGGTGTGCTGAAACATATATGAAAGTTCATTCACTGCCTCCAGTGGCATGAACAATGAGTTTGCCGTTCACACTCTTTATGATTTTTCCTTACAAAATATATGTTTGCAGTATGTTTTTCCCCATGTACCGGAACATGTACTGCGGATGCTGGTTCCCGGTGGTCTTTTGGCCTTTCTCGCCTTAGCCTGAGAGCGCTAAGGGCGTCGAGGGTGGAGCGACGCTGCATATTATCACGCCTGGGGGTAGTCAACGCTTGGGGGCTCGGGTGTGTATTGTCATGCCTGTCCCGAACCCCTCGTTGCTACTGCCCTCGCTGGCCTTTTATGCCCTCGCTTCTACCCGGAACCCCGACGAAGGCACCAGTCACCGGCCGATGCACGCTGCCTAAGCCTGGACTAGCTTCCAGTTACATGGGATGAATCATGGCAGGAAACCATACTGCCCATATTCCTACAATGACTAAGCTAACTAAAGGTTGAACTACCGTTGCAGGGAAGCAAACAGGCAGGGGCTCGGGCCAACTAACCGCCACTGCGTGTGCGCTAGGTTGGCCGGGGGCTCCCAATATACATACATATATACATACATACATACACACACACACACACATATATATATATATAGATAAATCATTACGAATCATCGTCTGCAGAGCCAAAGAGGCGGCTACATATATGTAATCATCGTTGCAGAGACAGGCCACGACGGGCTGCTACAATATGAGTCCAATATGATAAAGGCAAGTGCACTGATATTATAAACAATATTGCATTGTTTTTTACAAATACAGATAAAGGCAAAAAAGGCGGAGGAGTCCTAGGCGGCTGGTGGGTCGCTGGGGGCGTTCTCCGGGCTATCTTCGTCCGGCGGGTCTTCGCGGAAGGCGAGCTGGAATGCTGCCGGAGTGCCGTCAAAGCCAATCATAATGGAATCGATGGCATCCTTGACGTGGCACCGAGCGGCCTCCTCGGTGCCCTCGGGGAAGTCCTCGGTGGGGATGTAGGGGTTGAAGCCGGGGTCGCGGGCTTGGTAGCTCGCCAGGATGAGCGTTGCGACCTGGCGGGACAAGTCGTATGACGACTCCTTCGCCACCTCGTCGACCTCCTATAGCACCCTCTTGATCCCCTCGGCCAACTCGTCTATGTGCGTGGCCAATCCCCCCAAGGTAGGAATGGCGGCACGGGGGCGAATGACCCCCACCTCACAGGCCGCCTCCCGAAGGTGATCGACGGACGAGGCCACGGTCCAGAACCCTAAGCCCAGGGTGTGCTCCAGCTTCGTGATTCGTCGGCGCGCCTCCTCCAAGTCTGGCGCCGCGTCGCTGGAGCGAGGGGCCGGCTGGGGCTCCCGTGCCAGCGCCTCCACGTCGCCAACCGCCTGCTCCCGGGCGGCGAGGTGCCGCTCCTACCGCTCCAGCTCATCCTGCCGTCGGCACGAGGTGGCTGCGAGCTGCTGCTCGCGCTCCCAGACGGCCTTCAGGCACCGGGAGATCTCCCCCTAGGCCTCTAGCACCGCCGCCTCACGCCCCTCCACGGCGGCCTCACGCTCGGCAATGGCCTTTTACTGGGCCGCCACGTTCGCCTCTCGCGCGGCGGAGTCCTCCTCGGCCCTGGCCACAGCGACCTCCCGGTCCTCGACCGCCCGCCGCGCCGCCTCTAGAGCCTTTCCGTGCTCTGCTAGGCCATCCTCGTGGGCCTGGAGCTCGACGTCGGTGCTGGCGGCGGCGGCTTCAGCATCGCGCAGGGCGCGCTCACGCCGGTCGAGCTCCTGGGCACGCTCGTTGAGGTCGCGGATGAACCCCTCGGCGGTGGTGCGGACCCTCTCCTCTGTGGCGGCGGTGACCTGCTTGCGGAAGTCGGCGGCATGCCGCTCAACGACGGTGCCCTCGAACACCTGGTTGAGTTCCACCCGGCGCCGCTCGATGTCCGCCAGCTCCCGCTTCCGGACGAGGCCCTCCACCCTCGCCATGGCCACCAGCTCCCGGCGGCCTTCGTCGACATCGGCCTCCCGCCGCGCCACCGCGACCTCCCTGGCAGCCAAGGTCTGGACTTGGGCCCGAAGCCCCTCCAGGGAGACTGTGTTGGCCTCCTCCAGCGCCCTGGACATGATCATCCTCGCCCGCTCCTGCGATCGGACGAGGGGCTCGGTGTCCAAGGCGACCACGAACCCGGACCGAGCACCCCTGGATTCGGAGTCGAAGCTTGAGCCGAGGTCGACCACCTGCGTGGGGCGGGAAGCCGAAGGCGCCCCCCGGCCGGAGCCGCCCGCCGCTGCTTCGCCCGCCGGCGCTGCCCCGCCCTCCGGTGAGGCTGCTTGCGGCGTCGGAGGATCGCGGTGGGCCAGCGCCGGCAGTACTGCTGTTGGCCGGCGTGCCAACGACGCTGAAGGGCGTGGCGCGGGTGACGGCTGTCATGGTGGCGGCGATGGTTGCCACGGTGGAGACCCCTGGGGCTGCTCTCCGCTGCCCGCTGCCGCCTCCTCTGCGTCGAGGCCAACTTGCCCCGAATCCGTCGCCAGCGGGGGCCCCCCAGCTTGCTCCTCGCAGGCGATCGGCGCCCGGCATGCAGGTGGGCCCCCTTCGGGCCGCACCGGACCCGAGCCCGAACCCATAGGGGTGACCTGGACCGGAGGGCTCCACCACCCGGGCCTCTCTGCGCCTCTCCGCCGAGCTAGAGCGAAGCCGCCCTTGGGTATAACCCTGGGGCGAAAATGCTGGTGCTCGCGGCTGGGAGCAGAAATAAACACAGTAAAGGATCAAAACACAAAACAAAAACACAAGGCTCACAGGGCATGAATGCATCTACAAGGCGTTACCTGCGGGCAGCGTTGAAGCTCCAGGAAACCCGGGAGATGGCCCGCTTCTTCTTCGCGGGGCCGCCTGAGGGGCTCGGTCGGGCAGTCGCTCGCAGCCTCCATCGCTGCTGGAGCGCCACGGCCGGCCCTCGCCAACGGAGCGGTCACCGTGGGCGTGCTCCCAGCCTCCGCCGTCGTCATCGTCGCCGTCGTTGTGGCTGTTCTGGCCCCCGACGGAGTGGCCCCTGGGGCCGGGCCCGCCGCTTGCGGGCCTCCAGACCTACGAGGAGGAGCGGTGCGCTCTGCGCCGCCGCCGTGTGGTGGTGATGGGGGAGGTGCGGGGTCGTGCTCCGGCCTCTTCCTCTTCCCCTTTGGGTCCGGGGCCCACGATTCGCTCGCCGGACCCCGGCGCCCGGCCGCCCAATAGGCACAGTCGTTGGCGTCGTCGTAGTCGTTGTCCCCACCCCCGGGTAACGCTCGCGCTGCTGACAACGAGCCCACGCCGTCGCCCACCACCTACAGCGCATGCAGGATCTCCGGCGTGCCGAATCCTGGCACAGCGGCACCAACCCGGGCGGGAGCTGCGTCAGGTCCATCGCCGTGACGCCAAGGGTACGGCGGACCAGGATCGCGAGGTCGTTCTCGTCCCAGTTGAAGGTGGCGCCCACATGGGTCCGCATGTCGTCGTTGAAGCCCGTGTACATGTGGGCGGGGCGCGGCCTCTCCTGCAGCGGCGCGATGCGCCTCATCTGGAAATCCTGGAAGACGGCGTGGCTGGACAGGCCCCCCCTTCGGAGGTAGCTGATTCGCTCCAGCACTCCATCTAGCTCCCTCCCGGCTCACGGCTGCGCCCCCAGTTCCTTTGGTTCACTGGGATCCCCGTCGGAAGGGAAAGGCGGGGGTGGTCCCCCAGGCTGGTGTAGAACCCGATGAAGGGTTACGCGGAGGCTACGCTAGCCGAAAACAAAAACTTTTTACCGCGCAAACCAGGAACACTTGCAAGTAAGGGCCGATAGATCGTTACCGATTGGAGTAGAGTGCAGCGGAATAGCCAATCAGGGCAATCCGATCCGAAACAGTGTAGCCGATTCCCGGAGACAGCCGATTCGCCAATCAGCCGATTCGAGTCGTCCGGCCGCGTTCTCACGCCTCGCTCCGATGCGCCCGACCGCAGCCGATTCCACCACAGCCGATCGCTCCGATTGCAGCCGATCCGAAGCCGATCAACAGCGCGCAACGTAGCAGCGCCTCTACCGGTATCCACACGTCCGGGGACAGAACGCCGAACACCCGTGTGCTAGCACGCGATGCAAGGCTAGGGTTTGGCTCGAAAGTGGGGAGGGTTTCCGTGGAGATTGATCTCGGCGACTTTTGTTGCGGATTCGATTCAACACGATACAGAAACTCTCCACCCCTCGCCCCTTTATATAGAGTTGGCCGACTGGGACTAGTGGCTGATCAGGACTCTATTTTGAATCGGATCTCATCCGTATCTCATAGAGTTGGCCGCCCACACGTCGAAAGCCCATAGGACTCTATCCGATCGGATCCCTATCCGATCCAGTCGTATCCGAGTCCAACTCGAATATCTATTCTATCCCCTTAAGCGTGTGACCCAGTAGGTTCAGGTATACTCGGTTTCGGCTATAGTCTAACTTAGCCGATCGTCGGCTCGAGTCCAACTCAGCCGACCGTCAACACGGCGCCTAGCAGCACATATTGACACCATAGTATACAAGAATAATATCGGCTCGAACCTGTAATGTGTACACAAATCCCTTTGCCTCACGATACCGGTTAAGCTATAGGCAAGATGTGTGCCATCCCTTCAATAGCTTAACCATTCACTCGAACCGTATTGGATTATCTGTCTGTTGATTGACTCCTCAATCAACTTAGCATGGCCATGCATTTCCATAATCCATTATCTCGAGGGGCCCAGAGATATCTCTCCAAAGGAGGGGCAAATTCCATCTTGATCACTCACATCCCACTCCATGTTTCATAGCAAACCCGAAAACTACCTTTATAACTACCCAGTTACGGAATAGTGTTTGGTAGTCCCAAAGTAGGCTACTACACATGTTGGAATCCATGGTAATCTCAGGTCTAAGGACTTTGTACCAACACTACCTGAGACCAACTAATGGCACATTAATTCCTGTAGTGTCTCATGGTGGGTCTATCAAACAATGTGTTCTCCAACACATATGTCCATGTTTATTGATTTGGTATCTCCATACCCATGATCTATGAGACATGATCATCAATCAATAAACATGCCAATCTTAGAATCATATTTGTTCCAACAATATGACATATGATCAGGGATCGTTTAGAAATAGATTCATACATAAAGAGTCTCATAAATAAGTCACGTACTTATTGATCAATACAAGATGTCTATTTCATGGAACTGAATAACACTTTATTCATTTATACATAAACATTGACGTGATATCCAACATCTCCATGTTGCCTCTAGGGCATATCACTAACACCCGAAGGCCCTCCAGTTCTCCCACCGGGAGCGGGGGTGGATGTCGATGAAGGGGGTGCCGACGGTCCTGTCGTTGCGTGGCTGGATCGTGACATATCCAACTGCGCCGGGGGAGCCCGCCCGGCACACACGGAAGAACTGCTGGAAAAGATGCAGGGAGGGCATCACCCCCACGAACATCTCGCAGGTGTAGGCGAAGATGGCGAGGTAGAAGACGGCGTTGGGGGTGAGGTGGTGCAGCTGGAGGTCGTAGAACTCCAGCGCGTCAAGGAAGAATCGAGAGAAGGGCGGCACCAGCCCGACCATGGTGAAAGAGGCGAAGAACACCATCTTCGTGGGGGGCCGCTCCTCCGGAATGTCGCCGCCGTTGCGTGTGCCACGCGGCAAGTACTTGTTGAAGAGGCTTCAGGCCTCCGCAGTGCGAACCAGTGACTTTGGGAGCACGCTCCCCGACTCCAAAGGCGAGTCACGAGGCATCTCCAAGGCAGGCGCTGGAGTGCGAAAAAGGAAGCCGGTGGCGGAGAAAAAGGAGGCAAAGAGGCAAGAGCGCTGGGAGGATGAAAGGCAATGGCTGTGAAAAGCGTAAAAACTGATCCCCCCTCTCGCGGATCTGCTTTTATAAGCTACCGCGGCCCCCTCGAGTTCTACGGCATTAATTTCGTCCCACTACCACGCGACGCGCCTCCTCGGCTCCGCGCCCCTTCGTTGTTTTGCGTCCCTTTGGTTCCCGCGCCACTGGGGGTTCGCGCCGCCTAGGGTTTCGTGTCTGCCAGGCGCACTACACGGACGGAGAGAGCTAGGCAGTTTGATGGGCCCCCGCGTGCTTGGCCCAAATAACGCGCCCCCCGTCTGGAGAGGCTTAATCAAGCGCGACGTCAGTTGCCGCGCGTCGGCCTCCTACTACGGCGCGGCACATCCAGTACCCGGGCCCACACACTCAAGAATATGGTGCTAACCGCGCCAGAACCCGACTTCGGTCCCGGTCAACACCGGGGGCTATTGTCGGTGATATGGCCCCGGGGGTATGTCGAGGATGCGATATCTGAAGAAGGAAGACGCCTTCGCTCACCAAGGTGTGCCAAAAATATGTCCTGGATGGCTCAAGCAGGTCCGGGCCACGGGCGGCCACGTGGCCACCCCAAGAGGGGCTTGGCTCGGGGGCTGCCCGGAGGCCACCGCTCTCCGAGACGGCAAGGTCCGGGATCACCCGGACCCCCCGTCCTTCACCCCGCACCTCTCCGAGAGAGGGGAGAGTTCAACCGCCAACTGCCAACTACCATATTTAATGTCTAGAGAGAGGTTAGACGCCTGCCCCGTCGCATTTATTACGATGTGAGGCGCGTCTGTCAGCCGCTCTCATCATCACCCTTTTTGCCCGTTTGAGAGATATGGGGTATAAAGTCTTTGATGGCGATCGCGGTATGGATGCACAGTCACTCCACGCACGCCTCCCTCCACGCTCCGTCCAGTCGCATTAAACGCGTTGGGCAGCAACGTGGGAGAGAGAATACGAGCGCTGGGGGTGTCGAGTCAATACCTCTCCAGGTGAAGGGCCACTGACTGATAGGCCCCACTGGAGTAGGTAGGTTGGCCCATCCTCACGTCAGCAGCATGGCGACCACGATGCCCGTTTTTCTCCACCAACTCCCGTGACGCGGCAACAGGAACAAAGATAGGGGTAGCTTCTCCGACAAGACAGGGCAAGAACCACTCCATCACGTGGAGCGGAGTAGAGAAAACCAGGACTATCGTGGTGTCTCCTTACACTATAAAAGGAGGCCCAAGTCCATCATAAAAGAGGTTCCCTCCCCGACTGATCCTCAACGATTGCAGAAGCGGATCTAAGGTCCTGCCATTGTTTGATACATTGGGCTTCGAGCATTCCATCTCAGTCATCGGCTCCAACCTCCCCAAGGAAGAACAACCACCCACATCTTGTAATCCATCCTCCACATATTACAAGAACAGGAATAGGGTATTACGTCCCTCGGACGGCCCGAACCTGTATAATTCCTTTGTGTCCTTTGCGATTGTGATTTCCTTCCATCTTCCTACCTCCCATCTACCCCACGACGAGTTTGAGCCCTAATTCACCGCTCCCCTGTGCCGAACAAAAAAGGGGGTCCCTCGGACTCCCGCATATCGAGCACACGCATCGACAGTAGGATTATGTAAAATCTCAACTAACTACCCCCTAATCCTAACAGTCCAAAGCAATCTGAAAGACGCTAATTCTCGTGCGGAGTTCATGGAAGCTGGTACGCCAAGCGGCTTCGTGATGTCTTCTGCAAATTGGTCTTTAGAAGATGTGAATTCCACATCGATTCTTCAACCTTCGATGCACTCGCTTGGGTTGAGTCAACGTCTGACCTCCTCCTCGGGGCAAATATTTATACCTCTAGGTCCCCTTGTATCCTAGGAGAACTCGTGAGCTATTCTTGGTAGTCTTTGGTTTGGGCCTGGTTAAGGCTGAGCAGGTCTCCTGTAGTCTTGCTGATCCGGTCTTGTTATCCTTGTCGACTTATCATGTTGGGAGGTTTCCATTTTTCTCTAATCCCTAACGATGAGAAATTCCATATCTAGCTCCCTACAAAGAAAAATTGCATAGTTCCCTATGGAATAGTGATGTATTAACACATCACCTATAAAACCACATTTCGTAATGTTGTTGCCTAAATGTTCAAGAAATCATGCACCAAATAAACATGATGCTCACATCGCAGTAAACAATAGTGCTAGGAAACCTTAAAGTATCAACCTACACAACAAATTTAAGCAAAACAACCAATCCATGCAAACAAAATACCCAATCCACACATTGCCTAAATCCTAGTTCAACCGCCAAATAACACTTAAACTTTGATAAACGAAGCGACCAAATCATTTGCAATCCAGATAGATAATATAAAGATATTGATCATAATTTATCATTTTTAATTTGTCATTTTTATGATTATGAGACGCCACCGTCTTAATAGGATGGGGGCACATCCCATCCGCTCGGCCGCCTCCTCTTTGAAAGCATCCCTCCACGTTGAGTATCTGGTTCCATTTCATGTCTCATAGCAACTGGAGGCCTGGCTTGCCCAACATATGACAATCCATTATTCATCTCATGATTCGAAACAGCTGGAGGATTAGATTGCTCAACAGCTAACACTCCGTTGTCCAATTCGTCATCCTCAGATTCACTCTCAATAAGCCATCCATAGCATGGGCGCCTTGTTGAGGCAGTGTGTCTAGCTGCAGGGACAGGGAGTGGCACTGAAGTTTTAGCATCATGCAGCTCACCGGACACTGCTGCTAGAGCTTTGGCTGGCTCAAATGCAGCAGCTGGCACCTCAGCTTGTGAGGTTTGCACGCCATCCTTCGACAGCGGCTCGGCTGTAGTTGGTCCTCCTTTGTGCTGATTAAACAAGGGAAGCCCAATTAAAAATTATGAGTTGTTTGCCAACCAACTTAACTAAACATCTTATAATAGGCAGTAACTTATAGCATCATGAGATTAGAAAACGTAGTAAAGGTACTAAAATTGAGGCCATCAAGCAAGACTAAAATTTAGTCGGTCTTTGGTAAGAAACTATTTATATATATAATGGTAAGAAACAAATACTTCATCAAAATAGTACCATACCAAAATTTTAGTAATAAACATATGCATCCCAAAGTAAATTCGGGTACCAATCCAAACGCATTTGTTGCATTTCTCCCTACCAGATTTGGTAGTATCATGCCAAAGCTGTTGATCCATAGAATTGCAAATGGTAAGCGCTCTTCGCTGAGTATGCTTCTACGAAGTTTTCAGGAAATTGGTTACTAAACCACCTAAGGTTGATGACTTACATAAGAGTTATCCCCTAATCAAATATTTCATGGAAATGGGCCCAGCTCTAATGGAGTCAAAGATTCTTATAAGACCTACCGAGGATGCTTGGACCATAATTGAGGTACTTTAGAACAATGTGGTTTCAGATGGAAGGGTAAATTTGTATTCATTCAAATCCTTTTGAAGTTTGTCATTTCTTGGTATATGCATAGAAATATTAGTTTTGAAATCTGTTGCATCATACGTGGACTTTTTTACTTACGAATTGACTTCGGTCTGAGTTGAGGAATGTTGGCCCGAAATAATCATTCATTGTCAGCAATGAGTCATCTAAAAGCTATCCAAATATGTTAGATACGCAAGCAATACTATTAACTAAAAATGTTGGATACACCAACAATCCTGTTAACAAAAAATGTTAGATACACAAACAATCCAATCTAGTTAACTAGAAATGTTCCATTTCACGTCTCAAAGCAACTGGAGGCCTCGCTTGCTCAACATATGAGACCATCCATTATTCATCTTATGATTCAAAACAGCTGGAGGATTAGATTGTTCAACAGCTGACAATCTATTGTCCAATTCGTCATCCTCAGAATCACTCTCAATAAGCCATCCATAGCATGGGTGCCTTGTTGAGGCAGTGTGTCTAGCTGCAGGGACAGGGAGTGGCACTAAAGTTTTAGCATCAGGCAGCTCACCGGGCACCGCTTGTAGAGCTTTGGCTGGCTCAGATGCAGCAGCTGGCACCTCAACTTGTGAGGTTTGCACACCATTGTCCGGCAATGGCTCGGCTACAATTGTTCCTCCATGCTGCTTATACTAGGGAAGCCCAATGGAAATTATGAGTTTTTTCGCAACCAACTGAACTAAACATCTTATGATAGAAAGTAACTTACAACATTATGAGATTAGAAAACGTAGTAAAGGTACTAAAATTAAGTCCTTCAAGCAAGACTAAAACTTAGTTGGTCTTACCAAGATTGGAGGATACAAAATTTTCGTTGGTCAAAAACTATTTTTATATATAATGGAAAGAAACAAATACTTCATCAAAATAGTACCGTACAAAAATTTTAGTAATACGCATATGCATCTCAAAGTACGACAATTTGGGCACCAATCCAAACACATTTTTTTCATTTCACCCTACCAAATTTGGTAGTTTCATGCCAAAGCTTTCACTCTACCAAAATTTGAGATGACATCAAACCAAACCAATCTAAAATTAATAAACTGAGTTGTAGAATATAGATTGATAAAGAAAACAATTAAGGGAGGTCCTAAAGATGATGTTACATACAACCAATTTGATCCTGCTATCCAAAAAAAATGAAAAGTTTATGGCAGGGACTCTGCCAGATATATTAAGGAGTAAAAGAGTCAAAACAAAAAAGGGTATTAGAGTTATTACATCTGAGAGCAGAAACAACGTGAGAGGGCTAAATGCAAGAATACATCAAGGAGGTCTGAAGTCTAGTGCGCACTGATATATGTCCTCAGTGATTGTGTTAGCAACCATGGTTTCATCTGAAGGAGTGTTTGGGAAAACTATTTTATCTCTCTCTAGCCATATGTTCCACCATGAAGTGATTAAGGCACATATCTTCTCCTTTCTCTTTGATGTTGGTTGTGGTGTCACTAGCTTATTTAACCATAATTGAATCGAGGCTTCCGTCCAGGCTTGGTTAAAAAGTTTCCTGTTGCAAACCAGATCCCAAACCTTCGTTGTGAAAATCACAGGGAGCATATCCAGTTACAAGGCCATTGCTGTAAGAGCAAGTTCTTCGCAGTAAGCGCTCTATGAAATAGTACAAGCCAGCCGAAGAAATGATACTTTGGCTCTGCCCGTGCTATCCCCAACGGAGGGAAGTTTTCATCAGCTGTTGATCCAAAGAATTGCAAAAGGTAAGTGCTCTTCGCTGAGTATGGCTCTATAAAGTTTTCAGGAAATTGGTTACTAAACCGCCTAAGGTTGATGACTAAGAGTTATCCCCTAATCAAGTATTTCATGGAAATGGGACCAACTCTAATGAAGTCAAAGATTCATATAAGACCTATGGAGGATGCTTGGACCATCATTGAGGTACTTTATAACAATATGGTTTCAGAAGGAAGGGTAAATTTGTATTTTGTTCAAATTCTTTTGAAGTTTGTCTTTTCTTGGTATGTGCATAGCAATTTTAGTTTTGAAATTTGTTGCGTCATACTTGAATTTTTTTACTAACCATTTGACTTCAGTCTGAGTTGAGGAACGCTGGCCCGAAACAATGATTCATTGTCAGCAGTGAGTCATCTAAAAGCTATCCAAAACTATTAGGGCAAGTAATCCTATTAACTAAAAATGTTGGATACACAATCAATCCTGTTAACCAAAAATGTTAGATACACAAAAAAAATCTAGTTAACTAAAAATTTTACAAACACCAATAATTATGAAACTAAAAATGTTAGGTATACTAGGTGGTAGGAAGAAAAGCACAACAATATGAACTGGAATTCTATAAAAGTAGCACTTTGACGTTGTTGGCAGTAAACTGGACGGTCAAAAAGGGAAAATGTGGGGGAAGAAATGGTCTCAGCTTCTCTGCCCGCTCTCAGAAACAATCACCCACAAAATTGAGACACCAAAAATGTAGATACACGCCTCCTTCACACACGTCGCCGTTCCTCGATTCGCCTTGGCGCGTCAAAACCTCTCTCCGCTAGACCACCTCTCTCCGCCTCCATCATCTACACAGGCCGAGCCGTGGAGGCGCAGACCTGTGGGAGCCTGGGAGGCCAGCTGGGACCCTAGGTCTGGCTCCCTGCCCGCCAGTCACCCATCAGGCCATCACGGTGTTGTCGTTGGCCGCCATTCGCCTCTTTTCCTGGATTCCTCACTCATATAGCTGATTTGTGATTAGCAACAATTTGTGATTCCAATGGAAATTACAACAATTTGTGATTTCAATGGAAATTACAACTATTTGTGATAACCGGTTGCATCTCTCGCTTAGCAATTGTGAGCTACTCCTAAATTATTTGTCCACGGAAAACTAGGCAGGGTTTATTAGCTTTCTGGTTTTTTTACAGTAGCTTTCTAGTTGATTCCTAGCGAGATTACCATGTCTGCGAGGAGTTCATTAATGGCCTGACAGATTATAGGCCTGGGAAAGCCATACTCTGACAGGTGGTCCATGGCAGCATCAATCTGCCGTTGTCCTCTCCTTGGCCACACCATATCTCTGTTTCCTTCTCCTTCACACACCTTCGACAAACAAAGAGAGCAAGATGACATGCAGCAGCCTTGTCTAGCTAGCAACATACTTATTAAAAAACTACTGACCAAATCTCTTCGATATGGTGGCGGCGACAACAGTGATAATGGCAGCAACAATGATATGGTGAAGAGACTGAGGATATATGTGAATCGTGATCATCCTCTCAAGTAGAGTGTAGAGAAGCTAGAGAAAAAAAGACTATGATGACAATTGAGAGATGAAGGTCAGACGGAGGGGAAGGAGAAGGTGGTGGCAACGACAGTGACGACAGCGGCAGGAGAGAAGATGATGGTGGAGGAAAAATTATCTAGGATTGCACAAACAAGTATGTATACTTGTTAGACCTTAACGCCATCAAAATATGCCGCATGATTTAAGCCCCCTTTGGTAGGGATTCTCCTCCTGATTCTCAACAGAATCAGTATAATCCCTGTCAAACGGGTTATTTTGCAACCGATTCGAGAAGAATCACTTCAAGTGATTCAAAGTTTTAGATAGGGATTGATAATCACCTAAAAAGCAGTTCCTCCTCAGAATCACCTGAAACCAGTTTCTCCCAAGAATCACCTCAAAATCACCTAAAATATTATTCTAATTATTACTTTATTATATCGATTCTGATTCTCTTAAGAATCTGATTCAGAAGAATCAGAATCTAGAATCAAAGAATCAGGAGTCCTACCAAACAAACCCTAAGTCAACGAGATCATGTCTATTTTTGTCATGAACACACACATGGGCCTAATCCCATGGGCCAATATGCTTAGGGCCAAGCCTAGGATTTCAAACCAAACAACGAACTGTTGTTGTATTTACCTTGGTCAAATTATGCTTGTAATGATTTCTCCTTCATGGGCTATATTCTTGCTAACTAGAACCACAGATAATTTGCCCAGAACTTCTGGACCTAAACAAGAAGTTCGGGCCATAAGACCGGAAGTTCTATACCTATATTGATCCATTGCGAATAAATTAACATCAACATCTTTTCATGACACACCAGCTATAATAACAACTATTTGTTATTATTTTATTAGTACGACCTTAATGTCTGTCAAAATATGTTCCCCGTGATTTAAATCAACAATAATGACAGAGTATTTTTATCAAGATCCTTCAAAGAAAGAGCAAATCACATGGGCTGATGGCGGATGGGGCAACAATGACCACGATACTATGGCACAAAAGTTTAGAAAGTGTATGAACCATTTTTACCTACCCCTTACATCTATGTAGAGGGTGAGGGAAGATAAGGTTGTGTTTGTAACACCCCGGTTGCGTTCCCACAACCCAGAGGCTACTGAAACCCTCTAAACAATCCCAGTCCAAGATTTTTCAGGAATTTTGACAGGGTTATTCTGTATTTAGGACATCCACGATAGGCAATGAAAATATTTCACCACAAACATAAATGTGAACTTGAATAGTTCATCATATTTTAAACCCGATAAGAAATAAGCGTGCACGAATCACGAATCAAACAGTTATTCGAGAACTTAACCAAATATTCCACAACTATTAATTATTTAGGATAAACAGATTTATTCCATTTATAGGTGGCTGGTGGAGTGCACTATGCCCACTTCCCGTGCATGTTGCGATCATTGGTACCTAAAAACCAAATAAACACAAGGGTAAGTAAGTAAGGATACTCAGAAAGTACACCTAGAGCCAGAAGAACACGAGAAAATAATCAAATATTAGAAGTAAACAGTGATCAACACTGAACTGAAATTAGTTTCCGTCTGAGACGGGCATAAACTGAATATCCTTGAAAGAACAATTATGAAATAGTAGTTTCCGTCTGAAAACGGACACAACCTGTGGGATATGACCATTATGGTTATATCTTGGATTAGAGAATGATTATCCCTGCTTAGTTCTCACTTTGGGAAAACAATATTACTAGATTATGATGACATTATGGTTATATCCGTTTACAATATTGTTTCCTAATCCAATATCTAATCATACTGAACCCTAGTTAATCAATGACATAGAATAGACAACCTAGGCTGAGTACTATAGGTCCCATCCTACGTGATATTATAAAACAATACAATTTAGTAGATAAAACGAGATAAATTTGCAATTAGGAACAATATGATCAAATGGAATACATGAGTTTTCTTGATCTTGTTCTTGGGAAACTTTTGTGACTACCTCAAAATAAACAGGAGCGTCAGTGGCGTCGAAATCTAATCGACAAACAAAGCACGGCAAAAATAGGCTATAAGACTACTGAAACAAACAATAAAACTATTTTTAATGGATTCTAGGCATTTTTATGAGTTGTTACAACTTGAACGGACTCAAACGAAATTCGGATGAATTTATTATGAATTTTAGAAGTTTAAGTGAATTACTAATAAAAAAGAAAATTAAACGAGTTATTGCACCAGCGAGGCTAGGGCTGCCGTCAGCTGATTGGTCGGCTAGCATCGATAGACGGGGCTTGCTGGTTAGTGGCGCACAAGAGAGAGGGGCGCGTGGTGGACCAAGTCCACCGATCCGGGCAAGTGCGCGCCACGTGGCGCTTGCGTGGTGCCTACGTGGCAGCCATGCGGCGACCACGTGGGCAGCCGGTGCCAAGGTGGCACCCGTCACTTGGACGTCTCGTGTTTACCCACCGGGTGAGTCCGACGGCTCGGGAGGAGGGATGGTGGGAGCAGCTGGCGACGAGGCGAGAGCGGCGCGCGGACGCGACGCGGCAGCATGGCACGGCGGCTTGGGAGTTTCAGCCGAGAGAGGGGAAAAAGAGAGGAGAGAGAGCTCACTAGAGTGCGGTCGGAGGTGGAGACGATGACGGCGAACCGACGGAAAATGGTGGCAAACATCAGGGAAAAGAGGCAGTCGTGGCTCTCCTGAAGGCGGCGAAGCCAACGACGGTGACGCGGTGGTTCGGCGAGCGACGGAGGTGACAAATTTTGTGGCCGGCGGCTTAGGGCTTGTCAGCGTTGGAGCAACGGCGAGCTCGGGAGGCGCGATTGGAAGAGGGCAAATGACGGCCGGGACACGGGAGTGGTTTATAAAGGCCTAGGGGGCGTGGACGTGGCCGTGAAGCATGGATATGGTGGCGACGACGTGACGGTGGGAATGGCGGGCGATCGGGATTAGTAGATCCGGCTGTTCCGGCCATTTCACGCACGTGGGCAAAGTAGGGGTGGCACGCGGGACGAAGGAGAGATAGTGGGCCGGCAGCAGCCCACGGCCCAAAAAAAAGAAAAAAGGAGTGGAAAACAAAGAAAAAGGAAAAGGGATTTTCTTTAGGAATTTAATTCAGATAATCCTAATTCAATTTTTAAAATTGGTTTCCTTGGTGTGAAAATTTCCATTGTTAATGTATTTTGACATGGAGAATTTAACAAAAATTCTATCAGGCCTTTTTCAATTATTATGGATTTAATTATTAGAGTTTCACTTGCTTTATTTTTTTCGACAATTTCTTTTACATAATTTAATTTTAAACTCAGGAGAAAACCGGAGTGTGACAATGGTGGACGCGGGCGGCAGCACGCGCGTCCTTGCTCGAGGATGGCCAACACATGCGGGAGTGGTTGGGGGTGTGCGAGGAGATGGCGAGGACGGTGTGGCCGTCGTCAGCGGCATGGGGAAATGGGTACGGGCACGCGTGGGGTGGTTGGCGACGCGATGTGTCGACCGTCGTGCTCTGGTGACAGCAAGGAGGGGGAGCGTGGTGCTCGGATCGAGGAGGTGAAGGGAGGCGCGAGGGGTAAGACGACCATGCGTGGCGAGCTCGGGCGGACAGCCGTTGCATTGCACGTAGCTGACAAGTGGGCCTAGCCCGGCGGCAACGATTAATAAATGTTTAATCAATGAATAGCAATATTGGTTACTGGATTAGGAAACAGTATTTTCTAATCAATGATTACTCATTGATTACTGGATTAGGAAACAATATTGTTATGTCCGTTTTCAGACGGAAACTTGTGGGATTAGAAAATGTTATTGATTACTCATTGATTACTGATTAGAAAATTGAGGCTATAAATGAGCAATCAATGATTAATCAATGTTTAATCAATGAACAGCAATACATTTTCTTACCCCTCGCGTCTAGCCCGACGTCAATGAGTAAAGATGACCTGAAACCCGATGGGTATTTACCCTATTAGGGTATCAATATGGAGAGAAACTATTATCCATAGGTACTTAAACGAGGAAAATCTTTACCCATTGGGTTCGTGGGTATGGGTATATTTTAGCAGTCCCCATACCTATTAACTCATGGGTAAAAAAAATCCGGCCTAAACTCAAAGAAGTCCGCCAAACCACATAGCCCACCATCAGCCCATTAGTGAAAACCCTAGGTACTTAACCTCCTCACCCCAACCGGCCAGCCGCTGGCCACCCCTTCTTGTCGCCCACTCGTCCTGCCCCTAAGTCACTTGCAAACTATGATGTATTAAGTGCTAGTGCCTACTACTGCTAGCGAAGTACTATCTATTAGCTAATGTGTTATGTGTATGGATCATGAACTATTATTGTGCTATGTGACTGGTGGACTGGTGGTTGCAGTAGAAATCATTATGCTATTATTTGTCTAAATTTTTTGTGTTTTGGGAGTGTTGGTTGTTGAATTATTGACTGTTTATGTGTCTGTGAAAGAATTTTGGTGGGTATGGGTGACCTGATGGGTATGATTTACCCGGCTGGGTATGGGTATGAGGAATTTCTCCCACCCGCAGCCGGGTATGGGTATATACTCATGGGTCTCATGTTGTTGTCGTGGGTATGGGTCTGAGAAGTCCATACCCGATGGGTATTTACCCATTGCCATCTCTGTCAATAGTAATGAATGATTAATCAATGAATAGAAATATTGATTATGTACAGTCATGTGATGATTTAATCTATGTGATGAATAATTGTCAAAGCTAAGTGTTTTATAAAAATACGATGAATAGTGTTTTTGGTTAATGCATAGTACAGGTCGGCATGTGTGGCCAGTCAGACCGGTTGGGTGTTGCCGATCAAACCGAAAATGTCCGAGCGGTCTGACCGGGTTACCCGACGGTTAGACCGGCTGACTCCGGGTAGGAGTCGGTTTCAGGTTGTTTTCGTTGGATTTCTAGATTTCTTTATGGATATGACTTCTAGATGGTTTATATTCGTATGTGATAATATTGTATGCTGATGTGAGTCAAGTTGGTGTGAACTTGTACTCGGATATGGAGTTTCTTTGTTGTTCATATGCAGGTGTTGCTTGAGGCCATGGGAGTATAGCCGGTGATGGATCGGGACTAAGCTTGGGAGAAGTTGAGGTCCAGACGATCAAGGATATCACGCGGGATGCTCAGGCTAGAGAACAATGTATCTGGAAGATGGAGAATCCATATTGTACGAGAGAAATCGTGTGCGTATGGAAAGAAGAGTCGAATTTGGAAGGGAGTCCGGATTCGAGAAGGATTCGAGAAGATGGATTGAGATAAGGGAAGAGAGTGATTGAGTCATATTGTGAATAGGAGTTCTTGAGTCCTATTGAGAATATGAGTTCTTGAGTCCTATTGGGAATAGGAGTGGAGGAGAGTGATTGAATCCTATTGAAAATAGAAGTTCTTGAGTCCTATTGGGAATAGAAGTTCTACTTCTACTTTGAGTAGGAGGTTTTTTTGTGGTATAAATAGAGAGGGAGGGTGTGTCTCCTAGATATTGATTTTTGTAAGAGAACAAGTTGAGAGAATAGCTAGGGTTTTGAGTTGAGTTCATGATTTTGGTGAGAAGTACTGTTGTTGCACTTTGTAAACACTAGTTAATGCAATAAAGTCGAAAGTTCTAACCTACTTCTTCGAGAGTTCATCTACCAGTGTTTTCTGGGTCCCGATGGTCTAACCGCAGGTGTGTGAACGGTCTGACCGGCGGGTTGCGGCGGCGGTCCAACCGGAGGCAAGACAGCGGTCTGACCAGGGGCCTGAGGGTGGTTTGACCGACGGCGACAATACTACGTCGTGATCTCCATTGGTTCGAGGGTAACTTTTATTTCCGCTAAAAGTTTTTGTTTTTTTGGTTTTCCCTACCATTCACCCCCCTCTGGTAGGTTTGTTTACTCTGTTTCGATCCTATAGATTTACTGGATTAGGAAACAGTATTGTTGTGTATTGTTGTGTCCGTTTTCAGATAGAAACCTGTGGGATTAGAAAACATTATTTTAAATGGCCACAACACTGCATTATGGTTAAAATTTGGATTAGGAAACTAGCTTACTTTGGGAAAACAATGTTACTAAATTATGGTGACATTAATGATGATGATCTTGGACCTATGGTACTATGATACAAGATTAAATAAAACATGACTAAATGATAGGATGTGAGTGCATGGTTTTGATAGACACACCCATAACAATTAAGGACCGGTTCACGAAAAACCCTATAAGAACTAAACGTGTGTACAATAAGGCAGCGTGGGCAACGGCTGGGCTTATAGTGTAGCTTTTTTCAGTCTGACGCATCCAAGCAAGGGTGAGCATGATGGAGTTTGAATGGATCGGGAAAGGTTTATGCGGCTTCCGGATTCACCTAGACGCAAGAGGGGACTGCTTACCTTGGATTTAAAGGTAGGGGCGAAACCTGAAGTGTGGTGTCGCTTGGTCAGGGAGGGTTATGCGAATGGTCCTATCACATACCCCTTTTCGATATGTCGTGGTGGCATGTCGACGCACAAAAACGTGTTGTGGGGCTGTGTCTTGTGGGTATAGATGTACACCTCCGATCAGAGTAGAACTATTCAGATAGCCATGCCCGCGGTTATGGACGGTCGACCAGATTCACGTGATTAGTCTCACTATTTATAAATAATTTGACTTAGTGGAACTGGCTAGAATAGATGGATGGTTTGGGGCCTGTCTCAGCGTGGTTTAGTATTGGACAGAGATGATTAATTATTCTTAATTAAACACAACCTTTTTATTGCTTTCAACTTTGTTTGCAAAATGTTTGCTTTGTGCAAAATTAACCCCTAGCCTTCCTTTGGAACTATTCTTGCATCATACCTTCTCTTGGTGTGACTGGCTGAGTACAGTGAATAGTACTCAGTCTTGCTTCCTTTTCCCTCACCTCAGAGCTGGAGGATGGAGCAGAAGAAGGATTCGAGGATGAGTAGGCTTGTCGCGACCGTCGAGGATGCCCGTGGAGTGGAGTTGCCACGCTACGAGCGCCAAAATGTATTTTAGCTCATTTTATTTTCCACTGCATTATTGTAAGACTTTTATTATGTTTCTAAGACGTGGATTCTCTATATATAATTTGTTGTTTGTGTACCCTGGCTGGTCCTGGTCAGGGGTTTTAATACACATTCAGCTTCGAAAATTTTGGGCAGGAATTTCTGGGCGTGACAAGTTGGTATCAGAGCCGACCTTGACTGTAGGATAAGCCAAATGGAAAGCCCTAAGAGCCCTCTGAAACTCTTTCATTTGCATGCCCATCTTGCATTTGGAGTTGTTTCGGGAAAAATTTGGATTCTCGTTTTCATGGTTCGTGGGAAAAAAATCAATCGTTTATTCGAATTGGATTTTTCGAGTATGGTCGGTCTAGGTTTTAATAATTTTTCATAGACATGGTTTGGAGTCGAATTGGATTTAATTCGATAGTCGGTTGGGAATCGTCGAGACTATGCATTAAGTCGTGTCTAGGTCTCATGCGATTCAATTTTTATGCCTCTTATTATTACTATATTTATTTATTTTGCACATTAATTTATTACTTAGTAGTGTAGTAGTGTTTTATTTGGACTCATGCTAAAATATTCTATGCATAAAAATCTGCTTCTTACTTGGTTATTTATTTGAGTTATTTATTGGTTTATTTAAATAGGGTGTGGGAATGCATTAATTCCCCTCCTTTGTCTTCTATAGATGTCAGGCCTTTCCCCGACGCACCATGGCCAGGGAATGGGAGATTTTGTGGCAGAGCTCAGCCGCATGACGATTCTGGTCGGGTACCCCAATGACCCAGAGTACACGTAGATCCGCCCGCTCAGCGATGAGCTTCCTTATAGAGTTAGCTTGGAGGTGCACGACATCCCAACGGTGCTGCCAAACATGGTGGTCACTGCTTCGGGAGGCACGTTCGAGCATGCCTTCTAGGAAGCTGCCTACCGGATGATGGCCATACTCCGAGAGCACCACGACGTTGACTTCCGCGACACTGCTTACTACTACCACACTAGCCATGGCGACCACGACCACACCAACACTTTTCGCTCGACATCTGGGGAGAACGACATGACCTTTGGGCACATGTGCTCTGTGCTACAGGGGTTGGACACTATGCATGCCAACATGCATAGGACGTCCAAGGCCCTCAACGACAAGAAGTTGCTAGAGATTGTGCGGCTTAAGGACGAGGTAACTCGCCTCAAGAGGAAGAATGCAATTCTCCAAGGCCGCTCGCCGCCCAAGGGAGCCAGGGTCCGCACTACCCCGTGGAAGACGACGACCGCTCCTCTGTGCATCCAGCTCGTGCATCGGAACCTGTCACCAGCATCAGAGCCCCTCCCGGTGTTCGTGCCACCCCCGTCTCCTCCTTCACCAGCCCAGGCGCCCAGTCTCACCTTCGCTCCCGCAGCAGTAGCAGTGGGAAGCAATAGTGGAGGTTGGCTGTCCGCGACGCCCAGCCCTCCCATAGAGATCAACAGTAGCACCAGCAGTGGCAGCACCACCAGCAGCTCCAGCAGCAGCGGCAACAGTTCCAGCTCAGAGCTCGACAGTGGCGAGTCTTACCTGCTAGACTCTCGCTGCTGTTCAAAGGAAGTTGGAGACGAGCCCGAGCTCGACTACGACTCCACCGATCGCAGGAGCCGTTTTGAGCACTAGGACGTCACCCCTGGTTCCTCGTTTTTCCTTAGCTTGCTTGCTTGTTAGTTATGTGCTTAGGTTGTTCGCTTGTGGGTTAGTTGGCAGACCCTACCAAGTGGTTGTGGTATGACTGCCTTAATTAGGAGTTGAACTGCTTTTTTCTTTCAGTAACGTTTAAAAATTTAGAGCAAAATAAATTATAATGAAGATTAGTTTCTGAGCAGTATGTTTTCTTCCTTGTCTTTTCTTTCCCTCTGTCGGTCCCTCTCCAGATGGTGAACACAAGGAATGTCAACCACGCCGCCGGTGATGGCAGTAGTAGTGGAAGCTAGAACAGGGGTGTCAACCCCAATGGCACCACCGGCAATGGTCCTCCTCCGCCACCGGAAAACCCAACGCTTGCCCAAGTGTTGGCAACGCAGACACAGATGATGGATGCCATGATGCAACAAATGCAGCAATAGCATCAACAGATGCAACAACAAATGATGCAGCAGCTGCAGCAGCAAGCTCAACACCAGTGACACAAACCAGCTGGTCCAACCCCACCACTCTAGTCCAAGTTGTCGGAGTTTCTCCGTGTTCGCCCGCCCACCTTCTCGAGCACCACTAACCCCATTGAGGCCAAAAATTGGCTCCATGCTATGAGAAGAAGCTCAATCTCCTCCAGTGTAATGACATGGAGAAGGTTGTCTTCGCCACATACACACTCCAGGGTCCCGCTTTGGCATGGTGGGACAACTACTTGATGACCCGCCCGGCAAGGATGGAGGTTACTTGGGCAGAGTTTTGTGATAGTTTCCAGAAGGCCCAAGTTCTTGACGGGATAGTGGAACAAAAGAAAAGGGAATTACAAGCACTGAACCAAGGGAATAGAACAGTGACGGAGTACCTTCATGAATTCAACCGCCTCACGCGCTACGTACCCGAGGACGTGCACACTGATGCCGAGAGGCAAGAAAAGTTCTTGGCTGGCCTCGATGATGAGTTGACCAACTAGTTAATCTCCGATGACTATGTCGACTTTGATAAACTGGTCGATAAGGCTATTTGCCAGAAAGACCAGTGGAACAAGATGGACCGCAAGAGGAAGGTGGCCTAGTTCCGGTCGAACTAGGGGAATAACCAGAGGCCCCGCTTCATGCTAGGGCAATAAGGTGGACCCTCCACCATGAGTGTCCACCAGCATTGTCCGTTCCACCAGAGGAACTTCAACCCCAACCCCTACCTCAACCGTGGCAACAACTGCAACGGGGAACAGCCCCACCGAAACCCCACTCCGCGCCCACCAATGGTACTAGCCCAGCCAGCTCAACCCAAGAAGGACTTTGGGGGAACGCCACTGTTCTGTTACAACTACAAGCGCAGTGGGCCCAGGTTCATCCAAGAGAGGGTCAATCATGCCACCACAGAGGAAGCTTAGGCAGCACCAGAAGTCATATTGGGTACGTTCCCTCTAAACTCAGTTCCTGCTATAGTATTATTTGATTCTGGTGCAACATATTCATTCAGATCCAAGAAATTTGTTGGGGAACATGAGCTACGAAAAGAGAAACTTGTCACACCGATGTGGGTTCACACCCCGATAAAATAGTTTAACATCCGTCAGCTATGGTCTCTCGGTGACAATAGAAATCCAACGATCACGATTTCTAGCCAATCTCATCCTTCTTGAATCTAAAGACCTAGATGTTATTCTTGGGATGGATTGGTTGACAAGATACAAAGGGAGTGATCAACTGCGCGATGCGCACCATCACTCTAACCAATGCAGAGGGAGAAGTGGTTACCTTGCAATCTCCGATGCCCCTAGAGCAAGGAGTAAGTTTGAACCATATTTCTGGCCAGAAAGAGCCAGTGCTAGACGACAAGGAACCCAAGATGTTGGAGGACATACCTGTAGTCCGGGAGTATCCAGAGGTCTTCCCGGAGGACCTCACAACAATACCACCAAAGAGGGAGATTGAGTTCCGGATTGACTTGGTGCCGAGAACCGCTCCGATCTACAAGAGGCCCTACAGAATGGCAGCCAATGAGATGGTAGAAGTTAAGGAGGTTGATGAGCAACTGCAGAAGGGATACATTCACCCGAGTACATCACCTTGGGGTGCTCCAGTGATATTCGTGGAGAAGAAGGACAAGACCAAGAGGATGTGTGTGGAATACCTCGCACTTAGTGAGGTCACTATCAAGAACAAGTACCCGTTGCCTTGGATCGATGACTTGTTCGACCAACTAAAAGGAGCCACCGTGTTCTCCAAGATAGACCTGCGATCAGGTTATCATCAGTTAAGGATCAGGGAAGAAGACATCCCAAAGATGGCCTTCACTACTCGATATGGGTTGTACGAGTGCACTGTTATGTGCTTTGGACTCACAAATGCATGGACTTCTTGGACAAGTTTGTAGTGGTCTTCATCGACAACATACTCATCTACTCCAAGTCCGAGGAGGAACATGAACCAGTTATATGCCAAGTTAAGCAAGTGCGACTTTTGGCTTGAGGAAGTTAAGTTCCCTGGTCATGTTATAACCGCTCAAGGAGTGGCAGTTGATCCGTCGAATGTGGAGTCAGTTACCAAGTGGACCCTACCAAAGACTTTTCTGACAAATTAGAAGTTTTCTTGGACTCACGGGTTATTACTGCCGGTTCATTGAGAATTTCTCCAAGATTGCTAGGCCAATGACACAACTGCTGAAGAAAGATGAAAAGTTCATGTGGTCCGCAGAGTACGATAAAAGCTTTGAAGAACTCAAGAAAAAGTTGGTAACCGCACCAGTTTTAACTTTACCAGACCAAACAAAAGACTTGTAGGTATATTGTGACGCGTCTCATCGTGGGTTGGGATGTTTGTTGATGCAAGACGGCAGAGTGGTTACATACGCTTCGCGTCAGTTGCGACCCCATGGGAGTAACTATCCAACCCACGACTTGGAGTTAGCGTATTGGTCCTTGCCTTGAAAAATCTGGCGACACTATCTCATTGGTAACCGCTGTGAAGTTTACACAGACCATAAGAGTCTAAAATATATCTCCACCCAACCGGATCTAAACCTCCGACAATGAAGATAGTTGGAGTTGATCAAAGACTATGACATGGGTATACACTACCACCCCAACAAAGCTAACGTGGTGGCAGACGCCTTAAGCCAAAATAATTACTGCAACGTCGCCCGGATGGAAGAGATGTGCAGTGACTTGCAGCAGGACATGGAACGTTTGAACTTGGGTATTGTCGAACATGCGTATGTGGCCACTCTTGAGGCCCAGCCTACACTCGTGTAACAAGTTCACCAAGCCCAAGCCAATGATCCCGACATAACCGAGTTGAAGAAAAACATGAGAACTGGCAAAGCTTGAGAATTCACGGAGGATGAACACATAACAATCTGGATGGGAGAAAGACCCAGTGTACCTGAGAACAAGGAATTAAAAGACTTGATGCTTAGGGAAGCCCATCAAACCCAGTATTTCATTCACCCCAGAACCACCAAGATGTACCAGGATCTTAAGGAAAAATTCTAGTGGGTCAGTATGAGAAGAGAAATCACAGGATTCGTTGCCTTGTGCGATGTATGTTAGCGTGTTAAAGCAGAACACCAGAGCCCTGCAGGATTGTTGCAACCTCTTAAGATTCCAGAGTGGAAATGGGAAGAAATCGGGATGGACTTCCACTAATCACGATTCTGTTTGGGTAATTACGGACTGACTTACGAAAGTCGCACACTTCATTCCAGTGCATACCACTTACTCCGGGAAGAACCTAGCAGAGCTTTACCTAGCAAGGATCATGTGTTTGCATGGAGTGCCTAAGAAGATTGTGTCCAATTGAAGAAGTCAATTTACTTCAAAGTTTAGGCAAAAATACAAGAAGAATTGGGGACTCGCTTGAATTTTAGCACTACTTACCATCCTCAAACCGATGGTCAGACCGAAAGTGTCAACCAGATATTGGAGGATATGTTGAGAGCTTGTGCACTTGACTTTGGCGGAGCTTGGGATAAGAGCCTACCCTATGCCGAGTTCTCCTACAACAATAGTTATCAGGCCATTCTGCAAATGGCTCCTTTCGAAGAACTGTATGGCAGAAAGTGCCACACGCCCCTCCTCTGGGACCAAACAATAGAGCACCAATTGTTTTGGATTGACATCTTGAATGAAGCAGAAGAGAAAGTCAGACTAATTTGGAAAGGCTAAAAACTACCTAGTCTCATCAGAAAAGCTATGGCAACAATCGCCGACGAGAGCTTAGTTTCGACATGGGAGACTATGTGTACCATAGTGTCACTCCGCTCCGGGGAGTACACCGCTTCCAGACAAAATGAAAATTGGCACCATGTTTCGTGTGACCATACAGAATCCTAGAACGTCGAGGAGAAGTCTTATTAACTGGAACTTCCCGCCTCCATGGAAGGTATCCATGATGTATTCTACGTCTCTTAGTTGAAGAAGTGCTTGCGAGTACCCAAGGAACAAGCAAGTTCGGAGCACATCGAGATTCATGAGGACTTGACTTAGGTCCTGAACCTTGGGTGAAAAATTCCTTGTCTCTTATCTCATTTACTTATTGTACTTACTTTTGTGCAATTTATATTTGTAGAGACATACTTGAGTCATTATCACCCTAGGTTTACAAAACATAACTTAGTTGCTTAGTTAGACTTGTTCCTCACCAAGCCTAGCAACTTAGGTTAGTTTTGATTTAGTGCCATTTAGTTTTAAATCGCCTATTCACCCCCCTAGTTGGCATCTCAATCCTACAACCACATCTACGTTATCGAATACTACTCTAGCCTCGCGCGAGAACACCCGTCTTCATCAGGGGTCTTAGTACTAGAGCACCCAATTAATGGACGATGATAACGTAAGTAATTGTGGTAAAGTAAATTACTCAAAGTAAAAGTATAACAATCATAGTAAATCACGAACACTTACTTTATTGAAGAAAACATCCGTTGAGGTACAAGGCCCGAGGTCGGTACTGGGACTCCCAGCACTCCTCCAAACTACCCCTCGGAGATTACTCCAACATTTGGGGCACTCCTTTCGGAGCTTCCCCTCACTCTCTAACCTATTTTTCTAAGTACTAGAGTCCATATTTATACAATCAAGATCTAAACAAGCATCAACTGTAAGGTTCATTAAGCAGACTAGACACCATGTCTAGTTTGATTAAAGAAAACTTTTAACCAAAGCACCATGCTTAATTTAAAGAGCCTATGAATGGATTTTTCATATTCATTCAATCCAGAGCATGCAAGAATAGATAAAGAAAGCATATGATCAAGTTATATTCACATGAAGATAAGTTTGAGTATATGAATGGTGAATTTCGGATACCTCCTGGCAGGGCTTTGTTTAATGTCAAAAGTAGGACATTTTAGACTTTTTTCGATTATCTTTTTAGCAAGGCAAGATACAAGAACTAACATTATCTCTAAACCATGGTGGAATTTTGGCATGAATGGAATTTTTTAAGAGATACGTACTGATCCTCCCCCACACTTGGATTTTTGTGTCGCGGGACATCAAAAGTCAAGTGTGTGGTGTCGAGCCTTCTTCAAAAAATGTTCCATCACCAGAAACACCAGGGTACTATAGTTGATGTAGCTCCCATGTTCTTGGGTATAGCATGACCATCATTGTTTTTAATCTTAACCTGAAATGGTTAGTGACCAAAAATACCCAAGGACAAACTTATCCCTAAAATATGTTCTTGCTTTTTATTTATGAAGGGAAATAATAATCTGGGCTACCTCCCGACAATGCTTAGTTTATGGTCAAAAGCTCGACCATGGGAAGTTCTTACAATGTAGTCATTGGCGATGTAGTTCCCAGCTTCACCACCAGTTGTTGATTTACCATCGAAGTTGTAGCTGCAAGGTTAGTGCCAAAAGAGCAGCTACGAAATTTGCAATGTTTATGGTAAACAAATGCATCTACAACCAATCATCTAAACATTTCTTTAGTGAGGGTCTTAAGGTGGTTGTATGCGCTCGTGGCATAAAATGTGACAGGTTCTAAAGATACCTTAAGAGAGCAAGGCTCCTCAAATTCAAGAAAAAAACTTTCATGCTCTTCTTGTAGGCATTCATTGACGGGTAGGTCCTGCACATAATGCACACAAGACACATGGTCTACTACAGAATTCTCTAGTCCCTTTTTATCTTTGATTTCAATGTCAAATTCTTGGAGTAAGAGAATCCATCTTATTAGCCTAGGTTTAGTATCTTTCTTAGTGAGTAGGTATTTCAAGGCAGAATGATCAGTGTAAATTATTACCTTAGCTCCTACTAAGTAACACCTAAACTTATCAATAGCAAAAACAACTGCCAGAAGCTCTTTTTCAGTGGTAGCGTAGTTAAGCTGAGCTCCTGATAGAGTTTTGCTAGCATAGGCTATGGCACTATGTTTCTTGTCCTTGGATTGACCAAGGACTGCTCCTACCGCAAAGTCGCTAGCATCGCACATTATTTCAAATGGCAAGGACCAGTTTGGCGGTTGAATTATAGGAGCAGAGCTGAGTGCTTCTTTAAGGATATTAAAGGAGCACAAACACTCATCATCGAAGTCAAAGGGAACATCCTTAGCTAAGAGGTTGGTGAGGGGTCTAGCGATTTGGGAGAAGTACTTAATGAACCTACGATAGAACCCTGCATGACCTAGGAAGCTACAGATTCCCTTGAATTTGATAGGAGGTGGAAGCTTTTCGATAACATTGATTGTGGCTTTGTCCACCTCTATCCCTCTTTCAAACACAAGGTGCCCAAGGACTATGACTTCACGGACCATGAAATGACACTGCTCCCAATTAAGTACCAGGTCCTCCCTACACCTTTTGTGGAGATTATGGCAATCGGGTATCTACATGGCAAGCTTATCCGACTGGAGGTAGGGATAGATTGCGCCTGCCATATCTGTAAACCGAACATGACTTGGGTGTTACGATTGCCGATAGAGATAAGGCAATCGGCCTATAGTCACGGTTTGGTAAGATTGAGGAAACCAACTTAGAGTAAGATAGGGTTTCCGATCTGTAAGCCCTCCTCCCAAGACTATATAAGGGGGGTAAGGGGCGTCCCTTGAGGGATATCAGAGATCAGATTCTAGATCAAATTTCATAAGCAAGAGCTTTAGACACACGAGATCAATAAAGACACTCGGCGGATCGAATCCACCGAAACAGGAGTAGGGTATTACCTCATGAGAGGGCCTGAACCTGTCTAAATCTTCTTCTCCTTCTAACCCATTGTGCTTGGCGATCTCGACTGCGACCCCAGAAATTATATTGCCGAAACCAAGTTTCGACAGTTGGCGCGCCAGGTAGGGGACCGCGCGTCGAGACTTCTTCAACAATCTCGCCGACAAGCGTGATGGGATCTCCTTCAGGATTCGGCGACTTCGCCGCCAACTTCTTCGACTCCTCCTCCTTTGACTCGGATTCAAACCAGTCGGAAGGAAAGACCCACTCGGCGCCGTTCGGGCTCCCCAATAGCGTCGAGATCTTCGACGATATCTTCAAGATCAAGATGCAATCTACTTTCTCCGACGACGGACTTCACTCGGCACCATTCAGATTACCGAATACCGCCGAAATCTGCGCCAATCTTCTCACCTCCCCGACAGAGGCAATCTATTCGGACGAAGACCTCTCGGTACCGTTTGGGTTACCAAACGCCGCCGAGATCTACAGCAAACTTCTCTCCCCCGAGTCGGCGGCAACCCACTCGGAGGAGCCCACACCCCCAAGCTCTGACTCGGATTGGAACGATCCAGATCCGGGCTACCCAGGATCAAGGGAGGTCGCCGTCATCCTCCCATCATTCGGCTCCTGCTCATCTTCGGAGCTCAATGGATACCTCAGCTCCGCCGGCTTCGACAACCTCTATGGCATCCCTTCTGACGAAGCCGACAACTCCGATTGCCGCATGGACTATGAGCCGAAGTGCTTTGACGTCCTCATGGCCGAGCCGGATGAGTCCGACTCAGCCATGGCCAGAAGGCTTGCTGAAGAAGAGCGAGCCAAGATGGAGCACGAGCGCAAGACGGCCGAAGAGGAGAAACAATGCAAGGACGAGGCTGACAAGAGAAAGCAGGATCTACGTGTAGCCGGGCGATCTGCCCAGGAGGCCATCCTCCAAACACGGGTCCACAACACCAACATCTTCCAAACGCCACAGCAAAACGCTGTTGCCGCGCTCACCCTCTTGGACACCGTCATGGAGACGGCACCTGCCAACATGACTCCAATACTCGACAAGATAAAGACCATCGTCGCTGCCACAGCTAACGGCCATCCCACCACCTCGGCACGGAGGCCGACTGAGTCCGTGGCTGAAACGCCAGACAAGAGCCGGCTTCCGCCTCTAAGGTCAGGAGACTATAAGAGGCCCGAGCCAGATCGGTCGACGACCAGGCCAAGAGGCCCACCCCGCGAGTCCACGCTGAGGTACCAGGAACAAACGATCGACTCCCGCGACAAACGACATGGACGTCCACCCGTCCACCACCGCGTCCGCCGCAACAGCAGCTCCAGCTACCCAACCAGCCAACCGAAGACCCCGCCGAGTGATCTGCGGGAAGTCCTCGATCGCCGCTACCAGGAGCGGGACCGACGCACTCGGGAAGATCGGAGGGGATCACCCGATAGCGGCGACGACGGAGTACCGGCCTTCACTCGGGAGCTCCGCCGAGTGCACTGGCCGAGTGGGTTCAAGCCCACAGGGATTGAAAGGTACGACGGCAAGACCGACCCTGAATCTTGGCTTACCGTCTACACCCTCGCCATCCGTGCTGCAGGCGGTGATAACAAGGCCATGGCCAATTACCTGCCCGTGGCCCTCGCCAACTCCGCCAGAAACTGGCTCACGAGCCTGCCAAGAGGCTCAATCAGCTCATGGAGCGAGCTAAGGGACCATTTCATCGCCAACTTCCAAGGTACCTTCGAGAGGCCCGGCACACACTTCGATCTATACAACGTCATCCAGAAGCCAGACAAGCCTGTGAAGGATTACATCCGCCGTTTCTCTGAGAAGCGCAACAAGATCCCGAACATCACCGATGACATCATCATCGCCGCCTTCCAGAAGGGAGTCCGTGATGAGCTGCTAATTAGGAAGTTCGGGCGCAAACCACCGAAGACGGTGAAACAAATCTTCGAGACGGCGAACTCCTACGCAAAGTCCAACGACGCCATCAAGGCTGCCCGTCAAGACCGGCCCGATAGGAGGGAAGACAAGCAAGCGGGAGGGAGCCGTAATCCTAAGAAGGATGGCGGCAACAACGGCAACCAGGGCCAGAAAGATCGCAAGCGCCGATCTGAGGACCTAGTGGCCGCAACCTCCAACACTCAACGCCGTCCCCGAGTCGCCGCCTACAACGCCATCATGAACGCCCAGTGCACCCATCATCCGAATCATAAGCACGCGGCGAAGGACTGTTTTATCTACAAGTAGTTCGCCCAACAGTACGCGGCGCAGCTCAACAAGAAGCCGACTGACGAAGCTGGTCCGTCAGGCGCCAAGAAGAACAACGCGGCTGAAAATGCCGAACCCTTTCAAGACCCTGTGGGGGAGCTTAACCACATCTTCGGAGGGCCGCTAGCTTATGAATCCAAAAGGAAACAAAAGCTAACCGACCAGGAGGTCAACGCGGCTCAACCTGAAGTCCCTCAGTATCTGCGATGGTCGGAAGTGGCCATAACTTTTGACCGCTCGGATCACCCCGACCGAGTGGTTCACCCGGGGCGCTATCCACTCGTCCTGGATCCCATGGTCCGCAACATCAGGCTTAAGCGCGTCCTCATCGATGGGGGCAGCGCCCTCAACATCCTGTTTGCTAAGACCATGGATGAGATGCAGATCCCGAGGGCCGAACTAAAGGCAAGCTCAGCCCCCTTCCATGGAGTCATCCCGGGGCTATCGTCTACACCACTCGGGCATATCTCCCTCCCAGTCACCTTCGGGGCCCGAGAGAACTTTTGAACGGAGAACGTCACTTTTGAGGTGGCCGACTTCGAAACAGCATATCACGCCATCATCGGAAGGCCCACGCTTGCCAAGTTCATGGCGATCCCGCACTACACCTACCTCTGCATGAAGATGCCGGGTCCCAACGACGTCATCACTCTTCGCAGCGAAGTGAAGCAAGCCTTCACCTGCGATAAGGAGAGCTGCGACACGGCCCAATCTCGCGAGAGATTACGTGGCCAACAAGAAGTCCGATTGGCTGCATCAACTTCGGCAGAGGGCGAAGTCCCCGCAAAGAAGATAGCTAAATCGGGATCCGGCGATGCCAAGACCAAGAAGATCTCCCTTGATCCATCGGATCCCTCGAAAACTGCTGTAATCGGCGCTGACCTAGATCCCAAATAGGAAAGTGCGCTCGTCACCTTCCTCCAAAATAATAAAGATGTCTTTGCTTGGAAACCATCTGATATGCCTGGAATTCCTAGGGAGGTGATCGAGCACTCTTTGCACGTCAAAGATGATGCCAAACCGATAAAACAACGATTACGCAGATTCGCGCAGGATCGAAAAGACGCTATCAAGGAAGAACTCGCAAAGCTCTTGGCTCGGCTTCATTAAAGAAGTCCTTCATCCCGATCGGTTAGCCAACCCGAGTCTTGGTCCGCAAGAAGACGGGGCAATGGCGCATGTGCGTTGATTATACGGACCTCAACAAAGCCTGCCCCAAAGATCCGTTCGGGCTGCGTCGCATCGACCAAGTCGTTGACTCAACAGTGCCAACTCGAGTTTCTGGATCAGTTACTCGGGCTATCACGGATCAGCTTGAAAGAATCCGACCGCTTGAAGACATCGTTCATCACGCCGTTTGGGGCCTACTGCTACATCATCATGCCTTTTGGCCTGAAGAACGCCGGCGCCACATACCAACGCATGATCCAAAGATGCTTCCAAACGCAGATCGGCAAGAACGTAGAAGCTTATGTCGACGATGTTGTCATCAAGACCAAGCAGAAAGAAGACCTGATCACCGACCTAGAAGAAACCTTTGCAAACATCCGGGCCTTCAGAATGAAGTTAAACCCGAAGAAGTGCACTTTCGGCGTTCCATCAGGCAAACTGCTCGGCTTCATGGTGTCACATCGCGGCATTGAAGCCAATCCAGAGAAGATCAACGCCATCTTAAGCATGAAGCCCCCGAGTAACCAGAAAGACGTCCAGAAGCTCACCGGCTGCATGGCGCGCTAAGCCGCTTCATCTCCCGACTCGACGAACGAGGCATGCCCTTCTTCGATTGCTAAAAAGACAGATGACTTCCGGTGGACCGCGGAAGCCAACAAGGCCTTTGAAGATTTCAAAGAATTCCTTACAACGCCGCCCGTCCCGGCCTCACCCCGGGAACCTTTGTCATGCGTTTCAACCACTCACCAAGTGGTCGATGCGGTCCTCGTGGTCGAACGCGAAGAGGAAGGACGGGCTCGAAGATTCGGAGGCCAATCTACTTTGTTAGCGAAGTGTTGGCAGGAGCCAAAATTCGCTACCCTCAGGTACAAAAATTGCTCTATGGTGTTCTAATAACCGCGAGGAAATTGGCACACTATTTTCAGGGTCACTCGGTCACCGTCGTCACTTCCTTTCCACTCGGCGATGTCATCCACAACTGGGAGGCAACTGGACGCATCGCCAAGTGGGCTTTAGAGCTAATGCCGTTGGACTTGACTTTTAAGGCGAGGACGTCCATAAAGTCGCAAGCCTTGGCAGATTTCCTGGCCGAGTGGACTGAACAACAAGAGAACGTACCTCGGGAAGACCTCCAACACTGGACCATGCACTTCGACGGATCCAAGAGGATCACCGGCTTGGGAGCAGGAGTTGTGCTGATCTCCCCGACGGGGGAAAGGCTAAGATACGTCCTTCACCTCCACTTCTCCGCCTCACACAATGTCGCCGAGTACGAAGCCCTGCTACATGGACTGCGCCTCGCAGTTTCACTCGGAATACATCGGCTCATCGTGAAAGGCGACTCCCAGCTGGTCGTCAATCAAGTAATGAAGGATTGGTCCCGCCTAAATGACACCATGGAGGCTTACCGGCAAGAGGTTCGCAAACCTGAAGACAAGTTTGACGGGCTCGAACTCTCACATGTTCTGAGGCATAACAACGAAGCAGCCGACGAGTTGGCACAGTTCGGGTCCAAGCGTGAAGCTGCCCCAACAGACGTCTTTGTCGAGCACCTCTATGAACCAACCATCACGGCGAAGACAACTACCAACCAAGAAGTTGCAAACGAAGTCGCCATGACCGATGCCGACTGGAGGACGCCGCTCATCAAATTCCTAACTCAGCAAGAGCTGCCGGAGGACCGGGATGAAGCAGAACGCGTCCGACGTCGTTGCCAAGCATATGTCATGGTTGACTCTGATCTATACAAGAGAAGCCCCTCCGGAATCCTAATGAGATGCATCACACCCGAGGAAGGGAAACAGCTACTCCAAGACATCCACTCGGGCATATGCGGACAAAGTCGTACGAACCTGCGAAGGCTGCCAATTTTTTGCCCGATAGAGCCATGTCCCGGCCCAGGAGCTACAAACAATCCCACTATCCTGGCTGTTCGCGGTATGGGGCTTGGACATGGTCGGCCCCTTCAAGAAAGCTCCAGGAGGATTCACACACCTCTTCGTCGCAATCGATAAATTCTTCAAGTGGATTGAAGCCAAGCCGGTCGCCACAATTACTGCTGACAAGGCACGAGATTTTTTCCTCAACATCGTGCACCGCTTCGGCGTCCCAAACAGAATCATAACTGACAACGGGACTCAATTCACGGGAGGCATCTTCAAGGAATTCTGCGAGGACTTCGGAATCAAGATTTGCTACGCATCAGTTGCCCATCCCAAAAGCAATGGACAAGTCGAACGAGCCAACGGCATGGTCCTCCAAGGCATCAAGGCCCGCGTTTTCGATCGCCTAAACCCCTACGCGGGCAAGTGGGTCCAAGAACTTCCCTCGGTCTTATGGTCGCTGCGGACCACACCCAGTCGGGCTACCGGCCAAACTCCCTTCTTTTTGGTCTACGGCGCAGAAGCCATGTTGCCAAACGAGATGGAGTATGAATCCCTCCGAGTCCGCAGCTTCAACGATGAACGCTACGACCCCGACCGAGTGGATGACCTCACCCGATTGGAAGAGGCCCGCGAGGCAGCCCTCATCCAGTCGGTCAAATATCTTCAAGGGCTCAGAAGATACCACAGTCGCAACGTGCGAGCATGAGCTTTCATTGTTGGCGACCTGGTCCTACGCAAGATGCAGACCACCAAAGACCGTCACAAGTTATCCCCCTTATGGGAGGGACCGTACATAATCGCTGAGGTGACTCGGCCCGGTGCATACTGGCTAAAACGTGAAGACGTGTCTATGGTGGAGAACTCCTGGAACATTGAGCATCTTCGACGATTTTATGCCTAATTTGGCTAAGGCTTCATGTTTTCCTTGACTGCCAACCTCAAGCAAGATGACTTCTTGAGTTAGCGGTCGGGGCGTACATATGTCAATAAAGCTTAAGTTTTCCTCATCAACTTCGTGCATGATTTGATTTATCATTGTTTAATGGTCTTCGATTCGAGTTCAGTGTCTAAGGACTGAGAGTTTTCCGACGACCTAATCGAGCTTAGGCTTGGTGACAGTCAGACGAAAACTACTTAAGAAATTTCACACAAGAACTCGGATCAAGGCATTAACATAAATAAACTAAATATATCACAGGTTCTACATCAAAGCATCACAATCACATGACATTTACAAGACAGTGTTTGAAAGATAAATCAAATCCTGAAATTGTTCACTACATCAATGGATATCTTCTTCGCTGCCTCCTGCGCCTCACTCAGCATATCCAAGGCCTGCTCATCAGTGGTTCCGTCAGCAAAGCCCTCTCCGACCGAGTGGATGTCCACTCGGGGGTAAAGGGACTTGGTATGTGCAAGAGCCAGACCAGCCCCCATGTTGGCTGCTTCAGTGATGTTGGCCAGATACTGGTCGGGAGCCAGCCGCAGCTTGTCAAAGACTTCAGTTGGGTCCAGTGAGCTGGTCCCAACCCCATGATGGAACAAGGATAGCAAGATCGGCATAGCAGCATTGGCGACCTCTTCCCGGATCTCTCCGGTTTGTTTGACCCGCTCAAGCAAGACGTCATACTGAGCTTGGGTCTTAACCTTGTAAGCTGCCAAAAGCATCTGATCATGCAAAGCACTCGGAAATAAAGCGGCGCAAGGAATGTTACTTCAAAGAGGCTTACCTTCAAACTCGGCCTCCATTTCGGCTTTATCGAGGCTGACTGCCTCCAGCTGGACTTGAAGCGAATGGACCTCCGAAGAATTTTCTACAAAAGAAGAAGATCATCGCAACCGAGGTTAACATAAGAATCATGAAGAAACTTGGAGAGACGGGCTTACTCTCGATTGATCCTCGGAGGTCGAGGTTCGCCTCCCGGCTCTGCGATCTCTCTCCTTAAAGCCGCCTCCTCGACGCGGCCTCCTCCCGAGTGGTCTTCGCCTTCGCCGAACGTCCTCTAAGGAGTTCAGGTGAGGAACTAGCTTCTCCAGCACCTCGGACTTTGCCATGGAGCGGCAGTACTCCTTCTGCGCGTGAACTCAGAAGAGTGACCGACTGAAAAATAACGATAATACGATAAAAGAGAAAGACTAAGGCTTACGTTGAGCAGCCGGGTCGCCTCGTTCAAGCTTTCGACAAGGGCATCCCTTTCATCTCTCTCGGCTTGCTTGTCCAGGATGATGCCCTGCCTTTGACCCTCCGAGTCCCGCCACTCAATCTTAATTGGGGGAACCCAGGTTTCAGAGGACTGCAACCTGGGGATTTCCTCCACTGTGGATGGCAAATAAGAAGGGCAAATGAAGACATGAAAGGTTCAAACTGAAAGAGCAAAAGAATACTTTGATACAAATCTCACCAGCTTCGGTGGCTGCGCGCTTAGGTGGAGCGGCCCGGCTGGCCTCCTTCCTCTGGCTCTGTGCCGAGTGGCCTTCAGTCGAGGCTGCTCGAGCCGCGGCCTGAGGTTTCCCGGCCGTTGACTGGCTTCCAGTCGGGACATCCCGGCTGGCGGCCGGGGGCTCCTTCCTCGGGGCATCCTTCTTCGAAGGCGAAGGTTGTTTGCCCGGAGCACTCACGCTCGGTCGCGGGCTCCGGGGCTTTGGCTCTATAGGCTTTGGCACCTCGGGAGCTGCGGCAGGGGTCGGCCCTTCACCTCCCCCAGCAGGATATATATCCTGGGGCCTTCTGCGAAAAATGAATACAGCGTGGGTAAAGATAAAGAAGGCTTTCAACGAAAAAGTTTGGACTTCGGTTATAGAGCATACCTAGACGACCGGCGGATCTTCGGCGCCGTTCGCGGCGATCGCCTTAGAGGTGGGGTCTCGACTGGAGGAGCCAGAACGTCATCATCCGAATCCTCGATGATCAGCCTCCTTTTGCTCGCCCGCTTGTTTGAGTCCTCACTCGGCGCCGCCCGCTTCCCGACTGGATCGCTTTGGATCTTGATCCCGCCAGCCGGCTTCTTGGCGGGGCGACGCGGCGCGTCATCGTGAGACCTTGTACGGCTTGGAGGTAACATAAGCATTTTCCTGCAAGAAAAAGAATGCACAACACTAAGAGACAATATATCAAGATTGAAAGACACTATGAAGCAACCAGTCGGCTTACCGGAGGAGGAGGTCGGTGGATGCTGAAGGGAAGAACTGGCAGAATGAGGGCGCGCTCAACTGCAATTCCAGTCGAGAAGATCTTGTACATCCGAATCTTCAGGATTTCGTAGCTGAGTGGATCTGGATCTTCCCGATTGGGGTCCTTCCCGCCTTCGTACTCGAAGGCCGGCTTTGACCGTTCCTTGATCGGCACTAGTCGGCACCTGATGAAGTGCCGAGTGATTTGTTCGCCGCGAAGACCCTTCTGTTTCATTGCCAGAATCTTCGCAAGCAGCTTGTTGGCCTCGTCCCAATCTTGGGCTACTGGACCAGTGCTCCAAGTTGGCCTGGGGACAGGGGGAAGACCGACGAAGGCTGGCAGACTGGGTTCGAGGTTGTTAATGTAGAACCAGCCCGCGTGCCATCCCTTATTGGAGGACTTTAAAGGAAGAGAGAAGTACTCCTTGCGGAGAGATCCCCGGAGTTGGAAACCTGCCCCGCCAACGACGCATGGGTGGTCCTTGTTCGGATGTGGCTTGAGATAGAACATGCGGCGGAAGAGTTGGAAGTGGGGGAGGATGCCAAGGAAGGCTTCACATACATGAATGAAGAGGGCGATGTGAAGCATCGAGTTGGGGTTCAGATGGTAGAGTTGAAGCCCACAGTAATCTAAGAGCCCCCGGAAGAACTCGAAGGTGGGAAGGTTGAACCCGCAATAGAAGAAAGAAGTAAAAACGATGAGCTCACCGGTGTTCGGGGTTGGGAAGTCCTCCCCCGCCGCCGGGCGCCATCCCACTATCTCCTTTGGTGGAAGCACGCCATGCTTCACCATCTCTTTGAGGGTGGATTCCCTCACATCCGATGTGGCCCATTGGTCAAACGGGATCCTTTTTTCCTCCGCCATGAGTGTGGTGTTGATGGGAAGTGGATCTGGTCGGAAAAAGTGGGGATTTTGCCAAGGGAACTTGGGAGATTTGGCTGCGGAAGCTAGTTGTTGCAAAGAGCGAGTTCCTAGATGGATGGATTTGGGAGCGCGCGAGTCTAGGGTTCTCCGCAGTGAACTGGTGAACAGTACTGCGAAAAGGGCAATCTTTTGGAAGATGAAGAGGCGGGGACGACCTCGAGCCTTTACAGAAAGATTTGAGGGTTGTGCTAGGTTTTCTTGTGATTGGGCCGAGCCCATGAGAGAATCTGCGGCCCAGTTAAGGTGTGGCCCGACGCGTGTCCTTAGGGACTTAAGCGGATGAGCTTAAGCAGATTTGCCCTGGCAATATGCGCGTGTCCGAATGCCCTGTACCTTTGAAAATCCTTCCATACCGCGGTTTGCTTGACTTCATGAGAAGCTGGCACGATGCAACTTGGAAGGTGACCAACAGCTAAGTTTTTATAGCTGCCTTGATGACAAGGGCTGTTTGGTTTTTTGGCATTTGATCAAATAATTTTATCAATGCAATTTATTTTTCCACCTTGGTGAAGATCTTTTTAGATTGAGACCAGCATTATGGCATAAGCTATTTAATAACTTGGTCATATTTTTCATATGATTGAAAAAAACTTGTTTCCCATGAGGGACGATTAAAATATTTGTTCCGGGTTGACTCGGGCAGATCTACTCAGATAAGCATAAGCTTACCGAGTGCTTTTCACCCACGAGGGTTGATTGAGTTATTTGTTCTGAAATGACTCGGACAAATTCACTCGGATAAGCGTAAGCTTGCCGAGTAATAAAGTTGCTTTAGCATGAGCTAAGCATCTACATAAGAATGATTTTTTATAGTTCTTGACTATATGCTTAGTCTGTTTTTGACTAACCACATAGTCGGGGGCTACACCTAATTAGGTGCATCAGGAGATGCACCTAGATATTTATTTTTAAGAATTTTTTAGATATTTTCCAGCCCTTCACAGTCTTTGGAGCCACTCGGGAAGATTCAGGCAGAGATGATGGAATCACTCGGCGCCAAAAGGACTCGGTCAAAGAGGTTTTTGGCTGTGTGCTGTTTTGGTCTGAAGCTAAGCTGTCTCGTCGACTGAAAAGGACTCGGGGGCTACTGTGGAGATTATGGCAATCGGGTATCTACATGGCAAGCTTATCCGACTGGAGGTAGGGATAGATTGCGTACGCCATATCTCGTAAACCGAACATGACTTGGGTGTTAGGATTGCCGATAGAGATAAGGCAATCGGCCTATAGTCACGGTTTGGTAAGATTGAGGAAACCAACTTAGAGTAAGATAGGGTTTCCGATCTGTAAGCCCTCCTCCCAAGACTATATAAGGGGGGTAAGGGGCGTCCCTTGAGGGATATCAGAGATCAAATTCTAGATCAAATTTCATAAGCAAGAGCTTTAGACACACGAGATCAATAAAGACACTCGACGGATCGAATCCACCAAAACAGGAGTAGGGTATTACCTGACGAGAGGGCCTGAACCTGTCTAAATCTTCTTCTCCTTCTAACCCATTGTGCTTGGCGATCTCGACTGCGACCCCAGAAATTATGTTGCCGAAACCAAGTTTTGACACCTTTGTAAGACCTTATCTAAATTCTCGAGAAAATGATCCAAAGTTTTTCCATAGATGGAGAAATCGTCCATGAAAACTTCCATGATTTGCTCGATCATGTCTGAGAAGATAGACATCATGCAAGAACGATGCAGGTGCATTACACAACCTGAATGACATCCTACGATAGGCATACATTCCATAGGAGCATGTGAAAGTGGTCTTACTTTGGTCGTCGGGATGGATGGAAATTTGATGATAGTCGGAATACCCATCAAGGAAACAAAAGAAAGAGTGATTCTCTAACCGTTCCAACATCTCATCGATGAAGGGAAGCGGAAAGTGATCTTTCTTTGTTGCCTTGTTAAGATTCCGATAGTCTATGCACATTCTCCATCCCATGACAGTACGTTGCGGAATTAATTCATTTTGAGAATTGGCAATGACCGTCATACCTCCGTTCTTTTGCACAACATGAACTGGGCTAACCCACTCACTATAGGGAACGAGATAAATTATCCCGACATGAAAGAGTTTCAAGACCTCTTTTTTCACCATTTCTCTCATCGCATTGTTTAACCTCCTTTGAGGTTCCCTAGAAGGTGTGAGAGTTGGATCAGTAGGGATGCGACAGGTACAGAGAGTGGGACTGATTCCCTTGAGGTCTTGGAGTGAGTAGCCTAGAATAGATCGATGCTTTTCTAAGATGGAGATGAGTTTAGAAGTTTCATCCTCGAAAAGCTTGTCACTGATGATGACAGGTGATTCCGTATCTCCGTGTAGAAAAGCGTATCGAAGGCCGGAAGGAAGATGTTTGAGCTCTATCGGAGGTCATGATGGTGGTTCTGTCGTGGGAAGCTCAATTGTCTCTCTAGAATCGTTTGTTTCTTAAGTGAAGCAGGGGGCTTCTTCCTCAAGGACGGTCTCTAGGGATTCAAAAGGAGAAACCTCCAAAACTTCCTCGATAGGCTCATACTCGGGAGAGACTTCAGCTATGGAGTTCATAGGTCTAGAGATAGGAAATGAAAATAAATCCCTCCCGAGTTTGATATTGAGGATTCCTAGTGTCGGTGCATCTAAAAAAGCTTTTTAAGCAGATGCCCGATCAGAATGTCGAAGTCTAAAACTTTGAACACATGAAAGTCTAGGATTGCCTCAAGATTTTTGTGACTCACGGTCATGTTCTGCAAAATCCCATAACCTTCGAGGATATCTCCATGAGGATTCTTGAAAGTTTTATGGGTCGAGGTCAACGGTTCATCACCCAGAAGTGCGAACGATTGGGAATCAGAAATGATATTTTACCCGATGATGGGATTGTAAAGGACCTGAACCGAAGTTCCCCTTTATGTTGCAATGAATGGTTGATGAAGGTGAACTAATCCAAATTGCTTCGGATGACAATTCACAATCTTTCAACCACTCATGGCTCATAATGGACATTAATCCCTTCATGGTCTCTCTAAGGAAGTTATCCTCGAGAGGCACAGGAGGAGAAAATGGAACTGGTGGTCTCTTTTTGCAAAAGAATTTTGAGGTATTTCCATTATCTTCGAAAAGATCATCCTCAAAATTGAAGGGATACACCGAAGACTGAATTGCTTCATCCTTCTGTGTGCCCGGTTCGGGGGAGGATTCTATAGATGGACCTTGAGATGTAGAAGATAAAGAATCGGGGTCAGCTAATGAATTGTCCTCATTGCTTGCCTTGACTACCGCTGGTAGTGATTCACAATAATCTTTGACGAAGGAGGTGTTCTCTAAGATACAACTTAGGATTTCCCTTCCTTCCATCGGAGTCTTATGTGAAAATGAACCACCGGATGCGATGTCAAGATATCGGGCAAACTCTTTGCCAAGACCTGACCAGAAGTGTTGCAACAACACATGGTCGGGTAAAGACCAGTCAGGGCCGGATTGGATCAGAATTAATAGTGACCGTCAACACCAGGGTTCGGCTGAACCATGGTGGTCTCCTCTCCCCTCCACCGAACACGTGGCACTTCCTCATCCTCTCACAATGGCGGTTATGGGAGTTTGGCGGTTACAAACTGACTCCAAGCTGGCATATAAAGGCTATATAAGGAGGTCACCTCACTTCATTCAAGACACACCTCAAGAAGATCAAAGCTCCACTCCAAAGGCATAGTACTATGTATCTATTGTTTAGAAAATAGGTTAGAGAGTGATGGGTAGTCCGGAGGAGTGCCAGGGATCTTGACATCGACCTTCAACTTTGTACCTTGGCGGATGCTTCTAATAAAGTAAGTGTTCACGATTTACTATGGTTTCTATACTTTACATTAAGTAATTTACTTTATCGCATTTACTTATGGGATCATCGTGAATTCGTGGATGCTCTAGTCTAATACCCCTAATGAAGACGGGTGTTCTTGGCCAAGACTAGAGTAGTATTCGATAGCGTAGACGTGGTGTCTAGGCTAGATATTACCTTTGTTTGCCACGTACTCCACGGGTTATAGAGGTAGGCGGCAGGTGGTGACAGCCCTATCCATCCTTTGTAATCCTCCACATTCGGGTACGCCGTAGAGCTGTAGGCCGGAGTCACTCGGTGGACCGAGTGTAAGCCGGTGCCCAAAGTAAGTAAACAAAGTAAAAGTAATTACCACCTATTGTAGACCCCCGTTTTTGAGGACGGGAATCATTCGTGTTCATAGTACCTTATCCCTGGATCGAGTAGTTTGGTACCCACGAATACAGTTCTGAATTACTAGGTGCAAAGTGCACGAATAGTCTTACAACGAAATTATTACAATAATAGGCCCGAAGACAATATCCAATACATATAGGACCTACCGGTCCAGATACAACCGAGAACAAAAATTAGATAAGATAGCAGACGGAAGGCAGCAGCATGCCGATTGCCATAGGCAACGACTGGGGACTAAGACCTGTTGCGCTCCATTGTCTTCATTCCTCCTAGTAGTATGTGTACGGGTCTTCCTCATCTCCTTCATCGGAGGTTTGTGCGTATAGCAAGGGTGAGTACCCAACGTACTCGGCAAGCCAACACGGAATGATGCACATGATAGGGTCATTCAAAGGATGGCTATGGTTTATTTGCACAAAGCCAATTTTCACAAATCATTTCACAAACCTAACATCTAGCCGATCAGGTTTTAGGTCCATAGTATATTAAGTCGGCGACGGTTCTGTCCACCATCCATTGTGATCCCAAGGATAACTTCCCGCCTCCGATTCGTCATGGTTTTCTGGGTGTCTTCCCCTTCTCCCGAGATAGAGAAGTTGGTTTCCCAAGACATAAAATCATTATGCAATCCCACCCATCATTTTAAAATTTATGAGTCTAGCCACGGGAAACACTTGTCATGTCGCTCATTAACCGCGAGCATGGCTATTCGAATAGATTGATTAACTCACACCGCAGTGGATGTACACTTTACCCGTACTCCGCAACTACTCATTGAATGAGCTCACATCCCTCTATATGGGACGGTCATGGCAAAGCCTTTCGATAACCTCACTTTGGCGTCCCGCTCCATGAACTTAAGCCCTCATGCACTCTAGCCGTCATTTCCTAGCGTGAGAGGAGTTCGGCGTTCCGGGTAAGAGAAAGAATTGCTCTATCCTTGAACTTTCCATCTTCATGTCCTTTTCTTCATGTCTTCATTTCTTCATGTTGATCGCATGCCCGATCTACGCCCAAGTACCAACCAGCGGTACATCCCTGCCGGAAGGCTCCTTAACTATCGTCCAGGCACCCACCGGTGGTGCACCCCCACCGGCAAGCCCTTACCTCAACGCCAACACCTGAACCTACTATGCAAGGATACCGCCTCCGCTCGGATATTTAATCGCTAGGTATATACCCATTCGAGAAGTACGGTTGTACTGGCTCGTTCTAAGTTGTAGTCTCATGGCTCGGTCCTTAACCACCGGGGACGGTACTAGCCTTTTCCGGAATCCACCCAAATCCATCCATCCGCCCGTCTAAAAACATTGGTTTGTATTTTCATTTTCATCAAAGCCATTTCCAACATGATCAATGCAACGTGGCGCTCATGTCTCCACTTGCCGTGTCTCAACCATCTTCCCAAGATAGTTGCCCAAGCACGAGGCTTATTTGTAAAATCATGAGTATGCAAGAATCTAGTATAAGCGTGGCTAAGCATTTTACAAGATAACCTCCGGTTGCATCACATCGAAGGTTTACAAAGAATATTTCTAAGGGTATTCAATATCAAGGCGGGATATATCAAGAATAGGTACTCATTTGTGTATAGCATGCAATTTGTAATTGAAAACAACATCATTTCACAAAGTAGGATCAATATGTCCAAAGGGGTGTGTTGACTTGCCTTGCTCGCACACTTGTTGGTTGGGGGTCTTCTGTGTACTCAACGCCTTCCTCGGACGCTAATCGTACGTGCGAGAAATCAAATTTGAATTCGATTAGAATTCAAATAGAATCCATAAGATCCAAAAGAAAACCAAGTAAATCGCAATAGCGGCTCCTAACACTAGGCTATGACTCTATGCGAACCTAGGCTCGAGTTTCGACGAAATCAGGTTAGAGCGAAAGGGTTATAAGGATTCGAAGTTTTGTAATGAATTCGATTTTGTTAAGAAGGGTGTGATATTTATCTTAATATGCTTAAAGTTTGAGAAATACTAGAGTTGATGATTCAATTAAAAAAAGAAGTGATTACCTTTTAATTTCATCAAGTTATTTCTCGGGTCGAGAAGCCCTAGGGTTTATAATAATTAGAATTAATTGGTGTCGTAGTCTACCGAAAATGGGTTGGGAAGGATTTAACACAAAACATATATGACGAAAAAGGGTTGATCCGAAATTATGAAGATAGTTTATAATCTTTTGAAAAGATTCTTGTTTTATGAGTATAACCTAAATGAATGAATGGACCCCTCCAAAATATATAAACATTTTGGACATTTATCGGATCAAAAGTTCGATGTCTAAATATAAACTCCATAATTATTTGTAAAGCAATTTAAAAGTAAATAAATAAACTCTTTTGAAAGATGCAACATCTTTGTGAATAAAATTTTAGAAGAGTTTAAAAGAATTTAAATATTTTTCTAGGATTTTTACCAAGCTTATTCTTATTTTTAATCCCTCAGAAAAAATTAAAATAAAAATGTTCAAAACTTTGCTTCGGCTGGAGTCGAACCTGCGCCCTCTCCCTCTCACGGCTCGACTCAAGCCATTGGGCTAGCGAGCCTATCTCATTCTTCTCTCTCCTTCTTTTTCTTTTCTTCGTTCTTTCCTCTCTTGCGCTGACAAATGAAGAGGAAAAATAAAATCAAATGGCGCGGGGAGGGATTCGATCCCACAACCTCACTCCTCTCTCTCTCGTTCCTCCCCACTGCGCCAACCAGTTTTCTTGTTTCCTTCTCTCCTTTCACTCTTTTCTTCCCTTCTTCACTCCCTTCTTCTTCTCCGTGAAGCCGACGGCCATGGCACCACCGAACGACGGCGAGGGGGACCGGAGCGCGGGGGATAAAGGGCCACGCACCATCTACGAACCACGGGGACCCTATTTTGAGACACGGCCGGACCGGGAGGCGGTGGGATGGGCCGGCGACGCGAGGCGGACATGGCGACGGTGGCGCACGTTGCGGCGGCTAACCGGCGGCAACGGCCATGGAGAGGGTGCGGGAGCATCAAAAGGGTACGGAGAAGCTAGCTAGGGGATTTGTTCGGCCGAGGAAACACTACGGCGAGCCGGCACCGTGCACATGGCGGCATCCGAAGCAGGGGAAACATGGCGGGCTCGTCGCCGGCGAACTCCGGTGGCTAATCGGCTCGGGAAACATGGGGGAAATATAGTTTAGACCACAGAGATCATGTAAGTACCTTCAATTTGGGAAGAACTCGACCGAGGGCGACGAATTTTGGATTGTGCCTCGGGCGGCCGGCGCTAGGGTTCTTCGGTGTTCTTCAAAATTCGACCCGCACACCGCATGATTTTTGGGCAAATTTGGGGAGGGGCTAGATGAGGTAATTGCGCACAGCTTTTGTGTTTCAAGTTGTGGCCGAGGAGCGCTATTTATAGCGGGATGTTTTCGGCTTGAGCTCGGCGGCAATGGCGGTGCGGCACGGGAGTAGCAGGCACGCGCGGGGAGGGCTGGGGTGCAATGCGACGCATGGCGGCGCTCGGGAGGGGGCTGGCGCGGCGAGTGGCACGTGGCGCGCTCGGGGAGGGGTGCAGGCGCGGGCGGCGCGGGCACGGGCGTGGCGACGCACGGCGCGACGTGGAACAGTGTGCGCGACGTAACGGCGACTCCGTGCACGCGGAGGTGACGCCGGCGAGAACGTGCATGCACGAGGCCCCAGTACGGCGAGTGACGCGCGCGCGCGGTGGCGAGGCGGTCCGGGTCAGGGTACGGCGTCGAACAAGTGGCGCGCAATGAATAGTGACTTTTCCGATTTTCCCGAATTAAATTTCCTATTTTCCCAATTTTATTTCCTTCCACCCCCAAAATTCAAAATAAAATATAAAACATCTAGAAATAAGTTGTAAAATATATGTCCAACCTTTTTACCCACTTTTATTATTTTAAAAATATAGTTTACATAATTAATTTAATCCTTTTCCTCAATTCCACAAAATGTGATTTTGATTCAAATAAATTTCTAGATTTCATATACATACCCTAAAATATTTTATTACTCATTTTTCTCACTAATTAATATTACTCAATCACCTAAATAATGTTTTGCTCCCAATTATATATTTTTATAAATCCATAACCCTTTCCCTATTTTATATTAAAATTCCCAATTCTAAACTCCGAAAATTTTCTCCCAGCAGAAATTCGAATCGTTTGGTTTTTCAAAAACACCGAAATGAATCGCTTGCGTATAAATTTATGCAACCAAGCTGGCAAATAAGAAGTGAAAACTCGATCAAGAAGCAACAATCAAAAGGTTTTTGTAAGTTCTGATTTTTGATTCCCGGTTTTAAATTCCTCGATTCTCAGGATGTTACACCTATCTAGAGCCACAACCATAAAAATCCTCTCTATACCTTCCGCCTACGTATTCTTGGTGTCCTTGGATGAACCTGACCCTTTGATAACCCACATCGTTCGTCGTGAATTCGATACCCTTGGAATACTCCCGGGTGAAGTGCTACAACGGTATTCCGTGCCCTTGCAAATTTTATCTATGGTCATAATAAATATCAACAAGTATTTCTGTCGTCGTTGTCTAGGAACGGTTGCTATTTTATCCTAGAGCTTAGGTCATCCTCGTATCTTTTATCTTTTTCTTTTTAGATTATGGAGCAATCTATCCAAAGCCTATCCGCTCTGAACGGCGAGTTCTATGAGCCACCATCATCTTCTGAGCCAATTCTTTCTTCTGGCTATGAACTCCGCCCTGGCTTTATAGCCATGGTTCGGGAGCAATCCTTCTCTGGGCATGACCATGAAAACCCATACCATCATTTGCGAGAGTTTGAGCAATTGTGTTCATGCTTGATGATTCCAGGCATGACACAAAGAACTTTGAAGAGCAAGTTGTTTCCCTTTTCGCTTACTGAAAGGGCAAAACAATGGTACACTCTTACCGTATAGAAAGCAAACGGTATGTGGGACGAATTCAGAGACATATTCTGTCTTGCTTTCTTCCCGCTAACCCATATCACATCTCTACGAGTATAAGTTCTCAGCTTTTGGCAGAGTGAGAAGGAGACCATAGGTGCAGCCTGGGCTAGGTTCTTAACTCTAATCCAATCCGGCCCTGACTTGTCCTTACCCGACCATGTGTTGTTACAACATTTTTGGTAAGGTCTTGGTAAGGAGTCTGCCCTATACCGTGACATCTCAACCGACGGTTCTTTCTGAAATAAAACTCCGACGGAAGGAAGAGAAATCCTAAGTCATATCTTAGAGAACACCTCCTTCTTCGAAGTATATCGTGAACCACTGCCAAAAGAAGTCAAGGCAAGCGATGAGGACCATTCACCAGCCGAATCTGATTCTTTACCTTGCACAACCCAAGATCTGGCTGTAGAATCCTCACCTAAACTAGAAACACCGAAGGAGGAAGAAATTAAACCTTTGGAGTTTCCCTTCTTATTCGAGGACGATCTTTTTGAAGATTTTGGAAACACCTCAAATTTCTTCTGCAAAAAGAGACCACCAGTTCCAGTTACTCCTCCTGTGCCTTTTGAGGATAAATTCCTTAGGGAGACCGGGAAGGGGCTAACGTCCATTATAAGCCATGAATGGTTGGAAGAGCGTGAGCTGTCGTCCGAAGTAATTCGGATTAGTTCACCTTCGTCAACAATTCATTGCGACATAAGGGGAATTCTGGTTGAGGTCCTCTATAATCCCATCGTCGGGGGAAATATCATATCTGATTCCTTAGCATTCGCACGTCTGGGTGATGAACCTTTGACCCTAACCAATAAAACTTACAAAACTCCTTCTGGAGATATTCTGGAAAGTTATGGAATTTTGCAAAACGTGACTGTAAGGCATGACAACCTTCATAGATTTTCATGTGTTTGAAGCTCTAGACTTTGACATTCTGATCGGGCATCCGTTTGAAAAGCTTTTCTTAGATTCACCGACACTAGGAGTCCTCAACATTAAACTCGGGAGAGAGGCATTTTCTATTCCTATTTATAGAGCTATGAACACCATAGCCGAACCCTTTCCCGAGTGTGAACCTATCGAGGAAGTAATGAATGTTTCTCCTTTTGAGCCCCCAGAATCCTACTTAAGAAAGAAGCTCAGTTCTTTACCCACTAGACAGACGATTCTGGAGAGACCATCGAGCTACCCAAGTCTGAACCTACATCACGACCTCTAATAGAACTCAAACCCTTACCATCTGGCCTTCGATACGCTTTTCTACACAGAGATATGGATTCCCCTGTCATCATTAGTGATATGATTTCCAAGGAAGAAACTTCGAAACTTATCTTCATCTTAGAAAAGCATCGATCTGTTCTAGGCTACTCACTCCAAGACCTCAAGGGGATAAGTCCCACTCTCTGTACCCATCGTATCCCTATTGATCCAACTCTCACACCATCTAGGGAACCTCAATGAATGTTGAATAATGCCAGAGAAGTGATGAAAAAAGAGGTCTTGAAACTCCTTCATGCTGAGATAATTTATCCTGTTCCCTATAGTTAGTGGGTTAGCCCAGTTCAAGTAGTGCAAAAGAAGGGGGGTATGATGGTCGTTGCAAATTCTCAAAATGAATTAATTCTGCAATGAACTGTCACGGGATGGAGAATGTGCATAGACTACCAGAATCTCAACAAGGCAACTAAGAAGGATCACTTCGTGCTTCCTTTCATTGATGAGATGTTAGAGCGGCTTGCCAATCACTCCTTCTTATATTTCCTTGATGGGTATTCTGGCTATCACCAAATTCCCATCCTTCCCGACGACCAAAGTATGGGCCAATTAGACGAGCATGAAAGTTTCTTTCTTCAGCATAAGGAACATTGCTCTATTAAGGTAATGCTCTCCTAAGGTATCTTTAGAGTCCGCCACATTTTGTGCCGCGAGCACATTCAACCACCTTAAGGTCCTCACTGAAAAAATGTTTTGAAGGTTGGTTGAAGATGAATTTGTTTATCATAAACATGCAAATTTTGTGGTTGCACTTATGACACTAACCTTGCAGCAACAACTTCAACGATAAATCAACAATTGGTGGTGAAGCTGAGGACTACATCACCAACGGTGGCTGCAATGTAAAAGTCCCCATGGTCAAGCTTTCGACCATAAAGAAAGCATTGTCGAGAGGTAGCCCGAATTATCATTTCCCTTCATCAATAAAGCAAGAACATGCTTTTAGGATAAGTTTACCCTCGGGTATTTTTGGTCACTAACCATTGAAGGTTAAGATTAAAAATAACAATGGTCATGCAACGCCTGAGAACATGGGAGCTACATCAGTTGTATCACCTTGGTGTTTCTGGTGCTGGAACAAGTTCTGAAGGAGGCTTGACACCACTCACTTGATTTTTGGTGTCCTGCCACAAAATCCAAGTGTGGGGAGTTTGGTACGTATCTCATAATAAATTCCATTCATGCCAAAATTCCACCTTGGTTTAGAAATGATGTTAGTTTTATCTTGCCTTGCTAAAAACAATTTGAAAAAAGTTTGAAATGTCATATTATTGACATTAAACAAATCCTTACCAGGAGGTACCCGAAGTTCACCATTCATATACTCGTACTTATCTTCATATGAATATAACTTAATAAAATACTTCCTTTATCTATTCTCGCATGCTCTGGTTGAATGAATATGATCAGTCCATTCATAGGATCTTTAAATTAAGCATGGTGCTTAGGTTAAAAAGTCTTCTTTAATCAAATTAGACATGGTGTCGAGTTTGTTTAATGAACCTTAGAGTTTATGCTTGTTTAGATCTTGGTTGTATACATATGGACTTTAAGTTGATTCAAACTGGAGATAACCCAAGACATTGGACATATGACAATGATGCATAACATAGAGAGGAGGCGCAAAACCCTCTAGTGTTTATGTTGAGTCAATTCTAATTTACCCTTGTTTGAGTATAAGAAAGTTGGTGAAAATAAAATTTCAATAATAATAATAATAACAATAAAATAATAGCAAATAAAAAAACAAAAACGGTAAGAATACCTTTTTCTCTTGTTCTTTTTGTTGTTTGGCCCATGGATGACGCAACCTTCACGCACAAAGTCCCCATGTGGATTCAAGGTAAGTTTCCACGTAAGTTTCATTTCAATTAAATAAAACAAAGGTTTTGACTCACCGAATTTCAAACTAGTGGAGTCCCTTTTGTTCTCACTTTTTTGTTTCGAATGAAGCACCTCAGGTACAAGAAGAAGTGTGGGGGTGGCCCTCGGATTATTAAAGCAAAATCTCTCAAGGGCCACCACCACATTGTTGCACAATTTGGCACAGGACAATACAAGAAAACGCAGCGAGATTGGAACCTACTATGGTTCGGCCGAACTATGGTTCGACCAAACCAAGGTAGGTCCACTCGTCATCATCTTCTCATGTTGCACATGTTTGTAATTTCTAGCTCTCTAGTACCCTGTTTATTAATTTTTATCTTCTAGCACTATGAGCATGGTCTTAAAGATAATAATCTATCCTTAGAAACATGATATATTTTGGTTGGCTCACATATATTTTATTCCTATGACATTCACTTGATTAATGAAAAATTTAGAAACCAAGCTTTACAACTACTCGATGATGTTTTATTCCCACCATAGCCATATGTCGATCTTCATGATAAAACCCTATACATATGTTGCTTGCAGTCATTTTGAGTTTGGTCAAATAGTTAGACCCTTGTTAGAATATTTTCATGCTTTCATTGATCAAAGTCTTGTGCATATCCACCATAAAAATTGTTCTCCCACTATATTAGAGGTTTAGCCATATATATATAAATATATATATATATATATTCTGTTCCCTACCATATGCAAATTTCTACTCCAGGAGTTTGCATCCACCTTCAGCTATCCACCAAATAAAGACTCCAATTAATTATGATCCTTAATCCTCCTATCCATGCCAAATGAGACATGAGTTAAAAGAATATATACAAAGTGATAGTAGAAATCTCATGATGCTCACAAAAGAAGAAACAAGTCTTCTCTAGTATGATGACAAGAAAAGAAAAAAAGTGTGTAGTCATAGCCATGTTTTCTAAAATAAAAAGATAGGGAGGAGGATCATACAAAAAAGGAGTCACCAACTTAATTATTTTTATTTTTCCAATTCTCCACTCATTCCCTTTCCACATACATATGTACAAGCTTGATCATGATTACGTGACTAGTATTCTTCTTGGATCTTCTGTTTGACTTTACAAAATATTTGATGCAAGTATGCCTTTTGATTTTCCCTACCTTGAGCTCCACATAAGCCTTATTAGAAGTAGGAGAAAATTAGGCAAGCATTACCTTGGTGGGGAATCAAACACATTGAGTGATATGAGAGAATCATCAGAGGAGTAAAATTATATTTTTCTTTTTCTAAAAGAACTTCTTGAAAACCCCAAGTCATTTAAGCAGAAGAAATAAAAGTAACTTAAACCTAGATTGTTCCCTTCTTCAATAACTTAAGATACAATGGTAGACAAATTCAGATTCACAGATACAGGTAAGTCTAGGAACAATTTGTATATTAGCATTGTACCAAAGTAATCATGATCCACCTTAGTATTCCAACCTTTACTCAAGGACAAGCAAATGGCTATGTGTAGGGGAGCTTGTTGACGGTCCTTAACTGCCAAAATCCGCCCGTCAATCCCTGCATAAACTGAACAAACGATGCACATCAACATAGCGGTAGGGTTATTTACTAACTCTTTCCATGAGTGTTGGTGATTATTTGTATGCAGGTGAATAACATATCAAAATGAAGTGAAAGTATGCTTTTGTGGTGAAGAAATACAACTCCAGCCAATCAACGCTCGCCACATCAGCTTCCCGCGGATCGAAGGGCCCACAAGTCAGGTAAAACCGACTTAAAGTGTTGCCAAACACCTAGGAACCGCCTTAGGGGCCCAAATATCGTAGACTAGTGAAAGGCGGTGGAGAGGGAGGTAAACTAGGGTGCGGCCAAACCATGGTGGTCTCCTCTCCCCTCCACCAAACACGTGGTGCTTCCTCAGCCTCTCACAATGATGGTTATGGGAGTTTGGCGGTTACAAATCGACTCCAAACCACCATATGAAGGCTATATAAGGAGGTCACCTCACTTCATTCAAGACACACCTCAAGAAGATCAAAGCTCCAGTCCAAAGGCGTAGTACTAGGTCTCCAGTGCTTAGAAAATAGGTTAGAGAGTGAGGGGTAGTCCAGAGGAGTGCCGAGGATCTTGGCACCGACCTCCGACTTTGTACCTCGGCAGACGCTTCTAATAAAGTAATTGTTCGTGAATTTACTATGGTTGCTATACTTTACATTGAGTAATTTACTTTACCGCATTTACTTATGGGATCATTGTCCATTCGTGGATGCTCTAGTCTAAGACCCCTGATGAAGACAAGTGTTCTTGGCCGAGACTAGAGTAGTATTCGATAGCGTAGACGTGGTGTCCAGGCTAGAGTTTACCTTTGTTTGCCGCGTACTCCACGGGTTGTAGAGGCAGGCGGCAGGTGGTGATAGCCCTATCCGTCCTTTGTAATCCTCCATGTTCGGGTATGTCGTAGAGCTGTAGACTGAAGCGACTCGGCAGACCGAGTGTAAGCCGGCGCACGAAGTAAGTAAACAAAGTTAAAGTAATTACCACCTATCTAGAGCCACAACCATAAAAGTCTTCTCTATACCTTCCGCCTGCCTATTCTTGGTGTCCTTGGATGAACATTACCCCCTTGGAATACTTTTGGGTGAAGTGCTATAACGGTAGTCCGAGCGCTTGCAGATTTTATCTGTGGTTGTATAAAATACCAACAGCTGCCGGCGGCCATTTGGCCCCAGCGCCACCACGCGCCTCCGATCCCACCTCGCTGCCGGCCGCTCCCGCCATCCCTCCTCCCGAGCCATCGGATTCACCTGATGGGTTAATCCGGGCCATCCAAGTGGTGGGTGCCACCTCGACACCGGCTGCCCACATGGCCACCGCGTGGCTGCCACGTAGGCGCCACGCAAGCACCACGTGGCGCGCACTGTAGGATCGAACTCCCAAACTAAGCCAACCGAGGGGGGGTGAATGGTTGGTACACCAAAAAACAAATCTCAGCGGAAATAAGACTTACCTTCACAACTCGATGGCGTGCGGTCTGACCGGAGGTGTTGCCCGGTCAGACCGCCAGATCACCGCCGGTCTGACCAGTAGTATACGCTCGGTCTAACCGCCTGTGTAGCCGACTCGCCTGGACTTAGCCGATTCGCCTGAATAGTCGATTGCCGATGAACTTCGGTTTGACCGCAATATTGTGAACGGTCTGACCGGTGGAAAGCCGTCGCACCCGAGAAAACACAATCGAAGATCTCTCAAATTAGATTGAAACTTTATTGAATCTCTATGTGTTTACAAAGTGCAATCAATAGCACTCCTAATAAAATTTCGACTAAACTCAAAACCCTAAACTTTTCTCAACTCAACTCTCTCTAAAACTTGATACCGAGAAGCCACGCCTCTCCTCTCTATTTATACATAAGATGTGCAGCACAAAGCCACGAATCCTACTCATACAAGAAATCCTAATCCACTAGGAAACCTTCCTGTACAAGAAACGAACTTTACATATTCCACACGTCGCAATCTTGGACTTCCCAAATTTGAAACTCCGTATTCCATACGCATACAATATCTCCATCGTATGCCATATGGAAACTTCACCAATCGCGTGCATCAATCTCTACCCTTTAGTATCCCGCATGATCTCTATCTTAGACGTCACCTTATCTCCAAGTTGACTCCAACTCGATCACGGACGACACTTTCCCGAGGCGTAAAGATTACCTCCACATAATTAAACAAAGAAACCATAACCAAGCACAAGCTATCTCTAGCTTGACTCATTGTCAGCATAAAATAATATTCATACGTATAGAAACACGAAACTTCCATGTATATGCAAAGAAACAACCCAAAACCGAAACCGAAACAAAATCGGCCTGCAGTCTGACTGTGTCGACCGGTCTGACCGGTGATACCCTCCGGTCGACCGCACGGTGTGCTCCGGTCGACCGAATTGCAAACCCGGCCGGACAATGCGTTAGATCGTTCATTATCCGAAAACAAAATATCTCCAAATCCATTTTGCCAATAATCTCCAAATAACAAAACCAACAATCCAATAATCACAGATGCCAATTGTTCATCAGCATAGAAGAATCAAACACACTTTGATTTTACAATCTCCCCCTTGATGAACACATTGGCAAACAAAGTAAAAGATGTTGTTTTGATGTTTTGAAAATTATAAAACAAAAAAGGTAAAAAGCATCGGAGTGCTAAAAAAATCCAAAGAAAACTTCTCCCCCTTTCAAAAAGAAGAAAATCCCTTGACATTGAAAAACTTGCACTTTGTTTTGTTTACTTTGTTCTTTGTTCTCCCCCTTTTGACAATGATTTCATCAAGCATAAGAATTATGTTCATGATTATTGAAGAGCTTAGCACCATATATAGAGCAAGTCATGTCATGTGTTGCAATAATAAGAAGATGAACTCATCAATTATATAGCAAAAATGCACTAGAGTATAGTCATGAATCAAAGACTTCATAATCAAGATCAATAATGCAATCAATATTCATGGATTCAAACGATTTACAATGCAACATCTTTACAAGCACATAGGTTGAAAGATAAATCCAAATATATATACCTATTGCAACCATTACTCTTTATCAAATTTACCTCTTTGCACACAATAATCAAGAGAATTTTTTCATATTTATTTGAGCCAAAATTTTCTTTGCTCATATTTTTCTCTCAATTATTCCGGGTACGTCCTTGTCGTCAAGACTGTTTCCAAGGATTCGGCACCCATTATTTTTGCTCACATCGAATACGTCCTTGTCGTCAAGACTATTGCCAAGGATTCGATATTCATTTTTTTCTCTCAAAGATAATATTTTATTCTCTTTACACAATGAGCAATTATAAAGCAATTTGAGGAATAATAATTCAACACAGTGCACATATAAGCATTTGTAAATCAACACATGCACTAGTATCAACATTGCATATTTTATTAATTTAAGTATGATTTTAAGTGTCAAGCATCATTTCAGTTAAAAATAAAATCTAGATCACATAAAGACACTAGAACACATATAAGGTATGCTAGTGACAAATAAATCTTCATAGTATTGCTAGCATGCACATGAAAATACAATACATATGGATAAAGCTCTCTTTTTGTTAATTTATTTTATTCAAGAATTGCTTGATAAAAACAAGAGCACAAATCTCCCCCTCAAAACATGCCAAAAGGATGAATAATTCCCAACTCTCCTCGAAGAAAAGAAAAGCGAGAAGAATCCAATGGTTCGGTGAAAATGTCAAGAACTTGCAATTTTGTGTCCAAAAACTTCAATTCAACATCTCCCTTCTCAACATGATCCCTCAAAAAGTGAAAACGAATATCAATGTGCTTTGTGCGTGAGTGTTGAACAGGATTCTTAGCAATGTTAATGGCACTTGTATTATCACAATAAAGAGGTACTTTCTCAAAAGCAAGTCCATAATCTTTCAAAGTAAAAATAAGCCAAATAATCTGTGAACAATAACTAGCAGCAGCAACATATTCAGATTTAGCAGTTGATTGAGCTACACTAGATTGTTTCCTAGAAGACCATGCAATTAATGATGTACCAAGAAAATGACATGTTCCACTAGAACTTTTTCTATCAATTCTACAACCAGCAAAATCAGCATCGGAATATCCACTTAAGCAAATAGAAGAAGAAGTAGAATACCAAATTTATGATTCAAATACCTCATTATTTGCTTGACCGCTTGACGATGTGAAGCACGAGGAGAAGCTTGAAAGCGTGCACACAAACACACAACAAACTGTTTGTCCGGCCTAGAAGCAGTTAGATACAACAAAGATCCAATCATGTTTCTATACTCCTTTTGATCCACGGCCTCACCATCTTCATCGGGATCAAGAACAACAGTAGAACCAATAGGTGTAGAGATTGGCTTGCAGCTCTCCATCTTGAACCTTCGCAAAAGATCTTTGGTATACTTTGTTTGATGGATAAACGTACCTTAAGGTGTTTGCTTAATTTGCAATCCCAAAAAGTATGATAATTCACCCATCATGCTCATCTCAAATTCCCTGCGCATAGTCTCAGCAAATTCTACAACCAAAGCGTGAGTTGAACAACCAAAGATGATATCATCCACATAAATCTTAACAAAAAGTTGACTTTCACCATGCTTAAGAACAGAAAGTGTTTTGTCAAATTTTCCCATTTGAAAACCTTTTTCAAGCAAAAAGTTCTTAAGTCTGTCATACCTTGCTCTAGGCGCTGTTTCAAACCATACAAAGCTTTTGACAATTTAAAAACATGGTTGGGAAAATCGAATTTCCAAAACCGGTGGTTGTCTAACATAAACTTCCTCCTGTAAAAAGCCATTTAGGAAAGCACTTTTAACATTCATTTGATACAATTTAAAACCTTTTGAAGTAGCAAAAGCTAACAAAAGTCTAATTGATTCAATCCTAGCAATAGGAGCAAAAGTTTCATCAAAATCCATACCCTCCACCTGAGTAAAACCCTGAGCAACAAGCCTAGCCTTATTTCTAACAATTAAACCATCGTCATTTTGTTTATTTTTGAAAACCCACTTGGTTCCAATGACATTATGCCCTGAAGGTGGTTCAACTAAAGACCAAACTTTATTTCTTTTCAAAATTTTCAAGTTCTTCATGCATGGTGTTAATCCACGATTCACCACTTACAGCATGAGTAACATCTTTGGGTTCAAAAGAAGCAACAAAAGCAGAATTTGCAAAGTCATGCGCAGTTACCTTAGACCTTGTAGTCTGCTCATGTAAATTACATATTATTTGTTCCGGCGGATGTTGTCATTGAATGTGCAATGGAGTAGTGATTTCAGAAGTTGATTCACGTTACGTACCAGACGGTCGTAGTCGCCGACGAATTCCCTTGATTGGAGTCAACGAATCCGAGGTGATCGGCCCGCCGATCCGATCGGGTGTCCGTCTGGTCCGAACGGCAGCCCGGCAGCCTGCTCGGTCACCGGTGGCACTCGCCCGGTCGGCCGGTCGGTCGACCTCGTCGTCTTCGTTGTCGCTTTCGTCTTCGAAGATATGACCATCCTCCCCTTGAACTTGTGGCAAAGTACCTGAAAGTTCTGGTCTAGTACCGGGACTAGCCTCATCAAAGGTGACTTCGCAAGTCTCGACAATTTTGTTAGTCTCAAAAACAAGTACACGATAACCACAAGTGTGTGCAGGGTAACCAAGAAATAAACCATCGGTTGAACGTGATTCAAATTTATCCAAATTTCCTGATTTCAAGACAAAGCACTTGCAACCAAAAACACGCAAATGTGAAACTTTGGGCTGACGACCAAATCGAAGCTCATAAGGCGTTTTACCAAGTTTAGACCGCAAGAAAATACGATTGGAAACATAGCATGCAGTGTTAATAGCTTCGGCCCAAAATTTCCTAGGAGTGTGATATTCATCAAGCATGGTTCTAGCCATCTCAACCAAAGAACGGTTTTTTCTTTCAACAACACCATTTTGTTGAGGAACACGAGGAGAATAAAATTGATGTTCAATGCCTTTTCGTTGCAAAATTGTTCAAAAGAAGTATTTTTAAATTCACCACCATTATCACTTCTAATCGTTTTCAAAGAACCGGGAATTTCACAATTCAAGCGAAGAACCAAACTCTGAAAGTGTCCAAAGGCCTCATTCTTAGTTGCCATGAAGAAAACCCAGGAATATCGAGAAAAGTCATCAACAACAACCAACACATACCATTTTCCTCCAACGGATTGCACTCCAGCTGGACCAACAGTGTCCATATGTAAAAGTTGTCCCGGTGTATCCGTCATCACAGAAAGAATTGGAGTAATTGAAGAAGCAACCATTTTACCATGACGGCATGGTGCACAAACCAAATCAAAATCTTTCTTAAATTTAGGCAACCCACGAACAAGATCCAAACCACTTAGTCTAGTCAAATGATCAAAACCAACATGTCCAAGTCTGCGATGCCAAAACATTAAAATCTTTGTTGAATTTCGCAACCAAACATGTAACAACTGGAGAAATAGGGTTTCAAAAATCAGCTTTAAAAACTCTCCCATAACGAGAAATGTTCAACATAGAATCACCACAAGAATCAAATATTTTACTTCCAGTTTTCTTAAAGTGAACTTCAAAATTCTCATCAACAATTTGTGAAACTGAAAGTAAATTATACTTTAAGTCCTCGACTAAAGCTACCTCTTTCAATTCAAATTTGTCACTTACCTTGACTGATCTGGTAGCGAGAACGGCACTTGTAGAAGCATCTCCAAAGATTATTGATTCAGTCTTGGATGCCATCTTGAGGGAGGAGAACCAATTTTTATCTCCGGTCTTGTGCCACGAACAACCGGAGTCCATGATCCATACGTTCTCCTTCCTCGCCACCAATGTCACAGCCCGATTTTCGTTCGGGAATAAAAATCATTTAATAAATTATTTTCTAGAAATTGAATAAAAAGAAAAACAAAGTAAATCAAGTGAATCTATTAAGGAAATTAAATTTTCCTTTAAAAATCATGGCTGGAAATATTTTTGAAATATTCTCCATGCCCTAAAGTACTCTCTGAAATTTTTCGTGAAATTTTGGAGCTCGAGAAATAATTTTAATAATACAAAGAACAATTCAATAATTATTTAAATAAATAAAATAAACTTTAAATGAGCTGGAGATATTTTTATTAAATACTTTGGGTGTTCATATATTTTCAGGATTTTTCTTGAAATTATTTGGGCATTGGAAGTATTTATAAGAATTAAAGGATGTTTGGACAGAAAAGTCTGTTTTACCTCCCTGCTACAGTAGCGTCTTCAACCTCCAGCCCGTGCTACGGTGCCAAACAGTGCCGAAAACTGTGGCTTTGTTTCCTCCACCAAATCCGGTCCAATCCTTTGCCCAAATCAAAAATTAGTTGCGGGAACGGATTCCTCTCGATCTCCTCTACATTTCCCCATGAAACCCCCCTCAATCCCGTGCTAAATCGCGTGAATTTCGGCCCCGTTCTTATCCCGACGAACTCAGGATAAACCTAAAAATCCGGCGCCAAATCCTCTCTTCCCGGTGCGGGACTCTCCCACCCAAGCCTATAAATAGAACCCCCATGATCTCCACCTCGGTTTCCTCATTTTTCCCGAGTTTTCCCGTGCTCTAGCCACCTTCCCGCGAGTTCCCATCTCTCTCCCCGTCGGCCGTAACTCCGGCAACCTTTTCCCGCCACCTCGGCTGCTCCCAATCAGCGCCGTTGCCTTCCCGGCATCGCAGCAGTGAGGAGAAGCCCGGCCACGGTTCCCTTGCGCCAAAACCGCTCGGAAGCACCTCGTCACCGTGAACCCGAGCTCCACGTCCATGTTTCGATCTTCGCCGCACCTAGCCGTCGACCCCGTCGTCGCCGCCCTCACCGAAGCCACCATCGGCACCGCAAAAGGGAGGGGAAGCCCGTCCTCCACCTCTCCTCCACCAAACACCGCCGGAAGGCCGCCGTCGCCGTGGACCCGACCTCGTCGCCGTTTGAAGCTCGCCACCGGCCTCTCCCTTCGTCGCCCGTTCTTGCGTAAGTGCTGGTAAGGAGCGCCTCATCGTTCTCTATCCATTTATGCACTTCGTTTCGTTGTTGTACAGCCGTTCTTCGGCAATCTTTGTTGTCATGTTTGTTGGTGGTATGTTCATGCGACTATCACATCCTCGCCTCATCGTGCCACATTATCTCTTTGTCCCGCGTGGTTGAGTTCATGGCCGCCACCTTAGCACCGTGTCAACTTCTTTGTGCCACGTGTGTTGATGTGTATCCATCCCAGCCCTAAACCAGTCAAATCTTGGTCACTTAATCCAAGTCGTTCATCCTTATAGATTCATTCAGTTTAATTTGAGTCACTCATCCTTTGTTCCCAGTTCAATCCTAGCCACCCAAATCTTTGTGAACCTGTGAACCGATCGAGCTGATGTCTTAAACATCCTTTTCCAGCTCAAAATTAATTAAAAATTACGTAATAAATCATCTTAATTTCAGAATTCATTTAAATGGTCCAAAACTTCTAAAATTCATATCTAATTCATACGAACTCCAAATTGGGCCATTCAAATTGCAAAATTTATCTAAAATTAAGCTCTACATGTTTGTTTACTTTTTATGTACTGTTATTTGGTTTTTATTAGGTTTTTTCTTGTTTTGCGTGCCGCGTGTAGATTCCGCCGTTTCTGGAGTCTGCGCTCGCGAGGGAAAGAGCCCAGAAGTTTGCTTGAAGACGCAAGGCAAGTCACACTTCCCTTGAAGCATATTGATCCTATTTTATAAATGTTTTATGTTTGCAAATAAAATTGCATTGCTTTGCTAATTACATGAAATGATGGAATACCTATCTGCTTGTTTGAGCCTTATTTACTTGTTATCCGTCCTTTGTTAACATTGGGTGTTAATTTGACTAGCTTTAGTCACTGATGTTGATTCTAGCTAGAATTATATGCTTAGCCATGCTTAACTACCACTAGCTCACTAAATGGGATAATTACACTTTATTCTAATCTCTGATGAGCTACAAGCTCGATACACTGACCATGTCTTATTGGTCATAATTATCTCAACTATACTGTGACTTAATGGTGGGCTGTGGTTGCATGGTTTTGGATGGTCGCACCCATGGCAATTAAGGACCGGTTCATGGGAAACCCTGGAAGACATACCGTGCAAACCACAAGCCAGAATGGGCAACGGCTGGATCCGTAGTATAGCTTTCCTCTAGCCGACGTACCCTAGTGAGGGTGGGCGTGATGGAGTTGGGTCGGCCCGGTTTACGGGTTGATCGGCCGCCGACCACCGTGGCACGAGAGGGGCTGCCCGCTGCCTGCGGGGGAGTGGGGGCGAAACCTTGGTGTGGTATCGCTTGGTTAGAGGGAGTTATGCGAAAGGTCTTGTCACGATTTCCCCCTTTGCAGTATCATGGTGGTACTTCGGGGCATGGTAACATGTGTGGAATCGTGTCTTGTGGGTAAAGTTGTGCACCTCTGATCAGAGTAAAACTATTCGAATAGTCGTGCCCACGGTTATGGGCGATTGACCGATTCACTATGATTAGTCCCACTCTTGAATAATTTGATTTAATGGAACTGGTTTAGTTCGGGTGGAATGGTTGGGCCTGTTCAACGTGGGGATAACGTTGTTCAGTGGAAGATTAATATTGCCTTAATTACTCAACTGTATTACTCTTTTTTTAAATAATTAAATGTTTGTAAACCACATTTATGCAAAATTAGCCCAAGCCACTCTTGTCTCCCTTGCACGTCCGCATTTCTCGGTGTGGCTTGTTGAGTACGGTGGTTGTACTCGGTCTTGCGATTTTTCCCCTTTCGAAGTGTAGTGCTTCTGAGTTGAAGATGGAGTTAGAAGACCAAGGCTCAGACCCCAGTTGAGTTTGCCTGTGGAGTGGAGCTGAAGCCCCGCTAGTGTCGTCTTTCTTTTCCGCTGCAGTTTTTGGGTGTGAGGACTAAGTACCTCTTCAGTAAGTATTTTTATTTTACGCTTTGTTTTTTTACATTTGGATCTGTGTATTAATTTGTCATTTTATGTACCCTGGTTGATTCCTGGACAGGGATTTAATACATAAAATAGTCAGGAAATTTGGGATAAATTTCCGGGCGTGACAACCAACGCCTACGTAAAAGAAGATGTTGAAGCCTCAGTACTGGGGTTAATCAAAAGAAATTTAGGAATCCAGTACTGAGACACACGACCAACAGAACCAATAGGCATATATCCACGTGCAAATAATAGTTTTAGAATTTTCGAAAAATTCCTTCGGAGCCGGTCGGCCGGTGGGGTACTACTGGTCGATCGCGTGCCACCGACTGGCCCGGACCGAGGCATTGCCGACGGTCTGACCGGGTGTCATGGCCGGTCTGACCGGTTGACCCACTGCGGTCTGACCGGCCTTCCCGAGGGAAAGTCAGATTTTTGCCACTGTGATTTTGCAAAATTAACCTCTCTTTCCTTTTTTTTGTTTTCGTGCTAATCTGAAACAAAAACCAACAAGATGAACATATTTACCACAAAAGGAGCAAGAAAACTTTTCCCTAGTGGTTGGTGGTTTTGAAATATTAGTTTTAGTTTCTTTTAGATAAACAGAAAGAGATGGCATATCTCCAGCAGATTTAAAAATTGTTTTCACATCATTAGGTTTTATCAGAATTTCACCATTTTTAGTCATTCTCAAAACATTTGGGGGATTTTTGGTTAAATAGTCATGAGCATTAAAACCTATTCCCCTATTGTCGCTACACACTTTAGATTGATCCAAAATCATGTTAAGTTTTTCTTACCATCAGCAAATTTCTGCAAAGAACTTTTTAAATAAGAAACTTCTTTTTCAAGATTTGCATAATTTTCACAACCAATCATGACATCTTTATTTTTGCGACATTTAGAGCAAGAAACTACCTCATCTTGTTTAACATTGTCTTCCATGTGCTTAACACGAGCTAAAGCATCTTTTAGTTTTAATTCATTAGCATCACATGTTAAACAAGGTTTAGTAGCCAAAACTTGAGAATCATTGACATCTCTAATTTTTGAAATTTCAAGCATTAAAACCTCACAATATTTCAAGCATTCATCATCATTAGGAATAAGAGATTTTAATCTAGCAATTTCAGCATTCAAAGACTCAATCACAAATTCTTGTTTTTTAAACATCTTTTCACATTTTTATTTTTTGCACTTAAAACAAGAGTAGCTACCTCAAGAGAGCTTACCTCATCTTCCTCATTTTCAGAAACTTCATCTTCGCGAGTCATGAGGCAAATGTCGGAGATGTTCTTGTCCTTCTCTTCCTCGCTATCAGAATCTATGTCGCTTAATGGTTCAAAAGTGGCATAGACTTTCCTTAGCACTCTCTTCATCATCTCCTTCGAGCGCTTCCCTTTGGGCTTGTCGTCCTTGGCCTTCTCCTCGCTTTTGTCTTCCTTTTTGCCTCTCCCAAGCTTGGGGCAGTTGGAGCGGATGTGATCTAACGCGCCACATTCAAAAAAAATGAGGGTCCACCTCTTTTCCGAACTCGACTTTATTCATAGCTCTAGAAAGTTTGTTAGTAGCCAAAGCCAAATCCTCCTCCTTGAATTGCTCGAGTTGCTCATCGGACATGACATTAATTAAAGCAAGAGCACTGAGAGTTGAAGAAGAAGCAACATCAGAAGAAGTTGAAGAAGAAGAAACCAAAGCACTTGAGTTAGAATCCATTTTTCAAGAAAGAATGCTCATCTCATGAGTTTTGAGTTTTGTATAAAGCGAATCCAAAGTCAAAGTAGCCATATTAACAGATTCTTGAATTGAAGTAACTTTCATCTCCCAAATAGACATGTCAAGACCATTCAAAAAGTGGCGAGAAATCTCGGATTGAGGATAGTTTGTATCATAGGCACAATCAACGGATCTAAGATTGCTCAAAATTTTGTTAAACCTACCAAGATAATCATCCAAAGCTTCAGCAGGTTTCATCTCAAATTTTAATATTCCTTTTTGAAAAGATGTCGACGAAGTTCTTTTATGTTGTTAGTTCCTTGATGAAAGTTTCTTAAAGCAATCCAAATTTTATTTGCAGTTTGAAGATGCAAAACACGATCGAAATCCAAACGAGAAATCCCATTTAATAAAATATTACGAGCTTTGTAATTGTTACTAAATTCAGTTTTCAAAGCCTCAGAATTAATAACCTCAAGGATCTCATAAGGAATAGCTACCTTTTGCCAAACATCGTAATCTTGAGCCATGATATAAGATTGCATCTTACTACACCAATAAGCAAAATCCGTACCATCGAAACCATGTGGCTTAGTTGAAAATTTATCAGACATGGCAAAAAACCTTTAGATCGATAAAAATCCAAAGAAGAAAATGAGGCTCTGATACCACTTGTAGGATCGAACTCCCAAACTAAGCCAACCAGAGGGGGGTGAATGGTTGGTACACCCAAAAACAAATCTCAGCGAAAATAAGACTTACCTTCACAACTCGATGGCGTGCGGTCTGACCGGAGGTGTTGCCTGGTCAGATCGCCAGATCACCGCCGGTCTGACCGGTAGTATACGCCTGGTTTGACCGCCCGTGTAGCCGACTCGCCTGGACTTAACCGATTCGCCTGAATAGTCGATTGCCGATGAACTTCGGTCTGACCGCAGTATTGTGAACGGTCTGACCGGTGGAAAGCCATCGCACCCGAGAAAACACAAATCGAAGATCTCTCAAAGTAGATTGAAACTTTATTGAATCTCTCTGTGTTTACAAAGTGCAACCAACAGCACTCCTAATAAAATTTCGACTAAACTCAAAACCCTAAACTTTTCTCAAATCAACTCTCTCTAAAATTTGATACCAAGAAGCCATGCCTCTCCTGTCTATTTATACACAAGATGCACAGCACAAAGCCACGAATCCTACCCATACAAGAAGTCCTAATCCACTAGGAAACCTTCCCGTACAAGAAACGAACTTTACATATTCCACACGTCGCAATCTTGGACTTCCCAAATTTGAAACTCCGTATTCCATACGCATACAATATCTCCATCGTATGTCATATGGAAACTTCACCAATCGCGTGCATCAATCTCTACCATTTAGTATCCCGCATGATCTCTATCTTGGACGTCACCTTATCTCCAAGTTGACTCCAACTCGATCACCGACGACACTTTCCCGAGGCGTAAAGATTACCTGCACATAATTAAACAAAGAAACCATAACCGAGCACAAGCTATCTCCAGCTTGACTCATTGTCACCATAAAATAATATTCATACGTATAGAAACACAAAACTTCCATGTATATGTAAAGAAACAACCCAACACCGAAACCGAAACAAAATCGGCCTGTAGTCGGACTGTGTCGACCGGTGATGCCATCCCGGTCTGACCACACAGTGTCCTTCGGTCAGACCGTAATAGCAAACCAGGTCAGACCAGACAATGCAGTCGGTAGTACCGTTCATTATCTGAAAACCAAATATCTCCAAATCCATTTTGCCAATAATCTCCAAATAACAAAACCAACAATCCAATAATCACAGATGCCAATTGTTCATCACCATAGAAGAATCAAACATACTTTGATTTTACACGCACTTGCTCGGGCCGGTCGAACTGTGCGCCCCTCTCTCCTGCACGCCGCTGACTAGCGGGCCCCGCCTATCAGCGCCAGTCGATCGATCAACAGACGTCAGCTCTAGCCTCGGTGGCGCAATAAATCATTTAGTTTTCCTTTTTCTTTATTAGTAATTCACTGAAACTTCAAAAATTTATAATAAATTCATCTGAACTCTATTTGAGTCCGTTCAAGTTGAAGTGGACTCATAAAAATGCATAGAATCCATTTGGTTTTATTGCTTATTTCAGTAGTCTTATAGCCTGTTTTTGACATGCTTTGTTTGTCAATTAGATTTCGGTGACGCCAACGCTCCTGTTTATTTTGAGGTAGTCACAGAAGTTCCCCAAGAGCAAGAGCAAGGCAAGTCATATATTCCATTAGATCATATTGTTCCTAATTGTAAATTTATCTCGCTTTATCTATTAAATTGCATTATTTTATAATGTCATGTGGATGAGACCTATATTGCTTAGCCTATATTGTCTATCCTATGTCATTGATTAACTATGGTTCAATATGGTTAGATGTTTGATTGGGGAACACTTAGCCCTGCTTAGTACAACTAGCTCACCTTGGGAAATAATGTTACTAAATTATCATGAAATACGTGGACCAAAGAGAGCGTTAAACACACATGGAGGGCATGAAGGACAAAGTTGATTGGGGGCCAAATCCAAGTATTCCAAACGTTGTCCACAGGTCACCACGTCACTTTTGGCCCATGAAAAGAGAGATCTAATCCAACACGTTCTGGCGCTGGAACCGGACTGCAGGACACTGCTAAATTGTGATGGTTGCCACGGTCTCATACAAACTCTGATTTGGGTGTTCAAGTACTTCATGAAAATCTTATGAAGTATACTTTCCAATGGATCTGGCCTCATTTCCATATCTATTAAGAGCCGGTCTAAATCATTAATTTAGTAAAGATACCTTGTTCTGCCTAAGGTGCTGCGCCACCGAATTAGACCCAATGGGCCTTATATCAAGTGGAGTCCATTATGGACATGCCCAAGGGTTGGAGGACGACCCCAACTCGTCTTACCACCTATACATACATACATACATACATATATATATATATATATATATCCTAGCCACCATAGAACAACTTGTGGTTTTGTTGATGTAAGTTTAGATATTGCTACTTCCTTATAGACACATGTGTCGGCTAGACCATCCGTTCTATTTGATTCGGAACCCCACCTTTTTCATATGTATCATATCTGAAACTAATATTTGTAATTTGAGTTGTTTTTCATCTTGTTCTTGCGAGTTCTTCGGTTACTTGCAAGAATAACCCTAGTGGTTTGGTTGATCATGCTCCGCAAAATCTCGTCAACCAGTGGACTTGGTGTATCGGTCACTAAGGCGCAATTATTTCATGAAGTATTATAGTCGGGCCATGAACGTAGCTCCATTAAATTAAAGTTATCGTCTCCTCGAAAAGATCAGGACACCCCTCCAAGTTGATCGGTGAGAGATTTTACTTTTGTGTCTGTTATATTCGTATCGTCTAGAAAAAGCCAAAAAAATAATAGATTAGATTTGTTTCATGATCCCATAAACCTTGAGCCTTTTTACTAGTTACTAGTTGGTCGTAGCTTGTTGAGTTTTCTATTTTTTTCGGTTGTGTCAAGTTGTTGGTCTTAGTTTTAGTCCTTTAGAGTTTTGAGTTCTTATCATGTTCTGTCATAGCCGTTCACTACTTTGATCTATTTGTTGGCTGAATATGAATTGCAGTTGAAGATTTAATTTGACTTGGTTTCTGTTGGCCAAAATTGAGTGCATACTAGAGTCTTAATCCGACTTGATTTCTATTGAGCGTGCGCTGCATTGTGCTGTTGTTGACGAGACCGAATCCCATACAAGTTGCAGTCCTAAACCGACTTGATTTTACCATCATCATATACAAGTTGGTTTGGCCTTACTTCAAAGAGAGAGAAAGAGAGAGAATACCCCTGCTAATCCAAGAAAAGTGTGTGTGAAAAATTGCTCATTTGTAATATTTGGTTCATATATTTACTTTTTGAGGATCCCCTGGAAAAAAGTGAAAAAAAGTGAAAAAAGAAAAAAAACAGAAGAGGAAAATGGGATGATTATTGTTCTTCATTTTTTTTCTCGGTGGTGAGTGTTGTAACTTCCTTTGTGCGTAGGCTTGCGTCTCTAGCACGGTCTAGGCTAGGACCAGCACAGTATCGCCGTTGAACGATTATTCAACTTGCTTTGACTAACATGGTTTCTAGTTTTTCTTTGAACACTAGCAGCCCACCTACAGCTCCACCTTCTCAGCTACAACTTTATAGGTTGTTTTTGCTGTTGCTGCACCGATACACCTCTCTCAAGGTTGCTGACGTGTTGGTTGTCGTCACCTCCTGTCGGGTAAGGTAAGAACTGGTAAGAGCTTGTGTGAGCAGGTTGTGAGCGACTGCTTTGCAGTAGCTACACCCTAATAGCATAGGGATTTTGTTCCTTTATTTGTTTGCTACTAACCATGGCAGGATTATGCAAGGGGATACGAGACGGTCATGCTCAACATCCACATCATCATCGAGATATGAGGAGTGATCAACATGACGCATATGAGGTAAGTGGCATTGTTCTTGCTAAGATCAAATCTGCACTACCTTCTTTTGAAGGAAATTATGATCCTCATGGTTATATTAAATGGGAGCTAGTGGTTGACAGAGAATTTAAAAAGCATGGTTTGTCTGAGAAACATATGGTTATATGTGCTTCTAGTGTTTTAATTAAAAATGTTTCTTACAATTGGAAACATCTTTGTAGGCATAACAAAATACCTCAATCTTGAAAAGACTTGAAATGATATTTGAGACAATGTTATGTTCCTGTGTGTTATGCTGATATTCTGTTCAGTAAACTGCAATGTTTAAAACAAGATACCAGAACTGTTAGTTCTTACTATCATGATATTCCTGATTGTTTATTACGTTGTGGTTTAGATGAATGCAAAGAAGCTACACAATTGAGGTTTTTACGTGGTCTTAACAAAAAATTTTAGGACATACTTGCTTGTCAAAGTTATAGATCTTTTTTTCATTTATTAGAACTTACTTGCAATACTGAATGTAAAATAGAGGACATGAAGAAGCAACAAGTAGTGCTTGTACCTCCTATTTTCCCATGTAATGATGACGTGCAAACTTGTGAGGAGCAATCTTTTGTGTCTCCTATTACTGAAGTTCAAAATATTCACCAAGAGTAGGAGAACAATGTTCTTGAGAAGAAATGTGAGAAGCGTGGAGCACCTAAAATATCTAAAGAGAGTTTGCAAGGTCATGGTGCTAACATGAGTCAAGGTGAGTATTCACAAGTTGAGCTACATATGTCCACGTTTCATGCTAACATAGACCAACAATTAGTAGAGCCTATATCTCATTTACCTTTGTCACAAGTTAATTTGTTTGTTGTTTCTTGTGATAAAAGAAGAGTTGTGTGATGATGCTTCACTTATATCCATACTACAACTACTAAATAAACATTCTATACCTATTGTTAATTTTTTAGACATTGATTTTAAGCATGTTGTTCACGTTTTTGTAATGAAGTTGAGGAGCGTGAATTGCTATCTTCTTTATATTGTTTGGGCTATGTTCAGTTTGACGATTTTTGTGAGCTCGATAATTTGAAGAATACATTATTTGGTAAGGTTGATTTGCCATATCCAACTAATGTTATTTTTTATATGTTTGGCGAATATAATGTTAAAGGAATATGTTTGGTGCATAAAGTTTATATTTGTTCTATTCTGAAATATCCTTTAGGACAACAATACTATGATCAAATAGGGAGCTGCACTAACACTAACAATGTCATGCAAAGTTTTCCTAGTTTTTCTCCTATACAACAAGGTAAGCCCAAAGAAGAGGAGCATTGTTGCTTTTGGCCGTGCAACATAGCTGTCGCTCCATGTTCCAACATCAAACCAATGACCTCTGAATGTCATTGGGGCAAGTCGAGGAGGACTTGCAGCCAAGAAGGAGAGAATGATGAGGACATCACCTACTCGGATACAACCACATGTGAAACTTTTGATTTAAAGGTGAACAAATTCTTTATCAAGATTGCATTTGATGCTTGTGATGAATTGTTGCTGCACCATGATGTGTGTGTTCATTTACATTTTCAGAAATATATACGTGGACCAAAGAGAGCGTTAAACACATATGGAAGGCATGAAGAACAAAGGAAGTTATTGGGGGTCAAATCCAAGTATTCCCAACGTTCTCCACCAGGTCACCACGTCACTTTTGGCTCAAGAAAAGAAATAGATCTAATCCAACACGTTTTGGTGCTGGAATCGGACTGCAGGATATTGCTGAATTGTGATGGTTGCCATGGTTTCATACGGACTCTGATTTGGGTGTTCAAGTACTTCATGGAAAGCTTATGAAGTCTACTTTCCAATGGATCTAGCCTCATTTCCATATCTATACGAGTCGGCTGCAATCATCAATTTACTAAAGATACCTTGTTCTGTCCGAGGTGTTGTGCCACCGAAATTGAACCCGAAGTGATGCCCGATGGAGTCCATTATGGACTTGCACTAAGGTTGGAGGACAACCCCAACTCATCTTCCTGGCTAGTGTGTGTGTGTATATATATATATATATCCTAGCCACCTAGAAAAACTTGGGTTTTGTTTATGTATGTTTAGCTATTGCTACTTTCTTATAGATGCGTGTGTCGGCTAGACCATCCGTTATATTTGATTCGAAACCCCATCTTTTTTCATATGTATCAGATCTGAAACAAATATTTGCAATTTGTGTTGTTCTTCATCTTGTTCTTACGAGTTCTTCGTTTGCTTGTAGGAATAATCCTAGTGGTTTGGTTGATCGTGCTCCACAAAGTCACGTCAACTAGTGGAGTTGGTGCATCGATCACCAAGACGCAATTATTCCATGAAATATTATAGTCGGGTCATGAACGTCGCTTCATTAAATCAAAGTTAACATTTATCGTTTGTATATACTGACTGGTCCTAGGCAGACATTTTAATACACATTCACCTTCAAAAATTCTGGACAGAAATTTCACAAACCACCCATCCCGCCGCTAGCTGCGCCATTCACCCATGTCGTCGCCCCCATCGGACCGCCGGGTCGAACATTGCTACTGCACCAGACAGACTACGTGAGTAGACGAGAACAGCGGCAGACTGCTGAGGAGTCAACCTCCTCCCTGACCACACGCGTCTTACTTCCCATCCTCGTCACACGACGCCAACCACCCTACCCCTGCCACCTAGCTTTGCAATGTTGTTCTTGTCGTCCTTGCTCTGCAAGGAGTAGGCAACAACCAATTTTGTCCACGCCTATAAAAGGGGAAGGCCAGGACACCATTGCCACACTCCACCCCTCCCACCAGCCACCTCAGGCCCTCCCCCATCCCTTTCCATTCCCCCACCACTCCCTGCCCTTGATTCAACTATGGGAGCACTGGTAGCTCCCACACCCGGGTTGCCACCGCACCACTGGAGCAAGGAGGAGGAGGTGCCACCCGGTTCCACAACTGATCGACATCATTGCCGCTGGATGAACTGCACACCGGAGCAAGGACGAGGCGCCATGTCGGCTCTGCATTGACCACCCGCGAACTGAACCCCGTATACCGATGTTCCGCTCCTTCCCCGCTCGGTTGTGCCGCTTCCCGACGGCCGCACGGTGAGCATCCTCCGTTGCCGTCCTCTCCCTCTCTCTCCGACCGTCACCATTTCCTCGAGCTGCCCCGCCCGCATAGAGCCGCCGCGCTAGGCCGGCTTGGCCCTCACGTGCGCCATTGCTCGCCCGTCGGACGGCGAGGCTCAGCGACCCCTCCGGAGCCACCGCTGGCCTCCCGCGTCGTAGCGCCACGTGCGCTCGCGCTCGGCTGGCCCGGGCCGAGCGGAGTGATCAAGAGGAAGGAGAAAGGGATAAACCCCCCTCCGACGGACGTGTGGGACCACTACTAAATGATGTTAGTCACAAATTAAAAGTGTTAAGTTAATGACTTTCCTAACATGCGGGACCTAGTTATTTATAGAAATTCTAATTAGAACATCCGTGTCACCGACATGTGGGCCATAGGCCATTGACTGGTCAAACTGACCAACTCAACCGTGAGCCTGGCCCCACCTGTTAGTGACTACAATATTTTTATTTAAGAAAATATTTAGGGTATTAACTGAAAATACGTGGGACCCACCTGTCAATGAGTAAATGCCCTTAGCCGGTAGAAGACAAAATAGTGCACAGTAACTTTTTGTAATTATCTGAATTAATTCAAATTTGAATCTTTAAACACTCATAACTCACTCATCCTAACTTCAAATCCAAATCCAGTGAAACTTTCACGTAAATTCATCTAAAATCAAGATCTATCCCTTGGCACCGGTTTGATATTTTCCCATTTTTATTGTTATTTGTTTCTCTATTAGTTAGTCATAGGCCCATGTTTTGAATTAGCCGATTCATCGGTTATGTTACGTTTGCGAAGAACAACCTTTTGATGTAGAGGAGAAAGTTTTGTATGCTATGTTAAACTGTATTTCTATATTATTGCGTGGGTCTATTCTTTGATATTGTTGTCATATATATATTGATGCCATACATTAATTTATGTCCCTAGTAAATTATTGACAAATGGTTAGCCATGCTTTACAGTTGATTCATATTCTATATGATTATTGGATGTGATAGGGGTAATCACTCCGGGTAGGGAGTGGTTGCATTGATGTAAGTCGAGACATGAAATACCACTTGCAATACACAGGTGAATTGTTTGAGAAAAACCAAAGTTAATGAACAAAACTATTTTCGGCTGGGGCAACATACATTGAATTGGGTGGTTCTTGGAAAAGGTTAGTGCGAACCCTAGCAAAGTAAGAACCGAGTGAAGAAAATAGACAAGAAACGAACATAGTTACAACCAATTTTCTCATGTGGGCTTAGACCTAGTGGACTAGGTGATTCTGGTGGGGCAACACCCTAGTCGTGGCCGGTTCTGAACATCATGTGTTGTATTGAGAATGGAGAACGAGGATAATACTTGTGTTAATGACATGTCGAGTAAAATGAACCATTGGTTTCTTACCTTTCATTTGATACCTCGATGTTCAAGACTCCCCTCACGACTGGCGTGGCGAGATTAAGGGCCAGGGAGTGCATGGGGATTTATAGTCTTTGGAGCGGGTGCCGCAATGCTAGAAGATCCAAAAAACTGGGCCATGATTCGTCTCAAGACTCATAAACTTCAACTTGACTAGGATGGGTTGGAAATCTAGCTAAACTTGTAGGATCGAATGCCCAATAAAAAGCCAACCAGAGGGGGGTGAATGGTAGAGTACCCCAAAAACAAATCTTAGCGGAAATTAGATTTACCCTCTGTTTTCTGAAGCCGGTCTGACCGCAGGTGTTGTGCCGGTCTGACCTCGCAATCTCGTCGGTCTGACCGCCAAATGACCTCCGGTCTGACCGCCCGTAGCCGATCGCCTCAGCCAATTGCTCGATGTAGCCGATGCCGATGAAGCCGACGTCGTCCGGTCTGACCGCAGGTGTGCTTGCGGTCTGACTGGGTAGAAGCCGTGGTCTGACCAGAGTAGAGTTTGCAGTTTGACCGGCGTGTAGATCCGGTTTTAACCAATAATTATGCCGCTGCACCAAGGAAGAACAAAACACAAAGAATTATCAAGAAGATTGTGTTTACAAAGTTCAAACAAAGAAATCCTCACAAAATGTCAAGCTAAACTTGAAACCCTAACTCGAAAAACTCTAAAACTTGAACTCAAATAAATACAGAGAGGCCACGCCTCCCCTCACTATTTATACCCAAGATCCGCAGCCAAGAGTCACGAGTCCTACTCATACAAGAAGTCCTAATCCACTAGGAAACCTTCCCGTACAAGAAACGAACTTTACATAAAACAACCGTAACAAACTCGATCTTTCCAAAACTAAAATTCCGCTTTCCATATGCACATAATATCTCCATCGTATGTCATATGAAAACTTCACCAATCATGTACATTAATCTCTACCCTTCAGCATCTCGCATGATCCCCATCTTAGACATCACCTTATCTCCAAGTTGACTCCAACTCGATCACCGACAACACTTTCCCGAGGCGTAAAGAATACCTGCACATAATTAAACAAAGAATACCATATCCGAGCACAAGCTATCCAAACTTGACTTATTGTTAGCATAAACAACCAGACACGTGCATAGAAACACGAAACTTCCATGTATATGCAAGGAAACAAACCGAAACCAAAACTGAATCAAAATCGGCAACCAGTCGGACTGGCTCGACCGGTCTGGCCGCATGCAACTGCCCGGTTTGACCACCCAGACACCTTCGGTCAGACCGGCAGTACAAGCCCGGTCAGACCGGCTGTGGCAGCCGACTGAACACTGTTCATTATCCGAAAATTTAACTATCTCCAAAACCAAATTGTCAATAATCTTCAAAGATCAAAACACACAAACTAATAACCACAATAACCAATTGTTCATCATCCAATGAAGAATCAAACACACTTTGATTTTACAATCTCCCATTTGATGAACACATTGGCAAACAAATAAAAAGTGTTGTTTTGGTGTTTGGAAAATCAAAAACAAAAGTGGTAAAAAACATTTGAGTGCTCAAAAATCAAAAAAAATTCTTTCCCTTCTGAAAAGAAAGAAATCCCTTGACCAAAAGAACTTTTTTAAAAAAAACTTGCACTTTCCCATGCAAATGTTCTCCCAAACAATATTATTTTCTCCTCCTTTTGACAATGAATTCATCAAGCATAGGAACTATGTTTATGAATATTCAAGAGCTTAGCACCATACATAAAGCAAGTTATATCATGTGTTGCGATAATAAGAAGATGAACTTATCAATTATATAGCAAATATACACTAGAGTATAATCATGAATCAAATATTTTATAAGTAAGATCAATAATGCAATAAAATTCATGAATTCAAATGATTTATAATGCAACATCTTTAAAAGAACATAGGTTGAAAAATAAACCCAAATATATATATCTATTGCAATTTTTATTCTTTCTCAAATTTACCTTTTTGCACATATAATTTCAAGAGAAAAATTTTTCATATTGATTTGAGCCATATTTGTTGCTCATATTTTTTCTCTCAATTATTCCGGGTACGTCCTTGTCGTCAACATTGTTTTCAAGGATTTGGCACCCATTATTTTTGCTCACATCGAATACGTCCTTGTCGTCAAAGACTGTTTCCAAGGATTCGGTATTCATTTTTTTCTCTCATAGATAATCATTTTATTGTCTTTACACAATGAGCAATTTTAAAGTAATTTGAGGAATAATAATTCAACATAATACATATATAAGCATCTATAATCCAACACAAGCACTAGTATCAACATTGCATATTTCTTTAATTCAAGTATGATTTTAAAGTGTCATGCATTATCTAGATCACATAAAAATACTAGAATACATACAAGCAATGCTAGTGACAAATAAACCTTCATAATATTGCTAGCATGCACATGAACAACAAAATGTATGGATAAAGCTCTCTTTTTTAATTTATTTTAATCGTGTAGCTTGATAAAACAAAGAGCACAAAAACTCCCCCTCAAAACATGCCAAAAGGATGAATAATTCCCAATTCCCCTCGAAGAAAAGCAAAGCGAGAAGAATCCAATGGTTTTGTAAAAATATCAGCAAGTTACAATTTTGTGTCCAAAAATTTCAATTCAACATCTTTCTTCTCAACATGGTATCACAAGAAATGAAAGCGAATATCAATGTGTTTGGTGCGTGAGTGTTGAACAGGATTCTTAGCAATGTTAATGGCACTTGTATTATCACAATAAAGAGGCACATTTTCAAAAACAAGTCCATATCTTTCAAAGTGAACAACAAGTTGCAGTAGCAACATATTCAGATTCAGCAGTGGATTGAGCTACACTAGACTGTTTCCTAGAAGACCATGCAATCAATGAAGTTCCAAGAAAGTGGCATGTTTCACTAGTACTTTTTCTATCAATTCTAAAACCCGTAAAATCAGCATCTGAATAATCACTTAAGCAAATAGAAGATGAAGTAGAATACCAAATGCCAAACTCAAGTGTATGACTCAAATACCTCATGATGCGCTTGACCGCTTGACGATGTGAAGCACGAGGAGAAGCTTGAAAGCGTGCACACAAACACACAACAAACTGTATGTCTGGTCTAGAAGCAGTTAGATACAACAAAGATCCAATCATGCTTCTATACTCCTTTTGATCCACAGCTTCACCATCTTCATCGGGATCAAGAACAGCAGTAGATCCAATTGGTGTAGAGATTGGCTTGCATCTCTCCATCTTGAACCTGCGCAAAAGATCTTTGGTGTACTTTGTTTGATGGACAAACATACCTTGAGGCGTTTGCTTAATTTGCAATCCCAAAAAGTATGACAATTCACCCATCATGCTCATCTCAAATTCCGCGCATAGTCTCGGCAAATTCTACAACCAAAGAGTGAGTTGAACAACCAAAGGTGATATCATCAACATAAATCTTAACGAAAAGTTGACTTTCACCATGCTTAAGAACAAAAAGCGTTTTATCAATTTTTCCCATTTGAAAACCTTTTTCAAGCAAAAAGTTCTTAAGTCGATCATACCATGCTCTAGGTGCTTGTTTCAAACCATATAAAGCTTTTGACAATTTAAAAACATGGTTGGGAAAAATCAGGATTTTCAAAACCCGGTGGTTGTTCAACATAAACTTCCTCTTGTATAAAACCTTTCAGAAAAATACTTTTAACATCCATTTGAAATAATTTAAAACCTTTGGAAGCAGCAAAAGCTAGCAAAAGCCTAATTGCCTCAATCCTAGCAACAGCAGCAAAAGTTTCATCAAAATCTAAATCCTCTACCTGAGTAAAACCCTGAGCAACAAGCCTAGCCTTATTTCGAACAATCAAACCATCCTCATTTTGTTTATTTTTGAAAACCCACTTGGTTCCAATAATATTATGTCCAAAAGGAGGTTCAACTAAAGATAAAACTTTGTTTCTTTCAAAATTTTCAAGTTCTTCATGCATGGCGTTAATCCACGATTCATCAGTTAATGCATAAGTAACATCCTTGGGTTCAAAAGAAGCAACAAAAGCAGAATTCGCAAAATCATGCGCAGTTACCTTAGATCTCGTCATCCGCTCATGTAAGTTACCTATTATTTGTACCGGCGGATGTCGTCGCTGAATGTGCAAAGGTGCAGTGATCTCAGAAGTTGATTCGCGTTCTGGTTCAGCACTGGTTGTGGTCATCGATGAATCCTCGTGATTGGAATCGACGGAGTCCGGTCGGGCCCGGCCTCGCCGGGTCTCGCCGTCCGACGGACAGCTCGCCGATCGGCCGACGACACCTGGCCGATCTGACCGGGCAGGTCGACCTCGTCGTCGTCGTCGTCGTCGCTTTTGTCTTCAAAGATTCGACCATACTCCCCCTGAGCCTGTGGTAGTGTACCTGAAAGATCTGGTCTAGTACCGGGACTAGCCTCATCAAAAGTGACTTCACATGTCTCGACAATTTTGTTAGTTTCTAAAACAAGTATACGATAGCCACGAGTGTGTGCGAGGTATCCAAGAAATAAACCATCAGTTGAACGTGATTCAAACTTGTCCAAATTTCCAGATTTTAAAACAAAGCACTTGCAACCAAAAACACACAAATGTGAAACTTTGGGCTGACGACCAAAACCAAGCTCATAAGGAGTTTTGCCAAGTTTAGAACGCAAGAAAATACGATTAGAAACATAGCAAGGAGTGTTAATAGTTTCGGCCCAAAATTTTCTAGGTGTGTGATATTCATCTAGCATTGTCCTAGCCATTTCAACCAAAGAACGATTTTTTCTTTCAACAACACCATTTTGTTGAGGAACACGAGGAGGAGAAAATCGATGTTCAATTCCTTTTTCAACACAAAATTGTTCAAAGAAGCATTTTTAAATTCACCTCCATTATCACTTCTAATTGTTTTCAAAGAACTGAGAATTTCACACTTTAAGCGAAGAAAAAGACTTCGAAAGTGTCCAAAGGCCTCGTCCTTAGTTGCCATGAAAAAACCGAAGAGTATCGAGAAAGGTCATCAACAATAACTAACACATACCATTTTCCTCCAACAAATTGCACTCTAGCTAGACCAACAAGTGTTCATGTGTAAAAGTTGTCCCGGTGCATCCGTTATCATAGAAAGAATTGATGTGTGTGAAGAAGCAACAATTTTACCATGACGACATGGTGCACAAACCAAATCAAGATCCTTTTTGAGTTTTGGCAAACCATGAACAAGATCCAAACCACTTAATCGAGTCAAATGATTAAATCCAATATGACCAAGTCTACAATGCCAGAACATCAAATCTTTGTTGAATTTTGCAACTAAACATGTAACAATAGGAGAAACAGGGTTTTCAAAATCATCTTTAAAAACTCTCCCATAACGAGAAATGTTCAAAACATAATCACCACAAGAATCAAATATTTTACTTCCAGTTTTCTTGAAATGAACTTCAAAGTTTTCATCAACAATTTGTGAAACTGAAAGTAAATTGTACTTTAAATCCTCTACCAAAGCTTCCTCTTTCAATTCGAACTTGTCACTTACCTTGACGGATCCGATAGCGAGAACGACACTTGTTGAAGCATCCCCAAAGATTATCGATTCCGTCTTGGATGCCATCTTGAGGGAGGAGAACCAATTTTTATCCCCGGTCATGTGCCGCGAGCAACCGGAGTCCATGATCCATACATTCTCCTTCCTCGCTACAAATGCCTACAAAACAAGAGATGTTGAGGCCTCAGTACAGGGGTTAGTTAAAAGAAATTTAGGAATCCAGTACTGAGACACACGACCGATAGATCCAATAGGCACAAAACCACGAGAGAAAATAGTTTTGGAATTTTCGAAAAATTCCTTCGGGGCCGGCCGACGCGGGTACTTCCGGTCGACCGAGTGCCATCGCCGGCCTAACCGAGGCGAAGTGCCGACGGTCCGACCGGGTGCCACGATCGGTTTGACCGGTGGACCAACTGCAGTCTGACCGGTCTTTCCGAGGGAAAACCAGATTTTTGCCACTTTGATTTTGCAAGATTATTCTCTCTTTTCTTTTTCTGTTTTCGTGCTAATCTGAAACAAAAACCAACAAGATGACCATTTTTACCCCAAAAAGAGCAAGAAAATTTTTCTTTAGTGGGAGATGGTTTTGAAAAATTAGGTTTAGTTTCTTTTAGATAAACGAAAGAGATGACAAATTTCAATGAGACTTAATAATTGTTTTCATGGTATTAGGTTTTATCAAGATTTCACCATTTTCAGTCATTCCTAAAACATTTGGAGGATTTTGGTGAAATAGTCATGAGCATCAAAACCTATTCCTTTATTGTCGCTACACACTTTAGATTTGTCCAAAATCATGTCAAGTTGTTTCTTACCATCAGAAAATTTTTGCAAATAACTTTTTAAGTAAGAAACTTCTTTTTCAAGATTAACACAATTTTCACAACCAATCATGACATCTTTACCTTTGAGACACCTAGAGCATGAAGCTACCTCATCTTGTTTAACTAGTTCTTCCATATGCTTAACACGAGCTAAAGCATCTTTTAATTTTAATTCATTAGCATCACAAGTTAAACAAGATTTAGCAACCAAAACTTGAGAATTATTGACATCTCTAATCTTTTAAATTTTTAGCATTAAAACCTCACAATTTTTGCAATTATCATCATTGGGAATAAGAGATTTCAATCTAGCAATTTCAGCATTTAAAGATTCAATTACAGATTCATCATTTTTTATTCTTAGCACTTAAAACAAGAATCGCCTCCTCAAGCGAGCTTACCTCATTTTCTTCTTCTAAAGAATCTTCATCTCCACGCGTCATGAGACAAACGCCGGAGATGTTATTGCCCTTCTCCTCCTCACTGTCGAGAATCTATGTCGCCATTTGAGTGGCTCAAAAGCGGCATAGACTTGACTCAACACTTTTTGATAATCTCCTTGGAGCGCCTACTCTTGGGCTTGTCATCTTTTGTCTTTTTGGCGCTCTTGTCATCCTTCTTGCTCCTCCCGAGCTTGGGGCAGTTGAAGCGGATGTGATCTAGGGCGCCGCCTCAAAGCAACGCGTTGGTCCTCCTTTCTTCCTGAACCTAACTCTGTTCATAGCTCTGGAAAGTTTGTTAGTAGCAAGAGCCAAATCCTCCTCGAATTGCTCAAGTTGTTCATCGGACATGGCGTTAATTAAAGCAAGAGCATTTAGAGATGATGAAGAAGCCACATCTAAAGAAGTCGAAGGAGAAATCAAAGCATTTGACTTAGAATCTGTTTTTCGAGAAAGAATATTGATCTCATGAGTTTTGAGTTTTGTATAAAGCGAATCCAAAGTCAAATTTGTCATGTTAACAGATTCTTGAATAGAAGTTACTTTCATCTCCCAAACATACATGTCAAGACCATTTAAAAAGTGGCGAGAAATCTCAAACTGTGGATAATTAGTGTCATAAGAAGCATCAACAGATCTAAGATTGCTCAAAATTTTGTTGAACCTACCAAGATAATCATCTAAAGCTTCAGTAGGTTTCATCTCAAATTTTATGTATTCCTTTTTGAAAAGATCTTGACAAAGTTCTTTTATATTTATGGTTCCTTGATGAAAGTTTTTCAAAGCGTTCCAAATCTCGTTTGCGGTTTGAAGATGTGAAACACGGTCAAAATCAGAATGCGAAATTCCATTCAACAAAATATTTTGAGCTTTGCAATTATTATTAAATTCAGTTTTCAAAGCATCAGAATTAATTGCATGGGGTATGGTGTAGGGAAGAGCAACCTTTTGCCAAACATCATAGTCTTGAGCCATGATGTAGGATTGCATCTTACTACACCAATACGCAAAATTGGTGCCATAAAAACATGCGGTTTTGTTGAAAATTTATCCGACATGATGAGAAAACTTTGGATTGAAGAAAATCCAAGGCAGAAAAACATGGCTCTGATACCACTTGTAGGATCGAATGCCCAATGAAAAGCCAACCAGACGGGGGGGTGAATGGTTGAGTACCCCAAAAACAAATCTTAGCGGAAATTAGATTTACCCTCTGTTTTCTGAAGCCGGTCTGACCGCAGGTGTCGCACCGGTCTGACCTCGCAATCTCGCCGGTCTGACCGCCAGATGACCTCCGGTCTGACCGCCCGTAGCCGATCGCCTCAGCCGATTGCTCGATGTAGCCGATGCCGATGAAGCCGATGTCGTCCGGTCTGACCGCAGGTGTGCTTGCGGTCTGACCAGGTAGAAGCCGCGGTCTGACCGCAGTAGAGTTTGCGGTCTGACTGACGTGTAGATCCGGTTTTAACCGACAATTATGCCACCGCACCGAGGAAGAAGAAGACAAAGAATAATCAAGAAGATTGATCTTTATTGAAACTCTCTGTGTTTACAAAGTGCAAACAAAGCACTCCTCACAAAATCTCAAGCTAAACTTGAAACCCTAACTCGAAAAACTCTAAAACATGACTCAAAGAAATACAGAGAGGTCACGCCTCCCCTCACTATTTATACCCAAGATCCGCAGCCAAGAGCCACGAATCCTACTCATGCAAGAAGTCCTAATCCACTAGGAAACCTTCCCGTACAAGAAACAAACTTTACATAAAACAACCGTAACAAACTCGGTCTTTCCAAAACCAAAATTCCGCTTTCCATACACACACAATATCACCATCGTATGCCATATGAAAACTTCACCAATCATGTGCATTAATCTCTACCCTTCAGCATCCCGCATGATCCCCATCTTGGACGTCACCTCATCTCCAAGTTGACTCCAACTCGATCACCGGCAACACTTTCCCGAGGCGTAAAGAATACCTGCACACAATTAAACAAAGAATACCATATCCGATAACAAGCTATCCAAACTTGACTTATTGTAGCATAAACAACCAGACACGTGCATAGAAACACGAAACTTCCATGTATATGCAAGGAAACAAACCGAAACCAAAACCGAATCAAAATCGGCAACTAGTCGACTGGCTCGGCCGGTCTGACCGCAGGCAACTGCCCGGTCTGACCGCCCAAACACCTCCGGTCAGACCGGCAGTACAAGCCCGATCAGACCGGCTGTGACAGCCGACTGAATACTGTTCATTATCCGAAAATTCAACTATCTCCAAAACCAAATTGTCAATAATCTCCAAAGATCAAAACACAAAAACCAATAACCACAGCGACCAATTGTTCATCATCCAATGAATAATCAGACACACTTTGATTTTACAAAACTTTCCCCGGAGGCGAGAATGTTGGAATTAGGGATAAGACAAAAGAAATAGACCATGAAGGTAAACCGAACCAAGTGGGGCTTGGCAGGGTGGACACAACCTTCGTGGAATGGTTAACTACTTGAACAATAACAAACCCTTTTTTGGAAAAAATGACTAATAGGTTCGTGAAATGAATTGTGAAAAGTTGCTTTGAGCAAAATGCCCTACAACCTTCCTTTGAGCCCTGTGAGCACTAATGCATATTATAGTGGTGGCTTGCGAGTTCTTTATGTACTCACCATTGCTATTTTTTCTCCTTCTAGAGTTAGTGTAGGATCGAATACCCAAAACTAAGCCAACCAGAGGGGGTGATGGTTGGTACACCCAAAATACAAACTTATAGCAGAAATAGAATTTACCCTCGAAATTCGACGTCGCACGGTCTGACCAAAGTTATCGCGCCAGTCTGACCGCCTGAAGCCGTCGGTCTGACCGGTGATGTATACCCGGTCTGACCGTCAGATGCTGCTAGATCGCCTGCCACCGAGCGCCGGTCTGACCTCCGCAATCTGGTCGGTCTGACCGGTGAGAAGCTCCGGTCTAACCGTAGGTATCTCGCCGGTTGAACCGTTGCCCCCGAGAAGACACAATTGAAGAACTCTCAAAGTAGATTGAAAATATATTACTTCTCTTTGTGTTTACAAAGTGCAACAATAGCACTCCTCACAAAATCTCGACTAAACTCGAAACCCTAACTTTTCTCAACTCAACTCTCTCTAAAACTCATACCAAGAAGCCACGCCTTCCCTCTCTATTTATACACAAGATAGGCAGCCCAAAGCCACGAATCCTACTCATATAGAAAGTCCTAATCCACTAGGAAATCTTCCCATACAAGCAACGAACTTTATATAATCCAATTGTCACAATTTTGAACTCTTTCCAAAATTACAACTCCATATCCCATACGCACACAATATCTCCATCGTATGCCATATGGAAACTTCACCAACCACGTGCATCAATCTCTAGCCTTAGTATCCCGCATGATCTCTCTCGGATGTCACCTTATCTCCAAGTTGACTCCAATTCTATCACCGGCAACACTTTTTCGAGGCGTAAAGATTACCTGCACATGAATTAAACAAAGAAACCATATCCGAGCACAAGCTATCTCTAACTTGACTCATTGTTAGTACACAACAATATTCATACGCATAGAAACACGAAATAATCATGGATATGCAAGGAAACATCCTAAAACCAAAACCGACACAGAGTCAGCCTCCAATCGGACAAAGTCGGCTGGTCAGACCGGTGATACACACGTGGTCTGACCGCACACAGACCTTCGGTCTGACCGATGGCACACACCTGGTCTTACCGGACCTCGAAACACTGTTCACCATCTGAAAATCCAATCATCTCCAAAACCACCTCGCCAATAATCTCCAAATATCAATACCAATAATCACATATGCCAATTGTTCATCACCATAGAAGAATCAAACACACATTGATTTTATAGTTAGATACTGCAAGTGACTCTTGTGAGCAGTCCTTGGAGGACGAGGAACCAAAGGAGGCGCCATAGGATCTAACTTCTCAGTCGATGCCTGTGGACAAGCGCAGGACTCTCGCAACTTAGTTTCTGCTATATTATATATCTATTTTGCTTGTTCTGAACTTTTGGATAAATCTATTTGGATCCCTGTTGGGCAACCTTATGTATCCCTAATATGTCGTAAGACTTTATGTCGATGGAGGCAATGTATCAACACTATTATGTGTGTACCAAACTTCCGATATATGGATTTGGTATGTAATGCACATAAGATTTTCGGTCTCAAAAACCAGGGTCTAACAGTTATCCCCTAATCAAGTATTTCACGAAAATGTGCCCAACTCTAATGGAGTCAAATATTCTTAGAAGACCTACCGAGGATGCTCGGACCATCATTAAGGTACATTTGAACAGTGTGGGTTTCGGAAGGAAGGGTAAATTTGTATTCGTTCAAATCCTTTTGAAGTTTCACATTTCTTGGTATATGCATAGCAATATTAGTTTTGAAATTTGTTGCATCATTCTTGAATTTTGTTACTTATCATTTGACTTCAGTCTGAGTTGAGGAATGCTGGCACGAAGCAATCATTCATTGTCAGCAATGAGTCATCTACAAGCTATCAAATAATATTAGATACGCAGATAATCCTATTAACTAAAAATGTTGGATACACCAAAAATCTTGTTAATAAAAAATGTCAGATGCACAAACAATCCAATTAACTAAAAATGTTACATACACCATGGTTCTGATATATAAAAATGTTTGGTACACCAGGTGGTTTGAAGAAAAGCACAACAATATGAATTGGAATTATATAGAAGTAGCATTTGACATTGTTGGCAATGAGGCTGACGGTCAAAAGGGCAAAAAATAGGGATGAAAATGGTCTCAACTTCACCGCCTTCTCTCACACATAATCACCACAAAATTAAGACATCAAAAATGTTAGATACATAAACAATCCTGTTGAGACTATAGGAGAAACGATCTTTGATTTATCTGCCCAAATTCACAATAGTCTCGATTCCAATAGAAACCGAGACTAAAAAATATTTTTAGTCCCGGTTAAATCTTTAATCCCGGTTGGTAACATCAACCAGGACTAAAGATTATTTTTAGTCCCGGTTCAAAAAAATGCAGCCCGTATCGGATTTCCACCATTTTTAGTCCCGGTTGGTGTTACCAATCGGGACTACAGATTAATATTTGTCCTAGTTCTTTTAATCAACCGGGACAAACCTTATCTCCTGATGGCACGCGCTCAGCCTTATCATCTCATCCCCCATCCCTTAGCCAAATATCTCTCCCTCTCTCAGCTCTCATCTTCCTCAGTAGATCTCTCCTCTCCCTCTCAGTTCTCTCTCTCCCTCCCTCTCCCTCTCTCCAGGCCGGCGGCGAAAGGCGGCTGCCCCGCACGACGGGTGGGTGGCGGCCACGCGCGGCGGGCGGGCGACGGGCTTCCAGATCTGATTTTTTGTTTTTTTATGTTTGATGAGATGTGATTTTGATCTGTGATGTATACATGTTGTATTTGATGTGTTATTTTGTGATTTCATTGTTGTATTTGATCTGTGAAGAAAAAAATGAAAATAAGCATATGTGATATGTTTTGTGAGGTTTGATTTCATCTTCTGTGATGATTTTGGTTTTTTGGCCAGAAAAAACAAAAAAATAAATATGGAGGAAGTGGGATGTCGGGAGAGCACTATATCTTCCCGGTTGGTAACTCCAACTGGAACTAAAGAAAGCAATTTTTAATCCCACTTCTGTAGTCCCGGTTTGACAACCGGGATAAAGGGGGTTACCAACTGGGATAAATATAGATTTTTATAGCTGTGTAACTAAAAGTGTTAGATACACAAATATTTCATATAAGCACAGAATGTTAGATACATCATGTGGTTACCGGCGGATCTACTGGGTGGTCCAGCTGGTCCCTAGACCAACAAAAAAATACGGGCCCAAGGCCTAGGTAGATCGATAAGGTAAAAAAACTGAAGTGGAAGCATGGGCCATTAGTTTAAGCGATGTTGTTTCTGCTCCCTCTGCGCCTTGTTTGGTCCTTCCTGCCTCGCGCGATCATAGCAATCGTAGCAGCGGGTGGGTGTAGCTCCAAGGGTTTGGGACTTAGGGCTATTGGCTCGTGCTCATGGTCGACATGGCTGTTGCTTCCCTTCCCGCTGTCCGGCGGGCTGCAGCGATCGAGTGGCAACGGCCAGGCAGCAAGGGCAGCTTGTGGGTTTCGGCAGCCAACGGTAGGGTGCGGCGATTGGCACCGTCGTATGGCTGCAGCGCCGAGCGGCGGCGGCAGCCAGGCAACGAACAAGTGGCAACTGCAAGAAAGGAAGGGCTCAAGGCGAGGGCAGGTGATTGACTGATGGTTGGTTAATGATTAGCCAACTAGAACTTGTACACTTCTTTTCAATTTTTAGTTTAGACCATTCTCATCCTAGATTGTACTACTATATTGTGTATTGTTGATGTTGAATCAAGTGAGTTTGATTTATAGTTTATGTGATGAAACATTGGATTTGTGATTGGACCGGCACGGTCTGACCGGCCGTCTCTGATTTTGGTTTGTTTTCTCGGTTTTGAATTGTTTCTTTGTGGATTTGATTTCTAGATGATTTCTGTGCATGTTGTTACTGTTGACAAGCTAATGTGAGTCAAGTTTGGACAAACTTGTGCTCGGCATATTGTTTCTTTGTCGTATATGTGCAGGTATTGCTTGAGGCCTCGGATAGTATTGCCGGTGCCGGATCGGAGTCGACTTGGGAGAAGTAGACGTCTAGCACGCGGGATACTAAAAGGCTAGAGGATAATGCACATGGAAGATGAAGAAAGTTATATGGCATACGAGAGGGATCATATGCGGAGTCGAATTTGAAAGGGAGTCTAAATTCGGAAAGTTAGGTTGAATGAGTCCTATTGGGAATAGGAGTCCTATTAGGAATAGGAGTTTTACTTCTATTATGAGTGGGAGGTTGAGTCCTATTAGGAATAGGAGTTCTACTTCTATTATGAGTGAGAGGAGTTCTACTTCTATTATGAGTGAGAGGTTGAGTCCTATTGTGAATAGGAGTTCTACTCCTACTTTGAGTAGGAGGATTTTGCATGTATAAATAGAGAGGGAGGGTGTGCCTCCTAGATATCGATTTTCAAGAGCGAAACTTGAGAGTATAGCTAGGGTTTTTGAGTTGGGTCGAGATTTTGGTGAGGAGTGCTGTTGTTGCACTTTGTAAATACCTTAGATGCAATAAAGTTGAAATAGTTTGATCTACTTCTTCGAGAGTTCATCTTTCGGTGTTTTTCTGGATCTCGACGGTCTGACCGCAGGTGTGCGCGCGGTCTGATCGACGGGTTGTGGCGGCGGTCCAACCGGAGGCTAGGCGGCGATCCGACGGCCGGGAGGGGGGTCGGCCAGGGCGAGTAAGGCGGTGTGACCGGCGGCGGTTTCAACGGTTCTGTTCATTGTCGCTTTGTAGGTTGGTTTCATCGGTAAGAGGTAAATCTTTTAATTCCGCAAAAGATTTGGTTTTTGTTTCCCTACCATTCACCCCCTCTGGTAGGTTTGTTTGGTCTTATTCGATCCTACAAGTGGTATCGAGCCTCGTTCTTTATTTGCTTTTCGATCTTTTGCCATGGCTGAAAAGTTTTCAAATAAACCTCATGTTTTCAATGGAACCGACTTTGACTATTGGAAGAAAAAATGGAATCTTATATCACATCTCAAGGTTATGATATTTGGCTAAAAGTTTCTCAATCTTATGAGATTCCGAACGCATTGATACTCCTACTCTCAAATTAGATTATGAAAATAATTGCAAAGCTAGGAACATCATTCTTAATGCAATTTCTCGCTCCGATTTTGATCGTGTTTCGCATCTTTCAACTGCTAATGAAATTTGGAAAGCTTTGAATGATTTTCATACTTGGATCTTCAAACATTAAAGAATTGTGAAAAGATGTTTTCAAAAAGGAGTATATAAAATTTGAGATGACACATGGGGAGTCTTTGGATGACTATTTGGGCCGTTTTAACAAAATTTTGAGCAATCTTAGATCTGTTGATTCTTCTTACAATGCTAATTATTCTCAATCTGAGGTTGCTCGTCATTTTTGAATGGTCTTGATATGAAAGTTTGGGAAGTTAAGGTTACCTCAATTCAAGAATCAGTCAATATGAATACCTTGACTTTGGATGTTCTTTACACTAAATTAAAAACCTATGAGATGAACATTCTTTCTAAAAGAGTTGATTCAAAATCTACGCTTTGGTGTCTTCTTCGCCTCTTCGATTTTTCCTCACAGTCGATTTTTTCTTCTTTTTCTTGCCATGTCTGATGATCAACTAGAGGAAATCGGTGAGGAGGACTTGGTATCTCTTGCTAACGAAATTTCTAGAGCTGAGTAATGTCGGGACCAGGAGAAGAGGAGGACCAATCCGGTGCTTTGGATGTGGACAACCATGACATATCCGCTCTCAATGTCCCAAGGCGTAAAGGGACACGGGAGGAGGTAAAAGCTCAAGATGGCACCAAAGACGCTAAGCGAGCAAGAAGCGACGAAAAATATGAAGATGAAGAAGTTCTACCAAAAGGCAATTGATGCAGCATATGATGCGATTCGAGAATCAAGTGATGTTGATTTTGAAAGTGATGAAGATGATGACGAGGAGAAGAACATTGCTTGGGGTTTGTTTCATGGCCGTAGCATTGATGAAGTTTCGAAGATGATAATGAGGTAACTCCTGCTCCTAGTGTTGAATATCTTCAAGATGTTATTGCTAGACTTGGTTACAAGATTTCTAAATTTGAAAAGAAGATTAATCAACATGAAGTAGTTATTGATTCTCTTAAAGCTGAAAATAATAGATTAAGATCTCTTGCTTCGATGATGATGATGTAAATCTTGTGAGGTTTTATTTGCTGAAATTAAGTCAATTAGAGATGTTTACGCCAAGAAGCTTGATATTGAATCTAAGAAAACTCGAAAATTTGAATCTTGTCTTGCTCTTAGCTTTTCCATGAACACTAAATTGGTGATGAATTATTTTTAACAAAAGGAGCTTTAAAGAAATGTCAAGTTGCCTTGTTTGCTAGCTCTATATTTAATGCAATTAGCGCTAAAAGGTTAAAACAATCTAGTGCAAAACCTTGCTTATCATGTCTTGCTAATGAATTGAAATTAAAGGATGCCTTAGGTCATGTTAGGCATATGGAAGAAACTGTTAAGCAAGATGAAGTGCTTTCTTGTCAAACTTGTAGAAAACGAAAGGTCTTTTGGATAATTGCAAAAATTGTGCTGTTTTGACTCAAGAGGTTTCTTACTTAAAAGTTCTTTGCAACGTTTTTCGATGGTAAAAAGAACCTCAACATGATCTTAGACAAATCAAGAATTAACACAGATAATCGTGGTTTAGGTTTTGATCCTTATGCTCATCATACTAGACATCCTCCTGTTGTTCTAGGTGTTGGTGCTAGAAGTGGAGAAATTTTAATTAAACCTGAATCTAAGAATACTGTGTTTAAATCTGCTGGTATCATGACTTCTTTGAATGCATCATCTTCTAAAACCAATCCTGTGATTGCAAAACCTCTTGTTGCTACTTCTGTTGCTAAACCATCTGTTTCTACTTGTGCTTCTTATCATCGTGAGAAATACACTTGTTCGTTTTGTGGAAAAAATGGACATTTGGTTGGATTTTGTTTTAGACCTGCCCGTAAACAGAAAAAGGAAAGTGAAATTGCTTTTGCGAAACGACGATGGCAAAAATCGGGTCTTGGTTTAAGGAGCTCGGTCAGACAGACACTGACCAGTCGGTTAGACCGGCCAGCGGTCAGACCGCAGGTAAACCAGCGGTCCGACCGGCAGCCAGGCTCGGTTAGACCGGAGATACAACGGCGGTCGACCGGCCACGGGTAGTTTTGTGCATAATTCAAATCGGACGTTTGTGAAACGACAAGGTAAGGTTTCGGGTAAGTCTGGTTCGATTTTGTATGTGCATATGTACCTACTGGTTCTACTGGTCATGTGACTCAGTGTTGGATTCCAAAATTTCTTATTTATAACCCCAACATGGAGGCCTCGACATCTTCTTGTTTGTAGGTATTTTGATGACATACTCCCCATGTGTGTGCAATGTAGAGACAACGATTGCTTTTCAAGGTAACATCAAGGTAAATTTGGATTGACATAATTTTGTTCTACTCTCTTGATTATTAGCTTTTCATATACTAGTGTTAGAGGTAGTAGTTTTTGTTAGTACAAGTGGATATATGTCAATTTATGAGAATCTTGGTGATATCTTTGGCAATTGGATGGTTTCTTCAAAAATCCTTGATTTCTTCTTGATTTTTCTTTTGAGAAAATTGGAGGTTAATTTGAGGGGAAGTTTATGTTTTTCTCTGAGGGATCATGTTGAAAAGGGGGACATTGAATTGAAATTTGTGGATACAAAGTTGCAACTTACAGATATTTTCACCAAACCTTTGGATTCTTCTCGCTTTGCTTTTCTTAGGGGAGAATTAGGTGTTATTCATCCTTTTGGCATCAATTCAGGGGGAGAGTTATTGGCGCTTTGTTGTATGCATATTTTCCTTCTTCTTTGCATTCATGTTTTAATTCATGTATGGTGTGACAAAAAAATGGAGAAAAAGAAAAAGAAAATAAAAGGTGGATGAGCTATGTCTTATATCTTTAGTATATTCTAGTGCTTGCTAGCAATGCTTGTTAGATAAATTGATTACTATATTAGCTTGTGTGCATTTTAGTAATTACTTGAACTTTTGATATTGCTTTTAAGAGATATGATACATGACACATAATTCTTTTACTTGAATTAATAAAATATGCAATGTTGAAACAAGTGCTTAGGTTGAATGATTAATGCTTTTGTATATGCTTTATGAGTTGTTATTCCTCATATTAATCCTTTTGTTCCAATCACCGCAAGAGTACATAAATGCTTATTTATATGAGAGAAAAAAAATGAATACCGAATCCTTGGAAACAGTCTTGACGACAAGGACGTATTCACGGTGAGATAAAAAAGGGTACCGAATCCTTGGAAACAGTCTTGACGACAAGGACGTACCCGCAATAATTGAGAGAAAAGTAAAAAAAGAGGTTCAAAAGAATGAGCTAAAAGTTCTCTCGGTTATTTTTGGAGAAGGCATTAATTTGAGAAAGAGTATCAATGTCATAAGTATATATACGTGAGTTTTTCTTTCAGTCTTTGCACTTGTGAATATGTTGCATGTTAAATCGTTGAAATCATGAATCATTAATGTTGACTTGATCTTAATTGTAATGTTTTAGGTTCATGTTTTTACTCTAGTGCATGCTTGTTAATTAGCTAGTCACTTTTTCTACCTTGTTACGCAAAACATGTACTTGAGGTACTTTTGATATAATGCAAAGCTCTTCCATGCTTCCGATAATTGATGAACTCATTGTCAAAAGGGAGAACAAAGAAACAAAATTGTGCATCAAAATTTATGCAATTGTGCATTCATTTTTCAAAGATGAATTTTCAATGAATTTTCTTGCATTCGAAAATGCTTTTTGGGTTGCTTTACAAAACATCACAAACTAATTGATTTTTGTTGGGTTTGCCAATGGTTTCATCAAGGGGGAGATTGTTGAATCAAGTGAGTTTGATTTATAGTTTATGTGATGAAACATTGGATTTGTGATTGGACCGGCACGTCCGACCGGCCGTCTCTCGATTTTGGTTTGTTTTCTCGGTTTTGAATTGTTTCTTTGTGGATTTGATTTCTAGATGATTTCTGTGCATGTTGTTACTGTTGACAAGCTAATGTGAGTCAAGTTTGGACAAACTTGTGCTCGGCATATTGTTTCTTTGTCGTATATGTGCAGGTATTGCTTGAGGCCTCGGATAGTATTGCCGGTGCCGGATCGGAGTCGACTTGGGAGAAGTAGACGTCTAGCACGCGGGATACTAAAAGGCTAGAGGATAATGCACATGAAAGATGAAGAAGTTATATGGCATACGAGAGGGATCGTATGCGGAGTCGAATTTGAAAGGGAGTCTAAATTCGGAAAGTTAGGTTGAATGAGTCCTATTGGGAATAGGAGTCCTATTAGGAATAGGAGTTTTACTTCTATTATGAGTGGGAGGTTGAGTCCTATTAGGAATAGGAGTTCTACTTCTATTATGAGTGAGAGGTTGAGTCCTATTGTGAATAGGAGTTCTACTCCTATTTTGAGTAGGAGGATTTTGCATGTATAAATAGAGAGGGAGGGTGTGCCTCCTAGATATCGATTTTCAAGAGCGAAACTTGAGAGTATAGCTAGGGTTTTTGAGTTGGGTCGAGATTTTGGTGAGGAGTGCTGTTGTTGCACTTTGTAAATACCTTAGATGCAATAAAGTTGAAATAGTTTGATCTACTTCTTCGAGAGTTCATCTTTCGGTGTTTTTCTGGATCTCGACGGTCTGACCGCAGGTGTGCGCGCGGTCTGATCGACGGGTTGTGGCGGCGGTCCAACCGGAGGCTAGGCGGCGATCTGACTGGCCAGGAGGGGCGGTCTGACCGGGGCAGGTAAGGCGGTGTGACCGGCGGCGGCTTCAACAGTTCCTGTTCATTGTCGCTTTGTAGGTTGGTTTCATCGGTAAGAGGTAAATCTTTTAATTCCGCAAAAGATTTGGTTTTTTGTTTCCCTACCATTCAACCCCCTCTGGTAGGTTTGTTTGGTCTTATTCGATCCTACAGTTGAAACATGAAGAAAGACTTTTCAGCAAGTACTCAAACATTTATACACCAGCATCAATAAAAACGGGCAACTTTTTGTAGATTCTGATAATAGTTAGTTGTCAGAATCTCCCAACAAAAAGTTAGTATGGTAATCTTCTTCAAACTTTTCTAACTGTATAAGCTTCTCTTAAGTCGAATTATGACCTAATTGTTAATTCTAAGATATTTCTAAGATGCCTTATTAATATCTCATGATGCACTTTTGGTCAATTTTATTGCCCATACTTGTATTATATATATTGGTATTGTTGCTTTTGCTATGTTCTACAAAAATTATAAGTCTGACCACATATACCCTAAATCCTAGATACTCCACTGCAGGTGGTAGAAAAAAGAGCACTGCAATACGAACTGAAATTCTATTGAAGTAGACTTGACATTGTGAGCAATGAAGCTGATGGTCAAAAAGGAAAAAATGGGGATGAAATGGTATCAGCTTCGCCGCCCGCTCTCACAAATAATCACCCACAAAATTGAGAAAAAATGGGCATATATATTTTGGTGTTGTGTGAAACATTTCAGCATTTTCTGATTATTGATCTCTTATTTATACAAACAAACAGAAAATGAGCAGGCCATATATAGTGGCTGCATGGATTGTGTGCCATGACATTCCCCACGTGTGACATGCCCCACAGCCAAGTCACACCAGGCACTACTGCAACTAAATATTTGCTCTAAATGAATTGCTATAGTGAGCTAAAGAATAGAGCTCACTTTGTCTCAAACAAATAAACGACTAAAAATTTCACAAATAATCTACGAACGTAGGATTATGTCAAATCTCAACAAACGGCGACGGTGGATTAGAAGATGGTGGACGAAGAATTATCTATGTTTGCATAAACAACTATTTGTTAGTTTATTATTAGTAAGACCTTAACGCCCATCAACACATGTGCCACACAATTTAAATCAACGATGCTGATGGGGTCTATTTCTGTCAAGCATCATAGGAAGAGCACATCACAAGGGCTGGAGGCGGAGGTGGCAACAATGACCGCGATGATATGGCACAAAAATCAAGAAAGCGCGCGAACCGCTTTTACCTCGGTATTACATCTTTGTAGAGGGTAAGGAAAGATGAGGGGTGCTGAGTGGCATGTTTGGTTATCAAAGGGAGAATGGAGAAGTTAAGCAAAAAGGATGCTGATACCAAAGCAAATAATTTGGTTGATAGATGTAACATGATTTTGAAGCCAAGGTGGTGTTGATGGCGGTGGTGGCAGCACCATCTGTGTTTCCTTCTCTTTCACACAGCTCTCTGTTTGCTAACTTGTAGCCTTCAACAATAAAAGCGAGCAAGATGACAAATGTTGTGGGTTTGCAGCCATTCAGCAGCCTTTTTTAGTACAGACTCTTCTTTTATTACAATGGAGGAAGGTAAGGCACAAGCACGCCATCTCTGCCATCCCAAATAACCAAAACTATGAAATGATAGCAAGCAACTTACTTGTTAAAAAACAATTGACAAAATTTCTCCGATGTGATAACGACGACAACAACAATGATGGCGACAACAATGATATACTGAAAAACCAAGGATGTATAGGAATAGTGATTACACTCACCTTATATATAGGTAAAAGGACAGTAAGACGAGCCGATGCAAATTAGCAATATGTGGTCGGAAAAACTCAAATGGAGAAGCTAGACAAAAAAAAAGACCGTGACAAAGCAAATAATGTGGGAGATGGTGGTTGGAGGGAGGGAAAGGCGGCAATGGTGGTGACTGTGGCAGAGATGACAATGGTGGAAGAAGAATTGTCTAGGGTTACACAAACAACTATTTGTTATTATATTGTTAGTAAGACCTTAACGCCCATCAAAACATGTGCCGCAAGATTTAAATCAACAACAATGTTGGGGTCTATTTTTGTCAACTACCTGAAAAGGAACAGCACCATTGAAGATATGTCAAAAAAATCAAAAAAGTGTATGAATCGCTTGTACCTCCGCCTTACATCTATGTAGAGGGTGAGCCAAGCATGTCTACTATTCTGACATTTTCATATTTTTTGAATTTAAGTTACTCTACATGACTACATGAATTAGGTATACTGCAACAACATCTATCAGTTTGAATAGGATCCCAATTTATTTTTTGGCAAAAAAATGGTTTCCATTTTTCTCTAATCCCTAACGATAAGAAATTCCATATCTAGCTCCCTACAGAGAAAAATTGCATAGTTCCCTGTGGAATAGTGATGTATTAACACATCACCTATAAAACCACATTTCGTAATGTTGTTGCCTAAATGTTCAAGAAATCATGCACCAAATAAACATGATGCTCACATTCGCAGTAAACGATAGTGCTAGAAAACCTTAAAGTATCAACCCACACAACAAATTTAAGGAAAACAACCAATCCATGCAAACAAAATACCCAATCCACACATTGCCTAAATCCCTATTTCAACCACCAAATAACACTTAAACTCCGATAAACGAAGCGACCAAATCATTTGCAATCCAGATAGATAATATAAAGATATTGAGCATAATTTATCGTTTTTATGATTATGAAACGCCACCGTCTTAATAGGATGGGGGCACATCCCATCCGCTCGGCCGCCTCCTCTTTGAGAGCATCCCTCCACGTTGAGTATCTGGTTCCATTTCACGTCTCATAGCAACTGGAGGCCTGGCTTGCCCAACATATGACAATCCATTATTCATCTCATGATTCGAAACAGCTGGAGGATTAGATTGCTCAACAGCTGACACTCCATTGTCCAATTTGTCATCCTCAGATTCACTCTCAATAAGCCATCCATAGCATGGGCGCCTTGTTGAGGCAAGTGTCTAGCTGCAGGGGACAGGAGTGGCACTGAAGTTTTAGCATCAGGCAGCTCACCGGGCACTGCTGCTAGAGCTTTGGCTGGCTCAGATGCAGCAGCTGGCACCTCAGCTTGTGAGGTTTGCATGCCATCCTCCGGCAGCGGCTCGGCTGCAGTTGGTCCTCCTTTGTGCTGCTTACACAAGGGAAGCCCAATGAAAAATTATGAGTTGTTTGCCAACCAACTTAACTAAACATCTTATAATAGGCAGTAACTTACAACATCATGAGATTAGAAAACGTAGTAAAGGTACTAGAATTGAGGCCATCAAGCAAGACTAAAATTTAGTCAGTCTTTGGTAAGAAACTATTTTTATATATAATGGTAAGAAACAAATACTTCATCAAAATAGTACCATACCAAAATTTTAGTAATACACATATGCATCCCAAAGTAAATTCGGGTACCAATCCAAAAGCATTTGTTGCATTTCACCCTACTAGATTTGGTAGTATCATGCCAAAGCTGTTGATCCATAGAATTGCAAATGGTAAGCGCTCTTCACTGAGTATGCTTCTACGAAGTTTTCAGGAAATTGGTTACTAAACCACCTAAGGTTGATGACTTACAGAAGAGTAATCCCCTAATCAAATATTTCATGGAAATGGGCCCAGCTCTAATGGAGTCAAAGATTCTTATAAGACCTACCGAGGATGCTTGGACCATAATTGTGGTACTTTAGAACAATGTGGTTTCAGATGGAATGATAAATTTGTATTCGTTCAAATCCTTTTGAAGTTTGTCATTTCTTGGTATATGCATAGAAATATTAGTTTTGAAATCTGTTGCATCATACGTGAACTTTTTTATTTACCAATTGACTTCGGTCTGAGTTGAGGAATGTTGGCCTGAAATAATCATTCATTGTCAGCAATGAGTCATCTAAAAGCTATCCAAATATGTTAGATACGCAAGTAATCCTATTAACTAAAAATGCCTGTTAACAAAAAATGTTAGATACACAAACTATCCAATCCAGTTAACTAGAAATGTTACATCCACCAATAATTTTGAGAACTAAAAAATGTTAGGTACACCAGGTGATAGGAATAAAAGTACAACACTAGAATTCTGTAGAAGTAGCACTTGACATTATTGGCAATGAAGCTGACGATCAAAAATAGAAATTGTGGGGAGGGAATGGTGTCAGCTTCGCCGCCCGCTCTCACAAACAATCCACCATAAAATTGAGACAAAATGGGCATAGGTGTTTTAGTGTTGTGTGAAACGTTTCATCATTTTCTTATTCTTGATCTCTTATTGGTACAATCAAACGGAAAATGAGGTGGCCATATATAATGGCTGCCCGGATTGTGTACCATGACTCTCCCAACGTGTGACATGCCCCACGGCCAAGTCACTCTAGGCACTACTGCAACTAAAGATTCGCTCTGGATAACAAATAGTGAAGCCATGATGCTCACATTACCCAAATCAACGACACAAACATAGACCGACAACATGAATAGCTATAGTGAGCTGAAGAACAAATATTACTTTGACTCAAACATAAAAGCAAATAAAATTTCACAGAGAACTACGAATGTAGGATTATGTAAAATCTCAACTAACTACCCCCTAATCCTAACAGTCCAAAGCAATCTCAAAGACGCTAATTGTCGTGCAGAGTTCATGGAAGCTGGTACCAAGTGGCTTCGTGATGTCTTCTGCAAGTTGGTCTTTGGAACATGTGAATTCCACATCAATTCTGCAACCTTCGATGCACTCGCTTGGGTTGAGTCAACGTCTGACCTCCTCCTCGGGGCGAATATTTATACCTTAGGTCCCCATGTATCCTAGGAGAACTCGTGAGCTATTCTTAGTAGTCTTTGGTTTGGGCCTGGTTAAGGCTGAGCAGGTCTTGTAGTCTTGCTGAATCTGGTCTTGTTATCCTTGTCGACTTATCATGTTGGGAGGTGACCCTTGATTACGGTAGGCTTCATGCAGTCGTATAGGAATGCCTTATGGTTATCTGGCGTTACCCAATGTCGTAAGGATATGCCATATTTTATACATTGAACCAATACACAACACATACACTAGGAAACATGGACTATGTATAGGGAGGCAGAAGTTCTAGCTCAGGGGATTGGAACCTCTAGCTTGAGCTCTCTGGTCGAGAGACCTGATCAGAAGCTCCGGTGTGCTGCTTGAAAGTTCTAATCCAACCTCTTGGGCTGTGCCCAACTGTAGATCCAAAGTTGTACAGCCTAGGGACCAAAATTTCTAGTCTTCAAATATGTGTCTATGGCTAATTGGCAAGGGATTCGAGTATTTACCTCCCCCTTCCTCTCTTCTGAGGGGTTGACTACTCCCTAAAGCTGAACCCTAGGTCATAGCCTCCTTGACATTCCCCATGAGAAAAGGGGGTAAACAGTGAGAACCAAGCTCGGTCTTTGTGAATGCTTGGTGGGGTTTAGGGTTGAATGAAACTCAGCTCGTAGAAGTCTCTCAACTGAGACATAGGATCATTCGATCCAAACTTCGCTAAAAAAAATTGGTTCTCTCCCTCTCTACCGTTATTGAGCTTTACTATTCTCTTTTGAGGTTGCTTGTGATAGCTTGTGCTCTGTTTACCTACCAGTTTAAACACCATGTTGTTGTATTTACCTTGTGCAAATCATGTTTGTTGTGGTTTCCGCTTCATGGGCTATATACTTGCTAACCTGAACCTCTGGTAATTTGACCAGAACTTCTGGACCTATGCTAGATGATCCGGCCATAAAACCGGAAGTTCTAGAGCTATATTGATCCAATGCGAATAAATTTAGTATAGGCGACATCAAAATTTTTTCATGGCACACTAGCTATGCAAGCGTGATGTTGAGAACATACAACCACATTGTGCCTCACCGCCCCTGGGAGAGTACGGAGCGCTCAAGGTCCCGGAGCTACATGCATGACATCGTTCTCAACCACAGTCTTTCATCCAGACTCATCGAGTTGTCCCAAACTGACAATGTTGTTGCATAGTCAGGAATGTATTGGACTCCTTACATTGCCAGCGACCGCTGATGTAGGAGAAGAGCATCGTGCCAAGACCATTGATGCAGAGCCTAGAGATGTCCCCGAACTTGATTGTCCTATGAAAGCTATCGAGCTTGGAGAAGGCATCGCGACACCCATCATGTGGCAAGAATGATCAAATGGATCCCCTTCCCTGATGAGGAATACTTGCACGCTGCTCATTCAAATGAACCAGGCGTGCGCCTCCATATATCGTCCTAGCCTTCTAGTGTGACGATACATGCCTATGTCAATAGGAGCATGCGCTCCTCGACGATGGCTTGTAGTTGACTTGCCTGTAGTATGTTACCTACTCCAATATGGCCTTGTGGCAGTCCTAGGCCCAATGGCCTAGACATGACATTACATTCAGCTCCGTCAAGCCCGTCGGTGCACTACCATTGCTTGGACACTCCTCCACTGTTGTCATTTTCCATCGAGGATTCGCCAGTGCGCTCCTTCATGTGTGCACACTGTCACGCTCCGATTTTCTTTCGGAATTAAAAATCATTTAATAATTCATTTTTTAGAAATTAAATAAAATTTAAAACAATTAATCCAAAGAAATTAATAAGCAAATAAAAATTTTCTAGCTGAAAAATATTTTTATAGTATTCTCTAAAATTTTTCATGAAATTTTGGAGCTGCAGAAATAATTCTAATAGTACAAAGATTATTTATGCAATTAAATAAAAATAAAAGCAAATAAAATTCCTCCTCCACGCTTCAGGCCAGTCCTCTTAAAAAGTCTACTTCACCTCCCTCCTTTCTCTCTTTCTTCGGCCTGGCCCGCTGCCTCTCCCTCCCGTGGGCCAGCCCGAAGGTCATGTCCTAGCATCATCTCGCGCCCGCCCGAAATCCACTTCCCTCCCTCGCTCCCTTGGTCATCGATAGGTGGGCTCACCTGTCGGGCCCGTCTCCTAGCTCCGATCGCGCCGCCGCCGGTCACGCTCTTCGCCATGCGAATCCCGCTGCTCCCCGCCGCTCTCGTGCACGCCATCAAGTCGTCTTTAACGCAACGCATTCACACCGCGCGTTTCCCCCCTTTTTCCCCAAAATCCGTCGCCATTTACCGCGCATTGATCGTCGCCTTTATCGCCAGTCGCGCACCTCCGTCGCGATTTCTGTTGCTCCCCGGCCACCCCGCGCCTCCCCGCGCCTATAAAGCTTTCCCCCAAGCTCCCTCCGCCATTTTCCCTCTTTCTCCCAAGCTTGCGGCATTCCCCTCGCTCTCCCCGCTTTCTTCCTCTCTCCGTCGCTCGCCGCCGAGCCCCGGCCACGCGCCGCTGCCGCTCTGAGTGCCGCCGCCACGCGCCAAGGCCGCTGCCACCTTTTCCGTGTCCCGCCGCACCCCGACCACCTCTCCCCATCCTCGGACCGCCACCGGAACGCCTCCTCGCTGTGCGCCCGAGCCGCAACTGCCATTCCCCGCCGCCTTATCTCTACCCGGGTAGTGCCGCCTCCTCCGTCAGCTTCGCAGCGCCGAGCCGCATCTCGAACGCCCCTCTGTCGTCACCCTTCATCGCCAGACTGCCAGGCCGTCTCCGCTCGCTGTCGTTTTCCCCGTTCCGCTCAGTTATCGTGCACGCTCGGTGAGTCACCATCCCGCCCTCTCCGCGCTCTTCTCCGCCGTCCCCGCGCGCCCTGCCGCGCCGATGGCCGTTGCTAGCGAGCATCGGGCGTGCGTGCCATCGCCGCACTGCTCGGTCGGCCGACCGGCGGTTGCCGCCGCCCACTCTCTCCCTGGACCGCCCGATCTGCCTCAGGGTAGACCATGGCTATCCATTTGGCCGCCCGTGTGGCTGCCGCGTGTGCGCCACGTGTGCGCTCTGTGGAGCGCCAACCCGCGGCGCCGTGGGTCACCATGGACTTGGACAATGGTGGGCCGGCCCGTAGACCTTGCTGCTGCTGAAGACGGTGTTAGAGGACCAAGGCTCTGACCCCAGTTGAGTTTGCCTGTGGAGTAGAGTTGCAGCCCCGCTAGGATCACCTTTTTCCACTGTTGCTTTCTTTCGAGTGTGAGCTCTATGTGTCTCTTCTGTAAGTATTTTACACTTTATTTTATATTTGAATCTGTGTATTAGTTTGTCCTTTTGTGTACCCTCATTGATTCCTGGACAGGGATTTAATACACAAAATAGTTGGAAAATTTGGGTTAAATTTCTGGGCGTGATAAGTTGGTATCAGAGCCACCACGACTTTATGTTGAGCCAAATGGTCAAACCCCTAAGAACAAGTTTTGTGAAAACCTTATTTGTGAAAATGTCTCTTCTCTCCCTCTAGAGTCTTTGCAAAATGATTTGTCAAATTTCTTTCTTTCCCCTCCACCTCTTTTAGCTGTTGAACCTGGAGGACAAACGCGTTGCTCGTCAACCGGTAGAAGTCAAGTCAAGCCCTAAGCTTCAAGAAAGAAGATCAAGCTGAGCAGTCTCGAGTCAGTGTTTCCAGAGCAAGCGAAGTCTTCCCGGAACTTACCTACAACCCAATCCTTCCCGGAAGAGTAGTATCAGTAGTTCCTAGATCGTGTGTTGTTTGCTGTGTGCAAATGTATGCTTTACATCAGTGATAGGGATGTGACCATACTAGGTTGTTTGGCTAATCAACTTAAACAACAAAAATTTACTCACATCAGATCAGTAGTTAACCGGGTTAAGGTCTTGTCTATAGTGTAACCTTTCCCTTGTCCTCTCCTTTCTCCTCCTGCATCAAATGGGTAACACCAGGGGCAATGTCAGTGGATCAATACCCCAACTGTCCCATGGGTTAACTCAGAACCACACTGCGAGTATTCCACCTCCACCTCCTGGGGATCCAACTCTAGCCCAGGTAGGGCCAATCAGACGCAATTAATGGTCATGATGATGATGCAAGAGATGCAATGGTAGTATTAGCAATAGCAGATGCAAGTTCAGGGTCAATATCAAAAGCAACGCCAGTATGCTCTGATGCAAGCCCTGGTGAATCCCGCCAATATACCGTCAAGTTCCTAGGAGACAATGGCACCAACCCGCCATCATGCTAGAGAGAAACACATGACCTCTACTATGGTTACAATGAGCAAGGTCGTGATGCAAGAAGCAGTTCATGGGACGTGTACGTCAAGACACCGACCGAAGGAAGAAAGATTCTAGTCAACTAATCACCCAGAATTTTGATACGCCACCATCCAACTCTAAAAGGACAAAGGCACCAGTATGAAATATAGGATGTGTCAGCAATATGATCATCACTCGTACAGAGTTCACTCCCAAAGTTGCTGAGAAGATTCCCCGATGCCTGAGAGGAAATACCTTTCGTGGTGCACGTCAGCTAACCCGACATCTCAAGCTATATGGTCCGCCCAAGCTAGAAGGTAAGAATCAGAAGAGGTGTCCTTTGATGATGATGATGAGGCGGCCTTCGAAGGCCTTAGTGAAAAAGAAATGGAGCTCAAAGCATGTACTTGTAGTGGAGAAATTAGACACACATATACATCCAAACCTATTTTGTGGTGAGGACACTCATATGCCAGTTGAATGTCCCATGGGAAATGTCACGTGTTTCTTGTGTGAGGGAACAGATCACGTGCGTAAGGACTGTCAACTGAATTTGGTCCTAGCTCCAAGGTTCTACCATTACCTATTCCCAAGCTATAGAAGCAACAACAGCAGAGCAAGCAATGCCAAGGAAACAATGATCCACTCCAATAGCAAGGGAACGATACTCTCCCGTAGCTGAAACCGTAGCATTTGTCGCCCGCACCAGGCCATGAGGCTACCATGAAAACCAGCAAGGCACCCCGTGTTGTCTTAGCCCAGAGCCCAGATGCTTGGCAAGCAATCGAGTAAGAGCAACACAAACAGCGAGAAGTTCTTGCCTACTGCTTCAGCTGTTAAGGACAAGGACGCTTCTCCAAGAAGGGCCAACTGTCAAAGCATTGTTCTTGTGGGACTTTCAGCCAATAAGAAATGGAAGGGAGAGTCAACCATGTCAGAGTCATGGTCATGAAGGTCGTATTGGTCGGCTCTTCTATTTGTCAGGGCCAGCAATAGTCTATAAGGCTAACTTTCAAGCATTGTATAGAATTTTCACGACAGTTATGTAATAAAGAAAGAATATTGAATAAAGTATGACTCGGACAGCTGTTTCTTTTTATATGATTGATCTCGTTTATCCCAAAAGGTGGATCGACTTGTGTACCCGTCAGTGTCATAAGAAACCTAGAGTTTCATTTTCCCCACTCATTCCAATTTGGTTAGACTCCAAGGCATGATTGCTAACCAAGAAAAGAAAATGGTCAATCAAGGAAATGTGAATGGTCAGACCAGAGTAACATTCGACATGATATGATCTCCTTAAAGATCAGATTAAGTGGCACCTCAAGGGAATGAGACGGATGATGAAAATTTGGTAATAACCTCATGGGAGACATGTCCGCACTGTAACTGCACCCTAGCAGTGAATAGTAACTGTAACTGCACCCTAGCGGTGAATCAAGAATGGTTATCCTTAGTTCAAGGCAACCATTATAGTTCTCGAAAACCACCTCGATGTTTCGTGGAAGACGACATTGGAAAATATCCCATCACCCTGCTCAGAAGCGAATGGATTCAAATGTAAGGCTAGAACATCCAGCCATCCAAGTATGCTATGGAGAATTCATCTCGGTGAACCCTCTCTACTCAAGGGTTGAAAGCGAACTTATGAGAACAAAAGTAGGAACCCTTGGTTGCTTCAAAGGAAGTTCACAACGGTTTACCGGTTTTGGCGTTTGTGGGAAAGCAGCGTCGAAGTTTGTGTCCTGTCAGCCCATCAAAGCCAGCAAACGATGCAAGAACCAACGGAATAAGAAGTTGTTAGAGTACCATTTGGGACATGATTTGGTAAGTGGCCAATGTTTGTTCCAACGGCCAGCTGCCGAGCAACCATGCAGAAGGTCAACCACCACCGTTAGGCCAGAAGCAGTACTGTCATGCTAGCAGTCAGATCTGATGGGAAAGTCAGCAGAGAACCACACTGTCAAGGTGAACTAGATTCACTTTTACGCGGTACTTCCTGTCATCAATTGGATGTTTTATATTCTAAGCCTTCCCGGAATGAAAGAGCTCTGTCAATACATTATTTCGATGGAATAATGAAGAATCAGTTCTACAGATCAAAGTTCCCTAGAAATCGGAGAGGTTGATTCTTTTCAAGGGCAGTAGCCTCATCATTCACAGTTAGGCGAAAGCCCATCTACCTTATTAAAGTGAGCTTGAAGTTAAATTTGGTTTACCTCATAATCGTCTCACATGGAGGTCTAGTCAAGTAAACAATTGGGCAGAACCTCGCAAAGCCAATTGCCATATATTAGCAGGGTCACGCCAACTTCAAGCCAACAAATTTATATTAAGATACACCTGATCTGGGTGTCAACGGTCCAATCTAAAGAAGTAGCAACTAGGAAGAATCGCAATCTAGAATAAAGGTAGATAAGCAGCTTCTTGGAATAATTGTCATTCGGACCAGGAGCAGTCCAGAGAAAACTCAAGGTCTATGGGTTTGCTAAAACTAGTTAAAATATTTCAAGAAAAACCCCTATCAAATTTCTAGCCAACAGGGCGAATTCTCAGGTTACCGTTATGGATTGTGCAACCTAAGTAAAGAAAGATGTTTGAACTCTTGCAACCAGATCCGCATCAGTGTGAATAAATAAGCCAGGGTGAGTTAGGGAGGAAACACAAAAGTCAGCTGACCAATCCAGCACCGCCCTCGCGTAGCTTTCTTTCTAGCCATCCCAAATCTCGAGACGAGATTCCTGTAAGGGGGGTAGATTTGTCATGCCTCGATTTTTGTTTGGGATTAAAAGTCATTTAATAATTCATTTTGTAGACATTAAATAAAATTTAAAGCAATTAATCTCATCAAATTAATAAGGAAATAAAAATTTCCTTTAAAAATCATGGCCGAAATATTTTTATAATATTCTCCATGCCCTAAAGTATTCTCTGAAATTTTTCGTAAAATTTTGCAGCTCCAGAAATAATTATAATAATAAAAAGATTATTTATTCAATTAAATAAAAAAATAAAATTCCTCCTCCTGTTACTGGGCCGCTTCTGGCCTAGTCCTCTGAAAAAAGCCCACTTTACCTCCCTCCTCTCTCTCTTTGGCCCGGCCTGCTACCTCTCCCTCCCGTGGGGCGACCTGAAGGCCATGGCCCACTGCCATCCCGCACCTGCACAAAGTCCACATCCCCTCTCTCGCTCCCCGACTCACCGACAGGTAGGGCCCACCCGACGGACCCATCTCCTAGCTTCGCGCACCTAGCTGCGTGTTCCCCCCCTTTTCCCCAAAATTCATCGCCATTTACCATGCCATTGATCGTCGCCTTTATCGTCGGTCGTGCCCCTCCACCATGATTTCCGTCACTCCTCGGCCACCCCGCGCCTCCCCACACCTATAAAGCTTTCCCCCGAGCCTCCTCCGCCATTTTCCCTCTTCCTCCCGAGCTCGTGGTGTTCCCCTCGCTCTGCCCGTGTTTTTCCTCTGTCTGTTGCTCGCCGCCGAGTGCCGGCTGCGCGTCAAGCCCTTCACTAGCTCATTGAATGGGGTAAGCACACTATTTACTTTAGTATCTCGTGAGTTGCGAGCTTGAAACATCCGGCCATACTTATTGGTCATAATTAACCAACTAAAATGTCATTTAATGGTGAGCTATGGGTGCATGGTTTTACTTGTTGCACCCATGGCAATTAAGGACCAGTTCATGGGAAACCCTGGAAGACTAACAGTGCTTACCACAAGCAAGAACGGGCAACTACTTGACTTGTAGTATAGCTCTTCCCTCGCTGACATTCCTAGGCGAGGGTGGGCATGATGGAGTTGGGTTGGCCGGGGTGTACCAGTTGATCGGCTACCAGATTCACCTTGGCACGAGGGGGGACTACCCACCGTATTTTTAGGGGTGGGGCCGAAACCCGAGGTGTGGTGCGCTTGGTTAGGTGGAGCTTGCGAAGAGTCTTGTCATGATTTCCCCTTTGCAGTATCATGGCGATACTCCGGGGCATGGCAACATGTGTGGAATCGTGTCTTGTGGGTGAAGTTGTGCACCTCTGATCAGAGTAAAACTATTCGAATAGTCGTGTCCGCGGCTATGGGCGATCGACCAAATTCACCGTGATTAGTCTCACCCTTAATAATTTGACTTAATAAACTGGTGTAGTTCAGGCAGAATGGCTGGGCCTGTTCAATGTGGTTGTACGTTGTTCAGTGGAGGATAAAACGTGCATTAATTAATCAACATTTCCCTTTTTAAAAACATAAAGGTTTGCAACTGCTTTTCTGCAAATAGCCCAAGCCTCCATTTGTTCTCCCTTGCACGTCTGCATCATTGGTGTGGTTTGTTGAGTATGGTGGTTGTACTCAACCTTGCAATTCTTCCCTCTTTCAGAAGTCTTGTACTTCTGAGCTGAAGACAATGTTAGATGACCAAGGCTCATACCCCAGTTGAGTTTGCGTGTGGAGTAGAGCTGAAGCCCCGCTAGGATCGCCTTTTTCCACTGCTGCTTTCTTTCGAGTGTGAGGACTAAGTGTCTCTTCTATAAGTATTTTATGCTTTATTTTATATTTGGATCTGTATATTAATTTTTTATTTGTGTACCCTGGTTGATTCCTGGATAGGGATTTAATACACAAAATAGTTTGAAAACTTGGGTTAAATTTCTAGGCGCAACAAGTTGGTATCAGAGCCACCTCGACTGTAGGTTGAGCCAAATGGTCAAACCCCTAAGGACAAGTATTGTGAAAACCCTTCCTACTCCATGAACTGAGTCCCCTAGATTTCTCATTGCCAGAGTCACCACGGTTCTTAATAGTGTAATGTTGGCCTAAAAGGTCCTCAATGGATAGTGCATTCAGGTCAAAACATGTGTTTCAGTTAATATGGAAATTCAGCAATGCCTATATGGGCATGACACACAGGACTTTGAGGACCACCTTTTCTTCATGCTGAAAGTGCATCTAGACCCTCTAAGTGGGTTTTGTCTAATTGATGGAAAATGATTAAGGGACTAATCTGTTTGACAAGTGTATGAGCAGGCATTAGTTCCATTGATGAAATCAATGATGTTGATCAATCGTCAAAACAAAAAGGAAAGTGGCACTCATAGTCAAATTCAAGTTTATATTGGTTTTCTTTTGAATTTGAGTTTACAGATACTACACTATCCAGTCGGATGCATGCAATAAGACTCAACATCATCTTAGTGCTCAAATGGTCCTTTGTTTTTTAGTTGAGATATACCTTGTACATTATGAACATCGGGTGTGAAAGTTCTAATGCTCGATGTCCTGCAAGTTCTAGAATGGAGTTAAAACATTATGTTGGTTTTTGCTACTGCAAGTCTTTGTAAACCAGAAGTTCCAAGTTGGTGTTCTTGGGAGGTTGCCAAGTCCTACTCAGATGTTCTGAGTAGAGGTCCTCTAGTTGTCAAGTCTTCCTAGTCTAGAAGTTCCGAGTGTGACAGGAAGTTCTAGGTTGCGTCTCTCTGTCCTAGCCAAGTCCTAGTCCAGAAGTTCTGAGTTCAAAACTGGAATTTTCGAGTTCCAAATCTATAATGGCTAGTTTTGAATGGGGTTGAGTATTTAATTCCCCTAACACCCCTTTTTGAGGGTTTGGTTATTCTCTAAAGTTGAAACCCACTCCATAGCATCCTAGAGCTCTCACACTCCATCTCTCCTTTGATTAGTGAAGATTTGAGTTGGTTTTAGATATTTGGGGACTTGTGCTTGTGAGCTTCAAGGTTCATCGTTTGAGCACTTTAGATCGACGCTACGCCAGATCATCATCATGTTTGTTACTCTTGAAGGTTCCTCGTAGACATCTTGATGTCGCCCGTGAGCATCCGATGTATGTAGAGAGTTCAAGAAGTCCTTGAAGGTTGTACCTCGCCTCAACAAGAAAAAGGGGTAAAAGAGTGGAAATTGAGCTTGACCTTGGTGGTCGCTTAGTGAAGATTAGGGTTGAAAGAAACCCGCCTCTTTGGAGTCCCAGATAGCATCTGTAGATTTGAACTTCAGTAAACAAATCAGGTGTCTCCCCTCTCTTTACTTTGTGCACATTTAGCACTCTCTTGTTAAATTGTCGATCTATGTGCGTGCTTGGGAGCTAGTTGGTGACCATGTTTCCTACTTGTTTACTTTGTTTGTCACCTCTTTGTGATAGTAAAAGTAGAGTTTCTAGTTGCATATCTCATGTGAATGTTTTCTTCTCTGTGTTGGCCAGAATATCTGAGTTGAGACCTGGACTTCCGAGCTCAGGCACGAAGTGAACTACTTAATCCATTTTGTGAAGTTTTTAATTTTAAGAAATGCCTATTCCCCACCAACCCACCCCACCCTTCCCCACTCCTCGTAACATCAACAAACTTTCACTAGATTCTCCTCACCGAGGAGGTTGAGTTGTCGATGACCACCCCTACAAGTGAAGGCTGAAATACCCAATAAATGGGTTGAACTTCATTGACTTGAAGGCTTGGCTAAAATTATGTGCCTTTGACTCCCACACATGACCAGAGCCAACTCTCCTCGATTTGATGGCATCCCATGCATCCTTTGCACTATGTTTGGCAGCAAGCATTAGAACATCTCTGGTCACACCGTTCGGAGGATTGTGGAGAGATCCAACCGGTCATCATGGTACGAGAAGTCGCCAGCGTTGAGAGCCGCCCACATACCATGCGTCTGTAGGTTCACCCACATCAACAACGCCTAATCGGAATAATCGGTGCATCTGGGTGTTGGATAAACAACGGAGACTCTAGCTTGTACATAACCAATCTCATGGCTACCATCAATGTGAAGTCGTGGTCTGGATAGGGAAGGAGGCAGCAAGCATGCATGGCCGCGTCATAGAGCTGTCATGAAAGTGCTTCTCACTAGGGCTAACATTTTGCTCTAGTACCAAATGTTACCTTGGTCGGCGATTGGCATGGCCACCCTCTCTCACAAACAATCACTCGCAAGGACACAAGGGCTAACATTCTCGATCAATTATTTGCATTACAACTCCCCCCACCGCCACCACCACCACCTCTTCCCCACCCCACGCAAATTTCAGGCCCAAGACGTGAAAGCAAAAGCAGCCAACCAGACACTAGGGCTGAGCGGCTTGAGCCTCACAATTCCCTTTGCTGTGGCATATGATGCATGCCTCCCTCGCATGTGTCGCGGTTCCTCGCCTTGCCTTGGCGCATCAAAACCTCTCTCCGCTAGTTCACCTATCTCTGCCTCCATCATCTACCTGGCCCAAGCCATGGAGGCACAGACCTCCGCTCCCTGCCACGGTGCTGCCACCGGCGCCACCACCTGCCGCTGGCTCCGGGAGCCTGGGAGGCCATCTGGGACCCTGGGTATGGCCCTCTGCCCATCCGACACACATCAGGCCATCATGGTGTTGTCATTGGCCGTCGTCCGCCTCTTTTTCTGGCTTCCTCTACTCATTTAGCTGATTTGTGATTAGTAAATCTATGGATGTGCCACTACCAAAGTGCCAATTTGTGATTTTAATGGCAATCACAACAACTTGTGAATTTGTGATTAGCTGATTTGTCGGTGGGAGTCGGTTGCATCTCTCTCGCTTCGCGATTGTGAGCTACTCCTAACTTGTCTATCCATGGAAAACTAGGCAGGGTTCATTAGCTTTCTGGTTGATTCCTAGCCAATAATTTGATCACTGTATTCACTCCAAACTGTCCTATGCATCTGGCATTTTAGAATTTTAATACTACTGAAAATCCATGTCCATGTGCAAATCCAAATTAATGTCAGTAAAATGTTACTATAGTATCTTCATGCAATCTCCCCTTTTTAGATGTAACTTATATTATGTTTATGATTCATTTCCATTGATGAACAGATAAGAGTATATCTTCTTGGGATGTTCACCTGTATTGCAAACCATGCTCACTTTGAGTTGTGACTTCTATTTGTTTTGCACTTCATACTTTGTTTTTTTCTAAATTTGTACTTGTATATGGGATTTGTGTTTTTCAAAAATTTTGGTATATGAACTTGTAAAGTAGGACTACCAAAAAAAATTCTAGCTACGCCATGGGTTACACCACTCACTACTGCAACTAAACACTTGCTCCAGACAACAAACAACGAAGCCATGATGTTCGCATTGCGCAAATTAAGCTGTGAGCACTGCTACAGTGAGCTGTAGAACAGAGTTCATTTGACTCAAACAAAGCAAACAAAAATGGAACAGAGAAATTATGAGCGCAGAAAGAAAAAGACCTTTGCGTCGTTGTCCTCCTGCTGCTGTTGAATTGCCTGTTCTTCGAGTAGTTTATCGACCACAATGCGGTAGGAGCCTTCCTCCAGGAAGACCCACCCATCCCTCCCATAAAGCTGAAATCAAGTCCAATTAGCAACCATTCCAAGAAGACGGAGATGACCTAGAAAAAACATCAAGAGAGATTACCGTGTCCGCGAGGAGTTCATTGATGGCCTGACGGATTATGGGCCTGGGAAAGCCATACTCTGACAGGTGGTCAATGGCAGCATCAATCCGCCGTTGTCCTCTCCCTGGCCGCACCATCTCTTCTTCCTTCTCCTTCACACACCTTCAACAAACAAAGAGAGCAAGATGACAGGTGTGCATCAGCCTTGTCTAGCTAGCAACATATTTGTTAAAAAACTACTGACTGAATCTCTCCGATATGGCGGTGGCGGCAACAGTGATGATGGCAGCAACAACGATATGGTGAAGAGACCGAGGATGTATGTGAATCGTGATCACCCTCGCAAGTAGAGTGTAGAGAAGCTAGACAAAAAACTGTGATGACAGTTGAGAGATGGAGGTCGGATGGTGGGGAAGGCGAAGGTGGTGGCAACAGTGGTGGTGGCGATGGCGGGAGAGAAGACTATGGTGGGTGAAAAATTTTTCTAGGGTTGCACAAACAAGTATTTATTACTTGTAAGACCTTAATGCCCATCAAAATGTGTCGCACGTTTTAAATCAACGATAATGATCATGTTATTATCCCATTGTCCAATATGCTTATGGCCAAACCTAGGATTTCAAACCAAGGAGTGAATTAGTCTAGTCCTATACCATTTTCTGCTTAAGATATTTTTAGGCCCTCAGGCTTCATCTTACTATCTAGGGAAAATACAAAACCACAAAATGTCACCTTGAGTTTGATATGCCCCCTTAAAGATGATTTGTTATAAATACACCCCCACCCTCCCCCATCTCCTAATTCATTTTGGTTTGAGATTCCTCTAGATGCCGTTACTTTCCCATTCTCGTGGTCGCAAACTCCACAGGATAGCATGACTGTGAAGACGTGGTTGCCACTCATGTCGGCTAGGCACGATGACACAATTGTGGAACCCCCACTCATGGTGTCTAGCATGTTGTTGGATAGTGGTGGTTACGAGTCTTCACTCTTGAATATCGGGGTAGAACATGAGCTATTATGCTTGTCTCATGGGGTTCAGCAGTAGCTTGTTTCTTTGGCAGATTCAAGATGAGAAAGATGAGTATGCAATTGTGTCGTAGAGAAAGAAAATATGTATGTCCATTAAAAGATGTGCTAAGTCATATAACACATGACAAAAGAGGCAAGAAAAAACACGCGAACAATGGGAATGGCTAATTAGGGAGGAATATCAAACCAAGGTAAATTTGTAGGGAATGTTTGCAACAAATCATTTGATAGGGAAAAATCTCAAGCTCAAGGTGACATTTAAGGTGCTTTTTGCAATTTTCCCTACTATCTAAGAATGCATCATCTTATTAGTCATGTGTTTACTATCTAAGAACACATCATCATGCTAGTCATGTGCAACCTTTAGGATTGACCGACCTATACTACTTATAGTAGAGATGAAAATAGATTGGATATTATTCAAGTATGGCAATATTAAAAATTTGGAGGATTTGGATAGTAGTGAAGTGACTGATTCGGATACGGATATGGTTTTTCTCTGGAAAAGAAAGCTGACAGAAGTGGATCATCTAGTATTGTTATATGAATACTAACCAAGCCCATTACCTCACTAGGGCCATCTCTCTACCTGCCTATAACTCTGCTCGTCGTTGGGCTAGGCCAGGTTTGAGCCTCCTGCTGCAAAAGGCACCTGCGGCCATTCTATGTTCAAAAGAAATTCCTTTTTCTTTTGTGTTAGTAATTCTCTATGTATGCGTTTGGTTTGGGGATCGGTTAAGTCCATTCTTATTTTCTTGGATAGGATGAACCTAGTTTCTATTTGGTTGGAGGGATGGAACAGACCTTATTTTTTATTTGGTTTGAGAGATATGATGGGCTGGAATGGTGAGGTGGAGGTGGGCTGTCATAGAGATACCTCCTGGTGAGGTTACCTCTCTCAGACATACTAACTATTTTTTAACATAAAAAAACACACTATTTGAAAATAAAATAATATTCATATCACTATATCTGAAAATTAAACATCATTGATATCACATTATAGAACAAAAAACAGAAACAATCACATATAATTAGCATACATCAATCCATACATAGGAAGTTCAAGCCTCAAATAATGAGTTAAAGTCTAATCACATAATAGCCAATTGAAGTTTTACACATAGCCAATTGAAGGGTTCCCTGCTATTTTAGTTGGGGTGTCCAATGAGGGGGTCTAATTAATTCATCTCGTAGTTCACCAATAGCATGAAGGACTTGGTTGAAATAACGACTAACTGTTTCTATGGACCCATCGAAATTAGTGCCAACTAACATATTTCTAAGGTTGTGCCCAGTTGTATTTAGAAACATAGCAACTTGCTCCTGAACACATATGTGGATGGTATATCAAGAAAACCAAAATCAAAAGAAGGATTCTCTTCTAAGTCTAAGCATATTGACACAAGTTCTATCATTCCTCCAAATTTTTGTGTCTAGGTACTCAAATCTCACTCGATCCCTTTCATCCAAAGGGCCATATTTAATACCTTCTTTCCTTGCACCTCTCTTTCTTTTTCTAGATTGAATAATAATGGCCATCATCGACAATAATATATTTGCTGCAGCAGCAAAATTTAAATGCTTGGTTCTCTTATCCATTGACAATAAAGCAATCAAAGGAAAGCAAAAAATCTCTTCTCAAGCACAGATCATATAATCACAAATTACTTGCTCACATCAGAAATTAATCACTGTGAATAAATAGACCAAAAATAGCACATCTGCTGTGGTATTAATCTAGGGTTTCAAATGTGAATTAATCTAGAGTGAATTAGTTGCTTCAACTATTCCTTTTCACAACAAGGGACAATCATCTCATGCAAACAAATTCATCAAGATCTAGGGTTTCAAGTGCTAAGGTTTCCTTACCTTTGTCACTGAGGATGCGAGGACAAACGGTTGAGTGGAGAGGAGGAAAGGGAGCGACGGGTGGGGGAGCCGGATCTTGTTCCTCTTGTTGCCGCAGAATCCAAGCACAAGAGAATGAAGATGTCGACCAGCTGATATTCAGCGAGGAGGAGGAATGGAGGAGGGAGGGGGCATGAGCTGCCGCCACCGGCTCGCACTCGTGTGGCCGCCGCCACCTGCTTCTTGAGTCGGGGGAGCGTGCGATGGGAAAAAAACTGGAACAGAAAAGAGAAAGGGTGGGGAGATAGGGTTACCACTAAGGGGAGGGTCATGCGCCTCATGTGCACAGGGAGCGAGGTGGGTTCGATTGGCCCGGTCATTTTTCAGTGATCAGTTCAACCTGAATATGAGCGGAATATTCCTCTTTTGAACCAACCCAACCAACCTAGTCGTGAAACCAAACAACTAAAAAAAGGATGGCCCCAACCAGACCCATCAAAACCCTCCAACCAAATGCATGCTCCGACCAGACCTATCAAAACCCTCCAACCAAATGCATGCTAGAGGATAGATGCATAAATTGTCTACCAGCCAAGAAATGTGTAATTGTGATGGTTGTATATATTCACCGCAAGGACGAATGGAAATTTCTAAACCAAATGAAGACGCAGTATGCTAACTAACACCAGTGAAACCAATTGGTTCCAATTTCATCTTTATTTCCGTACCGGAAGTGCTCTTTCCCTACTGATAAACAACATACACTACAATGGTCATCCTCATCTCAATCGGGCGGCAACCCTCATCTGTGTCGGATATGGCGCCCGTCACAACGCGAAGGTCACTATTTTGAGAAGTCATCTCTAGCAGGCAAACGTCCGTCACCGATGAACTTATCTTTGTCGGGCCTAAACTACAACCCATCATCGATATGTTTGACCCAGAAGACTAGTCAAGAAAGGACCCAACACCAATGATATAATCTCAAACGGGTCCTAATTAGTGTTCATCATGGATGACTAACATCTCAATCGGACTTTAACTTAAGCCTGTCACGGATGACTAACATCTCCATCGGGCTTAAATTAAAGCCCGTCACCGATGAGTTTTTCCCCAAAAAATTATTCTATTTTGTGGCTAGCCTCAGGTCTTTGCTAGCCACGCCTGCTACAAAAATTATAGAAACAGAGATATATTACTCTGACATTCACATACATATGACATTCTCATACATCTATTCACATACACATCCATTATTCACATATTTCACATTGCAAGTATAAAACACATTTGACAAAATTGTAATTTAATAATATCATAAGTATTACATATTTACATGTCTTTGACATTACAAAATGTTCAAAAAAGTTTATCCTATCTTGGACTTTAACCCTGTAATCTACACATTCCTTTGGGATGTATTATGTTGCAGACAATAAATTCCGTTATCTCTTCTCGAATCCCGTCGAAGCTTTTAGGCACAGAATTGGATATAGTTTCCTACATGTACACAGTTTGAAATTAGTCGATCAATATATATATATATATATATTATTCAAAGTAGTTAGTATATATCATAATTGAGATCACAAACCTCAAATTTGGCCATAGTCTTGAACTTTTTGTTGTACAAAATCCGCATGTTGTGGCACACATGGAATCCACATTGGTCGCATATTTGTTGTTTGACGGGGAAGTCTATTTTGTGGATGAGGCTTTTTTGGTAATTGTTATGTCGGCCTCCTTTCTCCACATAAGTTCCCCATGCTTCGTTGATTGCTTCTTGCATCGGGGTCCAGTCATACGTCTTAGTGATTATGGAGTTTATGTAGTGACATGTACTCCACTTTGGCGTAATGACCAGAAGGATCCAATTGGCACTGTGGTATTAATATAGTGAAAATTAAATTCTAAAGCACTATGTGTCATGCAATTGCATATATTTAGGGTACACACTTATTATTGATTATAGGCGCACAAAAAGTACTCCTTGTCTTGGTGGGCCAACAAAGTCTCAAATATGTAGTCTACCATGGTCTTCCTGTCGTGTTGAAGATTGGCGACCGTGACCACTTGTGGATCTAGGAAGGCCTCTTCCGGTGCATATCTCTAGCACCACTTTCAACTATGCCTACACACAAGACAAACGCTCTTATAAGCGTGTTATAAGGATTGTTGTTACCAAAATTGAGAAACACAATAATACTTACAAGGAGTAGCACTTGAGTAGACTTGTGTCCACCGCTCGTAATCTGTAGAGGTTGAATAGATCCTTGAAGTATATGGCAATGTAGTTTTCAGGCCCAGAAAATGGTTCTTCATCGTGATAGCCTATGATGTCATTCTCCTTGTTCATCCTCTTGCTTGTCCTCTCCATGTAGTAGAGGTGAAGCTCCCTGCAAGCGTTGCCCATCATTTGTAGGGCATCATCTCCAACCAAAGGCATGCCAAGTTGGAACAACGCCAGAGGAACGTTCTTGCTCATGTCTAGCTTGTTTGGAGCTAGATGCGAGGGCTGCGCCTTGCCTTGGGCTCTTCCTCTCACCCTTACCGCAGGTTTTTCGTTAGTTATTTGTGGAGGAGAGGAACGCACCTGCCTTGATTTCTTGAGCGGTGGGGGATTAATGGTTGTGCTGTCAGCCTCCATGTCACCTTGTGAAACAACGGGAGCTAGAGGGGCTGGAGGGGCTGAAGGAGCATGTGCCGGTTGGGGCGGCGGCCAAGTGCTCGGTGGAGTGGCTGACCTCGGAGTCAACTTGATTTCAATGAGGTCCTTCTGCCATTGGATAAAGGTTCCACATGTAGCTCTTAGGGTTAGGATCTCATCATTTGGTGGATGCTGCAATGGCAAATGGGCCCATTCGTTCTTCACCGTGTCTACTTGCACTTTCGCCTGGTTAGCCATCAGTTGCACCCCATGCACTCTTGTATCTGGGGTCGGCTTAAAGGCAAGTCCGTTGGCCACTAGAACCATGAAGGTCAGCATCACCATAACTGTTAGCACATAGTTAGTCGGTTCCTATGATAGATTCATCCATATTTTTAGAATATTATATTATAAGGATTTGTTAAGACTGTTACGTATTGTGGATGAGAGTTTTACCATTATTTAATCGACGGTGGCTAGGACTGGTTGTAGATGTTCTGCCGCCTCAATTGACACACAACTGCTCCGCCTTTGTGTCGGACTGTTTCGGTGTGGAATGACGGCGTGCTCGGTGGTCTGCTGCTTTGCTCGCATCTCTTCCCTGATCTGGGTAGCCACCTCTTGCAGCTTCTCCTGTAATTCAAAGCTTAGCTCGGCTCTGACCTTCTCTCGGATCTTCTCGACTAGACGTGCATCCTTTTCCACCTTTGAGAGGGCCCGCTTCTTGTACTGGCCCACGTATTCTAAACATCCATATTTCTAGGGGACCAAAGTGCCAACGCCCCTAGTACATCCACAGTGTTCGTTGTTGCCCAACGCTTGAGTGAGGATGTCATCCTCGCGTCTAGAAGGGCAGGCCTCTTGGGAGGTCTGTCTCATGGCAACCAACTCTTTCTTCAGTAAAAGTGAGTTCGATATAAATCAAGAAAATGATAGATGTAAAGAAAATAAACATATTGAGGTGAAACACTTATAATATTTTCATAAACTTGTTGATCTTGGGCATTTGGAAAGGATATTGTTCCATGACTGTTCTTCACAACCCTTGCCCTTGCCTAACTCCTTGCCTTTAGGTGCGGGATATCGGCAAATGATGGCGGCATGTTTGATGCCTCTACCGCCTCATCTTGTTTCTGCCATTGCTCATGCTTCCTAGCATATCCCCCGGTGCCAAGCCGGTGCAGGTGCACGTTCCGAGCCTGGAGTGCATTATAAGCCTCGCCTTTGGCTCTAGATTCATTGGTTGATTTCTTCTCGAAGAACTCCTCCCACGCCGCTTGTGTGATGAAGGGGTAATTCCCCAAAAGGCTCTCCTCCGCTTGGGTTGGTGACGTACTCGCTGACAAGCTTGGACTTAAAGTTCTTCCAAGCGGTTCGAAATGTCTTGAAGGCCATCTGCTTTAGCCTGTTCTCGTCGACTACAGGATAGTTGAAGCTCTCCTTGAACTTCAGCCATGCAAATTCTTTCTCGACATCCGGCACGTCCTTGATGTTATCAGCCAAGATGGTGAAGGTCTGCCTCCCTATTATCCCACATATGGAGCTAATCTTCTTGCACACGTTCTTGGGTACGGACGGCTTTCCTAGGAGGTCCACCTCTATTATGGTGTACCTCTCCCTTGGGATTTTATTACCGCTCCTAGGGGCATGTGTCCTTATGGACCCACTAGTTGTCGCCGAGGTTCGTTCGTCATCTTGCGACATCCTCTAAATAGCTTGCAAAATCATAAAATAAAAAAATTAATTAAGTCAAGAAGAAGAGGGATTGGAAAGAAAGAAAGAAGAGGAGGAGAGGAAGAAATTCAATAATTTGTCATATGTCAAAATTCTCAAACTTTTGAAAGTATTTTTGAAAGGGAGGAGAAAGGGATATAATATCTTTGAATTTATTTTTGAATCTTTGAATTTATTTTTTAAAGGGAGGAGAATAAATCTTTGAATATAATTTTGAAAGGGAGGAGAAAAATACAGATAATTTCTAATATTATCTTTGAATAGATAATACATTTTATTATAAATTTATTTTTTTATGAGACCAACTAATAGGGCGGTCACCAACTAACATCAATACAACTAACAGATAATAGGCCGGTCACCAACTAACATCAATACAACTTCATCTCTATCGCAATATAACTTCATCCAATATACACAGAACCAATACACAGAAGCAATATACCTAGAACCAATATAACTTCATCTCTACATGTGCACCTATACACCATTATACGGTATCTCAGAATAAATATAACAGTTTGGCATTTCCCATTATATAGTATCTCAGAATAAAAGAAGTCTCATTATAACATGCCCAAAATACAAACATTATACAACATTATAGAGGTCCCATTATACATAAGTTATACAACATTATACACACATTATTCATCTACATGGCATCTACAACCCAATTTATCTACATGACACATCTCAGATTCAACACCAATCAACCCGATACATGGCACATGAGAGAGATGCATGGAGACTAACGTAGAGCAGTGAGGGCGGAAGGCGGTGCCGGGCTCAGGGACGGCGGCACGCTCGGTGGCGGTGAGGAAAGAAGACGCGGCGCCGGGCTCAGGGACGACGACGACGTGCTCGGGGACGGCAGCGATGCTAGGGTTCTAAGTGAGTGAGGACTTAGAATTTTTTTGCGCTAATGTATAGATCTGAATCGAGGCGAAAAGATTTGGAATCATATCTGTGACAGGCTTTAGATTAAGCCCAATTGAAAATGAATCATGTCAATCGGGCTTAGTATAAAGCCCGTCACAGATGATGTCTAGTTCGGCGCGCAAAGGCCGATGGAAAAATTCTATCGGTGACGGGCTTGATATAATGCCCATCATGGATGACCCATCGGTGATGGGCTTAAAGTTCAAGCATGATTAGTACATTAATCATCTCTATCGGAATGCAATTAAGGCCCATTGCCGATGACTCATCTGTGATGGGCTTAAAGTTTAAGCCAGCTTAGTAGATGAATCATCTCTATCGGGCTCAAAGTTTAAGCCTGTTTGGTACAAACATCATCCCTATCAGTCTTTAATATAAGGCCTGTCACCGATATAATTTTTTCACTTGTATAATTAATTTTTGCTCTTTGCTATTTTACCATTGTTGAGCTGTAGTAAATAATTTTACTATTTGTACAATTTATTTGATTCACTAAATAATTCTCCAAATTAACTAAATAATTTACACAACAGGTTTATTAATACAAAATATTTCATTCATTACAAAAGGCTTGTTATAATTTTTCCATTTATTTTTCACAACAAAATTTATCCATTTCACTGAATAAAATTTAATACAAAATATTTTATCCATTACCAAAATTATTTATTTCACTCAATAATTCACTAAATTATTCAGTAAAGTTCAATAAATTATTTATTCACTAAATAATTCTCTATGTTAACTAAATTCAATATATAAACTACTATTTTCATGTAATTCACTAAATAATTTACACAAAAGGGTTGTTAATACAAAATAGTTTATTCATTACAAGAAATAACAAAACAAAAAATTACAAAGGCATCAGTCACAAGGTTATGTTTTCCGTATGATCTGACCGAGCATATGCCACATCCTTTTAGGGATCATCGTAAAGGTCGATGTGAGGTCTGACGTAACAATTCTGATTGTATTCTTCTTCGTTGACAACGTTGTCAACCCTGACAAGTCGGTGTTTGTCATCCCTGATGATGTGCATCTTCTTGTTTGCAGGGTCTTTTATGTAGAATATCTGCTCGACCTATTTCACAAGCACGAATTGTTCATCGACGTATCCAACCTTGGATAGATCTATTAAAGTGAAACCTTCCTTGTTGACTTTGACACCAGTGCGTATATTCACCCAAACGCATCAAAACAAAGGGACTTTGAATCTCACGTAGTTCAGCTCCCAGATCTGTTCAATGCGGTCGTAGTATGTGTTGGACCCAACTTGATCCTGGAATGTATCTATACAGACTCCGCTTTTTTGCATTGTGCTTTTGTCATCTTGTAATACGGTGTAAAATGTGTAACCGTTGATATCGTTTCCTTGCCATGTGTCTATCTCCCAACATGGTCCCATCGCCATCAACCATACTATCTTAGTTGAATCATTCGTCGATATTGTAATACGCTTCTTGAACCATTCGTTGAACCTGGAGTTATGTTTTCTGTTAATCCACATGTCCGCTTGCCCTAAGTTCTCCTGTCGGATTTCTGCTAAATGCTCATCAAAGTATGGGGCAACTTCTGCCATATGTTGGAGCACAGCAAAATGAGCCTATGAATAGGAGGCTCGATCAGGCACAACTCTTTTCTTGCCTATTGTGCCAGCGTCTGACAACCTTCCTTCGTGACGAGACACTAGTACTCCGATAGGATCGGCCTCTACCATATAATCAACGGAAAATTCAATAACCTCCTCGATCGTGTAAGACTTTAGAACTCCCATGTACCTCTCTGGTTACTCCGATAGGATCGGCCTTCAATGATGCTCCCATGTACCTCCTCGATCGTGTAAGACTTTAGAACTCCCAATGTACCTCTCGAATGGATACATTTCTCTTAGAAATGCTGGCCCAGATAGTTTTGTTTGCTTCACGAGATGAAGAGGGAGATGAGTCATGATATCAAAGAAAGATAGAGGAAGAAACATCTCCATGTGACAAAGGGTATTGATAATATCAATCTGCAATCCATCGAGGTTTTCGAGATCTATAACCTTCTGACCGATTGCATTGAAGAAGACACACAGACGTTGGATCGTGTGGCGGGCTTTGGGTGGTAGAATGCCTCTGGTAGCAATTGGCAAGATTTATGTGATGAGCACATGGCAATCGTGAGACTTCATTCCAACCAATTTTAAGTCATCCAATTTGGCGTACTTACTTATCCTTGCTGAATACCCTGATGGAACTTTGATATCTCTGAGGCATGATAACATTGCGATCTTCTCATCCTTCGACAATGTGTGGCAAGCTAGAGGGAGGTACACTCTGCATGTCTGTCCATCAGTTACAGGCATGAGTTCACTGTGAATATTCATCTCCTGTAGATCAAGGCACGCGTTCAACCCATCCTTTGTCTTCTCAGGAATATTCAGCTGTAGCCCTACCAAACTCTCACACACATTCTTTTCTATGTGCATTAGATCAATGCAATGACGGATCTCAATATCTTTCCAGTAAGGAAGTTGCCAAAATATGGATTTTTTCTTCCACATACCCTTGTCTGTTACATTACTTTGTTTTCTTTTCTTCCCAAACTCATTTGTTAGGTCCTTGACCATGTTGTGGACCTCATCTCCAGATAAATCCTTGGGTGCAGTCTAAAGTTCTCTCTTACCGTTGAAAAGTTTATTTTTTCTTCTAAATGCATGTTGGAGAGGGAGTCATCTCCTATGACCCATGTAAACCATCTTTCTGGATTTCTTCATCCACCTACTGCGTGTATATTCCATACAGTTGGAGCATGCTTTCTTTCCTTTCACGGTTTGTCCAAAAAGATTGCCAAGTGCGGGATAGTCATTAATGGTGCACAACAGTAGAACACGTAGGTTGAAGTTCTCCTAGCCGTACGCATCCCATGTTTCCATACCTTCTTTCCAAAGAGTCTCAAGGTCATCAATAACAGGCTCCAAGAACACATCAATGTCATTGTCGAGTTGTTCGGTCATTGGATTAACAAGCATAGCATAATGTATTTTCCTTTTAAGCACAACCATGGCGGTAGGTTATAGTTTGCAATCAAAATTGGTCATGTGCTATGAGAACTGCTCATGTCTCGAAAAGGATTCATGTCATCCGTACACAAACATACTCTCATGTTTCTAGGGTCGGCTACGAAATCTGGGTATGTTCGATCAATATTCCTCCATTGAATGGAATTTGCGGGGTGTCTTAGCATACCATTGTTCCTTCTCTCTGTGGCATGCCAACGTACTAACTTTGCTTCCATGGGGTTGGCAAATATTCTCTTGAAACGATTAATGATAGATAGGTACCACACAATCTTCGCCGAACCGCCCCGCTTTGACTTCTTTCCTTCGTCAGCATTTTTCGTTCTCTTGTATCGAGAAGCCTTACATACAGTACAAGCATCTAAGTCCGCATATTACTTGTGGTACAGTATGCAGTCGTTTAGACAAGCGTGAATTCTACGGACCTCTAACCCCAGGACAAAGCCTGCTTTGCTTCATATATCGTCTCGGGCAATGTGTTCTCATCTGAAAGCATGGTCTTCAGAATTCTCAAAAGTTGTGTGAAATTCTTGTCTGTCCATCTACTACTTGCCTTCAGCTTCATTAGCTCCAAGGTAGCTAACAATTTGATATGTTTTGCCTTGCATCCGGCGTATAGAGGCTTCTTTGAGTCACTGACCAATCTGCTGAACTTCATGGAATCTCTCTCATTGTAGGCTGGGTCCTCAACGTCACGTAACATGTCTTGCAGCAGATCATGATCCACATCAACCCTTTCACCGGCCAATGGAGAAGGTACAAACATGTCATATTTATCTTCATCTTCTTCATTTTGTGCATCACTTCTGTCTGCAGTTGCACCACTGCCTGATTCTTGCTCTCCATATTTCACCCAACATGTGTAGCCCTTCATGAATCCTCGTTGTATCATATGAGCATGTATGTCCACTCTGCTACTAAACATAGTCTCATTTTTGCAATCTGCACATGTACAACACATGTAATTGCTCTTTCTTCTTTTTCTATCCTCCTCCGTAGTGTTTATAAAATTTAACATGTCATTTCGATACTCTTTGCTATAACATCACACAGTTTTTCCATACATCCAACTTCGATCTATCACTAAGCTGCAAAAAAATAAAAAAATATTAAAATAACATTTTGTATGTAAGTATTTACTAGATTTATGAGAAATGACTACTATTTTTCAATTACCTTTGCACTTTCTGATTTCCTAAAAAAACAAAAAATTTGCTCCCTTCCTCCTCCCACCAAAATAGTGAATAGTGGGATAACCACTTCACTAGGTGGTTGGGGTATTTATAGAGTGTAATAACTATCTATAATGGCCAATGAACTAGCTGTTATGACGAGTATTACAGTTATCTTTGTCAGGCCTAACTACTAGCACGTCACCAATGACACTCATCGGTGACGGGCCTAATTGTTATCCAATCGGACTATGAGTTCAAGCCCGTCATCGATGACAAACATCATTGACGGACTTATATTGGGGACAGACAAAGATAACTTTGGTTATTTTTGTCGGGTCATGGATTGATCTCGTCACATATAGGTATCATCCGTGACGGACTAGATTTATGCACATCTAATATGTTTGTGCAAGTTTATTTTTGTTGACCTTTTTTAACTCATTTAAGATGATTTAGTTATAACGGTCTATTTGATAGGCTGTCAAGAGAATTGTATTAGTGATAGCAATGTGTCAGACCTTGACACGTCACTAATTTGGGTCGGGTTCCCCGTTGCCTCATTTGGCGCAGATCGGGACTGCTATAACAAATTAATAACTAGATACTGGGGCGTGCCTTTGCGCGCCGCCTGCATACAACTCATTTGATTTTGCGGCTAGTATATACAGTGTGAAGTGACTCCTACAAATGTTAATTTGTAGCAAAACGACATGCGTGTGAATACGTACGTGATTGTGTTAGCAGTGGTGTGGAAGTCGATGGTTAATGGAAGTAGAAAGAAATTATAGAAGTGAAATGCACACATAAGTACAATGTTCACCGGTAGAATCAGTTTGTCATCCGTTTTTACATGTTGTGTAGGCAGCAAAATTTGCTAGTTGCGGTGTCCAGCTAAGTTGTATATTGGAGGTTACACAGTCAAATTATATATGTAGGTAAAAGTAGTACAATCTAGAATATTAATTTGGTCTACCTAGCTATACGGGTGATAAGACGGCATCGTGGGAAACTGTAATGCTGCTTAAGAAGTCGATGGCTAGTTCTGAGCATATATACCAGCGCTTATAGAAATGGAAGATGCAAATCTCGTGTTGCCGTGAACAAATGGCTTATATCTTATTGCTGTATGTGGAGATTATGGCAATCAGGTATCTATATGGTAAGTTTATCCAACTAGAGGTAGAGATAGATTGTGCCTGCCATATTTGTAAACCAAATATGACTTGGATGTTACGTTGCCGATTGAGATAAGACAACCGCCCATAGTCACAGTTTGGTAAGATTGAGTAAACCGACTTACAGTAAAATAAGGTTTTCGATCTGCAGGCCCACCTCCCAAGATTTTATAAGGGTGGTAAGGGGCGTCCCTTGAGGGATATCAGAGATTAGATCATAAGCTTTTTGCGCCTTTAGCTTTCAGCCTTAGATCAAGAGATCAATAAAGACACTCGACAGATCAAATCCCCGAAATAGGAGTAGGGTATTACCTCACGAGAGGACCTGAACCTGTATAAACCTTGTTCTCCAATCTAACCCATTGTGCTTGGCGATCTTGACTGCACCCCCAAAATTCTATTGCCGAAACCGAGTTTTGACAGTTGGGATCTTCTTCAACGATCTCGCCGACAAGCGTGATGGGATCTTCTTTAGGATTCGGCGACTTCGCCGCCAACGACTTCGACAAATTCTCCTCCTTCGACTCAGACTCGAACCAGTCGCAAGGAGAGACCCACTCGGCGCTGTTCGGACTCCCGAACAGCGCCGAGATCTACGACGACATCTTGAAGTCCAAGATGCAATCCGCCCACTCCGACGAAGGAATTTACTCGGCACCGTTCGGACTACCGAACGCCGTCGAAATCTGCACCGATCTCCTCGTCTCCCCAACAGAGACGATCTACTCGGACGAAGACCTCTCGGCGCCGTTTGGGTTACCAAACGCCGCTGAGATCTACGGCAACCTCCTCTCCCCCGAGTCGAGGTCGACCCACTCGGACGAGTCCGTGTCCTCAAGCTCTGACTCGGACTGGAATGATCCAGATCCGAACGACCCAGGATCAAGGGAGGTCGTCGTCATCCTCCAGCCATTTGGCTCATGCTCATCTTCAGAGCTCAACGAATATCTCAGCTTCGCCGGCTTCGACGACCTCTATGGTATCCCCTCGGACGAAGCCGACGACTTCGACTGCAACAAGGACTATGAGCCGAAGTGCTTCGATGTCCTCATGGCTGAGGTGGCTGAGTCCGACTCAGCCATGGCCCGCAGGCTTGCAGAGGAAGAGCAAGCCAGGATCGAGCAAGAGCGCAAGCAGGCGGAGGAGGAAAAGAAACGCAAAGAAGAAGCCGACAAGAGAAAACAAGATCTACGGGCAGCCGGACGGTCCACCCAGGAGGCTATTCTTCAAACGCGGGTCCGCAACACCAATATCTTCCAGACGCCACAGCAGAACGATGTTGCTGCCCTCACACTCTTGGACACCGTCATTGAGATGGCACCCCCCGACGTGACTCCAATATTAGACAAGATCAAGACCATCGTCGCAGCCACAGCCAACGGTCATCCCTCCACCTCGGCACGAAGGCCGACTGAGTCTGTGGCCGAAACGCCCGACAAAAGCCGGCTCCCGCCTCTAAAGTCAGGAGACTACAAGAGGCCCGAGCCAGACTAGTCGACAACTAGGCCAAGAGGCCCACGCCATGAGTCCACGCAGAAGCATCAGGAGCAAACAGCCGACTCCCGCGACAAGCGACATGGACGTCCACCCGTCCACCACCGCGTCCGCCGCAACAACAGCTCCAGCTACCGAACCAGCCAACCGAGGACCCCACCGAGCGATCTGCGGGAAGTCCTCGATCGCCGCTACCAAGAGCGAGATCAACGCACTCGGGAGGATCGGAGGGGATCACCCGATAGCAACGACGACGGAGTGCCAGCCTTCACTCGGGAGCTTTGCCGAGTGCACTATGGATTCAAGCAGGAATAGAGAAGTATGACGGCAAGACCGACCCCGAGTCGTGGCTTACCGTGTACACTCTCGCCATCTGCGCAGCAGGCGGCGACAACAAGGCTATGGCCAACTACTTGCCCGTGGCCCTCGCCAACTCAGCCAGGAACTGGCTCACGAGCCTGCCGAGAGGCTCAATCGGCTCGTGGAGCGAGTTGAGGGATCACTTCATCGCCAACTTTCAGGGCACCTTCGAGAGGCCCGGCACCCACTTCGACTTATACAACATCATCTAGAAGCCGGACGAGCCTCTGAAGGACTACATTCGGCGCTTCTCCGAAAAACGCAACAAGATCTCCAACATCACCGATGACATCATCATCGCCGCCTTCCAGAAGGGAGTCCGTGATGAGCTGTTAATCGGGAAGTTCGGGCGCAAGCCACTGAAGACGGTGAAGCAGATGTTTGAAACGGCAAACTCTTACGCCAAATCCAATGATGCCATCAAGGCGGCGCGCCAAGACCGGCCCGACTGGAGGGAAGATAAGCAGGCGGGAGGATGACGGAATCCTAAGAAGGATAACGGCAACAACAACAACCAGGGCCAAAAGGACCACAAGCGCCGATCCGAAAATCTGGTTGCCGCCACCTCCAACTCTCAATGCCGCCCCCGAGTCGCGGCCTACGACGCCATCATGAACGCTCAATGCACACATCATCCCAATCACAAGCACGCGGCTAAGGACTGCTTCATTTATAAACAGTTCGCCGAGCAGTATGCGGCGCAACTCAACAAGAAGCCGACTGACGAAGCTGGTCCATCGGGCGCCAAGAAAAACAACGCGGCTGAGAATGCCGAGCCTTTCCAAGACCCCGTGGGCGAGCTCAATCACATCTTCGGGGGGCCGCTAGCCTATGAATTCAAGAGGAAACAAAAGCTAACCGACCGAGATGTCAACGCGGCGCAACCCGAAGTCCCTCAGTACCTGCGATGGTCGGAGGTGGCCATCACTTTTGACTGCTCGGATCACCTCGACCGAGTGATTCACCCGGGGCGCTATCCACTCGTCTTGGACCCGGTGGTCCGCAACATCAGACTTAAGCGCGTCCTCATTGATGGGGGCAGCGCCCTCAATATTTTGTTCGCCAAAACCATGGACGAGATGTAGATCCCGAGGGCCGAATTAAAGGCAAGCTCAGCCCCCTTCCATGGAGTCATCCCGGGGCTATCATCTACACCACTCGGGCACATCACCCTCCCAGTCACCTTCGGAGCTCGAGAGAACTTCCGAACGGAGAACGTCACTTTCGAGGTGGCCGACTTCGAAACGGCCTACCACGCCATCATCGAAAGGCCTGCGCTCGCCAAATTCATGGCGATCCCCCATTACACCTACCTCTGCATGAAGATGTCGGGTCCCAACGGTGTCATCACTCTTCGCAGCGACGTGAAGCAAGCCTTCAGCTGCGACAAGGAGAGCTGCGACTTGGCCCAATCTCGCGAGAGATCACGTGGCCAGCAAGAAATCCGACTGGCTGCATCGACTTTGGCAGAGGGTGAAATCCCCGCAAAGAAGATAGCCAAATCAGGATCTGGCGACGCCAAGACCAAGAAGATCTCCCTTGATCCATCGGATCCCTCGAAAACTGCTGTAATCGGCGTTGAACTAAATCCCAAATAGGAAAGCGCGCTTGTCACCTTCCTCCAAAATAATAAAGCTATTTTTGCTTGGAAACCATCTGATATGCCTTGAATTCCTAGGGAGGTGATTGAGCACTCTTTGCACGTCAAAGATGACGCAAAACCGATAAAACAACGATTACGCAGATTCACGCAGGATCAAAAAGATGCCATCAAGGAAGAGCTCACAAAGCTCTTGGCTGCCGGCTTTATCAAAGAAGTCCTACATCCCGACTGGTTAGCCAACCCAGTTCTGGTCCGCAAGAAGACGGGGCAATGGCGCATGTGCGTTGACTATACCGACCTCAACAAAGCCTGCCCCAAAGATCCATTCGGGCTGCCTCGCATCGACCAAGTCGTTGATTCAACATCCGGCTACCAACTCCTGAGCTTTTTGGACTGTTACTCGGGCTATCACCAGATTAGTTTGAAAGAACCTGACTGCCTGAAGACATTGTTTATCACGCCGTTTGGGGCCTACTGCTACATCACCATGCCTTTCGGCCTGAAGAACGCCGGTGCCACATACCAACGCATGATCCAGAGGTGTTTCCAGACACAGATCGGCAAGAACGTGGAAGCTTATGTCGACGATGTCGTCATCAAGACCAAGCAGAAAGAAGACCTGATCGCTGACCTAGAAGAAACCTTCGCGAATATCCGGGCCTTCAGAATGAAGTTGAACCCGGAGAAGTGCACTTTCGGCGCCCTATTAGGCAAACTACTCGGCTTCATGGTGTCATATCGCGGCATTGAAGCCAATCCAGAAAAGATCAACGCTATCTTGAACATGAAGCCCCCGAGTAACCAGAAGGATGTCCAGAAGCTCACTGGCTGCATGGCGGCGCTAAGCCGCTTCATCTCTCGACTCGGCGAACGAGGCATGCCCTTCTTCAGATTGCTAAAGAAAACGGACGACTTCCAATGGACCACGGAAGCCCACAAGGCCTTTGAAGATTTTAAGGAATTCCTTACAACGCCGCCCGTCCTAGCCTCACCTCGGCCTCGGGAGCCCCCGCTACGTATGTCTCGGCGACTCACCAAGTGGTCGCACGGTTCTTGTGGTTGAGCGCGAAGAAGAAGGACGAGTCCGAAGATTCGAGGCCGATCTACTTTGTTAGCGAAGTGCTGGCAGGAGCCAAAACTCGCTACCCGCAGGTACAAAAATTGCTTTATGGTGTCCTGATAACAGCAAGGAAATTGGTGCACTATTTTCAGGGTCACTCGGTCACCGTCTTCACCTCCTTTCCACTCGGCGATGTCATCCACAACCGGGAGGCAACTGGGCGTATCGCGAAGTGGGCTCTAGAGCTGATGCCGCTGGACTTAACGTTTAAGGTGAGGACGTCTATCAAGTCACAGGTCCTGGCAGACTTCTTGGCTGAGTGGACCGAACAACAAGAAGATGTACCTCGGGAAGATCTCCAATATTGGACCATGCACTTCGATGGATCCAAGAGGATCACTGTCTTGGGAGCAGGAGTCGTGCTGATCTCCCCGACTGGGGAAAGGCTAAGATACGTCCTCCACCTCCACTTCTCCGCCTCACATAACGTCGCCGAGTACGAAGCCCTGCTGCATGGACTGCGGCTAGCAGTTTCACTCGGGATACGTCGGCTCGTCATGAAGGGGGACTCCCAGCTAGTCATGAACCAAGTCATGAAGGACTGGTCCTGTCTAAACGACACCATGGAGGCTTACCGACAGGAGGTCCGCAAGCTTGAAGACAAGTTTGACGGACTCGAGCTATCACATGTCTTAAGGCACAACAACGAAGCAGCTGACGAGTTAGCACAATTCGGCTCTAAACACGAAGCCGCCCCAATGGACATTTTTGTCGAGCACCTCCATGAACCAACTGTTGCGGCAAAGCCAACCCCCGACGAACAGGCTGCAAACGAAGTCACCGTGATTGACGCCGACTGGAGGACGCCACTCATCAAATTTTTAACTCAGCAAGAGCTATCGGAAGACCGGGATGAGGCAGAACGCATCCGACGTCGTTGCCAAGCATATGTCATGGTTGACTCCGACTTATACAAGAGAAGCCCCTCCGGAATCCTAATGAGATGCATCATACCCGAGGAAGGGAGACAGCTGCTCCAAGACATCCACTCGGGCATATGCGGAAGCCACGCGGAAGCACGCACTTTGGTGGGTAAAGCCTACAGACAAGGTTTTTTCTGGCTTACCGTGGTCTCCGACGCGGACAAAGTGGTTCGAACCTGTGAAGGCTGCCAATTCTTCGCCCGACAGAGCCATGTCCCAGCCCAAGAACTACAAACAATCCCATTATCCTAGCCGTTTGCGGTATGGGGCTTAGACATGGTCGGTCCTTTCAAGAAGGCTCCAGGAGGATTCACACACTTATTCGTTGCAATCGACAAGTTCTCCAAGTGGACTGAAGCTAAGCCGATCGCCACAATTACTGCTGACAAAGCACGGGACTTCATCCTCAACATCATGCACCGCTTCGGCGTCCCAAACAGGATCATAACCGACAACGGGACCCAATTCATTGGAGGCATCTTCAAGGAATTCTGCGAAGACTTTGGAATCAAGATCTGTTATGCGTCAGTTGCACATCCCAAGAGCAACGGACAAGTCGAGCGGGCCAATGGCATGGTCCTCCAAGGCATCAAGGCCCGCGTGTTTGACCGCCTAAATCCTTACGCTGGCAAGTGGGTTCAAGAGCTCCCCTCGGTCCTATGGTCCCTACGGACCACACCCAGTCGGGCTACCGGCCAAACTCCTTTCTTTTTGGTCTATGGCGCAGAAGCCGTGTTGCCAAATAAGATGGAGTATGAATCCCTCCGAGTCCGCAGCTTCAATGATGAACGCTACGACCCTGACCGAGTGGACGACCTCACCCGACTGGAAGAGGCCCGAGAGGCAGCCCTCATCCAGTCGGCGAAATATCTTCAAGGGCTCAGACGATACCACAGTCGCAACGTTCGAGCACGAGCTTTCATCGTTGGCGATCTGGTTCTACGCAAGGTTCAGACAACCAAGGACCGTCACAAGCTATCCCCCTTATGGGAAGGACCATACATAATCGCTGAGGTAACTCGGCCAGGTGCATATCGGTTAAAGCGTGAAGACGGGTCTACGGTGGAGAACTCCTGGAACATCGAGCATCTTCGACGATTCTATGCTTAAATTGACTTAAGTTTCATGTTTTTCTTGACTGCCAACCTCAAGCAAGATGACTTCATGAGTTAGCAGTCGGGGGCTGTACATACGTCAATAAAGCATAGTTTCCCTCATCAACTTTTGCGCATAATTCGGTTTATCATTGTTTAATGATCCTTCATTCGAGTTCAGTGTCTAAGGACTGAGAATTTTTTGATGACCTAATCGAGCTTAGGCTCGGTGACAGTCGGACGAAAATTACTTAAGAAATTTCACATAAAAACTCGAGTCAGGGCATTAACATAAATAAACTGAACATTTACAGGTCTACATCAGAATGTTACAAGCATCCAATATTTACAAGGCAATGTTTACAAGGCAAGTCAAGGCCGGAAATGGTTTACTACATCGGCAACCACCTTTTTGGCCGACTCCTGTGCCTCGCTAATCAAATCAAGAGCCAGCTCATCTGAAGTTCCCTCTGCGAAGCCCTCCCCGACTGAATCCACGTCCACTCGAGGGTAGAGTGACTTCGTTTGTGCAAGGGCGAAGCCCGCTCCCATCACAGCCGCCTCAGAAATGTTGGCTAGATACTGGTCAAGGGCTCGCCTAAGCTTGTCGAAGACTTCAACTGGGTCCAGTGAGCTGGCCCCGACTCCATGATGAAACAATGATAGCAGGATTGGTGTCGCTGCGTTGGCAACATTTTCTCGGACCTGCCCGGCTTGTTTGACCCTCTCAAGAAGAACGTCATATTGAGCTCGGGTCTTGACTTTGTAAGCTGCCAGAAGAACTTGATCACGCAAAGTACTCGAAGGTAAAGCAGCGCAAAGAATGATTACTTCAAAGAAGCTCACCTTCGAACTCGGCCTCCAACTCGGTCTTGCCGAGGCTGACTGCCTCTAGCTGGACCTAGAACGAGTGGACCTCCGACAAATTTTCTACAAACAAAAAGGCTATCAGTAACCAGGATCAACATGGAAACCATAAAGAAGACTGGGAGGGATAAGCTTACTCCCGACTGAACCCCGGAGGTCGAGGTTCTCTTCCCGGAGTTCAGCTATCTCTCTCCTCAAGGCCGTCTCTCTCGATGCGGCCTCTTCCTGAGTGGTCTTTAGCTTTTGCTGGATATCCTCCAGGGAGTTCAGATGAGGGACCAATTTCTCGAGCGCCTCGGACCTGGCCATGGATCGACAATACTCCTTCTGCATGCAAGATCCGAAGTTGACCGACTGAAAAGAAATGATAATACAACAACAGAAAAAGATCAAGGCTTACGTTGAGTAGCCGAGTCGCCTCATTCAGGCTGTTGATGAGGGCATCCCTTTCCTCGCTTTCCGCTTGCTTATCAAGGATGATGCCCTGCCTTTGGCCTTCCGAGTCTCGCCACTCGATTTTAATCGGGGAACCCGGGTTTCGAAGACGTAACACAGGGATCTCCTCTACTGTGGCGACGGATCGGGAAGAACGGGTGAAGATATGAAAGAGTCAAACTAAAGATTGAAGATGGAATCTCAACTGAAGACTTACCGGCTTCGCGGCTGAGCTCTTGGCTGGAGCAGCCCGGCTGGTCTTTTCCTTCTGGCTTTTTGCCGATTGGTCTTCAGTCGGGGCTCTCTGAGCTGCAGCCTGGGCTTCTCCGCCGCCGACTGGTTTCCAGTCGGGACGTCGCGGCTGGCGGTCGGGGGCTCCCTCCTTGGGATGTCTTGGCCTGGAGGCGAGGGCTTTCTGCCCGGAGCGCTCTCGCTCGGGAGAGGGCTCCGGGGTTTTGGCTCCGCAGGCTTGGATGCCTCGGACGCGGCAGCTGGAGTCGGCCCTTCACTCTTCCCGGCAGGATCTATATCATGGGGCCTCCAGCCAAACCAACGACGCACTCAGTCGGAATGAAGACAAAGAAATTTTCAACAATGAAGTTCAGACTTCAGTCATGAAGCATACCTGGACGACCGGCGGATCTTCGGCGCCGCTTTCAGCGACGGACTTGGAGGGGTTGTTTTGACTGGAGGAGCCTGGACATCGTCGTCCGAGTCGTCGATGACGAGCCTCCTTTTGCTCGCCCGTTTGTTGGTGTCCTCACTCGGGGCCGCCCGTTTCCCGACTGGGTTACTTTGGATTTTCACTCCACCAGTCGGCTTCTTGGTAGGGCGAAGCGGCACGTCATCATGAGGAACCTTGTACGGTTTCGAAATAATGGAAGCATTTTCCTGCAAGAGAGATTCTCTCAATACTAAGAGGCATATCAACAAGATTGCAAGACAGTACGAAGAGGTCAGTCGGCTTACCGGAGGAGGAGGCCGATAGAGGCTGAAGGGAAGAACCGGCAGCACGAGGGCATGCTCGACTGCAACTCCAGTCGAGAAGATCTTGTACATTCGGATCTTCAGGATCTCGAAACTGAGGGGATCTTGGTCTTCCCGATTGGGGTCCTTCCCGCCTTCGTACTCGAAGGCTGGCTTCGATCGCTCTTTGATTGGTGCCAGTCGGCTCCTGATGAAGTGCCGAGTGATCTGTTCGCCGCGAAGACCTTTTTGCTTCATCTCCAAGATCTTCGCTCGCAGTTTGTTAGCTTCATCCCACTCCTGCGCTACCGGCACAGTACTCCAAGTATGTTTAGGCACAGGGGGAAGGCCGACAAAGGTTGGCAGGCTGGGTTCAAGATTGCTGATATAGAACCAGCCTGCGTGCCATCCCTTGTTGGAAGACTTCAAAGGGAGAGAGAAGTACTCCTTGCGGAGGGATCCGCGGAGTTGGAAGCCTGCCCCACCAACGACGCATGGATGGTCCTTATTTGGATGCGGCTTAAGATAGAACATGCGCCGAAAGAGTTGGAAGTGGGGGAGGATACCAAGGAAAGCTTCACATACGTGGATGAAAAGAGCGATGTGAAGCATGCAGTTGGGGTTCAGATGATAGAGTCAAAGACCATAATAATCCAGAAGCCCCCTAAAGAACTCGGAAGTGGGGAGGATGAACCCGCAATAAAAGAAAGAAGTGAACACAACAAGCTCACCAGTATTTGGGGTGGGGAAATCATCACCCGCCGCTGGGCGCCAGCCCACGATCTCCTTGGGGGGAAGCACGCTGTGCTTCACCATCTCTTTGAGAGTGGACTCCCTCACATCCGAAGTGGCCCACTGCTCGAAGGGGGTCTTCTTCTCATCCGCCATGAATGTGGTTAGGGAGGGAAGCAGATCTGGCTAAAAGGATGGGGGTTTGAGCAAGGGATCTTGGGAGCTGGATGCGGAGGGTGGTTTGTGGCGAAGGACGAGCTCTTGGATCGATGGATTCGGGTGCGCGCGAGTCTAGGGCTTTCCGCAAGAAGCTGGTGAACAGTGCTGCGAAAAGAGGAATTTTTCGGGAAGACGAAGTGGCGGGGATGACCTCGAGGCTTTGTAGAAAGATTTGAGGGTTGCGCTAGGTTCTCTCGTGATTGGGCCAAGCCCATGAGAGACCCGCGGCCCAGCTAAGGTGTGGCCCAACGCGTGTCCTTAGGGACTTAAATGGATGAGCTTAAGCAGATTTGCCTAGGCAATATGCACGTGTCCGAATGCCCTATACCTTTGGAAATCCTTTCATACCGCGGTTTGCTTGACTTCATGAGAAGCTAGCACGATGCAATTTTAAAGGTGACAAAGAGTTAAGCTTTTTATAGCTGCCTTGATGACAAGGGCTGTTTGGTTTTTTAGCATTTGATTAAGTGATTATATCAATGCTATTTTTCCACCTTGGTGAAGATCTTTATAAATTGAGACCAGTAATATGGCAGGAGCTATTTAATAACTTGGTCATATTTTTCAGACGACTGAAAATCTTATTTACTCATAAGGGATGATTAAAATATTTGTCCCGAGATGACTCGGGCAGATCCACTCGGACAAGCGTGAGCTTACCGAGTGCATTCCACCTATGAGGGTTGATTGAATTATTTGTTCTGAGATGACTCGGGCAAATTCACTCGGATGAGCACGAGCTTGCCGAGAAATAAGATTTTGTATGATTGTTTTAGCATGAGCTAAACATTTACATGAGTATGATTCTTTACAGTCCTTGCTTGTATGTTTGGTCTATTTTTGGTCAATCATACGGTCGAGGGCTATACTTAATTAGGTATATCATGAGATACACCTAGATATTTATTTTGTGAATTTTTTAAATATTTTCTAGCCCTTCACAGTCTTTGGAGCCACTCGGGAAATTCAGGCAGAGATGATGGAATCATTAGGCGCCATAAGCACTCGGCCAAAGAAGTTTTTGGCTGTGTACTATCTTGTTTTGAAGCTGAGTTGTCTCGTCGACTGAAAAGGACTCGGGGGCTACTGTGGAGATTATGGCAATTGGGTATCTACATGGCAAGTTTATCCAACTAGAGGTAGGGATAGATTGCGTATGCCATATTTGTAAACCAAATATGACTTGGGTGTTACGTTGCCGATTGAGATAAGGCAACGGCCCATAGTCACAGTTTGGTAAGATTGAGGAAACCGACTTAGAGTAAGATAGGGTTTCCGATCTGTAAGCCCACCTCCCAAGACTTTATAAGGGGGGTAAGGGGCGTCCCTTGAGGGATATCAGAGATTAGATCATAAGCTTTTTGCGCCTTTAGCTTTCAGCCTTAGATCAAGAGATCAATAAAGACACACGGCGGATCAAATCCCCGAAACAGGAGTAGGGTATTACCTCATGAGAGGGCCTGAACCTGTCTAAACCTCGTTCTCCAGTCTAACCCATTGTGCTTGGCGATCTTGACTGCACCCCCAAAATTCTATTGTCGAAACCGAGTTTCGACACTGTATTAAACGGACAGCATGCTGGTCAATTTTTGTGTAACAGAAAGACTAGCAAACTACCACCGCTAGAGAAATTTTTTATAGTTTCGATTTACAACCCCTTCTGTCCCAAGTTACAAACCAGGACCATAAAAATAAACTAAAGATATCGATTTTTAGTCCCGATTGAAATAACCACGACTAAAGATAGTTTTTTTATTTTGTTTCTTTTGCTTGTTGCTTGTTTATATATTATGCATATATAAGTGTAAATATATATATATGTAATATATGTATTTATACATATATATACAAACACACATATATATATATATGCACTTAAGTAAATATATATATTTTATCAAAATATATGCACACATATATAAATATATACATATATTACAATCCTTCTTAATTTGTAATGTTCTGTATCATATATTATAAATCTAAGCCATAGGGTGGGGTTGACGAATTAGTTTTCCATCGTAGTGGAATGTCCCGCGGGATCAATAATCTTATCATTGATAAATCTCATCATTTCTTCTTGAACAGACTTTATAAAATCGTCATGGGAGAGTCTGCCCCTCATGTAAATAATCTATCATTTGAAAAAATGACAAATAAATATATGAAATCAATAAAAAATCGAGACATAATATATGAATTGATTTTTATGTATATTCATATCCTTGTCATATTTGATTTGGTGAACTATACGGTGAGTATACTCACAGACGTATTAGCCACACAAGTTCGTCCCTGCTTTTGTTTTCCGCACTAAAGGAGAAACGGCAAGAGATTTAATATATATTTCTATTTTAGAACAAATTAATGATTCAATATAATTTTGGAGCATGTACTTACTGAAAATTTGTTCTCACAACAAATTTTTCTTTCCAAGTCCCACGGACCAATGTACGGAACTGTGCCCATGTCCTCTGTACAGTTACAAGCTATGAGTAATTATCCAAGATCCGCATAGTAGCAATAGCAACATTCATAATGACAGTGGAATAGATGGCATTACCTGTCTGTCACTTCAAAAATATTTCCGAAGGTAGACTCCGGTTTATCCATTGAGTCATATACATGGATTTTGCACGAGGAAAGGTCAAAAGGAAAAAGGACTGAGTGGAATCTGCATATTACGTGAGATGATATATATGAAACTATATATGTACGAGAAGGAAATTGGTACGAAAGACCGTAAAAACTCATGTTGTGTTGTACGACAGTTGTATGAAAGTCTTGAAATGTTGCTGCACTAGCAAATGGACAATATTGTCCTCTGTAGCTTGCTCAAAATCTCGTATCATGTCCGTGTTCACTTTGCGAGGGTCCATGAATCCAATATTTAAGTACCCCTACTATGACACAGTTGAATCCTCATTCTACAACAGATAAAAGAAATTTTGATTAGCTACATACAAGGAGTTAAGGAACGAAATAAATTTAACTAAACGATACTTGCAAAACCCAACAATTGAGAAGAGAGACGTTGAGGGCATCTAGCTAGTATAAGTCGAATACATCCTCGTAGCAGATCCATATAATATCATCTCCTTGGAGGAAATCTGTGTTTTTTATCCGCACTCCGAACATCTCTTTACCTTCGGCTTAATTTTCCATGTACCATTGATGAAATCAGTACATCTGTGTAGAGAGGGTGTTCACCTGATAAGGCTTGACAAAAGTTTCACCGACGGTAAATTTGTATTTAAAATCCTATTTTGTCACCTTTTCGATTGGTGCACCTCCAAACAGTTGCTCCCTCTTTAGTCCCATCTCTGCCATAAATTGTCTTATCTCCTTTTCAGCAGGTGCCAGCAACGGCTAAAGTGCTTGTTCTGGTTGCTTTCTACCATAAATTGTCTTATCTCCTTTTCAGCAGGTGCCAGCAACGGCTCAAGTGCTTGTTCTGGTTGCTTTCCGAGCTAAGGGATATCTTTCGACTTTCCTTTTGCATTCTGAAAAGACTTCCTAATTGATCGGTCATAGTCCGACAGTAAGATTGGTTTAACCGGTGCAATCATCTTCTTAAGAAACTCCTTAGTTGTCGGGTCTATAGGAATGTTCTTTTTAGGACTTCGTGGCTTCATTTCCCTCTTCACTTCTGTTGCTACAATCTCGTCAACCTCCTCATTAGTGCAGTCGTATGCCCTTTTCATTAGAGCAGACACCTTGGCACGTCAAGTCTTGGCTTCTTTGTTTATTTTGTTGACCTTGACGACGCGGGACGAGTTGGGCATGACTTGGTAGTTGGTGCATGCGGAGGAGTCAGTGCCTGTAGAGGAGTAGGTGCTCACGGAGGAGTCGGTGCCTGCTGAGCATGAAGGGTTACGCGGAGGCTACGCTAGCCAAAAACAAAAACTTTTCTACCGTGCAAACCAGGAACACTTGCAAGTAAGGATCGATAGATCGTTACCGATTGGAGTAGAGTGCAGCGGACTAGCAAATCAGGGCTATCCGATCTGGAACAGTGCTGGCCGATGACAGCCGATTTGCCGACAGCCGATTCCCGGGGACAGCCGATTCACCGATGCCGCAGCCGATCCGAGTTGTCTGACCATGTTCTCGCGCCTCGCTCCGAATGCAGCCGATTCGTAGCCGATCAATAGCACTGCAATGTAGCAGCGCCTCTACCGGTATCCACACGTCCGGGAACAGAACGCCTAACACCCGTGTGCTAGCACGCGATGCAAGGCTAGGGTTTTGGCTCGAAGGTGGGAGGGTTTCCGTGGAGATTGATCTCGCTGACTTGTTGCGCCAAATCAAATTGATTCGGTTCATTTGCGATGCCGCAGCTCTCCACCCCTCACCCCTTTATATAGAGTTGCCAATTGGGCCTAGAGGCCCACCGGAACTCTATTTTGAATCGGATCCTATCCGAATCTCATAGAGTTGGCCGGCCGGACTTCGTAAGCCCATAGGACTCTATCCGATCGAGCCGTATCCGAGTCCAACTCGAATGCCTGTTCTTATCCTCTTAAGCGTGCGACCCTGTAGGTTCAGGCGGTTTTGGCTGTAGTCCAACTCAGCCGACCGTCGGCTCGAGTCCAACTCAGCCGATCTATCAACAGCAGCGCCTAGCAGCACATATTGGCACCATAGTATACAAGAATATAATATCGGCTCTGAATCTACAATGTGTACACAAATCCCTTTGCCTCACGATACCAATTAAGCTATAGGCAAGATGTGTGTGCCATCCCTTCAATAGCTTAACCATTCACTCGAACCGTATTGGATTATTTGTCTGTTGATTGACTCCTCAATCAACTTAGCATGGCCATGCATTTCCATAATCCATTACCTCGAGGGGCCCAGAGATATCTCTCCAAAGGAGGGGCAAATTCCATCTTGATCACTCACATCCCACTCCATGTTTCATAGCAAACCCGAAAACTACTTTTATAACTACCCAGTTACGGAATAGCGTTTGGTAGTCCCAAAGTAGGCTACTACACATGTTGGAATCCATGGTGATCTCAGGTCTAAGGACTTTGTACCAACACTACCTGAGACCAACTAATGGCATATTATTTCATGTAGTGTCTCATGGTGGGTCTATCCAACAATGTGTTCTCTAACACATGTGTCCATGTTTATTGATTTGGTATCTCCATACCCATGATCTATGAGACATGATCATCAATCAATAAACATGCCGATCTTAGAATCATATTTGTTCCAATAATATGACATGTGATCGAGGATCATTTAGAAATAGATTCATGCATAAAGAGTCTCATAAACAAGTCACGTACTTATTGATCAATACAAGATGTCTATTTCATGGAAATGAATAACACTTTATTCATTTATACATAAACATTGACTATGGTATTCAACATCTCCATGTTGCCTCTAGGGCATATCACTATCAATCTCCCACTTGCACTAGAGTCAATCATGTAAGTATCTAATACCCATTGCTCTTGTGCGCACCTCATGTTTCGGCTGAGGGAGAGGTTTTGTCAGCAGATCGGCTTTGTTGAAATCCGTGTGCACTTTGCATATCTTGACATCACCTTTGTCCACTATCTCGCTGATGAGATGATATCACCGAAGTATATGTTTGGACTTCTGATGTGACCTCGGCTTCTTGGCTTGCGCAATGGCTCCACTATTATCACAATAGAGAGACATTGGACCGGCGCACTAGTCATCACACCCAGCTCGAAACAAATTTCTTGATCCAAACAGCCTCCTTTGCACTTCCGAAGCAAATGTACTCGGCCTTCGTTGTAGAATCAGCAACAGTATCATGCTTGGAACTCTTCCAGCTGACTGTGCCTCCGTTCGAGCAAAACACGAACCCGATTTCTATCTATAATCATCCTTGTTCGTTTGGAAGCTAGCATCGGTGTAACCACTTACAACGAGCTCTTCTTCACCTCCATAGACTAGGAACATATCCTTAGTTCTTCTCGTACTTAAGGACATTCTTTATGACAGTCCAGTGACCTTCACCTGGATCGACTAGTATCTGCTCGTAGCACTCAAAGCGTACGAGACATCGGACGTGTACAAAGCATGGCATACATGATGGATCCAATTGCCGAAGCATATGGAACCATACCCATCTTATTCCGCTCATCATGTGTCCGAGGACACCGATTCTTGCTAAGATTAATGCCATGTGACATGGGCAAGAAACCTTTCTTGGAATCATGCATGTTGAACCTTTTCAACACCTTGTCAATGTATGTATTTTGGCTTAATCCAATTAGCCTCTTGGATCTATCTCTATAGATCCGAATGCCTAATATGTATGCTTGCCTCCCTAAGTCTTTCATGGAAAACTATTTTTCAATGAAGACTTGATGGATTCTAGCATAGGGGTATCATTTCCAATCGTAATATGTCATCCACATATAAGATTAGAAAAACAATTGCGCTCCCACTGACCTTTTTGTAAACACAGGCCTCCTCTTCATTTTTGATGAAACCAAACCCTTTGATTACTTCATCAAAACGAATATTCCAACTCGGAGATGCTTGCTTCAATCCATAAATGGATTTCGTAGCTTGCATATCTTTCCGAGCGATTGTGGATCGACAAAACCCTCGGTTGTATCATGTATACATCCTCACTTAGGTTTCCAATTAGGAAAGTCGTTTTGACATCCATCGCCATATCTCATAATCGAAATATGCAACAATCGCTAGGATAATCCGAATAGATTTAAGCATTGCAACGGGCAAGAAGGTTTATTCATAATCAACTCCTTGAATCTGTTTAAAACCTTTCGCCACCAATCGCGCCTTATAGATGTGAACATTTCCATCCATATCGGCCTTTTTCTTAAAAACCCATTTGCACTCAATGGTTTTGACATCTTCGGGTAGATCAACCAAGTTCCAAACTTGATTGTCGTACATGGATTCTATTTCGGATTTCATGGCTCCAAGCCACTTGTTGGAATCGGGTCCCACCATCGCTTCCTCATAGGTCTTAGGCTCATCGTTGTCCAACAACAATATATCACGTTGTTCCGCACTGTGTACATCGGGCGCACGACGTGATCTTTCGTCCTCCGTGGGGCGGTGTATCTACAACGGTGGCGCAACACTTTGCTCCTCTGTTGTGGTTCGTGGTCGCCGAAACATTTTCGGTGTTTCTTCAACTTCTTCAAGATGCACCCTGCTCCCACTAACCCTTCTTGAAAGAAACTCTTTTTCCAAGAAGACACCATTTCGGGCGACAAACACTTTGCCTTGTTCCTGAATATAAAAGTAATATCCCTTGGTTTCCTTAGGATATCCCACAAAGAAGCACTTGTCGATTTGGGTGTGAGCTTGTCGGATAAACGTTTTACATAAGCTTCACATCCCCAAATTTTGAGGAAAGACAAACTAGGGGTCACCTGTCCATATCTCATATGGTGTCTTTTCAACCGACTTAGATGGAACTCTATTTTGTGTGAACGCATTGTTTCAAGAGCATATCCCCGAAGGATAACGGAAGAACACTTTGGCTCATCATCGACCGCACCAAGTCCAACAAGGTGTGATTTCTCCGTTCCGACACCCCATTCCATTGTGGAGTTCTGGTGGAGTCAACCATGGAACAATTCCACAATCTTTCGATGATTACCAAACTCTTGGCTCAAGTATTCCCTCCACGATCGATCATAGAAACTTGATTGTTTTTCCTAAATGATTTTGTACTTCATTCTAGAATTCTTTGAACTTTTCAAAGGATTCGGACTTATGCCTCATTAAGTAGATATAACCATATCTACTAAAGTCATCGGTAAAGGTAATAAAGTACGATAACCACCTCGGCCGTTGAGCTCATTGGTCCACATACATCGGTATGTACGAGTGCCAACAAGTCACTTGCTCTCTCACCGTGTCCCGTGAAAGGTGCCTTTGTCGTCTTACCAAGTAAACAAGACTCACATGTCTCAAATGATTCAAAATCAAAAGAGTGAAGCAATCCATCCTTATGGAGCTTCTCCATGCGTTTCTTATTTATATGACCTAAGCGACAATGCCGGATAAATGTGGGGTTTGTATCATTAGAGAGTTGCCTCTCTATTAATGTTATAGATGGGAGACGCTTCAAGATTCAAAACGTATAATCCATTCACCAATGGAGCATGAAAATAGAACATATCTGTGAGATATATTGAACAACCATTGTCCATTGATCTAAAATCATATCCTTCCGCTTGCAAACATGAAGCGGAAATAACGTTTTGACATAGTGTTGGAACACAATAACAATTATTTAATTCCAAAACTAATCCTGAAGGTAGATGAAGTGGTACTGTGCCGACAGCAACTGTAGCAACGCTTGCTCCATTGCCGACGCGCAGGTTCACCTCGCCCCTTCTCAAGCCTCTACTTCTTCTCATTTCCTGCAACGATTTGCAAATATGAGCTACTGATCCGGTATCAAATACCCAAGAGTCAGTAGGTGAAGTAGCAAGATTAATGTCTATAACATTAATACCTGAAGCAGAAGTCGTACTTTGCTTCTTTTTGAGATCCTCCATGTACTTCTTGCAGTTCCTTTTCCAGTGGCCTGTCTCCTTGCAATAGAAGCAAACGGCATCTGATGCCGCCGACCCCTTTTTGCCCTTCTTTGCATTAGAGGCACTCGCGATCTCATCGGGAGTTAACTTCCTCTTGGTGCAAAGTTTCTTGACAGTGGTTTGCGCTTAGCCTTCGCATCATCATCACATGATGACCGTTTTTTGGATACTCTCCTCGAGTTGTCTTTAGCATCTCACGCAATTCGGCCAAGGTTCTATCCATATTGTTCATGTGATAATTTAATATGAATGGCTCGAAGCTCGGAGGGAGCGACTGGAGAATCACGTCTGTAGCCAACTCTTGGCTAAGAGGGAAACCTAGTTTCTCAAGACTCTCGATATAGCCAATCATCTTTATCACATGCGGACTAACGGGATTTCCCTCAACAAGCTTGCACGCAAACAAGGACTTTGAGGTGTTGATCCTCTCGGCCCGAGCTTGGTTCTCAAACATGCCACGCAGTCCCGAATAATAGTGTGAGCATCGCTGCTCTCATATTGCTTCTTAAGCTCGGGGGACATTGTAGCAAGCATGAGACGGCTTATATCTAGGGCATCATTAGTGTGCTTCTCGTAAGTCCTCCGTGCGGTTGCAATAGCATTGTTAGGCAAATCATCCGGATAAGGTACTTCAAGAACATACTCCTTACGCTCTTGCTTGAGAACAATTCTCAAGTTGCGATACCAATCCATAAAGTTTGTTCCGTTTAATTTTTCTTTCTCGAGAATAGATCACAAATTAAAGGTACTGGGTGTGGTATTAGCTGCCATTTATTCTACAACAGAAAAAGCAAAGTTTAGCACAATGTTTATGCTATGTCTATTGTTAAACAATTTAACAAAAGACTCCCATTACGTATTTGGCACCTTCCATCTAGGTTACGTCTTGGGTCAAGATCCACATGTTAATTAATTTCTAGTGAGCTTTGGCATCATTGCTAGAAGATTAATAACATCGGTAAGCAACACCTTGCTAATCACATCTCTATGTGACTCTTGTTGTTGGTGTGGCATCTCCATGCCCGGCGCCAACCTATGCCCCATGGCCCAAAACTGTTTTGATAGCCTTGTTAAGTCAACCAAATGTTCCCCGTATATGTCCGACATATACCCCCTCGTGTTATGATAGAGAATGGTACTCGCTTTGGCGGACCCACCATTGACAAGCATAACTGTGACGGGTGCATCATTTGGAAGAGCATCATTACTACTTAATTTTGTGAGGGATGCTATCCTATCAAACAAACATATCACATATATGAAAGCAAGTAGAACAGCATATGATGAAATAGTATGGCCCCCTTCACATGGTGATCTCCATCTCCATGCCGGTGTAGAGGATCTCCATCTTCATCACCGTTCTTCCAAGTGTCAAATGCTTGATTTCTTCAAACTAAGCTACTACCATAGAAGCTATAATTGAAGATTACATCGACTCGTAGGTCGTGAAAGAATATTAAAAGCATTGCACGTAAGAAAGAATATTACGGGGATTGCACATATGAAAGAATATTACATGCATCACATGCATCTCATACATACAATAGGGCCATACCATCTCAAAACATTCTCTGCAAAAACAAGTTAGGCGTAGAACGTTTTCTACCTATCGCAGAGATACGGCATCGAGACGACCTATAAGGGGGTGCACACGGCGATCGAGGGGGAAGCCGCCCCCTCGCGGGCTTCCGGGCAGCGCCCGGAACACCACACGGAATCCATAGATCCAATCTATGAAATCGCTTACGGAAACCATATCAGAATAATCACATTATGCCGTCCCGATACACTATCAAGGGAGATGGTTTGCATAGGCGCGAGACGACAAACAAGATCGGACTACGAGACAGCTTCGGCATAATCATATTATACCGTTCCGATACACTATCAAGGAACGCTATCTCGAACCCAACTCAAACCGAGTTCTATGGATATTGCTTCGACGTAATCACATTACGCCATTCCGATACACTATCAAGGAACGCAATTACCATCTACTCTCCTCTACAGATCCCGTAAAACCGATTGATCTAATCAACCCGTGTGCAAAACTTGTTCCAGATCCCATCTAAAACCCGAACTAAGCAAGATTAGCTCTGATACCACTGAAGGGTTACGCGGAGGCAACGCTAGCCGAAAACAAAAACTTTTCTACTGCGCAAACCAGGAACACTTGCAAGTAAGGGTCGATAGATTGTTACCGATTGGAGTAGAGTGCAGTGGACTAGCCAATCAGGCTATCCGATCTGGAACAGTGCTGGCCGATGACAGCCGGTTTGCCGACAGCCGATTCCCGGGACAGCTGATTCGCCGATGCCACAGCCGATCCGAGTCGTCCGACCACGTTCTCACGCCTCGCTCTGAATGCAGCCGATTCGTAGCCGATCAACAGCACCACAACGTAGCAGCGCCTCTACCGATATCCACACGTCCGGGAACAGAACGCCTAACACCCGTGTGCTAACACGCGATGCAAGGCTAGGGTTTTGGCTCGAAGGTGGGAGGGTTTCCGTGGAGATTGATCTCGCCGACTTGTTGCGCCACATCAGATTGATTCGGTTCAATTGCGATGCCACAGCTCTCCACCCCTCACCCCTTTATATAGAGTTGCCAATTGGTCCTAGAGGCCCATCGGGACTCTATTTTGAATCGGATCCTATCCGAATCTCATAGAGTTGGCCGGCCGGACTTCGTAAGCCCATAGGACTCTATCCGATCGGATCCCTATCCGATCGAGCCGTATCCGAGTCCAACTCGAATGCCTGTTCTTATCCCCTTAAGCGTGCGACCCTGTAGGTTCAGGTATACTCGGTTTCGGCTATAGTCTAACTTAGCCGACCGTCGGCTCGAGTCCAACTAAGTCGATCATCACGGCGGCGCCTAGCAGCACGTATTGACACCGTAGTATATAAGAATATAATATCGGCTCGAACCTGTAATGTGTACACAAATCCCTTTGCCTCACGATACCAATTAAGCTATAGGCAAGATGTGTGTGCCATCCCTTCAATAGCTTAACCATTCACTCGAACCGTATTGTATTATCCGTCTATTGATTGACTCCTCAATCAACTTAGCATGACCATGCATTTCCATTATCCATTACCTCGAGGGGCCCAGAGATATCTCTCCAAAGGAGGGGCAAATTCCATCTTGATCACTCACATCCCACTCCATGTTTCATAACAAACCCGAAAACTACTTTTATAACTACCCAATTACGGAATAGCGTTTGGTAGTTCCAAAGTAGGCTACTACACATGTTGGAATCCATGATGATCTCAGGTCTAAGGACTTTGTACCAACACTACCCGAGACCAACTAATGGCACATTAATTCCGTAGTGTCTCATGGTGGGTCTATCCAATAATGTGTTCTCTAACACATGTGTCCATGTTTATTGATTTGGTATCTCCATACCTATGATCTATGAGACATGATCATCAATCAATAAACATGTCGATCTTAGAGTCATATTTGTTCCAATAATATGACATGTGATCAGAGATCATTTAGAAATAGATTCATGCATAAAGAGTCTCATAAATAAGTCACGTACTTATTGATCAATTCAAGATGTCTATTTCATGGAACTGAATAACACTTTATTCATTTATACATAAACATTGACCATAATATCCAACATCTCCATGTTGCCTCCAGGGCATATCACTAACAGAGCAGGCGGAGGAGATAGTCCACGCGGAGGAGAAGGTGTAGGCTAAGGAGATGGAGGAACGGATGCTGCTTCTCGCCCGGGAAACACGATGAAACGCTTGCACTACAGTATAATGGCGTGGGCTGTGTCTCCTAGTTTTGTCTCCCCGTCTTCTCTGGGGATTTCTAGTTTGAGATCATGAAAGCCTTGTTCCACCTGCTCAATTTCGACCTTTGAGTATCGAGGTGGAATCGGCCTACAATGATATGTCCCGTCTTGTTCCACTGGTATTGCCATGTCCAACGCCACCTTCACGAGAAGAGAGGTTATTAATTAGTAATCAACCTATGCACCAACTTTCACAATGTACAAGTCATATATCATAAACTACGAGCAAACCTTGAATGACAAGTTTTTGAAGGTAATATGCAGCTCACATGGTGTCTGCCACGTGATTTCATCAACGGGGCATGGAGGTTCGTCTGCAGCTTCCATGGCCTGTTCTCCTACTTGGCCTGTAGATGCGCAGCTGCTGCGATTGCCTGAGGGAATCACCATGATGAGCAAAATAGACGGTTGGGACTGTTGGCTCCGCTATTCGGCCAGGCGTTGGTCCACCAGTCTTGACACCTCCTCTTGCATCCTTTGCTCCTAGGTCGCGAGCCTATACTCAAGATCTGTTAGCTTCTCCAACATATCTCGCTTTCTCCTCATGCGACTCCTGTACATGTCGATGTCCTCTTGAAATCCATATTTCCATGGAACAACGTCTTTTCCTCGCATTCGTCGTAGATGCTCAAGATTCTGTAGTGCGAGTGTAAGCTCATCCTTCCCTCTGTCGGGCTGGAATGTGCCCTGAGCAGAGGCCTCTACTGCATCCTAAAGTCGGCTGGCTGCTTCACAAATTTCATTGCTGAATATTAGTGAGCCATCACCACGTTTTAGCGCTCCATCGTGAGCATAGTACCAATGCTTTGATCGTTCCGGCCAATCAGCCGTGGCCGAAACTATACCTCTTTCTATCAAGTCGGCTTCCATTTGCTCCCACGATTGCACTGCCTTGTTATAGCCGCCTGACCCTAGCCGGTGATGGTACTGCTTCTTAGCAGCATTGAATTTATTCTTTTCTATCTGCGCTTGCCCTTGCTCGCCTGTCTTGTATGCGGCAAATGCATCCCAATGATCCTTCAGCTTGGGGAATTTGTCGATGTCTGGTGTCTGGCCCTTCAGGATATATTTCTTCTACAATTCCTTCTTGTAGTTCCAGAACAGTTCCGCCATCTTCTTTAGAGTCCATTCCTTCACATTGGCATGTTGTGCCTTAGGGATCGTGAAGGTCTCTAGCATGGTGGTCCACAACATGTCTTTCTTCGTATTTGGGAGATAACTTTGGTTATCCCCAAGTGTCCTTGTTCGGCGCCAGTTGTTGACACCAAATCCGTACCGTTGTTGTCGTGCCGAAAGATGTGTTGACGTCGAATCACACGCTGGCCTGGGAGATCTGCTTAGCTCCAGCGCAGGTCCTAAAATTGATGAAGTGCGGGCGTGCCAGTTAGTTTGATCCTGCCACTGACAAGATATACAAAACAGTAGAACATAGAGCCTATCGGTTGATAGGCCGATAACCAAAACAGACAATCTGTTGATTCCAGCCGATGCCGATGTCAGCCGATGTAGTTAGGCTTTTAATCCATCGGCAGTGTGCTGAGCAAACATCTAAATAAAGGTGATCGGCCGATGATAACATGATGATAATAGCAGCAATTAATCTAAACATAAAACACACATCGGCTGGAGGTCCGATGGTATAAAATCCAAAATATAAGCAATGATCGATGAATGCTCTGTTGTCATCGGCTAAAAACCAACTCGTAGGCAATCCTTGCAAGCCGATGCGATGTCCATGGAGATTAGGTTTACTCGATCGGCTGTAGATATCAATGGCATATAATCTAGATCTCAAAATATGTTTAGACCAAGTGACTAGGATAGATCGGTAGAGTACCGAGATAGTATAAATCACTTATGTCTAAGGGTACCTTAAGACGAAGATTATACGTATTCATAGCATAGCCGATGTGACGTCCAAATAACTCATCGGCTGAAACCACGATGAAACCCTTATTGGCAACCAACAGGCAGGCTAGAGATTACGGTTCTAATCACGACTTAGTAGGTCAAACTGAACTGATGGAGCACTAAGTATGAAAAGAAACACAATATCTAGACAATCAAGCCCTTGGCCTATTTTTAGGGTGGTGGATGACTAGGCTAATCTAATCTAATATAACGATTTAGCCGGTATCGGCAGAAACTCTAAAACGAGAGACAGTCGATAGAGCCAAATCGAGATACTAAGACTAGATTCAAGAGAGACATATGATAAATAATCAGGCAAAGATGTTAACTGAATCGAAACAATCCAAGAGGTCGAATGTACTGATGCAGCCTTGGACGACACCGACGTAGCCAATATGATTGCCTGAGCCGGCATGACCTTGGACTTACCCCTTCGCCGGAGATCAAAACTGATGCAACCCTGCGTCAGGTGCCAAGTTCCGCTGGATGATAAAGTAGAACAAATGAAAAAGGTGGCGATGCGCTGAATTGTATTGATGGAGAGATTCATTTACATGGACCTCAGGCTTACATATTTATAATATTTATACTCGCAGGTTGACAAAGATCCTAACAAATTACAATTCAAACTTTCCTGAAGATAAAAGAAAACAAACCGAGTCCTTATTGGACACTAACACGCTTTCCTAAAGATAAAATAGAAAGCTAACAAACTCTTCCTAATTAATATATACAAGCCGCATCCTTCCTGAACTCGGTCTCTTCTGGATAAGATTTTCCCAAACCGAATCTAACAAGAATCCAACTGCTGGATATGTTGATACAAGAAAACCCTCATCGACTGATGCAGAACTCTAAGCCGACTCTAGCTTTGAGCCGATATGAACACTAAGCTGATGGGGACACCGGGGCTTACCAAATTCTGGCGTTAACACCAGTATACCATGCTGATGGGCACGTGATCCCTCACAACCTATCCGCTATGTGTCACAAACTTCCTTGCTGCATCGACAGGGGCACATGGTCGACCGTCTTGTGCCACTACAGTAATAATGTGTCGACCCTCAATCTTTCTCGTCACACCTCATTGTCCGTGTGCCCTCTTCTCTCCAATGACCAGTGTCGATGTCGGAGATCGACACGCGGGAATCCGAGGGACCCCCTTTTTTGGTTCGGCACGGGGAGCGGTGAGTCCTGATCTAAACTCGCGATGAGGATAGGATGATGCAGATGAGGCGGGAGAAATCAAGACTGCGGAGGCGCGGGGGTTTATACAAGTTCGGGCCACCTGCAAGGTGTAATACCCTACTCCTGTTCTGTATGTAGTATGAGGGAAGAATTATAAGGAGCAATGAGAGTGTCCTTCTCTTTTCTGGAGTCAGAGATAGACGAGAGGTTGCTAAGAATTAGCTGTCGCTCGGGGGGCTGATCAACCGAGTCAAGGGAGGGAACCCACGAGAGAGTGAGCCCACCGTTTTTATGATGGACTTGGGTCTCCTTTTATAGTACAAGGGAACAGCACAGTAGTCCTGATTTTCTCTACTCCGCTCCACATGAAGGAGCGGTTTTTGCCTTGTCTCGTCAGAGAGGCCACTCCATCTTTGCTCCTTCCTGTTTGCTGCGTCATGGGGGTAGGCAGAGAAAGGTGATTGCCGTGGTAGCCATGCTGCTGACACGGTGATGGCTTGCCTACCTACTCCAATGGGACCCACCGGTCAGCGGTCCATTCCGCGGGGAGGCACTGACACCGCGCCTCCTGCGCTCGCACACTCTCTCCCACACGGCCGCCCAATGCATTAAATGCGACTGGACAGGGCGTGAGGGAGGCGTGCGCGGAGTGGGTGCGCGGCCATACCGCGGTCTTAGTCAAAGACTTTAGGCCTCCTTTGCCTCGCGACAGCAAAAAGGGATGATGACGAGAGCCACCGAGGCGGCTCACATCGCATTAATTGCGGCGGGGCAGGCGCTCAGCCTCCTTCTTTTTGGGCACTAAATGAGTTGGTTGGCAGTTGGACTCGCCCCTCTCTCAGAGGGGTGCGGGGTGAGGGATGGGGGGTCCGGGTAACCCGGACCCTACCGTCCGGGGGGTCCGGGTGATCCCGGACCCTGCCGTTTGGGAGTACGGTGGCCTCCGGGTAGCCTCGAGGCCAGCCCCTTCTAGGGGCGGCCACGTGGCTGCCCGTGGCCGGGACTCGCTTAGGCCATTCAGGATACATCTTTAATGCGCCTTGATGGGCAAGGGTGCCTTCCCTTTCTCAGATGTCGTACCTCTGACATACCCCCGGGCCCATATCACCGACAGTAGCCCCCGACGTTGACCGGGATTGAGTCAGGCTCGGGCGTGGTTGACGCCATTTCTTTGAGTGTGTGGGCCCTAGCACTGGATGCGTTTTGCTATGGCGAAAGGTCGGTACGCGACAACCGATGCCACGCCAGGCTAAGTTTTTCTCAGGACGGGGGGCGAGTTTATTCGGGCCATGCGTGGGGGCCCATTCAAACCGCCTGGCTCTCTCCGTCCCGCGTAGTGCGCCTGGTGGGCGCGAAACCCCAGGCAGCGCAAAATCCAAGTGGCGCAGGAACCCAAGGGGATGCGAAAAGGAAACGAAGGGGCGCGGAGGCAAGGTGGCGTGTAGCGTGGTAGTGGGGCGAAATTAATGCCGTGGAATCCGAGGGGGCCGTGGTTGCTTATAAAAACGCCTCACACAGCTTTTTGCCTCTCATCTTCCCAGCGCCCTTTGCTTCCTTCCTCTCGTCGCCAGCTTTCCTTTGCATTTTAGCGTCCACCCTTGAGATGGCCCGTGATTCGCCTCTGGAGCCGGGGAGCATGCTTCCCAAGTCCTTGGTCCGCACCGCGGAGGCTCGCAGCCTCTTCAACAAATATCTGCCGCGCGGCACGCGCAGCGGCGGTGATGTCCGAGAGGAGCGGCCCCCTACGAGGATGGTGTTCTTTGCCTCCTTCGCCATGGTCGGGCTGGTGCCACCCTTCTCCCGTTTCTTCCTCGACGTGCTGGAGTTCTACGATCTCCGGCTGCACCACCTCACCCCCAACGCAGTCTTCTACCTCGCTGTGTTCGCCCACACCTGCGAGATGATCGTGGGGGTGATGCCCTCTCTTCACCTCTTCCAGCAGTTCTTCCGGGTGTGTCGGGCTGGCTCCCCCGGCGCGGTCGGGTACATGGCGATCCAGCCATGGAACGACAGGACGGTCGGCACCCCCTTCATCGACATCCACCCTCGCTCCAGGTGGGAGAACTGGAGGGCGTTCTGGTTCTACACCAGCCTAGGCGACCACCCCCGCCTATCTCTGCCGACGGGGATCCCGGTGAACCAGAGGAGCTGGGGGACGCGTCCGCGAGTTGGGAGGGAGCTGGACGGGGTGCTGGACCGGATCAGCTATCTTCGGCGGGGGGGCCTGTCCAGTCACGCGGTCTTTCGCGACTTCCAGATGAGGTGCATTGCGCCGTTGCAGGAAAGGCCGCGCCCCGCCTACATGTACATGGGTCCCAACAACGACATGCGGACCCATGTGGGCGCCGCCTTCGACTGGGACGAGAGGGACCTCGGGATCCTGGTCCGCCGCACCCTCGGCGTCACGGCGATGGACCTGACACAGCTTCCGCCCGGGTTTGGTGCCGCTGTGCCAGGACTCGCACACGGAGATTCTGCACGCGCTGCAGGTGGTGGGCGACGGCATGGGCTCGTCGTCAGCTGCGCCAGAGGCTGCCCCAAGGGACGGGGGCGGTGACGATGACGACGCCGACGACCAAGTGCCAATCGGGCGGCTGAACCGCTGAGGTCCGGGCCGAAGCGATCCGGGGGCCCCGGACCCCAAGGGGAAGAGGAAGAGGTCAGAGGAGGGCCTCGCCCTTCCCCCATCCCCACCGCGTGGTGGCGGCGCGGAGCGCGCTGCTCCTCCCCGCAGATCGGGGGGCCCACGGGCGGCGGGCCCGTCCTCACGGGTTACCTCGCCGAGTGCCAGGGTGGCCACAGCGGCGGCGACGACGGTAGAGGAGGCCCGGGGCACATCCACGGCGGGCACGCCAATGACGGGGGCCGTTCGTGGGGCTCCAGCATTAGCGGGCGCGGCAAGTGGTAGCCCGGCGAGTCCTCCAAGTGGTCTCGCGAAGAAGAAGCGAGCCATCTCGCGGGTTTCCTGGGACTTCAACCCCGCCCGCAGTACGCCTTGTCGACGCGTGGATGCTCATTGGGGCCTTTCGTTTTTGTCTTGTTTTTTGATTCCTTATTGTGTTCATGCTTTGCTTCCAGCCGCGAGCACAGGCATTTTCGCCCCACGGTTATACCCAAGGGCGGTTCTGCCTCGGGCTCGGGGGAGGAAGCACAGGAGAGGCTCGAGGCGCCTGAGCCCTCCGGGTCTGGGTCGCCCCTTACGGGTTCGGTCCCGGATCCGGTGCGACCCAAGGAGAGGGCCCGCCCAGTGACCGGGGCGTCGGCCGCCCTCGAGGAGCGAGCCGTGGGCGGCCTCGGCACGGAGGGGGCAGCGGAGGGCGACGGAGAACAACCCCAGGGATCTCCTCCGCAGCAACCGTCGCCGCCGCCACAACAGCCATCGCCCGCGTCGCACCAAACGGCGTCGTCACCCCGCCGGCCACTGTTAGCTCTGCCGGCGCCGGCCCGCCACGAGCTCGTAACGCAAGGAGCGGGCAGTCCCGGCCATGGGGGCCTTCGGCTCGGCTGCACGGGCGGCTGATCCGGCCGAGCTCGACTCCGAATCTGGGGGCGCTCGGTCCGGGTTCGTGGCCGCCCGGGACACCGAGTCCCTCGTCCGGTCGCAAGAACGGGCCAGAGGTCGTCTCCAAGGCGCTGGAGGAGGCCAATGCAATCTCCCTGGAGGGGCTCCGGGCCCAGGTGCAGGCCTTGACCGCCAGGGAGGTTGAGGTGGCGCGGCGGGAGGCCGAGGTCGAGGAGGGTCATCGGAAGCTGGCGGCCACGACGAGGGTGGAGGGCCTCGTCCGCAGGCGGGAGCTGGCGGAGATTGAGTGGTGCCAGGAGGAGCTCAGCCTGGTGTTCGAAGACACCGTTGTTGAGCGGCATGTCGCCGATTTCCGTGAGCAGGTCACCGCCGCCGTTGAGGAGAGGATCCGCACCACCACCGGAAGGTTCCTCCGTGACCTCAGGGAACGCGCTCAGGGCCTCGACGAGCGCGATCACATCCTGTGCGACGTTGAGGCCGCCGCGGCCAGCACCGATGTTGACCTCCAGGTCCGCGAGGCCAGCCTGATGGAGCGGGAGAGGGCCCTGGAGGCGGCATGGCAGGCGGTTGAGGACCGGGAGGCCGCCGTTGCCAGGGCCGAGGAGGACTCCGCCACGCGGCAGGCCAACATGCTAGCCCAGGAGAAGGCCATCGCGGAGCGCGAGGCCGCCGTGCGGGGTGAGAGGTGGCGGTGCTGGAGACCCAGGAGGAGGCCTCCCCGTGCCTGAAGGCTGTCTGGGAGCACGAGCAGCTGCTCGCCGCCGCCTCGGGCCGCCGGCAAGACGAGTTGGAGCGGTGGGAGCAAGAGCTGGCCACCCGGGAGTAGGTGGTCATGGATGCGCAGGCGCAGATGCGGAGGCCGGGGCCGGAACTGGAGGAGGCGCGCCGCCAAATTGCGGAGCTGGAGCGCACCTTGCGCCTGGGGCTCCAGGCCCTGGCCTCATCCGTCGAGCGCCTTCGGGACGCAGCTCGTGGGGTGGGGGTCAACCGTCCCCTCACCGGCATCCCTACCTTAGGGGGGCTGGCCACTCACATCGATGAGCTGGTTGAGGAGATCAAGAGGGTGCCGGAGGAGGTCAACGAGGTGGCGAAGGAGTCATCATACGACTTGTCCCGCCAAGTCGCTACGCTTATCTTGGCGAGCTATCAGGCTCGCGACCCTGGCTTTGACCCCTATATCGCCACCGAGGACTTCCCCGAAGGCACCGAGGAAGCCGCCCGTCTTCGGGTCCAAGACGTCGTCGACTCCATCATGGTGGGCTTTGACGGCACCCCGACGGCCTTCCAGCTTGCTCTCCGCGAGGACTCGCCAGACGAAGATCTCCCGGCGGATGCCCCCAGCGACCCACCGGCCACTTAGGACTCTCTCGCTCCCTTTTTGCTTCCATCTGTATTTGTGTACAAAGACATTCGTAGTATTGTTTATAAAGTCAGTGAACTTTCCTTTATTATGTTGGACTTGCACCGTAACAGCCCATCGTGGTTGCTTCTGATGATTCATATGTGTATGTGTATATGTTGGGAGCCCCCGGCCAACTTAGCACACACGTAGTGGCGGTTGGTTGGCCTGAGCCCCTGCCTATTTGCTTTCCTGCAACGGTAGTTCGATTCTTAGTTAGCTTAGCCATTGCAAGAATGCAATAGCGTGGTTCTCCGTCATGATTTGTCCCATGTAGCTGGGGGGCTGGTCCGGGTTCGGGCAGCATGCTCTGGCCGTTGGCTGGTGCCTTTGTCGGGGTTCCGGGTAGGAGCGAAGGCATAAAAAGGCTAGCGAGGGCAGCGGCAACGGGGGGCCGGGACAGGCGTGTTGGTACGCACCCGAACCCCAGGCGTTGACTGCCCCCAGGCGTGGTAGTATGCAGCATCGTTGTACCCTCTACGCCCTTAGGGCTCTCAGGCTTAGGCGGGCAAGGCCAGGGAACCATTGGAAAGCCGCATCCGCAGTACATGCTCCAGCACATGGAGGAATACACACTACAAATAGGTATTTTGCAAGAAAATCATATGGGATGTAACAGCAAACTTATTGTCCATGCCACCAGAAGCAGTGGATGAACTTCCATGTATGTTTCAGTGCACCATGCGGCTTATGGGTAGAACCTGCGCAGGTGGGAGATGTTCCACTGGTTCGGCAACGGAGTGCCGTCCTCTGCGGCTAGGCGAACTACTCCCGGACACGGGGTGCCAATAACCTTGTATGGCCCCTCCCATATCGGGGATAATTTGCTCAGCCCCGCACATGTTTGTACACGGTGCAGGACCAGATCATTGACTTGCAGCGCTCGGGGGCTGACTTTGCTTTGATGGTAGCGGCGGAGGCTCTATTGGTAGCGGGCCGCACGAAGTGCTGCCCGGCGCCGTCTTTCCTCCAGGTAATCCAAGTCGTCACGACGCATCTGCTCTTGATCTGCTTCGGTGTATAACGTGGCTCGGGGCGATCCCAGGGTGAGCTCGGAGGGCAAGACCGCCTCGGCTCCATACACCAAGAAGAAAGGTCTCTCCCCAGTGGCGCGGCTCGGGGTTGTTCGATTGGCCCAAAGGACCGCAGGCAGCTCGTCAGTCCACGAGTCCCCATGTTTCTTGAGCACATTGTAGGTCTAAGTCTTGAGGCCTTCAGTATCTCTGCGTTTGCACGCTCGGCCTGACCGTTGTTTTGGGGGTGGGCGGGCGAGGCGAAACAGAGCTTGATGCCCATGTCGTCGCAATACTCACCAAACAGCTCACTCGTGAACTGGGTGCCGTTGTCGGTGATGATTCTGTTGGGGACCCCGAACCTTGCCGTGATGCCTCTCATGAATCGCACAGCCGAATGCTTATCGATGATGCTGACTGGATAGGCCTCGGGCCACTTGGTGAATTTGTCGATGGCGACATATAGAAACTTGCAACCGCCCCGTGCCTGCTTGAACGGTCCCAGGATGTCCAGCCCCCAGACCGCAAATGGCCATGAGAGCGGGATGGTCTGAAGGGCCTGGGTCGACAGGTGCGTCTTCTTGGCGTGGAATTGACACGCTCGGCATCGTTGCACGAGGTCCGTTGCGTCCTCCAGTACGGTTGGCCAATAGAATCCTTGGAGGAAAGCCTTTCCTACCAAGGTTCGGGAGGTCGAGTGCGCCCCGCATTCGCCTTCATGGATCTCGGCTAGGAGCTCGAGACCCTGTTCCCTAGCGATGCATTTCATGAGCACTTCGTTGGCACCGCGTCGGTAGAGTGTCCCTTCTACCAACACGTACCTCTTGGAGGTCCGGGCAATGCGTTCGCTTTCATCGCGTTGCTCGGGTAATGACGCGTCTTGCAGGTACGCTCGGATTTCCGAAATCCAAGCCACCTGACGCGTGATGTTGGTCCCGGCAGGGCCAGGCTGTGGCTGGCCCGCTAGATCCGGGGCGTCGGGACCGGCCGATTCCTACCTCTGGGGCGGTTCGGGGTGCGCCGACGGCTCTATGAGACTTTCTTCAAGCGCGCCTGGCGGGGCTGGGGCTGGCGCGGACGCAATCCTAGATAGCTCGTCCGCTAGGGCATTATCTTTCCTGGGAATATGGCATAGCTCGAGGCCATCGAAATGGCGCTCCATACGCCGTACTTCCTTGACATAAGCTTCCATTTGGGGGTCGGTGCATTGGTACTCCTTGGAAACCTGGTTTACAACCAGTTGGGAATCCCCGAGGACTAGCAGCCGGCGGATGCCCACACCTACTGCCGCTCGCAACCCCGCTAGAAGCCCCTCATATTCGGCCATGTTGTTGGTTGCCCGGAAGTCGAGCCGGACGATGTACTGAAGTACGTCACCTGCTGGGGAAGTTAACACCACGCCTGCTCCGGCCCCGTGTAAGGTGAGTGAACCGTCAAAGTTCATCACCCAGTGCGCAGCTCCTTGGCCACGATCTTCCGCATTCTCCGGTTCCCCCGAGGGTGGATCGCTATCGACCGTTGGCGTCCATTCTGCCATGAAATCGGCCAAGGCCTGGCTCTTGATCGCGTGCCGGGCTTCGAAGTGCAGATCAAATTCCGACAACTCGATGGCCCATTTGACTACCCGTCCCGTGCCCTCTCGGCTATGCAGGATTTGCCCGAGAGGGTAGGACGTGATCACCGTTACCCGGTGCGCCTGGAAATAATGGCGCAGCTTCCTCGAGGCCACGAGCACAGCATATAGCATTTTCTGGGCCTGCGGGTAACGTGTCTTTGCGTCCCGTAGCGCCTCGCTGACAAAGTACACCGGCCGCTGCATCTTGGTGCGGGTCTTGGTTACTTTGTTAGGGGCAACTGGTTCGGGTACACCAGGGTGGGTTATCTCGGTGTCCGGGGCTTCTGGGCCGTCACCTCCCCTGGGGCCCGCAGGGCCGCCTGAATGTAGACCCCCGATTTTGAGGCGGGAATCTTTCGTGTTCATAGTACCATTTCCCTGGATCAAGTAGTTGGTACCCACGAATACAGTACTGGATAATCAAGTGCGCATGCACGAATAGTCTTACAATACCATTATTACATTAATAAGCCCGAAGGCATTGTTCATCCCACAGGACCTTATGGTCCGAATACAACATAAAAAGACAGAGTTTAGATAAGGCAGCAGAAAGAGGCAGCGGCTCGTCAATTGCCACAGGCAACGACCGGAGCTAAGGTCTAATATGCGCCTTTAGTTCCCTCGTCCTCCTGGTGATATGCGTATGGATCTTCTGGCTCTTCAACTCCATCAGCTGGAGGTTTGTGCGTATAGCAAGGGTGAGTACCAACCGTACTCAGCAAGCCAACACAGAAATGATGCATATGATAGGGTTATTCAAAGAACATGGCTAGGGTTATTTTTGCGTAAAGCCAGTTTTCACAATTCTTTTCACAAGCCTATCGTCTAGCCAAATCAAGTTTTAATTTCATAGTTCATTAACCCGGCGACGGTTCTGTCTACCATCCATCGTGATTCCAAGGATGGCTTCCCACCTCCGGTTCGTCATGATTTTCTGGGGAGTCCACCCCTTCTCGCATTCTCGAGAAGTTGATCCACCAGCGAATAAAATCATCATGCAAACCCATCCCAGTATTTTTAAGTTCAAAGTCTAGCCAAGCGAAAGTCTTGTCACGATGCTCAATATCCGCGAGCACGGCTATTCGAATAGATTGATTCATTCACACTGCAGTGGATGTACACTTTACCCGTACTCCGCGACAGCCCAACAAATGAGCCTACGCCTCAACACATGAGACGGTCACGGCAAAGCCTTTCGATAACCTCACTTTGGCGTCCGCTCCATGAACTTATGTCCTCATGCACTCTAGCCGTCCTTTTCTAGCGGTGAGAGGAGTTCGGCGCACCGGGGTAAGGGAAGACATTTCCAATCTTTAAGTTTAATTAACATTAGTTGAATCCCACCATTCATAACAAAGGCCGCAGCCTCATTCTCATCCCATAACCAACATCATAGAGAACCATCTATGCAAGGATACGCCTCCGCTCGGCTATCTAGTCAGCTAGGTCTATACCCATTCGAGAAGTACGGTTGTACTGGCTCGTTTCCGCTATCTCATGGCTCGGTCCTTAATTGACCAGGGTCGGCACTTGCCTTTTCCGGAATCCACCCAAATCATCCGCGCCCGTCTAAAACATTTGTATAGTACTTTCAATTTTCATCAAACTTAGTTCCTCATTCTCATGGCCATGTGGCGCTCATGTCTCCACATGCCGAATCTCAACTACCTTCCCTAAGGTAGTTGCCCAAGCACAAAGCTTTTTCATAAAGTCATGAGTATGCATAAATCTAAGTATAGCATGGCTAAGCGGTTTACCGAAGTTATTCTTCGGTTGTTTGTATCACATCGCGAGTTACAAGGAGCAATTCTAAAGGTAATCAACGCAAGGAATGGCATAACAAGTATAGGTAACTCGTAAAGCATGCAGGTTTAAAGTTTAAAATAACATCATTTCGCAATTGGGATCGATATGTTCAAAGGGTGTGAAGACTTGCCTTGCTCGCACGCTGGTTGAGTGGGGTCTTCCGCGTAGTCGGTGTTCACTTCTTCGGACGCTATCCGTACGTGCGAAAAGAAGGGTTGAATCCAATTAAAATTCAACAGTATCAACGAAAAAGAAAAAGATCTCAAAATGATCGCGGAAAGCGGATTCCAAACACAACCTCAAACTTCGGAAATTTTAATAGTTGAATCAACGAAATGGGGTTCAGTTAAACCGAGCAAACCATCTCGTAATAAATATATATTTTGTACCTAAATTTGAAAATATCCTAGAATAATTAGTTTTCCAATTTCCATATCTCCAATAATTTATCTTTAATGTTGCAATTATATTTGTTAGGGGTTTTGAAATTCTAACGACCGAATAATGTCATTCATGCTTAACCAATATTTAAAAAGGTCTCATGTGAACTTCGATAACAATTTAGAGGTCGGACAATATTTGAATTCATAAAAAGGAAAAATTTAATCTATAAATTATTTTCACAAAGTATTTCTTTTGGAAGGAAAAAGAATATTATACTCATTCCTAGATAATAATATTTCAAAAACCTTATTATTTTTTTATCCAAAAATATTTCCAAAATAATTCTTTTACCTTTACCCTAATTCCTTTACTATTTTTATTTTCCATTTTTATTTTTCTTTCTCTTTCTTTTCTTTTTCCCTTTCTCTTCTTTCTTCCTCTCTTCTTCCCTCCCTTTCCCTGCTCTCTGTTTTCCACCGGCGGCCGACGGTGAAGGAGGGGTGCCGACGGCGAGGGGAGGGCCGGAGCTAGGGAAAGAGGGGCGCTACACCATCTTGGGACCACGAGGGCTCCATTTCTCTACTTGGCCGAGACCGGGAGCGGCGGAAAGAGCCGCACGGCGAGGTGGTTCGGCGGCGGTGGCGCTCGTCGGCAAAATCCGGCGAAGCTCGGCTAAAGTGAGGGGTCTACGAGCTTCGGTGAACCCTAGGGATGCTAAAGGTGAGGTTGGTTCGGCCGGAGAGGCACTTGCAGCGGCCGGCGACGGCGAGGTGGTTCTGCGGCCGAGACAGGAATTCGAGGGGTTCGTCGCCGGCGATTTTCCGACGACCATTTGGCTCGGGAAGCTTAGGGGAATTAATACCTAGAGCACGGGGATGATAATGGTACCTTTAATTCGGGAAGAAATCGGCCGAGGGTGACGAATTTCGGAGTGTCGCACGGGCGGTCGAATTAGGGTTCTTCCGGCCGAGCTCGATCTTTCCCAAAATTCGCGCAATGTAGTGGCTAATCTTTGGGGGAAATTGGGGGAAAAGCACGAGTGATCACTGGGGTATTTTTGATGTTGGGGGCCGGGTGCGGGAGGCTTCTTATAGGCGGTCGACGGCGAGGGCGACGCGACGGCGGCAATGGCGCAGCGTCGGCGGCATGGCGCGGTCGCGGGGAGATCGTGCGCGACGTGCGGCAAGCTGCAGCCGATGTGTGTGCGTACGGTGGGCGCGGCGGGACGGTGCGTGCGGGCCGTACAGCGCGCGCGCTCACGCGGCGTGCGGCGACGACATGGCGGCGGCCTAGCGCGGCGTCGGCGACTCGCGACCGCGGAGTGGCGCGACTGCATGCGCGACGGCGTGCGCGCAGGACGGTGTCGTCGGCGAGGGCACGCGTGCGCGGCGTCCTGGTACGGCGCGGCACGGCGCTCGGCGCGTGGCGCGCGCGAACGTGGCTGACGGTTTGGTCGAACACCTGCTGAGCTAATGAACAGTGCACCTTTGCTTTTTCCCGATTTTAAATTCCTATTTTCCATTTCCATTTCCTTTCACCCTAAAAATTCAAAATAAATTCTAATATTCCCAAAATAATTTTGAAATTATATTTTCAAACTTTTCCCCCACTTTTTATTTTTCAAAATATATTTTTCATATTTTTATTTCTTCTTTTAAAATCAATAAATTAGGGTCTTTGATTAATTTCTAAATTCATATTTCCTTTTCAAAATATTTTTATCATCCAAATCCAAATATTTATTATTTTTCTTCCACCAGTTAGGGTTTAAACCAAAATATATTCTTTTCAAGAATCTTTTGTAAATCCACAAAATTATGTATTTACCCTTCTCCAAATATATATTTTGAATTATTACTCCCACCTAGGATATCAAAGCTTAGGGTTTTTATCCAACTTCACATCAAAGCAATTCAAAAAGAACTCTTATGCAACAGAGCTTGGCAAGTAAGAACGAAAAACACGATAAGAAGCAATTAATCCAAAAGGTTTTTGTGAGTTCCGATTTTCACGTTCCGAATTCTACTCCTTCGATTTTTAGGATGTTACAAACCTACCCCCCTAACAATAAATCTCGTCCCCAAGATTTTCTTACCGGTTGCTGAATAGGTGTCGATATTCTGTCCTCGGGAATTCTTCGCTCTCCAGGTAGCTTCTTCTTCGTGTGATTGCTCCATTGTACTTTGTACATGCGCCACGACTTGGTTCGTGTCTTCTTTTCGCTTCGTCTAGTATCTTGATTGGATGCTCCGGGTAGGTAAGATCACGTGGACATGGATGGTTTCTAACGGGGCTTGCTCTTCCGTACCCGCAAGCATTTCTTCAGTGCGACACGTGGAATACTTGGGTGGACATCGGAGAGATTCTCGGGCGGTTCCAATTGGTAAGCCACTTCTCCCCTCCTGGCGCTTATCAGGAATGGGCCCACGTATCGTGGTGCGAGTTTCCCCTTGACTTTGAACCTCTGTGTTCCCCGTAGTGGTGAGACTTTTAGATACACGTAGTCACCCTCTTTGAATTCCAATCCTCTTCGTCGAGTATCCGCGTAGCTCTTTTGTCGTGATTGAGCAGCTTGTAGTCGGTCCCGAATCAGGCGAACCTTTTCCTCAGCCTCCTTGATTATGTCAGGCCCGAATACGTTTCGTTCACCGGTTCTCGACCACATCAATGGGGTTCGACATCGGCGACCAAATAGAGCTTCGTTTGGCGACATCTTGAGACGGCTTGATAGCTATTGTTGTAAGAGAACTTCGGCGTACGGCAAGCATTTCTCCCAATCCTTGGTGAAATCCAACGCACAGGCTCTCAGCATGTCTTCTAGCACTTGATTCGTCCTCTCAGTCTGTCCGTCAGTCTGCGGGTGGTAAGCGGTACTAAAGGCGAGGTGACTGCCGAGTGCCTCGTGGACTTTGCTCCAAAAATGAGATGTGAATTGGGTACCACGATCCGATATGATCCTCTTTGGTACACCGTGAAGACATACAATCCTACTCATATATAGTTCCGCTAGCTTGGCACTTGTTGTAGTTAGTTTTCACGGGTATAAATCGCGTCTTGGTGAGCCGATCTACTATTACCCAAATGGAATCGTAACCAGTCGTAGTTTTGGGTAGTCCCACTATGAAATCCATGCCTATCTCGTCCCATTTCCATTCGGGAATCTTGAGTGGCTGCAGCAAGCCAGCTGGCCGTTGATGCTCAGCTTTCACCCTTTGGCACACATCGCACACGGCTACGTATTCGGCTACATCTCTCTTCATATTGGGCCACCAATATTCTCCTTTCAAATCCTGGTACATTTTCGTGCTTCCGGGATGTAACGAATATGCCGATTCGTGGGCTTCCTTTAAGATCGGTCCTCTCAAACCGCCTCATTCGGCACACGATTCTTTTCTTGTACCACAGATTCCCTTGTCATCTACAAAACTCCCGAGCGCGTCCTGCGGCCATGCGTTCCTTGATTTCCGGGTTTCCTCATTCCCCTTTTGGGCTTCCTCTATTTGAGTCCTCAGTAGAGGTTGGATTTCCAGCGAGTTCACTCCTCCGTGAGGAATTAGGTGTAGATTGAGTCTAGCCATTTCTTCTTGAAGTTCGCTGGCCATACCTCCCAATCCCATGTTGTTGCATTGGGCTTTGCGGCTCGGCGCATCGGCCACTACATTTGCCTTGCCGGGATGATAATGGATTCCTAGATCGTAATCCTTGATCAACTCCAGCCATCGCCTCGTCGTAGATTGAGATCAGCGAGTAAAGAAATATTTTAGGCTCTTATGATCGGTATACACATCACGGTGGTTCCCGATCGATAGTGTCTCCAGATCTTCAATGCGTGTACAACCGCGGCTAATTCCAGGTCGTGTGTGGGATAATTCTCTTCGTGGGGTCGTAACTATCACGAGGCATACGCTACGACCTTCCCATCCTGCATTAATACTCCTCCTAATCCTTGCCGGGATGCATCACAGTACATCACGAAGTCCTTCCGGTTGTCGGGTAAGGTCAAGATTGGGGCAGTGGTTAACTTTTCTTTTAATTGGTCGAAGGCTTTTGGCACTTCTCATTCCATTCAAACTTCTTTTCCTTCTTCAGAAGTTGAGTCATAGGTCGGGCTACAGTGGAAAACCCTTCGATAAACCGTCGGTAATAACCGGCCAAGCCCAAGAAACTCCGAACTTCCGTCACTGACTTGGGTGCCTTCCATTTCGTGACAGCTTCGACCTTGGCGGGGTCCACCGCTACTCCTCCGGCTGAAACCACGTGGCCAAGAAAAGCGACTTCCTTGAGCCGAACTCGCATTTGCTGAATTTTGCATACACTGGTGCTCTCGTAACTTTTCCAATGCAGTCGTAGATGCTCCGCGTGTTCCTCATCGTTCTTGGAGTAGATAAGTATATCATCGATGAACACCACTACGAATTTGTCCAGGTATTCCATGAATACCTCGTTCATCGGTTCATAAAGTATGCGGGGGCATTAGTCAATCCAAAGGACATTACGTGAACTCGTATAAGCCGTAACGTGTAGAGAACGCCGTCTTAGGAATATCTCCGGCTCTAATCTTCAACGATGATATCCCGACCGTAGATCAATCTTGGAGAACACTGCGCACCTTTAAGTTGATCGAATAGGTCATCGATTCGAGGTAGCGGGTACTTGTTCTTGATAGTTACTTCATTCGGCGATCGGTAGTCCACACACATTCTCATACTCCCATCCTTCTTTTGACGAAGAGTACGGGGCTCCCAGGAGAAGAGCTGGGGCGTACAAATCCCTTCTCTTGTAGTTCCCTTATCGCTTCTTGAGTTCCTCTAACTTGTTGGCCGGCATTCGATAAGGTCTCTTGGATATGGGGGCGTACCGGGCATTAGATCGATGATAAATTCTACGTCGCGATCCGGGGCATTCGGTAATTCCTCGGGAAACACATCCGGGTATTCTTGTACTACGGGCATTCCGCCTAAGGGTAGCATGGTGAACACTCCCGCAGCTTGCTCACATAGCTTTGGGTTCGATCCATAGTTATGCTCATCGGTGATCCCCATGGGGTGGATACCGTGACTTCCCTTCGACCGCAGTCTATAATTCCATTATTTTTGGTCAACCAATCCATTCCGAGTATGACATCTATGGTTTGGGGTGATAGCACCATAAGGTTTGAGAGAAACACCACGTCTCTAATCCGTATGGGCACATTAATGCAGGCATGGGGTACGGTTATGTCTCCCGGTGAGTGTACCAACATAGGCCTCTTAAGTGCTACTTGGTGTAGGTGGTGTTGTTTGCTTACTTGGGAAGATATGAATGAATGCGAGGCTCCGAATCGAATAAAACTTTAACTGGGGCGAGTTGATAGAGAACATACCCATCAATACGCTCTGGTCCTCCCGAGCTTCTTCCGCCCGCACATGATTCACCGACCACGTCGAAACCCGGTGGCGGCCTCGTTGGGTAGCGGGGTCTGAGCGGACCTCGTCCCGCCGCGGGGGGGGGTTCCTCGGACGGGCGTTGCATTGGCGCCGGTGCGCACGGGGCGTTGCGTGGTTTTGGGCAGCTATTGGAGTAGTGCCCGAATTCTCCGCAATTGAAACACTCACATTCCTTCTTCCGGAGCGGCTAGGGTTGGTGTGGGCGTACGAAATTGAGGTGTAGCTGACCTGTTGACATGGTCGGAAGCGGGAGAACGTCCGGTTGCCGGAACATTTGGCTTCCATCCGGACGGAGTGGCTCCCTTTGGGGCGTTGTGGCGTTCCCGAAATGGGCGAGCCATAGCGAGCCTCCTCTTGCGGTTATTGTCTACCACCTTTTGGTCATGCTCAAGTCGGATGACCTTGTTGATGAGGCTTTGGAACCGGTGTGATCTGCCCAATCATTGGTCCCCTCGGTTCGTCATTTAGTCCCTCAATGAATTTGTCTATCTTTTCTTCTTCGTCCGCGGTCACGGTGGCGTAACGGCAAGCTGGGTGAACTTGTTCGATATTCTTGTCGAGGTGTTCCCTTGACGCCTCTGGAACTCGTTTTCTTCATCCTCATCACTGCAGCTGGCACGAAATTCTCACGGAACGCAGCCGTGAATTCCTCCCATGTTGGTTCGTCGGCGTCTTCAGCTCGTGTCTCCTTGTAGGTGTCCCACCAGTCACTCGCGGGACCCTCCAGCTGGTTAGTAGCGAAGATAACTCTATCCGCTTCTCGGATTCTGACGAGGGTTAGCTTCTTCTCTATCACTCTTAGCCAATCTTCGGCATCCATAGGCTCTTCGGCCGTGGAAAAAGTGGGCGGCTTAGCTCTCATGAATTCCCCCAGACTCGATCCTCCTCGACCTCCTTGATTATTAGCAATCGCTTGGAGTAGCTGGGTCTGCATAGCCATGACCTCCGCCAGGGTGGAGGCGTTAGGTTCCGGCGGGTTTTCGTTGGTTGCTGCGGCTCTGCGACGATGTGCCATCTGAAGAAGGTAGATGAATTAAGAGATCGGACTAGTTTAGGTTATAGTTCCCAGGGGGATCTTTCTTCAAGTTCTTTTGAATGATCTTCAATCAACAGACAAGGTAAAATAATAATAAGCATACGAATTAAGACATCGCAAGGCGATGCTCAGGTTCATCATATTACATAAGGGGGTACACGGACTGTACACACACAGTCCTTCATGCCAGGATAGCAATAATAATTATATCGTCCACTACATCAACTAATTAAGGGGAAATAGGAAGTGCTGCCGAGCTGGGAAGGTCCTTCCCGCCTAGTCATCCAACCATCCGCAAGAGCCAGGCGCCGGAAGTGGGTGGTCTGCTGCTAAAGCAAACCGAAGTCCCCACGGCTCGGAGGTGGTGGCCTTGGAGTCACGCCGAATCTTCCGACTCGGTGGCCGCGTACTCTTGCGAGCGATCGGCGGGTGAGGGGGCTCCCGTGTGAGTCGCGACGAGGGGGAACTTCCTCCTCCATTGAGTCGGTGTCGCTAGACTCCCATTTGATCTCCATGGGCTCGCCTCGGACTCCGTATCGGTGTAGATCGGATGGGGTTACCCTCTCCCGATCCCGGCTCGGATGGTACGGTACGGAGCTCGGGGTGGGTCCCATGGATGTGGCAGCGGGGGTCTACCGTGTACGTGCGGCTCTGTGCTCAACATGAAAGCTTGCTCCATCATAGCTCGAAAAGTATCTAAGCTTGCTGGAGTCATAAGGTAATAGTGGTCGGGCACGGGGCGGAGGTGATGGTACGGCTCGGTGGGAAGTACTGCGGCGTAGACGGGACGAGTGCGCATGCTCCTCTAGCCGGTTGATCTGCTCGCTTACTCTTCCCGAGCGCTCTTCCAGCTCTACCGAGCTTCTCCACGGGCCATATAGCGGTCCGAGAGTTGCTCATACGGGCACCATTGGCTGCAGCTGAGTTCGGCATGCTTATCTCGGTCTCCACGGCCTTGGTGGCTGTGACCGATCATTGAGGCGTGACTGCGATCGTTGATCTCGAGCGGGGCCTCCTCGTAACGCGTCTCTCGTCTCCGCCCAACGCGATAGACGCGTGACCATCGGGTTGTAGCAGCGGGGGTAGCCTCCACGGTGCGACCGGGTTGCCCTCTTCGCGGTAAGAATGATGCACGAACTCTGTCATTGTGAGTTCGGCACGGTGTTCCGCATTAAGGCGAAGGAAGGCCTCGCGAGCCGCATCCCGAATAGCCGCTCGCTAGGTCCGGTGGTAGCGAGTGTGGAAGCGAAGATGTCTCGCTTCCCATGCGAGCTTCTATGGATACGGCCGCCTCCCAGCTGGATACACCTCGGAGCCATGTCTTTTGGTGTGATAAGTGGGTGGTTCCGGGTACCTCAAGCACCATAGTAGGGACTGAAGTTGTACCACGAACCCCTCGTCTCGCGGAACAGTGACTTCCCGGTTCCGTCGTGGTTTGACATCTCGCTTTTATAGGCAACTTGGGGTTAGCGGAGAGAGCTATCATAATCATTTGGTAAAAAGAAATACGATGTAGAAAAGATATATTTGCATTTTCGGAAATAATAGTTTAAAACTGATCCTACCGTAGGGATATTTCCCTTTAGCCATCTAGTTAGGGGTAGGGCGCCATTTGGTCTTAGCCTACGGTCGCATGGCTCGATACCAGCTCTGTAGACCCCGATTTTGAGGCGGGAATCTTTCGTGTTCATAGTACCATTTCCTGGATCAAGTAGTTGGTACCCACGAATACGATCTTGGATAATCAAGTGCGCATGCACGAATAGTCTTACAATACCATTATTACATTAATAAGCCCGAAGGCATTATTCATCCCACAGGACCTTATGGTCCGAATACAACATAAAAAGACGAGTTTAGATAAGGCGGCGAAAGAGGCGGCGGCTCGTCAATTGCCACGTGCAACGACCGAGCTAAGGTCTAATATGCGCCGTTAGTTCCTCGTCCTCCCGGTGATATGCGTATGGATCTTCGGCTCTTCAACTCCATCACGGAGGTTTGTGCGTATAGCAAGGGTGAGTACCAACCGTACTCGCAAGCCAACACGAAATGATGCATATGATAGGGTTATTCAAAGAACATGGCTAGGGTTATTTTTGCGTAAAGCCGGTTTTCACAATTCTTTTCACAAGCCTATCGTCTAGCCAAATCAAGTTTTAATTTCATAGTTCATTAACCCGGCGACGGTTCGTCTACCATCCATCGTGATTCCAAGGATGGCTTCCCACCTCCGGTTCGTCATGATTTTCCGGGAGTCCACCCCTTCTCGCATTCTCGAGAAGTTGATCCACCGAATAAAATCATCATGCAAACCCATCCCAGTATTTTTAAGTTCAAAGTCTAGCCAAGCGAAAGTCTTGTCACGATGCTCAATATCCGCGAGCACGGCTATTCGAATAGATTGATTCATTCACACTTGCAGTGGATGTACACTTTACCCGTACTCCGCGACAGCCCAACAAATGAGCCTACGCCTCAACACATGAGACGGTCACGGCAAAGCCTTTCGATAACCTCACTTTGGCGTCCGCTCCATGAACTTATGTCCTCATGCACTCTAGCCGTCCTTTTCTAGCGGTGAGAGGAGTTACGCGCACCCGGGGTAAGGGAAGACATTTCCAATCTTTAAGTTTAATTAACATTAGTTGAATCCCACCATTCATAACAAAGGCCGCAGCCTCATTCTCATCCCATAACCAACATCATAGAGAACCATCTATGCAATGATACTGCCTCCGCTCGGCTATCTAGTCGGCTAGGTCTATACCCATTCGAGAAGTACGGTTGTCGGCTCGTTTCCGGCTATCTCATGGCTCGGTCCTTAATTGACCAGGGTCGGCACTTGCCTTTTCCGGAATCCACCCAAATCATCCGCCGCCCAGTCTAAAACATTTGTATAGTACTTTCAATTTTCATCAAACTTAGTTCCTCATTCTCATGGCCATGTGGCGCTCATGTCTCCACATGCCGAATCTCAACTACCTTCCCTAAGGTAGTTGCCCAAGCACAAAGCTTTTTCATAAAGTCATGAGTATGCATAAATCTAAGTATAGCATGGCTAAGCGGTTTACCGAAGTTATTCTTCGGTTGTTTGTATCACATCGCGAGTTACAAGGAGCAATTCTAAAGGTAATCAACAGCAAGGAATGGCATAACAAGTATAGGTAACTCGTAAAGCATGCAGGTTTAAAGTTTAAAATAACATCATTTCGCAATTGGGATCGATATGTTCAAAGGGTGTGAAGACTTGCCTTGCTCGCACGCCGGTTGAGTGGGGTCTTCCGCGTAGTCGGTGTTCACTTCTTCGGACGCTATCCGTACGTGCGAAAAGAAGGGTTGAATCCAATTAAAATTCAACGGTATCAACGAAAAGAAAAAGATCTCAAAATGATCGCGGAAAGCGGATTCCAAACACAACCTCAAACTTCGGAAATTTTAATAGTTGAATCAACGAAATGGGGTTCGTTAAACCGAGCAAACCATCTCGTAATAAATATATATTTTGTACCTAAATTTGAAAATATCCTAGAATAATTAGTTTTCCAATTTCCATATCTCCAATAATTTATCTTTAATGTTGCAATTATATTTGTTAGGGGTTTTGAAATTCTAACGACCGAATAATGTCATTCATGCTTAACCAATATTTAAAAAAAGTCTCATGTGAACTTCGATAACAATTTAGAGGTCGGATAATATTTGAATTCATAAAAAGGAAAAATTTAATCTATAAATTATTTTCACAAAGTATTTCTTTTTGGAAGGAAAAAGAATATTATACTCATTCCTAGATAATAATATTTCAAAAACCTTATTATTTTTTTATCCAAAAATATTTCCAAAATAATTCTTTTACCTTTACCCTAATTCCTTTACTATTTTTCTTTTCCATTTTTATTTTTTTTCTTTCTCTTTCTTTTCTTTTTCCCTTTCTCTTCTTTCTTCCTCTGCTTCTTCCCTCCCTTTCCCTGCTCTGTTTTCCACCGGCGGCCGACGGTGAAGGAGGGGGTGCCGACGGCGAGGGAGGGCCGGAGCTAGGGAAAAGAGGGGCGCTACACCATCTTGGGACCACGAGGGCTCCATTTCTCTACTTGGCCGAGACCGGGAAGCGGCGGAAAGAGCTGGCGACGGCGAGGTGGTTCGGCGGCGGTGGCGCTCGTCGGCAGCAAAATCCGGCGAAGCTCGGCTAAAGTGAGGGGTCTACGAGCTTCGGTGAACCCTAGGGATGCTAAAGGTGAGGTTGGTTCGGCCGGAGAGGCACTGCGGCGGGGCGACGGCGAGGTGGTTCTGCGGCCGAGACAGGGGAATTCGAGGGGTTCGTCGCCGGCGATTTTCCGACGACCATTTGGCTCGGGAAGCTTAGGGGAATTAATACCTAGAGCACGGGGATGATAATGGTACCTTTAATTCGGGAAGAAATCGGCCGAGGGTGACGAATTTCGGAGTGTCGCACGGGCGGTCGAATTAGGGTTCTTCCGGCCGAGCTCCGATCTTTCCCAAAATTCGCGCAATGTAGTGGCTAATCTTTGGGGAAATTGGGGAAAAGCACGAGTGATCACGGGGAGTATTTTTGATGTTGGGGGCCGGTGCGGGAGGCTTCTTATAGGCGGTCGACGGCGAGGGCGACGCGACGGCAATGGCGCAGCGTCGGCGGCATGGCGCGGTCGCGGGGAGATCGTGCGCGACGTGCGGCAACGCAGCCGATGTGTGTGCGTACGGTGGGCGGCGGCGAGGACGGTGCGTGCGAACTGTACAGGCGCGGCGCTCACGCGGGCAGTACGGCGACGACATGGCGACGGCCTAGCGCGGCGTCAGCGGCGACTTCGGCGACCGCGGAGTGGCGCGACTGTACCGGCGGCAGCTGTGCGCGCAGGACGGTGTCGTCGGCGAGGGCACGCGTGCGCGGGCGTCCGGTACGGCGCGGCACGGCGCTCGGCGCGTGGCGCGCGAACGTGGCCGACGGTTTGGTCGAACACCGCCGAGCTAATGAACAAGTGCACCTTTGCTTTTTCCCGATTTTAAATTCCTATTTTCCATTTCCATTTCGTTTCACCCTAAAAATTCAAAATAAATTCTAATATTCCCAAAATAATTTTGAAATTATATTTTCAAACTTTTCCCCCACTTTTTATTTTTCAAAATATATTTTTCATATTTTTATTTCTTCTTTTAAAATCAATAAATTGGGGTCTTTGATTAATTTCTAAATTCATATTCCTTTTCAAAAATATTTTTATCATCCAAATCTAAATATTTATTATTTTTCTTCCACCGTTAGGGTTTAAACCAAAATATATTCTTTTCAAGAATCTTTTGTAAATCCACAAAATTATGTATTTACCCTTCTCCAAATATATATTTTGAATTATTACTCCCACCTAGGATATCAAAGCTTAGGGTTTTTATCCAACTTCACATCAAAGCAATTCAAAAAGAACTCTTATGCAACAGAGCTTGGCAAGTAAGAACGAAAAACACGATAAGAAGCAATTAATCCAAAAGGTTTTTGTGAGTTCCGATTTTCACGTTCCGAATTCTACTCCTTCGATTTTCAGGATGTTACACTGAACTAGGGGGCCGGGCGGCTCCCCGAAGCTCGGGGGGCCAAGGGCCTCCTCCGGGCTTGGGCGCTTCCTCGGCCGGCACCGTTCCGAGGTTTCCTGCCACGGGTGCTTCGGGGCGGGTCATCTTGGTGCCCGGGGCTACCGGGCCATCACCTCCCCCGGGGCCCTCAGGGCCACTCTGGGGGGAGGGGGCCTCGGGAGCCCCCGGACTAGGGGGCCGGACGGCTCCCTGAAGCTCGGGGGGCCAAGGGCCACCTCCGGGTTTGGGCGCTTCCTCGGCCAACTCCGTTCCGAGGTTTCCTGCCTCCAGGTTCGATGGGGTTGGGGGCAACTGAGAGTCTAGCTCATCGTCGCGCTCAACAACCAAAGCCGCACTAATCACTTGGGGGGTCGCCGCTAAATATAAAAGGAGGGGTTCTCCTTCCCGGGGGGCTACCAATACGGGCGGCGAGGAGAGGTAGCGGTTGAGCTCGCCCAAGGCTTTCTCCGCCTCGTCCGTCCAAGGGAAGGGGCTGGTTCGTTTTAACAACTTGAATAAAGGGAGCGCCCGCTCTCCTAACCTAGATATGAAACGACTCAGGGAAGCTACACAACCAGTGAGTCTTTGCACGTCCTTGAGTTTCCTAGGGGGGCGCATTTCCTCTATTGCTTTTATTTTAGCGATGTTGGCCTCAATGCCTCGGGCAGAGACCAAAAACCCTAACAATTTGCCTGCCGGCACCCTGAACACGCATTTCTCTGGGTTCAGCTTCATGTGGGAGGACCGGAGGTTATTAAATGTCTCGGCCAAGTCCGGGAGCAAGGTTCTTTGGTCCCGAGATTTGACTACGAGATCATCGACGTACGCCTCAACATACGCCCTATTTGGTCTTTCAACGTGATGCGGATACCATATTGAAAAGTGGACATGGCATTCTTCAGACCGAAGGGCATAGACATGTAGCAAAAGGTACCCACAGGGGTAATAAATGAAGTTTTCTCCTCATCCTCTACAGCCATGCGGAATTGATGATAACCAGAGTATGCATCTAGGAAGCATAAAGGTCGCACCCCGCAGTGGAGTCGACTATCTGGTCTATTCGAGGTAGAGGATAGGGGTCTTTGGGACATGCCTTATTGAGGTCGGTGTAGTCGATGCACATGCGCAGCTTGTGGTTGGCCTTTGGGACGACCACCGGGTTTGCCAACCACTCCGGATGTAGCACCTCCCGAATGAAGTCGGCCTCCTGGAGCCATGCCACCTCTTCGCAGATGAACACCTGCCGCTCCGGGGCCTGCCGCCTCACCTTTTGCCGGACTGGCCGTGCATCAGGCCGTACTGTGAGTCGATGCTCAATCACCTCCCTGGGGACACCGGGCATATCCGACGGCTTCCAAGCAAACACGTCGGCGTTCGCCCGCAGGAAAGAGACGAGCGTGTCTTCCTATTTGGGGTCCAAGTTGCCACCAATGTTGGCGGTCTTGGACGGGTCGTCACCCAACTGGATAGACTTAATTACCACCTCATCGGCAGAGGTGATGCATTGCTTTGAGGCCCGAGAACCCGAGGTCTCCCCTTGGGGGCCCTCGGGTTCGACGCGGTCGACCGCCGCGATGTCGTCCATGCGTTCTTCCACGCAGTCTAGCGTGGTTTTAATGTCGGCGTGGACGGTGATGGGGCCTCCGGGGCCCGGCATCTTAAGCTGGCGGTAGGAATAATGGGTAGCCGCCATGAACTTCACCAACGCCGGCCTCTCGAGCACGGCGTTGTAGGGCAGATTGAGGTCCGCCACATCGAAGTCGATCCGCTCGGAGCGGAAATTACCGGGGGCCCCAATAGTGACCGGCAGAGCGATCTGCCCAAGGGGCCACACCTTCCCGGGCGTCACCCCAATGATGGGGTAAGATGGCCCGAGCACCATTCCCGGGGCCTTGATTGCATCAAAGGCCTTCGGGAATAGTATATTGAGGGCCGCACCCCTGTAAATTAAGACTCGGGTGACCTTGACGTTGCAGATGGTGGGGGAGGTCACGAGGGCCAAGTGGCCGCTACGTGTGATGCTCCCCGGGTGGTCGGTTTGGTCAAAGGTGATGGGCACCTCTGCCCAGCGCGACCTTCAGGCCGCCTCGTGGGACGGCACAGCCGCGAGGAGTTCGCGCCTCATGGACTTGAGGCTCCGACGGGATATCTGGGCGCCTGCACCACCGTCGATGGTGGCGACGACGTGCTGGGGATCTTGGTAGCCCAGGTTGTCATCGTCGTCCCCGACGGGGGCCGCATCATTGGCCTCCTCTCGTCGGTTGTCCGAACGCTCCGCCGGGGCCTTGCCCTTGCGGTGGATTTCCTTCTCACTCTCCCTCCGCTCCTCCTCATACTTTTGCACCCGCTCGGCCAAATTCTTGACAGAACGGCATTCGGAGAGGTCGTGGTGGGAGGTTTGGTGCACCATGCACCATTTGTCCCCGACCCGGCCCTGGGGGCGAGGGTCCGGGGACCGCCTGCGGTTGCCCGCGGGTTTGCCCTTCTGCGAGGGCTTCTCCGCACCGTCGGTGGTGAGGACGTGACCCTCCTTGCCACTGCGCGATGGCTGCGCTTCCGCCGCCGCTCGCGTCGCTCTTCCCGGGACGCGGAGGGGGCAGCGCCGGTGGAGGCTGGGGCAGGATTCCTAGGATTCCAAACCCGAGCCTCCTCCTTGCGGGCCACCCGGTCAGCGAGCTCAAAGATCTCCGTGGTAGTCCGGGGGGCCTTGGACTCGATCTTCTCCAGCATAACGTCGTGGCATACGCCACTCCGGAAGGCGAAGATCACTGCATGGTCAGCGATGGAGGGTATGGTATTGCGTACCTGGCAAAAACGCTAGATGTATTTGCGCAGGGACTCATCCTCCCCTCGTCGGACCATGTGGAGGTCTGCCTCCACTCTCGTGCGTGGGTACGTGCCCTGGAAGTTGGAGGTGAATTGGCAGCACAGATCGTCCCAAGAAGTGACCGACTGGGCCGGCAGATTCATCAGCCAGGAGCGGGGCTGGCCCTTGAGCGCCATGGGAAAGAAGTTGGCCATGACATGCTCGTCACCTCCAGTAGCCTCGATGGCTGTGGTGTAGATCTGGAGGAACTCGGTAGGGTTCACCGAGCCGTCGTACTCCTCCGTAAGGGCCGGCCTAAACTTGTTAGGCCAGCGCATGTTACGGAGGTCGGTAACGAAGGCCTGGCAGCCGTTGCCGGCCGGAGGGGGCGACAATGGCTGTGGGGCTCCGTCGGGCATCGTGGAGCCTCCTGTTTGCAGCTGGGCCATCACGGCCGCTCGCCGTCTCCTAAGGGGCTCCACCTGCGGGAGTGCCGCTGCGGCCGCTCGACGAGTGGTTACGCCTCCCGACGAGGAGGCGCAGTCCTGCGCCCGCCCCATGCGGCGCTCGTCACAGCGCTGCTCGATGCGAAGGCGGGCGTCCCGTTCTGCATACAGCAGATCTCGGGGCGCTTCTGGTTGGGTTGCCGCCGAGAGGCCCTCTTCCGCCCTCGCGGCAGCCGCTGCCCTTCGTGCCCGTCACCGAGAGGACGAGCTCACCGCGGCATGTGAACCGCGCAGTTGGTGGCCGGAGGAAGCGAGGTCAGCGGCCAGCTGCCACTGGGCCGTGCCTACCAGCTTAGCCACGTCGTCGAAGCAACGCTTGGCGTTGGATCCCTCGCCCGGGGTGACCGGAGGGTGGCGCAAAAGAGCTTCCGCCACCTGGAAGGCACCCTCAGGCGTGCCAAACTCTAGGCGACGATGGACGTCTCCTCGGCGAGGTTCGCCGGTACACCCGCTAGGGCGTGGCCTGGATCCTACAGGGGCGTTGTCAGCCCTGCGAGATGCCTGGCCCCCTCCGCCCGCAGCCGCCGCTTCAGCGGGGGGCAGAGGAGATGGCACGGGCACGGCTGCCGCCATCGCCATGAGTGGCGGTGGGGGAGACGAAGATCTTTTCCCCTCGAGCGGAGGTGGCGAAAGTTGGGGCTGTGCTCGCCCGTGTCAACCTCCTCCGCCGCCCTGCTGGCCAGGTCGCGCTCGCGCGTAGCGAGCGAGCCTGACGCGGAGCGTGGGACGTGGCCGTGAACCATGGTGGAGACGGGGAGAGAGATTTTCCCGCCAGAAAATGGGAGGAATACGGGAGTTTAAATCAAAACGCAGTGCGCTCCCCCTACCTGGCGCACCAGCTGTCAATGTCGGAGATCGACACGCGGGAATCCGAGGGACCCCTTTTTTGGTTCGACACGGGGAGCGGTGAGTCCTGATCTAAACTCGCGATGAGGATAGGATGATGCAGATGAGGCGGGAGAAATCAAGACTGCGGAGGCGTGGGGGTTTATACAGGTTCGGGCCACCTGCGAGGTGTAATACCCTACTCCTGTTCTGTATGTAGTATGAGGGAAGAATTACAAGGAGCAATGAGAGTGTCCTTCTCTTTTCTGGAGTCAGAGATGGACGAGAGGTTGCTAAGAATTAGCTGTCGCTCGGGGTGCTGATCAACCGAGTCGAGGGAGGAAACCCACGAGAGAGTGAGCCGACCGTTTTTATGATGGACTTGGGTCTCCTTTTATAGTACAAGGGAACAGCACAGTAGTCCCGATTTTCTCTACTCCGCTCCACGTGAAGGAGCGGTTTTTGCCTCGTCTCGTCAGAGAGGCCACTCCATCTTTGCTCCTTCCTGTTTGTTGCGTCATGGGGGTAGGCGGAGAAAGGTGATCGCCCTGGTAGCCATGCTGCTGACACGGTGATGGCTTGCCTACCTACTCCAGTGGGACACACTGGTCAGCGGTCCATTCCGCGGGGAGGCACTGACACCGCGCCTCCTGCGCTCACACTCTCTCTCCCACACGGCCGCCCAATGCATTAAATGCGACTGGACAGGGCGTGAGAAAGGCGTGCGCGGAGTGGGTGCGCGGCCATACCGCGGTCTTAGTCAAAGACTTTAGGCCTCCTTTGCCTCGCGACAGGCAAAAAGGGATGATGACGAGATCCACTGACAGGCGCGCCTCACATCGCATTAAATGCGGCAGGGCAGGCGCTCAGCCTCCTTCTTTTGGGCATTAAATGAGTTGGTTGGCAGTTGGAGTCGCCCCTCTCTCAGAGGGGTGCGGGGTGAGGGATGGGGGTCCGGGTAACCCCGAACCCTACCGTCAGGGGGGTTCGGGTTATCCCGGACCCTGCCGTTTGGGAGTACGGTGGCCTCCGGGTAGCCTCCGAGCCAGCCCCTTCTGGGGGCGGCCACATGGCCGCCCATGGCCGGGACTCACTTAGGCCATTCAGGATACATCTTTAACGCGCCTTGATGGGCAAGGGCGTCTTCCCTTTCTCAGATGTCGTACCTCTGACATACCCCCGGGCCCATATCACCGACAACCGGTGTGCTATCAATGTCCTCCTCGTTTAGGTACTGGTTGTGATCCTCGTTCCCCTACTCATCCATCCAATATTGGCTGCTGCCCTCTGCAATCTTGTCCAAGAGGATCTGTTCGTCGGTGCGATCTGCCATTTGTTCGTAACATTAAATAGTACACATCAACTACGTGTATATTGTTATATATATTGACATTTTTTAGAACTACGATGATCTGGTAATTTCCACCTACCTAAGAACAAATATTCAACCAATGTGTTTATTGTTATAAATATATTTTATTGACATTGTCCATAACTACGAAGAACAACTAATTAAATTTCATCTAGCTAGTTAAGAAATATGAAACCTACATGTGCATTTTTAATTCAGGTAATTCATCTTACTTGCCTTGGTTTTGCTTGGAGGCCTTGGGACCACTTAAGCTTGAGCGACGACGGTGGTCAGCAGCTGGACCAAGTAATTCTGACAAGGAAAAAAATATTTAGTTAAAACATATACAGTGGTCCTATGTCTAAATTCCTCTTTGTAACGAGCGAACGAACGACCGAACAAATAACTCGTTCGGTCGTTCTATCATTCACGTTCGTTCGATCGTCAATGTTGCTTGATCGTGAAAGTCGTTCGGTCATGAAAGGTGTTCGGTCGTTCTATCATTCACGTTCGTTCGTTCGTGAAAGTCGTTCTATCCTTTGTTCATGTTTGTTCTATTGTTCATATTCGTTTGTTCACGTTCGTTCATGTTCTCGTTCGTTCGTTCTCATTCTATCGTTCTTGTTCTATCGTTCTTGTTCTATCGTTCTCGTTCTACCGTTCTATCATTCTATCGTTCACGTTGTATCATTCTCTTTCGTTCGTTCATGCTCTCGTTCATTCGTTCATGTTCGGCCATGGCGGGGGCATCGACAGTGGCGGCTTGCGGCGGCGTCGGTCATGAAGGAGGCGTCGGCAATGGCGGCTTGTGACGAAGGTGGCGGCGTGCAGTGGTGGTGAAGCGCGGCGGTGGCAGTGATGGTGACGCGTAGTGGAGGCGGCCGACGTAAGCCATGGTCGTGGCACGGCAGCGACGTCGGTGGTGGCGCCATGCAGGGGCAACAACGACGAGGACGATGACGATGACGACAACGAGATGACGTACATCGGTGGCGGAGAGATCAAATTAGTTGGATGGGGTCAGAACTTCAAGAATGCGGTGCGTGGCGAGGGCGGTGGCGATGACAGCGACAGTGGCAACAGCGAGACGATGGTGAGACAACGACAAGACGATGGTGGCGGTGGCGGTACATGCAAACCCTAGAATGATATGGCGCAAGAAGAAGAAGAGATGTGAAAAAGGGCTAAGTATTGGATCGATGAGAAGACGATGCATGCCAGGATTTATATATACTCTTGGATCCTAAGTCCCGGTTGTTGCCGCCAACCGGGACTAAAAATAGTTTCCCGCTATTTCCAATCCATCTTTAGTCCCAGTTTTTGCCACCAACCGAAACTAAAGATAATTTTCCACTATTTCTATTTTTTTTCCTGGCTAGGGTTAACAACCAGGACTAAAAATTGAATAATCCATTAAACCGGTTCAAATTAATTTCATTAAATATAGGTTTAGAACAATAACAAGTAATGCATGAAAATTTAATAAAAACAAAAAATTAATGATAAAATATTTAAAATTGTTTAAAATTGTTATTAAATTGTAATAATCATAAATAATTAACATATTTCCAATGGTGACACACGGGGACATATGCCCAATAGTTTAAATAGCAACGCTCAGAGGTTAAATTGCTCCTGTTTGTCCTCATCCCACAGAGGAACACCTTCTTTCTTCCACAGTAGTTTAAGATCCTCAACCAATGGTCTTAGGTACACATCAATGTCGTTACCAGGTTGTTTTGGGCCTTGAATAATAATTGGCATCATGATGTACTTCCGCTTCATGCATAGCCAAGGGGAAGGTTATAGATACACATCGTAACAGGCCAAGTACTATGGCCGTTGCTCACCTCTCCAAATGGATTCATGACATCCGTACTTAAACCGAACCTTATGTTTCGTGCATCCTCTCTAAAGTCTTTAATTGTCCTGTCAATGTTTCGCCAATGTGACCCATCGGCAAGGTGTCTCAGCATCCCATCTTGTTGACGTTCTTTTGCATGCCAGCACATCATTCTAGCATGCTCTTTGTACCTAAACAAACGCCTGACCCATGGTATTATAGGAAAAATACAACATCATCTTAGTAGGAACTCTCTTCTTCGAAGGTTGTCCGTCAACTTCACCTGGATCATCTCGTGTAATCTTGTATCGTAGTGCTTTACAAACCGTACATGCTTCTCGGTTCTCGTATGCCTCACCGTAATAGAGGATATAATTGTTCGGACATGCGTGTATCTTCTCTACTTCCAGTCTTAGAGGGCAAACTACCTTGTTAGCTTCGTGCGTTGTTTTGGGAAATTCGTTTCCCATCGAAAGAATGTTCTTTATGAGTTTTAATAGCTCACCAAATGCCTTATCACTCACACTATTTTTGGCCTTCAATTGCAAGAATTCCAACGTGGTACCCAACTTTTTGTACCCCTGTTCGCAACCTGGGTACAAGGACGTTTTGTGGTCCGCTAACATACGCTCTAATTTTTGGATCTCCTTTTCACCTTCGTATTCCTCCTTTACATCGCGCAACATCTGACCAACATCACCCAGACCGTCGTTATCTTCAACAGCCCTATCCGCCTCACCTATTGTATTTTATTCAAATCCACCATATTGACCCCAGTCCAGAATGTTGTCGTCTTCTTCTTCATCTTCTTTCGTTGCAACCTCAACCTCTCCATGCGATGTCCAACAATTATAGTTAGGCATGAATCCTGACTCAAACAAGTAAGCATGAATAGTTCTTGATGTACAATACTCCTTCTAGTTTTGCCCTTTTTGCATGGACATCATATAAAGCCCTTATACTTGTTAGCATTGGTCACACTCAAAAATAATGCATGCCTTGAATAAACTCTGACAGTCGGTCCGTGATGTACATCCGTTGTCGATCCATCTACATGAAATGCACAAAAATCATAAAAAAATCCACGAAAGTCAAACTAATTAAATAATAATACAATAATTTTATATAAATAATCATACAATAATTATATAGTAATCCCACATACTTAATGTATTGTGCTTAATAAAGTTTAGAATTATTTTTAAAAGTTTTTTAAAGTTTTCTAAACATATTTTTAATGTATTGTACTTATTTCTAACTATTTTAACGATTTTTAAATTACTTAGTTTGCTAATCTTGTATCTTAATTTTTTATATTTTTCCTTGTCATCTCTTTTATAATATTTTTATCCACAAGTTTCTAATTTAAAAAGTCACATAATTTTCCCTAAATAAATTTTCTCTCTCATTATGTTTCATAAACCATTTTAGAGATAAAAATGTATAGAAATATACCTATAAATATAATATGCTAAGTATACATCATTAGATGATGGAGTTGCTAGCATTTTAGATCTCCCCAATTTGTATATTATCACCAAAACAATTTTACAAAAAATTTTGGCAGCACATCCCTTTCTCCTCCAAACCTTTGTAGCAATGGCTTAAGCTGAAGGAAGAAGAACAAGTACAAAAAGGACCTTCACTTTAGTCCTGGATGATGTTACCAACCAGGACTAAAGATTATTTAGATCTTTAGTCTCGGTTAATATTATCAGCCGATAGTACAGTTAAGATCTTTAGTCCCAGTTGGTATATCAACCAGGATTAAAGATCTCCGGCGGCCTGACGGAGTCTGACGAGAAATAAACCAGGACTAAAAGTGATCTTATCCCGGATGGTAACACTAACCGGGACTAAAGACCATAAAGTCCCATTACACTTTTTAACCGGGACAAAATATTTTTTTAGTCTCGGTTTCTATTGAAACCGGGACTATTGTGAATTTTGACAAACTAAGCTAAGACCACTTCTCCAGTAGCTAGTCGATGATGACATTAAATATTGAATAACAGAATTGCTTAAACAAGAAGAGAACTACAAATTGAGGATTTAATGATCTAATTGCTGCAACAGGTTGAATAGATTTACTAATTGCCATTGTTAACCCATCTTACAAGTCAGCCTTGGTACAGACATCTGAAAGTGTAAAAGAAACATGCATGTAACTAAACGAAGTAGTTTCTACATAATATACACCAATACTCTAGCAATAAAATGCACTCATCCAATGGATAAATCATTGTCTTCCACTGATGGAAAGGGATCAGATGAGCTTTATACTACAACAGTATCATAGCGCAGAAAATTGCCCTGGTATTCCTTCAATATTAAGAAAAACAAATAGATATCAATCGATGTTGGCTGAAGATAGTAATTGGAAGATTGACAAAGACATGATAACTGCTCAATCCCATATGGAAGTATACTGCAGCAAAGCCACATTCATTCAAGACTGCACTACTTTTGGTCCTCTTGATGACAAAGGATTTTGCACTTGTTCAGGGAGTTTTGATACTTGTCGTCCATATCAAATACGGTGAAAGGGATCTATATTTTCATTGAAGTGCTGGGAATTTGTGACGCTATAATGAAATTTGGTTATAGGAATTCTAAAAATAGAAATGGCAGCACATGCGTAGCATTCAAGGGAAGAAAAATGGACGAACATATGATTAAATTGGAAATTTTAATCATTGACGCTGCATGTACAACAAAGCTAAATGAAAGCTAATTGGCATTCAGGATCAGCTGGCAATATGCTAAAGTGGGCGAGAGGATCAGATACATACAAACAACCGTTCCTGGATGCAAATAGGCACACTGACTTGAGAAAACTTTTTTCTTTCAGTTTGGCTGGATGCAATGCCACGCTTATCCTGTTGTGTTGTTACTTCTTGGTGGGTTGTACATGTCATCTCATCTCTATCTTCAACCAGAAATATTTTGCTACTGTGAGCTAACAGCTGGTAATTCAGGTTTATGGACACTCACGCTGTATAGAAATAAACATAACTATGGAAACCGTAGTAAAGTGATTCCATGAAAGTAAGTTTTGCAGAAGGTCTGGATGACTAAAAGAAATAAAAAGCAACACAAAACCATAGACAATGGTGATATGGAAAGGGACGAAAATAAATTATGCCGATAAATATAGAACGTACACCATATTAGCATATCGACCATAATTGAAGTAGTTCTCTCAATTGAAAATTCAAATTGTCCAAAGACTACACAAAGAACCAAGTGGGCTGTCGGAGAAGCACAAATAAAAAATAAAGTTTACCTTGATGTTGAATGAATATATAAGAGCTTGGGAATAAACATTGTCTAGATGCACCGCTCCAATGGTATCTATCCTGCAATTTGAAATGCCACTTTTTCAGTGATATGACAATATATGGAGAACAACAAGCATATTTATGTTACAGAAACATATTTTACCATCTGCATAATAAAAATATGGAAACAGAGGCATGCGTTTTTTTTTAGGAAAAAGCACATTGAACTTGAAAATAGAACATATCAGTGCCCCTAAAGAGATAAATTTGCATTCCTTTAGTGAACCTAAATGCATTAGTGGTCAGGAGGAGATAATGTACTATTTCGTAGTAAATCTCGAAGGTAAGCAGAGAAACTAAATTGGTGTATGTCGAATTGGTTCCATGGCGACGGTACTTGTCAATGATAAAAATTAGGCAAAGCATGTTACAATGGATATGCCTAAGAATGTTAGAATGAATAAATCATGTTAGATAAAAGTAATTGATTCATGTAAAGAGAGGCAAAATAAAACAACTTAGATAAGCATGTTCCTGTTGATAATACTGAAGGAAGCTTGCAGCTATGCTCACTATGGAGATTTGGCAGTGTACTCTGCAAGGTTGTAAGATAGATTAGTACCATTATACTTTGCTGTTAACATCTGATAAAATAGGTCGTTTTGTGGTCATATTAAAAAATCACCATTATACTTCTGTATAGGGCTGCAAAGGAAAAAAAGAAGTATGCTACTTGCTGCAAGATATGAAACACCAAAATAGTGGGAGTCACCGATAGTAAACATAATTCGGTAATAAAAACAATATGATGATGCCTATCACATACAAATGATGTGTTATTTTTGCTACTTGCTACTTGCTACTTGATGCTTTATTTTTGCTATGCAGTTCAGTAGCTCGATAAAACCGGTATACAGTACTCCAGAACACCTTTAAGGTGTCGGTTGCAAACCTGGCATATGTGCCGGTTTCGTAGTCGGCACCAATTGCTCGGGCACCAATGATGCTAGGTCATTGGTGCCGGTTATAGAACCGACACTTGTGTGCTCTTCTCGATTAAAAAAAATAGAAGCTGGCTTGATGAGCCGATGCTTTCGAGCGGCCCTCTTCAAGCCGCACGTAATCCCATCCATCATAGATCACAGATCAATAACAACAATCCCCATCCCATCCTTCACAGATCACAGATCAACAACAACAATTCTCATCTCCATCCATCACAAATCCCAGATCAACAACAACAATCCCCATCCCCATCCATTACAGATCAACTCCGATAAGATGAAGAACTACACAAGATCAAGAATCGCACAAGCAAGAAACTAATCTCTCCCTGGTCGTAGCGGAGTTGCTGGCATCGTTGGAGAAGCTGTGTGGAGGTCACCTCCAGGGGGTCCCTCTCCACGCCGAGGTTGCCGCCAGGGTCCCTCTACGTGCCAAGGTCGCCGTCGGGGTCCCTCTCCGTGCTAGGGTCGCCGCCGCCAGATCCAATGGCACGCGAGCTCCAAGCCACCGGATCTAGTGCTCCCAAGCTCTAGGCGATGGGGCAGAGGCACGGAGGGAGGAAAGGATGATGGGCGACGGCGTCCGATGCGCCAATGGGCGATGGTGATGGATGTGGCCGGCACGGGCGGCGATGGGGCAGTGGCATGGAGGGAGAGAGCAAGTGTGTGTGAGAGAGAGAGAGAGAGAGGATAAGGATGCACCAGATGGATAAGGATGTGCCGGATGGAGTGGACTTCGGGTGGACTTCGGATGGCCGGATGGATATTATAGGCTCAGCTCAATTCTTCTTATAGATGTTGGTTTTTTTAAAAAATCGACACCTATAATATATTGTAGGTGTCGGTTTCATAGAAAATCGGTACCAATAGTATAGGTGTCGGTTTTTTTGTTAGAACTGGCACCTATATTATTTTTTACCCCATGGGAGGTAGGAAAACGTCAATTGGTGTCGGTTTAATAGGTGTCGGTTTTGAATAAACGGCACCTATAAGCCGGTCCCTATAAGGGTTTTATAAGTAGTGATAGCTATATTAAACTAAATATTGTTATTTGCCTTTGCATCGAAACCATTGAAAATGAGATCAGTACACACACAACTAATTATTCAATCTAGTTTTTCTAACTTCCAAACTTCATCTTTCAATGCAGTTGGATAGTGCTACCTTTGCAACATACTATGAATTTTGAATTGATAGACATATCAAGAAGAATCGTATCATGGTAGAGATGGCCAAACGGGTCGCCCGGCATGGCCCGGCCCAGGCACGCCCGTGGCATGGCCCGCTAAGGCACGACCCGTTAGGCACGGCTCCTGTAGCGGGTCGTGTCGTGCCGTCCCACGTGCCGACCCACTGGCCCAAGCATGGCCCACGGGGTGGCCGTGTCGTGCCATGCCAACATGGGCCCATCAATGGCCCATGGGCCGGGGACAGCCCGTTCAGCCAAACCGGCAAACCCTAGCCTAGCCACACACAGCACACTCCGTCGCTCCGCCTCCCCACTCCACAGCCGCAGCCGACACCGCCATACCGCCGGGTCCGTCCTCCGCGTCGCCGCCGTGCCGCCGGGTCCATTGTCCGCGTCGTGTTGCCGGGTCCGCCCTCTGCGCCACGCCGCCGGGTCCGCCCTCCGCGCCACGCCGCTAGGTCCGTCCTCATCGCTGCAGACAATGCCAACGCCGAGCCACCTCCGTCCCCACGCCGTTGCAGCCGATGCCGACGTGGCAACGCTGAGCCCTCTGCGCAGGCGCGCACCCGTCCCTCCGTCCATGCTACCATCATCGCCGACCTCTCCTCTCTCCCCGTCGCCCCCCGCAGCCACCACCGCCGCCGTTGCCAAACCCTAACCCTGCGCCTGATAGCCCCTCCCCTCTCCGCCGTCCCGTGCCGGCCCATGGGCCATGCGGTGCCCGGGCCGACATGGTACAGGAACTGTGTCGTGCTGTGTCGGCCCACGGGCTCGGGCGGCGACCCAAGCATGGCACGCGCCACCGGGCCATGCCGGCACGGCCCTCCGCCTCCCGTGTCATGTCGGGCCAGGCTGATGAACTGTGTCGCCGTGCCCGGGCCGGCACGCCTCGGCCCGGCCCATCTAGCCACCACTATATCATGGTTGCTTGAGAGGACTTACATTCTCCTCTGTGGTCCCTAACCAGGCTTCAGCTCTTGCTTCACAGATACACTAAGACGCTCACAAAAATCCCAAGGCAATTTTCAAACCAAGTATAAATTCCCGACCACTTATCTAGCTTGAGTTATCTGTGAATGTAAGCTCCCTTGTTGCGACAACGCCTAGTGTTACCTGCATATATATATCGCCAATTACTAAAACCCATGGGGTTCTAGCCTAAAGGTAGAGATGTGCACAAAAAGTGGAGGGGGGATCTCGTGGTATAAGCACAATCATGATACCACAATCTCCTGATAATAAACGCAGAAATATGAGACAGAATCTAGAGATAAAGACCAAAACATACTAGGGAGGTATGGCAATCAAGGAACCAGTACTTTCTAGTCCTTATTCTTAAAAATGAGATATATTGTAGATGATCAACCTGGAAAATTAAATACCAATCAGTACATGAGGTCAAACGAAATGAATAAACAAGCAGCAATCATTGGAATAACTCGTTTTTCTGATATTTTTTCTGATATTGCCACGGTCTGATTTCTGAAATTTGTCCTATGTGAATCAAAAACGGCCATGCTCTAAATTGCGATGTTATGATGAGAAAATCGATCATAGTTCGCCCCTTATGCTGCTTCCTACAGGTCTCCTAGTTACTGCCTGTTGCTTCCATACATTACTCTATACACGGTTGCATGTACCCTAATGAACTTGTTTATCAACTGACAATATTATACATAAACAGAGATATCTATAATTCATATGTCATATGGTTGCCAGGTTGAATACCTATACCCGTTAAGCTTTAGTCGCCATCAGGAACTGCTATCTTTTTAGTTGAATAGCTTCATACTCCTTGACGTCTAACACTGCCAAAGCCTACAATGGAGTGTATATGTCATAGCTTGTCAAAAATCATAACTTCCCAGGCATATATGTTAAGCAAAAAATGTTGTCCAGCAAAAAATCACTATTGAAGAGATGATCTTTGGTCCACTTGCCAAAATCTATAATAGTCCCGGTTGCAATAAGAACCGAGACTATAAAATATTTTGTCCCGGTTAAAAAAGGCAACGGCTCTCTAGGATCTTTAGTTCTAGTTGGTAACACAAACCGGGACTAAAGATGAATCTTTAGTCCCGATTAAATTCCTGTCAGAGGCTGTCAAGGCGCCAGGGATCTTTGGTCCTGGTTGGTGTTACCAACCGGAACACCAACCGAGACTAAAAATCATATCTTTTGTCCCGGTTGGTGACACCAACCAAGACTAAAGATCCCAGCTGGTAACATCAATCAGGACTAAAGATGGAGTTACTTTTTATAATTCTTCTTCCTCCTTCAGCCCGAGCCGACTGCAGTGTCTTCAAACTTTTGCTCTAGCTAGAAGGGAGGTGTTGCCAAAAATTTTTGTGAATTTGTTTGTGATAATACACAAATATTTGCTATCTACAAGGTGAGCAACTTCATCCTCTCATGATCTATGCTTAGCATTTTGCTTTTTTGGTTGATTTCTATATATTTTTATCTCTAGATAGGTTATGGAAAAATGAAGAGTGAGAAAAATTTTTTGGGAAAATTATTTTACTAAGCACATTACATTTTGTTGAACAGATTTTTTGGGAAAATAAAAAGAGAGAAAAGTATGCTTAGCACATTGCATTTGTAGGTATATTTTACTTACAATTTTATCTCAAAAAATGTTTATGGAAAATAATGAGAGAGAAACTTTTGGAAAAATGTTATAAAATAGATGACAAAGAAAAATATAGAAAATTTGATAGTAGATTAGAAAATAAGGTAATTTAAAGATCGCTAAAATAGTTAGAAATATGTACACTCCGTATGTTGGATTATTATATAATTATTGTCTGATTATATATATTTAATTATTATATTATTATTTAAATAGTTTGACTTTCGTGGATTTTTTATGATTTTTGTGCATTTCATGTAGATGGATTGGCAATGGATATATACCGCGGACCGACGGTCGACAAAGTTTATTCAAGGCGTACATTATTTTTGAGTATGGCCGATGCCAACAAGCATAAGGGATTTATACGTTGTCCATGCAAAAAGTTCAAAAACGAGAAGGAGTATTCTACATCAAGAATTATTCATGCCCACTTGTTTCAGTCAGGATTCATGCCTCACTACAATTGCTAGACATCGCACGAAGAGGTGGGGGTTGCAATGGAAGAAGATGAAGAAGACGATGACAACATTATGGATTGTGGTCAATACGGTGGGTTTAAAGAGAATAGAGCAGGTGAGGCGGGAGGGGATGCTGAAGAAAACGACGGTGCCGATGACCTTGGTCAGATGTTGCGCGACGTACAGGAGGACTGCGAAGGTGAAAAGGAGGTGTAGAAATTGAAGCGTATGTTGGCGGACCACAAAACGTCTTTGTATTGAGGTTGTGAACAGGGGCATAAAAAGTTGGGTACCACGCTGGAAGTCTTGGAATGGAAGGCCAAAAATGGTGTCAATGACAAGGTATTTGGCGAGTTACTAAAACTCATGAAGAACATTCTTCCAGAGGAAAACGAATTGCCGGAATCAACATACGAGGCTAAGAAGTTAGTCTGCCCTCTAGGACTGGAGGTATAGAAGATACACGTATGTCCTAACGACTGTATCCTCTATCGCGGTGAGGAGTACGAGAACCTAGAAGCATGTTTGGTTTGTAAAGCACTTCGATACAAGATCAGACGAGATAATCTAGGTGAAGTTGACAGGCGGCCTTCAAAGAAAAGAGCTCTTGCTTGGTATTTTCCTATAATACCATGGCTGAAACGTCCGTTCAGGAACAAAGAGCATGCAAGGATGATGCGCTGGCGCACGGAAGAACGCCAACAAGACGGCATGTTGAGACATCCCGCCGATGGATCACAGTGGTGAAACATCGATAGAACATTTAAAGACTTCGGTGAGGATGCAAGAAACATAAGGTTCGGCTTAAGTACGGACGGCATGAATCCTTTTGGAGAGATGAGCAGCGGGCACAACACTTGAAAACGATGTGTATGTACAACCTCCCGCCTTGGCTATGCATGAAGCGAAAGTACATTCAGATGTCAGTTATTCGGCCCAAAGCAACCTAGTAACGACATCGATGTGTACCTAAGACCGCTGATCAAAGATCTAAAACTGATGTGGAAGAAAAAAAGGTATCCCCATGTGGGACAAGGATAAACAGGAGCAGTTTAACCTACGAGCGTTGTTGTTCATTACCATCAACGATTGGCCTGCACTAGGCAACCTATCTGAACAGTCAAACAAGGGGTACAATGTTTGCACCCACTGTATGGATGAGACCGAATGTACGTACCTGAAACACTGTAAGAAGGTTGTGTACATGGGCCATCGTCGCTTTCTTGTTGCAAGCCACCCTGTCCGGAGAAGAGACAAACATTTTGATCAAAAGGCAGACCATCATGCTAAGCCAAAGCATCGCAACGAAAAGGTCGTGTTTGCCATGGTGAAAGACCTTAAAGTAGTATTTGGAAAGGGACCTGGCAGCCAATCTATAGCAAGTGAAGGTGGTCACGCGGCGATGTGGAAGAAGAAGTCCATTTTTTGGGAGTTACCCTATTGGGAAGTCTTGCAGGTTCGCCATGCAATCGACGTGATGCACCTCGCTAAGAACCTTTGCATAAACTTGCTGGGCTTTCTAGGTGTATATGGAAAATCAAAAGATACACTTGAGGCACGTAATGATCTGAAGCATATGGCACAACGCGACGACCTTCACCCGCAACCAAAGGAGAAAGGAGCCACTACTTAAGTCCAGCCAGCTACACTCTGAGCAAGGCAGAGAATGAAATCATGTTTGAATGCCTAGAGACCATCAAGGTACCATCTGGATACTCCTCAAATATAAAGGGAATAATAGGCACAAAGGATAAGAAGTTCACAAACCTAAAGTCCCATGACTGCCATGTGCTAATGACACAGCTGCTTCCCGTTATAATTCTGGGTATCCTTCCCGATAATGTCTAGGCAACAATAATAAAGCTATGTGCTTTCCTAAATGCAATTTCACAAAAGATCATCGATCCAGATAGACTAGAAAACTTTCAAATTGATGTAGTCCTATGTCTTGTCAGCTTTGAGATGATCTTTTTGCCTTCCTTCTTTAATATCATGACGCATCTCCTATGCCACCTTGTCAGAGAGATCCGTATCATTGGTCTGATATTCCTACACAACATGTTCCCTTTCAAGAGGTATATGAGCGTTCTAAAGAAGTGCGTCCATAATCATTCTCGTCCGGAGGCCAACATCGCCAAGGGATATAAAACATAGGAGGTCATTGAGTTATGTGTCAACTTAATTGAAGACCTTCGTCCCATCAGGGTGCCCGAATCAAGCCATGAAGGGAGAGTACGGGGGAAGGGGACTCTTGGAAGGAAGGCAATAATGACCGTAGATAATGAATTGTTCAGGAAAGCACATTGGACTGTTTTGCAACAATCTTCCTTTGTGTCTCCTTACATCGAGGAGCACATGGCGATTGTTCGCTCGGAAAACATCGGTAAGATGGATGTCTGGATTACACGCCATCACATTGATGCTTTCCCTGCTTAGTTGTGACGACATCTCATGGGCAACGGGAACATTGATCAACAATTAGCCTTCTTGGCGAGGGGACCATCTTGCTCAATCACCACATTCCAGGCATATGAAATCAATGGATACACATTTTACACATGTGCCCAGGACTTAAAGATCACAAATCAGAACATCATTATCCGCATCGATGCCATGGGATACGATGATACGACTAGCACATATTACGAAAGCATCGAGGACATATGGGAACTTGACTATGGACCTCTGAAGGTCCCTCTGTTTCGGTGCCAGTGGGTTAGGTTGTGTGGTGGAGGCGTACCATTGATGCAAGTGGGATGACAACGATCGACCTTAGTAAGGTTGGATACTCAGACAAACCCTTCGTCCTTGCCAATGATGTACGGCAAGTTTTATATGTGAAGGACATAGCTAGCAAAACAAAGAAGGGGAAAGAGACCGACGAGCCAAGGCGCCACATGGTTCTCCCAGGCAAAAGGAAAATCGTGGAGTCGAGGATAGGACTGACGAAGATTACAATTAGTTTGATGGGCAACCTCTGTTCGCAGTGGCGGTTGACCCGAGCATCCTCCTATCAAATGAGGACACCCCTTATTCACGCAACGATCATACTGAAGGAACAATAGTCCGGAGAAAGTACATGAGGACAAGCATCACTTAGCTAAATTTTTGTATGGACGATGTAAATTAGATTGAATTTATTGTATTTATTGTAAATTATTGAATTTGTTGAATTTATTGTAATTTAAACGCGGGTCTCATACGTGCTTCAGCCGATCGAGGCGCCCGTCCCTGTGAAAACGAGTCTCGTACGTGTTTCGGCCGACTGACCGCCCGTCCCGTGAAAACGTGTGTCTCGTACATGTTTCGGCTGACCGACCACCCGTCCCGTGAAAACGTGGGCTTGCAACTATTGGAGGATTATATATTATTATTAGAATTTAAAATAATTTTCAAATAAGCCATATGTTAATTATATATTATTGTTAAAATTTAAATACTTTTCAATAGGGCATATGTTAATTCTATATGATTATTAGAATTTCAAATACTTATGAATAGGGTAAATGGTAATTATATATGATTATTGGAATTTAAAATACTTTTTAATAGGGCATGTGTTAATTATAGATGAATTTAAAATACTTTTCAATAGGGCATATGTTAAATCTATATGATTATTAGAATTTAAAATACTTTTCAATAGGGCATATGTTAATTCTATATGACTATTATAATTCAAAAATACTTTGCAATATAGCCTTGTTTAAATATTTAAACTCGGTTTTTAATACCAACCGGGACAAAAAAATTTGGAAATAGCAGGAAAACATCTTTAGTCCCGGTTGGTGGCTCCAACCGGGACTAAAGATTCTCACCTACCAGGAGTACAAGCAACTTTAGTCCCAGTTAAAGCCACCAACCGAGACTAAAGATAGGATCTTTAGTTCCGATTGGTGGCTTCAACCGGACTAAAGATATCTTTAGTCCTGGTTGCTGGCTTAAACCAGGACCAAAGATCCCGATATCTATATATAGTAGAGCGCGCGGTGGATCCAAACACTTAGCTGTTTTTCCATTGTCTCTTCGTCTTCGTCGCCGAGAACCCTAAACGCCGCCGTCGATGTCTTCCCGCACCACTGCCATCGTCTCGTGCCACTGCCGTCGAGCCGCCATCATCACCTGTCGTCGTTGCTGCATTCCAAGGTTAGCTCGCCGACGATGATTCTTTTTCTCTGTGATGCTATCGCGAAACCCTAACCCCCGCGCGCCATCGCCATCGCCATCGTCGCCACCGTTGCCGCCCTCTTGCCACTGCACGCCCTCTTGCCGTCGCACGTCCTCTAGCCATCGCCACCTCTTGCCGCCGCACGCCCTCTTGCTGTCGCCGCCCGCCGCCGCCGCCACCACCGGTTAATTTAATTAGGGTTTATATATGTGAATGGATTTTGAATGGAATGAATGGATTTTGAATTAATGCGATGAATAGATTTTGTATGCGATTTTGAATGTGTACGGAATCATTGTATATGGAATTTATATTTTGATTGTGATGGACTATATCTTTAATTTTGAATGTGATGAATGGACTTTACATTTAATTTGAATGTTAATGGAGATAATTTTGAATTATGTATATGGACTTTATATTTTGAAATGTGAATGCACTTTAGATTTAATTATCATCTCGTGAATACGTGGGTCTCGTGCGTGTTTTGGCCGACCAACTGCCCGTCTCGTGAAAACGAGACCCTCATGCATGTTTCGCCCGACCGATCGCCCGTCCCGTGAAAACGAGACCCTCGTGCGTGTTTTGGCCGACCGACCGCCCGTCCCGTGAAAACGAGACCCTCGTGCGTGCGGTCGACCGACCGCCCGTCCATGAAAACATGGGTCTCGTGCGTGTTTTGGCCGACCGATCGCCCCTCCCGTGAAAATGTTATAGTTTATAGTTTGTACGGAAAAAAAGAAAATCAACCTCGCCATCCTCCTCTCTTTCTCTCATCTCCCTTCCACTTCCTCTCCTCTCGACCTTATCTCCCTCACGTCATCCTCGTCTCTTTCTCTTCTCTCCTCTCCACTTCCTCTCCTCTCCACCTTATCTTCCTCACGTACGTCATCCTCTCCTCTCCACCTTATCTTCCTCATGTCATCACCGTAACATAGAGTACTATTTTCAAGTGCATTCTGCCGTGGTCGGAAATAGACGAGGGATTTACGTCAAGTCAACAAGAACTGTCCCAATGGAATTGTTAGAATGATTCGACAAAGAAAAATATGTCGTCGAAACTAGTTCTTTTTCTCATAAATACAAGTGACAGTTAAAAACAGAATGCAATACACATCTATAATTTGATTATATATATATATATATATCAATATATAGTACGATGACATTAAACTGATTTAATGATTAGCTCGACAATATTTCATCTGTAGGGTTACACGGAAGCTACGATAGCTAATAACAAAAAAAATCTACCGCGCAAACCAGGAACCTTGCAAGTAAGGGACGATAGATCGTTACCGATTGGAGTGGAGTGCAGCGGATATAGCTAATTAGGAGCTATCCGATCCGAAACAATACTAGCTGATCACAGTCGATTCCTGAGTACAGCCGATTCGCTGACTCAACAGCCGATTCACTGCAGCCAATGCGCTGATTCCACAGCCGATCCGCCGCAGCCGATTTGCCAATTTGTCGAACCATGCTCGTGCTGCCGATCCACCACAGCCGCCTCGCTCCGATACATCGCAGCCGATTCGCAGCCACCGAACAGCACCGCAATGTAGCAGTGCCTCTACTGGTATCCACACGTCCAAGGACAGAACACCTAACACCCGTGTGCTAGCACAAGATGCAAGGCTAGGGTTTGGCTCGGAGTGGGGAGGGTTTCCGTGTACAAAAATCGGCTCTGAACCTGTAATGTGTACAAAAATACCTTTGCCTTACGATACCAATTAAGCTATAGGAAAGATGTGTGCCATCCTTTTAATAGCTTAATCATTCACTCGAACTGTATTGGATTATCTGTCTGTTGATTTACTCCTCAATCAACTCGGCATGGCCATGCACTTCCATAATCCATTGCCTCGAGGGCCCCAGAGATATCTCTCCAAAGGAGGGGCAAACTCCATCTTGATCACTCACATCCCACTCCATGTTTCATAGCAAACCTGAACACTACTTTTATAACTACCCAGTTACGGAATAGCGTTTGGTAGTCCCAAAGTAGGCTACTACACATGTTGGAATCCATGATGATCTCAGGTCTAAGGACTTTGCACCAACACTACTCGAGACCAACTAATGGCACATTAATTCCTGTAGTGTCTCATGGTGGGTCTATCCAACAATGTGTTCTCTAACACATGTCCACGTATATTGATTTGGTATCTCCATACCCATGATCTATGAGACATGATCATCAATCAATAAACATGCCGATCCTAGAATCATATTTGTTCCAACAATATGACATGTGATCAGGGATCGTTTAGAAATAGATTCATACATAAATAAGTCACGTACTTATTGATCAATACAAGTTGTCTATTTTATGGAACTGAATAACACTTTATTCATTTATACATAAACATTGACCATGATATCCAACATCTTCATGTTGCCTCTAGGGTATATCACTAACATCATCTATATTTTCCTCAGTTATATATTTAGTGTTAACTCGATCTACATCTATGCATTGAGAATCATACAAGTATTAACTGAATAATTTTTTCCTTGTCAGAATTCCTTGATCAAGTCCTCCAACTCACAACAATCAAATGGCTGATCGTGAGGACGAATAGTTTCTCCTTGACGAGATCGCACAGGGTAGCACCCAATATTTCATTGAGGAGGGGAACGAGTATCCTAATCAATACCTCAACGAGGAGGATAATGAAGCCACTCTAGCCGTTGGAGAGAAGAGGGCACGTGGGCAACACGGTGTCAATAAGCGAATTGAGGGTCGTTATGTCATAACTAAAGTGGCACTGGACGGTCGGCCAACTGCCCCAGCCGACGCCGCAAGGAAGTTTGTGGAACACGTGCCCATCAGCGTTGTGAACTGGAGGCGATCAAGGACAGGAGGAGATAAGCAGAGCTATCTCCCGGACACAGAGAAAGAGATGCTGTGGATGACAATGCTGCAGACGTTCACCATCCCAGAGTCAGAACAGGCAAGGGTCAAGGATTGGACGTTAAAGAAGATGTCTGAGCTCTTCAGGAACTATAAGAAGGAGTTACACAAGAAATACATCCTGAAGGGCCAGAACCAAGACTTTGACAAGTTCCCAAAGCTTAGAGATCACTGGGAGGCCTTTGTGCAATACAAGACAAGGGAGCAAGTGCAAGCCCTCATTGAGAAGAACAAGGCCAACGTAGCCAAGAAGCAAAACCATCACAAGCTAGAGTTGGGCGGCTACCAAAAGGCAGTGAAGAAATGGGAGCAGATGGAAGCCGACCTGGAATCACGAGATATCGTTCCGGGCACAGCCAACTGGCCGGAATGATCAAAACACTGGTTCTATGTGCACAGTGGATAGCTAAATCCTGCTGATGGATCAGTGATATTCCGCGCTGAAATCCAAGAAGTGGCCAGGAGATTGGAAGACGCACTGGAGGCCTCAGCCTCGGGCTCGTTCAAGCCCGACAGAGAGAAGGACAAGCTAACGCTCGCACTTTAAAACCTCGAGCAGCTGGGACGAACGCGAGGAAAAGGCATCGTTCCATGGAAATACGGGTTTCAAGAGGATGTGAACACCTACAGGAGTCGCATGAGAAAGAAGCGAGACACAGATGCAAAGCTCGCAGACATGGAGATCCGTCTCTCGCAGATCGATCAGATAGTGGAGCAAAAGGTGGCCGAAAAGTTGGCTGAGGAGAGGAGCCACTTTGTTAGCCAACAACCAGATCCAACAATAGCAGCACAACTACAGCAGTAGCGTAGCGCGTGTGCTTCAACAGAAATGAAGCCGAACGGCCCCACAAGCTCAGGCATCGTCCGCCATGCCCCGTTGACGAGATCACGCAGCGGACACCGTGCGAGCTGCATATTTCACTTAAGAACCTGTCAATCAAGGTATGCTCGTAGTTTTATGTTATATATTCCCTTTAAGAACTTGACAATCAAGTTGATTACAAATTAATAAGTTTTCTTCTCGAACAGGTGGCGTCGGGCATGGCGATACCAGTAGATCGATTCGGAACCTACCACTGGAGGCCCGTTCCACCTGGGTACTCGAAATTCAAACTTGAACTGGTGGAACGCAGCTATGAAGATCTTGAGCTGGATATCCCTAGAGGAGACAGGGAGACGACGCTAGGAGAAACAGCCCATGGGATAATTCTATGGAGCAAGCCCTTCATCGTATTTCCGCTGTGAGAAGCAGCGCCTTTCGTTCCTCCACCGTCGCCACATGAACCGTCTCCTCTGCCTCCTCCGCCTCTAGCGTCGCCTCCACAAGCACCGACTCCTAAACGGCCGTCTCCCACTCCTCAGCCTTCTCCGCCTCCTCCGTCGCCACAACGAGCACCGACTCCTAAACGGACTACCTCTCAGCCTCCTCCGCCTCCTCTGTCACCTCCTAAGCGTAGAGCTCGAGCCACGCGGTCAATGTCAACTAGTGGACCAAGAAGAAAGATGCCTAAACTTGACCCGCTCCCGCCAGCCCCAAAGAAAACGTCCTACGACAAGACTCCCGAGGAGTTGCACGAGGCTGTCCAAGCTGAGGTGAGGGCACATTTCAAGAAGAAGTCTCCTGAGAAGCCTCCTGAAATCACCCCGGAGACCAATTCGTTCTTTAAGAAGACGTACTGTACGCCACATCCTAAACCGCAACCACAACCGCAGTACGACTATGACAGGACGATCAGGAAGGCTGCTAGGAAGGCGCCAGCAAAGGGCAAAGATGTACGGCAGCTCGGGATGCAGCCTTAGAAACCCCTTGAGTTCAGCACAGCACCAAATGTTTGAGCCGACTTAAGAAAATTTATGGAATCTATGGGAATATCGATGGGCCAAGTATCCGGATGCGCACCTATCGCGAAGGCTGAGCTGAAGTACAATTTCAAAATCGGGAAACCTCTTGTAAAGCCCGATCAGGTTAAAACTTTACCTACACAGATGTACCACTTCCATAAGTGGTACATGCAAGAATCAAGCAAAGGTACAGAGATGGTCGTGGGAAGATACCCATTGGACTATTTCTTTGATGGAGGTGATCATTTCTTTATCCTCTTCGAGGACATATTCAACCTATACCAGCTGGATGTCCTCGATGTCTCTCTTATATCCACACGGGTTTTGTAAGTATCGTTCAGTTATATTTATTTCGTTCCATAGCTCCTTGTGTTTTGCTAACTAAAATTCTTTTAACCATTGTAGAATGGCTATCCAATATTGCAACAAGTAAGAATGTAACAAATATGGATTCATGGACCCCTGGAAAATTAACACCGCGATGGTAGACCAATATCCGGCGCAAACAGAGGAGAACATCTATAATATGCTGGTGCAGCAGCATTACAAGACATTTATACTTCTGCCATACAACACAGCGTGAGTTTGTACTACCTTCCTGTTGATGAGAACATTTCCCATGCACTGGCCTGAGAGATTTGCTTTACTGTAGTGTAGATTCAAAGTATCGATTCGAGGTTCGTAGGCGTGCCAGTTAGTTTGTTCCTGCAACCAACAAGAAACTCTCGTCGGAGACCGGAACCCAACGCAGCCCCACTCAAAGCAAGAACTTGTCAAGATTAAACTAAAAGCAAAAAAGGAGGCGATGCGCCAAAATTATTGATCGTGTGTTGATTGATCCATATTACATGGTCTCGGGTCATATTTATACCCAGATACATGACGAGTTCGTGACAGACATGACTCCTATCTCTATTACAAATTGAATTATAGATATGTCTAAAACAAACTGATATTATCTATAAGAAAACTATACAGAATATCCTAACTTAAAGATACAACTGCCTTTTCAGGACTTTATCCGTAGATGGCAACATCTCCGAAGCACTGGAAACCGAATCCAATAATGATCTCTATGTTTTCCCACCAGGATCTGTCACACTTAGTTACCCCAATCGGAATTGGCTACATCAGATATCCCTGTTTGACCCGGTGTTAGCCGACTGACTCCTAGCCGATTCGAACTTAGCCGATATGCGCTCTTTCTCTGAGAATCGTGCGCTCCTTCAATTCCGCTTCAATTGTAGTTTCAAACCTAGCGATTAGCTTGCCAAATTTGGTCGTCAACACATGCCCCCCAAGTCTGCGATATTGTTAATGTTGCGGATTTTGTGTGATCCTATCCTCCGAGAAAACCTAGAGCATTTCCGTTTCGGCCGTTACTGCGCGTCTTTAAATAACGCCCAAGCGCATCGAGAAAAACTCACGCCGTCAATTGGCACTCAAAACCTTCAGCCAGAAAACTTGCCAGATTTCTCCAGCGATCTCTTCGAAACTCCCAGCAAACTGTGGCGGCCTCCCCTTCTGATGACGATCTCATCTACGCCAATGGCAACTTCATCTGCTCCTTCCGACGCCCCATCGGCCGAGTTCGTCGAGGTGAGTTCTATCGGCTGAATCTCCTTTTTCTTCCTATTTGCAACCGTAGATCTATGTTTTTACTCTTTATAATTCACTTTTTCTATTCATTGTAGCACCTTGCCCATCAAATTGTTATTCCTAGTCTCCTTCATGATGAGCGGTACTTCTTAGGCCCAATCGGCAACACAGATCCTTCTGAAATTATCAATGTCGAAACCAATAGGATGCCTTATAGGATCTCAAACCCTGGTTTGGCACCTTGGGATGGAACTTTTAAATCCTGGTCTTCAACTGACAAATCTTGGCCGTCTTGGTACCAAAGGATGGTTGCCAGCAAGCAAACCTATTGGGAGGAAATAGGCATAGCTCAATGCTTAGCTCTCACCATAGCTTATCAGCCCAAGGATGAACTCCTCATGTCGGCTGCAACCTATTTTTGGAACAATACCTTCAATGCCTTCTTCTTTCAGCAAGGACTCATCACCCCCACCTTGATCGATGTGTTCATGATAACTGGCTTAGACATAATGTCATCGGCTAATCCTAACCGATTCGACGCCAAGTGCCAATACTCCTTTAAGACAAGGGCCATTGGGAGTTGGAACAGCTACATCACTCAAAACATGGGTACTGGATCTGTCAGCCCTCGAGAACATACTGTATTCTTGATGATGTGGCTGGAAAAGTATGTCTTCTATGGATCTAGTTGTGGCCCCACAGCCAACTGGCAGCTCATAGCCGAAGCCCTAGTGTCAAATGAGAAAATTCCCTTAGCGAAATTTCTATTGGGCTATCTGTACCAAACCCTCAACCAAGCATCGGCTAAAATCACAGCTCATTTGGGAACTGGAGGTCCTTGGTGGTTCTTGCAGCTGTGGCTAGTCCTCCTAACTCAGAATATTACCGACAGACCCAATCTGGCCGACGCTGAATTCCCACAAGTAGAGCCAATTGTGGACGATGACGGTGAAGAAGTGACGACATATAATAGTCTCAAAATTGTACCTTTAAAGATAAATAAAAAGGTGAAGAAAATTTTTACGAACTAATCTTGTACTATATTCAGTATAAAGTATTTAAAATTCCCCACATATTTATAAAATTTTCTTTAAACCCAAGTTAGAAAATCAAATAATATTAGTGATTGATTGTTATTTTTGAAAAATCTTAATTTAGTTTTTAATTTAAGAAAATCATAAAAGTTAAAATTTAAAATTAACTTTAAAGTCTAAATAGAATTTTATCAAATCTTTTCCTAAAATTTTCCCTTTTTCTTTTAATTTTCCTTTTCCTTTTTCTTTTCTCTCTCTTTTCTTTTTCTTTCCTTCTTCTCCTTTCTAGGCTTCCTTCTTCCTCCCGGGTTTAAAACCCCATGGCTGCCCCCGAGGGAGAAGCCCTTACAGTGTGGGCTGATCCCTGCCCACCGAAGCGACCCAACCGACCTAGTAACCGCCTATCCACATGGTCATCGCCATCCTAGATCAACCCAAGGAGTCATCGCCTCGATCTCCGGCAAACCGACATGGCGCAAACCGTTAAAGCCACCGGAATTTCGCTGCCACACTACAAAGTTTTAGCCAAGCCCATTGAAGCAAGGAACAAACTCTAGAGCATCCCTATCACATTGCGCAAATGGCTGAACGTGATTGGACCAAACACCTCACTGTAAACATCCAATTTGAACCGACATCGACGAACCGCCATGGCCACCGGCCTTATCTTGTGCAAGAACCGACCTAGAAAGGCTATAAATAGCCCATGAGAGTCCAAACCGTATATACAAAGTTCGATCTCCATCTCATCTTTTTTAATTCCCCTCAAACACCCCTAGTTATTATAGCCAATACACTGTCAATTTCATCAAAAATCAGAGCCTAGCTCGGAGGAACCCTAATCCGGCCGCAAGAGGGAAACCTCAAAATTGAGCATTTTCGGCCAAGAAATCTCCAAATTGCAGGTATCCTTACGCTTTACACACTTTAATGCAACTTTTCCCTAACTTAATCGAAGTTATAGATCACCGGAGAACCCCGACGACGCGAGCCACCGGAGTTCCCCTGCTTTCCGGCCGGAGCTTGCACGGTGCCAAGCTAATTCAAAGCATCTCCGACCAAGTTGAGACCATAGTTAGTTTCACCTTGATTCATAGGTGTTCACACACCCTTTAATTCGACCGCATCACCCATGAAAAGTTCCAACAACGGACCTCACCACCACCGGAACCACTGCGCCGTCGCCGGCCTGTTTCCGAGCTTCGCCGGCCCGTCCAAGCCCAAAAATAGAACCGTAGCAGATCCTAGATGAAGAAAAACCCTCTGAACCCTAGACTTTACCCCCCCCCCCTAAGCCGTGCGCAACATCCCCTCAAAGTGTCGGCTTCAGAAAGGAGAGAGAGAGAGAGTAAAGGAGGATGATGATGAACAGTAGACAGAGGGAAGAAGGGAGAAAACAATAGAAGAGGGAGAGAAAGTAAGAAATGCCTGTATAGACTGGTGGAAAGAGTGAGAGGTGAGAAGGGGGAGGTCCTGGTTTTGACCGAGCCAACACCCCCTTTTTTATTTTATTTTATTTCTTTTCTTTTTATGTTTTTATTTTTTTAGAGATAGTGGAAAGAAAGGGAAAAATAGAAAACCCTAGAAAAAGTCCCTAGAAAATAGTTTGACCTTTTTAAACCCTATTTTTAAATCTTTATATCCTTTCAAACCTATTTCATTGCTTTTTAAAACCCTATTTAAAATCCTTATTTCAAAACCTCTTTATATTGTTGTAAAATCTAAAATCTTTAAATCAAAAGAATAATATTTTCCAAATCTTAAAAATTTATCTATTCCAAAATATTCTTACTTTCATAGTATTTTTAATTATCATTTGGATTTATTTGTTAATTTCTTTTATTTTTAATTTCTTGATAGATCGCAACGTTGTATCCTCACAAGAGTTACAACTCAACCCAAAGATCGATATAAACGCCCTTATTGCCCTCCAACCAACTACAAGTTTTGAGACCGCTCACACTCAAGACAAGTCAAACTATTTTTAAATATTTAATTTAAAAATAATAAATTATCTTGTTTTAATATTATATTTAGTTTGGTTAGAAATACCTCGTGGGATGGGTTAGATAGAATATTTTTCCATGCATTAGAAGCATTATACCATTTCATGTATAAAAGGAGAAGAATGTTATTTTATATTTATAGATATATTTTCCTTCTTCTTAAACAATCTTGATATCTTGAAATAATTACATAAGCATTATTACATGTGTTAGCATTCCATGGATCTTAGCAAATATAGAAGATTATTCCATACATTAGACATATTTAATTATTTCATGCACTAAGTACACCTTACATTTAATTATAGTGTTTATAAAGTCTTATTGGTGGGCAGCTATGTAAACAGCAGATAACAACGTCGATACTAACCCGATCGGTACCGTCTGTTAAGATAGAATCTAGGTTCCACCAAGCCGGGGCAAGTGTGTGACGAGCAACCATTAAATAGGAGATAGATCCACCAATTTCTGGTTAGAATTGGTGCTTCTATTAAGATAGAACTCATGTCTCGTTCACACATCAGAAAAGGTTAGAACTATATAAAAGTCATGTTATCCTTAGCTTTGCAACCTAGGGTTAATCCTTGGGTAAAGCTAGACAGACACTGCAGAGTCGATTGGTATTCGAATACGTCGTCTCCTGGTTAATGGAGTTATGTTTATGGGTGAATCCAGTACAACGACATGAGCACCTTTTCTAAATATTATTAAAATAAATATGCATATCTAGGTATCTTTAGGAATGGGGTGAATTATAGAATTAAAATTCATACTTCATACTCTTAATTAGATGCATAAGACATTCTATTAAGGAATAGAACATATTAAGGTATTAGATATTCTTAATATAATGTTTCTCTTGTTGATATAGCATGCATAAGTATAAGAATAAAACCATATCCCGTTTGGCTTGCTGAGTACCATCGGTACTCACTCTTGCATAATTAAATTTAGGTAACCCAGAAGCAGAAGAAGAAATCCCAAGTACCCTAGAGGATTGTAAGACGAGTACGATTTCTAGGTCGACGCTACACTCGGGCTATCCATGTGGAAGTGTCGTGGTTTTTCTTGTATTGTATGAGTTATATTTGAACTTTATAAGTTTGTATAAATATGCAAAGTTCTTGTATCTGTATTGTCTCACGCATAACCATACATCCTGGGAGGTTATGTGGTATTGTGGGAGTTGATCCTTTTAGGAGACCCCACACGACACGTAGATGTATGTCCTTTGGAGAGGCTACCTCTGTCCATCCGGGCTCCAAGCTTTCAAGCCAGCTCCTAGCCGATTGGTTGACTGGTTTCTTCGATGGTTTCTCAAAGAACAATTGGACTTAGTTCTTTTATTCAGGCTGCACAGAGTTTGAACTCTCCATAGATTTTAATTTTGATGAACTCAACTTAGAGGAATTTCCAAAACCAAGGGAAATCTTTACTACAGCCATCACCCCTTGCATCTTACCAATCGACATTCATCAAGGCAGGAATGTCTCCAAGTCCTATGAATTCTACGAACCATCATCGGCTGCCAGACAGATTGGGCTAGGACAACTGAAGATTAGCCTATATTTCACTGATAAAATCGAGACAAGGGGCGAGATCACTTCAAGACTAATGATGGATCGGCTGATGAATATGGAAGGCCCTACTCTTGGCAGTATAGGGACTTTGGAGTTAGCAATGAAAAGAAGTTTAGCATATGACAGATGGTGGATTGAGTTGAAGAGACACATCTTCCATCAGCCATCCTCAATGTACCTTACCACACTTCTTCCAGACTTAGTCCCTGAAGTAAGTATTTTCCCTTGTTCAAAAATTTTTCCCTTGTTAAAAAATTTAAGTACCTTCCATGCTTGCTTAATACTTAACCATTATCCTCCTCTTTTTTGCACACAACCGATTCTTCACCCCCTCATGAAAGCAACTCAGGGGTTGAGATCCACTATGCCTCAGGACGCATTCCAAGTGGTGGACTAACTCTATCCATCATCGGCTTCAACGTGCCAAACCCGTGAAGCGCTATCAAGGAAGAAGAGGCTGAAACCATCGGCTGCTAGTCTGTTGGCTGCACCACAGAAGAAGGTGAAGAAGCAAAAGACTACACCAGCCGACGACTTGCCTTCACTTGACCCGAGCATAGAGGAGGCCCTCAATCAAGAAATCATGGACGAAGAAATTGACCAGTTCATCGACGAGGCTGCAGTTGAATCAAGTCACTCAAGCAAGCACAAACGCCATCAGCCGACGACCAAACTCAAAAAACACCATCTCCTCCAAGGCATCCTCCTCGCCCTCAACCAGTATGCATCCCTCTTTTCTTGGTAATTCAAATTTTTCTTGAAGTTTCCTTGTCCTTAACCAAACCCCTTTACTTGTAGCACAAAAGACTGGCCCATCGGCAGCCACGCCTAGCTTCAGCAGTAACCTCCAAACTCACCTCTCTCTCTGTTAACTTGCCGATTTTAACTAACACTTAGTCTTTTTTGTATACCCTCCTTGTTCTCCATCGGCTGCCCCCCATGTATCAAGCGAGCACACTCCATCGGCTAGGGGTAGCCACCATGTTGAAGAGGAAGAACCGGCAGCAGCTCCCACTGTTAAGGTAAGAAACTTTCTCAAGACCAGGCTTTAGCCGATATGTTCTCTTTTGACATAAGGGAGTTTATTGGTGAAGAAGAGGAAACCATCAGCAATGCCCAAGCTCCTATAGTTGATGAGTTGAAAGGGAAACTTTTGGACCTAGCTCGTCGACTGGAAGCTTCACTGGACTACTTGGTCACCAATTGTGGGCCAATCAGAGCCAGGTTCAAAGAGATTGAAAGCCAGCTCCCAGACGAAGTAGCCAATACCATCTCCCAGGCTGCTCATCTCAATCAATATCGTCATAGATTGGAAAGGGCAAGGCAACGAATTACTGATAGGAGGGCGAGAACCGACCTTGAGGCGATGGTAGAAACCAATCGGCAGTCTATCATTGTTGAGAAAGCCAAGCTAGACGAGATGACTGCAGGGCCATCTTATATTGAAACCAACATCGATCGGCTGAAGAAGCGAGAAGCAGACCTTGTGGCTGAGCTTGAAAGATGCAGAGCTGAACTGGCTTCCGAAGAAAAAAGGCTTGCTGATCTCCCAAGGGCCGTTGAGGAACAAAAAGCCAAACTGAAGTCTTTAATACAATATCTGGGGATATGAGGAAATCACTAAAAATGATCCCAGGCACTGATGCAACCGATGCCCAGACGATAGATGAGATTGAGCAGATTAGACAAAGGGAGATCTCGGCTATCAACCAACTAACCAGCAACTGAAGTTGATCTTGTAATAGGGCTAGTTCTTTTGTAACCTCAGAACACTAGTAGTATATTCTTTTGTGTTGGCAAACTTTTGCAAAGTCCAGCTTCATGTTGTATAATATAACTTCTGCCGATCTTACTTCTATCAATTTTCAAAGTCTTCATTGTCTCTAAAAAATTCAAAGTCCACAAAAATTTTGAAGTCCACTTGATTCTAACTTTAGATATGTATATATGCCCCCTAATTTTACAATGTCAACAGTTCATTGATAAAATTATAGCTCGAGGATAACAGATGAAATCGGCCATCATGTATACATTAAATCATAACCGATTATGATAAGAATAAAATGACTAAGGGCGATATACTTTATATCGGCCAACAAATATCGATAGAGCATAGCCGATTATAGTAAATTTGAAGAGACTAAGGACGATATGCATCATATCGGCCATCTAAAGGCGATGTACACACATCGGCTACCATGTAGCTCAATCTAGCCGAATCACGAGTTGATCCATATACTGGGATAATATTTCTTGAAATACTTTCCATTCAGAGCCCGTCCAAATACCTCTCCATCGAGTCCTTCTAGCATGTAAGCTCCCTTGGAAACACATTTGTGGATCTTAAAAGGCCCTTTCCAATTATGTGACCACATGCCGAATTTATTATCTCAAGTACCAATCGGCAAGATTGATTTCCAGACTAGCTCACCTTCTGAAAATGATTTAGGCACAACTTTCTTGTTATAATAACGAGCAACCCTCTCTTTATCTCTGGTCACCTTCTCCAAAGCACGCATCCTGGACAAAACCAAGTATTCTGACTCATCCACCATTAGATTATGATAATCATCGATTGTTAACTCATCTTGCAATTGAATCCTTGTTGAGCCGATGACACTTTCCCATGACAGTACAGCTTCATGCCCATATACCAATTTGTAAGGAGGCACTTGGATTGATCCATGACAAGCCATCCGATTGGACCACAGTGCTTCGGCCAATCGGTTATGCCACTGCTTTGGATATTCAGAGATCTTCCTCTTTATCAGTTTGATTAGACTTTTGTTGGATGCTTCTGCCTGTCCATTAGCCTGTGCATAATATGGTGAAGAATTTAGCAATTTAATCCTCATGCTTTCTGCAAATTAGACAAACTCATCCGAGACAAAGATAGACCCTTGATCGGTTGTAATCGTTTGAGAGACACCGAATCGATAAATGATGTGTTCTTTGACAAACTCGATTGCATTCCTAAAATCAACTTTCTTCAAAGGAATTGCCTCCACCCACTTTTTAAAATAATCGGTTGCCACCAATATGAACTTGTGTCCTTTACTCGAGGGTGGATTAATCTGGTCGTTCATATCAATTCCCCATCCTCTGAACGGCCAAGGCTTGATAATAGGGTTCATAGCCAACGCTGGTGCTCTCTGAATTGCTCCAAACCTTTGCCAATCTTGACAATCTTTGTAATATTTGAAACAATCTTCCAGCATTGTCGGCCAAAAATATCCTGCTCTCTGAAGTAACCATTTCATCTTGCGAGCCGATTGATGAGTACCACAGATGCCTTCGTGCACTTCTCCCATTACAATTCTGGCTTGATCGGTACTCAAACATTTAAGTAGAACTCCATCAATGGTCCGATAATAGAGATCGTCATCGAGCAACACATATCTCAAAGCCTTGTAACGCTATTTTCTTGAAGCCGATTGAGAAGGGTTCTTTAAATAATTGAAAACATCATACCTCCAATTGTCGGCTGTGATTGCTACAACTTCAACTTCAATACCTTTAGTCCTCGGCTTATAGCCTGATGCCCCTTGAGCCAAGTCGTTTGCTTCAGCATTCTGCTCTTGAGGGATATGTTTGAAAGTCACTAGCCAAAAACCATCCATCAATTCCCAGCACTTTTGATTGTAGATCATCAACATGTCATTCTGCATTCATATTCTCCTGCTAATTGGCTGATGACCAGCAAGGAATCGCCCATAATCTCCACAGCGTCGGCTTCAACCTATTTCAAAAGTTGTAAACCCTTGACGACTGCTTCATATTTAGCTTGATTGTTTGTAGCGTAAGGCGCAATAGTATAAGCAACTTCAAAATTCGCCCCTCTGGGTGATATGATAACCAAGCCGATGCCATAGCCGTGAGTGCAAACTGATCCATCAAAAAACAATGTCCAAGGCACAATGTCGATCGAGCCGATTGAATCATCCCGGTGTTCAACGATGAAATCGGCTATTACTTAACCCTTAACTGCCTTGAGTGCTTGATATCTCAGGTCAAATTTGGTTAAAGCAAAAATCCACTTTCCAACTCGCCCTTTCAAAACTGGAGCCGATAGTATGTATTTGACTACGTCGGCTTTGCAAATAATGGTGCACTCGTTGGATAATAAATAATGTCTCAAATTTGTACAAGAAAAATATAAGCACAAACACAACTTTTCCACAGGAGAGTACCTTGTTTCTGCATCCAAAAGCTTTCTGCTGAGACAAAATATTGCTCTTTCCTTGCCTTCAAACTCTTGGATCAAAACTAAACCGATTGATTTTTCATCAGGTGACGAATACAACTTAAAAGGCACTCCCTTCTGCGGAGGAATCAAAACTGGAGGGGAGCATAAATAATCTTTGATGTTGTCCAAAGCTTTCTGCTGCTCTGGCCCCCAAGTAAATTCTTGATAAGCTTTTAGCCTTAGCAAAGGCGTGAACGGCTCCATCTTCTGAGATAAATTAGCAATAAAACGTCTGATGAAATTTACCTTGCCAATCAGAAATTGCAGTTGCTTCTTGTCCTATGGAGGTTGAATACTCTTGATTGCATTAATACTTCTCTGTGTCACTTCAATCCCCCTTTCATGAACAAGAAAACCCAAAAATTATCCAGCCGATACATCAAAAGCACATTTGGTAGGATTCATCTTCAAGCCATACTTTCTAGTCCTCTCCAATACCTTCCTTAAGTCGGCTATGTGGTCTTCAACTTCCTTGGATTTTACCACAACGTCGTCAATGTAGATTTCCACTAAAAAACCGATTAAGTCGTGAAAAATATAGTTCATGGCTCTCTGATAAGTAGCCCTAGTATTTTTCAATCCGAATGTCATGAAAACCCATTCATATAAGTCGATCGCACCAGAACACCAAAAAGCAGTCTTATGAATGTCTTCCTCAGCCATGAAAATTTGATTATATTCAGCATTTCCATCCATAAAACTTATGATTTTATGTCCTGAAGCAACATCGACCAATAAATCGGCAATCGGCATGGGGTACTCGTCCTTAGGGGTAGCTTTTTAAGTCACGAAAATCGATACACACCCTAAGCTTGTCGTTCTTCTTGATCACTGGGACTATGTTCGAAACCCACTCACCGTATCGGAATGGCCAAATAAAACCAGCAGCATATAGTCTAGTGATTTCGGCCTTAATCGCATCATACATATCGGCTTTAAATCTCCTGGCAGGTTGTTTGTATTGCCGATATCCTGGTTTAATAGAGAGTCGATGTTCGACAATTGATCGACTAAGACCTAGCATCTCAAAATACTCCCAAGCAAAACAATATTTATATTCCTTTAGCAAATAAAAAAGCTTGGTTTTAAAATGAGTAAGACAATTTTTTACTAATATATGTCGGCCTAGGCCTATCTCCTAGACCTATATCAATCTCTTCAAGCTTGTCGACCGACATAAAACCTTGTCCTAGCTTGCCATCGAGATCGTCCACGGTGTCCTTGGTGTAGACGTTCGTGCCCTCCATGATGCCCTCAAAGTAATAGTTGAGGCTTTTCGTCTCCAATCGGCTGTATAGTAGAATCGGACACCTTAGAAAATCAGCCTCCCAAACCTTGTCGGACAAGCCATCGTCAATTTCCCAAAGTGTTAAATCGGCATTGGCTACGTTTACTGACCTGTCAGCTAGAACAATTTCGATCTTGTCGCCTTGCCATTGGATCAAGCTCTGATGCATGGTAGAAGGGACGCATCAATTGGCGTGGATCCAATCCCTCCCCAGCAACAGGCTGTATGACCCCTTCCCGTCGATGACAAAAAAGGTGGTAGGCATTGTCTTACTGACGACGGTCAGCTCGACATTAAGAACCCCTTTTGTTTCAGATGGGTTCCCACCAAAATCTTTAAGGACCATATTTTCTTTGATGAGGTCATCGGAGCTCTTGCCCAGCTTTCTAAAGGTAGCATAGGGCATTAGATTGACAACAGCTCCCCCATCAACTAGCATTTTTGACATCGGCTTTCCATTGACAAATCCTTTGACATAAAGAGGCTTAAGATGTCGATGTTCCGTCCCTTCTAGTTTTTCAAAGATTGCTTGCTCTGGGGAGAACACGAGTTTGGCCAGTGACTCCTCTACGACGTCTGCATACCTTCCTACCTGAGACCAACTAATGGCACATTAATTCCTGTAGTGTCTCATGGTGGGTCTATCCAACAATGTGTTCTCCAACACATGTGTCCATGTTTATTGATTTGGTATCTCCATACCCATGATCTATGAGACATGATCATCAATCAATAAACATGCCGATCTTAGAATCATATTTGTTCCAACAATATGACATATGATCGGGATCGTTTAGAAATAGATTCATACATAAAGAGTCTCATAAATAAGTCACGTACTTATTGATCAATACAAGATGTCTATTTCATGGAACCGAATAACATTTTATTCATAAATACATAAACATTGACGTGATATCCAACATCTCCATGTTGCCTCTAGGGCATATCACTAACAATCTCCCACTTGCACTAGAGTCAATCATGTAAGTATCTAATACCCATTGCTCTTGTGTGCGCCTCATGCTTCGGCCGAGGGAGAGGTTTTGTCAGTGGATCGGCTATGTTGCGATCCGTGTGCACTTTGCATATCTTGACATCACCTCTGTCCACTATCTCACGGATGAGATGATATCGCCGAAGTATGTGTTTGGACTTCTGATGTGACCTTGGCTCCTTGGCTTGCGCAATGGCTCCACTATTATCACAATAGAGAGACATTGGACCGCCGCACTAGTCATCACACCAAGGTCGAAATGAATTTCTTGATCCAAACAGCCTCCTTTGCACTTCAAGCAAGCAATGTACTCACCTCCGTTGTAGAATCAGCAACGTATCCCGCTTGGAACTCTTCCAGCTGATTGCGCCTCCGTTTAGGCAGAACACAAACCCAGATTGTGATCTATAATCATCCTTGTCCATTTGGAAGCTAGCATCGGTGTAACCACATACAACGAGCTCTTCTTCACCTCCATAGACTAGGAACATATCCTTAGTTATTCTCAAGTACTTAAGGATATTCTTTATGGCGATCCAGCTGACCTTCACCGGATCTCGAGCGTATCTCGCTCGTAGCACTCAAAGCGTACGAGACATCGGGCGTGTACAAAGCATGGCATACATGATGGATCCAATTGCCGAAGCATATGGAACCATACCCATCTTATTCCGCTCATCATGTGTCCGAGGACACCGATTCTTGCTAAGATTAATGCCATGTGACATGGGCAAGAAACATTTCTTGGAATCATGCATGTTGAACCTTTTCAACACCTTGTCAATGTATGTACTTTGGCTTAACCCAATTAGCCTCTTGGATCTATCTCTATAGATCCGAATGCTCAATATGTATGCTGCCTCCCCTAAGTCTTTCATGGAAAAACTATTTTTCAATGATGACTTGACGGATTCTAGCATAGGGATATCATTTCCAATCAACAATATGTCATGCACATATAAGATTAGAAATACAATTGCGCTCCCACTCGACCTTTTTGTAAACACAGACCTCTTCTTCGTTTTTTATGAAACCAAACCCTTTGATTACTTCATCAAAACGAATATTCCAACTCGAGATGCTTGCTTTAATCCATAAATGGATTTCGTAGCTTGCATATATTTTCAGCGATTCTGGATCGACAAAACCCCGAGGTTGTATCATGTATACATCCTCGCTTAGGTTTCCATTTAGGAAAGCCGTTTTGACATCCATCTCGCCATACCTCATAGTCGAAATATGCAGCAATCGCTAGGATAATCCGAATAGATTTAAGCATTGCGACAAAGTAGAAGGTTTCATCATAACCAACTCCTTGAATCTGTTTAAAATCTTTCGCCACCAATCGCGCCTTATAGATGTAAACATTTCCATCCATATTGGCCTTTTCTTAAAAAAACCCATTTACACTCAATGGTTTTGACACCATCAGTGGATCAACCAAGTTCCAAACTTGATTGTCGTACATGGATTCTATTTCGGATTTCATGGCCTCAAGCCACTTGTTGGAATTGGGTCCCACCATGGCTTCCTCATAGGTCTTAGGCTCATCGTTGTCCAACAACAATATATCACGTTGTTCCGCACTGTGTACCTTCGGCGCACGACGTGATCTTTCATACCTCCGTGGGGCTCGTGTATCTATAACTGGTGGTGCAACACTTTGCTCCTCCCGTTGTGGTTCGTGGTTGCTGAAACATTTTCTCGGTGTTTCTTGAACTTCTTCAAGATGCACCCCGCTCCCACTAACCCTTCTTAAAAGAAACTCTTTCTCCAAGAAAACACCGTGTCGGGCGACAAACACTTTGCCTTGTTCCCAATTATAAAAGTAATATCCCTTGGTTTCCTTAGGATATCCCACAAAGAAGCACTTGTCGATTTGGGTGTGAGCTTGTCGATCGTAAACGTTTTACATAAGCCTCACATCCCCAAATTTTGAGAAAAGACAAACTAGGGGTTGCCCGTCCATATCTCATATGGTGTCTTTTCAACCGACTTAGATGGAACTCTATTTAGTGTGAGCGCAATGCTTCAAGAGCATATCCCCGTAAGGATAACGGAAGATCACTTTGGCTCATCATCGACCGCACCATGTCCAACAAGGTGCGATTTCTCCGTTCGGATACTCCGTTCCATTGTGGAGTTCCCGCGGAGTCAACCGTGGAACAATTCCACAATCTTTCGATGATTACCAAACTCTTGGCTCAAGTATTCTCCTCCACGATCCGATCGTAGAAACTTGATTGTTTTCCCTAAATAATTTTGTACTTCATTCTGGAATTCTTTGAACTTTTCAAAGGAATCGGACTTATGCCTCATTAAGTAGACATAACCATATCTACTAAAGTCATCGGTAAAGGTAATGAAGTACGATAACCACCTCGGCCGTTGAGCTCATTGGTCCACATACATCGCATGTACGAGTGCCAAGAAGTCACTTGCTCTCTCACTATGTCCCGTGAAAGGTGCCTTTGTCATCTTACCAAGTAAACAAGACTCACATGTCTCAAATGATTCAAAATCAAAAGAGTGAAGCAATCCATCCTTATGGAGCTTCTCCATGCGTTTCTTATTTATATGGCCTAAGCGACAATGCCGATAAACGTGGGGTTTATATCATTAGAGAGTTGCCTTTCGTATTAATGTTATAGATGGGAGACGCTTCAAGATTCAAAACATATAATCCATTCACAAATGGAGCATGAAAATAGAACATATCTCTCGAGATATATTGAACAACCATTGTTCATTGATCTAAAATCATATCCTTCCGCTTGCAAACATGAAGCGGAAATAACGTTTTGACATAGTGTTGGAACACAATAACAATTATTTAATTCCAAAACTAATCCCGAAGGCGATGAAGTGGTACCGTGCCGACAAAGAACGTAGCAACGCTTGCTCCATTGCCGACGCGCAGTTCACCTCGCCCCTTCTCAATCCTCTACTTCTTCTCATTCCCTGCAACGACTTGCAAATATGAGCTACTGATCCGGTATCAAATACCCAAGAGTCAGCAGGTGAAGTAGCAAGATTAATGTCTATAACATTAATACCGAGCGTAAGTCGTACTTTGCTTCTTTTTGAGATCCTCCATGTACTTCTTGCAATTCCTCTTCCAAAGGGCTGTCTCCTTGCAATAGAAGCAAACGGCATCTGATGTCGCCGACCCCCTTTTGCCTTTCTTTGCATTAGAGGCACTCGCGATCTCATCGGGAGTTAACTTCCTCTTGGTGCAAAGTCCCAAACATGCCACGCAGTCCCTAAATAATAGTGTGAGCATCGCTGCTCTCATATTGCTTCTGAAGCTCAGGGGACATTGTAGCAAGCATGAGGCAGCTTATGTCTAGGGCATCATTAGTGTGCTTCTCGTAAGCTCTCCATGCAGTTGCAGTGGCATTATTTGGCAAATCCTCAGGATATGGTACTTCAAGAACGTACTCCTTACGCTCTTGCTTGAGAACAATTCTCAAGTTGTGATACCAATCCATAAAGTTTGTTCCATTTAATTTTTCCTTAGATCCAATCTATGAAATCGCTTACGGAAACCATAAAGTTTGTTTCATAGCAAACCCGAAAACTACTTTTATAACTACCCAGTTACAGAATAGTGTTTGGTAGTCCCAAAGTAGGCTACTACCTACAGGGTCGCACACATAAGGGGATAAGAACATGAATTCGAGTTGGACTCGGATACGGCTCGATCGGATAGGGATCCGATCGGATAGAGTCCTGTGGGATTACGACGTATGGGCGTCCAACTCTGTGAGATTCGGATGAGATCCGATTCAAAACAGAGTCCTGATCGGCCACTAGTCCCAGTCGGCCAACTCTATATAAAGGGGCGAGGGGTGGAGAGTTGCGGGATCGCATTGAACCGAATCCGCAACAGAAGTCGCCGAGATCAATCTCCACGGAAACCCTCCCCACTTTCGAGCCAAACCCTAGCCTTGCATCGCGTGCTAGCACACGGGTGTTCGGCGTTCTGTCCCCGGACGTGTGGATACCGGTAGAGGCGCTGCTACGTTGCACGCTATTGATCGGCTACGGATCGACTGTGGTGGAATCGGCTGCGGTCGAGTGCATCGGAGAGAGGCGCGAGAACGCGGTCAGACGACTCGGCGAATCGGCTACATCCGTGAATCGGCTGATTGGTGAATTGGCCGTTCCCTGGAATCGGCTACACTGTTTCGGATCGAATAGCCTGATTGGCTATTTCCGCTGCATACTCCAATCGGTAACGATCTATCGGCCCTTACTTGCAAGTGTTCCTGGTTTGCGCGGTTAAAAGTTATTGTTTTCGGCTAGCGTAGCCTCCGCGTAACCCTTCAACGATACCGTTGTATTGGACAGACTTAGTCGCCTAAACTACCACGACGGGGTAAATAGGAAGTTCCTCTGGGTTATCTGAACCCATACACTTCGACCTACCATAATGCAAGGCTAGGTGCTAAATAGATTACTCGGCTAAGGCTATCCAATACAAGCACATGTGGATGTACGGTATACACAATGAATGACATGTAGTTCAGTCCTTAATCAACTTGGGCGAACACTCCCCCTATCGGTATACAAATACATCAATCGCATACCACTTGCCGCCCAAGTCTAAAAATCAAGTTTTGACTTTTGTTTCACAAATAATTGGGGTTTCTTCCCTTTTAGTTCAGAACACACAAAAGTTATTTCCAAAGGGTTTAGAAAACAATCCATGTCCATATTTTGATTAATTCTAAGCAAGGCTAAGCATTTGCAATTTATAAAACATAGCATAGTCATATGAGTACTTCAATGTATTTCCTACGGTTCAAAACAGCAAGGAAGTATTTTAGAAAAGGTTCATGCAATTTTACATGACATATCTACAAATCTTAATTTAAACGACAATACGCTGAAATACGCATGCACATTTACAAACAAAATACTTTGCCTGAAAACATGGGTTCAAAGTGTTCAAAGGAGGGGCAAGAACTTTCCTTGGCTGCTGTAAACCTTCCTGGAACGAGTTAGAACACAAACCTTCTCACCGTTGCGAAATTGTCCACTAAAAGAACATACCGATAACGAATGAATATTGAAACATGTAAAAATCAAATATGCTCTAAAATGAATGGGTTCTTCAGAGTGGTTAGGGGCTGTGTGGATATGTTTTATGGTGAAAGAATTCCTATTATATCATTCTTATTTTGGGAGTTATCAATTTTGAAGTCGGCTCGGTGTAGGGTAGGTGTTTTTTAGGGATCGGCCCAAAAGGCTTTTACAAATGGATTTATATTAACTTAGACCTTCCAGAGGTGAAGGAAAATGTTTCCTAGGATTAATGCAATTTTTTTCATAATTTTTAGAGATATAATAAATTCATTAGGTATGTTACTAACCCATAACGTGTTTTAGGCCTATAGTACTCTATAGTTGTGGCCCTAGGGTTTTAGGTCCAGATCTTGATCCATTAGGTCTATGGTGTACTAAATGGGTATTTTAGTTAACCAATCCAATTTTAGTTAATAGTTTTTGGCCTTAGATTATTTTGCTACACATTTCCTAATTAGGGGTGTTCTATGTTAGAAACATTATATACCAACCTAGAGAGTACTATGTGAGCTATGTGAACTAAGTTTTTGGTAATTAGAGTTAGGTCAAATGGTTTCACTGGTATATCATGTTCTATTTTGATTTACCTAGAGCTAGGATCATTCTTCATGTTTGTATAATCACACATATACACATTTAGATGTGTACACATATGACATTTACCTAGTTTACTACCTAGGCTATCTATTTAGGGTTTTTACTATACATTTAGTGCATGAGTTTCTATCTTTTATTTTACAAAATAGAAGTTCATTATCCTCTGGTTTTATAGAAACTTATTCCAATTAAAAGGGATTAAAATTGAATTTTCTAAAAATTTTGCATGTTGGAGGGTGCACTGAACCACTAATCCCATTTATAATTACTTTAAGAGATTTCACTACACAGAAGTCATATAATCTTATTTTACATTTTAAAATTACACTTTTGGGTGAGTCTACAGAACCTGAGTTCATTCAAAAAGGTGGGGAAATGGATTTTTAATAAATTCCTAAAAGTGGACTGTCCTATAATGTATCTTTTTCCTAAAATTAGCTTTACCAACATTTTACTCAAGGGAAGTATAACTTTTTATTTTCCCCAGGTTGTAGATGGTGAGATGATGAATATTTAGGATCTGGGTTTGCTTAAATTGAAGCTAATTTGAATTTTCTAGGGATTTTACAAGTTTGCACAGGGTGTGTATGTGGTCTGCCTTATTTGAATTTTTGAGTCAATTCTTGTGCGGTGAAGGCCATGTTTTATAGTTTTATACTAAATATTATTATTCAGGGAGTGTATAGAAATTTGTTCCACCCTAAAATATGACTTATTGAATTTTATATTAATTTTACAAGTGTCTCAAGTTTTCAGTACAAACTTATAGTCTACTGCTCTTTGTTTTCAAATACTACTGTACAGGGGGTGCACATGTCATTGTCTAACGGTATTGAATTGGAGTCTTGGCGACTGTTCTTGTGGGGCCTGGTTGTCAGCGAGTTAGGGAGGAAGAGAGGGCAGAGCAGTGCAGAGGCCTCGCCGGTCCGACGAGCTTGGTGGCGACATCGGCGGCGAACGGCCAGTTTTCGCGGGGAGCAACCAAAGGCAAAAACATGGAGGGGTTCACGACGAAGTCGGCGGTGGTCTTCTTGCAGGCTGCAACAGTTGGAGCAGGGCTGACGACGAGCACAGGCGGCGGTGTGGCTCGGGTGGCCGCTACATAACGAGTCGCAGCTTGGTTTAGTGCAAAGCAAGGCATGTATGTGAGGGCTTGAGTACTCGGGGACTCACCGAGTAGATTGCCGAGGAGAAACGGCTCCGGCGATGCAGCGGTGATGAAGGAACCCGGCGGCGGCGGTGGAAAACTCCGGTTGCATGGCATCAGCCTAGTGGAGGCCAAGTGGGCCGCCTGGCACGGCCCGGCACGGGCACGGCCGCGGCACGGCCCGTCACGCACGACCACCGTGACGGGCCGTGCCGTGCCGGCCCGCGTGCTCCGCCCCGCCCAAGCACGGCCCACGGAGGCCGGGCCGTGCTCGTGCCGGCACGGCATGAATTTGGCTCGTGGGCCGTGGCCGAGCCCACGGGCCCATAAGGCACGACCGAATTTTAAAAATAGAGAAAAATATGAAAAATAGAAAAATATACAACCCTATTATTTCTATATAGAAAAATTAAAAATGTAAGTAAAGGATAAAAATAAAATAATGATGTATTTGTCATGTTAAAAATATGAAAAAATATATTCGTCATCTATTCTTCATATTGAAATTATTAAAATAAATATTGACACTTACTATATGTTAAAAATAGTAGTGATCTTTATTGATGTTTATATCATTATATGATACAATGATACATGCTGCCTCGTTAAAAACTTTGTCATGTAAAAACTCATAGGAAAACCGAGAAAACCATGACAAAGAAAAGAGTACAGCGTAAAGATCACAACTACTTCTAACAAAGTTCTATTGGGGTTGGTCTGGATCTAAGTAAAGGTTCTCGAACTGGGCGGCCAATTCTTGGTTCTCAGCAGTGTATTGGGCATGTTGTCTAGCTTGCTCCCAGTCTTTAACGCTTAGTAGCATTTCGACGTGGTCGCTGCTCAGAGTTGTCCTCCGTTCTTCGACGATTCGACCGCAAAGGCTGAAGGCCGATTCGGAGGATACTGTTGACACGGGTACCGTCAACACATCCCGTGCCAATTTTGAAAGCACGGGATATGCTATCTTGTGGTCATTCCACCATCCGAGGACGTTGAAATCTTGTGTTTCATGCCTGATGGCGTCGCTGTCCACATAACTTGAGAACTCTTCGGCAACACCATGCGATGTGACGTCTCCACTTCCAGCCGACGAACTGCCACCCCCTTGGCTTGAAGATGAGCCACCCCAAATTCTACCCCACTGTATCTTCTTCTTACCTGTAGTGGGGATAGGAGGGGGTCCCTGCTGGCGAACTCCCTGAAACTTTAGTTTATACTTTCCAAAAACTTCATATAGTTTACTCCTAACATCAGTATAAAAAGAACTATAATCTACACCTATAGTATCTCCAATAAGTGATAAAATAATGGAGAATCCCCTTAATTTACCCCTAGGATCTAATATGAAAGCAAAAGCATACAACATAGGTATATTTTTCCAATATTTTAAATATTTTTGTTTCATGTGAAAGACAGGTTGGGCTAGAATTTCATCATTTTCATATTCTTTTAACAACGTGGCAATCTCGAGAATATTGTGCAAAATTAAATTGGCAGTTGGATAGTAAACTTGGGACAGAGTAAGAGTAGACTCATAAAAAGTTTCAAGAAATTGGTAATATCTTTGGACAATTGCCCACACGTGCTCACTCAGTATTGGCCCACCGTCGCTGTTTCTTGGGCCATTACGTGACTGGACAAAATCAGTTAGTAATTCACTATAAGGTAACACAACTTTTAACATTAAATAGGTTGCATTCCACCGATGCTCTGTATCGGTGGCAAACGTACGTGCTTTCTTACCGGCCGCATGGCAAAACCTCTTCCATGCAGCAATCCGCGGGTTAGAAGCAGTTAACCACGCGATTGCTTGACGAACAGCATCAATGTGAACACTTACTCTCTTCATCCCAGTCTTAACAATCAGATTAATTATATGACAACCACAATGCTGATGAAGTAGAAAAGACTGTGCATAAACACAAAATAAAGGTTGCAATATTTCCATTGCCCTAGAATTAGCAGATGCATTATCTAGTGTAACAACAAATATTTTATCTGCAAGATTATATTCATTAATTACCTCCCTAATTCTTTCGGCTATGTTTTCACCTGTGTGTGACACATCTATTAACCGGAGGCCTAGAACTCTTTTTTGCAACTCCCAATCATCATTAACAAAATGAACAACTACACTAAGGTAATCCTCCCTAGCTCCACTACTCCATATATCAGAGGTAACACTAACAGAGAAAGTGCATGTACTAAATAGTTCTTTAAGTGCATTACTACCCTTCTCATAAAAATTTTCTAAATCTCGGGTTGTTGTTTGTCTACTAACTGCTTTGAATCTAGGATTATGCGATTGTTGAACGTATTCTTCGAAAGCAGAAGACTCCCCAAAGTTCAAGGGTAAATCTTGTCTGGCGATTAACCGGACAAGATTTTCCCGAGCTACCATGGGATCGTACTCCCAGCTACGTACCGTACCGTCCGGGTTTAGCATGAGTTGTTGTTGCCGCAATTGTATTCCTTGCTTCCTTGCACACGCCTCCGCATGATGCTTTAGGTGTCCTGTACCACCAGAAGATCGTGCAGATAAAGTATTCCTACGAATTCTACACCTAGCTTGTGTTACCTCCCTCCCGTCGGGGCCGGTAACTTTCACCTCATCAAAGTGCTGCCACACACCGAAGGTTCTCAATCTTTTCGAGCCGGTGTGTGTCGAAACACTTCCGCTCGCGGATCCCGAATATCCTTCCGAAGCCGTCGCCGCCGTCGGCACCGGTTCCTCCTCCACAGTTGGTGGAGTTGGAGCCGATCCGGAGGCATCGTCAAACCCCGACATGTAATTGGGGTCGAAATCACCCAAAGTGAACGACGGCGACGATATAGATAGTTCGGATCCATTTTGCAATTTTAATCCAAAATAAACAAAATTTAGATATTTATTAAATACACAAACCAAATACAAACAATACATACATACATATGAATATCACTTACATCTTTCGAACCGGAAGCACTTCACACCTCTGCGATCAAACTAATTAACTACGAAACTAATTTTGATTTTTGACAAAATTTGAGCAAATTTTGTCAAAACCACCAAATTAGAGCACAAGAGAGCACTTGAGACTTGAGAGCACAAAATGAGATGTTTGGGGTGAGGAGAAATGGCTGGGGTGGATGCCCTATTTATAGGACGAAATTTGTAATTTTTGGAATTTTTTCGGATTTTTTTGATTTTTTGCCTCCAACGGCTATTTTCAAATTATAGCCGTTATATAGCCGTTGGGACATGTGGCACGACGTGATTCGCCGATTCAAACCTCTCAGCGCGCGCCCCCTCCCTGTCCGCCACGCGTCGCGACGCCGTTCGACCGCACCCGCGCCGTGCCGTGCTTCGGCCAGGCCGTGCCGTGCCCGGCCGCACGGAACAGCTTCCTCAGTGCCGTGCCGTGCCGCCTCGCGGGCTGGGCGCAGCCTGCCTGCGGCACGGCACGGTCCGTCGTGCCGTGCCAGCACGGCCCATCGTGAGCCGGGCCGTGCCATGCCGGGCCGGTGCACAGGCCGTCGTGCCCGGCCGGCACGACTCGGCCCGCCCACTTGGCCTCCACTACATCAGCCCGATTCAGCCATCGGGGTGACAAACCAGTGTAAGCATGGTGTTAGGTAGGTCCTAGTGATGCTTTGAATGCAAGGAATTGGTTGCGGCTTACTGGTGTGGGCGGAATCGGAGATGGAGCCCGGCAGTGGCATTTGGCCGGAGCTAGAAAAGACGGCGGTGCTCTCCCTCCACGGTGCGCCGTTTGTTGGGGTCTTTGAGGGGAAACGGCGAAGGAGTCACGGTGAAGATGATGACGCGGTTCTCCGGCCTTGCCTCGGTCCACCATGGCCGGAACGTCGTTGAGATCAAAGCGGCGGCGCTCTTGGGCGTGCTCTAGGTGACGTCGGTGGTCTTCGTGTTCCCGCTGATTGGCTGCACGGTTGGAGAGCGTGTCAAAAGAGAAAATGATCGGCATGTTGAGGTGATGAGGGAACGCTAAAGGGAAGAAGATGACCAGGTTTTCGTTGTGGCGGCGGCCTTCGGCTTTCTCGTGGCCAGCGACGGAGATGAGAGCGAGGGAAGTAGCTTGGGGTGTCTCACTCGGTTTTGTTGGCTTGGGAATGAAGATGTGGTTGGGCGTGCATTATGGAGGTTTAGAGGCGAGCTCGGCGCGGCCACGTCCTCGGACACACGTCGAGCACGCCGGCGGCCCATTCTCCGGTGCTCTCCCTCTTTGTTTCTTTGTTCCCCGGTCGGCTTTGGTGTGTTCCAAGCGGTGGAACATGTTGTACTCGGGTGAAGCAAGTTTTTGCAGCTGCCATGTGGGGCCAGGGCGCGCAAAAGAGAGAGGGATGGGTACAGAGGAGAGTAGACTTTGAGTTTGGGTTAAAATTCGAATTGTTTTCCCCTCCTAAACTTTGCAACTCTATAGATTAATGTGTGATCTTGGTAAATTCATGAAATTTGTACTGAAGGTAGTTGATCATCCCTAGGTTCCTTTTTCTTTGGTTTTATTCAAAAATCAGTTTTGGTTTGCTCTCAGTAATTCAACAAAGATAGGGTATTTTTGAAATCATTTGAATTTTTAGAGGGCCAAAACTGAGGAGAAAAATTCTAGAAAAACTATATTTATTCATGGTTTTTACCCTAGTGTTTGAATAAAATATTTAATGTATATACTTATGGGCATTTTATTGGTCTTTTAGGTAAGTTGGCATTTTAGCCGATTAAAGTTATTATTTGACCTATTATGGGACTGTTTTGTTTAATTTGTATGGGGCATCGAACCTAGTTATTAATTTGCACAAAAATATGTTATGTTGAACATAACATTTTGTACCTTCATGAATTTTTCCATGAATTTATATTATTTGGTTTAGTCTAGAAAATTGAGGTAGCCTTTCTAGGTTTATACACGCGACTATTTTATTCTTCGGATCGTATTAGCTTTCCTCTTGAGCTGAGGAGGTGAACCTTGGATTAAAATTTTTAAGTTCACCTCTAGCATCCAAGATTAGTGTTAGATTTGGTTTGTAAATTTCAATCGTTTAGGCTATGCCTATATGGCCTATAATGGGATGCATCTTCAAAAATCCGAATATACACGTATGACCTAAGTCAAAACGGGCTTTATGTTAGCATGCATGCTCTCGTATGAGCCTGCATTTTTATCCTAGGCCATAAATAAAAAGGTTTTGTCTTGTTCTAAAATGTAGCCTATCAGGCAAAGGCCTAGGTTGGTCTTATCTTATTAAGAAAAGAAAATTTCTAGATCTAAATATTTAAGTCATGCAATTAGGTCGAGGTTGTTTTAACCTAAGTTAGGAAAATAAAAAAAAATTGGTTCATAAAAATGAGAAACCTTACTTTATTTTATTTGGACAAAATTTTGTTGATCCTAGAATTTGGGTATATGACACAGTCGGACAGCGCAGCCGATACAACCAATTCTGATTGGGTGAACGGATGAGACCAATCCTGGAAGGAAAGCATGAAGATAATCATTGGATTCGGTTTCCAAGTGCTTCAAAGATATTGTCATCTACTAACGCCCATAAGAGAACGGTTTTCGGCCCAGGACTTTGAGAGCCTAGCACACTTAGCTCAAAAGATCACGACCCATGAACAACGATTTCAGGAGGCCAAGAAGGCTTTCAAGAAAGTGAGCCATGTAGCCTACGCCTCAGAGTCCGACTCAAGCGAGAGTGAATCCGAGGTAGCAGCAGCTGAATGGGCCAGGAACAAGAAAACTATTACTTGCCAATAGGTCAAAAATTCGGCTAAAGAGGGTAAATATGATTTTGACATCACGAAGGCCGACAAAATCTTCGATCTGCTACTTCAGGAGAAAAAGATCCAACTTCTGGCCAATCATGTCATCCCATCGGTCGAAGAGTTGAAGAAGAAGACATACTGCAAATGGCACAACATCGGCTCCCATAGCACCAACGACTGCAAAGTGTTTCGCCAGCAGATACAATCAGCTATAGAGGCCGGGAAGATCAAATTCGAAGATCCTAAGAAGCCGATGAAGGTTGATGGGAATCCTTTTCCCATTAACATGGTTTGTGCCAGTCGCCGATCGGCTGATCATTGTCCCCAAAAAATGGATAGCCTAGTCAAATTCATGAAGAGACATGAAGAGAGGGAGACAGGCAGGGTTTACAAAATACATCCAAGAAGACATGATCGGCAGGAGGAGGCTCACATCGGCAGTGTGATGGCTTCGATCCATATTGGAGCTGTGATTTCTTCAGGTTTTGCTGGGATCAGGGGATGAGGCTGCCATCACTCCAAGACTGCCCGACATGCAGTGGATACGAGGATGAACTAGCTGAGAGCTCCAGCCGATTTATACCCAGGGTGGTTTGGCTCAATCAAAGGAAACTGCTTGTTCATCAAAGGTTGGGCCCCATCCATGAAGATTTCTTTCAGGAGGACTTAGAGGATGACGAAGAGCAAGCTGCCAACCCAAAATGGTGTTCTTCTGACATTTTTACGAAAACACAAAAGTGGAAGGTGCAGCGGCTAAAGAGAGAGGGTCGGCTGAAAGAGGTCCAGGCAGAAATCGACTATCGGCTAGAAAAGAAGAAGGAGAAAAACCGTCCAAGGAAGCAATGGCGTGTAAAGGACAACGCCGTTGCAGCCGATGAAGACCCAACTGACCAAGTGAAAAGAAAGGCCAAGGGAAAGGTCGTGGCCGCTGCGTCGGTTAATATGGTTTTTGTGCTACCAGCCGAATTTGAAGATGCCCAAGCCGACGCAGACATCGTAGAAGAGTCATCGGCTACACTTGTGTTGTCCCTGGAGCAAGCGATATTTGAAAAAACCGAGGGAACTCAGCATCGGCACCTTAAGCCACTTTATGTAAAAGGATTTTGTTAGTGATATGCCCTAGAGGCAACATGAAGATGTTGGATATCATGGTCAATGTTTATGTATTTATGAATAAAGTGTTATTCAGTTCCATGAAATAGACATCTTGTATTGATCAATAAGTACGTGACTTATTTATGAGACTCTATATGTATGAATCTAATTCTAAATGATCCCTGATCATATATCATATTATTGGAACTAATATGATTCTAAGATCGGCAAGTTTATTGATTGATGATCATGTCTCATAGATCATGGGTATGGAGATACCAAATCAATGAACATGGACATATGTGTTAGAGAACACATTGTTGGATAGACCCATCATGAGACACTACAAGAATTAATGTGCCATTAGTTGGTCTTAGGTAGTGTTGGTACAAAGTCCTTAGACCTGAGATCACCATGGATTCCAACATGTGTAGTAGCCTACTTTGGGACTACCAAACGCTATTCCGTAACTGGGTAGTTATAAAAGTAGTCTTCGGGTTTGCTATGAAACATGGAGTGGGATGTGAGTGATCAAGATGGAATTTGCCCCTCCTTTGGAGAGATATCTCTGGGCCCCTCGAGGTAATGGATTATGGAAATGCATGGCCATGCTAAGTTCATTGAGGAGTCAATCAACAGACAGATAATCCAATACGGTTCGAGTGAATGGTTAAGCTATTGAAGGGATGGCACACATCTTGCCTATAGCTTAATTGGTATCGTGAGGCAAAGGGATTTGTGTACACATTACAGGTTCAGAGCCGATATTATATTCTTGTATACTATGGTGCCAATATGTGCTGCTAGGCACCGCTATTGACAGGTCGGCTGAGTTGGACTCGAGCCGACGATCGGCTAAGTTAGACTATAGCCGAAACCAAGTATGCCTGAACCTACAGGGTCGCACGCTTAAGGGGATAAGAACAACATTCGAGTTGGACTCGAATACGGCTCGATCGGATAGGGATCCGATTGGATAGAGTCCTATGGTCTTACGATGTATGGGCGGCCAACTCTATGAGATTCGGATGAGATCCGATTCAAAATAGAGTCCTGATCGGCCACTAGTCCCAGTAGGCCAACTCTATATAAAGGGGCGAGGGGTGGAGAGCTGCGACACATCAATTGAATTGCATTGCGCCGAGATCAATCTCCACGGAAACCCTCCCCACCTTCGAGCCAAACCCTAGCATTGCATCGTGTGCTAGCACACGGGTGTTCGGCGTTCTGTTCCCGGACGTGTGGATACCGGTAGAGGCGCTGCTACGTTGCGCGCTGTTGATCGGCTATGAATCGGATGCAATCGGAGCAAGGCGACTGCGGCAGATTGGCAACAAGAACGCGGTCGGTGACTCGGATCGGCTGTGGCATTGGCGAATCGGCTGATTGGTGAATCGGCTGTCCCCAGGAATCGGCTGTCGGCTTGCGGGAATCGGCTACACTGTTCCGGATCGGATAGTCCTGATTGGCTATTTCTGCTGCATACTCCAATTGGTAACGATCTATCAGCCCTTACTTGCAAGTGTTCCTGGTTTGCGCGGTAGAAAAGTTTTTATTTTCAGCTAGCGTAGCTTCCACGTAACCCTTCAGATTTTTCAATGGCAAGCCGATGTCCAAGATGCTAGTCGATGGGGGAGCCGCCATCAACTTGATGCCCTATGATACCTTCAGGAAGCTGGGCAAAAGAGCTGACGATCTGATAAAGACGAACATGGTGCTTAAAGATTTTAGCGGGAACCCATCGGAGACCAAAGGGGTCCTCAATGTCGAGCTAACCGTCGGCAGAAAAACCATGCCCACTACATTCTTTGTCATCGACAGGAAGGGATCGCACAACCTGCAGCTAGGAATAGATTAGATCCACGCCAACTGTTGTATCCCTTCAACAATGCATCAGAGTTTAATCTAGTGGCAAGGCGACAAGATTGAAATCGTGCCAGCCGACAGGTCAGTAAATGTAGCGAATGCCGATTTGACCTTATGGGAAATTGATGGCATTGATTGCCTATCTGTCAAAGTTTGGGAGGCCGATTTTCTGAAGGTGTCTGATTCTGATATACAACCAATTGGAGACAAAGAGCCTCAATTATTACTTTGAGGGCGTCGTGAAGGGCTCAAGCGTCTACACCAAGGACACCGTGGACGATCTGGATGGCAAACTTGGGCAAGGTTTTATGTCGGCCGACGAGCTTGAAGAGGTTGATATAGGTCCAGGAGATAGACCTAGGCCGATATTTATTAGTAAATATTTGTCTCCTTATTTTAGAGCCAAGCTTATTGATTTATTAAAGGAATATAAAGATTGTTTTGCTTGGGAGTATTTTGAGATGCTAGGTCTTAGCCGATCGATTGTTGAACATCGGCTCCCTATTAAGCCAAGGTATCGGCAATACAAACAGCCTCCCAGGAGGTTTAAAGCCGATATGTACGATGCAATCAGGGCCGAAATTACTCGGCTATATGATGCTGGTTTTATTCGGCCATGCCGATACGCCGAGTGGGTCTCGAACATAGTTCCAGTAATCAAGAAAAATGGCAAACTTAGGGTGTGCATTGACTTCAGAGACTTAAATAACGCTACCCCTAAGGACGAGTACCCCATGCCAATAGCCGATTTGCTCGTTGATGCAGCCTCAGGACTCAAAATCATTAGTTTGATGGATGGCAATGCTGGATATAATCAAATTTTTATGGCCGAAGAAGATATTCACAAGACTGCTTTTAGATGTCCAGGTGCAATCGGCTTGTATGAATGGGTCGTTATGACGTTCAGCTTGAAAAATGCTAGAGCTACCTATCAGAGGGCCATGAACTATATTTTTCATGACTTAATCGGTTTCTTGGTTGAAATCTACATCGAGATGTGGTTGTCAAATCTAAAAAGGTTGAAGATCACATAGCTGATTTGAGGAAAGCTTTGGAGAGAACTAGAAAATATGGCCTGAAGATGAATCCCACTAAGTGCGCTTTTGGTGTATCAGCTGGACAGTTCTTGGGTTTTCTTGTTCATAAAAGGGGGATTGAGGTAACACAAAGGAGCATCAACGCAATCAAAAGTATTCAGCCTCCGCAGGACAAGAAACAATTGCAGTCTTTGATCGACAAAGTTAATTTCATCAGGCGTTTCACTGCCAATCTATCTGAAAAGATGGGGCCACTCACACCTTTATTAAGGTTGAAAGCCAATCAGGCATTTACTTGGGGGGCAGAGCAACAGAAGGCTTTGGACAACATTAAAGATCATTTAAGCTCCCCTCCAGTATTGATCTCTCCACAGAAGGGAGTGTCGTTTATATATCTATCAGCCAACAAGAAGTCCATCGGCTCAATTTTGATCTAGGAGTCCGAAGGGAAGAAGAAAGCAATATTTTATCTCAGAGAAGGCTCTTGGATGCGAAACAAGGTACTCTCCGATCGAAAAGTTGTGCTTGTGCCTATATTTTTCTTGCACAAAGTTGAGGCATTATTTATTATCCAATGAATGCACAATAGTTTGCAAAGTCGATGTAGTCAAGTATATGCTATCAGCTCCAGTCTTAAAAGGAAGAGTTGGGAAGTAGATTTTTGCCTTAACGGAGTTTGATTTGAGATATCAAGCACCTAAAGCAGTTAAAGGGCAGGGTATAGCCGATTTCATTATTGAGCACAAATATGACTCAATCGGCTCGGTCGACATTATGCCCTGGACACTGACTTTCGATGGATCGGTTTGCACAAATGGATGCGGCATCGGCTTAGTAATCATATCACCCAAGGGGCAAGTTTCGAATTTCCTTTTTCAATTGCGCCTTATGCCACAAACAATCAAGCTAAGTATGAGGTGGTCCTCAAAGCTCTGCAGCTTTTAAAAGAAGCTGAAGCTGATGCTATAGAAATTATGGGTGATTCACTGTTGGTTATCAGCAAGTTATCAGGAGAATATGAATGCAAAAATGACACGTTGATGGTCTATTATCAAAAATGCCGAGAGTTAATGGATAGTTTTTGGCTAGTTACCTTAAAACATATCCCTAGGGAGCAAAATTCAGAGGCAAATGATTTGGCTTAAGGGGCATCGGGCTATAATCCGATGACAAAAGATGCTGAAGTGGAAATTGCAACCATCACATCCGACGACTGGAGGTATGATGTTCACCACTATTTACAAAATCCTTCCCAGTCGGCTTCAAGGAAATTGCGCTACAAGGTTTTGATATATGTTTTGCTCGACGATGATCTATATTATCAGACGATTGATGGTGTGCTACTCAAATATCTAAGTACTGATCAAGCCAAAGTTGCTATGGGAGAAGTGCATGAAGGTATCTGTGGCACTAATCAATCGGCTCATAAAATGAAGTGGTTACTTCGGAGAGCTGGATATTTTTCGCTGACAATGCTGGAAGATTGCTTCAAATACTACAAAGGTTGTCAAGATTGTCAGAAGTTTAGAGCTATCCAAAGAGCACCAGCATCGGCTATGAATCCAATTATCAAGCCTTGGCCATTCAGAGGATGGGGGATCGACATGATCAGCCAGATCAATCCACCCTCAAGCAAAGGACATAAATTTATATTGGTGGCAACAGATTATTTTACTAAGTGGGTGGAAGCAATCCCTTTGAAGAAAGTTCATTCTGGGGACGCAATCGAGTTTGTCAAAGAACACATTATTTACACATTCGGTATCCCTAAAACCATCACAACCGATCAGGGATCTATCTTTGTCTCAGATGAGTTTGTCCAGTTTGCAGAAGGCATGGGAACCAAGCTTTTGAATTCCTCACCATATTATGCGCAGGCTAATGGACAGGCAGAAGCATCCAATAAAAGTTTAATCAAGTTGATAAAGAGGAAGATCTCTGAATGTCCAAAGCAATGGCACAGCTGATTGGCCGAATAATTGTGGTCCTATCGGATGGCATGTCATGGATCAATCCAAGTGCCTCATTATAAATTAGTATATGGACATGAAGCTGTTCTACCATGGGAAAACATCATCGGCTCACGAAGGATTCAATTGCAAGATGAGCTGACAGCCGATGATTATCACAATTTAATGGTAGACGAATCGGAGGATTTGGTTTTATCGAGGATACGTGCTTTGGAGAAGGTGACTAGGGACAAAGAGAGAATGGCTCGTCATTATAACAAGAAAGTTGTACCCAAATCTTTTGAAGAAGGCAAGTTAGTCTGGAAATTGATACTGTCGATTGGTACAAGGGATAATAAATTCGACAAGTGGTCACCTAACTATGAGGGGCCTTTCAAGATCCACAAATGCGTCTCTAAAGGAGCCTACATGCTAGAAGGATTGGATGGAGAAGTATTTGGAAGAGATTTGAATGGAAAATATTTGAAGAAATATTATCCCAGCATATGGATTAACTCATGATTTGGCTCTGTTGAGCCGATACATGATAGCCGATGTGTTTACATCGCCTTTAGATGGCCGATATAAGTTATATCGCCCTTAGTCATTTCATTATTATCATAATAGGTTGTGCGTTGCAGATCTATGATGGCCGATATGAGTTATATCGCCCTTAGTCATTTAATCCTTACAATAATCGGTTATGATTTAGCACATACATTGTGGCCGATTTCACGTATTGTCCCTGAGCTATAATTTTCTCAATGATGAAGTCAACATTGAAAAATTACGGGGGGTGTCGATGTCGTAGGTCGACACGCGGGGATCCTGGGGACCCCCTTTTTGGTTCGGCACGGGGAGCGATGTATCCTGACTCAAACTCGTGTATAAAAAATGGAATAATGCAAATGAGGCGGGAATTTATACAGGTTCGGGCCACCAGCGCGGTGTAACACCCTACTCCTGTGTGTATGCAATATATGGGGGAGGTAGCCAAGAACAATGAGAGTGTTCCTCTCCCTTAGACTTTGTGGTGGATGGGCGATTTCTGCAGGCTAGTCGGAGAGGCTTAACCTATTTCTCAGAACGTGTACTCCTCTTCTTGAACTGGAACGGAACCCCCTCTATATGAAGGAGCTGAACCCCTTTTATGAAGGACTTGGGTCTCCTTTTATAGAACAAGGGAACACCACAGCAGTCCTACCCTTTTCTCTACTTCACTCCACGTGACAGAGTGGTTTTTGCTTTGTCTTGTCGGAGAAGTCATTTCATTCCTACTCCTCCCTGTTCGCCGCGTCATAGAAGGTGGAAAAAGTGCGGTCATCGTGATGGTCATTCCGCTGACGTGATGATGGTTTTCCTACTCCCTCCGATGGGTCCCACCGGTCGGCGGCCCATTCCATAGGGAGGTGTAGGCACCGTGCTTTCTGCGCTCGCACTCTCTCTCCCACGCAGCCGCCCAGTGCATTAAATGCGACTGGACAGAGCGTGAGAGGGGCGTGCGCGGGGTGGACTGCGGTCATACCGCGGTCTTAGTCAAGAACTTTTAGCCTCCCTTTTTGCCTCGTAATAGGCAAAAAGGGGTGATGATGGGGGTGGCTGACGGCTGCGCCTCACATCGCATTGAATGCGGCGGGGCAGGCGCTCAGCTTTCCCCTATTTGAGAATTAAATGAGTTGGTTGGCAGTTGGGTTCGCCCCTCTCTCTGAGAGGTGCGGGATGGGGGATGAGGGTCCGGGGCGATCCCAGACCCGGGAGATCCCGGACCCTGCCGTTTGGAAGTTTGATGGCCTCCGGGCAGCCTCCGGGCCAGCCCCCTTTAGGGGCGGCCACGTGACCGCCCGTGGCCAAGACTTGCCTGGCCTTTCAGGGCATGACTTTGGCGCTCCTTGGTGGGCAAGGGCACCTTCCTTTTTCTTTAAATGCCATGCCCATGACATACCCCCGGGCCCATATCACCGACAGTAGACCCCGGCGTTGGCCGGGGCCGAGTCGGGCTCGGGCGCGGTTGACGCCATTCCCTTGAGCGTGTGGGCCCGGGCATTTGGGTGTTTTTTGCTCTGGCAGGTGGTCGATATGCAACGACTGATGTCGCACCTGGCCAAGCCTTTACTTATTACGGGGGGCGATTTTGTCTGGGCCGCGCGCACGGGGGCCCATTCAAAATCGCCTAGCACTCTCCATCCCGCGTAGTGCGCCTGGCAGGCACAGAGCCCCAGGTGGCACGAAATCCGAATGGCGCGGGAATCCAAGGGGATACGAAAATCGAAAGGGCGCGGGGATGAAAGGGCATGGAGATGAGGGGGCGCTTCGTGCGGTAGTGGGGCGAATTTAATGCCGTAGAATCCGAGGGGGCGGCAGCAGCCTATAAAACTAGATCCGCATGGAAGGGGACCGGTTTCTACGCTTTCAACTGCCATCTCCTCTCCTCGGCATTCGCCCTTCGTCTACCTAGCGCCTCCTGCTCCTTCTGCTTCCTTTCTTCCACCTTCAGTTTTCCCTTTCTGTGCTTCCGCACCCACCCCCGCAATGGGCCGCGATTCACCCCTGGAGCCGGGGAGTGTGCTCCCCAAGTCCTTGGTGCGCACTGCGAAGGCTCGCAGCCTCTTCAACAAATTCTTGCCGCATGGCATGCGTAGCGGCGACGACATCCCAGAGGAGCGGCCTCCCCACAGGATGGTGTTTTTCGCCTCCTTCGCCATGGTCGGGCTAGTGCCGCCCTTCTCCCGCTTCTTCCTCGACGTCCTGGAGTTCTACGACCTCCGGCTGCACCACCTTACTCCCAACGCCGTCTTCTACCTCGCCGTGTTCGCCCACACCTACGAGATGTTCGTGGGGGTGAGGCCTTCTCTCCACCTCTTCCAGCAGTTCTTCCGGATACCAGCCCGGTGCGGTGGGGTACGTGGCGATCCAGCCACGGAACGACCGGGCGGTCGGAACTCCCTTCATCGACATCCACCCTCGCTCCAGGTGGGAGAACTGGAGGGCGTTCTGGTTCTACACCAGCTTGGGCGACCACCCCCGCTTCTCCCTGCCGACGGGGATCCCAGTGAACCAGAGGAACTGGGGGGCGCGCCCACGAGCCGGGAGGGAGCTGGACGGGGTGCTGGACCGGATCTGCTACCTCCGGCGGGGGGGGGGGGCCTGTCCAGCCACGCGGTCTTCCGCGACCTCCTGATGAGGCGCATAGCGCCGTTGCAGGAGAGGCCGTGCCCCGCCTATATGTACACGGGCCCCAACGACGACATGCGGACCTCCGCGGGCGCCGTCTTCGACTGGGACGAGAGGGACCTCCGGACCCTGGTCCGCCGCTGCCTCGGCATCATGGAGATGGACTTGGCGCAGCTCCCGCCCGGGTTGGTGCTGCTGTGTCAGGACTCCGCGCGCCTGGAGATCCTGCACCTGCTGCAGGTGGTGGGTGACGGTGTGGGCTCCTCGTCGGCCGCACGGAGGCTGCACCGGGGGCTGCTCCGAGGGCTGTTCCGAGGGGCGGAGGCGGAGGCGATGACGACGACCCCGACAACCACATCTCGATCGGGCGGTTGAGCCGCCGAGGCCGGGCGAGGCGATCCGGGGCCCCGATCCCAAAGGGAAGAGGAAGAGGCCGAGGAGGACCCCTCTCCCCTTCTCCACCACGAGGCGGCGGAGCGGAGCGCGCCGCGCCCCCGGCCGGGGGCTCGCGGGTGACGGGCCCATCCCGGGGGCCACTACACCGAGGGCCAAGCCGGCCGCAACGGCGGCGACAACGACGGCGGGGGAGGCCCGGGGTTCGTCCCCAGTGAGTGCGCCGGCAATGGCGGAGGCCCAGGGCGCATCCCCGGCGAGCGCACCGGCGGCGGAATCTGCCCGCGGGGCCCCTGCGTCAGGGGACGCGGCGGGCGAGAGCCCGGCGAGTCCTCCGGCCGCCCGCGAAAAGAAGCGGGCCATCTCGGGGATATCCTAGGAGTTCAACTCCACCCGCAGGTACGCCTTGCTGATGTGTGAACGCCTATCAGGATCTCGCTCCTTTGTCTCTGTTTATTTATTTCTTGTTGCGATTTTGTTTCCTTTGTTCTCAGCCGCGAGCACAGGCATTTTCGCCCAAGGGTTGTCCCCAAGGGCGGTTCTGCCTCGGGCTCGGGGGAGGGCGCACAGGAGAGGCCCAGGGCGCCCGAGCCCTCAAGGTCCGGGTCGCCCTTTGGGCTCGGTCCGGATCCGGCGGGATCCGGGAGGGGGCCCACCTGGCTGGAGCGCCGGCCGCACACGAAGGGCAGGCCGTGGGCAGCGCCGGCGCAGAGGGGGCAACGGAGGGCGGCAGAGAGCAACCTCAGGGGTCCCCTCCGCGGCAACCATCGTTGCCGCCACAGCAGCCCTCGCCCGCGCCACACTCGCCACGCTCGGCGGTGCCATCCCCCCGCCGGCTGCCATTAATCCTGCCGGCGCAGGCCGGCCGCGAGCCCCTAAGGCAAGAAGCGGGCAGCGCCGGTCGCAGGGGATCTCCGGTGGCTCGGCCGGCGCAGGCGGCCGACCCCGGGCCAGGCTCCAACTCCGAGTCCGGGGGCGCCCGGTCCGGGTTCGCAGCCGCTTTGGATGCGGAGCCCCTCGTCCGTTCGCAGGAACGGGAGAGGGAGGTCATCGCCAGGGCGCTGGAGGCGGCCAACGCCATCTCCCTGGAGGGGCTTCGGGCCCAAGTACAGGCCTTGGCCGCCAGGGAGATCGAGGTGGCGCGGCGGGAGGTCGAGGTCGAGGAGGGCCGTCAGGAGCTGGCGGCCACGGCGAGGGCGGAGGGCCTCATCCGCAGGCGAGGGCTGGCGGAGATCGAGCGGTGCCAGGAGGAGCTCAGTCAGGTGTTTGAAGACACCGTTACGGAGCGGCACGCCGCCGACCTCCGTGAGCAGGTTGCCGCCGCCGCCGAGGAGAGGGTGAGCTCCACCGCCGGGCAGTTCCTCCGCGACCTCAGGGAGCGCGCTCAGGGCCTCGACGAGCGCGAGCGCACCTTGTGCGACGCTGAGGCCGCCGCTGCTAGTGCCGACGCTGACCTCCAAGCCGGGAGAGCGTGGCGGGCTGTTGAGAGCCGGGAGGCCACCGTCGCCGGGGCCGAAGAAGACTCCGCCGCGCGGGAGGCCAATGTGCTCGCCCGGGAGAAGGCCGTCGCCGAGCGCGAGGTCGCCGTGGGGGTCGACGGGCGGCGGTGGTGGAGGCCCGGAGGAGGCCTCCCGGTGCCTGAAGGGCGTGTGGAACCGCGAGCACCGCCGCCGCCGCCTCAGCCGCCGGGCAGACGAGCTAGAGCGCCGGGAGCAGGAGCTGCCACTCGGGAGCAGATGGTTATGGACGCACGAGCGCAGCTGCGGGGCCGAGAGCGGAAGCCGGAGGAGGCGCATCGCGAGTCGCGGATCTGGAGCGCATCTGCGCACAGGGAACCGGGCTCAGCCTCGTCCGTCGGCGCCTTCGGGAGGCGGCTCGCGGGGTGGGGGTGAACCGTACCCCCCAGCATCCCTACCTTGGCGGGATTGGCCACATACATCGATGATTTGGCCACGGGGATACAGAGGGTGCTGAATGAGGTCGACGAAGTAGCGAAGGAGTCATCATATGACTTATCCCGCAAGGTCGTGTCCCTCATCCTGGCGAGCTACCAAGCCCGCGACCCCAACTTCGACCCCTACATCCCCACCGAGGACATCCCCGAAGGTACCGAGGAGGTCGCCCGCCGTCGCGTCCAAGACGTCGTCGACTCCATCATGCTGGGCTTTGACGGCACCCCGGCGGCCTTCCAGCTCGCCTTCCGCAAGGACTCGCCGGACGCGGACTCCCCGGTGGAAGCTCCCAGCGACCCTCCGACCACTTAGAGCCCCCTTGCCTCGGCTTGTATCTATAAAAAGGATATTTATGTATTGTTTATAAAGTTTTTGAACTTGCCTTTACTTGTGCTGCAACAGCTCATCGTGGCTGCTTTTGTTGTTTCATGTATGTGTATGTTGGGAGCCCCCGGCCAACTTAGCGCGCACGTAGTGGCGGTTGGTTGGCCCAAGCCCCTGTATGTTAGCTTCCCTGCAATTGGTAGCTTAAGATTTTAGTTATTGCGATAATGTGATAGTGTTGTTCTCCCCCGTGATTTGTCCCATGCCGCTGGGGGGCTGTTCCGAGTTCGGGCAGCATGCACTGGCCGTTGGCTGGTGGCTTTGTCGGGGTTCCGGGTAGGAGCGAAGGCATAAAAAGGCCAGCGAGGGCAGCGGCAACGGGGGGCCGGGACAGGCGTGTGTCGTTCGCACCCGAACCCCCAGGCGTTGACTGCCCCCAGGCGTGGTAGTATGCAGCATCGCTGTACCCTCGACACCCTTAGGGCTCTCAGGCTAAGGCGGGCAAGGCCGAGGAACTTATTGGAAAGCCGCATCCACAGCACATGCTCGAGCACATGGGGGAAAACACACTGCAACAGGTATTTACAAGGGAAACATATGAAATGTAATAACAAACGCATTGCTCATGCCACCGGGGGCAGTGGATGAACTTGTATGCATGTCTCCGCACACCATGCGGCTTATGGGTAGAACCTGCGCAGGTGGGAAATATTCCACGGGTTCGGCAACGGAGTGCCGTCCTCTGTGGCTAGGCGGACTACTCCCGGACGCGGGGTGCCGATAACTTTGTATGGCCCCTCCCACATCGGGGACAGCTTGCTCAGGCCTGCACGTGTTTGGACACGGCGCAGGACCAGGTCATTGACTTGCAGCGCTCGGGGGCTGACTTTGCTTTGATGGTAGCGGCGGAGGCTCTGCTGGTAGCGGGCCGCGCGTAGCGCTGCCCAGCGCCGTCTCTCCTCCAGGTAATCCAGGTCATCTCGATGCCCCTGCTCTTGATCCGCTTTGGTGTATAATGTGGCTCGGGGCGATCCCAGGGTGAGCTCAGAGGGCAAGACCGCCTCGGCTCCATACACCAAAAGAAAGGTGTTTCCCCGGTGGCGCGGCTTGGGGTTGTCCGATTGGCCCAAAGAACCGCGGGCAGCTCGTCAGTCCACGAATCCCCATGTTTTTTTAGCACATTGTATGTCTTGGTCTTGAGGCCCTTTAGTATTTCTGCGTTTGCACGCTCGGCCTGACCGTTGCTTTGGGGGTGGGCGGGCGAGGCGAAACAGAGCTTGATGCCCATGTCGTCGCAATACTCGCCAAACAGCTCACTCATGAATTGGGTGCCGTTGTCGGTGATGAGCCTGTTGGGGACCCCGAACCTTGCCGTGATGCCTCTCATGAACCGCACAGCTGAATGTTTGTCGATGACGCTGACTGGATAGGCCTCTGGCCACTTGGTGAACTTGTCGATGGCAACATACAGGAACTTGCATCCGCCCCGCGCCGCTTGAACGGGCCTAGGATGTCCAGCCCCGACCGCAAATGGCCATGAGAGCGGGATGGTTTGGAGTGCCCGGCGGCGGTGCGTACGCAGCGTGGAATTGACATGCTCGGCACCGCCGCACGAGGTCTGTTGCATCCTCCACGCGGTGGGCCAATAGAATCCCGGGCGGAATGCTTTTCCCACCAAGGTCCGAGAGGCTGAATGCGCGCCACATTCACCTTCATGGATTTCGGCAAGGAGCTCGAGACCCTGTTCCCGAGCAATGCATTTCATGAGCACTCCGTTGGCACCGCGTCGGTAGAGTGTCCCATCTACCAACGCGTACCTCCTGGAGGTTCGGGCGATGCGTTCGCCTTCCTCACGTTGCTCGGGCAATGACGCATCTTCTAGGTACGCCCGGATTTCCAAAATCCAAGCCACCCGGCGCGTGATGTCGGTCTCAGCGGGGCCAGGCTGTGGCTGGCCCGCCGAGTTCGGGGCGTCGGGACCGGCCGATTCCTGCCTCCGGGGCGGTTCGGGGCGCGCCGACAGCTCTGTGAGACTTTCCTCAAAGGCACCTGGCGGGGCTGGGGCTCGCACGGACGCGATTCTTGATAGCTCGTCCGCCAGGGAGTTGTCTCTTCTGGGAATGTGGCGTAGCTCGAGGCCATCGAAATGGCGCTCCATACGCCGTACTTCCTTGACATAGGCTTCCATTTGGGGGTCGGTGCATTGGTATTCCTTGGAGTCCTGGTTTACCACCAGTTGGGAATCCCCAAGGACCAGCAGACGGCGGATGCCTACACCTGCTGCTGCCCGTAACCCCGCCAGGAGCCCCTCGTATTCGGCCATGTTATTGGTTGCTCGAAAATCGATCTGGACGATGTACCGAAGCACGTCGCCCGTTGGGGAAGTTAGCACCACGCCTGCTCCGGCTCCGTGCAAGGTGAGTGAACCATCAAAGTTCATCACCCAGTGCGCGGTTCCTTGGCTGCGATCCTCCGTGCTCTCGGGTTCCCCCGGGGGCGGATCGCTTCCGGCTGTTGGTGTCCATTCCGCCACGAAATCGGCCAAAGCTTGGCTTTTGATTGCGTGCCGGGCTTCGAAGTGTAGGTCGAATTCCGACAACTCGATGGCCCATTTGACTACCCATCCCGTGCCCTCTCGGTTATGCAGGATTTGTCCGAGAGGGTAGGATGTGACCACCGTTACCCGGTGCGCCTGGAAATAATGACACAACTTCCTGGAGGCCATAAGTAGAGCGTATAGCATTTTCTGGGCCTGTGGGTAACGTGTCTTCGCATCCCGTAGCGCCTCGCTGACGAAGTAGACCGGCCGCTGCACCTCGGTGCGGGCCTTGGCTACCTTGCTAGGGGCGGCTGGTTCGGGCACACCAGGGCGGGTTACCTCGGTGTCCGGGGCCTCCGAGCCATCGCCTCCTCCGGGGCCCTCAGGGCCACTCTGGGTGGAGGGGGCTTCGGGTGCCCCCGGACTAGGGGGCCGTGCGGCTCCCTGAGGCTCGGGGGGCCAAGGGCCACCTCCGGGTTCGGGCGCCTCCTCGGCCAACTCCGTTCCGGGGCTTCTTGCCACAGGTGCTTCGGGGCGGGTCATCTCGGTGTCCGGGTCTCCCGAGCCGTCGCCTCCACCGGGGCCGTCAAGGCCACTCTGGGTGGAGGGGGCTTCGGGTGCTCCCGGACTAGGGGGCCGGGAGGCTCCCTGAGGCTCGGGGGGCCAAGGGCCACCTTCGGGTTCGGGCGCTTCCTCGGCCAACTCCGTTCCGAGGTCTCCCGCCTCCGGTGTTGACAGGGCTGGGGGCAATTGAGAGGCTAGCTCGTCGTCGCGCTCCACAACCAAGGCCGCACTAATCACTTGGGGGGTCGCCGCCAAATATAAAAGGAGGGGCTCCCCTTCCCGAGGCGCCACCAGTACAGGCGGCGAGGAGAGGTAGCGCTTGAGCTCACCCAAGGCTTTCTCCGCCTCGACCGTCCAAGTGAAGGGGCCGGTTCGTTTTAGCAATTTAAATAAGGAAAGCGCCCGCTCTCCTAACCTGGATATGAAGCGACTCAGGGCAGCTACACAGCTCGTGAGCCTCTGCACGTCCTTGAGCTTTCTAGGAGGCGCATCTCCTCTATTGCCCTTATTTTAGTGGGGTTGGCCTCGATGCCTTGGGCAGAGACCAAGAACCCTAATAGCTTGCCTGCCGGTACCCCAAACACGCATTTTTTTGGGTTCAGTTTCATGCGGGAGGACCGGAGGTTATCAAATGTCTCGGCCAAATCCAGGAGCAAAGTCCTTTGGTCCCGAGATTTGACTACGAGATCATCGACATATGCCTCAACATTGCGCCCTATTTGGCCTTTTAACGTGATGCGGATACCACATTGAAAGGTGGACATGGCGTTTTTTAAACCAAAGGGCATAGACATGTAGCAAAAAGTACCCACAGGAGTGATAAATGAAGTTTTCTCCTCATCCTCTACAGCCATGCGAAATTGATGATAGCAGAGTATGCATCTAGGAAGCATAAAAGGTCGCACCCCGCAGTGGAGTCGACTATCTGGTCTATTCGTGGTAGAGGATAGGGGTCTTTGGGACATGCCTTGTTGAGGTCGGTGTAGTCGATGCACATGCGCAGCTTGTGGTTGGTCTTCGGGACGACCACCGGGTTCGCCAACCACTCCGGGTGCAGCACCTCCCGGATGAAGTCGGCCTCCTGGAGCTGTGCCACCTCTTCGCGGATGAACGCTTGCCGCTCCGGGGCCTGTCGCCTCACCTTTTGCTGGACCGGGCGTGCATCCGGCCACACTGCGAGTCGGTGCTCGATCACCTCCCTGGGGACCCCGGGCATATCCGACGGCTTCCAAGCAAACACGTCGGTATTCGCCCGTAGGAAGGAGACGAGCGCGTCTTCCTATTTGGGGTCCAAGCCACCACCAATGTTGGCGGTCTTGGACGGGTCGTCACCCAAACAGATAAACTTAATAACCACCTCATCGGCAGAGGTGATGCGCTGCTTCGGGGCCCGGGAACCCGACGACTCCCCTTGGGGGTCCTCGGGTTCGGCGCGGTCGGCCGCCGCAATGTCGTCCACGCGCGCCTCCGCGCAGTCCAGCGCGGTTTTGACGTCAGCGTGGACGGTGATGGGGCCTCCAGGGCCCGGCATCTTGAGCTGGCGGTAGGCGTAATGCGTAGCCGCCATGAACTTCACCAACGCCGGCCTCCCAAGCACGGCGTTGTAGGGCAAATTAAGATCCGCCACATCGAAGTCGATCCGCTCGGTGCGGAAATTAGTGGGGGCCCCGAGCACCATTCCCGGGGCCTTGATTGCCTCAAAGGCCTTCGGGGATAGCACGTTGAGGGCCGCACCTCCGTCAATTAGGACTCAGGCGACCTTGACATTGCAGATGGTGGGGGAGGTCACGAGGGCCAAATGGCCACTACGCGCGACACTTCCGGGGTGGTCGGTCTGGTCGAAGGTGATGGGCACCTCCGCCCAGCGCGACCTCCGGGCCGCCTCATGAGACGGCACGGCTACGAGGAGCTCGCGTCTCATGGACTTGAAGCTCCGGCAGGACACATGGGCGCCCGTGCCGCCGTCAATGGTGGCGACGACGTGCTGGGGATCTTTGTAGCCTAGCTCGTCGTCGTCGTTCCCGGCGGGGGCCGTATCCTTGGCCTCCTCTCGCCGGTTGTTCGGGCGCTCCGCCGGTGCCTTGCCCTTGCGGCGGATCTCCTTCTCGTTCTCCCTCCGCTCCTGCTCATACTTTTGCACTCGTTCGGCCAGATTTTTGACCAAACGACAATCAGAGAGGTCGTGGTGGGAGGTTTGGTGCACCATGCACCATTTGTCTCCGGCCCGACCCTGGGGGCGAGGGTCCGGGGACCGCCTGCGGTTACCCGCGGGCTTGCCCCTCCGCGAGGGCTTCTCGGCTCCGTCGGTGGCGAGGACATGGCCCTCCTCACCGCCACGCGATGGCCGGCGTTTCCGCCGCCGCTCGCGCCGCTCTTCACGGGACGCTGAGGGGGCAGCGCCGATGGGGGCCGGGGTAGGATTCCTAGGATTCCAAACCCGGGCCTCCTCCTTGCGGGCCACCCGGTCTGCGAGCTCAAAGAGCTCCGTGGTGGTCCGAGGAGCCTTGGATTCGATCTTCTCCAACATGACGTCATGGCAGACACCACTCCGGAAGGCGAAGATCACTGCATGGTCGGCGATGGAAGGTATGGTGTTGCGTACCTGGCAAAACGCTGAATGTATTTGCGCAGGGACTCGTCCTCCCCTCGTCGGACCATGTGGAGGTCCGCCTCCACTCCCGGGCGCGGGTATGTGCCCTGGAAGTTGGAGGTGAACTGGCGGCATAGGTCGTCCCAAGAGGTGACTGACCGGGCCGGCAAGTTCATTAGCCAGGAACGGGCCTGGCCCTTGAGCGCCATGGGAAAGAAGTTGGCCATGACGCGCTCGTCCCCTCCGGCGGCCTCAATGGCCGTGGTGTAGATCTAGAGGAACTCGGTGGGGTTAACCGAGCCATCGTACTTCTTCATAAGGGCCGGCCTAAACTTGTTAGGCCAGCGCACGTTACGGAGGTCGGCAACAAAGGCCTGGCAGCCATTGCCAGCCAGGGGGGGCGACAGTGGCTGCGGGGCCTCGTTGGGCATCGCGGAGCTCCCCGCTGGCGGCTGGGCCATCACGGCCGCTCGCCGTCCGCCGTGGGGCTCCATCTGCGGCTGGGCCGCTGTGGCCGCTCGTCGTGAGGTGGCGCCTCCTGACGAGGAGGCGCAGTCCGGCACCCGCCCTAAGCGGCGCTCATCTTGGCGCTGCTCGATGCGGAGGCGGGCGTCGCGCCCTGCGTACAACAGATCTCAGGGCGGCTTAGGCTGGGCCGCCGCCGAGAGGTTCTCCTCCACCCTCGCGGCTGCTGCCGCCCTTCGGGCCCATCGCCGAGAGGAAGAGCTCACCACGACGTGCGACCCGTGTGGTTTGCGGCTGGAGGAAGCGAGGTCAGCAGCCAGCTGGCGTTGGGCCGTGCCTACGAGCTTCGCCACGTCGTCGAGCCAACTTTTGGCGTTGGACCCCTCGCCTGGGGTGGCTGGAGGGTGGCGCAAAAGGGCTTCTGCCACCTGCAGGGCACCCTCAGGGGTGCCAAACTCCAGGCGGCGATGGACGTCGCCTCGGCGGGGTTCGCCGGTACGCCCGCTAGGGCGTGGTCCGCTCCTGTAGGACGCACGGGCCCCTCCGCCTCCAACCGCTGCTTCAGCAGGGGGCAGAGGGGATGGCGCGGGCGCAGCTGCCATTGTTACCACCAACGGGGGTGAGGGAGACGAAGGCCCCTCCCTCCTTGAGCGGAGGTGGCGGAAGTTGGGGCTGTGCCTGCCCGCGTCGACCTCTTCTGCCTCCTCGTTGAACAGGCCACGCTCGTGCGTGGCGAGTGAGCCTGACGCGGAGCGCAGGGCACGGCCGTGGACCATGGCTGAGACGGGGAGGAAGGATTCCCGCCAAAAAACAGACGGAAAACGGAGGTTTAAACCAGAATACAGCGCGCTCTCCCTACCTGGCGCGCCAGCTGTCGATGTCGTAGGTCGACACGCGGGGATCTTGGGGACCCCCTTTTTAGTTCGGCACGGGGAGCGATGTATCTTGACTCAAACTTGTGTATAAAAAATGGAATAATGCAAATGAGGTGGGAATTTATACAGGTTCGGGCCACCAGCGAGGTGTAATACCCTACTCCTGTGTGTATGCAATATATGGGGGAGGTAGCCAAGAACAATGAGAGTGTTCCTCGCCCTTAGACTTTGTGGTGGATGGGCGATTTCTGCAGGCTATTCGGAGAGGCTTAACCTATTTCTCAGAACGTGTACTCCTCTTCTTGAACTGGAACGGAACCCCCTCTATATGAAGGAGCTGAACCCCTTTTATGAAGGACTTGGGTCTCCTTTTATAGAACAAGGGAACACCACAGCAGTCCTACCCTTTTCGCTACTTCACTCCACGTGACAGAGTGGTTTTTGCTTTGTCTTGTCGGAGAAGTCATTTCATTCCTACTCCTCCCTGTTCGCCGCGTCATAGAAGGTGGAAAAAGTGCGGTCATCGTGATGGCCATGCCGCTGACGTGATGATGGTTTGCCTACCCCCTCCGATGGGTCCCACCGGTCGGCGGCCCATTCCATAGGGAGGTGTAGGCGCCGTGCTTTCTGCGCTCAAACTCTCTCTCCCACGCAGCCTCCCAGTGCATTAAATGCGACTGGACAGAGCGTGAGAGGGGCGTGCGCGGGGTGGACCGTGGTCATACCACGGTCTTAGTCAAGAACTTTTAGCCTCCCTTTTTGCCTCGTAATAGGAAAAAAGGGGTGATGATGGGGGTGGCTGACAGCCGCGCCTCACATCGCATTGAATGCGGCGGGGCAGGCGCTCAGCTTTCCCCTATTTGAGCATTAAATGAGTTGGTTGGCAGTTGGGTTCGCCCCTCTCTCTGAGAGGTGCGGGATGGGGGATGAGGGTCCGGGGCGATCTCGGACCACCTCGACCAGGGGTCCGGGAGATCACGGACCCTGCCGTTTGGAAGTATGATGGCCTCCGGGCAGCCTCCGGGCCAGCCCTCCTTCAGGGGCGGCCACGTGGCCGCCCGTGGCCAAGACTTGCCTGGCCTTTCAGGGCATGACTTTGGCGCTCCTTGGTGGGCAAGGGCACCTTCCTTTTTCTTTGAATGCCATGCCCATGACATACCCCCGGGCCCATATCACCGACAGGGGGCATATGCATATCTAAAGTCAGAATCGAGTGGACTTTAAAATTTAAGTGTTTTTGAAGTCACAAAAGAGCTAACCCTATTATAAGAATCGGTTCAGTTACCGGTTAGACTATTGATAGTCGATATCGCCCTTTGCTTGATTTGCTCGATTTCGGCTATAGTTTGGGCGTTGGCTGCATCGGTTACTGTAACCGTCTTCAATGATTTCCTCAAGTCTCCCAAGTATTGTATTGAAGCTTTTAACTTGGCCCTTTGTTCCTCAGTGGCTCTTGGGAGATCGGCTAGCTTTTGTTCTTCACTTGCCAATTCAGCCTACACTGCTCCAGCTCGACGACAAGTTTGGCTTCTCTTTTCTTTAGCCGATCGATGTTAGATTCGGTAGCAGATGGCCCGGCGATCAACTCATCCAGCTTGGTTTTCTTGAGAATGATGCACTACCGATTGGCCTCAATCATGGCTTCAAGACTTTGCTTCGCTTTCCTGTCAGCCATCCGTTGTCGTGTTCTTTCCAGCTTATGCCGATCCAGATCGAGATGCGCAGCTTGGGAGATAATGTCATCTAGAAGCTGGCTCTCAATTTCTTCGAATCTAGCTTTGACTAGCCCGCAGTTAGTAACCAGGTAATCCAGCGAGCTATCCAGCCGACAAGCGATATCCAAGAGTTTCTCTTTTAATTCGTCGACTATATGAGCTTGGGCCTAGCTGGTAATATCTTCTTCTTCACCGATGAACTCCCTTATGTCAAAGGAGAACATATCGGCTAAAGCCTGCAGGATACAAGTCAAGTTTGTTAAGATGCAAAGGAATTTAAAGTAGTCGATTCTGTTCTTGTGAAAGTTTCTTACCTTAATAGTGTGAACTAGTACCGATTCTTCTTCTTCAACATGGTGGCTACCCCTAGCCAATGGAGTGTGCTCACTTGATACATGGGGGCAGCCGATAGAGACTGAGGAGGCTGTACAAGAGAACAAGTGTTAGCAAGAATCGGCGGGCTCACAAAAGGGGAAGAGATAAGTTTTGAGTTTACTGGTGAAGCCGGGTGTGGTTGCCGATCAGCCAATTTTTTGCGCTGCAAGTGAAGGGGTTTGGTTAAGAACAAATAAACTTCAAGAAAGTTTAAGTTACCAAGACTTCAGGAAAGGAACGATGCATACTGGTTGAGGACGAGGAGGACGCTTTGGAGGAGAAGGAGTTTTTTGAGGCTGATCGTCGGCTGATGGTGTTTGTGCATACTTGCTTGAATGACTTGATTCAGTCGCCGCTTCCTCAATGGCTTGGTCAATTTCTTCCTCCTTGATCTCTTGATTGAGGGCCTCTTCCACGCTCAGATCCAAGGATGGCAAACTGTCGGCTGGGGCTGTCTTTTGTTTCTTTGGCTTTTTCTTCTGCGTAGCCGACCACCAGCAGCCTGAGTTGCTCTCGTGAGGGGGAGAAGAATAGATCGTCTGCAAAGAAAGAAGACATTGTTTAAATATTAAGCAGATAAAAGCCGATAGCTTTAAAAATCGACAAAGGGGAGAAGTACTTACATCAGGGATTGCTGCTGGAAGGAGCGTAGTGAGGTACATAGAGGATGGTTGATGGAAGATATGTCTTTTCAACTCAACCCACCATTTGTCAAAAGCTGAGCTCCTGTTTAGTGCCAATTCCAAAGTGCCTATGCTGCCAAGAGGCGGGCCCTCTATGTTCATCAGCCGATCCATCATCAGTCTTGAAGTGATCTCACCCCTTGTTTCTATCTTGTCGATGAAATGCAGGCCAATCTGCAATTGTGCTAATCCAATTTGTCTGGCAGCCGATGCTGGGTGATAGAATTCGTAGGACTTGGAGACATTTATGCCTTGGTGGATGTCGATGGGTAAGATGCAAGGAGTGATGGCAGTGGTGAGAATTTCCCTTGGTCTTTCGAATTCTTCGGAATTGATCTCATCAAAGTTGAAGCTTGAGGTAAGTTCAAATTCTGGGCAACCTGAATAGAAGAACCAAGTATGATTGCTCTTTGTGAATCCATCATAAAACAAAGTGAACCAATCGGCTAGGAGTTGGCTCGACAACTTAGACCCGGGGTGAACAGAAGCGGCTTCTCCAAAAGACATACACCTACGTGTAGTCACTTCTTTGTCATCGTCATTCAGGATCGGTTCTGCCCTTGGGAATTTGGCATCAGATAGATTGGGTCGGCCAACAATCATTTGTGTCAGGAGGACTAACCATAGCTGCAAAAACCACCAAGGTCCTCCGGTTCTCATGGTTGAGTTGGCGGCAATCTTAGCCGATGCTTGGCTAAGTGTTTGATACAGATAGCCCAATAGAAATTTCCCTACGGGGATTTGTTACTTGGATACTAGGGCTTTGGCTATGAGCTTCAAGTTAGCTGTGGGGCCGCAGCTAGATCCGCAGAAGACATATTTCTCCAGCCACATCATCAAGAATGCAGTGTGTTCTCTGGGGCTAACTGATCCAGTGCCCATGTTTTGGGCAATGTAGCCATTCCAACTCCCAATGGCTCTTGTTTGAAGGAATATTGGCATTTGTTGTCCAATCGGTTTGGGTTAGCCGATGACATGATGTCCAGCCTAGTTATCATCACTATATCGATTAAAGTTGGGGTCATGGGCCCTTGCTGGAAAAGGAAGGCATTGAATGTATTATTCCAGAAATATGTGGCAGCTGACATAAGGGGCTCATCCTTTGGCTGATCAGCTATGGTAAGAGCTAGGCACTGAGCTATGCCTACTTTCTCCCAATGGGTCTGCTTGCTGGCAACCATCCTTTGATACCAAGTTGGCCAAGATTTGTCTGTTGAGGACCAAGACATGAAAGTTCTATTCCAATGTGCTGTGCTAGGGTTTGAAATCCTATAGGGCATCCTATTGGTTCCAACATTAATAACTTCGGTGGGATCGATGTTGTCGATAGGCCCTAGAAAGTACCTCTCATTGTGAAGCAAACTAGGGATAGCAATTTGGTGAGCTAGATGCTACAATGAGAAGGGGGAAGAAAAACAAGTTTTAGAGGCCAAGAACACAAATCTACGGCTATGAGCAGAAAAGAAAAGGGATTCAGCCGATGAGACTTACCTCGACGAACTCGGTCGATGGGGCGTCGGAGGGAGCAGATGAGAATGCCATTGAAGGAGGTGAGTTCATCGCCGGAAAGGAAGATCGCTGCGAGCTTGTTGGGAGCTCCGAAAAGATCGTCGGAAGGGTTTTAGGGATTTTCTGGCTGAGGATGTTGAGTGCGCAAGTAACAGCGTAAGTTTTTTGGTGCACTTGGCTGTTATTTGAAGAGGTGTGATAATGGCCGAAACGGAAATGCTCTAGGTTTTCTCGAAGGATAGAATCGCGCAAAATCCGCAACAATATCATGCGGACTTGGGAGGCATGTGTTAACGACCAAATTTGGTAAACAAATCCCCAAGTTTGAAGCAAGGATCGAAGCAGAATCGAAGGAGCGCATGATTCTCGGAAACAGAGTCTGCGTCGGCTGAGTCCGAATCGGCTAAGGAGCCAGTCGGCTGAGTCCGAGTCGGACAGGGCAGCCGATACAACCGATTCTGATTGGGTGAACGGATGAGACCAATCCCGAAAGGAAAACGTGAAGATAATCATTGGATTCGGTTTCCAAGTGCTTCAAAGATATTGCCATCTACGGATAAGGTCCTAAAAAGGCAATTGTATCTTTAATATAGGATATTTTGTATAGGTTCCATGTGTATCACGGTAAGGGACCCTGTCCCAGGATATTGTCGTACTTTAAATAGTAGATAAGATAGAAGTCGTGTTCTACAAGGACTCTGTTGTAATCGGGTATAAATACGGCCCGAAGGTTTGTAATTTATCATCATCGAATCAACCAATACAATCTCGGCATATCGCCACCCTTTTCCTTTTACTTGCAATCTCGACAAGTTCTTGCCTCGCATTGGGCTACATCGGTTCCCAATCTCCAAAGCAAGGTAAAACCTTGTTACAAGCGGTTTGTGTTCTTGGGGTTAGTGCTTCCATCGTCATGATACTCTAATCTCGTTATTGCAATCTGCTTAATTTATCATATACGTTACATAATCTAGATCAATGTTTCGATCTACCCCACGATCGGCTAGCATCTTTCTGATGATAACAGCCGACAGGGGTAGATCTTGGGGTTGATTTGCGTTATATAGCGTATCTACCATCTTGAAAGGTTTTCATTGGTTTGTCTAGATCTCGTGTTTCTTTTTGTACTTAATGATGCATCAGTTTGATCTATTAAGTCACTTTTAGAACCATATAGATCTATTCAGCACAATGACTGCTATTAGAGATAGTATCGGAGTTTCAACCGATCTTACCTGTTTTAGCCATCTTATACATTTTACTACTGTTAGATTGTTAAAGCCGCCTTTTATATTAAGATCTTAGCCTAGTTAAATGTATCTAAGCCTGGCATCAATCTGTTAAATCATTTTAACAGCAGATTGATCCTTGTTTAGTGTATTTGACTCAGATTAATATCTTAGTATAGCTGTATCGGAGTACTAGCCGATTCACATTAGGTCTACGACATCGGCTAGGTTATAAATATATATAATTATTATTCTAAGGTGCTTTTAGATATAAGTGATTTATACTGTTTCGGTATGCTACCGATCTATCCCAATCACTTAGTCTAAATGTACTTTGGGATAGTAATTGTGTATTATGGATATCTATAGCCGATCAAGTAGGATATAATCTTAACCAAATTGCCTATTTCTTGTTTCTTGTTGGTTACAGGATCAAACCAACTGGCACGCCCTAAACACCGAAGCAATCCAATTTGGACCTGCACTAGAGCTAAGCAAATCTCTCAGGCCAGTGCGTGGGAAAATTTCTCATCAACAGATTGTCCCTGATCTGGTCAGAGCAAAAGATTGCAGATAATGACTCTGCAACTGGTCGATCATCTCCTTGTACTCAGCCTGCTCTTCAGGAGTCAACTTATCCATGGTGATCGGAATAACGTTGTCTTGGTCAACCTCGGAGGTCTTGATGTCAACCATCGTGTCTGGCTTGTGATCTGTGACCCACCAGGTGTGCCAACAGCGTGTTGATGACAAAATTTCCCATGCACTGGCCTGAGAGATTTGCTTTACTCTAGTGCAAGTCCAAAGTATCGATTCGAGGTTCGTAGGCGTGCCAGTTGGTTTGTTCCTGTAACCAACAAGAAACTCTCGTCAGAGATCGGAACCCGATGCATCCCAACTCTGTCACATACCCAAATTCTAGAGTCAATGGGGTTTTGCCCAAATAAAATAAAAGTAAGGTTTTCCAATTTTGTGAGCCAAAAATTTTCATTTTCTAATTTAGGTTCAGGAACCTCAACCTACTTGTATGAATTACAATTTGAGAACTAAAATATCGTTTTTCTAATTAGGTGAGACCAACCTAGGCCTTTGCATGGTAGACTAAATTTTAGAATGAATTAAGACTTTTCATTTATAGCCTAGGACAAAAATGCAAGCTCGTGTGAAAGCATGCAAACTAACATAAAGCCCACTTTGACTTAGGTCAATTACGTATATTTGAATTTCTGAGAACACATCTCATTATAGGCCATATAGGCCTAGCCCAAACGCTTGAGATTTACAAAACGAGCTTACAACTAATTTTGGGTGCTAGCATGTAAACTTACAAATTTAATTCAAAGATCATTTTCTCAGCCCAAGATAAAATTCAAATAAACCTCTACGATCATATTAGGCGAAACCACAGAGCGGGAGCAACTATACATAGGAAAGTTACCCTAATTTTCTAGAACAAACCATACGAGATAAAATCATGGAAAAAATTCATGTAGGTGTAAGATGTTATATTCAACTTAACATAATTTTTGTGCAATTTAAAAACTAGGTTTGGTGCCCCAAACAAATTGGGCAAAACAATCGAATATTAGGCTAAAATAAAATCCCCATCGGGCTAAAACGACAACTTGCTTAAAAATTCCATTAAAATGCACATAAGTGTACCTGGTAAATAATTTATTCAAATACTAGGTTAATTAACATGAATAAATATAATTTTTCTAGAATTTTTCCCTACTGTTTAGACTCTCTAAAAATTCAAACAATTCCCAAAATACCCTGTTTTGTTGAATTTTTGAGAGCAAACCACAAATGATTTTTGAGTGAAACCAAAGAAAATGGAACCTAGGGATGATTAACTACCCCCAGTAAAAATTTCATGAATTTACCACGGCCACACATTAAACTATGAAGCTACAAGCTTAGGAGGGGAAAATAATTCAAAAATTAGCCAAAAATCCAATGTATACACTCTTCTGTACCCCTCCCTCTCTCTCTCTCTTTTGCCTAGCTTGCCACGCCCTGACCCCACATGGCAGCTGCACAGGCTTGATTCAACTCAGTGAGAGACATCTCTACCACTCAAGGAGAAGCCAGGAAGAAAGACAGGGGGAGGAACGTGTCGGCGCCATCTCAACCCACCTAGCTCGCCACCGCCAGCGCGACTCTCGCCATTTGAAAAACTACTTCGCCACCGTCTTCTACATCCTTTGCACATTACGTTCTATGAAGAGACCGAGAGAGAACCACTGAAGATGCCTAGAACACGCTCATCTTGTCATCGGCCGCAGGTGTTCGATCCATATCATGACATCCCCGGTGAGCTTCGCCCCGAACAAACCCTAGGAACATGATCCCCTTACAATGCCTAACACGTTCATGCCCTTCTTTCTCCACTTTGCAAAGGTCGAGTCTGTGGTGCCGCAGTCGCCATCGTCATTGGCTTCAGTGCGTGGCCGTGCACCGCATCGCCGTTCCCATCTACTCCATGCAAGCTCGGCCGATTCCTCGCACCACCAACGTCGCCACGAAGCTTGAAGCTTGACCACCCGCAGAATTGGAATAAATTGCTTCGGTTGAGGAGATCCACTCCTTCTTCCCCAAGGTCGGCCACCGACCCCCTTCTAGATTTCGGCCACCTCGGTAAGGCGCCGTCCAATTCCTTGCGCGAGAATCTCCCTGATAACTCCACTAACCTTGTGCACCCGCAGAATTGGAATAAATTGTTTCCTTGGTAGTTTGTTGGCTGTTCCTCGCTGACGACGATGCCCTGCCGTTTTCGCCACCGCCGGCCAACCCCAACGAGCACTTCCTGTAACATCCTGAAAATCGAAGAAATTAAAATAGGAACTTACAAAAACTTTTGCTTGTTGCCTTTCTCTCGTATTTGTTGCTTCTTATTTTCCAACTCAGTTGCATAAATTTGGTTGTGAGCAATTCCTCTCGGTGTTTGTGAATGGTTTGGAGCTTGTTGGAAAGAAAATTTCGAAATACAGGATTAGGAATTTTAAAAATAAAATCGGAAAAGGGATGCGGGTTTATGAAAATATGTACTTGAGAAATAAAATATTAACTGGTCATTATGAAAGATTAATTAGGGTATAAAATAGACAATAAAAATATTTAGAGGATTTACGAGAAATCTAGGAAATTTTTTGAATTTAAAATAGGGAATTATGAAATTAGGAAAAAAGAATTTAAATAAATATGAAAAATATATGTGGAAAAAAAATAAAAGTGGAGAAAAGTTGGAAATATAATATTAAAAATTATTCTGGGAATATTAGAATTTATTTTGAATTTTTAGAGCGGAAGAAAATAGAAATTGGAAATTTGGAATTAAAAATCGGGGAAATTATAAAACGTCACTGTTCATTGCGCAGCAGATGTTCAACGCCGTACCCGGCCCCGGATGCGCGCCCGCCGCGCGTCGCCCGGCCGTACCCGCGCGCGCGCGCGCGCGCCCGCGCCCGCCGGACCCGCTCGCGCCCGCGCCTCGCGCGCCACGCCCGTACTCGGCCCCCGCCCGCGCTTGCTCCTTCGCGCCACGCGCCCGCCGCCGTATCCGGACCCCGTCCGCGCCCGTGCTCCGCCCGCCGTGCCGCGCCGCGCGCGCCGGCCTCGCCTCCAGCGCGCCGCGTGGCAGCCGCCGCGCCGCCCCTTCGCTCCCGTTCCCTCGCGCCGCTATAAAAGGGCAAAGCCCACCCCCTTTTCCCACCGCGCCGCCGATCTCCACCTCCCATCCCTCGCTGCCCCCGAGCGCCGAAGCCGCCGCAAACCGCCGTGCGCCGCCTCGCCACGAGAACCGAGAGCCACCACCATCGTCGCCGTGCGCCAAAGCCGCCCGAGCCTCGCCGTGCTTCCCAAGAGCCGCCGTCGCGGTAAGCCCCGAGCCGTCCCCTTTTTCCCATGCGCTAGCGCCGGCCGTAGCCTCTGTTTTCCCCGAGCACCGGTCGAACACCTTATGGGCAAGGAACAGTGCGCAGAGAAAAGGAAAAGAAAAAGAAAAAGAAAAAAAGAAAAGAAAGAAAAAGAGAAAAAGAAAAATAGGGAAAAAATTAGGAAAAATTATGGAAAATTTGGAAAAATATTTTGAGGAGACTTGAGTAAAATTTTGGGCAAAAATAAATTATTTTCTTGTATGTTTTCTCGGTGAAAAATTTGAAAATCAAAATTGGACTTTTCCGAAATTTTATTTCGCGTCGTTTCTAAATTCGGATTTCGTTTAATTTCCTTCTCGCCATTTAAATATGCTTCTCTTTTGTGCTCAAATCTTCAAAACCTCGAGCACAAATTCCTCCACGGATATTTCCAAATCTATTTTCCCAAACAAATTGCGATCGTCGTTTTGAGAAGACCCTAGGGCATCGGCTCGAGTTCAAACTCGGACTTTTCTCTAGCAATCCTCGTCCAAACTCGAGTAGAATTATATGCTAAACATTTGAAGCCGTTTTTCATGGCTTTTATGGTTCTTTTCGATCTTTCGGTGTTATTTGGATTCTAATCGAATTTGATTTATCTTTCGCACGTACGGGTAGCACCTGAAGAAGCCGGCATCGACTCCGTTGAAGACCCCACTCAACAAGCGTGCGAGCAAGGCAAGTCATCACACTCTTTGAACATATTGATCCCAATTGCGAAATGATGTTATTTTAAACTTTAAATATGCATGCTATACATAGAAAATTACCTATACTTGTTATGCCATACCTTGTTATTGAATACCTTCAGAATTATTCCTTGTAACCCACGATGTGATACAAACAACCGGAGAATAACTTCGGTAAACTGCTTAGCCATGCTATACTTAGACTCATGCATACTCATGACTTTATGAAAAGCTTTGTGTTTGGGCAACTACCTTAGGAAAGGTGGTTGAGATACGGCATGTGGAGACATGAGCGCCACATTGCCATGAGAATGATGAAATGAGTTTTGTTGAAAATTGAAAGTACTAAACAAATGTTTTAGACTAGGGCGGCTGGATGATTTGGGTGGATTCCGAAAAAGGCAAGTGCCGACCCTGGTCAATTAAGGACCGAGCCATGAGATAGCCGGGAAATGAGCCAGTACAACAGTACTTCTTGAATGGGTATAGACCTAGCGGAGTAGATAGCCGAGCGGAGGCGGTACCCTTGCATAGTGGTTCTTATGGATGAGATGAGATTTGAAAGGGGTGATGCTAAATTGAAATTTATTATAACTTGATGAATGAAATCTTCCCTTACCCCGGGTGCGCCAGAACTCCTCTCACTGCTAGAAAAGGATGGCTAGAGTGCATGAGGGCTTATGTTCATGGAGCGGGTACTGCCAAAGTGAGGTTATCGAAAGGCTTTGCCGTGACCATCTCATGTGTTGGGACGTAGGCTCATTTGTTGGGCTGTCGCGGAGTACGGGTAAAGTGTACATCCACTGCAGTGTGAATGAATCAATCTATTCGAATAGCCGTGCTCGCGGATATGAAGCATCGTGACAAGACTTTCGCTTGGCTAGACTTTAAACTTTAAAATGCTGGGATGGGTTTGCGTGATGATTCTTATTCGCTGGTGGATCAACTTCTCGAGATGCGAGAAGGGGTGGACTCCCCAGAAAAACCATGACGAACCGGAGGCGGGAAGCCATCCTTGGAATCACGATGTATGGTAGACAGAACCGTCGCCGACTTAATGAACTATGGAATTAAAACTTGACTTGGCTAGTTGTTAGGTTTGTGAAAAGAATTATGAAAATTGGCTTTATGCAAAAGAACACCAGCCATTCCTTCAATGACCCTATCATATGCATCAATTCCGTGTTGGCTTGCTGAGTACGGTTGGTACTCACCCTTGCTTTACGCACAAACCTTCAGATGGTGGGAATGAAGAATCGGAGGATCCGTATGCCTACTACCAGGAAGGCGAAGAAGCTGATGGCGCTTATTAGGTCTTAGTCTCCGGTCGTTGCCTATGGCAATTAACAAGCCGCTGCCTTTATTCCGTTGCCTTAACTAATTTCTACTTTTGGGTTGTATCCGGACCATGAGGTCCTATGTGTTGGACATTGCCCTCGGGCCTATTATTGTAATAATTTCAATATAAGACTATTCGTGCATGTGCACCTGATTATTCAGTACTGTATTTTGTGGGTACCAAACTACTCGATCCAGGGAAATGGTACTATGAACACGAAAAGATTCCCGTTCCAAAAATGGGGGTCCACAGAGCTGGTATCAGAGCCATGCGACTGTAGGATAAGACCAACTGGCGCCCTACCCCTGACTAGTTGGCTAAAGGGAAGTATCCCTACGTAGGATCATTTCGCAAACTATTATTTTTGAAAAGACAAACATACTTTTTCCTATATCTTTATCTCCATTTCTTTTACCCAAATGGTTTTGATGTTATCTCTCTCTCTGACCCTAAGTTGCTTTCAAAAGCAGATGTCGGACCATGTCGGAGTTTGGGAAATCACCGTTCCACGGGATGAGGGATTCGTGGCGCAACTCCAGTCATTGTTGTGGTGTCTAAGGTACCCGAGGCACCCACCTACCGGATCGGGAGGCATGGCACCGAAGGATATCCGGTATGGGAAGCAAGGCTTCGATTGAGGTCCGCATAGGGAGTGAGACACCTTTTTGCTTCCACACCCGTTACCACCGAGATCTAGTAGAAGCAGCTATTCAAGACGTGGCCCGTGAAGCGTTCCTTCGCCTCAATGCTATTCACCGTGCTGAGCTCACCGTGACTGAGTTTGTGCACCACACCTACCGCGAGGAAGGCAATCCGGTCTGCACCGTGGAAGCCACCCCCTGCTGCTACAATCCTATTGTCACCCGTCTATCCCGCTGGGCAGAAACAGCGGATGACTGCTATGAAGAAGCTTTGCTCGAGATCGACGACCAGCAGCGACGCCTCAATGATCTGGTCGAAGAACACCAGAGCTGCGGGGATCAGATCAACTTGCTGCAGACTCAGCTACAGGCCGACGGTGCCCAGTATGAGCAGCTCTCTGACCATTACATGGCCCGTGGAGAAGCCATGGTGGAGCTGGAAGAGCAGCTCAGGAAGAGCAAACAACAGGTCAACCAGCTGGAAGAACAACTTCGCTCCCACCCTGTCCCTGTTGCAGGTACTTCCACCGAAGTTGTACCAACACCTCCTGCCCCGGTGCCCGACCACTACTATCTCATGACTCCAGCATGCCTGAACACTTTCCAAGCCATGATGGAGCAGGCCTTTATGTTGAGCACAGAGTCGGCACCATACCTGGTAGACCCCACTGTTGCTACCTCAATGGAACCTACCTCGAACTCCATGGCTGTACTATCTGAGCCTGGTTCGAGAGAAGGGAACCCCATCCAGATCAGTACCGACTCCGATCCTATGGAAATCAAGTGGGAGTCCAGTGATACTGATCCAGCAGAGGAGGCAGCTCCTACTCGTCGCCTGACTCACACCGGAGGTCCCCTCACCCACAAGACCGCCCGGAAGAGTACCCGACCACCAAGCAGGAAGATCAAGCATGACTTCGAGGCCACTACCTCTGAGCCATGGGAGCTTGGATTTGCTTCAGCTAGGGATCACCCCCTTCCTGCACCAGGATCCTGCGGTTGGTTGGATGACTAGGCGAGAGGACCGCCTCAACTTTGACCTTGCTTTGGATGGTTTTGGCAGCAAGGATCACATCCTTCCCTAGTAGCCAATGGTAGTAGTACGATGTAGCTTTCGCATTATGTCGTGTGGGACTGTGTATGTACAGTCCATTGTATCCCCTTTGGTGTAATCCTATGGACCTATGTATCGTTTTAGAGTATGCTATTAATGAGTTTATTCTACCATGCTTGCTTTGTTCGAAGATCATATAAAAACAACTTGAAGTGAAATCACCTAAGAACCATGACCTTAGTGGGTCCAATCTCTTAACTAATCTACCTCCTTCAGATGGCGCATCGTCGCAGAGCTGCAACATCCAACGAGAACCCACCGGAGCCTAATCCCTCCACCCTGGTGGAGGTCATGGCCTTGCAAACTCAGTTGCTTCAAGCCATCGCCAACAACCAAGGGAATCGCGGAGGATCAAGCTTGGGAGAGTTTATGCGAGCTAAGCTGCCTAGATTCTCCACGGCCGACGAACCAATGGATGCCGAAGACTGGTTAAGAGTAATAGAGAAGAAGCTGACCCTCGTCAGGGTACGAGAAATCGACAGAGTCATTTTTGCCACCAATCAATTGGAAGGCCCCGCAAGTGATTGGTGGGACACCTACAAGGAGACACGGGCAGAAGATGCCGAAAAACCAACCTGGGAAGAGTTCACAGCCGCCTTTCGCGAAAATTTCGTACCAGGCGCTGTCATGAGAATGAAGAAGAATGAATTTCAGAGGTTGCGCCAAGGCAACACCACAGTGCAGGAATACCTGAACAAGTTCATGCAACTCGCTCGTTATGCCACCGGTGACCTGGCAAACGAGGAGGAGAAAATCGATAAATTTATCGAAGGATTGAGTGATGAGCTGAGGGGGCCAATGATCGGCCAAGATCACGTCAGCTTCCAAAGCCTTATCAACAAGGTGGTACGATTGGAACATGACCAGAAGATGGTAGAAAATAACCACAAGAGGAGGCTTGCTATGGCCCGCCCACTTCAGGGAGCGCCTCAGCGTCCCAAGGGAGCCACCCCGTCCGAATGGAAGCTAGCCGTCATGGCAACCAGTCGACCCCCTGCACCCGACCACGTCAACAGGCCGACTACACCCCAGTTCCGTACCCCGACACCAACTCTAGCCGCTCAGGGGAGAAGGAATGTGAATTGCTTCAACTGCGGAGAGTTTGGGCACTACTCCAACAGCTGCCCCAAACCACGCAACACTCCCGTGCGTACCGGCGCCAATGCAATGGCCGTCCGAGGAACCACTGCTCCTGCTACGAGACGCGGTCTGTTTAGGACTCCGCAACCCAATGAGACTGCTACCGGATTCCGGCGTGGACAAGTGAATCATGTGCGTGCTAAAGAAGCGCAGGAGGATCAGAATGTGCTAATGGGTATGTTCTCTATCAACTCTACCCCGGTTAAAGTTTTATTTGATTTCGGAGCATCGTATTCATTCATATCTTCACACGTAAGCAAACAACACCACCTACACCAGGTAGAACTTAAGAGACCCATGTTGGTACACTCGCCTGGGGGAAACATAATCGTGCCCCATGCTTGCATCAATGTGCCCATACGGATTAGAGACGTGGTATTTCTTTCAAACCTTATGGTACTATCACCCCAAACTACTGATATTATACTTGGAATGGATTGGTTGACTAAGAACAATGGAGTCATAGATTGTAGCCGAAGGGAAGTCACAGTATCCACCCCATGGGGATCATCAATGAACATAACTATGGACCAAAACCCGATGCTATGCGAGCAAGCTACGGGAGTATTCACCATGCTACCTTTGAGCAGGATGCCAGTAGTGCAAGAATACCCGGACGTATTCCCTGAGGAGTTGCCCGGAATGCCCCCTGATCGTGACATAGAATTATAATCGACCTAATGCCTGGTACTGCCCCCATATCTAAGAGACCTTACCGAATGCCGGCTAACGAACTAGAAGAACTCAAGAAGCAAATCAGAGAACTACAGGAAAAAGGATTTGTACGCCCCAGTTCTTCTCCCTGGGGAGCGCCAGTACTCTTCGTCAAAAAGAAGGATGGAAGTATGAGAATGTGTGTAGATTACCGATCGTTGAATGAAGTGACCATCAAAAACAAGTACCCACTACCTCGAATCGATGACCCATTTGATCAACTTAAGGGTGCACAAGTGTTCTCAAAGATTGATCTTCGGTCAGGATATCATCAGTTGAAGATTAGAGCCGGAGATATTCCCAAAACAGCATTCTCTACGCGGTATGGCTTATATGAGTTCACAGTAATGTCCTTTGGATTGACCAATGCCCTGGCGTATTTCATGAATCTGATTAACAAAGTATTCATGGAGTATCTGGATAAATTCGTGGTGGTGTTTATCGACGATATACTTATCTACTCCAATGATGATGAGGAACATGCAGAGCACCTACGACTGGTACTGGAGAAGCTACGAGAGCACCAGCTATATGCGAAATTTAGTAAATGCGAGTTCTGGCTTAAGGAAGTCGCTTTTCTTGGCCATGTAGTCTCAGCCGGAGGAGTAGCAGTAGACCCTGCCAAGGTCGAAGCTGTTACAGAATGGAAGGCACCCAAGTCAGTAACGGAGGTTCGGAGTTTCTTGGGATTGGCCGGATATTACCGAAGGTTCATCGAAGGGTTTTCCACAATAGCCCAACCCATGACTCAACTTCTGAAGAAGGAGAAGAAATTCTGTCGAAACTTGGTTTCGGCAATAGAATTTCTGGGGTCGCAATCGAGATCGCCAAGCACAATGGGTTAGAAGAAGAAGAAGGTTTAGACAGGTTCAGGCCCTCTCGTGAGGTAATACCCTACTCCTGTTTCGGTGGATTCGATCCGTCGAGTGTCTTTATTGATCTCATGTGTCTAAAGCTCTTGCTTATGAAATCGTATGATTCTCTGATCTAGTCTAAGATATCCCTCAAGGGACGCCCCCTACCCCCCTTATATAGTCTTGGGAGGAGGGCTTACAGATCGGAAACCCTATCTTACTCTAAGTTGGTTTCCTCAATCTTACCAAACCGTGACTATAGGCCGATTGCCTTATCTCTATCGGCAATCGTAACACCCAAGTCATGTTCGGTTTACAGATATGGCAGGCGCAATCTATCCCTACCTCCAGTCGGATAAGCTTGCCATGTAGATACCCGATTGCCATAATCTCCATAGTAGTCCCCGAGTCCTTTTCAGTCGACGAGACAGCTCAGCTTCAAACCAAAGCCTCTTTGACCGAGTGCTTTTGGCGCTGAGTGATTCCATCATCTCTACCGAATCTTCCGAGTGGCTCCAAAGACCGTGAAGGGCTGGAAAATATCTAAAAAATTCTCAAAAATAAATATCTAGGTGCATCTCCGATGCACCTAATTAGCGTAGCCCCGACTATGTGGTTAGTCAAAAGACTAAGCATATAGTCAAGAACTATAAAAAATCATTCTTATGTAGATGCTTAGCTCATGCTAAAGCAACTTTATCACTCGGCAAGCTTACACTTATCCGACTGAATTTGCCCGAGTCATCTCAGAACAAATAACTCAATCAACCCTCATGGGTGAAAAGCACTCGGTAATCTTATGCTTATCTGAGTGGATCTGCCCGAGTCAACCCGGAACAAATATTTTAATCATCCCTCATGGGAAACGAGTTCTTTCAATCATATGAAAAATATGACCAAGTTATTAAATAGCTTTTGCCATAATACTGGTCTCAATCTATGAAGATCTTCACCAAGGTGGAAAAATAAATAGCATTGATAAGATTACTTGATCAAATGCCAAAAAACCAAACAGCCCTTGTCATCAAGGCAGCTATAGAAACTTAACTGTCGGTCACCTTCCAAGTTGCATTGTGCCAACTTCTCATGAAGTCAAGCAAACCGCGGTATGGAAGGATTTTCAAAGGTACAGGGCACTCGGACACGCGCATATTGCCAAGGCAAATCTGCTTAAGCTCATCCGCTTAAGTCCCTAAGGACACGCGTCGGGCCACACCTTAGCCGGGCCGTAGATTTTCTTATGGGCTCGGCCCAATCACTAGAAAACCTAGTGCAACCCTCAAATCTTTCTATAAAGGCACGAGGTCGTCCCCGCCTCTTCATCTTCCAAAAGATTCCCCTTTTCGCAGCACTGTTCACCAGTTCCCTGCGGAGAACCCTAGACTCGCGCGCTCCCAAATCCATCCATCCGGGAACTCGCTCTTTGCAACAACCAGCTTCCGCAGCCAAATCTCCCAAGTTCCTTTGTCAAAATCCCCACTTTTTCTGACCAGATCCACTTCCCATCAACACCACACTCATGGCGGAGGAAAAAAGGATCCCGTTTGACCAATGGGCCACATCGGATGTGAGGGAATCTACCCTCAAGGAGATGGTGAAGCATGGCGTGCTTCCGCCGAAGGAGATAATGGGATGGCGCCCGGCGGCGGGGGAGGACTTCCCAACCCCGAATACCGGTGAGCTCGTTGTTTTCACTTCTTTTTTCTATTGCGGGTTCAGCCTTCCCACCTCCGAGTTCTTCCGGGGGCTCCTGGATTACTATGGTCTTCAACTCTACCATCTGAACCCCAACTCGATGCTTCACATTGCCCTCTTCATTCATGTATGTGAAGCCTTCCTTGGCATCCTCCCCGACTTCCAACTCTTCCGCCGCATGTTCTATCTCAAGCCGCATCCGAACAAGGACCACCCATGCGTTGTAGGCGGGGCAGGTTTCCAACTCCGCGGATCTCTCTGCAAGGAGTACTTCTCTCTTCCCTTAAAGTCCTCCAATAAGGGATGGCACGTGGGCTGGTTCTACATTAGCAACCCCGAACCCAGCCTGCCAGCCTTCGTCGGTCTTCCCCCTGTCCCCAGGACAACTTGGAGCACTGTTCCAGTATCCCAAGATTGGGACGAGGCCAACAAGCTGCTTGCGAAGATCCTGGCGATGAAACAAAAGGGTCTTCGCGGCGAACAGATCACTCGGCACTTCATCAGGTGCCGACTGGCGCCGATCAAGGACCGGTCGAAGCCGGCCTTCGAGTACGAGGACGGGAAGGACCCCAATCGGGAAGATCCAGATCCGCTCAGCTATGAAATCCTGAAGATCCGGATGTACAAGATCTTCTCGTCTGGGATTGCAGTTGAGCGCGCCCTCATTCTGCCAGTTCTTCCCTTCAGCATCCACCGACCTCCTCCTCCGGTAAGCCGACTGGTTGCCTCATAGTGTCTTTCAATCTTGATATCTTGTCTCTTAGCGTCGTGCATTCTTTCTTCTGTAGGAAAATGCTTCTGTCACCTCCATGCCGTACAAGGTGTCCCATGATGACGCGCCGCATCGCCCCGCCAAGAAACCGGCTGGCGGGATCAAGATCCAAAGCGATCCTGTCGGGAAGCGAGCGGCGCCGAGTGAAGACTCAAACAAGCGGGCGAGCAAAAGGAGGCTGATCATCGAGGATTCGGATGACGACGTCCCGGCTCCTCTAGTCGAGACCCCACCTCTAAGGCGATCGCCGCGGACGGCGCCAAAAATCCGCCGGTCGTCCAGGTGTGCTCTGTAACCGAAGTCCGAACTTTTCGTTGAAAGCTTTCTTTATCTTTACCCCGCTGCATTCATTTTCGCGGAGGCCCCAGGACATAGATCCTGCGGGAGGTGAAGGGCCGACCCCGTCCGCAGCTCCCGAGGTGCCAAAGCCAGCAGAGCCAAAGCCCCGGAGCCCACAACCGAGCGTGAGCGCTCCGGGCGAGCAACCTTCGCCTCCGAAGAAGGATGCCCCGAGGAAGGAGCCCCCGGCCGCCAGCCAGGATATCCCGACTGGAAATCAGTCAACGGCCAGGAAACCTCAGGCCGCGGCTCGAGCGCCCCCGACTGAGGGCCACTCGGCGCGGAGTCAGAAGAAAGAGGCCAGCCGGGCCGCTCCACCTAAGCACGCAGCCGCTGAAGCTGGTGAGATTTGTGTCAAAGTATTCTTTTGCTCTTTCAGTTTGAACCTTTCATGTCTTCATCTGTCTTTCTTATTCGCCAGCCACAGTGGAGGAAATCCCCAGGTTGCAGTCCTCTGAAACCTGGGTTCCCCCAATTAGGATTGAGTGGCGGGACTCAGAAGGTGAAAGGCAGGGCATCATCCTGGACAGGCAAGCCGAAAGAGATGAAAGGGATGCCCTTATCGAAAGCTTGAACGAGGCGACCCGGCTGCTCAACGTAAGCCTTTGTCTTTCTCTTTTATTGTGTTATCAGTATTTTCAGTCGGTCACTCTTCTGTTTTCACGCGCAGAAGGAGTATTGCCGCTCCATGGCAAAGTCCGAGGTGCTGGAGAAGCTGGTTCCTCACCTGAACTCCTTAGAGGACGTTCAGCGACAGCTGAAGGCCACTCGGGAGGAGGCCACGTCGAAGGAGGCGGCTTTAAGGAGAGAGATCGCAGAGCTTAAGGAGGCGAACCTCGACCTCCGAGGATCAATCGGGAGTAAGCCCGTCTCTCCAAGTTTCTTCATGATTCTCATGTTGACCCCGATTGCTGATGATCTTCTTCTCTTGTAGAAAATTATTCAGAGGTCCATTCGCTTCAAGTCCAGCTGGAGGCAGTCAGCCTTAACAAAGCCGAGATGGAGGCCGAGTTTGAAGGTAAGCCTCTTTGAAGTAACACTCCTTGCGCTGCTTTATTTCTGAGTGCCTTGCATGATTAGATGCTTTTGGCAGCTTACAAGGTTAAGACCCGAGCTCAATATGATGTCTTGCTTGGGCGGGTCAAACAAACCGAAGAGATTCGGGAAGAGGTCGCCAATGCCGCTATGTCGATCTTGTTATCCTTATTCCATCATGGGGTTGGGACCAGCTCACTGGACCCGACTGAAATCTTTGACAAGCTGCGGCTGGCTCCCGACCGGTATCTGGCCCACATCACTGAAGCTGCGAACATGGGGGCTGGTCTGGCTCTTGCGCAGACCAAGTCCCTTTACCCCCGAGTGGACATCCACTCGGTCGGGGAGGGTTTCGCCGATGGGACCACGGATGAGCAGGCCTTGGATATGCTGAGTGAGGCGCAGGAGGCAGCGAAGAAAATATCCATTGATGTAGTGAACAATTTCAAGATTTGATTCTTCTTTCAAACTTTGTCTTGTAAATGTCGTGTAATCGTGATGCTCTGATGTAGAACTTGTGATATATCTAGTTTATTTATGCTAATGCCTTGATCTGAGTTTTTGTGTGAAATTTCTTAAGTAGTTTTCGTCTGACTGTCACCAAGCCTAGGCTCGATTAGGTCATCAGAAAACTCTCAGTCCTTAGACACTGAACTCGAATCGAAGAACATTAAGCAATGATAAACCAAATCATGCACAGAAGTTGATGAGGGAAACTTGAGCTTTATTGACATATGTACAGCCCCCGACTGCTAACTCAAGAAGTCATCTTGCTTGAGATTGGCAGTCAAGGAAAACATGAAGCCTTAGTCAAATTAAGCATAAAATCGTCGAAGATGCTCGATGTTCCAGGAGTTCTCCACCATAGACCCGTCTTCACGCTTTAGCCGGTATGCACCGGGCCGAGTCACCTCAGCGATTATGTACGGTCCTTCCCATAAGGGGGATAACTTGCGACGGTCTTTGGTGGTCTGGATCTTGCGTAGGACCAGGTCGCCAACGATGAAAGCTCGTGCTCGAATGTTGCGACTGTGGTATCTTCTGAGCCCTTGAAGGTATTTGGCCGACTGGATGAGGGCTGCCTCACGGGCCTCTTCCAATCGGGTGAGGTCATCCACTCGGTCAGGGTCATAGCGTTCATCATTGAAGCTGCGGACCCGGAGGGATTCATACTCCATCTCGTTTGGCAACATGGCCTCTGCGCCATAGACCAAAAAGAAGGGAGTTTGGCCGGTAGCCCGACTGGGTGTGGTCCACAGCGACCATAAGACCGAGGGAAGTTCTTGGACCCACTTGCCCGCGTAGGGGTTTAGGCGATAGAAAACGCGGGCCTTGATGCCTTGGAGGACCATGCCGTTGGCTCGTTCGACTTGTCCGTTGCTTTTGGGATGGGCAACCGATGCATAGCAGATCTTGATTCCGAAGTCCTCGCAGAATTCCTTGAAGACGCCTCCCGTGAATTGAGTCCCGTTGTCAGTTATGATTCTGTTTGGGATGCCGAAGCGGTGCACGATGTTGAGGAAAAAGTCCCGTGCTTTGTCAGCAGTAATTGTGGCGACCGGCTTGGCTTCAATCCACTTGGAGAACTTGTCGATTGCGACGAAGAGGTGTGTAAATCCTCCTGGAGCTTTCTTGAAAGGGCCGACCATGTCCAAGCCCCATACCGCGGACGACCAGGATAGTGGGATTGTTTGAAGCTCCTGGGCCGGGACATGGCTTTGTCGGGCAAAGAACTGGCAGCCTTCGCAGGTTCGTACGACTTTGTCCGCGTCGGAGACCGCGGTAAGCCAAAAGAAACCTTGCCCGTAAGCTTTGCCGACTAGGGTGCGTGTGCCGCGTGGCTTCCGCATATGCCCGAGTGGATGTCTTGGAGTAGCTGTTTCCCTTCCTCGGGTGTGATGCATCTCATTAGGATTCCGGAGGGGCTTCTCTTGTATAGATCGGAGTCAACCATGACATATGCTTGGCAACGACGCCGGACGCGTTCTGCTTCATCCCGGTCATCCGGCAGCTCTTGCTGGGTTAGGAATTTGATGAGCGGCGTTCTCCAGTCGGCATCGGTCATGGCGACTTCGTTTGAAACTTCTTGATTGGTAGTTGTCTTTGCCGTGATGGTTGGTTCATAGAGGTGCTCGACAAAGACGTCTGTTGGGGCAGCTTCGCGCTTAGACCCGAACTGTGCCAGCTCATCGGCAGCTTCGTTGTTATGCCTCAGGACATGTGAGAGTTCGAGCCCGTCAAACTTGTCCTCAAGCTTGCGGACCTCTTGCCGGTAGGCCTCCATAGTGTCGTTTAGGTAGGACCAGTCCTTCATTACTTGATTGACGACCAGCTGGGAGTCGCCTTTCACGATAAGCCGATGTATCCCGAGTGAAACGGCGAGGCGCAGTCCATGTAGGAGAGCTTCGTACTCGGCAACATTGTGTGAGGCGGAGAAGTGAAGGTGAAGGACGTATCTTAGCCTTTCCCCGGTTGGGGAGATCAGCACAACTCCCGCTCCCAAGCCGGTGATCCTCTTGGACCCGTCGAAGTGCATGGTCCAGTGTTGGAGGTCTTCCCGTGGTACGTTCTCTTGTTGCTCAGTCCACTCGGCCAGGAAATCCGCCAAGGCTTGTGACTTTATGGACGTCCTCACCTTAAAAGTCAAGTCCAACGGCATCAGCTCTAGAGCCCACTTGGCGATGCGTCCAGTTGCCTCGCGATTGTGGATGACATCGCCAAGTGGGAAAGAAGTGACAACGGTGATCGAGTGACCCTGAAAATAGTGTGCCAATTTCCTCACGGTTATTAGAACACCATAGAGTAATTTTTGTACCTGAGGGTAGCGAATTTTGGCTCCTGCCAATACTTCGCTAACAAAGTAGATTGGCCTCTGAATCTTCTGAGCCCGTCCTTCTTCTTCGCGTTCGACCACAAGGACCGTACTAACCACTTGGTGAGTGGCTGAAACGCATGCCAGCCAGAGGTTCCCGGGTTGAGGCGAGGCCAGACGGCGGCGTTGTAAGGAACTCTTTGAAATCTTCAAAGGCCTTGTTGGCTTCCGCGGTCCACTGGAAGTCGTCTGTCTTCTTTAGCAATCTGAAGAAGGGCATGCCTCGTTCGTCGAGTCGGGATATGAAACGGCTTAGTGCGCCATGCGCCGGTGAGCTCGGACGTCCTTTTGGTTACTCGGGGCTTCATGCTTAAGATGGCGTTGATCTTCTCTGGATTTGCTTCAATGCCGCGATGTGACACCATGAAGCTGAGCAGTTTGCCTGATGGAACGCCAAAAGTGCACTTCTCCGGGTTTAACTTCATTCTGAAGGCCCGGATGTTTGCAAAGGTTTCTTCTAGGTCGGCGATCAGGTCTGCTTGGTCTTGATGACAATGTCGCCGACATAAGCTTCAACGTTCTTGCCGATCTGCGTCCGGAAGCATCTTTGGATCATGCGTTGGTATGTGGCGCCGGCGTTCTTCAGGCCGAAAGGCATGGTGATGTAGCAAGAGGCCCCAAACGGCGTGATGAACGATGTCTTCAGGCAGTCGGATTCTTTTAAGCTGATCTGGTGATAGCCCGAGTAACAGTCCAGGAAACTCAGGAGTTGGCAACCGGCTGTTGAGTCAATGACTTGGTCGATGCGAGGCAGCCCGAACGGATCTTTGGGGCAGGCTTTGTTGAGGTCAGTATAGTCAACGCACATGCGCCATTGCCCCGTCTTCTTGCGGACCGGGCTCGGGTTGGCTAACCGGTCGGGATGAAGGACTTCTTTAATGAAGCCGGCAGCCAAGAGCTTTGCAAGTTCTTCTTTGATAGCGTCTTTTCGATCCTGCGCGAATTTGCGTAATCGTTGTTTTATCGGTTTGGCGTCATCTTTGATGTTCAAAGAGTGCTCGATCACCTCCCTAGGAATTCCGGCATATCGGATGGTTTCCAAGCAAAAACATCTTTATTATTTTGGAGGAAGGTGATGAGCGCGCTTTCCTATTTGGGATCTAGGTCGGCGCCGATTACGGCGCTTTTGAGGGATCCGACGGATCAAGGGAGATCTTCTTGGTCTTGGCGTCGCCGGATCCCGATTTGGCTATCTTCTTCGCGGGGACTTCGCCCTCTGCCGAAGTCGATGCAGCCAATCGGACTTCTTGTTGGCCACGTAATCTCTCGCGAGATTGGGCCATGTCACGGCTCTCCTTATCACGGTGAAGGCTTGCTTCACGTCGCTGCGAAGAGTGATGACGCCGTTGGGACCCAGTATCTTCATGCAGAGGTAGGTGTAGTGAGGGATCGCCATGAACTTGGCAAGCGTGGGCCTTCCGATGATGGCGTGATATGCTTTGTTTCAAGTCGGCCACTTCAAAAGTGATGTTCTCCGTTCGGAAGTTCTCCGGGCCCGAAGGTGACAGGGGAGAGAGATGTGCCCGAGTGGTGTAGACGATAGCCCCGGGATGACTCCGTGGAAGGGGGCTGAACTTGCCTTTAATTCTGCCCTCGGGATCTGCATCTCATCCATGGTTTTCGCAAACAGGATGTTGAGGGCGCTGCCCCCATCGATGAGGACGCGCTTAAGCCTGATGTTGCAGACCACGGGATCCAGGACGAGTGGATAGCGCCCCGGGTGAACCACTCGGTCAGGGTGATCCGAGCGGTCAAAAGTGATGGCCACTTCCGACCATCGCAGATATTGAGGGACTTCGGGTTGAGCCGCGTTGACCTCTCGGTCAGTTAGCTTTTGTTTCCTCTTGGATTCATAGGCTAGCGGCCCTCGAAGATGTGGTTGAGCTCCCCCACTGGTTCTTGAAAAGGTTCGGCATTTTCAGCCGCGTTGTTCTTCTTGGCGCCTGGCAGTCCGGCCTCATCAGTCGGCTTCTTGTTGAGCTGCGCCGCGTACTGTTCGGCGAACTGCTTGTAGATAAAACAGTCCTTTGCCGCGTGCTGATGATTCGGATGATGGGTGCACTGGGCGTTCATGATGGCGTCGTAGGCGGGGACTCGGGGACGGCGTTGAGTGTTGGAGGTTGCGGCCACTAGGTCCTCAGATCGGCGCTTGCGATCTTTCTGGCCTTGGTTGTTGTTGTTGCCGTTATCCTTCTTAGGATTCCGGCTTCCTCCTGCCTGTTTGTCTTCCCTCCTGTCGGGCCAATCTTGACGGGCAGCCTTAATGGCGTCGTTGGACTTCGCATATGAGTTCGCCGTCTCGAACATCTGTTTCACCGTCTTCGGTGGTTTGCGCCCGAATTTCCCGATTAGCAGCTCATCACGGACTCCCTTCTGGAAGGCGGCGATGATGATGTCATCGGTGATGTTCGGGATCTTGTTGCGCTTCTCGGAGAAACGACGGATGTAATCCTTCAGGGGCTCGTCCGGCTTTTGGATGACGTTGTACAGGTCGAAGTGTGTGCCGGGCCTCTCGAAGGTACCTTGGAAGTTGGCGATGAAGTGGTCCCTCAGCTCGCTCCACGAGCCGATTGAGCCTCTTGGCAGGCTCGTGAGCCAGTTTCTAGCTGAGTTAGCGAGGGCCACGGGTAGGTAATTGGCCATATCTTTGTTGTCTCCACCTGCAGCACGGATGGCGAGGGTGTATACGGTTAGCCAGGATTCAGGGTCGGTCTTGCCGTCGTACCTTTCAATCCTTGTGGGCTTGAACCCACTCGGCCAGTGCACTCGGCGGAGCTCCCGAGTGAAGGCCGGTACTCCGTCATCGCTGCTATCGGGTGATCCCCTCCGATCTTCCCGAGTGCGTCGGTCCCGCTCTTGGTAGCGGCGATCGAGGACTTCCCGCAGATCACTCGGCGGGGTCTTCGGTTGGTTGGTTGGGTAGCTGGTGCTGTTGTTGCGGCGGACGCGGTGGTGGACGGGTGGACGTCCATGTCGTTTATCGCGGGAGTCAGCCGTCTGCTCCTGGTACTTTAGCGTGGACTCGCGGGGTGGGCCTCTTGGCCTGGTCGTCGACCGATCTGGCTCGGGCCTCTTGGCTCGCTCTTCTTCAGCAAGCCTTCTGGCCATGGCTGAGTCAGACTCGTCCGGCTCGGCCATGAGGACATCAAAGCACTTCGGCTCACAGTCCATGTGGCAGTTGGAGTTGTCGGCTTCGTCAGAAGGGATGCCATATAGGTTGTCGAAGCCGGCGGAGCTGAGGTATCCATTGAGCGGAGCCAAATGATGGGAGGATGACGGCGACCTCCCTTGAACCTGGGTAGCCCGGATCTGGATCGTTCGGTCCGAGTCGAGCTTGGGATGCGGGCTCCTCCGAGTGGGTCGCCCCCAACTCGGGAGAGAAGTTTCTTTGTAGATCTCGGCGGCGTTTGGTAACCCAAATGGTACCGAGAGGTCTTCGTCCGAATAGATAGCCTCCGTTGGGGAGGTGAGAAGATTGGCACAGATTTCGGCGGTATTCGGTAATCCGAATGGTGCCGAGTGAAGTCCGTCATCGGAGAAAGTAGATTGCATCTTGATCTTGAAGATGTTGTCGAAGATCTCGGCGCTATTGGGGAGCCCGAACGGCGCCGAGTGGGTCTTTCCTTCCGACTGGTTTGAATCCGAGTCGAAGGAGGAGTTGTCGAAGAAGTTGGCGGCGAAGTCGCCGAATCCTGAAGGTGATCCCATCACGCTTGTCGGCGAGATTGTTGAAGAAGTCTCGACGCGCGGCCCCCTACCTGGCGCGCCAACTGTCGAAACTTGGTTTCGGCAATAGAATTTCTAGGGTCGCAATCGAGATCGCCAAGCACAATGGGTTAGAAGAAGAAGAAGGTTTAGACAGGTTCAGGCCCTCTCGTGAGGTAATACCCTACTCCTGTTTCGGTGGATTCGATCCGCCGAGTGTCTTTATTGATCTCGTGTGTCTAAAGCTCTTGCTTATGAAATCGTATGATTCTCTGATCTAGTCTAAGATATCCCTCAAGGGACGCCCCCTACCCCCCTTATATAGTCTTGGGAGGAGGGCTTACAGATCGGAAACCCTATCTTACTCTAAGTTGGTTTCCTCAATCTTACCAAACCGTGACTATAGGCCGATTGCCTTATCTCTATCGGCAATCGTAACACCCAAGTCATGTTCGGTTTACAGATATGGCAGGCGCAATCTATCCCTACCTCCAGTCGGATAAGCTTGCCATGTAGATACCCGATTGCCATAATCTCCACAAATTCGTATGGAACGAAAAGTGTCAGGAAGCCTTTGACCAACTAAAAGAAAAGTTAACCACTGCCCCAATCTTAACTCTACCGGACAATCGGAAGGATTTCGTAATGTACTGTGATGCGTCTCGACAAGGACTAGGAGGCGTATTAATGCAGGATGGAAAGGTCGTAGCATATGCCTCGAGACAGTTACGACCCCACGAGGAAAACTACCCCACGCACGACTTGGAATTAGCGACAGTTGTTCATGCACTAAAAATTTGGAGACACTATCTGATCGGGAACCACTGTGATGTATATACTGATCACAAGAGCCTGAAATACTTCTTTACCTAGTCCAATCTCAATCTACGTCAGAGACGGTGGTTGGAATTGATCAAGGACTACGACCTAGGAATCCGTTACCACCCCAAGCAAGGCGAATGTAGTGGCCGATGCGCTAAGCCGCAAACCCAATGCAACCATATGAGACTGAAAGGTATGGCCAGCGAGCTCCAAGAAGAGATGGCTCGACTCAACCTGCACCTGATTCCTCACGGAGAAGTGAACTCACTAGAAATCCAACCTCTTCTGAGGACTCAAATAGAAGAAGCTCAAAAGGGTAATGAAGAAACTCAAGCGATCAAAGAGCGCATGACCGCTGGACGCGCTAAAGAATTCTCGGTAGATGACAAGGAAACCCTGTGGTATAAGAAAAGAATCTGCGTCCCTGAACAGGGTGGGTTGAGAGGATTGATCTTAAAAGAGGCGCACGAATCAGCATATTCGCTACATCCGGGAAGCACGAAGATGTACCAGGATTTGAAGGAAGAATACTGGTGGCTCAATATGAAGAGAGACGTAGCCGAATACGTAGCTGTATGCGATGTATGCCAAAGGGTAAAAGCTGAGCATCAACGACCGGCAGGCTTGTTGCAGCCACTCAAGATTCCCGAGTGGAAATGGGATGAGATAGGCATGGATTTCATAGTTGGACTACCCAAAACGGCAGCCGGATATGATTACATTTTCTGAAGACTGAATACCCACACCTACTCAACTACCGGTAAGAAATCTCGAGGACGAGATTTATTGTTAGGGGGTAGGTTTGTAACATCCTAAAAATCGAAGAAATTAAAATCGGAACTTACAAAAACTTTTGCTTGTTGCCTTTCTCTCGTATTTGTTGCTTCTTATTTGCCAACTCAGTTGCATAAATTTGGTTGTGAGCAATTCCTCTCGGTGTTTGTGAATGGTTTGGAGCTTGTTGGAAAGAAAATTTCGAAATACGGGATTAGGAATTTTAAAAATAAAATCGGAAAAGGGATGCGGGTTTATGAAAATATGTATTTGAGAAATAAAATATTAACGGTGATTATGAAAGATTAATTAGGGTATAAAATAGACAATAAAAATATTTAGGGATTTACAAGAAATCTAGGAAATTTTTGGAATTTCCTCGCAAGCTCCCATGCCCTCGCCGCGCCGCCCGCGCCGGACCCTGCCCGCGCCCGCGCCCTCGCGCGCCCACGCCCGTACTCGGCCCCCGCCGCTCGCGCTCGCCGCCACGCGCCGCCGCCGTATCCGGACCCCGTCTGCGCCCGCGCTCCGCCCGTGCGCACCCGCCCCGCCTCCCGCGCCCGCATGGCAGCCGCCGCGCCTCCCCCCCATTTCCTCCCGTTCCTCTCGGCCGCCACTATAAAAAGGGCAAAGCCCACCCCGTTTTCCCACCGCGTCGCCGCTCTCCACCTCCCATCCCTCGCTGTCCCCGAGCGCCGAAGCCGCCGCAAACCGCCGTGCGCCGCGTCACCGCGAAAACCGAGAGCCACCACCGTCGCCGCCATGCGCCAAAGCCGCCCGAGCCTCGCCGTGCTTCCCAAGAGCCACCGTCACCGGTAAGCCCCGAGCCGTCCCCTTTTTCCCACGCGCTAGCGCCGGCCGCAGCCTCTGTTTTCCCCGAGCACCGGTCGAACACCTTGTGTGCAAGGAACAGTGCGTAGAGAAAAGGAAAAGAAAAAGAAAAAGAAAAAAGAAAAAGAAAGAAAAAGAGAAAAAGAAAAATAGGGAAAAATTAGGAAAAAATTATGAAAAATTTGGAAAAATATTTTGAGGAGACTTGAGTAAAATTTTGGGCAAAAATAAATTATTTTCTTGTATGTTTCTCGGTGAAAAATTTGAAAATCAAAATCGGACTTTTCAAATTTTGTTTCGCATCGTTTCTAAATTCCGATTTCGTTTAATTTCCTTCTCGCCATTTAAATATGCTTCTCTTTTGTGCTCAAATCTTCAAAACCTCGAGCACAAATTCCTCTGCGGATATTTCCAAATCTATTTTCCCAAACAAATTGGGATCGTCGTTTTGAGAAAACCCTAGGGCATCGGCTCGAGTTCAAACTCGGACTTTTCTCGGCAATCCTCATCCAAACTCGAGTAGAATTCTATGCTAAACATTTGAAGCTGTTTTTCATGGCTTTTATGGTTCTTTTCGATATTTCGATGCTTTATTGAGTTCTAATTGAATCCAATTGATCTTTCGCACGTACGGATAGCACCTGAAGAAGCAGGCATCGACTCCGTTGAAGACCCCACTCAACAAGCGTGCGAGCAAGGCAAGTTATCACACTCTTTGAACATATTGATCCCAATTGCGAAATGATGTTATTTTAAACTTTAAACATGCATGCTATACATAGAAAATTACCTATACTTGTTATGCCATACCTTGTTATTGAATACCTTTAGAATTATTCCTTGTAACCCACGATGTGATACAAACAACCGGAGAATAACTTCGGTAAACTGCTTAGCCATGCTATACTTAGATTCATGCATACTCATGACTTTATGAAAAGCTTTGTGTTTGGACAACTACCTTAGGAAAGGTGGTTGAGATATGGCATGTGGAGACATGAGCGCCACATTGCCATGAGAATGATGAAATGAGTTTTGTTGAAAATTGAAAGTACTAAACAAATGTTTTAGAGGGCGGCTGGATGATTTGGGTGGATTTCAGAAAAGGCAAGTGCCGACCCTGGTCAATTAAGGACCGAGCCATGAGATAGCCGGGAAACAAGCCAGTACAACCGTACTTCTCGAATGGGTATAGACCTAGCGGAGTAGATAGCCGAGCGGAGGCGGTACCCTTGCATAGTGGTTCTTATGGATGAGATGAGATTTGAAAGGGGTGATGGTAAATTGAAATTTATTATAACTTGATGAATGAAATCTTCCCTTACCCCGGGTGCACCAGAACTCCTCTCACTGCTAGAAAAGGACGGCTAGAGTGCATGAGGGCTTATGTTCATGGAGCGGGTACTGCCAAAGTGAGGTTATCGAAAGGCTTTGCCGTGACCGTCTCATGTGTTGGGACGTAGGCTCATTTGTTGGGCTGTTGCGGAGTACGGGTAAAGTGTACATCCACTGCAGTGTGAATGAATCAATCTATTCGAATAGCCGTGCTCGCGGATATGGAGCATCGTGACAAGACTTTCGCTTGGCTAGACTTTAAACTTTAAAATGCTGGGATGGGTTTGCATGATGATTCTTATTCGCTGGTGGATCAACTTCTCGAGATGCGAGAAAGGGTGGACTCCCCAGAAAAACCATGACGAACCGGAGGCGGGAAGCCATCCTTGGAATCACGATGGATGGTAGACAGAACCGTCGCCGACTTAATGAACTATGGAATTAAAAATTGACTTGGCTAGTTGTTAGGTTTGTGAAAAGAATTGTGAAAATTGACTTTATGCAAAAGAACACCAGCCATTCCTTGAATGACCCTATCATATGCATCAATTCTGTGTTGGCTTGCTGAGTACGGTTGGTACTCACCCTTGCTTTACGCACAAACCTTCAGATGGTGGGAATGAAGAATCGGAGGATCCGTATGCCTACTACCAGGAAGGCGAAGAAGCTGATGGCGCTTATTAGGTCTTAGTCTTCGGTCGTTGCCTGTGGCAATTGACAAGCCGCTGCCTTTATTCCGCTGCCTTAACTAATTTCTACTTTTGGGTTGTATCCGGACCATGAGGTCCTATGTGTTGGACATTGCCCTTGGGCCTATTATTGTAATAATTTCAATATAAGACTATTCGTGCATGTGCACCTGATTGTTCAGTACTGTATTTCGTGGGTACCAAACTACTCGATCCAAGGAAATGGTACTATGAACACGAAAAGATTCCCGTTCCAAAAACGGGGGTCCCACTTCCTCTTCGGTGAGTCAAGAACAAATTATTCATGCATACACCATCTCTCGGGTCTAATCGATCTTTTAAACATGCCGGCGAGCTCGCTCTTCAAGTGGACCATGATGTCGCCGCTCACCTCGAAGTTTTCTGCAGCCGCCGAGCCCTTCCCCACGCCTCCGCTGATGTCCATGCTTCGTCGGGCTACACACAACCTCGGGTAAGCACCCATGAACCCCGAGAACCCTCGTGCATGCTTTGGTTTGCACCGAAATGAACCCTACCTAACTTCGCGCCACAACCTCGAACCCGACCGCCGCATGCACACGCCGCCGGCGCTACTCCGGCCATCACCGACGATGAGACCACCACCGACATGTGTGCAAGGGTCTTGCGCACCTTTCTTCTTTTGGTCGCTTCCCCAGCCGAGCTGCCGTTCGCCGGTGGCGTTGCCGTGAACCTCGTCGGCCGGTGGGACTCTACCTCGGCTGCCTTCTTTCCTCCCCGAGCGAATGACAAGTGGGCCCGAGTGAATTAGAAGGCAGGGACCTCAATTAGCAAATGTTTAAAACCCATAAGGTTTTGAGTGCAAAACGTATTAGACTTACCTGTGGGGACATGGATCTATCTATATTTAGCACAAAGTATTGAGGATTCTTAATGAAAATTTCAATTCACATGTGCTCATGGGTTGCGGGTTAATTTCTAAGACTCCAGGGGCCTATGTGCAAAATTACCAGTCTATGACCAAGGACCCCAGGATCTTTTTGTGAATAACCCAATGCACAAGGACTTTCCTCCAAAAAGGCCAGCCACTGACATGTGGGCTCACCAAATCTCTGGATTTGAAATGCAAAGTAAAAATAGCTTCAGCACCATTTCTTAACAGAAATTAGTAAACTTATAAAATCCACATAAAATACAATAAGACTCATTTTAAGATGGGACAAATATATGTGAACTCATAACAAGATGAACTATATTTTAGAAGTATAAGACTTGGCACCCACTAAAATTTAAATAAGGGAAATCATACATAGGGTTAGCTCAAACTTATAAAATCCATAGAAAATTCAATTTAACTCATTTTTAGACAAACTCAAATTCTACAGATTCAGCAACTTACCCTCTCTATTTAGGAAAAATAAAAACCTATAGTCACTTTGTACCAAATACCCTTAAAATTATTTACATTAAAACTGATGTGATTTAGGTAAGCTGAACTTTAGAGATTTATTTAAAATTCCTCCTAATTCCTTTTTGAGAAAATTCAGGTTCTGTAGATTCACCAAAACACATATTTTCAAGTTACAAAATAAAAACATGTGCTTACTATGTAACAACATCACTCAAATATTTAAATAAGAAATAAACCCTTTTATGTACCCTCCAACTTATAAAAATTGTAGAAAATTCACCTTTAATTCATTTTGAGTAAACCAAATTTCTGTAAAACCAGCAACTAATGGACTCCAATTAGGAGAAATAAAATATGGCAACACATGTACTAAAAATATAGGAAGACCTTAAATAGTTATCTTAAGTGCTAAACACAATAGGTAGATTAGGCACTATGTGTATGTATGCATAAGTAAATCTAATAAAACTTGTTAAACCAGTGGAGCTATGGTTCCAACTCCACTCACTATGGTTTAGAGCACTTAGCTCATATAACACTATCTAGATTAATATGCTAAAGAAATAGCCTAGAACACCCTCTAGTTTGCAAAGTGTGTGGTAGAATGATATAAACCCTAAAAATACGAACTAAGGCTAAATTAGTTCCTAAACTACTTATTCTCATACATCTTTAGCAAACAAAACGAGTTCTAGACCAAAAACCCTACAGCCATATATATATGCCAGGAAATTGAGGATTAGGGTTTAGGGTTTAGAACTCGTCGTAAATTTGTAAAATGCCAGGAAATTCATAATAACTCTAAAAATTATGAAATCAATGGTGTTAGACTTAAAAAAATACTTCTCCACACCTATGTCAAGTCAAACTAATAAAAATCAAAGTTTAGAAACACTGTCCAAAAAGCACCTGATCTTATGCTGATACGTCCCGATAAAACTTCTAAAAATCATAACTCTTAATTAGAATAAGATAAATTAAAAATTCTTTCACCTAAATTTATTTTAGATCATTAGCTACTCAATGTATGAAAATCATGCATTTTAGAGCATTTTAGATTTTTCCCTGTTTTCGGTATTTTAATTGCATGCCGTAAATTTTGTTTAGATGACTGCGTAGATGGTGATGGAGTTGATTAAGTGCTGACATTGCTCAACCAAGGCAAGTTCTCCCCCTCCTTCCTTTGAACACATTGAATCCCATGTTTTGAGGGATGAAATTATTTGTTTACAAACTTGCATGTGAATGTAGATTGTATCGGTATTTTAAAACTTGGGAATGGTAGATATCACCTACTTGCTGCATTTCCCCACCTTGTTAAGTTGTAACCCTTACTGTTTGTATCCCTAGAAATAGTTAGAGCACTTACCTTGTTCTCGAATGGGTTTAAAAATGTTTTCTGCAATCCTTGCTTAGCCCTGCTTAGTATTTTGCAAATACTTGTTCCATCTATAAATATTATGTGTGAATTTTGTTAAAGTTAACCCTTGCTGGAATGGGTTAAATTTGATGATTATTTGTGAACTAAAATGTGTAAAAATATAGTTTTGACTTGGGCGGCAAGTGGCGTGCAATTGATGTATTTGCATTGCCGATAGGGGGAGTGTTTGCCCGAGTCCGTAAGGACCGAACTTGTGTCACCAACTTAAAGTTTATCGTACAACCACATGCGCTAGTATGGGATAGCCTAAGCAGAATAATCTACTTAGCACCTAGCCTTGCATTATGGTAGGCCGAAGTGTATGGGTTCGGATAACCCAGAGGAATTTCCTATTTACCATCGATGTGGTAGTTTAGGTGACTCAGTCTGTCCAATACAACGATACCGTGCCATGTGGGTGGGTTCCTGTCGCGTCCTCCACCACGGCGTTAAGTTTAAGGCATGGGCCCGTCACTTAATGGTTCTAGGTCACATTTCCAGTATGACCTAGAATGGAGGAAACACATATCGTGTTGCTGCAAGGCTAGGAACTGAGTAGTGTAAAGGCTTCGCTATGACCTCTAGGCCACATTCAACATGAAGAGTGTGGTAGTGCATCGCAAGCACAAAACAAACTAGAGTGTTCATATCATGTGGGTAAAGCTGTACAAAATCTGCAGAGTTCTCTAAAACTAATCGATTAGCCGTGCTCACGATCAAGAGCGCTTTGGTGTAGTGTCATGAGTATAGACTCGATTGTTTTAAAAATGTGTTCATGTGTTTTCAGCAAAATGCGTTGAGTTGTGTGATATGGATATATATATATATAGTAACTTGTCATCATGGGATGACAAGGTATTGATTAAGATGGAATTATAATGTATTTAATGATGAACCCAAAAACTTGTTTTGTTAATTGAAGCATCAACTCCATTGAAATGGAATTGTGAAATAAAACCGGCTTTATGCTGAAAATGAACCACTCATCTAGGCCTCTATTGAATTTAAGCCTATCATGTAGTATGTTAGGTTTGACTGTGCTTGCCAGTACATTAACTTGTTTAATGTACTGACTCTTGTCGATTGGATTATCCTTGCTTGCAGGTTTAGCCTTAGTTCTTGAGTAATGCGGGTCTTCGATTCGTTTCTTCTAGGAATTGAACTTAAAGGGGTAAACCCCTAGTCGGTGTGCTTGTGGATGGGTAGACAAGCTTTCGCTGTACGTTGTTCTTGAGTTACATGTAATTATTCGGCCGGTCGGCCTATGTAATTATTTATGTGTTGTAATCCTTTAAATTTCTTTCATCTTACATGTATTCGCTATGTATATCCATGCTTAAGATGAAAGTGTGAATCTAGTGCAAATCCTGGGAACTAGATTCACATGAGTAAGAGTTAAGAATATTTGAGATGTTGTAGATCTTTAGCCATTTTTGTCAAGTCTCCTGAATGTGTAACACATCTGGTCGCCGCCTTCGAGTGGTTTGACGGGCACATCTCAGGTTGAAGTTGACTGGCAGGCTAAAGGCCTAGCAATGCCTCCGATATTCTTCTCTCAGGACATCAGATGTTTCGTTGTGTCTGTTAGATGATTTGAAGAGAATCACTTCATCTTGCAAACATAATGAGAGGTTCGGGTCGTCCCTGACAAACCCGAAGCAAGAACTTGTCGAGATTAAACTAAAAGGAAAAGGTGGCGATGCGCCGAAATTGTATTGATCGTGTGTTGATTGATCCATATTACATGGTCTCGGGTCATATTTATACCCAGATACATGACAAGTCAGTGACGGACATGATTCCTATCTCTATTACAAATTGAATTACAGATATGCCTAAAACAAACCGACATTATCTATAAGAAAACTATACACAATATCCTAACTTAAAGATACAACTGCCTTTTCAGGACTTTATCCGTAGATGACAACATCTTTGAAGCATTGGAAACCTGAATACAATAATGATCTCTATGCTTTCCCTCCAGGATCAATCACACTTAGTTACCCCAATCGGAATTGGCTACGTCAGATATCCCTGTCCGACTCGGTCTTAGCTGACTGACTCCTTAGCCGATTCGAACTCAGCCGATATGCGCTCTGTCTCTGAGAATCGTGCGCTCCTTCAATTCCACTTAAATTGTAGTTTCAAACCCAGGGATTAACTTGCCAAATTTGGTCATCAACACTTCCGTACCAATTTCAATCCCGTGCATACATACAGTTTCATATATGTCCTCTCACGCAATTTGCAGATTCCATTGGGTTCTTTTTGTAATTGATGTTGAGAGCTCGTGGATCCATGTCTTTGACTCAATGGATAAACCAGAGTCTATGTACGCAAAGATTTTTGAAATGTTAAACAGGTAATGCCATCTTACTTTCTATTGCATATATGCGGTTCTCAGATAATTACTCGCTAGCTTTCAACTACACGTAGCACATGGGCACGGCTCCGTGAGACGGTTCACAGGAATTGGAAAGAAAAGCATTCGGTGAGGATGAATTTTTCAGTGAGTAACATGCTCCAAAGTTCTATTGAAATGTATATTAAAATAGAAATTTATATTAAATTTGTCGTCGTTTCTCCTTTATTTTGCAAAACATGCAAAGGGGACAAACTTGTGCGGCTACTACGTCTGTGACTATATACTCCTTTCTATTCCCAGACCACTCTCTATTGCCTAGCACACCACATCCTGGACCCACTTGGCAGCCACATTGGGTCGCCCTCACCTTGTGTCAAAACCGTAACCGACCAACAACACTAGGAAACAGAGAGAGAGAGCGCAGGTGACGTGTCGCCAGCGTGCTCGACGCGTGGCCAGAGCGTGTTCGGCGATGAGCTCGCCTCTAACCTCCCCAGAACGCGTCGTCCCACTTCACTCTCTACAGCCAAGCTGAAGAAACCAAGAGGGGAAGCTCCATCTTGTTCCTCTCACTCTCCACTCCATCGTCGGCTGTCGGGAAGGAGGCAATGCCGATCATCATCAAGTCGTGCTCGCCACCATCTCTTTCCCTTTCCGTACTCTTCTTGTCAAGCCAAGCAAGTTTCAGTTTGACATTGTCCCATTTTATCCATTGCCGCAATGGGAACACACACCTCGCCATCGCTGTCCTGGGACGTGCTCCAGAGCGCCGCCGCCACGATGTCATCGTCGTTCCCGTCGATCGGGTGAAACTAAGGCCGAGCCACCACGCCACCATCATCATCATGACCTCCCATTCAAAAGACCCCAAGAACCCTAGCCAATGGCGCAGCAAGCATGGAGATCGGTATCATCTTCCCCAACTCCGGCCGCCAATGTTCATCTCCGATTCCACCCGCTCCGATGAGACACGGTCTGATTCAACGCACATGTAGCGACCTCGGAGCATCATTGAGTTGTCCCTCTTCTCCTCTTGGCAGATTAAAGGCCGAAGTGAGCTGGAGACGTCGACCCAAAGCTCTCCGCCGTCCGCCATGGCCAAGCTCCACGCCGCCGGTGAGCCCCTCATCAATTCTTTCGCTCAAGCACCATCCCTGGGACCTAATTGACCTCTTGGACATGCCTGCAAGGTCGCTCTTCAAGTAGACCGAGCCGTCGCTGTTCAACCCGAAGAATCCACCGCCGCCAATTCCATCCATCGCCAAGACCCTGTCGGGCCTCCTCAAGCCCCGATCAAGCTTCAGTAAGTCTCCATGAGCCCTGTGGAGCACAAATATGCACTCACATTGAGTAGGGCTAGCCTCCAAAGTAATATGCACCGGCCATTCAAGAGCTACCGCCGCTTGCGCCGTCTCTGTCATGGATTCCGGTCACCATTGTGCACGAAACCACCACCATTAGCATCGCAACCTTCCTCCACACCTTTTCTCTTTTGACCGCTCCACCTAGATCGCCATCGTTCGCCGCCGGTGAGGCCGGGAAGGGGCTCCGGCGCCGAAGCTCTGCCCCTCTCTTTTCTCTATCACGCTGACAAGTGGCCCCCACACGAACCGGCGCCAAGGCTTCAGTTCAAAGCCACCTAGACACTGACAAGTGGGGCCCGCATACTGAACAGTTTAAAATATAAAAGAGAAAAGGCAGTAGACAATATTTTTCTACAAAAAACTAGTCACACTTATAAAATCCATACAAAATTCATTAGAGCACATTTTGAGATAGAACAAATTTATGTAGACTTTTTAGACAGTGAACTTTAGTATAGAACATAAAACATGGCCCTCACTGCACGGGATTTATCCCAAAAATTTAAATAGGAAAAACCATACCTACACCATGTGCAAATTTTTAAAATACCTAGAAAATTCAATTTAACTTCAATTAAACAAACTCAGATCCTATAGATTTCTCATCTTACCCTCTCTGAGTAGGAAAAATAAAAATGTATACATTCCTTGGGTCAAATGCTTGTAAAAACTATTTTTAGGAAAATGATGCACTTTGGGTAAATAAATCCTTAGGGATTTATTTAAAATTCATTTTACCTCCTTTTTGAATAAACTCAAGCTCTGTAAAACCACCAACAAACATACTTTTCATATATAAAATAAAAAGTATGGGCCCAATGTATAACAACATCACTTAATTATTTATTTAAGAGAATGGCACCCTAGTGCACACCTTCACTTGGAAAATATATAGGAAATTTTATTTTGACCCAACTTGAATGAACCAAGTTCTTAATAAGCCAGAAAAGAAATGGATTTTAATTAGGGAAAATAAAATGTGGAAACTTATACCATGATCATGTAGGTAGAACCCTAAATAGGTAACCTAAGAGTTAATCGTCATAAATAGACTAAGTACCATATGTATATCTGTCTAAGTATATATATGATTGAATAAACATGAATTAAATCGTAGCTCTAGGTAAAATGGAATAGGACATGTTGGACCAGTAGAACCACATTTCTAACTCTATAAGTGAGACCTAGGTTAATATGCTAGACACCTACCCTAGTAACATTTCCTTGTGTAGAAAATATAGATATGTTGAAACAATTTAGGCTCCAAAAGTTTTTGCACTTGGGATTAAATTTATTGGCTAATAAATTATCCATTATCAACCCTCTCAAGCAAAATAAACAAGTTCTGAACTTAAAACCCTAGGACCATATCTATAAAGCACTATAGACCTAAAAACATGTTGTAGGTTTGTAGAATACTTAGCAAATTTATTATAGCTCTAAAAATTATGAGATAAATTGCATTAGTCCTAGGAAACACTTTTCTTCACCCCTGAAAAGTCAAAATTAATATAAAATCAAATTATAGCAACATTTTAGAACCATACCTATTTAAATGCTACCCTACACCGAGTAAACTTCAAAAATCAATAACTCCCAAAAGTAATAAGATAAATTAGAAATTCTTTCATCTAAATTCATTTTGTACCATTATCTACTCAATATGAAAAAATCATGCATTTTAGAGCATTTTGAATTTTCGTCTATTTTCGGTGTTTAATTGCATACCGCGTATTTTGTTTAGATAATTGCATAAACGGTGATGGAGTGGATTAAGAGCTAACATTTCTCCAGATCAATGCAAGTTCTTCCCCTCCTTCCTTTGAACACATTGAATCCCATGTTTTGAGGTATGAAATAATTTGTTTGCAAAATTGCATGAGAACTTAGACTATATCGGTATTTAAAACTTGGTTAAGGTAGTTATGTCCTAATTGCTGCATCTCCTACCTTGAAAAAAATGAATTCCTTGCTGATTGCATCCATAGAAATGGTTAGAGTACATTCTTTGTGCTCGAATGGGATTATATATGCTTTATGCAATACTTGCTTAGCCCTGCCTAGAAATTATACAAATGCTTATTCCATCATAAACTAAAATAAGATTTGATATAAAATCCCTTGCTGAAATGGGTAAAATATGATAATTATTTGTGAACTAAAATGTGTGAAAATGAGATTTTGACTTGGGCGGCAAGTAGCATGCAATTGATGTATTTGCACTGCCGATAGAGGGAGTGTTTGCTCGAGTCCGTAAGGACCGAACTTGTGTCACCAACTTAAAGTTTACTGTACAACCACATGTGCTAGTATGGGATAGCCTAAGCTGAATAATCTACTTAGCACCTAGCCTTGCATTACGGTAGGCGCGGTGAGTATGGGTTCGGATAACCCAGAGGAACTTCCTATTTACCACCGATGTGGTAGTTTAGGCGACTAAGTCTGTCCAATACAACAATATCGTGCCACGTGGGTGGGTTTATGTCGCGTCCGCCACCATGGTGTTAAGTTTAAGGCATGGGCCCACCACTTAACGGTTCTAGGTCATATCCCAGTATGACCTAGGATGGAGGAAACACGTATCGTGCTGATGCAAGGCTAGGAACTAAATAGTGTAAAGACTTTGTTATGACCTCTAGACCACGTTCAACATGAAGAGTGTGGTAGTGCGCCGCGACCACAAAACAAACTAAGTGTTCATATCATGTGGGTAAAGCTGTACAAACTCTGGAGTTAGTAAAACTAATCGATTAGCTGTGTTCATGGTCAAGAGCGCTTTGGTGAAGTGTCATGAGTCTAGACTCGATTGTTTTAAAAATATGATCATGTGTTTCATTTTGAAAATAACAAAATGTGTTGAGTTGTGTGAGTGTGTGATATATTGTGACTTGTTGTCATTGGAGGATGGCAAGTTATTGATTATGATGGAACCATAATGAAATTAATAATGAAACTTAGGACTTCTTTGTTAATTGAATTGTCAACCCCTTTGTAAACAAATTGCGAAATAAAATTTGCTTTTTGCTGAAAATAAACTACACAAATAGCCTTCCTTTGTGATATAGCCTTCATGTATGTAGGGTTGATTGTGCGTTGCCAGTATATTAACCTGTTTAATGTACTGACTCTTGTCACTGAAATATTCATTTTGTTTGCAGGTCTTAGACTTAGTCTTTTGAGTGATGCGGGTAATCGACTGCTTCTTCTAGGATTGAACTTAACGGGGTAAACCCCTAGTCAGTGTGCTTGTGGGTGGATAATCAAGCCACCGCTGTTCGCTGTACTGTGATTTATATTTTTATTTGGTCGGTCGGCCTATGTAATCAATGATGTTGAGGTAATCCGTAGTTACTTATCAATCTAGATGTATTTTCTTTGTATGCTCATGCTTGGGAAGAAAGTGTGAATCTAGCGTACATCCTGGGAGTTATATTCACACGAGTATGAATTGGGAATATTTGAGATGTTGTAGATCTTTAGCCAATTTCGTCAAGTCTCCTGAATGTGTAACACATCTGGTCGCCGCTTCGAGTGGTTTGACGGGCACATCTCAGGCTAAAGTTGACTGGCAGGCTAAAGGTTCAGTAATGTCTCACATATCCCTCTCTCAAGACATCGGATATTTTGTTATGTTTGTTAGATGAGCTGAAGTATTTCACCTCATCTTGCAAATATAATGGGAGGTTCGGGCCTCTCCGACAGAATAGGAAAATAATTTCCTAGCTGACTATGTAGGCAACAAAAGGCAGCTATTGTATATAAACCTGTTGTTCTTATGGCAAAGGATATGATCACCAAATATTGTGACATGTGTTTGACAGTTTACTCCATCCAGGTACCTGTGAAGGAGGAGCACACACTATTATAATTAAAAAGGAACCTTTACGCTACCCCTGTAAAACAAATCAAGGAGCTCCATACCTGAACAACAAGAGAGCTTAGCTTCTTTCAGAGAGCAACTTCATTGTGTGTATTGCTAATGGTGACAGTGAAAATATTGGGTCTGCACAACACATCAACGAACTAATTAGTTTTGAAGACCTAATGGACTGTATTGCTTTTCTCCAAAAAGTAACCAGTTAACTAACTTACAGCCCATAGAGTCATTACAACTGAACTATCCAGGTGGCCGATGATGCACAGATGAGCGAATCTCGCCTACCAAGTACAGTCATATAGCTAAGAGAAGAATCAGATACCACATCAAGTAGACTCAAAAGAAGGTAGGAGCCCTAACTGACAGGCATGTTTCATCAAGTAGTGAAAATACACCTCACCTCCTCATGATGACTGCAACCAATCTTCGTCGTCTTGCGTCAAGCAGCAGCGAGAAGCTACCTCCACCGGCAGCGAGAAATGATTTTTGGTTAATGTGTCAAAATACATAACAGTCTCAGTTGTAATTGTATCCGAGACTAAACATCATCTTTAGTTCCGGTTTAAAAAAGCACCGGCTCTCTAGGACCTTTAGTCCCGGTTCGTGACGCGAACCGGGACTAAAGATCATCTTTAGTCCCGGTTAGATTCTTGTCAGAATCTGTCAGGCCGTCGGCCATATTTAGTCCTGGTTTGTAACACCAACCGGGACTAAAGATATGAAGTCTCAGTTGGTGTTACAAACCGGGACTAAAGATCTAAATGATTTTTAGTCCCGGTTGGTAATACTAACGGGACTAAAGTGAAGGTGCTTATTTTTTAACCGAACCTAAAGAAAATATACAAATTTTGCTACATGATTCAAGTAACCTAAAATTAATTTGAGAGGGTCTATAATTTCAAAGGGGTGATATTGTGTGGGGTTGGGTGATTGTTAATAGAAGGAAGCTTTAATTTAATTAATTACAAATCATCATATTGCTATTAACTAATGATTCTCAATATAAATTTTTTTGTGAAATTATTTTGGTGATAATATATAAATCGAAGAGATCTACAATATTGATAACAACATTCAAACCATGGCCATCGTATCCAGTTTGTGTGCGTGTAACAAGTTTTGTGCGCATTGTTCCTGTTTCATCCTCTAATTCGGAGTCGGTTTTTAAAACGGTCATAACTTTCACATACGAACTCCAATCGAGACGTTCCATATATGAAAATCGATCAGAAAAAATTTCAGATGCGTTCATTCACAGCTTTGCTGCGTTCGGCGATTTTATTTTGCCCAAAATCAATAAAGAAGGTTGTCTTTTTTGAGCTTGGAAGGTTTTTATCGATTCTGAGCGTGTCTTCGAAATTTCCATCGGCCACGTCTTTCGCTTGTTTAGACTCACATTTTCGTGGTTACCCCTCGTGTGCTCCTAAGTGAAGAAAAAATGTTAAAAAATAAAAAGTCAAGTTTTTTCGTCTTGGTCAACAACAGATGAAAAGAAAAACAGAGAGGAGCAAAAGAGAAACAATATCTAGAGGAGCACATAGAGAGGTGCAATGTTACAATGTAAACTTGAGATTCAAAAGAAATATGTTAATTATATATGACTATTACAATTTAAAAATATTTTATATCGGCATATGTTAATTATATATGATTATTACAATTTAATAACAACTTTAAACTATTTTAAATGTTTTCTCATTAATATTGTGATTCGATTAAATTTTAATGCATTATTTTTTATAGTTTTAAACATATATGTAATGAAATTAATTGTCGATTTAATGGATTATTTCATTTTTAGTCTCAGTTGTTATCCCTAGCCGGGAAAAAAAATTAAAAATAGCGAGAAATTATCTTTAGTCCTGGTTTGTGGCTAAAATCGGGACTAAAGATGAATTGAAAATAGCGAGAAATTATCTTTAGTCCCGGTTCGTGATATCAACTGGAATTAAAGATGAATTAGAAATAGAGGAAAATTATCTTTATTCCGGTTGGTAGCACCAACCGGGACTAAAAATTGGATCTTTAGTCCCGGTTAGTGACACCAATTGGGACTAATATATCTTTAGTCTCGATTGATGTCACCAACCGGGACTAAAGATTTAGGGCTATATATATCCTGGCACGCATCATCTTCTCCACTGATCCAACACTTGCTCTCTCAGCTCCCTCTCTCGCTCCGACGATAGCAGTGGGAGGGGAGGAGATGGCGGTGGCGCTATTTCCTCCGCAAGAAGATGGCGGCGGCCCGGCGGCTCGGAGGTGGCTGCGACGCGGCGGCTCGAAGATGGCAGCAGCCCGGCGGCTCGAAGGTGGCTGCAGCGCGGCGGCTCAAAGATGGCAGTGGCCTGGCGGCTCGGAGGTGGCGCGGTGCCTCCTCCCTTTTCTCCTCCTCTTCCTCGTCCTCTCCAGGAGCGGTGGACGATGGCTGGCCACAGGCGGGGGCGGCAGCCGCGGCGTCCCCTCCGTAAGAATTTTTTCGAAGAATTTTGTATTGTTTTATACTCAAATTTGATATTTGATATGTGATATGTGAATATGTGATGTGGATAAGATTTGAGAATGTTAATTTGATATGTGAATTTGATTTTCACGAAAAACAATTAAAAAAATAAACATTAGGGAATGTCGGAGCATAATATATAACCAAGCAGCGGAAGCAAAATTTAAAAAAAAGAAAAAAAAACCTTTAGTCCCAGTTGGTAACACCAACCGGGACTAAAAATGGCGGAACCAGCCACGTGGCGCTGCCATCTTTAGTCCCGGTTATTTCATCCGGGACCAAAGATACCGATCTTTTGTTCCGATTCGAGAACTAGGACAATAGGGGGTTACGAACCGGGACTATTATAAGGTTCTCTAGCAGTGTCGTCGTCAGCGGACCTCACCTCCCTCGACCTCATCCGCGGGTGGCCGCTGTCGTCCGCAATCCACGAGCCTTCTTGCAGGCCCTCATCGTTGGTGGACCGGTCCTAAAAATCGTTATATTTTTTAACCGAGACTAAAAATATTTTTTAGACTCGGTTCCTTTTATAAGCAGAGCTATTGTAGTTTTTGACAAGTGATCCAAAAATCATTTTTTTCAATAATGATATCGTTCCTTCCCGCAACCGACAGAGGCCACATCCGACTCCACGCCGCTGACATCCAGGACGTCGCCGCCGCCACCGGCCATACTGCCCGGCTGCATCGGTCTCTCTCCACTCCTCTATTCTTCTCTTTGATAACCGTGACCGGCCCCATCGCCCCCGCTCCACCAACGCCTTTGTCGAACTGGAGAGAGATGAGGCCGTGAGATCGAGATAGAGAGATTACGTGTGTGTGCGTGAGTAGATAACGACAATGCATGCATGAATCTTCCTTGCTGCCGCTGACTCGTGGGACCGACCGACAAGTGCGCCCTGTCCTTCCTGCTTTCTCGATTGGCCGGCTGTGCTATTTTATGATTGGTTGTAGGCGCTCAGCCGTGAAAAAAATATCCTTCCTATCCGACGTGGTTGTGCTCAAACTACGGCGCCATCTGCCATGTTTAATGGTTTTAAATGCATCACACATCAAGTAAAAGATGCTAAAATCTTATCTTATCTACTCTAACCACAGCTGAACAACCCCATAATAATCTCGATTCGTAATCCTTATAGTCTCGGTTCTCAAACCAGGACTACGAAAACGAGACTGAAGCTCGACATCTTTATTCCCGGGTGAAATAACCGGAACTAAAATACAACTTTAGTCCCGGTTGATAACACCAACCGAGACTAAAGATGACGGCGCCATGTGGCTGGCTTCGCCATCTTTAGTCCCGATTGGTGTTACCAATCAGGACTAAAGTTTTTTCTTTTTTTAAATTTTGCTCTATTATTAGCTTGTTTACATATATATATATGCAATATGCATATATATAAAAATACATAACACACATATACATAACACATATATACATAAACACACAATGCAAAATAGTACACAACAAAATTGAATACAACAAAATGCAAAAATAAAATCATCCACAAATTCAACAAAAAACATCTAAAAAATCTACAACAAAATCGCCGAATTTCTCCTCGCGCACCACCTCCGGCTTCGCCCGTCGCTCCCGCTCCCGCTCGCCACTGGCTCCCGCTCGCCGCCGCCGGTGAGGAGATGGCGCCCCGCCACCTCCGGTAAGGAGATGGCGCCCCGTCGTCGCCGATGAGGAAATGACGCCCCGTCGCCGCTATCTCCTCCTCCTGCCGTCGCGAGAGCTGAGGGGAGAGGGAGAGAGAGGGAGAGGGATAGAGATCTGAAAAATAGCTAAGTGTTAGATCGACAGAGAAGACGATACGCGTCAGGGATATATATAGCCCTGGATCTTTAGTCCGGTTGGTGACACCAACCGACTAAAGATCAATTTTAGTCCGGTTGGTGGCAACAACCGGGACTAAAGATAATTTTTCGCTATTTTTAATTCATCTTTAGTCCCAGATTGATGGCATCAACCGGGACTAAAAATAATTTCTTGCTATTTCTAATTCATCTTTAGTCCGGTTGTAGCAACCAACCGAGACTAAATATAATTTTCCACTATTTCTAATTTTTGGTCCTCTCTAGGCTTAACAACCAAAAATTAAGTAATTCATTAAATAAATATAGCTTTAAAATAATAATAAGTAATACATTAATATTTAATCAAATAGAGGTAATCCTAGACATTGCACCAATCTGTGTGCTCCTCTAGATTTGTTCCTCTTTTGCTCATCTCTGTTTTCTTTTCATCTCTGTTGATCAAGACAGAAAAATTTGATTTTATTTTTATTTTTTTAATATTTTTTGACTTAGGAGCACACAAGAGGTAACCATAGAAAATTTGAGCCTAAGCAAGCGAAAGACGTGGCCGGTGAAAAATTCAGAAGACGCGCTCAGAATCGATAAAATACTTCCGGGCACAAAAAGGCAACCTTCTGAGCCGTTTTTTTCTCATCGATTTTTATATATGGAACGTCTCAATCGGAGTCCTTATGCGAATGTTATGGTCGTTGTAAAAACCAACTCCAAAGTTAAAGGACGAAACGAGAATAATGCGTGCAAAAACTTGTTTCACGCGCACAAAATGGCTAGGGTTCGATGGAAACAAAGGGAAAAACACACGGACTGGACTCTAACACGATCTAACTAGCAACAAGACCTCAACCAGGACACAAACTCGACACGACGGACTCTGAGAATCACTAGGTAATAACAATTTGGTAATTTTGTAAAAAGTTTCATTGTATCTACAATCATCTACCCCCACACAACATCACCCCTTTTCAATTACAGATCCTCTCAAATTAATTTCAGGCCATTTGAATGATGCAATAAATTAATTTTATTCCTTTACAACAAACCATATTTTTAACTAGTGTAGTTAAAAAAATACATTCACTTTAGTCCCGGTTGGTGTTACCAACCAAGACTAAAGATCATTTAGATCTTCAGTCCCAGTTTGTAACACCAACTAGGACTAAAGATACGATCTTTTGTCACTACTACAAAAATCGGTAAAGGTGCCGGTTGGGAAACCGGCTTAGGTGGTGGTTTTCTCAACCAGAACCTATTGGTCGGCACCAATAAAAAATTAATAGGTGTCGGTCTCTAATAACCGACACCTTTGAGATTCAAAAAATCAAAAAAAATCCGGTTCATCAGCTTGCATCCCGGTTCATCAGCTTTGCATCCGAGCTTCACTGAAAATAATCCAAAGATCGAGAAGGGCGAGAGAGGAAGACCGACGCCGCAGATCTGAGGGAGAGAGAGGCGAGAGAGAGAGAGGGAGACCGCCCCCGGCGTCGCCTCCAGCACGGCCTGCGCCGCCTCCCGCCTCCCGCAGCTCCCGCGGTTGCCCGTGGTGGAGAAGAGAGCCGACTGCCCGTCGGCCGGCGTCGCCTCCCACGGCCGCGCCGTTGTGGAGAAGAGAGCCGACCGCCCGGGAGCGGCCGCCCGTCGACCGGCGCCGCCTCCCGCGGCCGCGCCATGGTGGAGAAGAGAGCCGGCCACCCAGGAGCGGCCGCCCGTTGGCCGGCGCCGCCTTCCACGGCCGCGCCGCCTCCCGTGGCCGACGCCGCCGTCCCGCCTCCTGCCGCTCCCGAGACCGCCCGTGGGGGAGGAGACAGACGGCCGCCCGTGGTGGAGAGAGAGCCGGCTGAGAGAGAGGAAAGAAAGAGATAAGAGAGATTAAGTGGTGGAGAAGAAGGCAAGGCTGAGATTTAAATGGGCCGGCCGGTTTTCTAGGTGTCGGTTTTTTAAAAAAACCGGCACCTAATTTTTAATAAAATCGGCTGATTATATTTGGATGTCTCCTTTGTGAAATCATTCCCATGATTAATATTTTGTGATGAACAAGTTAGCTTTGCAAATGATTTATTGGATGGAATTGGTTTGGTAATGTGTGAATGTTGATGTGAATGCATGTGAATAATATGGGTTAGATTGTGATATCTGTGCCTAGAAATAGTTATTTTGTCTGAATATGTGCAGGTGACTTGAGGTCGGCCTTGGTCAATGATGAGGATCAGGACTATGCTTATGGAGGAGCAATGCTTATGGAGGAGCAGATGTCTGATACGGTCAGGATACCATATGAGAAGGTGACAAGAGTTAGGATTCTTTGAGGTCAACTTTGATTAACGATGAGATCGGGTCTATACTCAGGGAGAAGTTGAGGTCGAGCCGATTAAAGATGTCGGATGACGAGGTTGGATATAAGATGGCATATGGTGGATGGACACCGTGTGGGAAAGATGTTCACAACGGGCTTCACGAAGTATACGTGCAAGCATCAGTGTTTGCGAAGGAAATTGGAAGAATTAGGGAGATGTATGTGGTGCTAGCAGCATGCATGGATGGTGTCGATGTATGCATGTATGAGTGTTGTACAGGTGTGCAGCTGTAGCTCCGTTGCTGGTTAGTGGTCCAGATAGCATGCATGTTCAGTGGCGAATTTAGGAATATTTCATAGGAGGGGCTAAAGTCATCTTCTTCTACCTTTAGCCCCTCCTTGTAACACATATGAACCCAAAAATTAATAGAGGGGCTAAGGAGGGGCTCCACTACTCCGGCAGGGGTAGGGGGCTAAAGCCCTCCCAAACCCACCGCTAGATCCACCCCTGTCATGTTGGATGGCAGGTCCCCGTGCAAGCAGGGATGCAGCAGGTCTTCAGCCCAAGCAAGCAGAAGATCGTCGTGCGCAGGCGAGCGGAAGTCATACGAAGTGCACTTGTGTCGATCAAGGATTGGCGCACATAGGAGGAGTCCAATACGGTAATGACGGGATCTTCTTTGGCCGGCTATGGTTGTGGCTGCGGGTTTGGAAATTGTGAATGGAGTCCTAGTGAAACTAGGAGTTCTACTCCTACTTTGTGTAGGAGGTTTTTGGGTATAAATAGATGAGAGGTTGAGGCTCGAAGATATCGACTTTCTGGAGAAAAGTTAGGGTTTGCTTTGAGGCTTCGTCCAGTTTGAGAGTTGAGAGAGAAGCGCTTTAGATGCACTTTGTAAACACATATTGAAGCAATAAAGTTGATCTACTTTCAAGAGTTTCGTCAATACGTGTTTTTCTAATTTCTACGACGAGCAGCAGCAGGCACAAAGGCGGCGGTCAGACCGGCTACATCGAGGACTTCATTAGGTTAGAGGGTAAACTTTTTTTTACTAAATGTTTTGGTTTTTTGTGTTTCTACCATTCACTCCTCTTCTGATAGGTTTGGTTCTTGTATTCGATCCTATGTCCTTGTCAGAGTGGTATACCAATACTGGAGAGGAGATTACCGTGCATGCCTCCTGTCAATGCCCAAGTTCCCAACTCTAGTCCATGATGAAAAACTAGCAGGTACTGTGGTACCATGTTTGCAACCTTGCGGTAGTGTGCAGTTCAGAGTGGACTCCTTGCACAAACCGCTCGATGTGTTGCATGCTCGGCATGTGCTATGTGAGTGTACATTACGCAGTAACTATTTGATCGAAGCCTCCATCTCTCCGGCGAATACCTGAAGTAACTGGTCGCACGGCAATGCCCGACGAAGATGCGCTCATAGAGCTACAACCTGCAGGTCGAACATGAATGTTTCAGTGAAGTAGTGGGAGAATGTTTTGGACTCAGGCGCGGCCAACACAGCAGGCAACCGCCTTCCCCACATGCCACGACACCTTGAGCGTGGCATGCACGGGCGAGGAGATAATGGCCTAAATCACGGAAGGAAAGAAAACGGAGACTATCTCGGAAATTTGCCATGCAAACATGATCGGAATAGGATCTGATTTCTTGCATCATGTGTGTCGACCCCGGTTTTTGAGAACGGAAATCATTCATGTTTATAGTACCATATCCCTGGATCGAGTAGTTTGGTACCCACGAATACAGTTCTGAATTACCAGGTGCAAAGTGCACGAATAGTCTTACAACGACTTATTACAACAATAGGCCCGAAGGCATATCCAATACATAAAAGGACTTAGGAGTCCGAATTCAACCAAATCAGAGTTTACATGAGATAAGCAGACGGAAAGCAGCGGCATGTCGATTGCCACAGGCAACGACTGGGGACTAAGACCTAGCACGCTCCAATGTCTTCATTCCACCTGGTAGTAAGCATAGGGGTCCTCCAGTTCTTCGTTTCCTTCATCTGAAGTTTGTGCGTATAGCAAGGGTGAGTACCCAACGTACTCAGCAAGCCGACACGGAATAGTGCACATGACAGGGTCATTCAAAGGATAGCTAAGGTTTATTTGCGCAAAGCCAATTTTCACAAATCATTTCACAAACCTAACATCTAGCCAGGTCAAGTTTTAGTTTTAGAGTATATTAAATCGGCGACGGTTCTGTCTACCATCCAACGTGATACCAAGGATAACTTCCCGTCTCCGGTTCGTCATGGTTTTCTGGGAAGTCTATCCCTTCTCGCAGATCGAGAAGTTAAGTCCACCAGCATACAAAATCATTATGCATACCAGCCCATCATTTTAAAGTTTAAGAGTCTAGCCACGGGAAAAACTTGTCACGTCGCTCATTAACCGCGAGCACGGCTATTCGAATAGATTGATTGACTCACACTGCAGTGGATGTACACTTTACCCGTACTCCACAACTGCTCATTGAATGAGCTTACATCCCTCTATATGGGACGGTCGCGGCAAAGCCTTTCGATAACCTCACTTTAGCAGTACCCGCTCCATGAACTTAAGTCCTCATGCACTCTAGCCGTTATTTCCTAGCAGTGAGAGGAGTTCTGGCGTTCCCGAGGTAAGAGAGAAAACTCACTTCATCTATAAGACATCGTTAGGTTCAGGTTACTATTCACATAAAGGCCTTTCATCTCATCACAATCATGGGCACACTACCCTTGGTAGGTCCCTACTCAACACTTACACCTGAACCACTATGCAGGGATACTGCCTCCGCTCGGCTATCTACTCTGCTAGGTCTATACCCATTCGAGAAGTATGGTTGTACTGGTTCTCTCTAAGTTATACGTCTCATGGCTCGGTCCTTAATTGACCAGGGACGGTACTAGCTTTTCCAAGAAAATCCACCCAAATCCATCCATCCGCCCCAGTCTGAAAACATTGGTTTGTACTTTCATTTTTCATCAAAGCTATTTCCAACATGATCAAGGCAACGTGGCGCTTATGTCTCCACTTGCCGTGTCTCAACTATCTTCCCAAAGATAGTTGCCCAAGCACGAGGCTTATTTGTAAAATCATGAGTATGCAAGAATCTAGTATAAGCGTGGCTAAGCATTTTACCGAAGATATCCTCCGGTTGTATCACATCGAAGGTTACAAGGAATATTTCTAAGGGTATTCAATATCAAGGCAGGGTACATCAAGTATAGGCACTCATTTGTGTATAGCATGCAATTTGTAATTGAAATCAATATCATTTCGCAAAGTAGGATCAATATGTTCAAAGGGATGTGTAGACTTGCCTTGCTCGCACACTTGTTGGCCGGGGTCTTCAACGTAGTCAGTGCTCGCTTCCTCGGTTGCTATCCGTACGTGCGAAAGATACAATTGAATTTGATCAGAATTCAATAAAATACCGAGAGATTGAAAAGAACCATAAGAACGACTCCAAACGTTTAGCCTAGAATCCTACTCGAGTTCGGACGAGGGTTGTTAGGGCAAAATCCGAGTTTGAAAACGAGTTGATGCTCTAGGGTTTTGGCAGAACGTCGATCGCATTTATTTGAGAAAATAGATTTAGAAATATCAATGGAGGGGTTTTGTACTCGAGGTTTTGAAGGTTCGAGCACTAAAAGAAACACATTTCAAACGGCGGGAAAGAAATAAACAAAATCTGGATTAAAACGACGTGAAACAAAATCTCTGAAAAGTTCGATTTCAATTTTTCGAATTTGCTCCGAGAAAATATACGAGAAAACAATATATTTTTGCCCAAATATTTTCCCAAATCTTTTCTAAATACTTTTCCTATTTTTCCAAAAGTTTTTCCCATTTTTTCTATTTTCTTTTTCCCTTTTCTTCTCTTTTCTTTTATTTTCTTTTTCCTTTCTCCTCCATACTATTCACCTGCCCGCCAGGTGTTCAACCGGCTCTCTCTCTCTCTCTCTCACTCTCTCTCTGTGGCGGCTGGCAACCGGCGCAAGTGGAGGGGGAAAAGGATGGCGGCTCGGCTTACCGGCGACGGCGGCGCTTGGGGAGGACGGTGGAGCTCCGGCGCACGGCGACGACGGCGCTTGGCGGCTTGCGGCGGCGCTCGGCGCTCGGGTGGGGAAAGAACCGGCGAGAGGGGGAGGATTTGGGGCGGCGAAGTTGGGGGAAAACGGAGAGGGGTTTGCCCCTATTTATAGCCACGGCCGAGAGGGGGAAACGAGGGGAAAAGGGGGGCCGGCGCGGCGGCGGTACGGCGGAGCGCACGCGGCGCGCGGGTGGCCGGGGCCGACGTGCGAAATGTGGGCGCGCACGGGGCCGGGCGCGGGACGCATGGCGCGTGGCGATGTCACGGACGGGGCCGGGGTAAGGCGGCGACACGTGGGGGCGCGGCGTGGGGTCCGGACACGGCGGCGACGGGTGGCGGGGGCGGGGCGCGGCCGTACGGCGGGTAAACGCGTGACGCGGCGACGCGCAAGGCGCGGGCGAGGCCGGGCGTGGACGTGGTACGGCGAGCGGCGCGCGCGGCGCGAGGCGGGCGTACGGCGTCGAGCACCTCGTGACCAATGAACAGTGCTGATTTTTAATTTTCCGATTTTTCAAATCTATTTTCCAATTCCAATTTTCCTTCACTCTAAAAATTCCCGTAAAAATATAGTATTCCCAAAATTAATTAAAAATATATTTTCAAACTTTTCACCACCTTTTATTTATTCAAAAATATATATCACCATATTTAATTTAATCCCTTTTTCTTAAATTCATAAATCACAATTTCGGTTCCAATTAATTTCTAGCCTTTATATAAATCCTCTAAAATATTTTATTGCCCATTTTATTTTCTAATTATTATTTCACAATCACCGAGTAATGTTTTATTTTCCAAATACATATTTTTATGAACCCACACCCTCTTCCTATTTTATTTTAAAATTCCTAACTTTAAACTCCGAGATTTTTCTCCCTAATGAAAATCCAAATCATTTGGTTTTTTCTCAAACATCGAGATGAATCACTCACATATAAAATTCATGCAACCAAGCTGGCAAATAAAAAGCAATAAACACGAGCAAGAAGCAACAAGCAAAAGTTTTTATAAGTTTCGATTTTTAAATTTTTGGTTTTTAAATTCGTCGATTTTTAGGGCGTTACAAACCTACCCCCCTAACAATAAATCTCGTCCCCGAGATTTCTTACCGTTCGCGGAATAGGTTCGGGTACTCGGTCTTCAAAAAGTCTTCTTTTTTCCAAGTGGCTTCTTCTTCAGTGTGGTTGCTCCATTGCACCTTGTACATCCGCCACGTTTTGGTCCTAGTCTTCTTCTCAGCTTCGTCCAAAATCTTTACAGGGTATTTGGGGTATGTGAGGTTTTCACTGATAAGAACGTCTTTCGAGGGGATTTGTTCTTCTGGTACTCGCAAACACTTCTTCAGTTGTGACACGTGAAAGACAGGGTGTACATCGGAAAGATTTTCCGGTAGGTCCAGTTGATAAGCCACTTCGCCTCTTCTGGCGCTTATCGGGAAAGATCCAACATATCTTGGCGCCAGTTTTAGTTTAACCTTGAACCTCTTGGTTCCCCTTAGTGGCGAGACTTTTAGGTACACAAAGTCACCAACTTTGAATTCTAACTCTCTTCGGCGAGTGTCAGTCTCTTATCAGTCGAACTTTCTCTTCGGCCTCCCTAATGATGTCTGGTCCAAATATGGTTCGTTCGCCGGTCTCCGACCACATCAACGGAGTGCGGCATCTTCGTCCAAATAGGGCCTCGTTCGGTGACATCTTCAGACTAGCCTGGTAGCTACTGTTATAGGAGAACTCTGCGTAGGGCAGGCATTTCTTCCAGTCCTTAGTAAAATCCAACGCACAGGCTCTTAGCATGTCCTCTAGGACTTGGTTCGTCCTTTCAGTTTGTCCATCTGTCTGAAGGTGATAAGGAGTACTGAAGGCGAGGTGAGTTCCTAACGCCTCGTGAAACTTATCCCAGAAGTGAGATGTGAACTGAGTGCCACGGTCTGACACTATCCTTGTGGGTACTCCATGTAAGCACACGATTACGGACATGTACGGCTCGGCCAATTTGGCGCTACTTACCAGAGTCTTGGCCGGGATAAATCGGGCGAGTCTTGGTCGATCTATCCACGATCACCCAAATGGAATCGTATCCGGTAGCAGTTTTGGGTAATCCTACTATAAAGTCCATGCCTATTTCATCCCATTTCCACTCAGGGATTTTGAGCGGTTGCAGCAATCATGTCGGTCGCTGATGCTCAGCCTTAACTCGTTGGCATACATCGCATACCGCCACGTATTCCGCTACGTCTCTTTTCATGTTGGGCCACCAGTATTCCGTTTTCAAATCCTGTTACATTTTGGTGTTGCCCGGGTGTAGCGAGTATGCTGATTTATGGGCTTCCTTCAAGATTAGCTTCCTCAATCCGCCTTTCTCGGGTACGCAAATCCTTTTTCGATACCATAGGGTTCCAGCGTTGTCGGCTGTGAATTCCTTGGCTAGTCCTTCAGCCATGCGTTCCTTGATTAGCCGGACTTCCTCACAATCCTTCTGGGCTTCCTTAATCTGACTTCGTAGGAGAGGTTGTATCTCCAGCAAACTCAGTTGTCCTTGAGGAATCAACTGCAGGTTAAGCCGAGCTATCTCTTCTTGAAGCTCATTGGCCATATATTCCATCCTTAGTTGGTTGCACTGGGCTTTGTGGCTTAAAGCGTCAGCCACGACATTGGCCTTGCCAGGGTGGTAATGGATTCCTAGGTCATAATCCTTGATCAGTTCCAGCCATCTTCTCTGGCGTAGATTAAGATCTGTCTGGGTAAAGAAATACTTGAAGCTCTTATGGTCCGTATATATGTCACAATGGTTTCCAATCAAGTAGTGCCTCCAAATCTTCAGGGCATGCACTACTACGGCCAATTCTAAGTCATGGGTGGAATAGTTCTCCTCATGAGGTCGCTGTTGTCTCGAGGCATAAGCCACAACCTTTCCTTCTTGCATCAACACACCTCCTAATCCTTGTCGAGATGCATCGCAGTATATAACGAAGTCTTTTCGGTTGTCCGGTAGGACTAAGATTGGGGCGGTGGTTAAATTTTCTTTCAGCTGGTCAAATGCCTGTTGACACTGCTCAGTCCATGCATACTTCTTTTCCTTCTTCAATAGTTGGGTCAGGGGTCAGGCTAACTTAGAAAATCCTTCTATAAACCGTCGGTAATATCCAGCCAATCCCAAGAAACTTCTAACCTCTGTTACCGACTGGGGTGCTTTCCATTTGGTAACAGCTTCGACCTTGGCGGGGTCTACTGCTACGCCTCCTGCTGAGATCACATGTCCCAGAAAAGCTACTTCCTTAAGCCAAAATTCACACTTGCTGAATTTGGCATATAGTTGATGCTCTCGCAACTTCTCTAGTACCAAGCGCAGATGTTATGCGTGTTCTTCATCATCCTTGGAGTAGATGAGGATATCATCAATGAACACTACCACAAACTTGTCCAGATATTTCATAAATACTTTGTTCATGAGGTTCATGAAATAGGCCGGGGCATTGGTCAGTCCAAAAGACATCACTGTGAACTCGTATAAGCCGTAGCGTGTAGAGAACGCAGTCTTGGGTATGTCCTCAGTCCTAATCTTCAGCTGATGGTATCCAGATCGAAGGTCGATCTTTGAGAACACTCAGGCTCCCTTGAGTTGATCGAACAGGTCATCGATCCGAGGTAACGGGTACTTGTTCTTAATGGTAACCTCATTCAATGACCGATAGTCTATGCGCATTCTCATGCTTCCGTCCTTTTTCTTAACAAACAATATTGGGGCTCCCCACGGTGAAGAACTAGGGCGTACGAAGCCTTTCTCTTGCAGTTCCCTTATCTGCTTCTTAAGTTCCTCCAATTCGTTCACCGGCATCCGGTAGGGTCTCTTAGCTATGGGGGCGGTACCAGGCATGAGGTCAATAATGAACTCTATTTCTCGGCCTGGGGGCATTCCTGGTAATTCTTCAGGAAATACATCCGGGTAGTCCTGGATTATTGGCATTCCATCTATGGGCAGCATGGTGAATATTCCCATAGCTCGGTCACAGAGCATAGGGTCTTGATCCATGGCCACTGTCATCGATGATCCCCATGGGGTAGATAGGGTAACTTCTCTTCGTCCACTGTCTAGTACCCCTTGATTCTTGGTTAACCAATCCATTCCTAGTATAACGTCCAAGGTTTGGGGCGGCAAAACCATAAGGTTGGACAGGAATACCACGTCCTTGATCCGAATGGGCACATTGATTCATGCATGGGGTATGGTTACGTCTCCCCCGGGTGAGTGTACTACCATGGGTTTCTTAAGGTCTACTCGGTGCAAATTGTCCTCTTTGCTTATCCTCGATGATATAAATGAATGCGAAGCTCCAGAATCAAACAAAACTTTAACCGGTGCGGAATGGATAGAAAACATACCCATTAGCACGCTTTGGTCCTCCCGAGCTTCCTCAGCATGCACATGGTTGACTTGACCACGGCGGAATCCGGTCGCGGCTTCCATAGGTTGGGGTGTTCTAAACAAACTGTGTCCCGGTGCTGGGGCAGGGGTTCCTTGTACTGCAACGGCATTGGCTCCGATGCGGTTGAGGGTGTTGCGCGGCTTAGGGCAGCTGTTGGCATAATTCCCAAGCTCTCCGTAATTGAAGCAATTGACATTCTTGGCTCCTGGGGCTGCCAAGGTAGGTGTTGGAGTGCGAGACGGGGTTGCAGGTGGCCTGCTGACATTGTCGGGTGCGGCAGGGCGATGGGTTCCTACAATGGTTGGCTTCCAACCCGACGGGGTTTGCTCCTTTGGGTCGCTGGGGCGTTCCTTGAATTGGGCGGGCTAGAGCAAGTCTTCTCTTCCGATTGGTTTCAACCGTCCTTTGGTCATGCTCAAGCCTTACGACCTTGTTGATAAGGCTCTGAAAGCTAGCGTGGTCCTGACCGATCATCGGTCCTCTTAACTCGTCGTTCAGTCCTTCAATAAACTTGTCCATCTTTTTCTCTTCGTCTTCCAGATCGCTTGTGGCGTAATGGGCAAGCTGGGTAAACTTGTTAAGGTACTCCTATACCGTGGTGTTGCCTTGGCATAACCTACGAAACTCGTTCTTCTTCATCCTCATAACTGCAGCGGGTACAAAATTTTCACGGAAGGCAGTTGTGAACTCCTCCCACGTGGGTTCACCGGCATCTTCAGCCCGTGTTTCCTTGTAGGTGTCCCACCAATCACTTGCGGGTCCTTCTAGCTGATTAGTGGCGAAGACAACTTTGTCGGCTTCCCGTACTCGGACGAGAGTCAGCTTCTTTTCTATTACCCTTAGCCAATCTTCGGCGTCCATTGGTTCAATTGCCGAGGAGAATGTCGGCGGTTTTGCCCTCATAAATTCGCCGAGGTTTGATCCTCTGTGTTGTCCTTGGTTATTGGCGATAGCTTGCAGCAACTACGTTTGCAAAGCCATGACTTCTCCTAAGGTGGAAGGGTTAGGCTCTGGCGGGTTCTCGGGAGCTGCTGGGGCTCTGCGACGATGCGCCATCTGAACAATGGGGATAAGGTAAGAGACTCGCTTTGCTAACGTCGCAATACTATTTTCTTTGAGTTGTTTGAAGTGATCTTTCAAAGCAAGCTTAGTGGAATAAACTCATTTAGGACATAACATAGAACTTCATTATCAGTTCTTAAATGTTACATCTGAGGGATACATTGGACTTGTATAGTCCATACGATGCAATACAACATTACTGATATCGTTCTAGGGTCTCATACATAAGAGGGTAGGGGAGCTTGGTCATTGCTATCTTAACTCCATCCAAAGCAAGACCAGGGCTGCTGCTGGTGTCCAACTAGTCATCCAGCCATCCGCATGATCCAGGTGCTGGCAGGGGGTGATCCTTGTGGTCTACTGATGTTGTAGGTCATGCAGTCGTCTTGAGACCGAGGGCTTGGGCAGTGGGCAACTTTTGGCCTCATGTCCTATTCTGTCACAGTTGAAGCGGACGTCGGTCTCCTTTTGCCAGTCTCGGGAGGGGGCATTTTTTGAAAAAGTGTCCCAACTTGCGGCAGTTGAAACACACCATATCCGATTTGTTACGGGGTGCACTCTGCTGGGTATGCAACATTCCTTTGTCACCACTATTGGCCTTTGGGGTTGTCTCAGGATTCGAAGCACCTCCTTTATCAGTGGTACCTTCCAAGAGTTGATTCGCGGTTTGCAAGAACATCCTTTGATCCTTTCTCCACTGATCATACATTTTCATCAGTTGACAGTCTTTAGGTACATGGTTTGTTCCTTCACACATGAAGCACGTCACGTCTCTCATGGGATAGTCTTCTGGCATGTGGGTGTCCTCACCGCAGCTACAAAGGTAGTTGCACATTCTTGCATAATGCCCAATTTCTCCACATCGAGTGCATGCCATGGGTTTCAGCTCTTCTTCACTATCACTTTCCATGTCTTCTTCATCATCATCCTCAGAGGACGTTTCTTCTGGTATATCGTCTTCTGGTTTGGGCGGTCCGTAAAGCTGGAGATGTCGGGTTAACTAACGCACACCACGGAAGGTGTTATTCCTTAGGTGTCGGGGAATTCTTGCGGCATCCTCGGGTGTAAACACCGCGCCGGTGACGATCATTTTGCGATCACAACTTATATCCCAATCTAGCGATTTTCTCTTATTGTGCCCAGCTTCCTTTCTTGGGTCAGGATTCGGGTATACCCAACTTTTATTCCATTTCTGACCATGGCTCGTCATCTGCTTTTGAAGGTAACTTAGGGTCAGAGAGGGATGATATCAAAACAATTTGAGCAAAGAAGATGGGGATAAGAGTATGAGAAAAAGTATATTTGTTTTGTGAAAATAGTTTGTATTTGCAAAAATAATCCTACGTAGGGATATTTCCCTTTAGCCAGCTAGTCAGGGGTAGGGTGCCAGTTGGTCTTTTTCTACAGTCGCATTGCTCTGATACCAGCTCTGTCGACCCCCATTTTTGAGAACGGGAATCATTCGTGTTCATAGTACCATATCCTGGATCGAGTAGTTTGGTATCCACGAATACGTTCGAATTACCAGTGCAAAGTTCACGAATAGTCTTACAACGACTTATTACAATAATAGGCCCGAAGGCAATATCCAATACATAAAAGGACTTAGGAGTCCGAATTCAACCAAATCAGAGTTTAGATGAGATAAGCAGACAGAAAGCAGCGGCATGTCGATTGCCATAAGCAACGACTGGGGACTAAGACCTAGCGCGCTCCAATGTCTTCATTCCTCCTGGTAGTAAGCATAGGGGTCCTCCAATTCTTCATTTCCTTCATCTGAAGTTTGTGCGTAAAGCAAGGGTGAGTACCCAATGTACTCAGCAAGCCGACACGGAATAGTGCACATGACAGGGTCATTCAAAGGATGGCTAAGGTTTATTTGCGCAAAGCCAATTTTCACAAATCATTTCACAAACCTAACATCTAGCCAGGTCAAGTTTTAGTTTTAGAGTATATTAAATTGGCGACTGTTCTGTCTGCCATCCATCGTGATACCAAGGATAGCTTCCTGTCTCCGGTTCGTCATGGTTTTCTGGGGAGTCTATCCCTTCTCGCAAATCGAGAACTTAAGTCCTCATGCACTCTAGCCATCATTTCCTAGCAGTGAGAGGAGTTCTGGCGTTCCCGAGGTAAGAGAGAAAACTCACTTCATCTTTAAGACATCGTTAGGTTCAGGTTACTATTAAAATAAAGGCCTTTCATCTCATCACAATCATGGGCACACTACCCTTGGTAGGTCCCTACTCAACACTTACACCTGAACCACTATGCAGGGATACTGCCTCCACTAGGCTATCTACTCTGCTACGTCTATACCCATTCGAGAAGTATGGTTGTACTGGTTCTCTCTAAGTTATAAGTCTCATGGCTCGGTCCTTAATTGACCAGGGACGGTACTAGCCTTTCCCGAAAAATCCACCCAAATCCATCCATCCGCCCCAGTCTGAAAACATTGGTTTGTACTTTCATTTTCCATCAAAGCTATTTCCAACATGATCAAGGCAACGTGGCGCTCATGTCTCCACTTGCTGTGTCTCAACTATCTTCCCAAAGATAGTTGCCCAAGCACGAGGCTTATTTGTAAAATCATGAGTATGCAAGAATCTAGTATAAGCGTGGCTAAGCATTTTACCGAAAATATCCTCCGGTTGTATCACATCGAAGGTTACAAGGAATATTTCTAAGGGTATTCAATATCAAGGCAGGGTACATCAAGTATAGGCACTCATTTGTGTATAGCATGCAATTTGTAATTGAAATCAATATCATTTCGCAAAGTAGGATCAATATGTTCAAAGGGATGTGTAGACTTGCCTTGCTCGCACACTTGTTGGCCGGGGTCTTCAACGTAGTCAGTGCTCGCTTCCTCGGTTGCTATCCGTACGTGCGAAAGATCAATTGAATTCGATCAGAATTCAATAAAATACCGAGAGATCGAAAAGAACCATAAGAACAACTCCAAACGTTTAGCCTAGAATCCTACTTGAGTTCGGACGAGGGTTGTTAGGGCAAAATCCGAGTTTGAAAACGAGTTGATGCTCTAGGGTTTTCGCAAAACGTCGATCGCATTTATTTTAGAAAATAGATTTAGAAATATCAACGGAGGGGTTTTGTACTCGAGGTTTTGAAGGTTCAAGCACTAAAAGAAACACATTTCAAATGGCGGGAAAGAAATAAACAAAATCCGGATTAAAACGACGCGAAACAAAATCTTCGAAAAGTCTGATTTCAATTTTCTGAATTTGCTCCGAGAACATATACGAGAAAACAATATATTTTTGCCCAAATATTTTCCCAAATCTTTTCTAAATACTTTTCCTATTTTTCCAAAAAAATTCCCATTTTTTTCTATTTTTCTTTTCCCTTTTTCTTCTCTTTTCTTTTCTTTTCTTTTCTTTTTCCTTTCTCGCCCACTATTCACCTGCCCGCCAGGTGTTCGACCGGCTCTCTCTCTCACTCTCTCTCTGTGGCGACTGGCAACCGGCGCAAGCGAAGGGGGAAAAAGGGTTGCGGCTCGGCTTACCAGCGACGGCGGCGCTTGGGAAGGACGGTGGAGCTCGGCGCACGGCGGCAACGGTGCTTGGCGGCTTGCGGCGGCGCTCGGCGCTCGGGTGGGGAAAGAACCAGCGAGAAGGGGAGGATTTGGGGCGGCGAAGTTGGGGGAAAACGGAGAGGGTTTTGCCCTATTTATAGCCGTGGGAGAGGAAACGAGGGGAAAAGGGCGCGGCGGCGGTGCGGCGAGCACACGCGGCGCGCGAGTGGCGGGCCGGCGCGCGAAATGCGGGCGCGCACGGGCCGGGCGCGGGCGCATCGCGTGTGGCGAGGTCGCGGACGGGGCGGGGTAAGGCGGCGACGGGTGGCGGGCGCGGGCGCGGGGCGTGACGGCGGGCAAACGCGTGGCGGCGGCGGCGCACGGCGGCGCGCGCGGTACGGCGGCGCGAGGCGGGGCCGTGCGGCGTCGAGCACCTCGTGATCAATGAACAGTGACGATTTTTAACTTTCCGATTTTTCAAATCTATTTTCCAATTCCAATTTTCCTTCACTCTAAAAATTCCCAGTAAAAATATAGTATTTCCAAAATTAATTAAAAATATATTTTCAAACTTTTCATCACCTTTTATTTATTCAAAAATATATATCACCATATTTAATTTAATCTTTTTCTTAAATTCATAAATCATAATTTTAGTTCCAATTAATTTCTAGCCTTTATATAAATCCTCTAAAATATTTTATTGCCCATTTTATTTTCTAATTATTATTTCACAATCACCAAGTAATGTTTTATTTTTCAAATATATATTTTTATGAATCCACACCCTATTCCTATTTTATTTTAAAATTTCTAATTTAAGCTCCGAGATTTTTCTTCCTAATGAAAATCCAAATCATTTGTTTTTTCTCAAACATCGAGATGAATCACTCACATATAAAATTTATGTAACCAAGCTGACAAATAAAAAACAGTAAAAGTTTTATAAGTTCTGATTTTTAAATTTTTGATTTTTAAATTCTTCGATGTTTAGAGCCTTACAATGTGCATACGATCGCTCTATTCTCCCTCGTGTCGATCGTGAAGGAAACCGAATACGACACGGGACTACAAGCGCAAGCAGATAGGCAACTAATTTGGACTACAAGCGCGAGCGGATAGGCAACTAATTTGGATGCCCATATGATTTGGATGACGACTCATCAGAACCGATCGAGAATTAAGGAGATGGGAGTCAGAGAGGAGAATCAAAGACAGACATGTTAGGAGCAGTTGCTAGGAACAGGGGCTACAAACGATGGACGACGGAAACCATACCAATGTTTTAAATAGGTAAAGAAGAAGATAAAGATTTGAAAAGTTTTTACACATAAGGTTTTGAGTGGTAATATCATCCTTATAACCAAGCAAACATTCTCTTTCAAATCATCTGCCGTCCAATCAACTAACAAAACTTCATTAGCCTAAACTAATACAAACAACCAAGCAACTACATGGATATCCCTTTAACATACACAAACTTAACCTATATAACTTATATAGATGAGCTAGGTTAGGAGGATGTGAGTAATCAAACGGACCCTAATGTTTGCGACACGTGTAAGCATGATATCATGCTACTGTTACAGTTTTTTGAACTACGATGACTCGACACAAATTGTCTTCGAGTATATGCCATTAAGCTTTGGGCTACATCTCAAGTCATAATGTCATTGCTGATGGTGTGCTTCATGTTCATTAAGGGTGTTCTTGGTAGTCAGGCTCGTATGACTCATCCTTGTTGACGTTGATCCGAATAGGGTGATACAAATTGACTTTTGGTTGCCGTATCAGTTTAGCCCAAATAACATGAAATGTTTGATATATAAAAAAGTGTTGTATGAGCATGGTTTTGTTTTGTTGGTCGTATAACTTTTAGTTGGTTAGCTGCTGCTTTTTTTAAGGTGAGATTACCTCCCTACGTTTCATGAACAAATAATTGTAATTAAACTATAATCAGACCATCTCATTATCACAATTAAATTGTGAAAAATCAGCACATGAATCGGATCGGATAATTAATTATCAACAGGGGAAAAATCGCTCAACTACAGTATTACCGATCGGAAAAAAACGCTCGATCGGTTACAGAAAAAGAAAAGAAAGAGAGAAAAAGTTCTCTGCTCTCGCCACTCTTCGTTGCTATCGCTACAAACCACCTCACGACTCGGCCCGTCGGCCGCGCACCTCCAACCGGATCCAATTATAAGGCGACTGTCCTTCTCACCCAGATCATGTGCGGTAACTCATTATACCAACGTACTGCCATTTTTCTACTAAAGTGAAAGAAGATATAAAGTAACAATCCATATGATAACTTTTAAGCAAAATAACCGATCCCAGCAAACAAAATACCCAATCCACGCGCATTGCCTAAATGCCTAGTTCAACTACCAATAATAAAACTAAAACTCCAATAAACCAAGTAACCAAGTCGTTTTCAATTCTAGATAAGATAAGAGATAACTGAGACATGGATCAAAAATTGCTGTCGCCGTTATGATTAGGAGGAAACGACGCCGTCGTTGAGCGACAGAGAAGCAAGCTGCTGTTCAGGTGTGGCGTTCGTCTGGATCTGCTGGGCCGTGCGCAGGACCTCCATGGCTTCAGCAACCTTGGCCTTGAGAGCCTCTGGAGACTCAAGCAGGTGCAGTACCTCAGTCTGGTCCATCTCCAGCAGCATGCCAGTCACCTTTGCAGCCTGCTCATGCTCCAGCTGATCAACAAGAGGATACAAGTTCTCACCAAGCATCTGCAACAATCAATAACAAAGGGGTCAAGCTCCAAGACAAACATGTTCACGGTGTGCATTAGAGACAAGAGAGGCATGGGTCCCAAACCATTCTTTGCTGATCCGGGGCTGCGTTGGCCAGTGCAGTAGCCAATGCTCCAATAGGTACAGGCTGTGACGCAGCAGCATCTCTCATGGGCATGCCTCCCATCTCATATGGAGATGGCATCACACCACCCCCAACACCATGCATTGCAGGATCAGGCATGCCACGTCCTGTAGGATACCGGTAGCCACGGCCGCCCCTGGCGATCATCTGCAGCATAACTATATTTTAGGGGGAGAAGTCTATTTTCTTTCTAATGTGCCACTCAATACATAAGGGAATGTCAGATTAACACTACGGGAATGCTTACGACAAATTATTACATGTTCAGCATAACGCACAAATATCTTGTCAATACCTGTTGCTGACCCATTGGCATGGGTTGCTGCATTCCACCAGCACCAGCACGCCTACCAGCTGGACGCTGCGGCTGCTGTCCTTGCTGAACCATAGGCATGATAAAGTTTGCCATTGGACCTGCGCCTGGCCTCATCCCAGGCATAAGAGGCTGTTGGAAGCCAAAACCAGGCTATAAAAAAATAAATTTATCAAGCCAACAATCATATAAAATATCTGAACACATTGATATCACAGTATCCACCAATCCATCATAACAAGATAAAAGAAACTATTTGACTATTTCCTATGAAACAATGTAAATTGTACTTGACCATCTAACAGTGTCAAATTTGGACGGATTATATATTACTATAGTTTTGTGTCTCCTTGCCATGTGGGGGCTAGACAGATACCACGAAACAGGAGTAGCAAGCAACATAGATCTCTAGATGCATGATGAAACACAACTGAAAGCTCACAACTTAGTCTGTTGCATGTCTTAATAACCAAAAAAATGTAGTGTTAATGACCATCTTGTGTTACAAAACCATGAGAAAAATGCTCAACGTTGCAAAGTTGTAAAATACAGCACTAGTATAACATTCATAAATGCAACACAGAACAAGAAGACATCAATTCGCTAGCTTTTTATTTGCCACTTCCTACGTATAAGCAAAGCTTTCTACTTTAAGGTTAGATTTCTTAAGACCAATATACAACATGTAATCAGAAAACAGTTGTGGACCAATGTCAAGTTCAATCAATATAATTTAATCACTCAATCTAATACACAAAGGAAACAACACAATGGCATTCCATCACCTCATAATTATCATAAAAGCCTTTAGGGTATGATTGTTTGCTATATCCTAACAGAAAAAGAATTTATAAATGGGACTGGAAATTATACAGTAGCATTAAACTTTACGTCATGATCTTAAATTGGTCAGCATTTGACCACCGAATACGCTTGAGTTTGCAAATGGTCACAAACGAAAGCAGTAAGAAGATACCACTAAAATTGATGCAAGAAAGAAATTGTGCACACGACACAACACCAAAAAAGGGGATGTTATTACAACAAGAGTGATGTCGAAAGAACACATCAATAAGAAAATTAAGCCTTATTTACCTGTGGGTTGATAAACGCTGGAGGGGGCTGACCATAAAACAGTTGCTGACCAACTCCAGGAACACCAGGTGGAAACATGGGCATGCGAGGACCAACTGAAGGAGCAAGTGGGACAGGCCTCAGTTGTGAAAATTGTGCCTGCAAGGAAAGCAGCCAACATCATACTACAGAAAGTAAGCATTATAAAGCATACAAGTTATTTGAGACAAGAAAATTCAATCTAATGAGCTTGTCTGTTGATATACCAGAAAATAGTTCTATTCAAAATGAAAGACGCCCAGAAAATTAGCTACTGCACTCTTTTATGCATCTAAATGACATCCACGCCCATGTTATGACGTGCAAATAGTATGTGAGATGCTAGTCTCAGAACTGGCCAATGGAGAAACCTCATGGTCCTCGTGAAATAGGGATAACAAAGAACCAGGTCACAGATTATTTCTTACCTGCAGCCTTGCTTTCCTGTCTTCCTTGCGCTGTGCCAGCGCAACATAGAGCGGTTTGCTGCCAACCATCTTGCTGTTCATTTCCGCAAGCTATAGGCAGACATTAAAACAAGACAAATTATTATGTGTGAAACATATCATTCTAAATATCATGCATACACATCCAGCTTACAGCTCGGGAAGCATCTTCAGCAGATTTAAACGCAACAAATCCAGAACCTCTGCTGACACCATTTGAATCCCGCATCACCTATGGCACAGTTTCTATTAGCACCAGAAATTGATAAGCATTGAAACGTGTACGCATCCATAGGCAGACAAGTAAACAAACCTTGCAGGAAGTAATAGTGCCATACTCAGCAAAAAGCTCCCTCAACTTATCATCATCAACACTATCATCCAAATTCTTCAGGTACAGGTTAGTGTTTTGATACTTATCTGCTGCTTCTTGAAGGTTCTTCTCAAATTTCTCTTTCAATTCCATCTCTCTTTCCGATTTCTTTTGTGCCCTTCCAACATACCATTCCTTATCATCAAACTTCTTGCCATTCAACTCTTGGACAGCCTGAGCAGCATCATCTGGACTTTCAAAGTTAACAAATCCAAAACACTTGGATCTTCCATCTCCCTCCCGCATTACAACAGCACTGGTGATGGTTCCAAATTTTCCAAAGATTTCCTTCAAGTCATCTTCAGTAGTATTCTCAGACAGGTTCTTCACATAGACATTATTGAACTTGACTTGGCCTGAAGAATTATCCCTCTCCTGCTTACGAATGAAAGGTCCAACATACACCTTTTTGTCATTCATAAGCATGCCATTGAGTTTATCGATAGCAGCTTGAGCTGCCTCATCCCGCTCATACTGAACAAAGCCGTAGCCCTTTGATTCTCCAGAAACATCTGTTGCAACTTTACATGAAAGAATGTTTCCAAACACACAGAAAGTATCATACAAAGCTTTGTTGTCTATGGACTTATCAAGGTTCTGAAAAAATGGAAGTCAGGATGTCAAACTCAAAAACAAAAAGGTGAATAGTAGCTTTCAAGAGTGTGCACGGACCTTGATAAAAATATTTGCTGTGCCACTCTTGCGCAAGCTGGGGTCACGGTTAGAATACATAATCCTGATAGGTTTTCCATTGATAGGAGTGAAATTAAGCATTTCCAGCGCTCGTGCAGCTGCAAGATATATCATCTTTAGTATGAAAGGGCTAATACAAAAGTCAAGCAAAAAATAAAACCATTAAAGATGCATGTGGATATTCTGTAAAAAAAGGAAATAGACAACTATCATAGCTAGTAGTAAATAAATATCTGCTGTTATGCGAAGAATTTTAAAATGCGTAAGTTCCCCAGAGGCAGTATTTGCACAACTTAGAAATTATTACATATTAGTCATGGCATCTCAAACGTTTTAAAATTTCAGGTAACAGATTCACATGCAGATGAGGACAATTACTAGAACAGGTGCCTTAGATCTCCAAAAGACGTTATAAAAAAAATTAACTTTTACTATCAGTGTCTATCTACCAACTCAAATGATTTACATTTCTTCCAACATAACAGATTAATGGACATCACCGTACATGAGGTAAAATTACAAAACAGAAGGCAAGTAAATATCAAAATAAGCAGTAATACTAAAATTTATATTGGGGAAGAAGGCAACGATTTGTGCTAAGCCATAGCTATTTCTGCAATGGAATAGCTCGCTGAGGATCAGGACCCTAAACCACGTCAGGAAAAAAAACGCGGCAGCCTTCCTATTAAAAAAAGATTAATGCTTTGACAGTGCAGCTAGTGACATTAATTCTAATGGCATTTAACACTGCACCAAAACTCTCACCACCTCTAATCTGGCGGTACCAAATCTAATCCAACGGTACCAAACCCTAAACGTGTGAAAAGAAAAAAAGTACCAAACCCTAATCGTCTTGGGTAAAAATAAAAACAAAGCCATCTAAACCTAGATGCTAGATGCGGGGGAAAAATACAGCAATCCGCCAGGGGAAAAGGGGGCGGATCGGGGAGGGGAAGGGGGGATCGGCTCACCATCGGCGGGGCTGCTGTAGTTGACGTAGGCGTAGCCGAGCGACCTCCGCGTGTTGACGTCCCTGCAGACGCGCACTGAGACGACGCCGCCGACCTGGGCGAAGACGTCGAAGAGCTGCGCGTCCTGCACGCTGACGTCGAGATCCCCGACGTAGAGCGACGTTGCCGGGAACGACGCGGCCGCCGCCGCCGCAGCCGCAGCGGAGGAGGCCGGGGAGCCGCCCTCGGACGCGGAGTTCGCCGCCTGCTGCGCCTGCGCCGCCGCCGCTGCCATCTCCGATTGGGATGGTTTTTTTCTGGTTTTTTTGCGGATTTTTTTGGGGGTAAATTTTTCGGTTTAGGGTTTGATAAGGGTTGGGAGAGAGATGCCTCCCAAGTCCCAACTGCGGCGCGGCGGGATGAGAAGAACAACAGGTAGGGAGGCGGCGAGGGTGGGGGAGCGCCCCTATTTGTACCCTCGCGCCCAAAACCCTTGTCGGATCCTCACCGTCCGACCGCCTGCGGCCTCCATCGGACGACTCCGATTGGGACACATGTGGCGTACACGTGTCCGTGTAGTCGAAGGATCCGTGACGTGGTCGTCGCTTCCATTTTCAATGGATGGATTCCAGCTGGTTCCGTTCCGTCAGCATGGAGCCCTAGAGGTAATCCAATCCCAAACGGTACAGGCAAACAACTAGTACTAGCGTATATTTATATTTCCAGGTTATAAAATTCGTCTTGTACTTGTACATAGAGTGGGTAGAGTAAGATCGTAAGGATTTTTCTCTCTTTAAATGGTTATTTTGTAACTAATTCTGAGAAAAATCACAAGTGATTCAGCAGTTTTATATAGAAAATGAGAATCACCTAAAAACTTCTACTCGAATAACTGAAATCGTCTTTTCAAGAATCATCGAAAATCACCTAAAATATTGTTCTAATTATTACTTTATTATATCGATTCCGATTCTCTTAGAATCGATTTAGGAGAATCAGAATGTAAAATAAGGGCTCGTTTGGTAGGGCTCCTAATTTTTTGATTCTCTGATTCTAGATTATAATTCTTCTGAATCAGATTCTGAAGAGAATCAGAATCGATATAATAAAGTAATCATTAGAACAATATTTTAGGTGATTTTCAGATGATTTTTGGGAAAAAAACTGGTTTCAGGTGATTCTGGGGAGAAACTGATTTTTAGGTGATTCTCACTCCCTATGTAAAACTGTTGAATCACTTGAAATGATTATTCTCAGAATCAGTTGCAAATTATTTTGTTTGGCAAAGATTCTATTGATTCTGTTGAGAATCAGGGAGAAGAATCCCTACCAAACGGGGCCTAAGAAAATCATAGAATCATGAGCCCTACCAAACGGCTTTATAACTGATCCACGTACGACAAAAATTTTTTGATTTTTTTATTGAGCCACGTTTAGATGATTTTTTTTATTGAGCTACGTTTAGATGAGGTTATAGGCACGAAAACGGGTAAAATATATGTTGGTGGTACACTACGTTGGATCAAATTGATCTGAATTGATCGTGACTCAAAAACACGATAAATTGTTAGTATATAATTAAGTATTAACGGTTATAAATTTGAAAGTTGTATCTATTTAATTTCTTTGACCAAACTTGTATCTATAAGTTTTTTTAGAAAACAACAACATTATCTGTTTATCTATTATATTGAGAAGCATGCTCAATAAAAAACGAAAAAGTAGTCAATCCAAACTTAAAAAATACGGAGCTTTGGTTCGACTTAAAATGCCATGTGGAGCTAAAATATATTACCGGTTGCCATATAAATCTTAACAAATTGCCTTATGTTATCATACCAAAGTTCTCATATTAAACTTTGCTCGTGTTATTACCGTTCGTTTAGGAGCCTTGCAATAGCTCTTAAATAAAGTCTCTTCGATTAATTTGGATTGAACTATGACAGTAATACTTACATAGCCAGTTGAATTTGAAATAAATAATGTCAGCAATAAAATTATGAAAAACGTATTAAATGTGAAGTTGGTTATAGACATATACAATACTATCAAAAACATAAACATATTTTCTTAGGACTTGTTACTTACACATATTTTGAAGGTAAACTTTACACCCAAAAATTTTGGATATAAACTTTACGGAAGAGAGAAGATGTTTATTTCCCATGTAAAATTTTTTTATTATAATAAAAACAAATTTATCTCTGCTTGATTTGGTTTATTTATTATTTATACAAATGCATGCATAAGTGCATAGCTAGCGCTAGCGCTAGCAGAAGTGTTCGATCTTTCTTTTTCTTCAGAAAATCTCATGTTGCACCATACTGCAAATGCGATGCAACTGAAACATGATATCAACAACCAACACGTCATATTTTCTTGCATATAAATAGAATTCCAACACAACAATCAACACAAGCTATTTACAGATTGGTGTTGATGTATTCAGAGCGCTGTCAAGGCAATTCATGATTAGAGACGCAATCAGCGAATATAGGGGGCGTCATCCACAAATCCTCCACTGAGGTCAGCACTGCAGCAGCGAAGCCACTGTACAATTCTACATGCTAGCTCGGCTGCTCCCCAGAGTGTTTCCGACTTGTACTGACGCTCGAGGTAGAGCTTATCATCTCAGCTCAACCGAGAGATCATTGTACAAAACCCCAAGCATCCATTATGTTCCAAGTCTCTAACTAGCTGTTCATCTGTTCATCTCATCCTGCAAAAGATAAGAGCTGGAAAAGTTAACGCAGACGGTAATGCTCAGAATTTACAAGAGTAGAACAGAGCATGCAAATGTAAAGCTCTCTTACAGCTGGGGAGCTTCAGAATAAACCACGTCATTAAGCTTAATTCTTTTGGCCGAACTTTTTACCAGAAATTCAACCCAAAACCTCGACTCTCTAAAATTAAATTAAAGCTAATCTCTAAACTTAATGCTGGAAAATGAAAGCAAGTTGAAAGAAGGGGACCTCTGCAAGTAAAGTTGAAGCCGCCTCCTCCTCCACCTCCCCCAGCCTTACCGCCAGCACCTCCTCCTCCTCCTCCTCCTCCTCCTCCTCCTCCTCCTCCTCCACTAAAAACCCATTGATCTCCTCATCCACCACCGTCTTCCCCTTCCCGAACCCGTGCCCCGCCGGCATCATCCCGCCGCGCGCCACCGCCGTGGACATGTGCACCAAAACAAAGCAAGATCCACATACCCCCAAATCCTCTTCCCTGTTCCTCCTCCCGCGAGCGTACGGATCGACTGATTAGAGCTCGGCCACCACAGCAAGCGAAAGAAATCTCGGCGGGGGGAGATCCGAGGGCTGCGGGGCCGAGGGAGATTCGGGGGCGGCGGGCGGAGTCGGTCGTCGTCATCTTCCTCTCGTCGCCGAATGCTGGTCTGGCCGTCGACGATGGCGACGAAGTCCGCGGGATCCGCCGCCCGCCGAAGCCCGCGCGCGACGAGCCACCACGGCCATGTCTCCAGGCGCCGCAGTGCCTCTGCCTCCGGGGATGGGGATGGGCGGCCGGCGCGAGATCTTGTGAAGAAAAAGAGGATGCCGATGGCTGGCGGCGAACTTGTGCCGGAGATGGCTACCGACGGACCTTGCCGAGGACGGCTGCTGGCGGATTAGGGTTCCGGAGACCTCGGCGTAAATTGGAGAAGAAGAGCATGCGGCTGGCGCAGCGTGAGCGGAAGAAATTGCTAGCGCCAGATGCGGACGAGGGCAAAATGCGCTGAGGCATGCGCGGCCGCGCGGGGTAGGCAGCGTCCAGCGCATCTCCCAAGAAAAAATACACCTTTTTGGCCCAAAACCCTCCCAAATCCAAAAACTTTACATGCCAAGTTTACACCCACTTGTTTACTTCTAAAATACCAAAAAGTGACTAAAATCCCAAATTTTTACAGGAAGTAAACATGGCCTTAATATGAATACCACATCACACCATTGTCATGTGACAGACCCAATAGCTTAGCCATAATTGTTTTCACCCTGGTTCAATAAATTTTTGTCCACCACTATAAATACATCATTACGAAAGGTAATGTTTGATTTTAAACAACCCCTCCTCAACTTTTGCAATAGTAATTGACTATTGCACCTGTCTATATGATCAACTTTATCTTTGGTATTGCTTTTGGAGGTAGGGTTGTTCCTTTGTAAATTAGCCCCTTACTGGCTAGGAATCGAGCCTTACTACCCTGTTTGGATAATTAGCCCTATAAAAATTAGTCCATTAAGTAGTGTGAATTCAAAGCTAGTTTGAGGGCTAATTTGTCTTTAATTTAAGGGCATTATTACCCTATTACATTGAACAATGTACATGACTTGTGACATAAATACACAAAGTTAAATATATAAATAAATATGCCCTTGCAGCAAATCCATAAATATCATAGAGATACCAAGCCAAATTAGCCCAAATAAGCCACCCTTAGAGGACTAATCTTTTAGGTTGGCTAATTCACTTTAGCCCCAAATTAACCTCCTTGTTTGGATCCTTGAGGGCTAATTGAGGCTAAAAATTAATTCAGGAAGATCTAAAGATATGGAGGAGTGAAACTAGCACGAGGGCGATTAGAGCTGAGGACGGTGGCGTCAGGCCATCGAGTGGTCCGGTATTGTAGTTTAGAAGGGTAAATTGGATTATCGCAAAAGTGAGGGAGCGAGGCAGTTATAAAACTTTACAGAAACATGATTATCACACAATTATAAATATACTTTGGATGACTTATCAATTTAGAAACTAACATAAACCCTACAAATATATTTGGAAGATCTTACAACTTTTCTTTTTTAAAGAACATCAGTGACGCAAAAAGGGTGGCCTTTACTTCGTATGCTGACAAACATATCATCTCATCAAGATCAAGGCCGTAGCTAGCAATTGGAGGCCTTGATACGAAATGCATAATGAGGGCATAAAATTTGAGGGTTAAATCCCCACAATTATCACGATCGACGCGATATAACTCGTAAATGGCATCAGACGAATAGACGGCCAATCATGATGGCTCGCAGAACGTGATTACATCTTGTTCTAGTCGATTTAGCTTTAGGTATTAGGCCTGTTTTGACCTTCTACTTAAAAAGTAGAAGGTCCTAATTCTAACCTTTTGGGTTTTAGTATTCTAGTTATGCCGCTAATTAAAGTATACTAAGTACACCATGTAACTAAAATTTAGGGCCCTTAATTTTTGGAGGCCCTGAACTATAGCACACCTCGCACAATGTATGGCCCTGAATCTCATACGACTTCATCGTTAAAAACTACACAACTACCGTGGTGAAATTAAACGTAGGTTCTAACTTGTAGATTTACCTTTTACAACCTGGTTGGTTGTATAATCTAAACATTGGAAAAATATTTTCACTTCAAACCAGAGGCGGAAGGGTATCATCATATCACAAGTGTTACATTTCAATATACTGATGGAGTGAATACAAAGTCAATGATAAAAGTAAAAATAATTACATTCTCCATGTTATGCTACCCAATAAAGAGAGGCGACCAAATCTGGTGGCCCCAAACAGTTGCGACTATATTCCAAATCTCTGCAACAATACAATACCTATATCCATCTATGTTCCAAGAAGAATTGACTGTCGAATTCGCAGTATCTATAAGGGTGATGCGGTTCTTTTCACCAAATAATGTTTCAGTGGACTTCCAAGTAACTGCAGTCCCAGAAATGCTTTATAAAGAATCATCTACACTATCTAATTTAAGCATTTTTTTCAGCTCTCTTCTTTATTTTTAGGGCAGCTCTGACAACAGTCCCCCTTGTGATCATCCCAACCTTCAGAAAATAACTTTTACTTAAGACTGGCTACTACTGAAACGAAAGCGGAAGGAAGGAAAGGCAGATCAACTCACCAATTTACCAGTGCTATCAACAACAGGCAATCTGCGATATTTGGTTTCAAGTAGCAACCTGAAACAAATGAACATCAATCGTGATGTCTGATAATAAATTGGTAGACACAGTCCTGAGAAGTAATGGACTGTTTGTAGGTAGGTACCTTGTAGCAGCATCAAGGTTGGTACTTTCACGAACCACAAGAGGCGAATAAGTCATCACATCAGCGATGACTTTGCCATTGGTTTTGCTCAAGAGTCTCTGTATCTCGCGAAATGTCTGTACAGCAATGGTAAGGAATCTAATATATTACCAGTTGAAATAAAAAACAATTGATAAAAATGCAAAAAAGAATTATCTGCTATTACAAGCAATATGTGGAGCATGACAAATTGTTTATTTTAAATGCTAGAAACAATATATTTACCAAATTGAAGTACTAAATTAGAATTCAGACTAATGCATGAAGAGTGAAAAATACCAAGATTTTAAAGATCATTACTTGGGTGTTCTACAAAATGGGTGGTAACTACTGTCACAGAATATATGTAAGGTATACGGGATTTGAGTATTTAACCCAATACTGACTAAGCATCAGGTAACAACATTCTTGATAGGGAAAACAAGTGACAATTCGCCAGACTGCACACAGTCCATTACATCAGCCAGTATGCAAGGTACACTTCTACTTTATTATTTATAGTCAAACAGCACATGTGAAGGTTCTTTGTGGTGGGAACATTTTATTTAAGGAGGATCACTGCTTATGAATATAGAAACTGGAGATTTTTCCATGATTAAAAGTTGCTTTTGTTTCAAACCAGAACATTCCATCCTAACACCTGGCAGTAGGTGGTAAAAATAACTGAATATAAGAAAATGGTGCATAGCTAGAAAATGTAAAACAAAAAAACATGTAATATTCCAACTTTATTAGAACATACCTTCCAACTACTATCCACCTCAGGAAACATGCTTGTGTTTGTGCCAGTCAGTCCACTTCCTGAAAGAATGGATTTAAAATACCTCCAATGTAAGAATACAAGGATTATGGATATGACATTTACTACCCAACAGTATACTACAAAAAATTAAGTTAAATAGCTCAAGTTAATCTTTGTAGCTTAGAGTTCCAGAAAAGTTGCAGTGTGGGCAAAGCTTTTGTAGCATCCAGAATTTCAGATCCAAGGTATGGTTGTTATGGTTTAAACAAGGTTTGGTTGTAGGATCATACCCTGGAAATAGGTAGGCAAAAGATTATATGGTCCAACCCGCCACTACTTATGGTTCTTTCTAGTTGTGATCCTGCCTATCAGGCTATCAAAGATATTGACAAATGACCACCATGTATGACGGCAAGCAGATGGTCAGATGGTAGTGCAATGTTGTATTAGTGACTAATGCTAGGCTTTTGCAGTTGAGAGCATGCAATATTGTACTACTAATACGAGTTTGTTGTAAGCAAGTGAGTTGAAGGTCCAAGAAGGAATACCTGATATTGAGTCCAGTGCTAACAGATCATAATCTGAGACAACACCTATCTGCAGGTGGAAATAAGATTTGAGTGGTAGAATGAGAAAGCAGATACAATTCAACCATAATGTTTTTCATTTTTTTAGACGAAAGGCCATTTGGTCCAGCTTTCATAGAAAGCTGAAAGCATACAGAGGTTTACTGGGGTTGCCAGATTGCAAAACAACTATTCAACGATAATCTCAATGTAATGTTTCTTCAAGACACGACATAATATAGGAGATCAAAAGGCCTACATGTCATGGGGACAAAGGCACCATGTTCTGAATCAGCACTACATTCTGGACGTGAGCATTCCAAGATCTATAAATCATTTATTTAGCATGTAAAAAAGTTGATCTCCATCAAGTTTCAAACCGTGTTTGAGCAAGAGAAGATCCTACAATCATGTTACTGAGATACTACGTTGCAATAAATCTTTTTTCCCCACTGTCATTCACCTGTAAGCATAATTGTTTTGGAAACAAATTGCAGAGAAAAAGTAAAAACCAATCCAATTGAGTGAAGTTTCGATGGGCACTAACCAACTTTCCGGTGTCATCAATAACAGGGAAACCAGAGATCTTGTATTGCACCAGTGTCTCAAGAGCTGGACGCGATAGAATAAGTTAGTGATTTGGGTCACCGGCAAGCGTAGGACAAAGAATAGAAAGTAGTGAAGAAGGTAGTACCTTCATCAACCGAGGTTGCAGGTGTAACCACATGGAGATTTGGCCTTTTCGTCATGAAGTCACCAACTGTGTAGACTCCGTTGTTGTGCTGAAGGAGGAAGGCAGTAGCATATCATCAGAAATTATTTGACACTTCATTGTCCAATCATGTAGGTCTATATATTCTAAGACAAATAAATCACTTTCCTGAATTACTAGGATATAATGAATAAATCACTTTGACGAATTATTGAGATTCAATGGACAGATATTTCCTCCGAAATAGAAAATGAATAGATATTTTATTTTGTAGGGTAAATTTAATAGATATTTCAGTTACATACAGCCCTTCCATACATACATACATATGTATATGTATGTATATGTATACATACATATGTATATGTATACATATATATACATATATATATATATGTATATACATAATATATCTGTATATATGTTGGGAAGCGAAAATAAGAAATAAATTAGAGCTTAAGCGGCTGGAGCAAAACTTAAGTTGGTTTAACTGAGGAGGGGAAGGCTGATGTACCGCGGCGGGTACGGGGGCAGCCGGCGCGGCGTAGGCGCGGAGGGGGCCGCAGGCGCAGGAGGAGGAGGGAGGCGCGCGGTGGAGGCGAGGCGGAGGCGGAGGGGCGGCGCGGACGGCGGGCCGCGGGAGGGCGGCATCGGCGGAGCGGAGCAGCGTGGCGTCCATCGGCAGCGGCAAGCGGCAAGTCTTGATATTATGGTGGTGTCGACAAACCGGGATGGCTATGGCTCCCTTCTTCCTTTGTTTATTAGGGATGGGGGATGGGTCGGCTCACGGACATCGCTGCGGGCCACACGCACATCCTCTGCTCTTGTCCGCTCCTCGCGCCTGGATTCACAGGGTGACAAGAAATATCTGTGCCATTCCTTTTCTATATCGGTTACATCAATTTATAAAAAAATATAATAACATTTTCATACAAACAAACATATTATAAAAATATATTACCAATATAGATGTTACTAAATTTTTATATACATTTTATTAAAACTAAAAGTAATTTAACTTTTAGTCAGTCCGGTCGTTTCTTTTTAGAAAAAAAGGTAATTTGACGGTACGTATACAAATGAGACTATATATATGAGTTACTACTTAAAAAGCAGTATGAATTAGTATGATTTCTTTAGAAAAGAAAAACATTCTACATCAACACTGTTTATGTAACATTTTCTAACCTTTTTCCAACCCAATTATATAAAGCTAATTTTTAGCTTTCTAATATTTAATTAATTAGTCCACGTGAGCAATTTTCTCTCTGCCCATAATCTATCTATAACGCACCCTGCATAACATCTCAGACAGTCCTGTGGTTTGTTGTTCTATAACAACCAGTTATAAATTTGTAGTAACTAGTAATACATGCAGCAAAGGCACAAATGTTACTAACAATCGGTTGTCTGTTTTTCTACGTATCTCAATTTGAAGTGTACGCATGTGTACGTGTACGTGGATATTGAGACTGGATTTTTATTTATTGTAAAAAATCAAATGATAAATATTCACGTAATACCACCATTAAAAAGAATGTAATTATAGGTTTTGTTGGAACGGACGTAGTAAAACAAAATGATTTATGTATGGCAAAGAGTTTATTTATAGCAAAAGCCATATTTAGTGAGTTACAATTATATATTTTTTCTTTTGCTATTTTTAGTGAGGAGAGAAGAAAGAGAATTGGTAGATATGATATGCAAGACATGAATTGTACTAGTATAATGCAGTTGACCGTACAATACAGGGATCAATCAACTTATATACGGGTTGACAATTGGAACGCACGCAGACAAGGAAAGAAATTATACGGAACCAACGTGTACGTGTGAACCCTAGCTGTTAGAAACGAAACCCGCGTCCGGGCAAACCGAACCACACGAGGAGGAAGGAAGTAACGATAAGGAAGCGTCTCTGTGCGCTGTGACTGTGAGGGAGACACACAACACGACGCAATACTAATTCGCGCCGCTGCTTCCGACGTCCCTGTTTCACTCACGTCATGTCACGTTTCGTGAGCTATCAGCTACTCTACTAGTATGTACCAAGTCACGTTTTCCTCTCCTCTTGCGCGTGGGTTTCTATTTCTACCCGTGACTCTACTGCTTTCCTACTCGGCTCTATTCTCCTCTATATTCTGACGAATATATATATAAGAGTGTTTGGTTCTCACGAAAATTAATATTCCTATAAGTATTAAATATAGATTATTTATAAAACACATTTATAATTGATGGTTAATTGATGAGATGAATCTCATGTAACTAATTACGTCATGATTTAACGATGTGATGCTACAGTAAATATTTTATTAGTCGTGGATTAATTAGGCTTAATAAATTTGTCTCGTTAATTAGCCACTGATTCTGTAATTATTTTTATAATTAGTTCACATTTAGTCTTTCAAATTAATGTCAAACATTCGATATGACACGACCTAACGATTAATGCCTAAAACCAAACACCACCATAATGGACCTAGATATTTTTCAGCTGTGACGTATTCCTACGAAAAGGACTGGATATGCTACAGTCAAAATCCAAGATTTCTATTTTGGAAGCATGTATTTTACTTTTCGTGACAGGAGAAAAACAAATATCTTCTCCTCCAATTGGAGTAGGAGCACTATGTGGACAAGGAAGAGCGGCATTATATATTTTTCTTTTCTTTTCCATGAATGAAAGGTTCAATTTCGTATATAAACTGTTATATCTGAATTATGACCCTACGATATGATTTAAGACAGATGACTTTAGAGTCACTGAAATATAAATTTATAGCTCATATGTCAGTGACCAAAATGGATTTTAATCTGTTCTACCCTCTCAGAATCACTCATCATGTTTTTATCCATCAACTCAAATAATATCACAACTCATGTTTATTTGTTCTTGAAAAATGTTTACTTAGGCTATCTAATCCACTGCCCTTTGGAACAAAGGAAAATTGGAGGATTTTTTGTATGATTAGAATGGCATGAAAAGTTTTCCTTTGTGCTCCTTTGAAACAAAGGAACGGACATGTGAGAATCCTATAAAATTTGTATGGAATGGCTTGATTCATGAGAATTTTGAAGGATTTCTAAAACAAGGGTGGACCTCATGAGAAACTCTTGTTGTGTCAATCTCTCTCCCAAAAATCCTACAGAGCATCCAAACAACAAATTTTAACAACTCCTATGAATTACAATCCTAAAAGATTCAATTAATATGCCAACTCGATTTCTACTTTTTTTTCCTTCTTGATTCATGCGTTCCAAAGTAAACACACGATTTTTAAAATAGAGAAACAATATAAGTGATGTCTTAGGATGGTTCATATAATTACCTAATATCCTACATGGAAGAGAGAGCAGAAAGAGAAGAAATCCTATATAGGTGATATGCATATGCATTGAGCCACATCATCAACCATCCATTTATCATATGTATTTATAACCCCATTAAGTATAGTTATTGCTATAAAGCTTAATGTGCATTGAACTATAACGCCATATAAAACTAGTAGCTATCGAATCCTCTAATTATTGATACATAACCATCATCTGAATTGCAATTTCACATCAAACTACTATTTATTTATCATATATATTTATAACCTATTAAGTATAGTTATTGCTATAAAGCTTCATATGCATTGAACTATAACGCCATAAAAAACTAGTAACTATTGAATCCTCTAATGATTGATACATAACTATCAATCCTCTAATGATTGATACATAACTATCTAAGTGTCATGTAGAATTGCAATTTCATATAAAAATATTGTTTATTTAGATATTATAAGTACATGTTTTTTATATTGTTTTCTTCGAATTATTTCTAACTTGCCCGCTGCAAGGCGCACGATATCTACTAGTATACTTATTATGTTTTATGCTCTTCTTGTCTCAAAATAAATAAATTTGTGTAGTCCAATCTTTATTTAAAATAAATTAATTTTTACTTCTTATCTATCCTCGATCCCGAATAGAGAAATTTTATCACTCTAATACCCCTTATCATTTAAACAAAAAAAGTTTAACTGTTTCCATTAGCAATATCATCATTGTCATCTACTCCTCTTATGGTCTACGTGTGCAAAATCACTTATAAAACACCTCAGGAGTTTATACTTCAGGATCACGGATTACATAGCCGGTACAGTCAGAGAGTTTAATTTAATATATTCTTTTAAAGTCTGAGAAAAAAAACAAGTAGTTCTGCTATTTAAGTTCCATTACAAGTTTGCAGCACATTGATCACTGGCTGTTTTTCCAAAACATTTAACATATTTCGTGTAAGTTTACACTGTTGATACCGTATAGAACATTGGTGCCGACCCATAGGAACATTAATCCATTCAATATTTTTGTATTACTTCGTGATGGGTACAACGTAAGTTGCTATAGCCTAGAACATATCAGGCAGGCATGAGAGGAATTTTGTCAGGTCACACAACCATACAAACCAGACAGTAACTCTCTGAATCTATTCTAGCCTAGATGGCTAACAAGATTACTAACTGTAATCCCATCACAGAAGCAAGCTGCCAGCAAAAGATGAAACATAGGATACAGTAAAAACGAAAAAGAAACGTGGCAACTCATCCCCTCAACTAAAGCCTGAAAGATCAAAACGGCTTAATAATCAACACAAGACCTATCAGTAGCAAACCAACAAAATTACTGGAGATGTTAGCATTCAAAATGCTGGCTGCTGAAGCAGGTGACTTGAATTCTATAGATCCTGAATATACGTTTCCATTTACAGAAGAGGAAGTCCGGTTAGGGGCTCCGGTATCCTTGCATGCGCCCGCTGGTGTCCCAGCCTCTAAAAACTGTTCATGAGAATCGCACGTTGCAACACATAAATATTTCATCCAAAAGAATGAAAGAGGTGCAAGAATTTTTATGCTCAAAAGTAAGAATAGTTTTTTCCAAGATTTAAGCATTACTGTTTTTGTTTTAAATAACACTTTTGGCTTCACAATTACCTGGCAAGCAGCAATGGTGTTGCAGCCACATAGTGTTAGGCCATTGATCCTGTCTTGAACATCAAAAACACCCCCACCATCGCTTCGCTGCCATAGTAAGAAATTTTCCATTGGACAATGGTAATAACAGATATGCATTTTTTTTGTATGAGCAGTGATGACAAAGTAATACCATGTAGTAATTCACAGCTATGAAGTTAGGGATTCTATTTCCAGCTGCAGCATAGCAAGTTTGGACCATCTGTGGTAGTCCAACAGAATTCTCTTTACACGCTTCATTCTCTACAGGAATTGTGGGGAAGTAATTTTGCAGAAACAGAGATGCAGATCTTGAGTTTAGTGGTTGTGATTCCTTTCTATTTGGACAAGAACCAGTGATCCCTGGATCTCCAGCTGCCATGATAATGAGAAAACAAATGTGACCTCAGATGTAAGATAAGCTCTCTTGTCATTGTTCTTGGTGAAATTGGCAAATATAAATCAATTCTAGACACAGGAAAGTTAACAGCCGTGAATGCAAGTAGCACTTGGTTCAGACAGCACATGTGCAGCAATCACCACACTGCTATATAAATTTAGCCCGGGACTATGTTTTGAACAATAAATAATGACAAGAAATAATGTTAAACATGCAGAGTCTATATCTTGATGTAGTGGTATTCAGAGCAGTCTTATAGAATTAGAACACAAAAAGAAGTAGCTATAAATAATATACTCATAAGTTCTAAAGCAAACTTATGAACTTATAATTAAAGAAGTTTTGACTTAGGCCAAAACTAAAACATCTTACACTTTGGAAGGGAGGGAGTATGAAAATGAGGAAGGAGAAAATATGTGATGATAATGTTGATTGCAGGTCTACCAATGTAATTATATACTAAAAGGTACAATATTTTCATTATATCTTAGTAATTAGTATCATAAAAAATATTCCGGGGCATGTGAATTTTGTGCAGAGTTCTTCTTTTCTAATGAAATGATATGCAGCTCTCCAATGTATTCAAGAAAAAAAATGTGGGTTTTCTAAACATTTTGACTCAAAACTTTAATTTCTCGAAACCAACTGTAAAATCTAGGATATTGTGTTACAAATGCCCCAAAACATTTTGTGACATGTACTCAATTTTCAATGTTATGGTCTTATGGATAACAACTACCACAGCCATAGCTATAATAGAGAAGCCCATCTGCCTAGTAGTAACACAGCAGACTCTACAAGAGTGGGCACTGGATTCAAAATATGGTGTGTTTTTTTTCCATTAAACATTCATATTTGAAGTCACTTTATTGTAGAAATTCAAATTTGCAAGCATTTTGCAGACAATTTGTCAACAAACACTACTTTTGATTTGCAACCACTGCCTTTTCTTGATCTTGACTACTGGCAAAGTAGCATTACTGACATGTTGAATTTGTTGATGTGGGAATATATGTTGTGCTTTACATGACTACCCAGTGAAGAAGCCAAAATTTCAAAGAGAACCAGCTTAATAAATAGGAGTACAATACTGTTTTAACTACAGATGTTTGACGTATTGCCTGTTTTCTGCTATCTGTAAAATATGTTTTCAAAAACCATAATACGTGATTTCATATTCAATCCTATGAGTATCTAGTCGGGAAATCTGTAAGGCAACTTGGTAAAATGGTAATGTATAGATTTTGGAGCACACTGACAACTCAAACTAGTCCTAATGAAAAATTCAGATAGCTCAATAACTGAATACTGAGAAAGCTAAACCAAATGCATGTGCCGACAAATTTAACATTCTTTTAGCAAGTAGTGTTTCTTAAAATATTGAGCTAAAAGTGACTGCTATATCACGATTCACATCTATGAATCAGGAAGATTGAGTGGTATGATTTGTATTTAAGGTGCTTTAGATCTGTATCACATAGCTACTGCTACCAATATGGTAAAACATGCATAATACTTTATTAAAGCAGAGAAAGTCATACTTACACTCATTCTCCAGCAAATAACTCCATTGGTATGCTATTCCTTCGCTAGCCTCCTTTGAAGCATCAGAAGTAAACACTAGCAACCTGTGGTTCTTTACAACCATATCTGTGACACTTGGCCAGTCCTTGCCATTAGTTGGCATTTCTGAGATAGGGTACCAATACTTCGTCAAGTCAGCAGCAGTAAACAACTTGCTTAATCCCATCGGTGAATGGACGTAATCCTCAATAAATATTGTTATAATCTCTGTCGGATTCTCAGACAGAAATGCTTCCACCTCTTTCAATGTGTCAATTGCTGGTTGCTAACACAATATTTCATTTAAACATTAGTTTCAGATAGCAATTTAACTGTTAGCAAATATAACGATGAATAGATTTCCCAAAGCGAAAGAAATAACTATTTATATTTCCTAAACTTATCCAATACAATTGATTACCTCAAAGGAAATCTTATCCAAAATGTTCCCAATACAGGGGAACAATTAGAATAACAAAGCAACCAGTTCTCATGTGCAGGACTTCTTATCTAAATTGCATGCGCCTTTCTTTAGCACAAATCTATTTTAACACACTATGGATCTTAACAGAACATTGGTTAGTAATGATAAATGGTAGTTTTGTACTGATACCAATTTATTCTTGTCTAACAATTTTAGTTGTTAGTCCTACATTCCAGTGAAGCATAAAAGATCCACTACCTTTAGATTTTACATGGCACGGGCCTTTCGATTTTTAGACACCAAGCATGCAGCCACAGATTTACCCATGCTTTGACAGGGTTTGAAGAAGTAGCAACGGTGATCAGGCAGCCTAGCATTGTAGGAGCTAATTAATGCGTGATGTCTCTTTCTGACAGAATATCGACATTCAAGACTAAAGATAGTGTTTAGGTATTAGAGTGATCTGACCAAAAAAACATGTAGAAGATGAACCTCAACTGTACAACAAGCATATATCAATCAGTTCTCAATTATGCAGTTCATAGGGCTAGATTAAGTTATTGATAGTGTTTTAGGTATCAGAGCGATCTGACAAGAAAACAGGTAGAAGATGAACCTCAACTGTACAACAAGCATATATCAGTTTTCAATTACGCAGTTCAGAGGGCTAGATTAAGTTTGAACCGTGCATTCAGAAAAATCACAGCAAATCCAACTGACTATTGTTTCTAAAATAGTTAGTACTGAACTAGTGAAGCAAGGCCCAGATTATATTTGAATTTGGCTTTTCCTAAATAGAGATGAGATGGCAAACATCTAGTTGTTGTGTGGGCAAAAGAATGGAACATACAAAAGCAGTGAAGTTGTAGCATTGGCCTTGCAAGGAGTGACAGAGCCAGATATCATCGTTGAAGTCATACATATCCAGCATCAATCCCCTCACCCCATTCTGCAAGCACCCAAGATCCAAAAAAGGAAGAAGGGGTTCCTCCTACAGTTAATATAATAGGAGTAATAAAGTAAGTGAAGAATATGGTGAAAACTACCCTCAATTGGTTAGTGACGGTGTCCTCCTGGTTGTAGAAGGTGACCCTGTCGACTCCGGTGTGCGACGGCTCGCCGACGATGGAGAAGGAGTTGTGGGTCACCAGCCATGAGTAGCGGTTGAAGGGCAGCCCCTTCACCTAAACAAGCATGGATAGGGATAGCCCCAATTATGGCAAGAACAAGAGTACAAGAGAGATGACACAAGCCGCAACGGAGTAGTACAATGGAGGTAGGCTGGATTGCCAGGTCTCTGATGCAGGACGGGCGGGTCTTGCCGGTGGCGGCGCAATTGCCGCAGTACAGGCCAGCGCCGCAGCCGCGCGCCGACGAGCACGAATCCCCGACCTGCATACAATAATCAGAGGAATTCACAAGACTTGGATCAACGAAGTGGGAGTGGGACAGCAGATCGAATTGGGCAAGCAATTCAAGTAGTAGCGGATGAATCGAGAGGAGGAGGCGCGGGTACCTGGCAGTAGTAGCAGGGAACAAGCAGCAGCAGCAGCAGTGCGAGTGCGATCTGGAGCGTGAGGACAAAGGGGAGGGCCGCCATTCACCAACCACTCCGATCCCTCCCCGCCCGCAGCTCCGCCTCTCTCGCCCGCCCAAAAGCCCACGGCCCACGCCGCTCAGCCGCCCGGCGGCGCTCGTCGGCGTCTGCAGCCTCGCCCGCCCGCCTTCTTGTTTTTTCACACTGCTTGCTAACCAACTACTAACCTATAAGAGCATCACCAAACAGATCTTAATCCTAAAATTATAGAGTTTGGATTAAAATTAAAGAATTTTAGATAAAAATCATGTCGCTGTTCCGACAGTCCCCCAATCAACCGCCTAAAATTTGAAAATCCCATATTCGTTTTGTTGCTCTTCATAAGAGCAAGAATGTCTCTAAATAAATCTTTAATTCCGTTTTAGAAAATTTTCTTTAAAAAACTAGCTCCAACAGAGACTTCATATGGATCTCAAAAATTATAGATTCTCTAAAATCAAGATCTCGATCTCATGCTCAAAACTGATAATAGAGTCTTGTTCTCTAAAATAACTCATGTCACCGTGAGAATTATTTTACCGCGAGGTCTACACAAAAACATATTTGCGTCGTCGCGCCCGCGCGCCTGCCGCCATCCTACATCTCGCCAAAAAAGCTTGCCGCTGCATCTTGGCGCATGCCACCGCAAGCAGTAGTCAGCTACTCGGTTTTAGTCACCCGTGTATGTAAAAAAATCAGTGCTGCTACTATTCAGGCATACTGAAATCTTCAAGCCTATTCATTTTTCAGCTGTTATGGATGTAGAATATTGATGCAAACACCAGTTTTGTGATTGGAAAGGGAAAATAGAGAATCAATTTTGAGAATCTGCCGTATTAATTTTTGATTTTATTCTCTAAACTTTTTAGAAATTCTCTAAATGAGCTTTTTTGAGAATTGTTTTTTGAGAATTTGTTGGGGATGCTCTAATATGGGAGCGTGCAACGACTCCCAATCCATGGATCGCACGAAGCTCACCGGGAGCACATCCTATAGGGGAGGAGGCCGATGGTAAGGAGAAGAGTTCGATATGTGCCTACTTTTTGTTTTAAAAGTTAATTTTAAACTATCTGTTGGAGATAAGTTTTTTCTTTAAATTCTTAAATTCATATTAGAGATTACTAAAATAAAATTTTGGATTTAGAACTAAAATAAATTATTTACTAAAATAAATTTTTAGACAATCCATAGATTTAGGACTATGAATCCCCATTGCACTTCAGCGCCCAACCATACCTCGAGCCGACGGTAAGAGGAGTCTTGGCATTTTCGAAGTACTAGGGAGTTACATAATATATACATACATATATATAATTGGGCTACTGTATGACGTCGCACAGCCCCATCCCATGTGGCATAGTCGAATCTCTAATTTAAAAACTCAAATTTAAAATCCGAACCGTTCAAATTGTTCTACATATTAATATCTTGTAGACTAAATTTTACATTTTTTAAAATTTTTTACTATTTTATCGGACAGGTCAAAGATGTAGGCGCCACACAGTAGCAACATATCTTCCGTTTTAGGCACCACACAGTATATATATATACTTAGGTGCATTTTAGGTTTTCATCCTGACATTCGATCGATCCAACATATCTTCTGTCGGTGATATGGACCCGAGGGTATGACGAGAATGCGATATCTGAAGAAGAAGACGCCTTTGCTTACCAGAGCGCCCCAAAGACGTGTCCTAAACGGCTCATGCGGGTCCGGGCCACGGGCGGCCACGTGGCCATCCCAAAGGGGACTTGGCTCGGGGCTGCCCGGAGGCCGCCGCTCTCCCAAATGGCAGGGTTCGGGATCACCCGGACCCCCGTCCATCACCCCGCACCTCTCCAAGAGAGGAGCGAGATCAACTGCCAACTGCCAATCGGTATCTGGTCGTCGGCATCGTCGTCGCCACCCCCGGGGCGGCACTTGGCGCAGCTGACGACGAACCCATGCCGTCGCCCACCACCTGTAGGGCCTGCAGGATCTTCGGGCGCGCCGGATCCTGGCACAATGGGACCAGCCCCGGAGGGAGCTGCGTCAAGTCCATCGCCGTGACGCCGAGGGTGCGGCGGACCAGGATCGCGAGATCATTCTCGTTCCAATCGAAGGGAGCGCCAACATGGGTGCGCATGTCATCGTTGAAGTCCGTGTACATGTAGGCTGGGCGCGGCCTCTCCTGCAACGGCGAGATGCGCCGTGTCTGGAAATCGCGGAAGACGGCGTGGCTGGACAGGCCCCTCCGGAGATAGCTGATCCGCTCCAGCACCCCATCCAGCTCTCTCCCAGCGCGCGGCCGTGCCCCCCCAGTTCCTCTGGTTCACCGGGATTCCCGTCGGAAGGGAAAGGCGAGGGTGGTCGCCCAAGCTGGTGTAGAACCAGTAGGCCCTCCAGTTCTCCCATCTGGAGCGGGGGTGGATGTCGATGAAGGCGGTGTCGATGGCCCTGTCGTTGCGCGGCTGGATCGCAACGTATCCGACCGCACCGGGGGACCCCGCCCGGCACACGCGAAAGAACTGCTGGAAGAGATGCAGTGAGGGCATCACCCCCACGAACATCTCGCAGATGTAGGCGAAGATGGCGAGGTAGAAGACCACGTTGGGGGTGAGGTGATGCAACTGAAGGTCGTAGAACTCCAGCACGTCGAAGAAGAACTGGGAGAAGGGCGACACCAACCCGACCATGGCGAAGGAGGCGAAGAACACCATCTTCGTAGGGGGCCACTCTGCCGAAATGTCGTCGCCGCTGCGCGTGCCGCGCGGCAGGTACTTGTTGAACAGGCTTCGGGCCTCCGCAAAGCGAACCAGGGACTTGGGAAGCACGCTCCCGGGCTCCAGGGGCGCGTCGCGGGTCATCTTCGAGGAAAGCGCCGGGATACGGAGAGAACTGGTGGTGGAAAGGAAGGAGTCGAAAGGACAAAGGTGCTGGAAGGATAAGAGGCGATGGCTGAGGAGTGCGTAGAAACTGATCCCCCATCTCGCGGATCCGTTTTTATAGGCAACCACAGCCCCCTCGAATTCTACGGTATTAATTTTTGCTCCACTCACGCGCGACGCGCCTCTTCGGCTTCGCGCCCCTTCGTTTTTCATGTCTCTTCGGTTCTCGCGCCACTTGGGTTTCGTGCCGCCTGGGATTTCACGTCCACCAGGCGCACTACACGGGACGGAGGGAGCTAGGCGGTTAGATGGGCACCCCGTGTGCGCGGCCCAAATAACACGCCCCCCGTCTGGAAAGGCTTAATCAAGCGCGGCGTCAGTTGCTGCGCGCCTATCTCTTGCTGCGGCGCGGTACATCCAGTACCCGGGCCCACCCACTCAGGAATATGGCGTTAACCGCTCCCGAACCCGACTTCGGTCCCGGTCAACACCGGGGGCTACTATCGGTGATATGGGCCCGGGGGTATGACGAGAATGCGATATCTGAAGAAGGAAGACGCCTTTGCTTACCAGGGCGCCCCAAAGACATGTCCTAAATGGCTCATGCGGGTCCGGGCCACGGGCGACCACGTGGCCATCCCAAAGGGGACTTGGCTCGGGGGCTGCCCGGAGGCCACCGCTCTCCCAAATGGCCGGGTTCGGGATTACCTGGACCCCCGTCCATCACCCCGCACCTCTCCGAGAGAGGAGCGAGATCAACTGCCAACTGTCAACCACCACATTTAATGCCTAGAGGGAGGCCAGACGCCTGCGCCGTCGCATTTATTGCGACGTGAGGCACGTCTGTCAGCCACTCATCATCACCCCTTTTTGCTCGTCATGAGGGAGAGAGGGGATAAAGTCTTTGATGACGGCTGCAGTATGGCCGCACGGTCATTCCACGCACGCCTCTCTCCACGCCCCGTCCAGTCGCATTAAATGCGCTGGGCGGCCGCGTGGGAGAGAGAATACGGGCGTTGGGGGTGTCATGTCCAGCCCTCTCCAGGCGGAGGGCCACTGACCGGTAGGCCCCACTGGAGTAGAGGTAAAGATGACCCCTCTTCACGTCAGCAGCATGGCAGCCACGACGCCCGTTTTTCTCCACCAACTCCCGTGACATGGTAACAGGAGCAGGAATGAGGGTAGGCCCCCGACAAGATAGGACAAGAGTCGCTCCATCACTTGGAGAGGAGTGTAGAAAGCTAGGACTACTGTGGTGTCCCCTTACGCTATAAAAGGAGGCCCAAGTCCATGATAGGGGGGTTCCTAGATTGATCTCTCGTTCACCTCTTCAGCCTTGGGCTTTGAGCATTTTTCACCTCAGTCATCAGCTCCAGCTTCCCCAGGGAAGAACAACCACACCCCATCCTTGTAATTCATCCTCCACATAACACAAAAACAGGAGTAGGGTATCACGTCTCCCCGACGACCTGAACCTGTATAACTCTTCTGTGTCTTTTGTGATTGCGGCTTGTCTCCACCTTCCTACTTTCTCTCTGCCTCACCGCGAGTTCGAACCCTGATTCACCGCTCCCCTGTGCCGAACCAAAAAGGGGGTCCCCCGGGTCCCCGAGTGTCGATCACACGCATCGACATCTTCCGTCACAACAATAACAACTACAGAACTACCATGACAGGTGCCGTCCCACTTGGGTTACCTAATCCGCCAGGTCTATACCCATTCAAGAAATGTGGTCATACTTGGTTCATTTCCTGCATAGCTTCTTGACTCGGTCCTTAACGGACTAGGGTAGGTGGCTAGCCATTTCATAGAACCACCCATATTCTATTCATGCCGCCTAGTCAAAATTATTTTTTTGTTAAGTTTTTGGTTTTCACAAAGGTTTTGAATTGCAGCTGGCACTCATGTCTCCACCTGTCTTCCGACAATCACTCGCACCGAGTGATCGCCGCATTCACATCCATATACCAAACATGGAGTGTATAATCGTCTAAACAAGCAATGCTAAGTAATGTCAATAATTGACCAAGCATAAATAATAGACTCAGGCAACAAGGAATATGGATAACAATTTCAAGGGTGGCTCATAATCAAGTTTAGGTACGTATTTTATAATTAGCATGCAACTTTATTTGCAACCAACACATTTATAAAAAAATAGGATCAACATGCTCAAGGAGGGGAGTGTAGTGACTTACCTTGCTCAGTCAAGGGTTCCTCGATTGCTGCGGCTTCTCCTTCTTCACAAACGTAACCTGCTCGGCGAACAACGGGTTAATGGTCAACTTTCTATTGACAAAAAACATGGTGGCCTAGAAGATTTGCTTAACTTTAGTGCAGGTCCAAAGCTTCAGGTTTAGGGCGTGCCAGTTGGTTTGATCCTGTAACCAATAAGATAAACAATGGTAAACGTTAGAAGACGAGAGCCGATCGACCAATATGCCAATGTTGTATCCTATCAGTAGATGCATGAATGAATCGACTATTAGTTAAAATATTGCCGCTCATAGACTAGCTTTAGATTAAATATAATCATAAACAACTTTTCCTTAATAAAACCAATCCTATAGGTCGGACCCAATCGATGCAGCATAAGATTGATAATGTTAAAGTCAAGTGTTACACAATTATATGATATAAATGACTAGCCGATTGTCGATTCTAATGATCGACAATATAATTTATAGGATGCACTAGATCAAGGAGAGATAGTGACACATATGTTTATACTGGTTCTGGCCCTCAGTATGAGGTAACACACTACTCTAGTTGTATGTATCTTAGATCTGTATTAGTGTGCATAAGTCAGCGTAGGAATAGCTAATGGTGCCTTTCAATGAGCGATCAATCAATCCTCTCCCTATTAGGGTTTCCCGGCCCTCCTTATATAGTCATGGAGGTGGCCCACTAGATATGGTAAGGTAGCCCTTATAATCCGGGTACCTACCATCTAATGACATGGGATAAGATTGCTTGCCTTATCTCCAATCCCTTTCTTAATTCACAAGTTAGCCGCATGGGCCTAAAGCACTTGGACCACCCTATGCCACACGGCCCGGAGGCCTTGCCTAGAGTACCCAGGTACCGTGTACCCCACAACAACCCCCGAGTACTAAGCTTGATGAAGACTCAGAAGTTGGTGAAGTCATCTAGAAGAGATGATACGAGCTAAGTACTCATCCCCCATATTGCCAAGTAATCATCTGAGTGCTCAGCCAACTAATCGGTCGAGTAATTATTCTTTCAAGGAGGAATAGAAACTTAATCGAAGAATCCTTTTGTGGGCTGGCCCATGAGGGAATCTGGGCATTATAAATAAATCGAGCGAGAGGGCCGTTGCCCTAAACCCCAAATTGAACAGTTCCACGCCCCTTCATCTTCCTCACCTTGCCAAATCCTCTTTCTCTTTCTTCGTTAGGGTTTCATAAATCAAAACCCAACAAGATCGATTTCTCTCCAATCCGAGCGTCAAATTGATCCTAGCTTAAAGCTTCTCATCTTCCTTCTCCACCATGTCTCAATCCATGGCAAAATCAGTCCCAATCCTAGATCAAACTCAATCTTGGGTGAGATCAACTGTGACGGAGGCAAATTTGCTAGCGACGGTGGAAGATGGCATGCTTTTGCCGCAGAAACTCATCTGCTAGTGGGCCACCGCCGGCGAAGAGTTCCACACCCCAAGCACCAACGAGATTGTGTTCTTCTCAACCTTCTTCTAATTTGGGTTAGGGCTTCCTGCCGGCAACTTCCTCTATGGACTCCTTCACTATTACGGTATCAACATCCACCACCTTAATCCAAACTCGATCATCCAAATTTCTCTCTTCGTTCATCTGTGCGAGGTACATTGTGGGATTTACCTACTTCGGGCTATTCTGGTACATGTACCAACTCAAGGCCCAGCCAGGGAAGAAAAATCCTTGGGTCGTTGGTGGTAGCGGGTTTCAGATTCGCCCGGATAGGAAGAAAGAGTTCTTCGATCTCCCTCTGTGCTCCACCAACAAGGGATGGCGTGCGAAGTGGTTTTATTTTTGAAACCTGCTCCCTGGCCTACCTCCCTTCACAGGTCACGCCCCAGTGATGAGGGATTGTTGGTCCTCCCTCTCGGATCACAGTGAGATGGACCAGGTGAGGGGGTTGCCGAAGGGAATCCGGATGCTACGTGATGCCAGCTTGACGGGTGTTGCCATAGCCTATAACTTCACGCAAGGTGCAACCCCTGAAGAGCCGAAGTCATCCAGCCTAGGAGTACAGAGGCCAGAAGGATTCCATTCGGGAGTCTCCCGGGCCATGCGACAAGGATAAAGCCATCATTTGGCTGTCAAGCTTCTTCGAGCCGGGTACTGCAATAAGCACGGAGGGCTGCCCCAAGCCATTGAAACACAAGTCAAATCACTCTGAGGTAATTTCATGCTTGATCCATCTTCTTCCCGTGTGCCAAGAGTATTAACCCATACACCTCCTTGTAGGGAGCCGACAACTTTGTGTCTCACCACCGCTGCCTGAGACGCCGGCGAAGAGGCGTGCCACCGATAGCCTGTCGAGGGGACAACCTTTCAAGCGAGTCGTAACCCAGCAGCCGGAGACACGGGGACACAACCACCCATAGGCAGGCCCAAGGTGGGTGGGGTTACAATAGAGTCGAAGGTTGTTGTAGCCGCACCGGGGAAGGGCAAGCAGACTGCCGAGTCAGCCGGACTAGATCTTGAAATGGAGAAGAAGGACGCAGCCCACCTGGGTGCCCAAGCAGCTGCGACAATGGAGAAAACGGCACGACGACCATGGCAGCAGCAGGGACATAGGTGATGACGAGGGCGGCTGCGGTGACAAAGGGGATAACTTCACCCGGAGCCACCACCTGGGACCCAACCAAGCCGCAACTGACTGGTATCCCCAAGATACACTAGTTCACATGGTAAGTGATCAAGATAGCTGCGTTTCGTGTGCCATCATGTGGATTCGTTAATGACTACTCTTACGCTGGTCAACTTTTGTTCTAGGGTCTCAACATAGGCCGATCCGGGTAAGGTGGCGGCTACCAAAGAGGGGACCAATGCATTTGCCCAGGCCAAATCTGAGCTAGAAAAGCTAGCCACGGTCATAGCCAGCATCGTGGATAGGTCGACTGCGACAAGCAAGGACTGGTCGGGTACCAGTGAGGCAACCGCGATGGTGGGGAGAGAAGAAGCCGGCCACGTTTTCGATGACGCTCCTAGGTCTCCTTCGCCGAGTGCTACTACAAAGTCGTCATCTTCACTCGGCATTACGCCGAGGTCTTCTCCTCTGCTTGGTGCTACGCCAAGGTCTTCTCAGTCACCAAGCACTGCGAGCGCCCAGGTAGAGCCAAAAACCAGAGCACCCAGCCATCCCCGGCTCGCAGGAAGGGCAAGGAAGCCGCCAGTGCTAACGACGATGCCGAAGAGATCCCCCACATTAGGCAGGCCTTGCCTTCAAAAAGGTATGTGTCTTTCCTCCACGCATCTTGGTTCCAAGAGGGCAAGGAGGAAAAGGACGTCATGAAGAGAAAGGTTCGATGGCACCACTAACAAGGCCGACACCGAAGCAATGTACGAGGCCGAGTTAACATTTCTGCAAAAAATGCAGGTTAGTATTTGTAGCAAGTAGCCCCCGGACTCCATGGCAGGATGAGCTTGATCATCGTGGCGTGGAGTAAAGAAGCTTCCCTTGTTGTTGTTGTTGTTGTTGTTGTTGTTGTTGTTGTTGTTGTTGTTGTTGTTGTTGTTGTTGTTGTTGTTGTTGTTATTGTTGTTGTTGTTGTTTTGCACCGGGTAGCCCCCGACTTGATGGCATGAAGGGTGAGCCATCGTGGCATGAACTAGAATCCAATTTTGACTCTGTGTTGTTATGTAGAAAACCGTCGATCGGTCGGAAGCCAAGAGTGAGGCCTTGAACCACGTCTTTGATAACGTCCGGGAGATTGAAGTCATCCGTTGGGCTATCTAGCAGGTGGATAACTAGTGCCAAAAGGAAGTGAAGGATGCACACTGGTGGGAAAGGTTGCTCCGAGATTGGATTGAGGAGCTGCGTGCCGAAGGTGAGCCCGAATTCTCATGGTTGTTGGTTGTCGCTGAGTTGTGGAGCTTGATGTTTGTGTTATTCTCAGCTGACCAAAAGTGAGAGAGGGGGAAAGCCGAGGCTGCCGAGTGGTTGAAGAAGGTGCAGGAGGGTGAGGAGACCTGTGGGAAGGTGCGGCTAGCATAATTGGAGTGACGTCTGCAAGAGTATGAAGCTGCTGCTCATGTGTTGCGTGACGAGCTTGAGAGTAAGTCCTTTGTCTGAGTCGATATCTATCGTGGTGTTGGTTTGCAGTTTGCTCATGCTGTTGTGTTTCGTCAGCTGCCCAAGCTGTGATGCTACCACTATTGCCGAGAAAACCAGTGTCGAGGAGGCTCTTGGGAAGAAGTCGAAAGTGCTTGAAAAATTGCAGGTGGAGATCGCCAAGCGATAGGAGAGGAACTGGGTGTAGTGGGAACATTTCCAGCGTGAAGTAGATGCTGCCCGGTCCTCGCGCAAGGGCTTTATTGAGACCTCAAAACTGACGCTCCGACTCCTCTTCCTGGGTCGGCTTGAGGAAGGTGACTTGTGGATGCAGGTGACAGAGTTGCTCCCAGAGGGGCCGACAGCTGTGAGGAGGCTGTCGGAGGTGGCAGCCGCCTCCAGTGCCGGTCACTCCTTGGCGGTGGTGAAGTCCCACTACCCGCGAGTCAACTTGGAGGCCATCAGAGAGGGGTACGCCGTCGACTGCTCCGAGGAGGATATTCAAAGGCTTGAGGAGGAGGCAAAGCCCATTGCTGCAATTCTTGTTGATGATCTTGGCATGTGAACTTGTTTTTATTAGGGTCCTGCATGGAACTGTTAATTAGGGTTGTGAAACTCTTTTGCTGTAATATATTAACTTAGCTTATTGAGCGTCATCGCTTGGTGTAGTGTTGTAATACCCCGGGCGACAAAACAACCTAGAATGTCAATAAACCACTCCAGTACACCACAAGAAACAAAAAAGAACCAGGAATAAAAAGTGACAACGCAGAATCAACAAATAAGGAATTAATAACACACTAGAGGAACAAAGAAAATAGTGTAACAACTTTTCTGGCTAAAAGTAACAAACTCCAAACTTGAGCTAAGCGAAACCACGATGATAATCAAACAACTAAAAAAACGTTAACCAAAACTTGGTATATACTTATTACAACACAACTAGATATTATGTGAAAGTGAAGTTCATAAACATTATCGACGAGTAGGTCGGTAGTCCTCCGAGGGGGGTGCCGAAGGAGGTGAGTGAGTGGTCGGGAATACGCTTCTTCTCAGGATCTGATGGTCGACTTGAGTCACTAAGACGAGCCAAGAAACAAGAGACATGAGATTTATACTGGTTCAGTCCTCTCGAAGGATAATTGGGCTACGTCCAGTGTTCTTTGTTGGGGTGGATGATGAACATGGATTACAAGGGAGAGTTCTTGGGGCTTGGAGCAAGTTGGCCAAGAACTCGCTAAGACCTGAATGATCAATCCCCTTCCCCTCGGCCCGTCCTGCCCTCCCTTTTATAGCTCAAGGGGGGGCAGTTACAAGGGACTTGGAGGCCAAGAAAGCTAAGACTAAAGATCTAAAAAGGTAAGCAGAAACAACATCTGAAAAAGGTACACGGAGATGCTCTCTGGGCCCTACGCGTCGTGGGTGTCTTGTGCCTTATCTTTCCTTGGGATCCCTCCTCTGCAGATACCACATGTATTGTGCTGTCGGGTGATGTCATTCCTTGCCAGGTTGTCCCCTCCTCTCCTCCTTGCAAGCCAAGTCTTGTCTCGAGAAGGCCTAAAGTCGGGTCGAGGAATCAAGGTCGAGAAAGGAGTGCCGAGGTCGGACTGGGGGAAGGTCGGGGCGGCCGACCCTGAGGGGAGGTCGGGCTCCCAACCATATCCCAAAGACTTGCAATCCGACTTCAGCTTGACTTCAACTTTGGTCCGAGTGCTACCCCAGGGTGACACCCCCACAGCAACCCTTGAGCCTAAGGAGGAATGAGACATCAATCGTTAGGATCTAAGGTCCTCTTCGTTGTCTTCAGTGGGTTCCCAAGGCATTGCAACAGGGCTTCAACGGGTTCCCAGAATCTTGTAGCTTGAGCTTCAGTAGGTGCACCGCGTAGGTACACCTGCCAGGTGTAGCCCCTAAGCCTAGGGTCGGATGGTACATCCAAGCCTATGGTCCAGTCGGTAGGATTGCTCTTTTCTTTCTCCTCCAATCTGACTGTACCTCGGGGTCCTGCGATGATTATTGTGTTCAATGGGTTTGCTGCCTGGAGGCTTATGGCAGTTACAACCTCGAGCAGGGGAAGGCCGAAAGTCATCGCCCGAGTTGGCAAAGCCACGACCCAGAGGTCAGTGGTGGTTGGCGAGTCGGTCAGAGCTACTGCTCGGAGGCTTATGGTAGTTCCGACCCTCGATCGGGGGTGGCCTAGAAACCATTACTCGAACTGACAAAGCCACGGCCCGGAGGCCAGTGGTGATCGGCGAGTTGGTCAGAACTACTGCCTGGAGGCTTATGGTAGTTCCGACGCTCGACCGGGGTGGCCCGAAGCCATCGCCCGAACCGACAAAGCCATGGCACGGAGGTCAATGGTGGTCGGCGAGTTGGTCGAACTACTTCTCGGAGGCTTGTGGTAGTTCTGACCTCGACCGGGGGATGGCCCGGAAGCCATCGCCCGAGTTGGTAGAGCCACGGCCTGGAGGCCGGTGGTGGTCGGCGAGGTGACCGGGACTACTGCCCGGAGGCCTATGGTAATCCCAACCTCGACCTGGGGATGGCCCAGAAGCCATCGCTTGAGTCGGTAAAGCCATACCCTGGAAGCTAGTGGCGGTCAACGAGTTGGTCGGGACTACTGCCCGGAGGCTTACGATAATCCTGGGCCCGGAAGCCATCGCCCAAGTAGGTAGAGCCACGGCCTGGAGGCCAGTGGTGGTCAACGAGGTCAACATGAAGTCTCACGGAACTCATCACCGGGGCAGGCCCCTGAACTTGGGGCGTACTCCCCGACTGAGGTCTCCTGACAAACTGAACTGAACAATAATCATGTTCCGTCAGGGCCGCGAAAACAGATGTTGCGCAACGGCTAGTCAAGCCTTTGGTTCCCACTTTCCCCGAAGCGACAGGCGGAACTGACCGTTGAGTTGGAAAAAGAGGCACTCAGCGGTGACTTCTCCGAAACACGCAACGGCGACCCCGCGAACGTCGTTAATTACTTCCGGCCATTCAATGGTTCCAATTCGATCATCAAGATGACATGGCAAGCCATGGATATGGATGGGCAGGGTCGCCTCGGATGCTCCGCGCGCGTCATTAACAACGTCGCGTGCTCTCCGAGGTCGACGCTACCAGGCCCATCATTGCCCCTTTTATACCGCGCCACCATTTCGCTTTCTTTCTTCTCCACGCCTTTCCATTGCCAAGAAATTCCCAAATGGTTCCATCTTCAAGCTCTCATCGCTTCGACACGCTCATTCGCCACTTTCACTTTCTGAGCACCACTCACATTCGCAAGGGCCGTTGATCTTCCTGATCGAGACCTATGGCACCAAAGAAGACGTCGAAGAAATCAACGAAGGCTTCGTCGGCTGGGGAGACGAGGTCGAGTCCAGCTCAGCCTTTGTCCCTTCGTGCGTCGGGAAGGAGATGATGGTGGAGTTGCAGCAGCTCGACGTCCTCCCTGCTCAGGAGGTCGTGATGGCGGCCAGCGCGGGGGGAGCAGTTCCCAACCTCGGACTCCGGTGAGGTTGTCGTTTTCGCCGCCTTCCTCCTTTGTGGGTTTGGAGTACCGGCCCACCCCTTTCTTTGGGGCCTGCTCCATTACTACGACATTACCCTTTGCAATCTTAATCCTAACTCCATCCTCCAGATTTCCAGCTTCATCCATCTTTGCGAGGCCTATCTTGGGATAGACCCGCATTTTAATCTTTTTTGCCATTACTTCTGCCTCCGGAGGACGGGCAACAGCGTAGTCGGCGGGGCCGAAATCCAATTTCGGGAGAAGATGTCGCAGAGCTACATCCCCCTCAACTTGATGACCTCGAACAAAGGCTGTCACGCCAAATGGTTCTACATCAGGAACCATGCATCACCGCTCATCTTTGACACCCAGCGGGAGCCGAGCCCGAAGGCTTCCTGGACAGCCACCTGCTCCTCCAACGACCAAGACCATGTCGACGAACTTGTCGCCTTGGTCGAGGATTTAAAGAGGCAGGGCCTGACCGGCGGCCGGGTGGCGCTAAATTTCGCTATCTGCGGCCTCCAGCCCTACAAGGATAGGGTCCACCCGGCATACACACCCTGAGGTGTTTTCCCCTTTAAAAATACCAAGAAAAATCACAAAAGAAAATCGTTGGAATTAACTGGAAAGAACAAATAATTTTTAAAAGCCAAATTATAAATGGAATTGGCATGGTAGGATTTTTCTTAAATTCGACATGTCAAAATACGCTAACAGATTTCTATTGGAATTTTCAGAGAACTAGAAATAATTTTTAAGCAATTAAAATCAAAACCGGAATTAATAGATCCCAGGTTTTCTTTTTCTCTCTCGTCCTGTCCTTTTCCCGCCCAAAAAATCGGCTGTGGGCCGCCGGCCCATCTCTCCCCCGCCCCGCGCCCCTCTCTCCTCTCCCTCACGGGCTGGCCGACGGCCCGTTCTTTCCCACGTGCGCGCCCCTCCTTTTTCCCTCTCCCGCGAGCCGGCCGAAGGCCACGGTCTGCCAACCTTTCTCGCCCTCAAATAAGTCCACTTCACGTCCCCCTTCTGGCCCCACCTGTCAGGTCGTCTTCAACCTCCGGCCGCCCCGCCGGCGCCATCTCCGGCCGTCCATCCCGCGCGGATTTCGCGTCGCCGGCTTTCCCGCGCCCGGACCTCGCCGCCTTTACTCCCCCGCCTCTCCTGTCGGCCTTAAAAGCCCCGGCCGTCGCTCCCGTGCCCCCTAAATGGCCGGAGTTAATCGCCGACCGTTATTTCCCCAATTTTCTCTCTCCCCTTTACTCTGGCGAGCTTTTACTCCCTCCCTCGGCCGAAACCGACCTCCCCATCCCCTTTAAAAGCCAGCCACCGAGCTCCCCATCCTCCCCACACACTCACTCGAGCTTCTCCTTCTCTCCCTCGCTCCTGCATCATGCGCCCAAGTCCCGCTGCCCGTCGTCGGCCTTCGGCCGGGTTTTTCCGCCATCCCGAGCCACGCCGCCGCCTCCTTTCTCATCATCGGTGCTCGTGCCGCCCCGGCCGCCCCTCCCCGCACCCTTTCATCTCCGATTTCGCCATCACCGTCGCTGTCTTCCCCACTTCCGGCGAGACCCTCGGTGAGCCGCCCCTCCCCGGCCTCCCGGCCACCTCGTGCCGCCCTCACGGGTGCGCGCGACTCCGCTCGCGCGAGAGCCGCGCCACTCCGCCGCCATCGCCCGCCGTCCGGGCGCCGGCCGGTTGCCGACCGCCGGTCGCCGTGCGCCGCCATGCGCCGCGTCGCCGTGCTGCCGCGCCCCACCTCGGCCGTCCGATCTGTTTCGGCAGTTCGGGACCGCTCGATCCCCTTTGGCCCACGTGGCTCACCCGCTTCGGCACGTGGACCCGATTCACCGTGGACCGGCGCCCCGTGGGTGCTGATGTCAGCCCTCGGCCACTGACGTTAGCCCTAGCCGATGACGTCACCACCTAGGATTTATTGCGCAATAAATTAATTAAGGACTTTTCTGTTTTAGTAAAAAAACAAAAAACTTCTAAAAATCATATCTTTTCAATCGGACCTCTGTTTTAGTCCATTCAAATTTCATTAAATTCATAAAAATGCCAAGAATCCATTAAAAATAGTTTTGTTCCCTGTTTCAGTAGCTTTTTAGCCTGTTTTGTTGAATTGCTTGTATGCCGTGTAGATCCCGGTAGTTCCGTCGACCCGGTTTATTTCGAGGTTGTTGCGGAAGTCCCCCAAGTCGAAGAGCAAGGCAAGTCATGCTTTATTATTGATCATATTGCTCCCATTTTTGCTAAAACACCTGTTTTCCTCTATTAAATTGCATGTATTTTATAATGTCATTTCATGGGAAATAGTACATCGTATATTTAGTTTATGCCTTAGGTTTGACACTCCAAACCCTTTGATTAAACATGGAAAAATAATATGATTAGATTCAGGACTAGGTTATGCATAGCCTGGCTTAGATTCACTAGCTCACTAAATGGGTCATTCTCACTTAATATGCATCTCCTGGACATCTGTTCGGAAGAATAATAATTGGAGAACTTGGTGAACCAGATTAATAACTAAAATATGACAAATGGCGGGCTGTGGGCGCTATGGTTTTGGATAGTGGCACCCATGGCAATTAAGGACCGGTTCACGGGAACCCTCGGAAGAATGACCGTGCAAACCACAAGCCAAAATGGGTAAGGTGGGTCCCGTAGTGTAGTCTTTCCTATCTGATGAACCAGCGGCAAGGGTGAGCGGGATGGAGTTTCAGTCGGCCCCGGTATAAGGGTTGCTGGGCAGCCGGATTCACCGAGGCACTTGGGGGGGCTGCCCACATCGCAGGGTCCGAGAGTGGGGGCGAAACCTTGGTGGGGTTTGCTTAGTTAGCGAAGGATTATACGAAAGGTCCTATCACAGTTTCCTTTCCGGGGTACCATGGTGGTATTCCGGCGCACGGAGACCGTGTCGTGGGGCTGTGTCTTGTGGGTACAGTTGCACCCCTCTGATCGGAGTAAAACTATTCGAATAGCCATGCCCGCGGTAATTGGGTGATCAACCGAACTCACCGTGATTAGTGTCACACTATTAAACCCTGATTAATGGAACATGACTAGTATAGTTGGATGGGTGTTGCCTGTCGCAATGTGGGGATAACGTTGGACAGTGTTGGTTGCAAAATGTTTTAATTACTTAAATTTATACTATTTTGATCGTGCTCAAAATTCCTATTGTTTGAAAAACCCTTGCTGTTTGCGCAAAAGCAAACCTTAGCCAAACCCTTGTCTCCCCTGCATTCATTCTCTCCCCTTCCGGTGTGACTTGCTGAGTACGTGGAAGTACTCATCCTTGCCTCTTCACCAGAACCTGAGCAAGAAGCCGAAGAAGAAGATGAGACTGAGTAGGCTTTGTCCTGCACTCTGGAAGATGCCTGTGAAATGGTTGAAGCCACGTGGCCAGCGTTAAGCTTAGGCTTAGGCCCCTTTTTCCATTTTTCCACTACTCTTTTGTAATCTTTTTGTAATGTTTCTAAGACGTGGAACTGTAATATCAACAATTGTCGTATGTGTACCCTGGCTAGTCCTGGACATGGATTTTTATACACATATCGCTTCGGAAATTCTAGTCTGAATTTCTGGGCGTGACAGCGGCGCTCGAGAGAAGTGGGTCCCTATCGAGCGCGTGCACCAACGGCTATCGGGCTTCTTCCAGAGCTCGGCAGACGTCAGCGAAGGGGGCCCGATCAACTTCAACCTCCATAACCCACGACCCGCGGTACGCTCAACCTTCCCTTTCCTCTTTTTGTTTTGCTTGCGCCTCCCTCCTTTGCTCGGTATCTCACCTGCCAGGGGTCGATGCTGATAGGGTAAGGAAGCATGTGTGTCCCTCGCCCTATCCCCGAGGTGGCTACAACCGATCCACTAAGGATCCGGATACCCCTGTTGAGGTCGGAGGGGAAGAAGAAGGGGAAGGAGCCAGAGCTCCATCGGCAAAAGCCGGGGTCGAGTGAGGCGGCGCCGGGGAGCCTCAAAATCCTCGGCGTGAAGCGGAAGCTCGTGGTCTCCTCTGAGGAGGAGGAGTCAGAAGAGGAGTCATCCGACTCGGGTTTGGTGCGGAGGTGGATGCCTTCCTCACCCCTGAAGAAGATGGCCAAGCATCTCGGGATACCATACAAGGCTTCCTACAAGTAAGTGAAATATGGGTAATCCGTCCTGATTTCCCTTCTTTTTTTTGTTTTTGCACGTTGACTCACCGTCTCAAACTAGGCCGCCAGGGGCGCTAGGTCCCACACAGCAGAACCCACGAGGATGGCCGAGGATGCAGTCCAAAGCAAGGCGGCGGAGTCTGATGCGGCTTCGACCGCTACGGTCTCAGAGGCTGTGCCCCCAGCAGCTGACCAAGCGGGAGAGCAGCCGGCGGCGAAGACCGTCCAAGGGGTCAAGGCGGCTGCCGCCGACGCGGCTGAGACGACTCCTGGGGTGGCCATGGAGGTCGGGCCTATCCAGGTGGCGGCGGAGGAGGAGGTCTCCGCTGGGATCAACTGGGACCTGCTCCCACGCATCGACGGGGGCAATGGTGATGATATTGGGACCGAGCTGGCCACGACGGGAACCGAGGACCTTCTCGCCTTGGGCGCCGCCACTCCAACGGTCGAGGACGCCAAGGACCAACCTGACCTGAGGGTCCAGGAGTCCGTCCTCGCCGGCGCCACAAGCCTATGAGCCCTCGACAACGCGCTGGAAGTCGAAGAGGGGTCCGACACCAAATTGGCGGGCTTGCTAGAGCTCGAGCCACCAACGCTGCATCCAGGAGCTATTCCTGGTAAGATTTACACCCTGCCCCCTGGACCAGGTTCTCTTCTGACGCCATGTCAATGTAGGACACTGTCTGCCCCCCCAGTCCGCCGAGATCATGCAGGAGCTGGAGAAGAAACTGGCCGAGGCATTGCGTCGTGAGTTCATCACTTCTCCACCTCCTTTTCTCCTCGGGGATCATCAACTAACCCGCTTTGTCATGCAAGTGCTGACAAGGCTGCGTGCTGGCTGAGGCACTTCGATTAGACCGGGAGGAAGTTTGAGAGCTTCTAAGGCTCTCGGACACCGCTTGAGTTGCTGCTGAGGCCATGAAATCCGAGGTAGAGGGGTGGGTGGCAAATGCGGAGGGGTCTCAGGCCGAGGCGAAGAAGAGGCATGACGACTTGAAGGTGGCCAAGGTCACTGTGGAGAAGGAGCTTCAGGCCATCGAGGTGTCGATGGCTGATATGGCGAAGAAGCTGCAGGGGGTCGAGGCCACCAAGGACTCTTAGAAGTTAAGTGTTTACATCGACGACTCCCTCCGCACCTCCAGTCTTCTTGCCAATGCTGACCAAATTCCCATTAACTTGCATAGAGCGTCTGTCGACTTCCCACCGGCAGATCGGCCATATCAAGGAACTCTTGGAGGCGTCCGAGGTTCGGTTGACTCAAATCCAGGAAGGTGCCCATGCACTGCTGGATAAGGCCGACAACGAGCTTCTGCCGATCGAGGAGTCCGACGCGGCCTTCATGGAACGCCTGTGGGATGGGCCCCGACGCCTTGTGGAGCTTGTGAGGGATGCAATGAAACTCGCCGTGTTGCACATCCTCGGCGTCATGAGCAGGCTCCACCCTTAGGTGGAGGTCGCGGAGGTTGCTGAGGGCTGGCCTTCCAACTTGAAGCCAGAAGACGTGGACGACATCTACGTCGAGGTCACGTTGATCGCCGAGAAAATAGTTAGCGAGATAGACTTTTGAGCGCCTCTTGTAAATAAACCTGTCATGAACAACATTTGATTAGGATGGGATGGAGCCCTAGAACATGCTTTTGTTGTAATTTAACTCAAGCCCTTAGGCGAAACGAGAGAGAGAGCACAGTTTAGACCGCGAAACAAGCTTAAGTTCACCCGTTCGCACCGTTCCCAATTGTTGTACCTTGGACCGTGATCCTTGCCCGCAGCGTTCAGGAGGAATCTCTGACCGGACACCGACAGGTTTCAAATCGAGCCTCGGCATAGTAGTCGTTCACTTAGCGATACAGGCGAATAAGAAGGTCTCGGAAGACCGAGCCCCCAAGTAATTCGACATTGCGTTCGACCATCATGTATCGGGTCCCGACCATAGCCAGCCCCGGGAGGAGATTCCCGTGCTCTAACCGGAGGGCGAGAGGTCGGACCAGTACATTGGGCTAGGACGCGCCGACTTAGTACTCGGGAGAGCCGCTGAACCATCAAGTAACACAAACGCATCTAATAAACTTCCTTCCTAGGAACCCGGACAATAAAGGGTCGGGGCCGTGAAGCTCAGAGCTGGTCATGAGTACGGCGCGGAAATTATCGGCCTATTCGAATGTTACTCGATGGTCGGGTGAAAGCGCCAAGCCCCCGGGCAGCTATTGTGTACTCAACAGACCACCTACCGAGAAACCCCGACCATAGCGGGTCAGGGCCGCATAGCTCAGGGCTGGCCATAAGAGAAGAACGAAAGTCGTTGAGTAGTTGTAGGCTGCTTAGTGACAGGGCAGAGAGCAACAAACGACAAATGGAAAGGTATCGAAGCTGCTTTATAAAAGAGATTAGTGCAGAATACGTATCTGTTGAAGGATTGAATCCGCGGGAGCTGATGCCACGTGCCTGTGCGCTTCAGAGAGCCCAAATCTTGGCGAAGGAGAGCATGGTAGCCAAAGCCGCTGACACGACACATCAAGCTCCCGACGACCAAAATGCCAAATCAAGCGACACAAGAACGATGAAGAAGGGATTTTCCACTAAATCGCTAGAAACGAAGAAGAAACGCGCTACCCCTAACCTGGCGCGCCAACTGCCGATAGGTAGGTTTAACGACCAAATTTGGTAACCAAATTCCCAGGTTCAAGGTCGAATTTGAAGCGGAATTGGATTGGCGGAATAATCTGCGGAGAGGCAGAGGCTGCGTCGGCTATGCTCAAATCGGCTGAGTAACGATCGTCTACGAGGTCAATCGGCTGAGGTTGGATCGGACAAGGATAGCCGATACTGAGTAGAGGAGAAGATAAAACCGTTTCCGATGAAAGTGCTTGAAGATAAATAGAAGATTCGGCAATTGTATCTGTAAATTAGGAATTTGTTTAAACTATTTATTGTAATGCGGCATGGGTCCTTCCTGGGATATTGTCGTATTTTAAATAGTAGTTTAGATAGAGTCCAGGGTCTGCACAGATAATGTTCTTCTTGGGTATAAATAGGACCCGAGATCTCTATAAATAGAATAATCACAATCAATACAACCTTCGACGCATCGCCTCCTTTTTCTTCAGACGAACAATTGATTTGGCTTCGGGCTGCATCGTTTCAATCCCCAAGTTCAGGTAAATGTTTGTCATTAGTAGTGTATCTCATCGAATTTAGTGCTTCCATCGTCATGACACTAAATTCGATGATTTATGCTGTGCTAGTTATCATATATCGCATATAATCTAGAACAATGTTTAGATCTATCTCGTCATCGGCTCACTTCTGTCAGGAACCGACTACCGATAGAGCTAGATCTAAAGGTTGTCAGGATTATATGCGATATCCACCGTCTCGAGGTATTTACATCAGCTACAATAGATCAGGTTGTTCTTTCTATACTTAATGCTGCATCAATGTTGAACTATTAAGTCATTTTTAGAGCTTTCATGATCTGTTCGGCTAGATATATTTGGCTTAGAGACAGTGCCGGGGTTTCAGCTAGCCGTATCTGTTTTAATGTTCTTTTGATATTTGCTATCAGGATTGTTAAAACTGCCTCTTATATTAATATCTTGCTCTAGTTAAATGCCCTAAGCCAGAATCAGTTTGTTAGTTACAGCCGACAGCCGACTGATCTAAGTTTAGCGCATTTAGCTTAGATCAATATCTTTTCATAAGATAAATCAGAGTATTAGCCGATTCGCAGTTGGACTTATGACATCAGCTAAGTTTGTTAAAGCATATATCTATTATTCTGTGGTATATTTGGGTTAAGTGGCTAATACTGTCTTGGCAGCAGCTGATCTATTCTACTCACTTAGTTTAAATACACTCTGGAATAGCATATATATGTAAATTGACTCCTGCAGCCGATCTAGTAGGATCTAACTTAGTACTTAATGCATATATCTCTATTTTTCTTGTTGGTTAACAGATCAAACCAACTGGCATGCCTTGAACAGCATAGGTAGCCGAGAAGGACCTGCACTGGAGTCAAGCAGATCTCCCAGGCCAGCGCGTGAGAGAAATTTCTCGTCAACATGCTTCTTGGCACGCGCAGTGGGACTTTCGTTGTCAGCTCGGCTAGGACGCATTGACGCAGCTGACAAGATGGTCGACTCCAAGAGCCCCAATGTTTCTCAGGACAATATCGTCCCTGTGAAGATGGAGCAATTATTGGCTGAACAGCAAGCCAATTACAAGAAGATGGTAGAAGAGCTCCAGGCCAACTAGCTACAGTCTTTCACTCAAACAAGATCCGGGGTCGTGCATCAAAAATACAAATTCAGCAAGGACGAACTCAAGGCGTCCTCCTCCAGCGGATCAAAGGGCAAATAGAAGGTGGAGGAGCCGATTCAGGAACAAGACGATTCGGCCCTGCATACTTTGCAAGAACGAATTGATTCGCCGTCCATCACGCGCTGGTCAACCAGAGTAGCATCCTTGTCAACACACTTAACAGCATGATTGCTACTGTGGTCGACGCCAAGATAGCTGACCAGCTGCAACGGGAGCCGACGTACTTCACTGACGGCAAGTTTCCTGTTTACAGGATGTTGGTCACCCAGAATCGGCCGATCCCATCGTCAGCACAACTAGGGCCGCCAGGAGGGGTCCTCAACCAGCCGAATCCATCAGGATCGGCTGCGAAACTGGTGATCACTATGCTGAACTAGCAACAACTGCTGCCCCAGGACCAGATCGCTAACATGTTCAACGACAATCGGCAGTTAGAGCCGGTTACCCAGATTGGCCTGGACAGACAGTACAACGCCGGTGGCCGACAACTGTTCCCGGGTCCACCAACTCCACCACCGGTGAATCGGCCGCCTCCCGCTGATCATCCACTCCACTACCAGTATCAAGGAGGCCGCCAAGATCATCACTACAGGCCTCAGACGCCGCCACCACCACTGTATCGGCAAGCACCCGCACCGTATGATCCATATGAGCCGATATAGCAGGACAATCGAACTTGGGCCGATTTGATTGCAGACGTCATGCACGATCAATTCGGCCTCAAGCCAAAGGACTCAGGGAACATGTATCGGTATCCTTATCCAGAGCATTTTGAGCGGATTCCGTTGCCCAACCGATACAAGATCCCAGATTTTTCAAAGTTCTCAGGGCAAGACAACGTGTCAACCTACGAGCATGTCAGCCGATTCTTGGCGCAGTGCAGCGAAGCATCGGCTACAGACGCCTTGAGAGTTCGTTTGTTCCCCCTGTCCCTTTCGGGATCGGCTTTTACCTGGTTCTCTTCATTGCCTTATAACTCAACTCAGAGCTGGGCCGATCTCGAAAAACAATTTCATAGCTACTTCTACTCCGGCAATCATGAAATGAAGTTGTCGAACCTCACTAGCATCAGGCAGAAGCACAAGGAGTTAGTTCAAGAATACATGCAACGCTTCAGAAAAATGAGGAACCGATGCTACAGCCTGGTGCTGTCGGATGCCTTCCATGGCCTGATCGCGCCGATCCGTGAACGTTTCTCCGCCAGGACTTCGACAGCCTGGCACATCTGGCATAGAAGATTTCAAGACACTAGGAAGGCCGTCAAGAACATAACTCAAGTCGTCGTTGAGTCAGACTCCGATTCCAATGACGATGACGTAGAGGTGGCGGCAGCTGAATGGGCCAAGAACAAAAAAGCCATCGTCTGCCAATGGCTGCTGAAGACGACCAAAGAAGAAAGATATGACTTCGACATCACCAAGGCCGACAGGATTTTTGACTTACTGCTCAAGGAAAAACAGATACAGCTTCCTGAGAACCACGTGATCCCATCGGCCGAAGAACTCAAGAAGAAAAATATTGCAAGTGGCACAACTCCACATCTCATGCCACCAACGATTGTAAAGTCTTCACACAGCAAATCCAGTCAGCAATAGAAGCCGAAAAACTCAAGCTCGCCGATTCCAATCGGCTGATGAAGGTAGATGGCCACCCCTTCCCAATCAATATGGTTCAAACCGACCCTAGGCTAGCTGATCGGCAGCGCAGAATGACGTACAACTTAGCCGAAACTTTGAAAGGGGTCAATGCAGAAGGAGAGCCGACTAGAAGCCAAGCCACGCCAATCAACATGGTGCGCCCCGTTGCCCGATCGGCTGATCAACGGCCGATCGGCACGAACAGCCGATGCCGCCCCGAACGGCAATCTTGGCGGGAAGAACCTCGGTTTGAAAGGTTTTATCGACAAAGGCCAGAAATGCGAGGCTGCTGGTATGACGAGAATCACAGTGGTGCCGATCCCCATTTGCATTGTGAATTCTTCAGGCACTGCTGGGAGACCGGGATGAGGCTGCCAACGATAGAGAACTGCCCGGCTTGCAGCGAGTACCCCGAGGACGAACACAGAAGCCGGCCAATTACCAGTCCAACTCGGTTCGTCCCAAGGCTCGTTCAGCTCAACCAGCACCGACAGTCCATTCACGATCGGCTAGGGCTGATCCATCAGAACTTCTTTGACGAAAATGAAAACGACGAGTACTACGACGAAGAAGAGGCCGATGATGAAGAATCGGCCAACCCCCAATGGTGCTCCTCTGACCTCTTCACCAAAACACAGAAACGAAGAATTCAAAGGTTAAAGCATGAAGGAAGGGAAGAAGAAGTTCGGCAAATGATCCAAGAACAGCACCGTCGGCTGGGTAAGATCAAAAGGCGATGGATCCCCAAAGAGAAAGCCGCCACAGCCGACGAGGAGCAAGCCCAGGAGAGTTCGGCCGATCAAGCCAGGAGGGCAGCCAAAGGGAAAGGCAAAGTTTCTGCATCGGTCAACATGGTGTTCATATTGCCAGCCGAATTCAGTGCTCCAGAAGCTAATGCAGACACTATCGAAGATCGCTTGGTGAAACTAGCACTCTCCCCAGACCAAGCTATTTTTGACAAACCCGAGGGGACCGAAAATCGACACCTGAAGCCATTGTACGTTAAAGGATTCATCAACGGCAAGTCGATGTCCAAGATGCTAGTTGATGGGGGAGCCGCAGTCAACCTGATGCCCTACGCAACATTCAGAAAACTAGGCAAAGGGGCCGAAGACCTGATCAAGACCAATATGGTACTCAAGGACTTCGGCGGCAACCCGTCAGAAACCAAGGGCGTCCTGAATGTCGAACTGACCATCGGCAATAAGATCGTGCCCACAACATTCTTTGTCATCGACGGGAAGGGGTCTTACAGCCTGCTGCTCGGAAGAGACTGGATACACGCCAATTGTTGCGTTCCTTCTACAATGCATCAGAGCCTGATCCAATGGGACGGCGACAAGATTGAGATTGTACCAGCCGACAGGTCAGTTAGCATCGTCAGTGCTGATTTGCCGCTTTAGGAAATCGAAGGCATTGATAGTTTGTCTCAGAAAATCTGGCAAGCCAATTTTATAAATGTGTCCAATTCCACAATACAGCCGATTGGAGATGACGAGCCGTAGCTGCTGCTTTGAACAAGACATGGTGGAGGGCTCAAGCGTCTTCGGCATGGACACCGCAGACGAAGACGATGGCAAGCTCGAGCAAGGTTTCACGTCGGCCGACGAGTTAGAAGAAATTGACATCGGCTCTGGTGACAAGCCGAGGGCGACATATATTAGCAAAAATCTATCTCCTCATTGTAGATCCTAGCTCATCAATTTATTAAAAGAATATAAAGATTGTTTTGCTTGGGAGTACTTCAAGATGCCCGGTCTTAGCCGAATCTGTTGTCGTTCATGAACTGCCAATCAAGACGGGCTATCGGCCATTCAAACAACCTCCCAGGAGGTTCAAAGCTGATATGTACAACACGATTAAAGCCGAAATAGCTCGGCTATATGATGTTGGATTCATTCGGCCGTGCCGATACGCCGAGTGGGTCTCAAACATTGTCCCAGTGTTGAAAAAGAACGGCAAACTTACGGTATGCATCGACTTCAGAGACCTGAATAAGGCTACCCCCAAAGATGAATACCCAATGCCCATAACCAATTTGCTCGTAGACGCTGCGTCAGGTCACAAAATTATCAGCTTTATGGATGGAAATGTAGGCTACAATCAAATCTTCATGGCCGAAGAGGACATCCATAAAACTGCCTTCCGATGTCCTGGGGCAATCGGCTTGTATGAATGGGTCGTTATGACGTTCGGGCTAAAAAATGCTGGGGCAACATATCAACGGGCCATGAATTACATTTTTCATGATATGATCAGCTCTCTGGTGGAGATCTATATCGACGATGTTGTTGTCAAGTCCAGGGAGATAGAGGACCATATAGCCGATCTCAGGCAGGTTTTGATGCGGACAAGAAAATATGGCCTGAAGATGAATCCGTTAAAGTGTGCATTCGGCGTATCGGCCGGGCAATTCCTAGGGTTTCTTGTTCATGAAAGAGGAATTGAGGTTACACCAAGAAGCATCAATGCTATCAAGACGATACAACCTCCGAAGGACAAGAAGCAGCTTCAATCATTGATCAGCAAAATCAACTTCATCAGGTGGTTCATAGCCAACCTTTCAGAAAAGATGGAGCCGTTCACACCATTACTTCGGTTGAAGGCCGATCAAGCATTCACATGGGGGGCAGAGCAATAAAAGGCTTTGGACAATATCAAGGATTATTTAAGCTCCCCTCCAGTTTTAATGTCTCCACAAAAAGGGATACCATTTAAGCTGTACCTATCAGCCGATGACAATTCAATCGGCTCAGTTTTAATCCAAGAGGTTGAAGGCAAGGAAAATGCCATCTTCTATCTCAGCCGACGGCTACTAGATGCAGAAACAAGGTATTCACCAGTGGAGAAGCTATGCCTGTGCCTATATTTTTCATGTACCAAGTTAAGGCATTATCTACTATCCAACGAGTGCACGATAATCTGTAAAGCCGACGTGGTTAAGTACATGCTATCGGCTCCAGTATTGAAAGGAAGAATTGGGAAGTGGATTTTTGCTCTAACAGAGTTTGATTTGAGATATCAGGCACCCAGGGCAGTCAAAGGACAAGCTGTAGCTGATTTTATCATGGAGCACAGGAATGACTCAATCGGCTGAGTAGAAATCATGCCTTGGACATTGACATTTGATGGCTCGGTTTGCGCCAATGGCTACGACATCGGCTTGGTCATTATTTCACCTAGGGGCGCAAGTTTTCAATTTGCTTTCACTATTAACCCTCATGCTACAAACAACCAAGCCGAATACGAAGCCGTACTTAAAGGATTGCATCTGCTCAAGGAAGTTGAAGCCGACGCCATCGAAATAATGGGAGATTCACTGTTGGTCATTAGCCAGTTGTCAGGAGAGTACGAATGCAAAAATGGCGCGGTGATGATCTACTATCAACAATGCCGGGAATTGATGGAAGGTTTTCGGCTGGTCACGTTGAAGCATATCCCCAGAGAATAGAATATTGAGGCCAATGATTTGGCTCAAGGGGCATCCGGCTACAGGTCGATGATAAAAGATATTGCAATCGAAGTTGCTGTCATCATAGCCGATGATTGGTGGTCTGAAGTCTACAACTACCTCAAGAACCCCTCTCAATCGGCTACAAGGAAACTGCGATCCAAGGCATTAAGATATGTTTTGCTCGATGAAGATCTGTATTATCGGACGATTGACGGCGTGCTGCTTAAATGTTTGGGAGCCGATCAAGCCAAAGTGACTATCAAAGAGGTGCATGAAGGGATTTGCGACACGCATCAATCGGCCCATAAGATGAAGTGGCTACTTCGTCGAGCAGGATATTTCTGGCCAACAATGCTGGAGGACTGTTTCAAGTATTACAAGGGTTGCCAGGATTGTCAGAAATTCGGTGCCATACAACGAGCACCAGCGTCGGGTATGAATCCAATCATCAAGCCTTGGCCATTCAGAGGATGGGGCATTGACATGATCGGTCAGATCAATCCACCCTCAAGCAAAGGGCACATGTTTATTTTAGTGGCAACAGACTGTTTTACAAAATGGGTGGAAGCAGTCCCCTTAAAGAAAGTTGACTCTAAAGACGCAATCGAGTTTGTCGAAGAACATATTATCTACCGATTTGGCGTCTCACAAACAATTACGACGGACCAGGGATCTATATTCGTGTCAGACGAATTTGTTCAGTTTGCTGACAGCATGGGGATCAAGCTACTTAATTCTTCGCCGTACTACGCACAGGCCAACGGGCAAGCCGAAGCTTCAAATAAGAGTTTGATTAAATTGATTAAAAGAAAGATCTCTGAGTACCCCAAGCAATGGCACAACCGATTAGCCGAATCACTGTGGGCATATTGAATGGCATGTCATGGATCAATTCAAGTCCCTCCACACAAGCTAGTCTATGGGCATGAGGCAGTGCTACCATGGGAAAGCGTCATCGGCTCAAGGCGCATTCAACTACAGGATCAACTCACAGCCGATGATTATTATCACTTGATGGTGGACAAATCAGAAGACTTAGTTTTATCCAGGATGAGGGCCTTGGAAAAAGTTATAAGGGATAAAGAACGAGTAGCCAAACATTATAATAAAAAAGTTGTGCCTAAATCTTTTGAAGAGGGCGAACTCGTTTGGAAGTTGATACTGTCGATTGGATCCAGAGACAATAAATTCGGCAAGTGGTCGCCAAATTGGGAAGGGCCTTTCAAGATCCACAAATGCGTCTCTAAAGGGGCCTACATGTTAGAAGGGTTGGATGGAGAATTATTTGGAAGGGCTCTAAATGGAAAGTATTTAAAAAATATTACCCAAGTGTATGGATCAATTCATGATTCGGCTTTGTTTGTTCAGCCGATTCGTGTTAGCCGATGCGTCGTGACGCACGCATCGCCTTTAGGTGCGTTTCAAGTCATGTTTTTCCTCTAAGTTCCCTGTGATCGGCTAGCGGTGGCCGATGGTTATGACAACAAGACGCAAGTGTATTAAGCTCATAATTTCATCGACATCTAAGACATCAACGAAATTAGGGGGGCATGTGCATATACAAAATATCATGATATTGAGGAAACGGAGCAAAATTTTCAAAGTTTTTCACATCTTCAAGAGTTTAACGTGATTGACAAACATGCGTTAAGCAGGAATCAAGTAAAGCAAGAAACAATGTTGGCCGACTACAGAGGTCGAACAATGTAAGCCGATTACAAGTGATAGGTTACAAATTTACAAGTTTGGCCCTAACTATTACAACCATCTCAGCGCTGGAGGAAGTCCTTTATGGCCGATATTGCCCTGCGGCGGATCATGTCTATCTCTTCTATGGCCCTCGCGTCGGCTGCATCGCTCCCTGGGATCGGCTTCATCGCCCTGGCCATATCCAACAAGTTTGACACGGCTGCCTTGATCTTTGCTCGCTGGTCCTCTATCTCTTTCGGCAGGCCGACCACGCGGTGTTCTTTGACTGCAATGTCAGCGTCAACGGTGGCGAGCTCGGCTATCAGCTCCTCTCGGCGTTTGCGAAGCCGATCAAGCTCCGGATCGGCTCGGTCTTTAGGGCATCAAATTTGGCTTTTTCAGCGGTGATGTCTTGCCAGCTGGCCTTGATAGTGGCTTCCACGGCCTTGTTCTCGCGGCGATGGGCTATTCTTTGCCTAGCTCGTTCAAGCTTGTGCCGATGCGCCTCCAAAAAGGTAGCTGGCGCGATAGTGTCAGCCAGCTGGTCTGGTAGCCGATCTTGGATATCCTCGAACCGACTACGGATGGAACCGCAATCGGTGACCAAGAAGTCCAGAGAGCATTCCAGCCGTTTGGCTATGTCTGCCAAGGTGGCTTGTCGCTCGTCATCCGATACAACCACGACTTGTCGACGCTCTCCTCGGGATCGAGAAATTCTAATAGATCAAAGTCCAGGAGATCGGCTACAGACTGCAGGATTGGAAATTGGTTAGAGAGCCGACATAACTAACAAGCCGATTTGTAAAGTTGAGTGAGGCTTACTCGGACAGCTGGGATTGACGTAGCCACGTCTTCAGCATCATTGGCGTGCGTGGCCATCGGCGTCGGCTTCCTCGATGCACGGGGGGCAGGTGTTGGAGCGCGAGGGGGCTGTAAAAAGATGTGAGTTAAAATTTGGCCATGCCAGTGAAGAAGAAGTGAGGATTGAGCTTACCGAGGGAGGGGGAGCCGTTTTCTTCCTTGTAGCTAACCTCTTGACCTGTGGACGCTAAAGGCCGATAAGTTGCAATGTGAAAAGGTGAAAGATGGCGGGATTGGGCAATAAAAACACTTACCGACTGAGGACGTGGGATGCGTCTCGGAGGGCTTGGAGTTCGCTCAGTGGTTTGCTCAGCCGATGGAGTTGGGGCGTGCTTATCGGAAGAACTTGACTCGGCTGCAGCGGTGTTGACGGCCTCCTCCATCTCCTCATCTCTTACTTCTTCTTCGAGAGCCGCATCCACGTTTGGATCGATCGGGGACAGGTCATTAGCTGAGGATGTCCTCGGCTTCTTTGAAGCGCGTTTCTTTTTCTCTGCAGCTGGAGTAGCCGCAGCCGATGGTGCCGCCCTTTTTGGACGATGCAGCGGCGCGCGGGTCTGGCCGTGGAGTAAAGTGCCTACTTTTGGCGCGTGGTAGCCGATGATGGACGGGGCCAGCCCACCGCCGGATAACAGCCCAGGGGCGTATTGGACGACCACCCCTGCGTTGCTTGTGTGTGGGGAGAGGAGTCGGTTGTCTGCAAAAGGAATAAAGCATAATCAGCCGATAATGTAGAGAGGAATTGAAAGAACAGGGTAAAGATAAGGAAAAGGATATTTACCGATGGGGTCGTTTCTGGATCAACGATGGTCAGGTACATAGAGGCCGATTGGTGGAACAAGTGTTGCTTCCATTCGTTCCACCATCGGCTGAAGATCGACGTTCTCCGTATTGCCAGATCAATGTTCTCAATGCTGCCTAGAGGAGGGCCATGTATATTGAGCAGCCGATTCATCATAATGTCACCCTCGATCTTGCCTCTGGTCTGGATCTTGTCTGTGTAATATAGGCCGATCGGCAGCTGACCCATACCCAATTGCCTCTGGTCTGGATCTTGTCTTTAGATATTTGCTATCAGGATTGTTAAAACTGCCTCTTATATTAAGATCTTGCTCTAGTTAAATGCCCTAAGCCAGAATCAGTTTGTTAGTTACAGCCGACAGCTGACTGATCTAAGTTTAGCGCATTTAGCTTAGATCAATATCTTTTCATAAGATAAATCAGAGTATTAGCCGATTCACAGTTGGACTTATGACATCGGCTAAGTTTGTTAAAGCATATATCTATTATTCTGTGGTATATTTGGGTTAAGTGGTTAATACTGTCTTGGCAGCAGCCGATCTATTCTAGTCACTTAGTTTAAATACACTCTGGAATAGCATATATATGTAAATTGACTCCTGCAGCCGATCTAGTAGGATCTAACTTAGTATTTAACGCATATATCTCTATTTTTCTTGTTGGTTAATAGATCAAACCAACTGGCATGCCTTGAACAACATAGGTAGCCGAGAAGGACCTGCACTGGAGTCAAGCAGATCTCCCAGGCCAGCGCGTGAGAGAAATTTCTCGTCAACAGTAGGTCGACAGTCCTTCGAGGGCGGTGCCCAAGGAGGTGAGTGAGTGGTCGGGAATGCGCTTCCTCTTAGGATCTGATGGTCAACTCGAGTCACTAAGACAAGCCAAGGAACAAGAGACACAAGATTTATACTGGTTCAACCCTCCCGGAGGATAATAGGCCTACGTCGAGTGTTCTTTGTTGGGGTGGATGATGAACAGGGATTACAAGGGAGAGTTCTTGGGGCTTGGAGCAAGCTGGCCAAGAACTATGTTGTCGGGTGTGGGTGTCTTTGCCTTATCTTGCCTTGGGATCCCTCCTCTGTAGATACCACATGTACCATGTTGTCGGGTGACATCATTCCTTGCCAGGTTGTCCCCTCCTCGCCTCCTTGCAAGCAAAGTCTTATCCTGAGGAGGCCGGAAGTCAGGTCGAGGAATTAAGGTTGAGAAAGGAGTGCATAGGTCAGACTGGGGGAGGTCGGAGCGGCCGACCCTGAGGGGAGGTCGGGCTCCCGACCAAATCCCGAAGACTCGCAATCCGACTTCATCTTGACTTGAACTCTGGTCCGAGTGCTACCCCGGGGTGACACCCCCCACAGACGTGCTCTATCACGCCCTATTTTTTCTTTGGGAACAAAAATCATTAAATAATTCATTTTCTAGAAATGAAATAAAAGGCAAATTAAATAATCAAGTGAAATTAATAAGGAAATTAAATTTTTCTTTAAAAATCATGGTTGGGAATATTTTTATAATATTCTCCATGCCCTAAACTATTCTATGAAATTTTTCGTGAAATTTTTGAGCTCCAGAAATAATTTTAATAATACAAACATAATTTATGAAATTAAATAAAAAAAAAATTAAACTCCCTCCTCCCGAGTCGATGATAGGTGAGGCCCACTGTCATCCTCACGTCCCGGTCCCCGCCACGGCGCCATGCCGCGCCGCCGCGCCCGTGCACCGGCTCCCACGCCCTGCCAAGACATGCACGCCACGATGCCGCCGCGCCCTCGCCATCCTTGCCACCACCTCCCCATCCCCCGCGCCATTACCATGCCATTTATGCCGCCATTACCACGCCGCCCAACGCCTCCTTCGCTGTGAATTCCGTCGCACCCCGGCCACCCCACGCCCCCCAAAGCTATAAAAACTCCTCCACACACTCCCCTCGTCCGTTTCCCCTTTTATCCCGAGCCCGCAGTGCTCGCGTCGCTCTCCGCGCCTCTCCCTCTCTTCGCCGCGTGCCGCCATTGCCCTAGCTGCTGCCGCATAGCGCCAGTGCCGCCCTCGACTTCACTGCATCATGCCGCCCCTCGGCCCCCACCTCATTCTCCCTTAGCTTGTGTCACTTATGTTGACTTTTGCTAGAATTATATATGTTTAGCCATGATTAATTACCACTCGCTCATTTAATGAGATAATTACACTATCTACATTTAGCTTCTGACGAACTTCGAGCTCGAAACACGTGGCCATACTTAGTGGTCATAATTATTCCACTAAATGTGACTTAATGGTGGGCTGTGTGTGCATGGTTTGGATTGTCGCACCCATGACAATTAAGGACCGGTTCATGGGAAACCCTGCAAGACTAACAACGCTTACCACAAACAAGAATGGGCAACTCCTGGACTTGTAGTATAGCTCTTCCCTAGCTGACATTCCTAGGTGAGAGTGGGTGAGATTGAGTTGTGTCGGCCGAGGTATCTAGTTGATCGATTGCCGGATTCACCGCGGCACGAGGGTTGCTGCCCAATGCCTTTTTAGGGGTGGGGGCGAAACCTGAGGTGTGGTGCACTTGGTTAGGATTTATGCGAAGGGTCTTGTCACGATTTCCCTCTTTGCAGTATCGTTGTGATACTTCGGGGCATGACAACATGTGTGGAATCGTGTCTTATGGGAACAGTTGCGCACCTCTGATCAGAGTAAAACTATTCGAATAGTTATGCCCACGGTCATGGGTGATCGACCAGATTCACCATGAATAGTGTCACCTTTAATAATTTTACCTGATGAAATGGTTTAGTTTAGGTGAAATGGTTGGGCCCTATTCAACATGGTTGTAGCGTTGTTCAGTGGAGATTTAATCTTGACCTAATTAATCAATTGTTTTACTGTTTTTAAACTAGAAAGGTTTTCAACCGCTTTTCTACAAATAGCCAGAAACCTCCCTTTGCCTTCTCTTGCATGTCTGCATCACTGGTGTGGCTTGTTGAGTACGATGGTTGTATTCAATCTTGATATTTTCTCTAGTACTTCTGAGCTGAAGACGGTGTTAGAGGACCAAGACTCAGAGCCCAGTTGAGTTTGCCTCTAGAGTGGAGCTAAAGGCCCGCTAGGATCGCCTTTTTTCGCTGCTGCTGCTTTCTTTTGGGTGTGAGGACTAAGTGCCTCTTCTGTAAGTACTTTATGCTTTGTTTTATGTTTGGATCTGTTTATTGATTTGTCATTTTGTGTACCCTGGTTGATTACTGGATAGGGAATTAATACACAAAATAGTATAGAAATTTGTGATAAATTCTGGGTGTGAATGCTTCTACTCCCCTCCCTTAAGCAAGCAATCTAATCAAGAACCTAGAAAGATGATAAATGGGTGAGACTGAAAACAATCTCAACAAGTAAACTACTTTAACAAGCTATTTAACCCACAATCTTTTAAGCAATGAATTAATAACACAATGGGGTAATAACAGAACATCTCAAAATAATAAGTTTATTAAACACTTCTTACATAAAAGATGAACCACAACTCCACTGCTTAGAAAGATTATTCACTTCTTGATAATAACTTCACTTCCATACAACCAAACGGGAAAATCAATATATATGCATATGCAATGCAAATGACATGTCCACTGCCTTCATGCCCAACAAGGCATGAAGCTGCATCGTACCCCTCCTCAGGCCACATATCATGCGTACCGGTATGATCGCGGCCAACAAGCAGCAACAAACTTCATATGAAATGCAATGCAGTGCATATGTTATGACTTGCAATAACAATAGTACCATTTAACCTCCTCCATCCGCATACATTCTCAGAAAATAACATATACAACGAATATATATTTTCATAGTAGAAAAGTATAAAAAATAAAATTAAAGGCAACATGTCTCACTCGAACAATATTCAATTCCATGATATAACTTCAACTAATTTTGGTTCTAAATTTTTAAGGCAGTATAGGCGGAATGAATAACAAGTTAAAGCATGTAGTAAACCACCGCTACGTTTACTTGCCTCCAACCAAGAAGATGCAAGAATTTCAAACACGATCCAGAGCACAACCACCTAATCACAATAAATTTCTCAGCAAAAACAACCAATCAATTCATATAACACAATATACAAAATGTTCCTACGGTTATCAACCCAATTACCCACCAAAACAACAACTCAACTCCGCACTTAGAACAACAACACTACTTCATTTTTTTATATCTTTTAAAATACAAAGGCTATGACAACAAATAATTACATTCTCAGAATTTAAAGAGAAATATCTACAACTTTTGTGTTGAAGCCATAATTTAATTCTGTCATTAAGGTACTATAATTTGCACTTGAAAACAGCCTTCTGCATCTGCCCAAAAATTCAAACAATAAAAAGTAATACGGCGATATCTGGAGTTCTAGCTATCAAAAATTATCAAATTTTACCAGCTGATAGGTAAGTTAGGCACTTTTCATCAAAAATATTTTTGGCCGTCTAATCGTTGAAATACAGAAGCCCTAAAAATCTGCCTTCACCCCGCGCGACCAATCTAAAAACCTATGCCCAAATCCCTACTCTAATCCTTATCAACCATGACTTAGGGCATCAAAAACACCCCTAAACATGTGCTAAATAGGGGATCAAACCTTACATAGGGTTTTCCTTGGAGAACCCGCAAGAAAAACAACGGGGAAAATGCCAATTCAACACACCTTCCTGCTCCTCTCCTCCTCCTCATTCTGTTTTCTAGTTTTCCTCTTGATCCAAGATGCCGTGGTGGAGATATAGGGAGAGCAAGGTTTGATGGAGAGGAGAGGGAGGCAAAAGTGAGCACATTAGATGAGGTGAGGGGAGGGGGCACCATGGGAGGAGAATGGGGGTAGTCCCTCCTCCTCTAGGGTTTTGGATGGGGGTGGAGGAAGTTGGCTGCACTTCTTGGGCCTTGGCCCAAGTTGTCTTGGCCCACTTTCAAAGGTAATGTTTATTTAATTAAATGCTGCTATTCTATTATAAATTATCCTAAAACCAAAACTAAAACAATAATTTTAGGGTATTACAATGTTGCCGTGGGATCCTTGTGGAGATGGAGCGGGCGAAGAAGCCGAGTGGGCATAGTCGGTACTTCCGTGGCCGCAAAGAAACAGAGCCCCCAAGCATGTAGTAGGAGTTGCGTAGCCGGGCAGGGCGTAGTCCGGTCCGCATGAACCAAGAGAGAAGTGAAGGCCCTTGGTATACGGTGAATGTGGCGTGGCCGGGTAGGGCGTAGCCGAATCGGCGTGAGCCGCGAGGGGGGTAGCCCCCGGGCATGCGGTGAAAGCGGCGTGGCCGAGTAGGGAGTAGGCGTGAGCCGCGTAGCCCCAGCATGGTGAGCGTGTGGGTGAGGGCTGGTGTGTGAGCTGGTGAGAGGTAGCCCGGAGTCCGCGAGCCGTGAGCGCCGGTCCGCGTGAGCCGTGGCCCCCGCGTGAGGCGTCGCGTGAGTAGGGGGTAGCGAGGTCGTGAGCCGCGGGTAGCCCCGGGCATACTATGAAGACGGGTGGCGGGTAGGGTAGGGAATCCGCGAGTCCGCGAGGCGCGGACGGTGCGGTGTTGGCATGGTGGAGGGAATTCATGGCCATCATATTATATATTATCATTTTATACATAAACGCTTTGAGATGCTTGATGTTCCAAGAGTTTGTGATGGGTTCGCCTTCCGTGGTTGTCAGCCGGTAAGCATCCGGTCGAGTGATGGCGATGACGTGTAGGGCCTTTCCCAGGTTGGGGATAACTTGTGCTGGTCCTTTGTGGTTTGCACTTGATGAAGGACAAGATCGCCGACAGAGATGGAGTGGTCCTGAATGTTGTGGCTGTGGTACTTGCGTTGCATTTGTTGTATTTGGCAGACTCAATAGTTGCTACTTCACGGGCTTCTTCTAGTCGAAATGTGTCTTCTTGTACTGCTTGTTGGGTGTTGTCTTCATTCTTCTCCCTTTGGTGTTGTCTTCATTGTCATCTTTAGGAGAAGTGCTCTTGCTCGGCTCGGAGGAGTGCGCGAGACCATTATGAATGCTTGCAAGTAGTACCCATTAATATGAATGGGTCTTGTTGAGTGTGTAGGTCGAGTGATGCGATGATGATGCCACGTAGCACCATGATGGGCTTCGTGTCCGGTGACACGTGAAGAGAGTGCTCGGCAACCTCCCTTGGGACACCAGGCATGTCAGAGGGTTTCCAGGCGAAGATGTCTCTGTTGGCCCGGAGGAAGGTGATGAACGCATCTTCTTATTTGGGGCTGAGGCTTCATTATTTAGCTTATGGCTTGTTATTGGCTAGCTTACTCTAAGCCCCAAGAACTCACACTTATAAACCTTGTTCATCATCCACCCCAACAAAGAACATTGGATGTAAGTCTATTATTTTTCGGAAAGACTGAATTAGTATAAATCTCGTGTCTCTTTTCTCTTGGCTCGTTTTAATAACTCGAGTCAACCATCATATCCTAAGAAAAAGTGTATTTCTGACCATTCACTCGCCTTCTTTGAATATCTCTTTTGGAAGACTGTCGGCTTACCCGGCGACACATTTGTTCTAGCAGTTTTTATGAGTTCGGCGTCATGTGCACATGCCACCAACTACGTCAACAGTGAACAAATTACTCATTTTCTTTACGTCCCTATCAGTCGTCAGCTTTTCCTTTAGTCGTACCGACAACGTCAATGGTTAATCGCGCCGAAAGTTATCTTGTCATCTTTCAGTTATTACAGATTCCATGCACCATCAATACTCACACCAAAAATTATCTTGTCGTCTTTTCCATACACCTTCATACGAGATAATAGTTCCTATCCATTCCTACTTTTCATACCATTCCTACTCTTCATATGTGAGACATCCACACATCCTTTCCATCCGCTCAACATTATATATATCAACCAAACGCTTACAAATGAAACACACAACTACATCTCTCGTTGACAAAACCTTCTGCTTTATCAAGCTATGTGTTGCTAATTCTTAGGCCTGATCATAAGGCAGGAACTGAGTAGTTTGTAAACTCGCTATACAGTTCATGTCACAAGATTGGATCTGTGAATTGCAAAGGTGATTTTTTATAGAAATTCTTACCCCTAATATTTGGTTCCTGTTTCGACGATCATATATAAATATGATATACTACAAGATGATGTTATTATTGCGAAGAACTATGTAGCTGACTATTTGGAACAAAGTACATAACAAGTGTTGCAAACTCAAAAATATGGTTCTTGTCATGAGATAGAGACTGTGAACTTTGCAAAGATCGTTGTGGGTATTCATCTATTTAAAACACAACCGATATAATCCATTCTGCTTATTAAAAAACCCATTTTATTTCATCCAATTACATATTATTTTATATATGTAATTATAATAAATATATATATTTCGTTTATACATGTTTTATTTCATCGAAATATAATTAGGTAGTGATTATGTCATCGCTCTCGCAGCCTTGGAATATATGAGAGCGCGTCAAGTGGCGGGGCCCATAGTCTCGCGTTTTTGGCGCGCGACACCGAGCCGCTCTCACAGCCCCACCACGCGAGACCGCGGCTATCGCAGAATAGCCGTGCGACATTGTAGCAGTGCGGGGCCCGTGCTCTTGTGGATTTTCCGCGCGGACCACATCCCTCTTGCGTCCCAATACGCGACACCGCAACCGCTCTTGCATTCCAACCGCGCGAGACCGTAGCAATGGCGGGGCCTGTGTTCTCGCGCATGGGCCGCGTGGGACCACACCGCTCTTGCATCCCCACCGAGCGAGACCGCTGCCGCTGTCGCATATCACAGGCGCGAGAGCACTACAATGCTTATTCACTGTGGGAAAGAGCGATTGCGCTCTCGTTTTCACGTGACCGACGCGCGACACTGCTATAATGCGACATTATCGCTTAGCAAAACAGCGACAATGGTCTATTTCCGCAAAACTCACTCAAACCATTATTTTATTGCCAATTCGTTAAAAAAAACGTGTATTTTCAAAAAAAAAACTTCGAGATTTTCGATGTTTCTTATTATTTCTGTGATTATGTGATGCTTATCTATTATCTCTTTCTGATTATTTTGGTCATAACCGAGACTGAACTACTCAAACCGAATTGCTCGCTTTTCACTTTTTCCGATGTAATTCGGTCGTGAGTTTTGAATGACCGAAATCTATAAATCCTAAATAACCATCCCCATTAGCTATGATTTGGTGCAGCCAATTCATCACAGCAGCCATTAGATGAGAGAATATGTGTGGTATGAACCGTTTGATTAAATCTGAGCATTGAATACTTATGTGATTGCTAGCAAAACTTTGCTTCTCCACATAGGATACTCTCAATTAAAACAATGTCATTAATCACTGCTCCACTCTCCTAAATGTTTTCTCTATTTAATCTGGGAACCAATAGGCCGTCAATGACATTAATTCTAAACCACCGTTACCATTTCATTTTTTATCTTCAGTTCCAATTTCACCTACATATACATACCTCTATAAATAGGATATCCCATATGTTTTATTTACCCACAATTCCCATACTCACAGCTCAATGCTGAATGTGCCATTGATGGAATCAACCAATAACTGCTCATATTTTATCACTTTGTTTTTTTATCATCTGACACATCTTCTCATAGTTACAGTATAATTTTCCCTGTCATCAAACCTCTAATCCTTTCTCTTTTGGCCAATATGCTTGCATAAAAATTTTCCAATAGGATTTCAATGACACTAATCAAATACAGAGATCGACCGAATGCCCACACCTAATTCATGGGGAAGATTAGTGCACAGAAACCAGAAATTTTGGGATTTATAATTTTTTATTAAAAGTTTTGCAAAACTAATTAGTGGTTCTCACTATTAGCAGATTTAGTTGCCCGCCGTTATCTAGGAGGGCGTTTTTTAAAAATCGTCCTCCCAAAGAGCGTTTTTCGTGACGTGGCAGACGGCCGTTGGCCGCTGTCTGCCGTACGCTGACGTTTTTGCAGTTTACCCCCTTGCCGTCCTCGGCAAGGACAGTTTTTACTGTGGAGATAGGGGGCCGCCTACAAAACGGCCGACCGGGGTGGCAATTTTGCGGGTGGCCCCCTTGCAGCCCTAGCCGAGGGTGGTTTTTGGCCCTCGCCGTGCGCCGCCCTTTGTAAGCGTGGTTTTTAGGGAGGGGTATAAAAGCCCTTCCCCTCTCAAAAAATCCGTTTGAAGTGAAATTTAAATATTTTAGTTTGATTTTTTAAAACGTTCAACTAAAAATTCAAAACTTTCAAAATGTTCATCTCAAAATTAAAAACTTTCATATCAAATTGCCTATCGTAGTTATGTTGTTTACATTATGTGTGCTCATAATATGAACTTATTGAAGCATGAGTTTGACACTAGGAAGCTTAACAATTGACACGGTAAAAAACTTATGTACCTCTTCAAATTTAAATATTTTAGTTTGATTTTTTAAAACGTTCAACTAAAAATTTAAAACTTTCAAAATGTTCATCTCAAAATTAAAAACTTTCATATCAAATTGCCTATCGTAGTTATGTTGTTTACATTACGTGTGCTCATAATATGAACTCATGAAGCATGAGTTTGACACTAGGAAGCTTAGCAATTGACACGGTAAACAACTTATGTACCAATACAAGCATAACTCAGATTTCATTGATGCTACAAAACATGACATATGTTTCATTACATTTTTTCACGTAATTCAGCCATGGATACACGATACAAATTAGTCAGACCCAACAAATCGAGCCTGAGCTTTTCTACTGACTCCTTGTACGACGTGCAACGTGTCTTGCAATTTCGTAGTTCTTCAATTGCTTGTATTCTGCTTGTGTTTCACACTCGGTTATCTTTTGTCCAATATATGTTGGATTGACATTGTTGATCCACAAAGTAAAGCCGCACCTCCTTGGATTGCCATGAGAAATAAACGTAGTAAGTCAGTTATGGTACCAATATCATGTAAACGTTAGCGGAATTAGAAATACGTAAGACGTACAACAAAGTCATCGTCTACATTGGGGCAAACGAAATATCTCCTGCCATATGTTTCTTCTGCAAAGGAGGTAGCCATCTGGCAGTGATCCCTACAACCACACCTGGGACGCTCCGACCATTCAGGGAAACCTAATGGATTGTTCCTTCAATCTAAGCTTATAATTTGCACACAATGTTCGTACTCTATCCATGTCTGGATGAATTGTTCGGTTGGCTCAGTCTGTGTTACCATTGGACCGATGGAAGTAGGTCTCACCATATCGATCCAGTGTTCGAAGCGACATTGTCTTACATCCTCATGTTTGTACAATTGTGCCAGCAGAGGTTAGACAATGAAACAACTGATTAGCGGTGTCGATGTCGGAGATCGACACGCGGGAATCCGAGGGACCCCCTTTTTTGGTCCGGCACGGGGAGCGGTGAGTCCTGATCTAAACTCGCGATGAGGATAGGATGATGCAGATGAGGCGGGAGAAATCAAGATTGCGGAGGTGCGGGGGTTTATACAGGTTCGGGCCACCTGCAAGGTGTAATACCCTACTCCTGTTCTGTATGTAGTATGAGGGAAGAATTACAGGGGGCAATGAGAGTGTCCCTCTCTTTTCTGGAGTCAGAGATGGACGAGAGGTTGCTAAGGGTTAGCTGTCGCTCGGAGGGTTGATCAACCTAGTCGGGGGAGGAGATCGATGAGAGAGTGAGCCGACCGTTTTTATGATGGACTTGGGTCTCCTTTTATAGTACAAGGGAACTCCACAGTAGTCCCGACTTTTCTCTACTCCGCTCCACGTGAAGGAGTGGTTTTTGCCTTGTCTTGTCGGAGAAGCCACTCCATCCTTGCTCCTTCCCGTTTGTGCGTCATGGGGGTAGGCGGAAAAAGGTGATCGCCGTGGTAGCGATGCTGCTGGCGCGGTGATGGTTTGCCTACCTACTCCAATGGGACCCACTGGTCAGCGGCCCATCCCGCGGGTAGGAACTGACGCCGCGCCTCTTGCGCTCACACTCTCTCTCCCACACGGCCGCCCAATGCATTAAACGCGACTGGACAGGGCATGAGGGGGGGTGGGGGCGTGCGTGGAGTAGGCGCGCGACCATGCCGCGGTCTCAGTCAAAGACTTTAGGCCTCCTTTGCCTCGCGACAGGCAAAAAGGGATGATGACGAGAGCTACTGACAGGCGCGCCTCACATCGCATTAAATGCGGCGGGGCAGGCGCTCAACCTCATTCTTTTTGGGCATTAAATGAGTTGGTTGGCAGTTGGACTCGCCCCTCTCTCAGAGAGATGCGGGGTGAGGGATGGGGGGTCCGGGTAATCTCGGACCCTGCCATCCGGGGGGTCCGGGTGATCCCGGACCCTGCCGTTTGGTAGTACGGTGGCCTCCGGGTAGCCTCCGGGCCAGGCCCTTCTGGGGGCGGCCACGTGGCCGCCCGTGGCTGGGACTCGCTTAGGCCACTCAGGATACATCTTTAACGCGTCTTGATGGGCAAGGGCGCCTTTCCTTTCTTAGATGTCGTAGCTCTGACATATCCCTGGGCCCATATCACCGACAGTAGCCCCCGGCGTTGACCGGGATTGAGTCGGGCTCGGGCGCGGTTGACGCCATTTCTTTGAATGTGTGGGCCCGGGCACTGGATGCGTTTTGCTATGGCGAAAGGTCGGTACACGACAACCGATGCCACGCCAGGCTAAGTTTTTCTCAGGACGGGGGACGAGTTTATTCGGGCCGCACGCGCGGGGGCCCATTCAAACCGCCTGGCTCTCTCCGTCCCGTGTAGTGTGCCTGGTGGGCGCGAAACCCCAGGCGGCGTGAAATCCAAGTGGCGCGGGAACCCAAGGGGATTCGAAAAGGAAACGAAGGGGCGTAGAGGCATGGAGGCGTGTAGCGTGGTAGTGGGGCAAAATTAATGCCGTGGAATCTAGGGGGGCGTGGTCGCTTATAAAAACGGATCCGCAGGGAGGGGGATCGGTTTCTACGCTTCCCACAGCCATCGCCTCACATAGCTTTTCGCCTCTCATCTTCCCAGCGCCCTTTGCTTCCTTCCTCTCGTCGCCAGCTTTCCTTTGCATTTCAGCATCCACCCTTGAGATGGCCCGTGATTCGCCTCTGGAGCCAGGGAGCGTGCTCCCCAAATCCTTGGTCCGCACCGCGGAGGCTCGCAGCCTCTTCAACAAGTATCTGCCGCGCGGCACGTGAAGCGGCGGTGATGTCCCCGAGGAGCGGCCCCCTACGAGGATGGTGTTCTTCGCCTCCTTCGCCATGGTCGGGCTGGTGCCGCCCTTCTCCCGCTTCTTCCTCGACGTGCTGGAGTTCTACGATCTCCGACTGCACCACCTCACCCCCAACGCCGTCTTCTACCTCGCTGTGTTCGCCCACACCTACGAGATGTTCGTGGGGGTGATGCCCTCTCTTCACCTCTTCCAGCAGTTCTTCCGGGTGTGCCGGGCTGGCTCCCCCGGCGCGGTCGGGTACATGGCGATCCAGCCACGGAACGATAGGACGGTCGGCACCCCCTTCATCGACATCCACCCTCGCTCCAGGTGGGAGAACTGGAGGGCATTCTGGTTTTACACCAGCCTAGGCGACCACCCCCGCCTATCTCTGCCGACGGGGATCCCGGTGAACCAGAGGAGCTGGGGGGCGCGTCCGCGGCCGGGAGGGAGCTGGACGGGTCTTGGACCGGATCGGCTACCTTCGGCGGGGGCTGTCCGATCCACGCGGTCTTCCGCGACTTCCGGATGAGGCGCATTGCAGTTGCGGGAAAGGCCGCGCCCGCCTACATGTACACGGGTCCCAACGATGACATGCGGACCCACGTGGGCGCCGCCTTCGACTGGGACGAGAGGGACCTCGGGATCCTGGTCCGCCGCACCCTCAGCGTTACGGCGATCGACCTGACGCAGCTTCCGCCCGGGTTGGTGCCGCTGTTCTAGGACCCGGCACGCACGGAGATTCTGCACGCGCTGCAGGTGGTGGGCGACGGTGTGGGCTCGTCGTCAACTGCGCCGGAGGCTGCCCCGAGGGGCGGGGGCGGCGACGACGCCGACGCCGATGACCATGTGCCAATCGGGCGGCTGAACCGCCGGGGTCCGGGCCGAAGCGATCCGGGGGTCTCGGACCCTAAGGGGAAGAGGAAGAGGTCAGAGGAGGACCCGGCTTCTCCCCCATCCCCACCACGCAGCGGTGGCGCGGAGCGCGCTGCTCCCCCTGCAGATCGGGGGGCTCGCGGGCGGCAGGCCCATCCCCAGGGGTCACTCCGCCGAGGGCCAGGACGGCCACAACGGCGGCAACGACGTTGGCGGATGAGGCCCGGGGCACATCCATGGCGAGCACGCCGGCGGCGGGGGCCATCCGCGGGGCTCCAGCATCAGCGGATGCGGCGAGCAGGAGCCCGACGAGTCCTCCAGGCGGCCCTGCTAAGAAAAAGCAAGCCATCTCGCGGGTTTCCTGGGACTTCAACCCCGCCCGCAGGTACGCCTTGTCGACGCGCGGATGCTCATTGGGGCCTTACATTTTTGTCTTGTTTTTTGATTCCTTATTGTGTTCATGTTTTGCTTCCAGCCGTGAGCACAGGCATTTCCGCCCCAGGGTTGTACCCAAGGGCAGTTCTGCCTCGGGCTCGGGGGAGGAGGCGCAGGAGAGGCTCGGGGTGCCTGAGCCCTCCGGGTCCGGGTCGCCCCCTACAGGTTTGGTTCCGGATCCGGTGCTACCCGAGGAGAGGGCCCACCCAGAGACCGGGGCGCCGGCCGCCCACGAGGAGCGAGCCGCGGGCGGCCTCGGCACGAAGGGGGCAGCGAAGGGCGGCGAAGAACAACCTCAGGGGTCTTCTCCGCAGCAACCGTCGCCGCCGCCACAGCAGCCATCGCCCGCGTCGCACCAAACGGCGCCGTCACCCCGTCGGCCACCGTTAGCTCTGCCGGCGCCGGCCCGCCACGAGCTCCCAACGCAAGGAGCGGGCGGTTCCGGCCATGGGGGGTCTTCAGCAGCTCAGCCTGTGCAGGCGGTTGATCCCGGGCCGAGCACCGACTCCGAATCTGGGGGCGCTCCGTCCGGGTTCGTGGCCGCCCTGGACACCGAGCCCCTTGTCCGGTCGCAAGAACGGGCGAGGAAGGTCATCTCCAAGGCGCTGGAGGAGGCCAATGCGATCTCCCTGGAGGGGCTCCGGGCCCAGGTGCAGGCCTTGGCCGCCAGGGAGGTTGAGGTGGCACAGTGGGAGGCCGAGGTTGAGGAGGGTCGTCGGGAGCTGGCGGCCACAGCGAGGGTGGAGGGTCTCGTCCGCAGGCGGGAGCTGGCGGAGATCGAGCGGCGCCAGGAGGAGCTCAGTCAGGTGTTCGAAGACACCGTCGTTGAGCGGCATGCCGCCGAATTCCGTGAGCAGGTCGCCGCCGCCACTAAGGAGAGGGTCCGCACCACGCCGGGAGGTTCCTCCACGACCTTAGGGAACGCGCCCAGGGCCTCGACGAGCGCGAGCGCACCCTGTGAGACGCTGAGGCCATCACCGCCAGCATCGACGTTGACCTCCAGGCCCGCGAGGCCAGCCTGATGGAGCGGGAGAGGGCCCTAGAGGCGGCGTGGCGGGCGGTTGAGGACTGGGAGGCCGCCGTTGCCAGGGCCGAGGAGGACTCCGCCGCGCGGGAGGCCAACGTGCTGGCCCAGGAGAAGGCCATCGCGAAGCGCGAGGCCGCCGTGGGGGGGCGAGAGGTGGCGGTGCTGGAGACCCAGGAGGAGGCCTCCCGGTGCCTGAAGGTTGTCTGGGAGCGCGAGCAGCTGCTCGCCGCTGCCTTGGGCCGCCGGCAAGACGAGTTTGAGCGGTGGGAGCAAGAGCTTGCCACCCGGGAGCAGGTGGTCATGGATGCGCAGGCGGCAGATGTGGGGGCCGAGGCCAGAACTGGAGGAGGTGCGTCGCCGGACCGCGGAGCTGGAGCGCACCTTGCGCCTGGGGCTCCGGGCCCTAGCCTCATCCGTCGAGCGCCTTCGGGACGCAGCCCGCGGGGTGGGGGTCAATCGTCCCCTCACCGGCGTCCCTACCTTAGGGGGGCTGGCCGCTCACATCGATGAGCTGGCTGGGGGGATCAAGAGGGTGCCGGAGGAGGTTGACGAGGTGGCGAAAGAGTCGTCATACGACTTGTCCCGCCAAGTCGCTACGCTTATCTTGGCGAGCTATCAGGCTCGCGACCCCGGCTTCGACCCCTATATCCCCACTGAGGACTTCCCCGAAGGCACCGAGGAGGCCGCCCGTCTTCGGGTCCAAGACGCCGTCGACTCCATCATGGTGGGCTTTGACGGCACCCCGTCGGCATTCCAGCTGGCTCTCCGCGAGGACTCGCCGGACGCAGATCTCCCGGTAGATGCCCCCAGCGACCCACCGACCACTTAGGACTCTCTCGCTCCCTTTTGCTTCCATCTGTATTTGTGTACAAAGACATTCGTAGTATTGTTTATAAAGTCAGTGAACTTGCCTGTATATTATTGGACTTGCACCGTAACAGCCCATCTTGGCTACTTCTGATGATTCATATGTGTATGTGTATATGTTGGGAGCCCCCGGCCAACTTAGCGCACACGTAGTGGCGGTTGGTTGGCCTGAGCCCCTGCCAGTTTGCTTTCCTGCAATGGTAGTTCGACTCTTAGTTAGCTTAGCCATTGCAAGAATGCAGTAGCATGGTTCTCCGCCATGATTTGTCCCATGTAGCTGGGGGGTTGGTCCGGGTTCGGGCAGCATGCACTGGCCGTTGGCTGGTGCCTTTGTCGGGGTTCCGGGTAGGAGCGAAGGCATAAAAAGGCCAGCGAGGGCAGCGGCAACGGGGGCCGGGACAGGCGTGTTAGTTCGCACCCGAACCCCTGGCATTGACTCGCCCCTAGGCGTGGTAGTATGCGGCATCGCTGTACCCTTCGACGCCCTTAGGGCTCTCGAGCTAAGGCGGGCAAGGTCGAGGAACCATTGGAAAGCCGCATCCGCGATACATGCTCCAGCACATGGAGGAAAATACACTACAAACAGGTATTTTGCAAGAAAATCATATGGGATGTAACAGCAAACTTATTGTCCATGCCACCGAAAGCAGTGGATGAACTTCCATGTATGTTTCAGCGCACCATGCGGCTTATGGGTAGAACCTGCGTAGGTGGGAGATGTTCCACGGGTTCGGCAACGGAGTGCCGTCCTCTGTGGCTAGGCGAACTACTCCCGGACGCGGGGTGCTAATAACCTTGTATGGCCCTTCCCACATCGGGGATAATTTGCTCAGCCCCGCATGCATTTGCACACGGCGCAGGACTAGATCGTTGATTTGCAGCGCTCGGGGGCTGACTTTGCTTTGATGGTAGCGGCGGAGGCTCTGTTGGTAGCGGGCCACGCGAAGTGCTGCCCGGCGCCGTCTTTCCTCCAGGTAATCCAAGTCGTCACGACGCATCTGCCCTTGACCTGCTTCGGTGTATAACGTGACTCGGGGCGATCCCAGGGTGAGCTCGGAGGGCAAGACTGCCTCGGCTCCATACACCAAGAAGAAAGGTGTTTCCCCGGTGGCACGCCTCGGGGTTGTTCGATTGGCCCAAAGGACCGCAGGCAGCTCGTCGGTCCACGAGTCCCCATGTTTCTTGAGCACATTGTAGGTCTTAGTTTTGAGGCCCTTCAGTATTTCTGCGTTTGCACGCTTGGCCTGACTGTTGCTTTGGGGGTGGGCGGGCGAGGCGAAACAGAGCTTGATGCCCATGTCATCGCAATACTCGCCAAACAGCTCACTCGTGAACTGGGTGCCGTTGTCGGTGATGAGCCTGTTAGGGACCCCGAACCTTGCTGTGATGCCTCTCATGAACCGCACAGCCGAATGTTTGTCGATGACGCTGACTGGATAGGCCCCAGGCCACTTGGTGAATTTGTCGATGGTGACATATAGAAACTTGCAGCCGCCTCGTGCCTGCTTGAACGGCCCCAGGATGTCCAGCCCCCAGACCGCAAATGGCCATGAGAGCGGGATGGTCTGAAGGGCCTGGGCCGGCAGGTGCATCTGCTTGGCGTGGAATTGACATGCTCGGCATCGCCGCACGAGGTCCGTTGCGTCCTCCAGCGCGGTGGGCCATTAGAATCCTTGGCGGAAAGCCTTTCCTACCAAGATTCGGGAGGCCGAGTGCGCCCTAAATTCGCCTTCATGGATCTCGGCTAGTAACTCAAGACCCTTTTCCCGAGCGATGCATTTCATGAGCACTCCGTTGGCACCGCGTCGGTAGAGTGTCCCTTCTACCAACACGTACCTCTTGGAGGTCCGGGTAATGCGTTCGCTTTCCTCGCGTTGCTCGGGCAATGACGCGTCTTGTAGGTACGCTTGGATTTCCGAAATCCAAGCCACCTGGCACGTGATATTGGTCCCGGCAGGGCCAGGCTGTGGCTGGCCCACCAGATCCGAGGCGTCGGGACCGACCGATTCCTGCCTCTGGGGCGGTTCGGGGTGCGCCGATGGCTTTGTGAGACTTTCTTCGAACGCGCTTGGCGGGGCTGGGGCTCGCGCGGACGCGATCCTAGATAGCTCATCCGCCAGGGTGTTATCTCTCCTGGGGATATGGCGTAGCTCGAGGCCATCGAAATGGCGCTCCATACGCCGAACTTCCTTGACATAAGCTTCCATTTGGGGGTCGGTGCACTGGTATTCCTTGGAGACCTGGTTTACAACCAGTTGGGAATCCCCGAGGACTAGCAGCCGGCGGATGCCCACACCTGCTGCCGCTCGCAACCCCGCTAGAAGCCCCTCATATTCGGCCATGTTGTTGGTTGCTCGGAAGTCGAGCCGAACGATGTACTGAAGTACGTCGCCAGCTGGGGAAGTTAACACCACGCCTGCTCCAGCCCCGAGTAAGGTGACTGAACCGTCAAAGTTCATCACCCAGTGTGCGGCTCCTTGGCCATGATCCTCCGTACTCTCGGGTCCCCCCGGGGGTGGATCGCTATCGACCGTTGGCGTCCATTCTGCCACGAAATCGGCCAAGGCCTGGCTTTTGATCGCGTGCCGGGCTTCGAAGTGCAGATCAAATTCCGACAACTCGATGGCCCATTTGACTACCCGTCTCGTGCCCTCTCGGTTACGCAGGATTTGCCCGAGAGGGTAGGACGTGATCACCGTTACCCGGTGCGCCTGAAAATAATGGCACAGCTTCCTGGAGGCCACGAGCACGGCATAGAGCATTTTCTGGGCCTGCGGGTAACGTGTCTTTGCGTCCCGAAGCGCCTCGCTGACAAAGTAGACCGGCCGTTGCATCTTGGTGCGGGTCTTGGCTACTTTGTTAGGGGCGACTGGTTCGGGTACACCAGGGTGGGTTATCTCGGTGTCCAGGGCTACCGGGTCATCGCCTCCCCCGGGGCCCTTAGGGCCACTCTGGGTGGAGGGGGCCTTGGGAGCCCGGACTAGGGTCCAGCGGCTCCACGAAGGCTCGGGGGCCAAGGGCCACCTCCGGGCTCGGGCGCTTCCTCGGCGGCGCGCCCGTTAGGTTTCTGCCACGGGTGCTTCGGGCGGGTCATCTCGGTGCCGGGGCTCTTGGGCCGTCGCCTCCCAGGGGCTCTTAGGGCCACTGCAGGTGGAGAGGGCCTCGGGAGCCCCTGGACTAGGGGGCCGAGCGGCTCCCTGAAGCTCGGGGGGCCAAGGGCCCCCTCCAGGTTCGGGCGCTTCCTCGGCCAACTCCGTTCCGAGGTTTTCTGCCTTCGGGTTCGATGGGGTTGGGGGCGACTGAGAGTCTAGCTCGTCGTCGCGCTCCACAACCAAAGCCGCACTAATCACTTGGGGGGTCGCCGCTAAATATAAAAGGAGGGGCTCTCCTTCCCGGGGGGCTACCAATACGGGCGGCGAGGGGAGGTAGCGCCTGAGCTCGCCCAAGGATTTCTCCGCTTCGTCCGTCCAAGTGAAGGGGCCGGTTCGTTTTAACAACTTGAATAAAGGGAGCGCCCGCTCTCCTAACCTAGATATGAAACGACTCTGGGCAGCTACACAACCAGTGAGTCTCTGCACGTCCTTGAGTTTCTTAGGGGGGCGCATTTCCTCTATTGCTTTTATTTTAGCAGGGTTGGCCTCAATGCCTTGGGCAGAGACCAAAAACCCTAACAGTTTGTCTGCTGGCACCCCGAACACGCATTTCTCTGGGTTCAGCTTCATGCGGGAGGACCGGAGGTTATCAAACGCCTCAGCCAAGTCCAGGAGCAAGGTTCTTTGGTCCCAAGATTTGACTACGAGATCATCGACGTACGCCTCAACATTACGCCCTATTTGGTCTTTCAACGTGATGCGGACACCACGTTGAAAAGTGGACATGGCATTCTTCAAACCAAAGGGCATAGACGTGTAGCAAAAGGTACCCACAGGGGTAATAAATGAAGTTCTCTACTCATCCTCTACAGCCATGCGGAATTGATGATAACCAGAGTATGCACGTCTTCCTATTTGGGGTCCAAGTTACCACCAATGTTGGCGGTCTTGGACGGGTCATCACCCAATTGGATAGACTTAATTACCACCTCATCGGCAGAGGTGATGCGTTGCTTTGGGGCCCGGGAACTCGAGGTCTCCCCTTGGGGGCCCTTGGGTTCGACGCGGTCGGCCGCCGCGATGTCGTCCACGCGTGCTTCCGCGCAGTCTAGCACGGTTTTAATGTCGGCGTGGATGGTGATGGGGCCTCCGGGGCCCGGCATCTTAAGCTGGCGGTAGGCATAATGGGTAGCCGCCATGAACTTCACCAACGCCGGCCTCCTAAGCACGGCGTTGTAGGGCAGATTGAGGTCCGCCACATCAAAGTCGATCCGCTCAGTGCAGAAATTATCGGGGGCCCCAAAAGTGACCGGCAGAGCAATCTGCCCAAGGGGCCACACCTTTCCGGGCGTCACCCCAATGATGGGGTAAGACGGCCCGAGCATCATTCCCGGGGCCTTGATTGCATCAATGGCCTTCGGGGATAGTATATTGAGGGCCACACCCCCGTCAATTAAGACTCGGGCGACCTTGACGTTGCAGATGGTGGGGGAGGTCACGAGGGCCAAGTGGCCGCTACGTGCGATGCTCCCCGGGTGGTCGGTTTGGTCAAATGTGATGGGCACCTCTGCCCAGCGCGACCTTCGGGCTGCCTCGTGGGACAGCACAGCCGCGAGGAGTTCGCACCTCATGGACTTGAGGCTCCAACGGGATACCTGGGCGCCTGCACCGCCGTCGATGGTGGCGACGACGTGTTGGGGATCTTGGTAGCGCAGGTTGTCATCGTCGTCCCCGACAGGGGCCGCATCCTTGGCCTCATCTCGCCGGTTGTCCGAACGCTCCACCGGAGCCTTGCCCTTGCGGCGGATTTCCTTCTCACTCCCCTTTCGCTCCTGCTCGTACTTTTGAACCCGCTCGGCCAAATTCTTGATCGAACGGCATTCAGAGAGGTCGTGGTGGGAGGTTTGGTGCACCATGCACCATTTGTCCCGACCGGCCAGGGGCGAGGGTCCGGGACCGCCCGTGGTTGCCCGCGGGTTTGCCCTTCCGCGAGGGCTTCTCCGCACCGTCGGCGGCGGGGACGTGACCCTCCTCGCCACCGCGCGATGGCTCGCTTTCGCCGCCGCTGCGTCGCTCTTCCCGGACACGGAGGGGCAGCGCCGGTGGAGGCCGGGCGTGATTCCTAGGATTCCAAACCCGAGCCTCCTCCTTGCGGGCCACCCGGTCAGTGAGCTCAAAGAGCTCCGTGGTAGTCCGGGGGGCCTTGGACTCGATCTTCTCCAGCATAACGTCGTGGCATACACCACTCCGGAAGGCAAAGATCACTGCATGGTCAGCGATGGAGGGTATGGTATTGGCGCACTGGCAAAAACGCCGGGATGTATTTGCGCGAGGACTCGTCCTCCCCTCGTCGGACCATGTGGAGGTCCGCCTCCACTCCCGGCGTGGGTATGTGCCCGAAGTTGGAGGTGAATTGGCGGCACGAGATCGTCCCAAGAAGTGACCGACTGGGCCGACAGATTCATCAGCCAGGAGCGGGCCTGGCCCTTGAGCGCCATGGGAAAGAAGTTGGCCATGACATGCTCGTCACCTCCAACAGCCTCGATGGCTGTGGTGTAGATCTGGAGGAACTCGGTAGGGTTCACCGAGCCATCGTACTTCTCCGTAAGGGCCGGCCTAAACTTGTTAGGCCAGCGCACATTACGGAGGTCGGTGGCGAGGCCTGGCAGCCGTTGCCGGCCGGGGGTGACAGTGGTTGCGGGGCCCCGTGGGGCGTCGTGGAGCCTCTGCTCGCGGCCGGGGCCATCACGGCCGCTCGCCGTCTCTGAGGGGCTCCACTGCGGGAGGGCGCTGCGGCCTTGCCGAGTGGTTGCGCCTCCGACGAGGAGGCGCAATCCGGCTGCTCGCCCCATGCGGCGCTCGTCACGGCGCTGCTCGATGCGGCGGGCGTCCCGTTACGCATACAGCAGATCTCGGGGCGCTTCTGGTTGGGCTGCCACCGAGAAGCCCTCTTCCGTCCTCGCGGCAGCCGCTGCCCTTCGAGCCCGTCGCCGAGAGGACGAGCTCACCACGGCATGTGACCTGCGCGGTTGGTGGCTGGAGGAAGCAAGGTCAACGGCCAGCTTCCGCTGGGCCGTGCCTACCAGCTTCGCCACGTCGTCGAACCAACGCTTGGCGTTGGATCCCTCGCCCGAGGTGACCGGAGGGTGGCGCAAAAGAGCTTCCGCCGCCTGGAGGGCACCCTCAGGAGTGCCAAACTCCAGGCGACGATGGACGTCCCCTCGGCGAGCCTCGCAGGTACGCCCGCTAGGGCGTGGCCTGGATCCTGCAGGGGCGTTGTCGGCCTTGCGAGATACCGGACCTCTCCACCGCAGCCGCCGCTTACGTGGGGGCAGAGGAGATGGCGCGGCGTGGCTGCCGCCATCGCCATCGGTGGCGGTGGGGAGACGAAGATCTTTCCCCCCCTCGAGCGGAGGTGGCGAAAGTTGGGGCTGTGCCGGCCCGTGTCAACCTCCTCCACCGCCCTTTTGGCCAGGTCGCACTCGCGCGTAGCGAGCGAGCCTGACGTGGAGCGTGGGACGCGGCCGTGAACCATGGTGGAGACGGGGATAGAGGTTTTCCCACCAGAAAACGGGAGGAATACGGGAGTTTAAATCAAAACGCAGTGCGCTCCCCCAACCTGGCGCGCCAGCTATCGATGTCGGAGATCGACACGCGGGAATCCGAGGGACCCCCTTTTTTGGTCCGGCACGGGGAGCGGTGAGTCCTGATCTAAACTCGCGATGAGGATAGGATGATGCAGATGAGGCGGGAGAAATCAAGATTGCGGAGGTGCGGGGGTTTATACAGGTTCGGGCCACCTGCAAGGTGTAATACCCTACTCCTGTTCTGTATGTAGTATGAGGGAAGAATTACAGGGGGCAATGAGAGTGTTCCTCTCTTTTCTGGAGTCAGAGATGCACGAGAGGTTGCTAAGGGTTAGCTGTCGCTCGGAGGGTTGATCAACCTAGTCGGGGGAGGAGATTGACGAGAAAGTGAGCCGACCATTTTTATGATGGACTTGGGTCTCCTTTTATAGTATAAGGGAACTCCACAGTAGTCCCGAATTTTCTCTACTCCGCTCCACGTGGAGGAGTGGTTTTTGCCTTGTCTTGTCAGAGAAGCCACTCCATCCTTGCTCCTTCCTGTTTGCTACGTCATGAGGGTAGGCGGAAAAAGGTGATCGCCGTGGTAGCCATGTTGCTGGCGTGGTGATGGTTTGCCTACCTACTCCAATGGGACCCACTGGTCAGCGGCCCATCCCGCGGGTAGGAACTGACAGCGCGCCTCCTGCGCTCGCACTCTCTCTCCCACGCGGCCGCCCAATGCATTAAACGTGACTGGACAGGGCGTGTGGGGGGGCGTGTGCGGAGTAGGCGCGCGGCCATGCCGCGGTCTTAGTCAAAGACTTTAGGCCTCCTTTGCCTCGCGACAGGCAAAAAGGGATGATGACGAGAGCTACTGACAGGCGCGCCTCACATCACATTAAATGCTGTGGGGCAGGCGCCTCCTTTTTGGGCATTAAATGAGTTGGTTGGCAGTTGGACTCGCCCCTCTCTCAGAGAGGTGCGGGGTGAGGAATGGGGTCCGGTAATCTCGGACTGCCGTCGGGGTCCGGTGATCCTGCACTCGCCGTTTGGGAGTACGGTGGCCTCCGGTAGCCTCCCGGCCAGCCCTTCTGGGGGCGGCCACGTGGCCGCTCGTGGCCGGGACTCGCTTAGGCCATTCAGGATATATCTTTAACGCGCCTTGATGGGCAAGGGCGCCTTCCGTTTCTTAGATGTCGTACCTCTGACATACCCCTGGGCCCATATCACCAACAAGCGGTAATGAAAAAATTGATACTCATGACAAAATCATCGTGGACAATCTCAGGACACACGAAGCATCTTTGTCCTCTAGTTGCTTGTGTAACGGACCTTATCACCTGACAACGGCGACCGCAATGACATTTTGGACGTTCCCGCCATGTGGAAGTTCCAGCAGATCTACTTGCCAATCCAAAGCTTATGCAGCAATTTGACATTGATGCTCAGCCTTCCGCCGAAGGTAGTCCGACCTTGTTTCGCTAAGTGGATATGAATGTATTTTGCCGTTTCGTGGGTTCTCTGTATCTACCCACTCAATGAAGTTGCACACCCGACGGTATGCCTGCGTAAGATGGTACCATGTTGTAGAAACAAGTTAGCGTTTTGTGTATTGAGCATAGGTATTACAACTCAGAGCAAAGTAGTCATACCTGATCCATGTTGGTGCATTGGAAGAATCTCCTCCCCCGAGTTTCTACGTTGAAGGATGACGTAAGTATGGAGCCATCCTCACAATGGCACAACGGGCGGTCACACCATGGTGGAATCCAACCGGCGGAGGGATGGCTTCGCCAGTCGAGACGCTCAGGAAATGGATGCTCCATTCTACCTAGATGTGTAGGAAATTGAACGATGATATGAAGAGCTCGTATTCGGCTGGCCTAATATATAATGGAGCAAGCAATGACACTTCTCGACCTAATGGGAGTTAATTCATTCAATGGATGTGACAACACGTGCACGAGCTAGCATGATTCATTTAATCTGAGAAAGCAACGCCAAAAGTTGATTGTGATAGCTCGAACGCGTCAAAAGCTGATAGCGACCTAATGGACATGACACTCATGCGCCGAAAGTTTTTCGTCGTTTGGTTGAGTAGATGTTGCACGGACTGTGAAGCGTACCAACGAGCAGATCACGCGCGAGTACGAATGGCGTAAAAGGTGGTCGTGACATGTCAGTAGGACGACCCAACACACATATAACTCACTACAGACGATTGCATCATGATATAGCAGGAAAAAGTAGCACAAGGATACTGAGGTAAAATATATACAAAAAAGTAGTGCGCGCAAGCACTCACAAGCTACGACACTACTGCCGAGGCCTCTTACCCCTTGTCCCTCCTACCTTGCGCCCTAACGTGCCCCTGAGAGTACATGAGCCGGTCCGGGGGTATGGCACATCTTGCCCATACATCAGGTGCTGCTGTGACCGATGGCTAGTCCTGGCTCTGCAGTGGTGGTGCTCTGCCAAGCTGTGAGGCGCCAAGGAAGTTCTACTCTCGGTCGGCCTCCATGTCATCAAAATCGTTGTCACCACCTAACCCGCCTGCGTGTGATGAAGAGGCGCTAGCATGAAAAATCCCCGCAGAATACCCTGCTGGAGATGTACAATGTTAAACAGTAGTTATGACAACTAGTACAGTTTTAGTAAGTAATGAACGATGCAAGCTCACCTAGAGGGTCCCACGGCTGCATGTACGGACGAGGGATGGACACACCGTGCGACGAACCGCTTGCTCCAGCAAAGGCGCCTAGGGGCAGCCTAAGACCTACAAGCCATGCATTTTGTCAGAATGTGCACAAGGTATGTACAAGATACGTTATGCTAAGGAACTAACCTGTGGATGGTGCAGCACCGTGGGAAGCCGCTGCTGTAGGTGGCACCACTTCGGGGGTAGGGGCGCGTGGACGTGGTACTGCTAGGACAGGTGGAGGTATCACGTCCACGACGCCACGATAAGAGAAGATACGCATTATAGCGCGCACCTTGCTGTTCAGGCGGTCAGCGAGTGCCCTCTACTCCATGGGAAATGACACCAACATTATAATGCATGACAAAGTGAATGTTTCACAAGTAGTAATATTACAACGACAATCACATAATTTGTAGGGTATAACACCGAAAAACTTGTCATTATATTAGGCCATTGCATCGCCAGCCAAGGATGTTGTCGCTACACGAGGACGCCTAGGACGTGGTCGCCTGGTTGTTGTTCCTTCCCCAGGTGGACGGCTTCCATCAATTGCCTCTCGAGATGGACCCGTAGCCGGGACGCTTGGAGCTGCAACATTCTTTGGGCATTTCTTGTAAGTATGGTCACGTTCATCGCACTTGCTGCACCATAGAGTCATGCCACCTGCCTCTGACTCGTCCATGTCGTTTCTGATGCGTCTCATCTGACGCCGACCCTTTTTCACCCTTAACTCCGACGGATTTGGAATGTAGAAGACTTGTGGCCTCAGAGTTGTATAAGATCCACATATCCCGAACCCATATATCTCCTCCCTCCATGTATGAAAGATTGCTTCTTTCCTCTAGTAGGGTGACAGATAGACATCGAGAAGTATGCCACAATCCCCAGTTGTCGCAAGTACGTGTGAGCAAGGCAGGTGTCTAAGCTTGGGCTTCATGCAACTGCAACTGCATTCGCCATCCGCATGCAGCACACATTCCTGCACAGCTTGGTGGCGGTAGATGCCACGCCTTCTCCTGTCAACACACATCACCTCGTACCTATGAACTTGGGTACCTTGGGGAACAACTCTGTGCCTCATAGCCTTAGCTATTTTGTCTTGCATATACTTTGTCACTACATTCCCAAATACTATCTTGTTATCAGCCATTAAGGGAGCTATTTTCTTGTATCGGTCCCTGAAGTATGCATGTGTTCCATGAAGGATAAATTCGACAATACCAACCAATGGGAGTCCTCGCACTCCTCGCATTACCAATTGTACACCTCGGCCAGGTTGGTTGTCATTATATCATATCGAGACTCATTAGTGTCATACAATAGAGACCATTTTTCTTTCGGTTCATTCTCTATCCAGTGAGAGAAATTACGGATTGATGATGCGGACCTCGTTCTCATTGTGGGTGTGATGAGGACATCAACACTATCGATACATCCACGCCTCCACACGTACAACTTCATGGTCCAATAACCCGCGCTCGTGCACGTCAACTCAACACACAGGTGAGTTCATTCTTGAGTTTATGTTCCTCTTCTTTATACCCTGGAGACGCGTGCACTCTTGTTTTAGTCAGGAACGATGGAGAGGATCCAACAGGGAGAGGATTAGCGCGGGGTGGATTCGGACTACAGAACAGTGCCAAGTTCTGATGGCCGCCACGACTTCATGCGAACTCTGATTTGGGCATGCAAGTACTTGATGGAATGGTTATCAAGTCTACTTTCAAATGGATTCAGCCCCATGTCAATATCTGTCCTAGAGCGACTGCAATTTTTATTTTTCTACCGAGTGTTTTTCTGTCCTCGGTGCTGCGTCACCTCTTGTGGCCTAATGTGTCGTGTATCAAGTTGGGCCCATTAGGGGCGCGTCCTAGGGTTTAGCACGACTCAGCACCCCTATGGTTGTCTCTCTCTCTTCTTAAACCTTCAGCCGCCGCCAAGAACGGTGGGTTTTGTTGATTAGAGTTAGCGTCTTGCTACTTGACACAACGCACGTGTTGACTAGACCGCCCGTCTGTTTGTCTTCGGAACCCCGCCATATTGTGAATTCAGATTGAATCTTTCATCTTTATATCTAGTAATTTCAGTGCATGTTTTACTTGTTTTTGCTTGTTCTTCGATTGCTTGTAGGACGAGTGCCCTAGTGGCTGGGTTATCGCGCATCGCAAGTTCGCGTCGACCTCCGGAGATGGTGTATCGGTTGCTAAGGCACATCGTCCTTGGACGGCTCCGTTCTCCAATGAAGTTATCCTCCACCTCTCATCGAAAGATCGGGACAAAACCCTAGCGGGTTCACATCAGGGTGGGTCATCATGTAGTGCACCAAGAGGTACTGGAGGCTCGTCATCCTATGGCCGATGAGATTGCTCGTCGGTTTGCTTCATGGTCAGATCATCCAACCTCCTCCACAACTCATTGAATTTCTTCTCTTAATTCTGACCACAAAGCCTCTTAAAGAGATCCATCAGGTGCTTGTTCTTGAATTGCTTGTAAAATTTGCACCCATATGACGCATGCACCATCTACTCTGAAGATCAGGCCACCTAGCTGGAAGTCCCCTCTCCGACCAACCATTCTGCAGGTAGTCAATTGCTCTCAACATGCCCGCATGGTGATCATGTATGAGGCAAACATTGGGCCTCATGCGCACGACTTCACGACAAACTCTCTCTAGGAACCAGTACCAGCTTTTGGTGTTCTCACTCTCGACAAATGCAAATGCCATAGGTAGCACCTGGTTGTTCCCATCAGCTCCAATCGCTGTCAGTATCTGACCTCTGTATTTGCCTGTTAAAAAAGTACCATCTATGCACAGTACATGACGACACAATCTTGCTCGGGTCATGAGAGATGGGAATGTGTGAATGTCATAGTAGGTATTGTTGTTTCTCTGAGCAATGGTGGCTAACAGACGAGGCAAATTGTCATATGATGCTTCAAAAGTGTCATACCTCATCTCTAAAATCTTTTGTTTCGCCCTCCATACCTTGGAATAGCTTATGATGTACTTGAATTTGTTTTCAATATGCTTAATAATAGAGCCTGGTTCAAAGTCCGTGTTACATACAACACTGCTATACATCTCATTGGCAACAAAAGCTAAGGTGATGTTGCGGTGATACCTCTCCACCCCTGGCAACCAACAGTTCTGCTCGGTCACAATGCTTACTTTTCAATAGTCATTCCATTTGCCCTTATATGCATGAACACGCCACGGACATTCCTCCTTCATGCACCTCACTTCATACACATAATTGGTTGACTTCACCACCCTAAACTCTCTTTGCAAGGAGACCACCCAATGCTTCACTGCCTCTTTCATGTCTTCCTTATGAGAATACTTGGCACCCTGAATTACCTCGTTATCCTTGTATTCCCAGGGTACATGCTGCCCCTTTTGTCCAATCAATGGGCATTACATCATCTTCCTCATCAGATGATGCATTGCCCTCCGCTTGCTTATTTTCAGAATCTTCCCTCTCCATTTCTTCAACGATTGCTTCGATTCTCTTCCCCTCGTTCGCCACGCCCATGGCCTCCTACACCCTTGCTTGATTTTCCCCAGTTTGCACCGATGGTCCAACATTCTCCACCACATTGCTAGGGCCCTCAACATCTTCTGTTTGCACTATAACACTGCTATCGATTTCATGCAATGCCACAAAAGTAACAAGGGATCATGACCTTTCAAAAAGCCATCTCCACATAGCGTCTCCAGGAATCAATGTTATCTATAGACATTAGTTCCCAAAAGTATCCTTCGGTTGCACGTACAACAGACAGTGACATTGTGCTGACACTTGTACCCACTTTAAATCCTCGTCCTTCTAGATCTACCGTCCATCATAAATATATTTTTACAAATTTTCGCTATGTCCTAAGTCAAATCCCTTAGAAAACCATGCCTTAAATTATACACATTTGTTATGTGCTCCAAATCTGAGTGCTACACATCTACTCAAATATTTCAAATACATGCTACTTAGACTAGTATGCATCACAAAATATATAATATAAACATAGTTTGAGATGTTGTATTTACCAGCTATTGAGTTAGCACACCGACAGGGCTTCGCCGCTCTCCTCCTTCTGCCTCACCGCTCTCTTTTTTTCCTTGATTTTTGGTGATTCAAATGATTTTTTTGAGAGGGGGAAGGGCTTTTATACCCCTTCCCCTAAAACCACCCTTACAAAGGGCGGCGAGGGCCAAAAACCGCCCTCAGCTAGGGCGGCAAGATGGCCATCGGCAAAATTGACGCCCCGACCATCTGTTTTGCAGGCGGCCCCTTATCTCCACAGTCAAAACCGCCCTCGGCTAGGGCAGCAAGAGGGCCACCTGCAATTTTGCCACACCGGCCACCCGTTTTGCAGACAGCCTCCTATGTACATAGTACAAAACGCCCTTGCCGAGGACGGCAAGAGTTTTTTTTTCAAAAATCCCCGCGCGCGATAGACGATGCTCAACGGCCATTTGCCACGTCATGAAAAACGTTCTCTGATAGGGAGATTTTTAAAAAACTCGGCGACTAGTTCTGCTAATAGTGAGAATAAAAATTAGTTTTGCAAAATTTTTAATAAAAAAATAAAAATCTCAAAAATTCCAGAACCATCCCTGTGGCCCGTGGAAGAGAGAGTGTGTGTGTGTTTTTTTTTCAGAAAAATCAAAAGCAATCAAGTTGGGCCGGGCCTTCTCATAAGCCCCCCCAACCACCCAAACAAGCACACGCGCAGCGCAATGCCGTTCCTTAGTCCTCTCGGTGGCGACGCCACCGACGACTACTACTACGGCTACGACGCCGGATACCGCCGAGGCAGCGGCGGCGGGAAGAGCGCCAAGAAGGACAAGGACAAGGAGAAGGGCTTCCTCTCCTTCCTCCCTTGCTTCCTCCCCTGCTGTAATGCCTCCCCCCAAATTCTTGTTTCTTGTTTCTTGCTTAGATTCTTGTTGCTAATTGATTTGCGATTCTTGATTCCGGTGGATTCTTGGCTCCTCGGTGCTTGTTTCTTGGCAATCAGCGCCCGGATCGGTCGACGCGACGGCGCACCGCCGCCTCCTCTCCTCCGACTCCAGCGACAGCGACAACATCGCCGCCGCGGACATCACCGCCGACCTCGCCCGCCTCCGCGCGCGCTACTCCCGCCTCGCCACCGGCCCGCCCATTCGCCCCCGCGACGTCCCCTGCCTCGTCGCCCGCACGGACGACCCGCCGCTCGCGTTGGCCGCGCTCTCCTGGCTCGGCGGCGACCTCCGCCCGTCCTGCATCCTCCTCACCCTCCTCCCGGCGCTCTTCCCCTCCCTCCCCGCGCACGCCCGCCACGCGCTGTCCGCTGCCGCGCGCCGCCTCCACGCCCGCGAGGCCGCGCTGGACGGCGAGGTCGCCGAGTACCAGTCCACCTACGCGATGAAGCTGGCGTGCGAGAAGACCAAGGACGGGGTGGCGGAGACGGCGGGGGAGGAGATGTACAAGATGGCGCGCGCGGCGCGGCGGGCCGACAAGCTGCGGTGGCGCGCCGTGGAGGCCGCGGTGAAGGAGGTGCTGACGCCGGCGCAGGCCAAGGAGTTCCTCAAGGCCGTCGAGGACGTGGCGGCCAAGGCGGCGCGCCACGGCGCGAGGTGGCACGCGCGCACCGGCGCCGTCTCCGTCCCCGTCGAGGTGTTCGACCGCATGCGCGCCAACGCCAGAGCAGCCACGGATGATGCTTGGTGACCTACCTCGATGATCAACGGTTTTCATTCGGTTCTTCTCAGATTGATCACTAGTTTTGTTTGGACAACAGATTGATCGCTAGTTTTACTTCAGTTTCATCATGCTGAAATTTAGGTTGAATCCTTCTCAAAGCTTAGGCTGAAATTGGCCCAAATTGTTCATGTTTTTACTTCACTTCTTTGCACTATATACTGTTTTCCTGTCTCAACTTACAGATAACTATACCTGAACCATTGTTTCCGAATGAAGTTTGGATGAATTACAACTTTACAGTGTGATCTCTGCTGAAACTAGTTTGATCTTGCATCACTTGAAGTTTGTCAGGGCAGACATACCAATTGTGTGAAACTCCAATTCGGTTTTTGAACTGAAGTTTGGATGATCAAAGTTCATTTTGGGGTGAGATGGTTTCAAAATCTTTTGGTACAAGTTTGTTAGACTATATGTGAGCCGTGAATGTCACATAGTTAATGGTTTGCTGTTTACATTCACTTATTGGTTCCGTGAATGTCACATTGTTCAGTTGATTGTTCAGTTGTTCTCTGCTGATCGATTGGATTGCCTTTGCCTGTGTTATACACAGAACAATAATGTGAACTGCCTCATCTAATCTGCCATTCTACCAATTTATGCAAACGTTGGGTTAGATTCGCACTTGAAGCACGGGGTTTGCTTGTTAGTTTCAACTTCGACTCACATGTAGGTCCCACCTCTACACATTACTCGGTTCGTTTTGGATTTTTGGCTGTCTATCTAAGAGCATAACCAAGAGCATCACCTCAAAAAGGCTAAATCATTCCTAATACCAAAATTTAGGATTTTAAAAAAAAATCATAAGATCATCTTCAAAAGACTCTTCATATTCTTTCTAAATAAAATACTTTCTAAATAAAATACTAGGAATAGAGATTTTAGTGAGAAACTACCATCCAATAGTTTTTATAGTTTTTATAGCTTTTTTAAATGGTTATCCAAATATGTCATTTTTTATTCTAGATTTTTCGCTAGCCAAAAAAGACAAGAATGGCTCTATAAAATGCGCATGAGATATAGAAAAAAACTGTTGGAGAGTGACAAGTTATAGAAAACGATTTTTACGTAAATGACTCTCCAAATAATGATTTAGATAGTGAAATTTAGAAAGGCTTAAACGTGACGTCTTCCAAATTTTGACAACTTTCATCCCCGCATCTCTCGCTCTCGTCTTGTAGGGGGTTGAGAGCATCTTCAAGTGCCTTTCTAAATTTCACTATCTAAATCATTATTTGGAGTCATTTGTGTAAAAATCGTTTTTCTAACTTTTCACTCTTCAATAGTTTCTCTATATCTCATGCGCATTCTATAGAGTTATTTTTGTCTTTTATTTTTGACTAGTGAAAAATCTGAAATAAAAAATGATTATTTAAAAAGCTGTTGAAGATTAGTTTCTCACTAAATTCTTTATTCCTAACCTTTAAATTCTTTATTCCTAACCTTTAAAAAGAATATAAATCGTGAAATGCTGCCACCAAAACTTTCCTCGCGAGGTCTTCCAATCCCCACTCAAGCATTACCGCTGCGTCGAGCTGCTCCGCCGCTGGCCACATCTCCCTGGAAATCATCACGCCAGAAATTATAGCCCCGATGCTTGATTCGTCACGCCGACGACTCCTCCCCCAAACTCATGCGCACCCTCGATTCGTCCTACCGCCGTCCCGATTCAACCATTTGGCCACTGCCCGGACGATGCCGCATCGCCGCCTGACATCTTATCGGCTTGACGCCTCCCTGTATCGGCCGCTCGCTGTTGTCCAAGAACACACAGGCAACAATAGGGTGAGGCAACCGCCTGGAACCATTAGAGACGACCAGGCGGCTGGTCACGGTGTCCACGACTCAGCGCAGGCCTGGCCCTGGGGCAAGGTGGACGGTGCTGCCGCACTAGGCCCCGCTAAGCCAAGGGCCCCACACTAGCAGTACTTAGGTATGTTACTGTGTAATTATGATTTAACGGTGTACCTTACAATCTAGTTAACCAACCAAATAGCTTAAAAAGAAGACTAAACATGAGGTTTTACCTGCATATTCATGGCTCTATCTATAAGATAATTATCAATAACTGTAACTCTACTATTATTGAATGATAACAACAAAAATTGTTGTCTTTATTACGGTGGACAACTTTATATTCCAGAATTTCTAATGTTTAAGTAGTAGCGTCGTATATTTTTTATACTTGTAGTAATATAAATAAAAATTAAATTGTTGGTTATAACTAACTAATTTTATTTTCATAAAAAATACTTTGTCCGATTTGACGACCATCAATTTATATTAAAATAAGATCTATGTCAATGATTATATTTTTGGAGACAAATCTATCATTTATTTTATTTTTAATCTAAGCATTTGGTAAATTATTTATGATCGAATTTTAAATTCCAATCGAACTTATAAAGGAAGTATTCTATCCTATATTAATGATTGCAGTAAACATAAACTTATACACATATATGTATAACTTATGAGGGTCCAAATATTTTATCGCTCTTGACCCCTAATATGTTAGGACCGGCCTTGACTCAGCGGAGTTGATTTGTCGATGGATGTGTCAGTTGGTGATGGAGAGTTCCTCCATCAACGCAATTTAGCTGTTCTGAAATAGTTCTTGCTACTGCTCTACTGCTGGTGCTGCATTATATCTTGTTGTTGCTGAATAATCTGCTGGATGTTGCTGCTGATTGTGTTGCTACTGTATGCTGGTGTTGAATAATCTGCTGAGTGCTGATAGTTCGTGCTGCTGCTGCTGATAACTGCAGCTGGAAATGTTGTAGATGTTGCTTGCTAGTTTTTGTTAGTGCTTTTTTCGTAGAGTGTTTTTGTTGGTGCTTAACTGACGTTGATACTACTGATCTGATGATGCTGATACTGCAGTTACTGCTGATTTGGAAGCTAGCTGCTGCTGATGCTGTTATGGTGTTGCTGATGCTGATGATGCTATTAATCTGAATGCTGCTGCTACTTGCTGATCTTATTTATGTTGCTTGTATATGCTACTGCTGTTGCTAATCTAGTCCAATCTAATCTTGTTGATGGACATTGAAGAAGAACATGTGACATACTGATATTTGCAGGGCAGCTAAAATCACACTAGCACACTATTTTCTTCTTTTTTTTTTCTTTTTGAAAGGACAGTAACATATATTCTTATATTATATTACTGTTGCTCTTCTGTAATTTGTCCTCTGGTATTTGAAGCTGAGCGGAGAGCAATGTCGGGACGCCGGGAGGCGATCGCTTCCCAAGCGCGCGACCGATCGGGATCACGCGGGACAGAAAAAAACTGATTCCTGTTGCTTAGTTTATATGTGGCCCACCTTTTGTGTTTAGGAAGTCATTTTTAAGGTATTTTCTTAGATAGATCAATACATTAGAGCAACTCTACATTAGAGCAACTCTAAAAGACTGCTAAAAATTTCTTTCTCAAAACAATATAATTGGAGGCTATGCTAAAAAAATTTCCAAAAAAACATATCAGCCCACAACAGAACGTTAAAAATTACTCCCTAATAATTCAAAACAGGCCACGTCATAAAATAGGTCCAACCCACCTCCTGGCATCACCTGCCTTGATGGCGCGAGAGCCCCTCGCGCACGTGCCTCTTGCATGTCACAGATGTCGTCCCCGCACGCCTCCTGCTCCGTGCGAGAGTCGTTCCCCACGCGCCTCCTCTTCCCTGCACATCTCCCCTGCTCCGGTGTGGGGCCATGTGGCGGCGGAGAGCGGACAGTGCGACGGTGACGGCGTCGACGAGCGGTCGGCGCAGGGGCGCGTGCCGGTGTGAGGCGCGTCGTGGCGGCTGGTGCGAGGGCGCGTGGTGGCGGTGACGAAGGCGCGTTGAGTCGGCCGGTGCGGGGTCGCGGGGCGACGGCGACGACATCTAGGGCCGGCAGGTGCGGGGGCGCCATTTGGGCGAAGCGTGACGCAGGCGGTGACGGAGGCGGTGCCGAGGTGCTCTGGATAGGGAAAATCGGAAGGCACCGCGGGAAGGAGTTCGGCGAGGATTGGGGAAGGTTTGGCGTCACCAATATATGCACGGTGGAAAATGTTTTTTGGCGTCGCTAATATTTTAGGGGAGTTTTGGGGCACTGTTGGAGTCCAATTTTTATGTTTTTCTCTAAACGAGGTATTAGAGGGCTAAATAAATTCCCAATAATGATGGTTTTTAGTCATTCTTAAAAAAATTAACTCCCAATACAACATCTCTCATCCAACAGAAATATGAAAATCAGGTTTCCTATAAATTTAAAATTGCATTGGGCCTGAATGGTTTGCTTTGGGCCTTAAAATTTCTGTTTTTTGGTTTGCTGGGCCGTGCATGAATGCTGGACTATTGCACATATGCTTGTCCTTGCTGAGTCATGCATGCTTGCCGCACGTATGCATACTGCATATGTAAAGACATTAACCTAATCACAACATAATCACAGTGTTGCCATCGAAGACTTGTTTGGCGTAGCCAGGGAGGAGTTTCTTGTCGCCGAGTTTTACCATTTGTATATATCTAGCCACACGTTCGCGTGAATCGATCCACAATGAGTGAATTCTTTGTCATGGAGGAGTTGTTAGAATCATCCTCGGATGACGACAAGTTCGTATTGTCTATGATTTTGGAAAAATACGATGATAATCACACCAGACGAGGGTCTGTGGTTGGACATCAAGTAATTGATCGAGACAGAATAAGTGGTCATCAGAGGCTATATGAAGACTACTTCTTCGATAATCCAACATATGGTCCTATTTATTTCAGACGCAGGTTTGTTTTAAAAATTCATCAACTTTCTTGAGATGTTTGTAATACATATTTTTTTATTTTCATCAGGTTTCGCATGAGGTGTTCGTTGTTCATGCGAATCAAGTGTGCCGTAGAAGAGCACGACAACTATTTTGTTCAAAAAAGAAATGCAGCGGGATAACTTGGCCTGAGTGCATTACAGAAGGTTATTGCTGCGTTGAGAATAGTAGCATATGGTGGGACAGCAGATGCTATTGATGATTACGTCCGTATTGGAGCAAGCACCGCTCTAGAAAGTTTGAAAAGATTTGTAAGAGCGGTAAATGAGGTTTTTGGTGATGAATATTTGAGATCACCAAACGATACGGATACTGCCAGATTACTTGCAATGCATGAGCAATTTCCGTGGAATGCTTGGCTCCATAGATTGTATGCATTGGAAGTGGAAGAATTGTCCAACATCATGGCATGGTCAATATGTCGGGCATACGCATGAAGCCACAATTTTTCTTGAAGCGGTAGCGTCGCAAGACCTTTGGATTTGGCATGCATTTTTTGGTTTGCCCGGATCACATAATGATATTAATATGTTGCAACGGTCACCATTGTTTTCCAAGTTGGCGGAAGGACAAGCGCCAAAAGTAAATTACAGTGTGAATGGTCATGATTACACAATGGGTTACTACCTTGCAGACGGCATATATCCTCCATGGGCAACATTTGTGAAGACCATACCTATGCCACAAGGTAATAAGAGAAAGCATTTTGCCCAAGCACAAGAAGCAGCTAGGAAGGATGTGGAACGAGCATTTGGGGTTCTACAGGCTTGATACGCTATTGTTCAAGGGCCAGCTCGTTACTTGGATCAAAAAACTCTTGCAGACATTATGATTGCGTGTGTCATCATGCACAACATGATCGTTGAAGATGAAGGGAACGAAGATGCGGACTTAAATTTTCATGAAATTGGAGAAACAATGGACGTTTCACATGACCACATCCCTGAGCTAGATCAGTTCATTCAAAACTATCAAAGAATCAAGGATAAAGGGATTCACTTGCAACCACAAAATGATCCAGTAGAACATTTATGGGACCTTCATGGACACAAATTTGTTAGCATTATAATAAGTACTTATCTACTTTTTATTTCTTGCTATCGCATAATGGCATGTCATAGACTATGTCACATATATTTCATTTTAAAAAGAGTGTGTGCAGCTATCTATCGTTCTTAATTATTCCATGCAAACGTTTGGTAGCTTCAAATTGTGATATCAAATTGTGAACACGTACTCTATCTCTCAAATGATCAGCCATCCATGCCTAAAATAACGACATAATTAATCTAAAAATTGTTGCCGTTCTCCCAAAATCAAGATAAATCTGTTCTATGCCTTAATATCATTCAGTACATACATGTAAAATTGTACTATCGCATCTAATCTCAATCAAGAAGCAACCGGTTCTAGTTCATCAATACAAATTTGCCAACTAACATATGGATGGAACCAGTGCAACCAGCAACATTCAAAATGAAAGGATAACTTCCAAGCATCTGGGAGGGGCATGTCCAGCTCTTCTGCCTTCTGCTCTTCTACTCCTCTACTACTCTGCTGGTCACTCTTCGTGGAGAGCAAAGCAACAATCATGAGTTAGTTGTTCACATTATTGAGTTTTAAGTCCCAATAGCCACATCAAGCCAATCCCCAAATCCCAGCCCAGCAATACCATGCAGAATCAATGGTGCATTCCACAGCATGGTAGATGATACTTAACATAGGAACCTGACTGCGAATATATGCTACCAAAACAACGCACTGTAATACTTTTAACTTTACCTGGTTATTGTTGTTTTGTCTTTGAGCAGATTAAAGCATGTCTCTGATCTTTGAAAGCGGTCCAACGGCCTCTACTGACATGACATATATAACTTCACTAGAATATGTTGTTGGTTGTCGGTGATATGGGCCCGGGGGTATGTCAGGGGTATGACATCTAAGAAAAAGGAAGGCGCTTTTGCCCATCAAGGAGCGTCAAAGTTACACCCTGAATGGCTTAGGCGAGTCCCGGCCACGGGCGGCCACGTGGCCGCCCCAGAAGGGGCTGGCCCGGAGGCTGCCCGGAGGCCACCGTGCTCCCAGACGGTAGGGTCCGGGATCACGCGGACCCCCGGTCGGTAGACTACGGGATTACCCGGACCCCCCATCCCTCACCCCGCACCTCTCTGAGAGAGGGGCGAGTCCAACTACCAACCAACCCATTTAATGCTCAAAAAAGAGGGGAGATGAGCGCCTGCCACACCGCATTCAATGCGATGTGAGGTGCGACTGTCAGTTGCTCTCATCATCACCCCTTTTTGCCTATCACGAGGCAAAAAGGAGGCCTAAAGTCTTTGACTAAGACCGCAGTATGGCCGCGCACCCACTCCGCGCACGCCCCCCTCACGCCATGTCCAGTCGCATTAATGTATTGGGCGGCCGCGTGGGAGAGAGAGAGTGTGAGCGCAGGAGGCGCGGTGCCAATACCTACCCGCGGGATGGGTCGCTGACCAGTGGGTCCCGTCAGAGTAGGTAGGCAAACCATCATCGCGTCAGCAGCATGGCTACCACGACGACCACCCTTTTTTTCGCTTACCATGACGCGGCAAACAGGAAGGGGCAGGAACGGAATGGCTTCTTTGACAAGACAAGATAAAAACCACTCCCTCACGTGGAGTGGAGTAGAGAGAAGCTGGGGCTACTGTGGTGTTCCCTTGTACTATAAAAGGAGACCCAAGTCCATCATAGAACGGTAGTTGCTGATTGATTGACCCACTCTAGGTTGTTGATTGGTCAGTAGATCAGCTTCCTGGGCGGCAACTAGCTTGTAGCAATCTCTCGTCCACCACTGACTTCGAAGGGAGAAGAACATTCCCTTTGTTCTTGGCAATTCGCCCCATATACCACATACAAACAGGAGTAGGGTATTACACCACGCCGGTGGCCCGAACCTGTATAAACCCTCGTGTCTCCGTGATCTTGGTTTTTTTCCTCCCCGCCTCATCTGCCTTATCTCATTCTCATCGCGAGTTTAAACCAGGATACACCGCTCCCCGTGCCGAACCAAAAAAGGGGGTCCTCTGGATCCCTGCGTGTCGATCTACGACATCGACAGCTGGCGCGCCAGGTAGGGGGAGCGCACTGTGTTTTGATTTAAACTCCTGTTTTCCTCCCATTTTCTGGCGGGAATCCTCTCTCCCCGTCTCCGCCATGGTCCACGGCTGCATCCAACGCTCCGCGTCAGGCTCACTCGCTACGCGCGAGCGTGACCTGGCCAACGAGGCGGCGGAAGAGGTTGACGCGGGCAGGCACAGCCCCAACTTTCGCCACCTCCGCTCGAGGAGGGAAGGATCTTCGTCTCCCTCATCGCCGCTGACGGCGACGACGGCTGCAGCGCCCGCGCCATCTCCTCTGCCCCCGTTGAAGCGGCGGTTGCGGGCGGAGGGCCCGGCATCCCGCGGGGCTAGTGACGCCCCGCGGATCCGGCCACGCCCTAGCGGGCATACCGGCGAGCCTCGCCGAGGTGACGTCCACCGCCGCCTGGAGTTTGGCACTCCTGAGGGTGCCCTGCAGGCGGCAGAAGCTCTTTTACGCCACCCTCGGTCACCCCTGGCGAGGGATCCAACGCCAGGAGGTGGTTCGATGACGTGGCGAAGCTTGTAGGCACGGCCCAGCGCCAGCTGGCCGCTGACCTCGCTTCCTCCAGCCACCAACCGCGCGGTTCACACGCTGCGGTAAGCTCGTCCTTCCGGCGGCGAGCTCGAAGGGCAGCGGCTGCCGGCAGGGCGGAGGAGAGTCTCTCACCGGCAGCCCAACCGGAAGCGCCCCGGGATCTGCTATACGCAGAGCGGGACGCTTGCCTTCGCATCGAGCAGCGCCGTGACGAGCGCCGCATGGGGTGGGCACCGTATTGCGCCTCCTCGTCGGGAGGCGCCACCACTCGGCGAGCGGCCGCAGCGACCCTCCCGCAAATGGATCCCCTCGGCGGACGGCGAGCGGCCGCGATGGCCTAGCCACGAGCAGGAGGCTCCGCGACGCCCAACGAGGCCCCGCAACCATTGTCGCCCCCTACGGCCGGCGGCGGCTGCCAGGCCTTCGTTGCCAACCTCCGTAACGTGCGCTGGCCTAACAAGTTTAGGCCGGCCCTTACGGAGAAATACGACGGCTTGGTTAGTCCTACCGAGTTCCTCCAGATTTACACCATAGCCATTGAGGCTGCTGGAGGTGACGAGCACGTCATGGCTAACTTCTTTCCCATGGCGCTCAAGGGCCAGGCCCGCTCCTGGCTAATGAATCTGCCAGCCCGGTCGGTTACTTCTTGAGACGAGCTGTGCCGCCAGTTCACCTCCAATTTCCAGGGCACGTACCCACGCCCGGTAGTGGAGGCAGACCTTCACATGGTCCGACGAGGGGAGGACGAGTCCCTGCGCAAATACATTCAGCGTTTTTGCCAGGTACGCAACACCATACCCTCCATCGCTGACCATGCAGTGATCTTCGTCTTCCGGAGTGGCGTATGCCACGACGTTATGCTGGAGAAGATCGAATCCAAGGCCCCCGGGACTACCACAGAGCTCTTCGAGCTCGCAGACCGGGTGGCTCGCAAGGAGGAGGCTCGGGTTTGGAATCCTAGGAATCCTACCCCAGCCTCCACCGGCGCTGCCCCCTCCGCGTCCCGTGAAGAGCGACGCGAACGGCGATGGAAGCGCAGGCCATCGCGCGGTGGCGAGGAGGGTCACGTCCTCGCCACCGACGGAGCAGAGAAGCCCTCGCGGAAGGGCAAGCCCGCGGGCAACCGCAGGCGGTCCCCGGATCCTCGCCCCCAGGGCCGGGTCGGGGACAAATGGTGCATGGTGCACCAAACCTCCCACCACGACCTCTCCGAATGCCGTTCGGTCAAGAATTTGGCCAAGCGGGTGTAGAAGTATGAGCAGGAGCGAAGGGTGAACGAGAAGGAAATCCGCCGCAAGGCCAAGGCACCGGCGGAGCGTTCGGACAACCGGCGAGAGGAGGCCAAGGATGCAGCCCCCCTCGGGGACGACGATGACAACCTGGGCTACCAAGACCCCCAGCACATCGTTGCCACCATCGACGGTGGTGCAGGCGCCCAGGTATCCCGCCGGAGCCTCAAGTCCATGATGCGCGAGCTCCTTGCAGCTGTGCCGTCTCACGAGGTGGCCCGAAGGTCACGCTGGGCAGAGGTGCCCATCACCTTTGACCAAACCGACCACCCAGGGAGGATCGCACGTAGCGGCCATTTGGCCCTTGTGACCTCCCCCACCATCTGCAACGTCAAGGTCGCCCGAGTCTTAATTGATGGAGGTGCGGCCCTCAACGTACTATCCTCGAAGGCTTTTGATGTAATCAAGGCCCCGGGAATGGTACTCGGGCCCTCTCACCCCATCATTGGGGTGACGCCCGGGAAGGTGTGGCCCCTCGGGCAGATCGCTCTGCCGGTCACCTTTGGGGCCCCCACTAATTTCCACACCGAGCGGATCGACTTCGATGTGGCGGATCTCAATCTGCCCTACAACGCCGTGCTTGGGAGGCCAGCGTTGGTGAAGTTCATGGCGGCTACCCATTATGCCTACCGCCAGCTTAAGATGCCGGGCCCCGGAGGCCCCATCACCATCCACGCTGGCATTAAAACCGCATTGGACTGCGCGGAAGCGCGCGTGGACGACATTGCGGCGGCCGACGCGTCGAACCCGAGGGCCCCCAAGGGGAGACGTCGGGTTCCCGGGCCCCAAAGTCACCTCTGCCGATGAGGTGGTAATTAAGTCTATCCAGTTGGGTGACGACCCGTCCAAGACCGCCAACATTGGTGGCAACTTGGACCCCAAATAGGAAGACGCGCTCGTCTCCTTCCTGCGAGCGAACGCGACGTGTTTGCTTGGAAGCCGTCGGATATGCCCAGAGTCCTCAGGGAGGTGATCGAGCATCGACTTGCAGTACGGCCGGACGCACGCCCGGTCCGGAAAAAGGTGAGGCGGCAGGCCCCGGAGCGGCAGGCGTTCATCCGCGAAGAGGTGGCACGGCTCCAGGAGGCCGGCTTCATCCGGGAGGTGCTGCATCCGGAATGGTTGGCAAACCCGGTGGTCGTCCCGAAGGCCAACCACAAGCTGCGCATGTGCATCGACTACACCGACCTCAACAAGACATGTCCCAAAGACCCCTACCCTCTACCTCGAATAGACCAGATAGTCGACTCCACTGCGGGGTGCGACCTTTTATGCTTCCTACATGCATACTCTGGCTATCATCAATTTCGCATGGCTGTAGAGGATGAGGAGAAAACTTCATTTATCACTCCTGTGGGTACATTTTGCTACATGTCTATGCCCTTTGGTTTAAAAAATGCTATGTCCACTTTTCAACGTGGTGTCCGCATCACGTTAAAAGACCAAATAGGGCACAATGTTGAGGCGTACGTCGATGATCTCGTAGTCAAGTCTCAAGATCAAAGAACCTTGCTCCCGGATTTGGCCGAGACATTCAATAACCTCCGGTCCTCCCGCATGAAGCTGAATCCAGAGAAATGCGTGTTCGGGGTACAGCAGGCAAGCTGTAAGGGTTTTTGGTCTCTGCCCGAGGCATTGAGGCCAACCCCACTAAAATAAAGGCAATAGAGGAGATGCGCCCCCTAGGAAACTCAAGGACGTGCAGAGGCTCACTGGTTGTGTAGCTGCCGTGAGTCGTTTCATATCCAGATTAGGAGAGCGGGCGCTTCCTTTATTTAAGTTGTTAAAACGAACCGGCCCCTTCACTTGGATGGACGAAGCGGAGAAAACCTTGGGCGAGCTCAAGCGCTACCTCTCCTCGCCGCCCGTGTAGCCCCCGGAAGGGAGCCCCTTCTTTTATATTTGGCGGCGACCCCCAAGTGATTAGTGAGGCCTTGGTTGTGGAGCGCGATGACGAGCTAGACTCTCGCCGCCCCAACCCCGTCAAACCCGGAGGCAGGGACTCGGAACCGAGTCGGCCGAGGAGGCGCCCGAACCCGAAGGTGGCCCTTTGCCCCCGAGCTCGTGGAGCCGCCGGCCCCTAGTCCGGAGCTCCCGAAGCCCCCTCCGCCCAGAGTGGCCCTAAGGGCCCCAGGGGAGGCGATAGCCCGGTAGCCCCGGACACCAAGATGACCCGCCCCGAAGCACCCGTGGCAGGAAGCCTCGGAACGGAGTTGGCCGAGGAAGCGCCCGAACCTGGAGGTGGCCCTTGGCCCCCCGAGCTTCAGGGAGCCGCCTGGCCCCCTAGTCCGGGGGCTCCCGAAGCCCCCTCCACCCAAAGCGGCCCTAAGGGACCCGGGGGAGGCGACGGCCCGAAAGCCCCGGACATCGAGATGACCCGTCCCGGTGTACCCCAAACCAGTCGCCCCTAACAAAGTAGTCAAGGCCCGCACCAAGGTGCAGCGGCCGATCTACTTTGTCAGCGAGGTGCTACGGGACGCGAAAACACGTTACCCGCAGGCCCAGAAAATGCTCTACGCCATGCTCGTGGCCTCCAGGAAGCTGCACCATTATTTCTAGGCGCACCGGGTAACAGTAATCACGTCCTACCCTCTTGGGCAAATCCTGCGTAACCGAGAAGGCACGGGACGGGTAGTCAAATGGGCCATCGAGTTGTCGGAATTTGATCTGCACTTCGAAGCCTGGCACGCAATCAAAAGCCAAGCCTTGGCTGATTTCGTGGCGGAATGGACGCCAAAGGCCGGTAGCGATCCACCCCCGGGGAAACCCGAGAGTGCGGAGGATCGTGACCAAGGAGCCGCGCACTAGGTGATGAACTTTGACGGTTCACTCACCTTGCACGGAGCCGGAGCGGGCGTGGTGCTAACTACCCTAGCGGGCGACGTACTCCAGTACATCGTTCGGATCGACTTCCGGGCAACCAACAACATGGCCGAGTATGAGGGGCTTCTAGCGGGATTGCGAGCGGCAGCAGGCATGGGCATCCGCCGTCTGCTGGTCCTCGGGGATTCCTAACTGGTTGTAAACCAGGTTTGCAAGGAATATCAATGCACCGACCCCCAAATGGAAGCTTATGTCAAGGAAGTACGGCGTATGGAGCGCCACTTTGATGGCCTCGAGCTACGCCATATTCCCAGAAGAGATAACTCCCTGGCAGACGAGCTATCTAGGATCGCGTCTGCGCGAGCCCCAGCCCCGCCAGGCGCATTTGAGGAAAGTCTCACAGGGCCGTCGGCACACCCCGAACCGCCCCAGAGGCGGGAATCGGCCGGTCCCGACGCCCCGGATCTGGCGGGCCAGCCACAGCCTGGCCCTGCCTGGACCAACATCACACGCCAGGTGGCTTGGATTTCGGAAATTCGAGCATACCTGCAAGACGCGTCATTGCCCGAGCAACGCGAGGAAAGCGAATGCATTGCCCGGACCTCCAAGAGGTACGTGTTGGTAGAAGGGACACTCTACCGACGCGGTGCCAACGGAGTGCTCATGAAATGCATTGCTCGGGAACAGAGTCTCGAGCTCCTAGCCGAGATCCATGAAGGTGAATGCGGGGCACACTCAGCCTCCCGAACCTTGGTGGGAAAGGCATTCCGCCAAGGATTCTATTGGCCCACCGCGCCGGAGGACGCAATGCACTCGTGCGGTGGTGCCGAGCATGTCAATTCCACGCTGCGTACGCACTCGCCGCCAGTCCCTTCGTGCACCATCCCGCTCTCATGGCCATTTGCGGTCTGGGGGCTGGACATCCTGGGCCCGTTCAAGCAGGCGCGGGGCGGATGCAAGTTTCTGTATGTCGCCATCGACAAATTCACCAAGTAGCCCGAGGCCTATCCAGTCAGCGTCATCGACAAACATTCGGCTGTGCGGTTCATGAGAGGCATCACGGCAAGGTTCGGGGTCCCCAACAGACTCATCACCGACAACGGCACCCAGTTCACAAGTGAGCTGTTCGGCGAGTATTGCGATGACATGGGCATCAAGCTCTGTTTCGCCTTGCCCGCCCACCCCCAAAGCAACGGTCAGGCCGAGCGTGCAAATGCAGAAATACTAAAAGGCCTCAAGACTAAGACCTACAATGTGCTCAAAAAGCATGGGGACTCGTGGACTGATGAGCTGCCTGCTGTCCTTTGGGCCAATCGGACAACCCCGAGCCGCGCCACCGGGGAAACACCTTTCTTCTTGGTGTATGGAGCCGAGGCGGTCTTGCCCTCCGAGCTCACCCTGGGATCGCCCCGAGCCACGTTATACACCGAAGCAGACCAAGGGCAGATGCATCGTGATGATCTGGATTACCTAGAGGAAAGACGGCGCCGGGCAGCGCTCCGCGCGGCCCGCTACCAGCAAAGCCTCCGCCGCTACCATCAAAGCAAAGTCAGCCCCCGAGCACTGCAAGTCAATGATCTGGTCCTGCGCTGTGTGCAAACGCGCGCGGGGCTGAGCAAATTATCCTTGATGTGGGAGGGGCCATACAAGGTTATTGGCACCCCGCGTCCGGGAGTAGTTCGCCTAGCCACAGAGAACGGCACTCCGTTGCCGAACCCGTGGAATATTTCCCAGCTGCGCAGGTTCTACCCATAAGCCGCATGGTGCGCTGAAACATGCATGGATGTTCATCCATTGCCTCCGGTGGCATGAACAATAAGTCTGCTATTAATCCCATATGTTTTTCTTGCAAATACCTGTTGTAGTGTGTTTTCCCCCATGTGCTGGAACATGTACTGCGGATGCGGCTTTCCAATGGTTCCCCGGCCTTGCCCGCCTTAGCCTGAGAGCCCTAAGGGTGTCGAGGGTACAGCGATGCTGCATACTACCACGCCTGGGGGCAGTCAACGCGTGGGGGTTCGGGTGCGAACTAACACGCCTGTCCCGGCCCCCCGTTGCCGCTGCCCTCGCTGGCCTTTTTATGCCTTCGCTCCTACCCGGAACCCCGACAAAGGCACCAGCCAATGCCCAGTGCATGCTTCCCGAACCCGGAACAACCCCCCAACTACATGGGACAAATCATGGCGGAGGACCATGGTACCGCATTCTTGCAATAGCTAAGAGCTGAACTATCGTTGTAGGAAAGCAAATAGGCAGAGGCTCGGGCCAACCAACCGCCACTACGTGTGCGCTAAGTTGGCCGGGGGCTCCCAACATATACACATACACAAATGAATCATCAAAAGTAGCCACGATGGGCTGTTGCAGCGCAGGATCAACATAGTTAAGGCAAGTTCACCAACTTTATAAACAATACCTCGAATATCTTAAGAGAGCCCTAAGTGGCCGGTGGGTCGCTGGGGGCATCCGCTGGGGGGTCTTCATCCGGCGAGTCCTCGCGAAGAGCGAGCTAGAAGGCCACCGGGGTGCCATCGAAGCCCACCATGATGGAGTCGACAGCGTCTTGGACGCGGCGGCGAGCGGCCTCCTCGGTGTCTTCGGGGAAGTCCTCGGTGGGGATGTAGGGGTCGAAGTCGAGGTCGCGGGCTTGGTAGCTCGCCAAGATAAGCGACACGACCTAGCGGGATAGGTCGTATAATGACTCCTTCGCCACCTCGTCGACCTCCTCCGGCACCCTCTTTATCCCCTCGGCCAGATCATCAATGTGCGTGGCCAATCCCCCCAAGGTAGGGACGCTGGGGAGGGGGGGGGTACGGTTGACCCCTACCCCGCGAGCCGCGTCCTGAAGGCGCTCGACGGATGAGGCCAGGGCCCGGACCCCCAGGCGCAAGGTGCGCTCCAGCTCCGCGATCCGGCGGCGCGCCTCCTCCAGTTCCGGCCCTGGCCCCTGCAGCTGCGCCTGCGCATCCATGACCACCTGCTCCCGGGTGGCCAGCTCCTGCTCCCACCGCTCTAGCTCGTCTTGCCGGCAGCCCGAGGCAGCGGCGAGCAGCTGCTCACGCTCCCACACAGCCTTCAGGCATCGGGAGGCCTCCTCTTGGGCTTCCAGCACCGCCACCTCTCGCCCCCCACGACGGCCTCGCGCTCGGCGATGACCTTCTCCTGGGCTAGCACGTTGGCCTCCCGCGCGGCGGAGTCTTCCTCGGCCCTGGCGACGGCGGCCTCCCGGCTCTCGACCGCCCGCCACGCCGCCTCAAGGGCCCTCTCCCGCTCCGCCAGGCCGGCCTCGCGGGCCTGGAGGTCAGCGTCGGTGCTGGCGACGGTGGCCTCAGCGTCGCACAGGGTGCGCTCGCGCTCATCGAGGCCCTGGGCATGCTCCCTGAGGTCGTGAAGGAACTGCCCGGCGGTGGTGCGGACCCTCTCTTCAGCGGCAGCGGCGACCTGCTCGCGGAGGTCGGCGGCGTGCCGCTCGCCGATGGTGTCTTCAAACACTGGCCGAGCTCCTCTTGGCGCCGCTCGATCTCCGCCGGCTCCGCTGCAGACGAGGCCCTCCACCCTCGCCGTGGCCGCCAGCTCCTGACGGCCCTCCTCAACCTCGACCTCCCGCCACGCCACCTCAACTTCCCTGGCGGCCAAGGCCTGCACCTGGGCCCGGAGCCCTTCCAGGGAGATAGCATTGGCCTCCTCTAGCGCCCTGGAGACGACCTCCCTCGCCCGCTCCTACGACCGGACGAGAGGCTTGGTGTCTAGGGCGGCCACGAACCCGGAGCGGGCACCCCCAGACTCGGAGTCGAAGCTCGGCCCGGGATCGGCCGCCAGCACAGGCTGAACCGCTGAAGACCCCCCATGGCCGGAGCCGCCCGCTCCTTGCCTTGGGGACTCGCGGCAAGCCGGCGCCGACAGGGCTAATGGTGGCCGGTGGGGCGACGACACCACAGGGTGCGACGCAGGCGATGGCTGCTGTGGCGGTGGCGATGGTTGCCGCGGAGGAGACCCCTGGGGTTGTTCTCCGCCGCCCTCCGCTGCCCCCTCCATGTCGGTGCCACCCACGGCTCGCCCTTCGTGGGCGGCCGGCGCTCCAGTCTCTTGGTGGGCCCCCTCCTCGAATCGCGCCGGATCCGGGACCGAGCCCGTAGGGGGCGACCCAAACCTGGAAGGCTCAGGCACCCCGAGCCCCTCCCCCTCCCCCGAGCCCGAGGCAGAACCGTCCTTGGGCACAACCCTTGGGCGAGAATGCCTGTGCTCGCGGCTAGAAGCAGAACATGAACACAATAAGGAAGCAAGAAACAAAGACAAAAATGTAAGGCCCCAATGGGCATCCACCTATCGGCGAGGCATACCTGCGGGCGGGGTTGAAGTCCCGTGAGATCCCCGAGATGGCCCGCTTCTTCTTAGTGGGGCGGCTCGGAGGACTCGCCGGCTCTTGCTCGCCGTGTCCCCGATGCCGGAGCCCCGCGGCGGGACCCTACCGCCGGCGTGCTCGCCGGGATGCGCCCGGCCTCCCCGCCGTCGTCGTTGCCGCCGTTGTGGCCGGCCCGGCCCTCGGCGTAGTGACCCGGGGATGGGCCCGCCGCCCGTGAGCCCCCTGATCCGCGGGGAGGGGGGAGCGGCGCGCTCCGCTCCGCCGCCACGTGGTGGAGACGGGGAAGAAGAGGGGTCCTCCTCTGGCCTCTTCCTCTTCCCCTTAGGGTCCGGGGCCCCCGGGTCGCTTCGGCCCGGACCCCGGCGGTTCAACCGCCCGATCGGGATGTGGTCGTCGGCGTCGTCGTCGTCGCCGTCCCCGCCCCTCGGAGCAGCCTTCGGTGCAGCCGACGACGAGCCCACGCCGTCGCCCACCACCTGCAGCGTAAGCAGGATCTCCGGGCGTGCCGAGTCCTGGCACAGCGGCACCAACCCGGGCAGGAGCTGCGTCAGGTCCATCTCCGTAACACCGAGGGTGCGGCGAACCAGGGTCCCGAGGTCCCTCTTGTCCCAGTCGAAGACGGCGCCCACGTGGGTCCGCATGTCGTCGTTGGGACCCATGTACATGTAGGCGGGGCGCGGCCTTTCCTGCAACGGCGCAATGCGCCTCATCTGGAAGTCGCGAAAGACCGCGTGGCTGGACAAGTCCCCCTGCCGAAGGTAGCTGATCCGGTCCAGCACCCCGGTTAGCTCCCTCCCAGCTCGTGGACGCGCCCCCCAGTTCCTCTGGTTCACCAAAATCCCCGTCGGCAGGGATAGGCGGGTGTGGTCGCCTAGGCTAGTGTAGAACCAGAACGTCCTCCAGTTCTCCCACCTGGAGTGAGGGTGGATGTCGATGAAGGGGGTGCCGACCGCCCTGTCGTTTCGTGGCTGGATTGCCACGTACCCGACCGCGCCGGGGGAGCCAGCCCGGCACACCCGGAAGAACTGCTGGAAGAGGTGAAGAGAGGGCCTCACTCCCACGAACATCTCACAGGTGTGGGCGAACACGGCGAGGTAGAAGACGGTGTTGGGGGTGAGGTGGTGCAGCCGGAGGTCGTAGAACTCCAGGATGTCGAGGAAAAAGTGGGAGAAGGGCGGCACTAGCCCAACCATGGCGAAGGAGGCGAAGAACACCATCCTCGTAAGGGGCCGCTCCTCCGGGATATCACCGCCGCTGCGCGTGCCGCGCGGCAGGAACTTGTTGAAGAGGTTGTGAGCCTCCGCGGTGCGGACCAAAGGTTTGGGGAGCACGCTCCCCGGCTCCAGAGGCGAGTCACGACCCATCGCGAGGGTGGATGCAGAAGCACGAAAAGGAAAACTAGGGGCGAGAGAAAGGAAACAGAAGGAGCAGAGGGCGCTGGGTAGATGAAGGGCGAATGGCTGTGAGAGGTGATGGCAAGTGGAAAGCGTAGAAACCGATCCCCCTTCATGCGGGTCTGGTTTTATAAGCAACCACCGCCCCCTCAGATTCCACGGCATTAAATTCGCCCCACTACCACGCGAAGCGCCCCATCAGCTCCGTGCCCTTTCGATTTTCGCATCCCCTTGGGTTCCCACGAAATTTGGATTTCGTGCCACCTGGGGTTCCCCGCCCGCAAGGCGCACTACACGGGACGGAGAGTGCAAGGCGGTTTGAATGGGCCCCCGTGCGCGTGGCCCAAATAAACTCGCCCCCCGTCCTAAGGAAAACTTGGCCTGGTGCAGCATCAGTTGTCGCGTACCAGCCGCCCGCCGTAGCAAAAAGCATCTAGTGCCCGGGCCCACACACTCAAAGAAATGGCATCAACCGTGCCCGAGCCCGACTCGACCCCGGTCAACGCCGGGGGCTACTGTCGGTGATATGGGCCTGGGGGTATGTCAGGAGTATGACATCTAAGAAAAAGGAAGGCGCCTTTGCTCGTCAAGGAGCGTCAAAGTTACACCTTGAATGGCTTAGGCGAGTCCCGGCCATGGGCGGCCACATGGCCGCCCTAGAAGGGGCTGGCCCGGAGGCTGCCCGAAGGCCACCGTGCTCCCAGACGGCAGGGTCCGGGATCACCCGGACCCCCGGTCGGTAGGGTCCGGGATTACCCGGACCCCTCATCCCTCACCCTGCACCTCTCTGAGAGAGGGGCGAGTCCAACTACCAACCAACCCATTAAATGCTCAAAAAAGAGGGGAGATGAGCGCCTGCCACACCGCATTCAATGCGATGTGAGGTGCGGCTGTCAGTTGCTCTCATCATCACCCCTTTTTGCCTATCACGAGGCAAAAAGGAGGCCTAAAGTCTTTGACTAAGACCGCAGTATGGCCGCGCACCCACTCCGAGCACGCCCCCCTCACGCCCTGTCCAGTCGCATTTAATGTATTGGGCGGCCGCGTGGGAGAGAGAGAGTGTGAGCGCAGGAGGCGCGGTGCCAGTACCTACCCGCGGGATGGGTCGCTGACCAGTGGGTCCCGTCGGAGTAGGTAGGCAAACCATCATCGCGTCAGCAGCATGGCTACAATGATGATCACCCCTCTTTCCGCTTACCATGACGCGACAAACAGGAAGGGGTAGGAACGGAATGACTTCTTCGACAAGACAAGATAAAAACCACTCCCTCACGTGGAGTGGAGTAGAGAGAAGCTGGGGCTACTGTGGTGTTCCCTTGTACTATAAAAGGAGACCGAAGTCCATCATAGAACGGTGGTTGCTGATTGATTGACCCACTCTAGGTTGTTGATTGGTCAGTAGATCAGCTTCCTGGGCGGCAACTAGCTTGTAGCAATCTCTCGTCCACCACTGACTTCGAAGGGAGAAGAACATTCCCTTTGTTCTTGGCAATTCGCCCCATATACCACATACAAACAGGAGTAGGGTATTACACCACGCCGGTGGCCCGAACCCGTATAAACCCTCGTGTCTCCGCGATCTTGGTTTTTTTCCTCCCCGCCTCATCTGCCTTATCTCATTCTCATCGCGAGTTTAAACCAGGATACACCGCTACCCATGCCGAACCAAAAAAGGGGGTCCTCCGGATCCCTGCGTGTCGATCTACGACATCGACATTGGTAGTCAACAAAACCAAGAATGGTAAGAGTTTGCGTTTCTGTCCATGCACCCATGAAGCTATTGTGCTGTCTTTTTGCCATTATGTATAATTAGGAATAACAAAATTGGAGGTTTAACCTTTTGAGTTAATGGCTTCTATAATTAGACAAAGTAAACAGATATAAGAACCAAAATGAATTTATGACTGACTTTTATTTGAGTTGAACTATACCTAAAATATTTCCCATCACATTTTGAGTCAAAAATGTTTTCCTGAATTTATCTATGGGCATGCATGCTTACATATATATACTACATGTAAAACCACCTACCTTTTTCTTAAAAAGAAAATGTTCACATCTTCTATTGACAAGATCACATATTTTGAGCTGGTGCGTATGTGGGTTAACCTACAGTGCGGAGGAAGATCTTATTAGTACCATCAAAACTTCACAGTTTATAACTTTTTCACATTCCGTCAAGAGATGGATCACTTGTAAGGTTGGTCACCTGATCACATGGTTCGTGTACCCAACTTGCCTCTTGATAACATTATTATTTTCCTTCAGGTTAATTACAAGAAGTAGTACTATAACAATTGTGCTCTAAAATCTATGAAGAGTTCAGCTTCTTGCAACAGCCCAGCCTTTTAATTAATATAAATATGGATACTACTATAGCACGGCAGTACACTACGAAAATTAAACATTGGTAATCAATTGACTGGCTTTGCTGAGAGTAAGTGTAACGCCCTGAAAATCGGAGAATTTAAAAACCAAAAATTAAAAATCGGAACTTACAAAAACTTTTGCTTGTTGCTTCTTGATCGTGTTTATTGCTTCTTATTTGCCAGATTGGTGGCATAAATTTATATGTGAGCGATTCGTCTCGATGTTTGAGAAAAACCAAATGATTTGAATTTCCACTCGGGAGAAAAATTTCGAGTTTAGAGTTGGGAATTTTAATATAAAATAGGAAAAGTGTTGTGAATTTATAAAAATATATATTTGGGAACAAACATTATTTGGTGGGTGCGTATTATTAATTAGTGAATAAAATGGGTGATAAAATATTTTAAAGGATATATATAAGGTCAAGAAATTATTTGGAATCAAAATTGTATTTTCTCGAATTTAGGAAAAAAGATTAAATTAAATATGTGAAATATATTTTTAAAATAATAAAAGTAGGTGAAAAAGTTGAAAATATATTTTACAACTTAATTTTTGTGTGTACTATATTTTATTTCAAATTTTAGGGGTGAAAGAAAATAGAATTTAGAAATTAGAAATTAAATCGGGAAAATCGGAAATGTCACTGTTCATTGTGCGCCACGTGCTCGACGCCGTACGGCTGTATCGCGCCCGCCGCGCGCGACAAGCGCCGCGCCGCGCCTTGGCCCCGCCTCGCGCCGTGCGCCACTCCCGCCGCGTCGCGCCCGCCCGTCACGCCCCACCCGTGCCCCCCCCGTGCCGTGCGCCACTCCCGCCGCGTTGCGCCGCCCGTACGCCCCGCGCCGTGCACGCCACGCGCCGCGCCGCGCCGTCCCGTCGCCGCGCCTCGACCTGCGCCGGACCCGCCCGCGTCGCGCCACGCGTCGCCCGCGCCGACCCCGCCGTCCTCGCGCGCACGCCGCGTTCGCCATGCCCGGCCCCACCATCCCCCGCGCCGCCGCGTGCCATCCACCGTACCGCCGCCGTGCCGGGCCCCTTCTCTCTCTCTCTGTTTCTCTCTCACCGCGCCTATAAAAGGGGCCAAGCCCTCCCCGTTCTTCCCCCACCTCGCCGCCTCGTTTCCCCCTCTCCCTCGTAGTTCTCTCCTCGCCGCAAGCCGTCACAGCTATAGACCACCGTGCACCGCAAGCCGCCGCAAGCCGTCGCGCCGTGCACCGGAGCCGCCGCCGTTATCCACCGCGCGCCGGAGCTCCGCCGCATCCCCTCGCCGTCGCCGTCGCCGCCGGTAAGTCCCCGGGCCGCCGCCCTTGCGCTTGCACCGGCCGCCGGCCGAAGCAGAGGAGGGAGAGCGCGCAGGCGAATAGAGAGGAAGGAAAGAGAATAGGGAAAAAAGGAAAGAGAAAGAAAAGGAAGAAAAAAAGGAAATAGGAAAAAGGGAAAAAATAGGAAAAAAATATGAAAAAAATTCAGAAATATTAGGAAAAATATTTGGAAAGTATTTGGGAAAATATTTGGGCAAAAATATATTGTTTTCTCCTATATTTTCTCGGAGTAATCTTGGAATTCAAAAATCGGATTTTCGGAGATTTCGTTCTCGCGTCGTTTTTAATCTGGAGTTTATCTATTTTCTTTCCGCCATTAACAATATATTCATTTGGTACTCGGATCTCCAAAACTTCGAGTACCAATTCTTTTGATCAACGCTTTTTAAATTTATTCCCTTAATTAAATTGGATTGACATTTTACGAAAACCCTAAAATCCCAAACTCGCTTTTTAAATCGGATTTTATCCCAAAACTCTCGCCCGAACTCGAGTAGAATTTTAGGCTAAACATTTGGAGTCATTTTTATGGTTCTTTCGATCTCTTGGTATTTTATTGAATTCTGATCGAATTCAATTGATTTTTCGCACGTACAGATAGCAACCGAGGAAGCAGGCACTGACTACGTTGAAGACCCCGGCCAACAGGTGTGCGAGCAAGGCAAGTCAACACTTCCCTTTGAACATATTGATCCTACTCAAATGGTGTTGATTTAAATTACAAATTTGCAAGCTATACACAAATGAATACCTATACTTGATATACCCTGCCTTGATGTTGATTACCATTAGAATTATCCCTTGTAACCTTCGATGTGATATAACCGGAGGGTAACTTCGGTAAAATGCTTAGCCCTGCTTATATTAGATTCGTGCATACTCATGATTTTACAAAGAAGCTTTGTGCTTGGGCAACTATCTTTGGGAAGGTAGCTGGAATACGGCATGTGGAGACATGAGCGCCACATTGCCTTGATCATGATGAAAATAGTTTTGGTGGAAAAATGAAAAGTACAAAACCAATGTTTTTGGACTGGGGCGGATGGATGGATTTGGGTGGATTCCGGTAAAGGCAAGAACCGTCCCTGGTCAATTAAGGACCGAGCCATGAGACTTATAACCTGGAACGAGCCAATACAGCCGTACTTCTCGAATGGGTATAGACCTAGCGGAGTAGATAGCTGAGCGGAGGCAATATCCCTGCATAGTGGTTCTTGAGTGAAGAGGTGGTTATGGTTATTGAGATAAGGCTGTGGCCTAAGTGTTGAATAATGAATGAGAATGTTGTGAAGTTTTTCCCTTACCCCGGGAGCGCCAAAACTCCTCTCACTGCTAGGAAAGGATGGCTAGAGTGCAAGAGGATTTAAGTTCATGGAGCGGTACTGCCAAAGCGAAGTTATCGAAAGGCTTTGCCGTGACCATCCCATATGAAGGGATGAAAGCTCATTCAATGAGTAGTTGCAGAGTACGGGTAAAGTGTACATCCATTGCAGTGTGAGTTAATCAATCTATTAGAATAGCCGTGCTCGCGGTTAATGAGCGACGTGACAAGTTTCTCCCGTGGCTAGACTCATAAATTTTAAAATGATGGGATGGGAATGCATAATGATTTTGTGTGCTGGTGGACTCAACTTCTCGAACTGCGAGAAGGGGTGGACTCCCCAGAAAAACCATGACGAACCGGAGGCAGGAAGCCATCCTCGGAATCATGATTGATGGTAGATAGAACCATCACCGTTTTAATATACTCTGAAACTAAAACTTGACTTGGCTAGATATTATGTTTGTGAAATGATTTTTGAAAATTGGCTTTGTGCAAATGAACCATAGCCATCCTTTGAATGACCCTATCATGTGCATCATTCCGTGTCAGCTTGCTGAGTGCTTGGGTACTCACCCTTGCTATACGTGCAAACCTTCAGATGGAGGAAGCGAAGAACTGGAGGACCCCTATGCTTACTACCAGGATGAATGAAGACAATGGAGCACAATAGGTCTTAGTCCCCAGTCGTTGCCTGTGGCAATCGACATGCCGCGCCTTTCGACTGCTATCTTATCTAAATTCTGCTTTTGGTTGTATCTGGACTAGTAGATCCTATATGTATTGGATATTGCCTTTGGGCCTATTATTGTAATAATTTCGATGTAAGACTATTCGTGCACTTTGCACCTGGTATCAGAGCAGTGCGACTGTAGGATAAGACCAACTGGTTAAAGGGAAATATCCCTACATAGGATTATTTTTGAAAATACAAACTATTTTCACAAAAATAAATGTGTTTTCCCTCATACTCTTATCCTCATCTCCTTTACTCAAATTGTTTGATATTACCCCTCTCTGACCCTAAGTTACCTTCAAAACAGATGTCAGACCATGTTGAAGTTTGGGAGATCAAGGTCCCGCGGGAGGAAGGATTCGTGTCACAACTCCAGCTGTTGCTATGGTGCCTAAGATACCCGGACGCACCCACCTACCAGATCAGAAGACATGGCACTGAGAGACACCTAGTATGGGAAGCTGTGGTTTCAGCTGAAGCCCGTATTGGGAGCGAGACACCCTATTGCTTCCATACACGTTACCACAGAGATTTGATAGAGGCAGCCCTTCAGGACGCAGCCCGCGAGGCATTCCTACACCTCAATGCCATCCACCATGCCGAGCTTACGGTGACCGAGTTCGTACACCATCCCTACCGGGAGGAAGGCAACCCAGTCTGCACTGTGGAGGGCACCCCTTGCTGCTATAATCCCATGGTTACCCGTTTGTCCCGCTGGGCGGAAACAACTGATGATTGCTATGAAGAGGCATTACTCGAGATAGATGAGCAATACGAGCAGCTAACGGCGCCCAATACGAGCAGCTGTCTGATCGTTTATGTGGCTCGTGGAGAAGCTTTGGTTGAGTTGGAGGAGCAGCTTTGAAAGAGCCAGCAACAGGTTAGCCAACTGGAAGAACAACTTTGCTTCAACCCTGTCCCCGCCGCTAGTACTACTTTAGCTACACCAACACCCCCTGCTCCTGTGCCCGACCACTACTACTTCATGACTCCAGCATGCTTGGCCACCTTTCAAACCATGATGGAGCAAGCCTTCATGCTGAGCACTGAGTCATGACCATACCTGATCGACCCTACTGCTGCTACCTCATCAGAGCCCACCCTGATTTCCATGGCTGTACCATCTGAGCCTAGTTCGGGAGAGGATAACTCCAGCCAAATCAACACTGACTCCGAATCCGAGACAGAACCCATGGAGATCAAGTGGGAGCTCAGTGACACAGATCCATCAGAGGAGGAAGCTCCTACCTGCCGCATGACACTCATCGGAGGTCCTATCACCCTTAGGACTGCCCGAAAGAGCACCAGGCCACCAAGCAGGAGGATCGAACATGACTCCGAGGCCACTACCTCTGAGCCATGGGGACTTCAATTCGCTTCGGCCAAGGATCACCCTCTGCCAGCACCTGGATCATGCGGATGGCTGGATGACTAGTTTGGGTACCAACAGCAGCTCTGGTCTTGCTTTGGATGGAGTTAAGACAGCAATGACCATGCCCTTACCCCTTTATGTATGAGACCCTAGAACGATGTTTGTGTTGTTGTATTGTGTTGTATGGACTACACATGTCCAATGTATCCCCCTGATGTAACATCTATGAACTGATATGAAGTTCCATGTTATGTCATAAATGAGTTTATTCCACCAAGCTTGCTTTGAAAGATCACCTTAAACAACTCAAAGAAAATTCCTTAGAATCATGACGTTAGCAAATCAAGTCTCTTATCTTATCCACGTTGTTCAGATGGCGCATCGTCGCAGAGCCCCAGTAGCTACTGAGAACCCGCCAGAGCCTAACCCCTCCACCCTAGCGGAAGTTATGGCTTTACAGACCCAACTGCTGCAAGCTATCTCCAACAACCAAGGACAACACGGAGGATCGAGCCTCGATGAATTTATGAGGGCAAAGCCGCCGACATTCTCCTCGGCAGATGAACCCATGGATGTTGAAGATTGGCTGAGGGTAATAGAGAAGAAGTTGACTCTCGTCCGAGTACGGGAAGCTGACAGAGTCGTCTTCGCCACCAATCAGCTGGAAGGGCCCACAAGTGACTGGTGGGACACCTACAAGGAAACCCGGGCTGAAGATGCCGGTGAACCCACTTGGGAAGAATTCACGGCTGCCTTCCGTGAAAACTTCGTCCCTGCTGCAGTCATGAGGATGAAGAAGAATGAGTTCCGTAGGCTGCGCCAAGGCAACACCATGGTGCAAGAGTACCTCAACAGGTTCACGCAGCTTGCACGTTACGCCACAAGCGACCTGGCAGACGAAGAAGAGAAGATGGATAAGTTTATCGAAGGACTGAACGACGAGTTGAGAGGACCGATGATTAGTCAGGACCACACCAGCTTCTAGAGCATCATCAACAAGGTCGTAAGGCTTGAGCATGACCAAAGGACGGTTGAAAACAACCGAAAGAGAAGGCTTGCAATGGCCCGTCCAATTCAAGGAACACCCCAGCGACCCAAAGGAGCAACCCCGTCAGGTTGGAAGCCAGCCATAGTGACAACCAATTGCCCTGCTGCACCCGGCAACGTCAGCAGGCCACCAGCAACACCGTCTCGCACTTCGGCGCATACTTTGGCAGCCCCAGGAACCAGGAATGTCAACTGCTTCAACTGCGGAGAGTTTGGGCATTACGCCAACAGCTGCCCTAAGCCGCGCAACACCCCCAGCCGCACCGGAGCCAACGCCATCGCAGTACGAGGAACCCCTGCTCCGGCACCTGGACGCCGTTTGTTCAGAACGCCCCAACCAAAAGAAGCTGCAACCGGATTTCGCCGTGGTCAGGTTAACCATGTGCGTGCTGAGGAAGCTCAGGAGGACCAAAGCGTGCTAATGGGTATGTTTTCTATCCATTCTGCACCAGTTAAAGTTTTGTTTGATTCTGGAGCTTCACATTCATTTATATCGTCAAGAATAAGCAAAGAGCACAATTCGCACCGAGTAGACCTTAAGAGACCAATGGTAGTACATTTGCCTGGGGGAGACGTAACTATACCCCATGCGTGCATTAATGTGCCCATTCGGATCAAGGACGTTGTATTACTTTCCAACCTTATGGTTTTGCCACCCCAAACCTTGGACATCATATTAGGAATGGATTGGTTAACAAGAACCAAGGGGTACTAGACTGTGGACGAAGAGAAGTTACCCTATCTAGCCCATGGGGATCATCAATGATAGTAGCCATGGATCAAGACCCAATGCTCTGTGACCGAGCTATGGGAATATTCACCATGTTACCCATAGTTGGAATGCCAGTAATCCAGGATTACCCGGATGTATTTCCTGAGGAACTACCAGGAATGCGCCCAGACCGAGACATAGAGTTCATCATTGACCTCATGCCTGGCACCGCCCCCATAGCTAAGAGACCCTACCGGATGCCAGTGAATGAATTGGAGGAACTTAAGAAGCAAATAAGGGAACTGCAAGAGAAAGGCTTTGTACACCCTAGTTCTTTACCGTGGGGAGCCCCAGTACTGTTTGTTAAGAAAAAGGACGGAAGCATGAGAATGTGCATAGACTATCGGTCATTGAATGAAGTTACTATTAAGAACAAGTACCCGTTACCTCGAATCGATGACCTATTCGATCAGCTCAAGGGGCCCGAGTGTTCTCAAAGATCGATCTTCGATCTGGATACCATCAGCTGAAAATTAGGACTGAGGATATACCCAAGACTGTGTTCTCTACACGCTACGGCTTGTACGAGTTCATAGTGATGTCTTTTGGACTGACCAATGCCCCAACCTACTTCATGAACCTCATGAACAAAGTATTTATGGAATATCTGGACAAGTTCGTGGTAGTATTCATTGATGATATCCTCATCTATACCAAGGATGATGAAGAACACGCAGAACATTTGTGCCTGGCACTAGAGAAGCTGCGAGAGCATCAGCTATATGCCAAATTCAGCAAGTGTGAATTCTGGCTTAAGGAAGTAGCTTTCCTCGGACATGTAATCTCAGCAGGAGGCGTAGCAGTAGACCCCGCCTAGGTCGAAGCTGTTACCAAGTGGAAAGCACCCTAGTCAGTAACAGTGATTAGAAGTTTCTTGGGATTGGCTGGATATTACCGGAGGTTTATAGAAGGATTTTCTAAGATAGCTCGACCCCTGACCCAACTATTGAAGAAGGAAAAGAAGTATGCATGGACTGAGCAGTGTCAACATGCATTTGACCAGCTCAAAGAAAAGTTAACCACCGCCGCGATCTTAGTCCTACCGGACAACCGGAAAGACTTCGTCATATACTGTGATGCATCCCGACAAGGATTACGAGGTGTGTTGATGCAAGATGGAAAGGTTGTGGCTTATGCCTCAAGACAACTGCGACCGCATGAGGAGAATTATCCCACCCATGACTTAGAATTGGCCACAGTGGTGCATGCCTTGAAAATTTGGAGGCACTACCTAATTGGGAACCACTGTGATATATACACGGACCACAAGAGCTTGAAATATTTCTTCACCCAGACAAACCTTAACTTGCGCCAAAGAAGATGGCTAGAACTAATCAAGGACTATGACCTAGGAATTCATTACCACCCTGGTAAGGCCAATGTTGTAGCTGACGCTTTGAGCCGCAAAGCCCAGTGCAACCAACTAAGGATGGAATGTATGGCCAACGAGCTTCAAGAAGAAATGGCTCGGCTTAACCTACAGTTGATTCCTCACGGACAAATGAGTTCGTTGGAGATACAACCCCTCCTAGGAAGTCAGATTAAGGAAGCCCAGAAGGATTGTAAGGAAATCCGGCTAATCAAGGAGCGCATGGCCGAAGGACTAGCCAAAGAATTCGCAGCCGACAACGATGGAATTCTATGGTATCGTAAAAGGATTTACGTACCGGAGAAGGGCAGATTGAGAAGGCTAATCTTAAAAGAAGCCCATGAGTCAGCTTACTCGCTACACCCGGGCAGCACCAAAATGTACCAAGATTTGAAAACGGAGTACTGGTGGCCCAACATGAAAAGAGACGTAGCGGAATATGTGGCCATATGTGATGTATGCCAACGAGTTAAGGCTGAGCATCAGCGACCAACAGGATTGCTACAACCACTCAAGATCCCTGAGTGAAAATGGGATGAAATAGGTATGGACTTTATAGTGGGACTACCCAAAACTGCTACCGGATACGATTCCATTTGGGTGATCGTGGATAGACTAACCAAGACTACCCGAGTTATCCCAGTCAAGACTCGGTATAGCAACGCTAAATTGGCAGAACTATACATGTCCAGAATTGTGTGCCTACATGGAGTACCCAAAAGGATTGTGTCAGACCGTGGTACTCAATTCACATCTCACTTTTGGGATAAGTTTCACGAGGCGTTGGGAACTCAACTCGCCTTCAGTACTACTTATCACCCTCAGACGGATGGACAAACCGAGAGGACAAACCAAGTCCTTAAGGACATGCTAAGAGCCTGTGCATTGGATTTTACTAAGGACTGGGAGAAATGCTTGTCCAATGCAGAGTTCTCCTATAACAACAGCTACCAAGCTAGTATGAAGATGTCACCGAACGAGGCTTTATTTGGACGAAGATGCCGAACCCCGTTGATGTGGTCGGAGACCGATGAGCGAGCCATATTTGGACCAGACATCATTAGGGAAGCTGAAGAGAAAGTTTGTCTGATAAGAGATTGGCTTAAGGTAGCCCAGTTCCGGCAAAAGAGCTATGCGGACACTCGCCGCAGAGAATTGGAATTCAAAATAGGGGACTTTGTGTACCTCAAAGTTTCGCCGCTAAGAGGAACCAAGAGGTTCAAGGTCAAGGAAAAACTGGTGCCAAGATATGTTGGACCTTTCCCGATAAGCGCCAGAAGAGGCGAAGTTGCCTATCAACTGGACCTATCGGAAAATCTTTCCGATGTACACCCTGTATTTCACGTGTCACAACTGAAGAAATGTTTGCGAGTACCGAAAGAACAAATCCCCTCGAAAGACGTTCTTATCAGCAAAGACCTCATATACCCTGAACATCCCGTGAAGATTTTGGACGAAGCCGAGAAAAAGACTAGGACCAAGATGTGGCGAATGTACAAGGTGCAGTGGAGCAACCACACTGAAGAGGAAGCTACTTGGAAAAAAGAAGACTTTTTGAAGACCGAGTACCCGAACCTATTCCGCGAACGGTAAGAAATCTCGGGGACGAGATTTATTGTTAGGGGGTAGGTTTGTAACGCCCTGAAAATCGGAGAATTTAAAAACCGAGAACTAAAAATCGAAACTTACAAAAACTTTTTGCTTGTTGCTTCTTGATCGTGTTTATTGCTTCTTATTTGCAAGCTTGGTGGCATAAATTTATATGTGAGCGATTCGTCTCGATGTTTGAGAAAAACCAAATGATTTGAATTTCCACTGGGGAGAAAAATTTCGGAGCTTAGAGTTGGGAATTTTAATATAAAATAGGAAAAGGGTTGTGAATTTATAAAAATATATATTTGGGAACAAAACATTATTTTTGTGGGTGAGTAATATTAACTAGTGAATAAAATGAGTGATAAAATATTTTAAAGGATATATATGAAGTCAAGAAATTGTTTGGAATCAAAATTGTATTTTCTAGAATTTAGGAAAAAGGATTAAATTAAATATGTGAAATATATTTTTAAAATAATAAAAGTGGGTGAAAAAGTTGAAAATATATTTTACAACTTAATTTTTGGGTGTACTATATTTTATTTCAAATTTTAGGGGTGAAAGAAAATAGAATTTGGAAATTAGAAATTAAATCGGGAAAATCGGAAATGTCGCTCTTCATTGTGCGCCACGTGCTCAACGCCGTACCGGCCGTACGCGCCCCCGCGCGCGCGACACGCGCCGTGCCGCGCCACGCCGCGCGCGCGCCCAGCCCGGCCTCGCGCGCACGCCGGACCCCGCCCGCGCCGTGCGCCACTCCCGCCGCGCGTCGCGCCCGCCCGCACGCCCGCCCACGCCATGCGTCACTCCCGCCACGTCGCGCTCACCCGTACCATCCCCGCGCTGCGCGACGCCACGCGCCATGCCGCGCCGGTCCGTCGCCGCCGCGCGCGCCCGCGCCGACCTCGCGCTGGACCCCGTCCGCGCCGCGCCACGCGTCGCCTCGCGCGGACCCCGCCGTCCTCGCGTGCGCGCGCCGCGTTCGCCATGCCCAGCCCCACCATCCCGCGCCGCCACGTGCCATGCGCCGTACCGCCGCCGCGCGGGCCTCTCTTTTTCTCTCTCGCCGCGCCTATAAAAGGGGCCAAGCCCTCCCCGTTCTTCCTCCACCTCGCCGCCTCGTTTCCCCTCTCCTCGCCGTTCTCTCCTCGTCGCAAGCCGTCGCCGCCGTAGACCGCCATGCGCAAGCCGCCGCAAGCCGTCGCGCCATGCGCTGGAGCCGCGCCGTTATCCACCGTGCGCCGGAGCTCCGCCGCATCCCCTCACCGTCGCCGTCGCCGCCGTAAGTCCCGGCCGCCGCCCTTGCGCTTGCACCGCTGTCGGCCGAAGCAGAGGAGGGAGAGCGCGCGGGCGAACAGAGAGGAAGGAAAGGAATAGGGGAAAAAAGGGAAGAGAAAGAAAAAAAAGAAGAAAAAGAAAAGAAAGAAAAAGGAAAAGAAAGGAAATAGGAAAAAGGGAAAATAGGAAAAAATATGGAAAAATTCAGAAAAATTAGGAAAAGTATTTGGGAAAATATTTGGGCAAAAATATATTGTTTTCTACTATATTTTCTCGAAGTAATGTCGGAATTCAAAATCGATATTCGGAGATTTCGTTCTCGCGTCGTTTTTAATCCGGAGTTTATCTATTTTCTTTCCGCCATTAACAATATATTCATTTGGTACTCAGATCTCCAAAACTTCGAGTACCAATTCTTTTGATCAACGCTTTTTAAATTTATTCCCTTAATTAAATTGGATCGACATTTTGCAAAAATCCTAAAATCCCAAACTCGCTTTTTAAATCGGATTTTATCCCAAAACTCTCGCCCTAAAATACCTATGCTTGATATACCCTGCCTTGATGTTGATTACCATTATAATTATCCCTTGTAACCTTCGATGTGATATAATCGGAGGGTAACTTCGGTAAAATGCTTAGCGCTGCTTATATTAGATTCGTGCATACTCATGATTTTACAAAGAAGCTTCGTGCTTGGGCAACTATCTTTGGGAAGGTAGTTGGAATACGGCATGTGGAGACATGAGCACCACATTGCCTTGATCATGATGAAAATAGTTTTGGTGGAAAACTAAGAAGTACAAAACCAATGTTTTGGACTAGGGCGGATGGATGGATTTGGATGGATTCCGGTAAAGGCAAGAACCATCCCTGGTCAAATAAGGACCGAGCCATGAGACTTATAACCTGGAACAAGCCAGTACAGCCGTTCTTCTCCAATGGGTATAGACCTAGTGGAGTAGATAGCTGAGCGGAGGCAGTATCCCTGCATAGTGGTTCTTGAGTGAAGAGGTGGTTCTGGTTATTGAGATAAGGCTGTGGCCTAAGTATTGAATAATGAATGAGAATGTTGTGAAATTTTTCCATTACCCCGGGAGCACGAGAACTCCTCTCACTGCTAGGAAAGGACGGCTAGAGTGCAAGAGGATTTAAGTTCATGGAGCGGGTACTGCCAAAGCAAAGTTATCGAAAGGCTTTGCCGTGACCATCCCATATGAAGGGATGAAAGCTCATTCAATGAGTAGTTGCGGAGTACGGGTAAAGTGTACATCCATTGCAGTGTGAGTTAATCAATCTATTCAAATAACCGTGCTCACGGTTAATGAGCGACATGACAAGTTTCTCCCGTGCCTAGACTCATAAATTTTAAAATGATGGTATGAGAATGCATAATGATTTTGTGTGCTAGTGGACTCAACTTCTCGAACTGCGAGAAGGGGTGGACTCCCCAGAAAAACCATGACGAATCAGAGGCGGGAAGCCATCCTCGGAATCACGATGGATGGTAGACAGAACCGTCACCGTTTTAATATACTCTGAAACTTAAACTTGACTTGGCTAGATATTAGGTTTGTAAAATGATTTGTGAAAATTGGCTTTGTGCAAATGAACCATAGCCATCCTTTGAATGACCCTATCATGTGCATCATTCCGTGTCGGCTTGCTGAGTACGTTGGGTACTCACCCTTGCTATACGCACAAACCTTCAGATGGAGGAAGCGAAGAACTGGAAAACCCCTATGCTTACTACCAGGATGAATGAAGACAATGGAGCACAATAGGTTTTAGTCCCCGGTCGTTGCATGTGGCAATCGACATGCCGCTGCCTTCCGACTGCTATGTTATCTAAATTCTGCTTTTGGTTGTATCCGGACTAGTAGATCCTATATGTATTGGATATTGCCTTCGGGCCTATTATTGTAATAATTTCGATGTTAGACTATTCGTGCACTTTGCACCTGGTAATTCAGAACTGTATTCGTGGGTACCAAACTACTCAATCCAGGGATATGGTACTATGAACATGAATGATTCCCGTCTTCAAAAACGGGGGTCGACAGTAAGCATACAATTTTGTGTTGACATCACGATTAAGAAATGTAGGAAGCTGTCATGTTCACTGGATTTTCTCATCCTCGGAAGGTAGGTTAATTAGGCCTTCATATTTATGTGCAGAAGCAATGATTTCTGTTAATATGATACTAAGATGGAAGAATAAAATGAAGGGTGAAAAAAATAGTCAGAAAAGTGACAGCAAAAGATCATCAGATTGTCTATCTGAAGCGTACACTACTATGCCGCTTTTGTTTTCTTGTTGAAAAGAAGAAGTTACTTGCAAATTTAAAAGAGCTTTCTGCCTCTAATCAATGTCATGAAAACGAAGATTAATATAAACCAGATGAGACATGTTGCATACGATTGCTTAGTTTGTCGAACAAAGACCAGAGTAATTAGGCAGCATCATTGGAAAAGCCGGCCGACTATCTAAAGAATACATCAAAGAAACCAGTAGTAGCTTTCAGAGAGAAAAAATAGTGGAGGAAATTAAGGACAGTGATACACCAACAATATTCAGAACGATTAATTGCCAACCAAGCTAAACTAATTGGCCAAGATTTTTTGGATCACATGCAGAGATAATTCAACAGTTTGCTAGCTAGAGAGAGATCAGATCAAACATGAGACTCATGAACTAAATTAATACAGGTAGGCCGGCACTGACCACTGCTGTCGATGGGGTGATGGTACTCCTTCGTGACCTTCCGAATCCGGTGATCTCCGCCGGCCAGAGCTCAAATCCCGTGACGTCCGGCAACGGGGATGGAGGCTGCGACTGTGGAGGATACGTCGGCGGTAGACGAGGACGGGTCGGCGGCGGTAGAGGAGGCGCCGCCGGGAAGGGAGGAGGAGGATGCGGCGGCGGGGGAGGATGTGGCGACGGGGAGGGAAGGGATGGGGAGGAGCACGGCGAGCCGATGCGGCGGGGAAGGATGACGGAGCGGCGGCGGTGGGCGAGCGCGCGTGGCGGTGGTGGACGAGTGCGCGAACCCAAATGCGCGCGGGAGAGTTACGCGCGTGAGGTATTTGGCGCCGGCATCTCTCTATTTGTGAGGAACGAAAAAGATGGGAAAGGGAAGAAAATTTTTTATAATAAGATAGATAATCTGTTGGAAGCTAAATTCTTTTCAAATTTATTAAAAATAGGGATTTTTTAAGGTTTTGGGACTCTGTTGCATGTGCTCTTAACCCCTCAAATTTCGGGGATAGAATTTTCAGGATCTCTCGGTGACGCTCTAATATGCCAATCCAGACCATTTTGGTGAACCACGTCAAGTGGGTTTCACTTTTTAGTTACTCAACTTGAGCGCTGACGCAGTAAATCAAGGTTTTCTTTTAAGAAATAATTTAACTAATTCACAGTTCCCTATTTTAACAACTTTTAACCATAAAACATCTATTGTATTTTTTGCCTTTGAATCGGTCTTCTAAACTCATAAGAACCCATTTATACGCTATTTTTTCTGTTCACTTGTATTTCGTTTATTTTACATGTCTAGTGTAGAATCCCCTGCTTTAGGGCCCGTTTACTTGTATTGGCTAGGCCTTCTCTAGGGTTTTGCTAGTATCGATTAAACTATTTTGTTGATTTAGATTAGCTAAGGTATCCACCACCTTGAAAATCAGTCAAAGGCTTAATTGTTTAGACTTATGCTTCTTTTCATACTTAGTACTACATCAATTGAGTTCGACCTACTAAGTCGTGCTTAGAATCATAAAAGCTAACCTTCCTTAGATTGCCAATAATGTAGTATCGGGGTTTCAGCCGATCTTACCTGGTATAATTGTTTTGCTTTAAGTTACATACTTTATTTTGCTTAACTAGTTATATCTATCATCTTATTTAAGTTTATCAATCCTTTAAATCTACTAAACTAAACTTGTTATCAGCCTCGCACGTCTCGGTTAGGTCGATCTTGAGGTTATAACTTGTTTAGCGGATTTAATTAAGGTTGATAGTCTTATATAAAGCTCTATTGGAGTTTTAGTGATATGTTATCTAATTGCCCAAGCTATTCCATCGACTTTGATATGAGTACATATAATCTTTAATTTGTTCGATCTTTGCTTTAAGCAATTAATACTGTCTTGGTTAGGTTCGATCTATCATAATTGCGATTGAATCAAATATTATATGTTATTCATATCTATAGCCGATCATAATTGTTTTGGGTATCAGTTTCAATATCTATTCATTGGCGATCATTTAGATCATATAATTGTATAACAATTAACTTTAATAATTTTAATTTTATGCTGCATTGATTGGGTTTGACCTATAGGATTGATTTTGTTAACGAAAAGTTGTTTATGGTTATATCTAATCTAAATCTAGTTCATGAACAGTATCTTTTACCTTACAGCGGATTCAACTTGATCGTATTGGCTAGGTCATCATGATACGACTTCGGCCTATCGGCCAATCGGCTATCGTCTTCTAACGGTTATCATGTTTGTTGGTTGCAGGATCAAACCAACTAGCACGCCCGTATTCCACCGACGTTTTGGACTTACACTGGAGCTAAGTAGAATTGGCCGCCGTGTTTTTGCATGGACACATACTACATGCAAGGCTTATAATTAAAGGAAGGCTATTTGTAGCTCACTTTAGCATAAAAGTAAGTTCTATTTCATAATAATTAGCAAAAGGAATTTATAGAGCAATTTTAAAGTAATAGTATAAGTGTACCATAGGAAGAATCATAGCAATATGACAATATATCCCTTACCGCCCTCCTGAGCAATAAGGTGCAATTTCATTATCAAACACATAAAAAATAAACCCAAGTCACCACTTCCAAGTTCCAATTTCACAAACACTTTTTAAAATTGTAAAAATCTATACCCATGACATTTCACCAAGTCACTTTTGACCGTGAGCACGACCAATCGATTAGTTTTTAGACTCTACAGAGTTTATACAACTTTATACACATGATATGAACACTCTAGTTTGTTTCATGCTGGTGAAGCACCACCACGCTCTACACATTGAATATGGTCTAGAGGTGTCACGCCCAGAAATTTAGCCAAATTTCTAGACTATTTTGTGTATTAAATCCTTGTATAGGAATCAGCCAGGGTACACAAAATGACAAATCAATAAACATATCCAAACATAAAATAAAGCATAAAATACTTATAGAAGAGGCACTTAGTCCTCGCACTCAAATGAAAGTAGCAGCAGCGCAAAAAGGCGATCCTAGCGGGGCTTCAGCTCCACTCCACAAGCAAACTCAACTGGGTCTGAGCCTTGGTCTTCTAACTCCGTCTTCAGCTCAGAAGCACTACACTTCTGGGAAAAAGGGGAAAAGCAAGGCTGAGTACAACCACCATACCCAACAAGCCACTTCAAGGATGCAGACGTGCAAGGGGAGACAAAGAGAGGCTTGGGGCTATTTTGCATAAATGCGGTTGTAAACATTTCTAGTTGAAAACAGGAAAATATTGATTAATTAAGTCAATGTCAAGTCTTCACTGAACAATGCTAAACCACGTTGAACAGGCCCAACCATACCACCTGAACTAAGCCAGTTCCATTAAGTCCAGTTATTAAAGGTGAGACTAATCACGGTGAATCTGGTCGATCGCCCATAACCGTGGGCATGGCTATTCGAATAGTTCTACTCTAATTAAAGGTGTACAACCATACCCACAAGACACAATCCACCATATGTCACCGTGCTGGCCAAACACATTACCATATGAGTGATCATGACAAGACCTTTCGTATAACTCCCCTAACCAAGCGATACCACACTGAGGTTTCGCCCCTACCCCTAAATCCAGGGTAGGCAGCCCCCCTTGTACCTAAGTGAATCCTGCAGCCGCATAGACCTTGCCTGGTCCATCCAAACTCCATCACGCCCACCCGTGCCTGGGTACGTCAGCCAGGGAAAAGCTACACTACAAGTCCAGCAGTTGCCCATTCTTGCTTGTGGTAAGTACAGTAAGTCTTCCAGGGTTTTTCGTGAACCGGTAGTTAATTGCCATGGGTGTGACAAGCAAAACCATGCACCCACAATCCACCATTAAGTCACATTTTAGTTGAACAATTACTACCAATAAAACATGATCGGGTGTCTCGAGCTTGCAGCTCGTCAGATACTAAAATAATTAATGTGATCCTCATATTATGTGAGCTAGGGGTAGTTAAGCATAGCTAAGCATAAATAATTCTAGCAAGGTCACATCAGGGACACAAGGTCAAATTAATCACCTAGGTTACAATGAATGAACATCAAGTAAACAGGGCACAAGCAAGCAGATAGGTAGTCTCAAATCTTGTGTAATTAGCAAACCATGAAATTTTATTTGCAAACGATAAAACCTTTATAAAGTAGGTTCAACATGCTTCAAGGAGGAATCTGACTTGCCTTGCTTCTTTAGACGAGCTTTTTTTCTTCGTGAGCGCAAACTTCCAAAAAAGGCAGAGTCTACACGCTGGCATGCAAAACGAGAAAAAACCCTAATAAAAACCAAGTAAACAGTACATGGAAAGTACACAAACATGTAGAGCTCAATTTTAGATGAATTTTTCAATTTGAATGGCTACTTCGGTGTTCATATGGATTAGATATGAATTTTGGAAGTTTTAGGCCACTTAAATGAATTCTAGAAATTAAATTGATTTATTGCGCAATTATTAATTATTTTTCAAAGGAAAAAGGGTTAGGGCTGACATCAGTGGGTAGAGGCTGATGTCAGACTGACGGTGCGACGCTGTCCACGGGTCGATCCACAGTGGACCAAGTCCATGGCGGTTCCGGGAAGCGGCGAGGCGCCAAGGAATGGCGGCCAAAGAGCGGTGGTTGCGGCGGTGGCTCGAGCACACAGCGGTGAGGCGCTCCGTGGCTAGCGGCGGTCGAGGTTTGGCGCGATGTAGCAAAGGCGGCGACGGCTTTGGCGCACGGTGGCGGAGCTCGGGGCAGCAGTGGCGCGTGACCGGAGGGCGGTGGCAAGCGACGGAGAGAGAGAGCGTGGGGAGAGCAAGGATGGGTGCGACGAGCTTGGGAGAGTGAGGGAAAATGGGAGGGGACGCACGGGGAGCACTTTTATAGGCTGAGGAGGTGGGGAGGGTGCCGAGAAGCGCCAAAAAGGCGGTGGGACGGGCGGCTGACGTGGGAGTGGTGGCAGCAACGTGGGGCGCTGATTTTCCTGGCGAAGTGGGGGAAACAGCACGATCAAGAATGGCAGGACGTGGCGCAGGGGCGGGGAGGCGAGGCGGCTGGGACTGGCGGGCGTGGGCATCGGCTTCAGCGGCGTCATGGGCGCGACGGCGGCCGGAGGTTAGAGACGTGCCCAACAGGTGGAGCACACCTGTCGGTGGCTCGGGAGGAAGGAGAAGGGGCTGACTGGTGGGGCCTCGGTCCTACATGTCGGCGAGAGGAAGAGAGATAGAGCCGGGGAAGTAAAACAGACTCTTGTGAAGGAAGCGGGCCGACGAGGTGGGCGGACCGAGGAGAGAAAACGGAGGGCGGCGGCGGCGGGCCGGCCGCGAGGGAGGTGAAGAGGACTTGCGAAGATGGGCCGAAAGCGGTCCAAGCACAGGGAGGGAATTTTAATTTTTGGAGTTTGTACGAATTTATTATGTATTTTACAAATTATAGTGTGATCTAGGTTGATCATTTAGTATATGTAATTTTAGTGATTTATTTTGTATAGAATGTATTACTTTCTTTTTTTAATGAACAGAATAATTTTATTGGCTTAACAAAACTGAGTTCACAAGATTTGGAGCTAATATGAATTTTTCATACATTTTACAAGTTAAGATGTGTTTTATGTTTATAATTGGTGATACAAATTTTGGGAGGCATTATATGAACTAAGTGTTCCAGATTTTTGTTAACATTAACAAATATGTAATTTGGCCGGTCCAATAAATTTTATTTCAGCTTAACTAGAGGTAGAGTGTATTTTATATGTATTCCATACATTATAATTTTAGTTTAGTACTTAGTTTACTACATAAAAGTTTTGAGGTGTTATTTATATTAAAGGTACCATATTGTATTTTACAGGGCATAGGAGTACATGTTTGTGAACCTAGAAGGACTTGGTTCTCCTTATTTTGAGTTAGGATGAATTTATTATGAATATGAATTTTAGAATTTGAAATACATGTGTTGTGATTATTTTGTTATACAAAATATTAGTGTTGATTCTCGTACAGAATGTGTAAAATTTTATTTTACTAAATTAAAGTCCACATTTTGCGGAATCTACAAAAATTTAGTTCATCCCATTTGGAGTTAAAATGGATTTTCTATGAATTTTTAAATTTGAAGCAAGTTATATGTTAAATAATTTATATATGAATTTTTAGAGATAGTAAGTGCAAATTTTTATTTTACAACATTAAAGATCACCATTTTGTGATTCTATGAAAATTTGATTTATATCAAAATGAGCTATATTTACTTTTATATGGTTTTTACAAATTTTGCAATTAAATAGATAATATTTTGGCTATTTCTTTTTATTTTTCTGGATTTTAAATTCATGGAGTCTACTGGTGAGTGACTAGCCAATATGCAAAAAGGCCCATAGAGTTTTAGGGATTCAACCCATGGTCCAAAACACATGTTGGATGGAAACTTCATTAAGAGTCTTCGAGTTTTTAGGTATTTATATATAGATCCATGACCCTACATGTCAGTCTAACATCATTTACACCAAGAAACTTGCATGTCTTAAACATTCACGAAGCTAGGTCCCTATGCACTAATGAATTTGGGCCCCCATGTCAGTGAGGCACAGGTTGGGATCAGAGCACGGCGAGGCGGCGAGCTTCTCGCCGGCTTAGCAAAGAAATGAAGTGAAAGCATGCTTACGTGGTGAAGAAACACAACTCCGACCAATCGACGCTCGCTATGTCAGCATCCCACGCATTAGAGGGTCCACATTCAGTGCTAATTTGACCTAAAGTGGGACCAAATCATCCTCAACCAATATAAGGGCCCACCTGTAAGCCACTGAAGAAAGTCAGTGGGGATTGGTGGACCTAGGGGGTCGACCGAACCAGGTTTGGTCGAACCGTCCTCAGCCCATTTCATCCCCACCTTCCACGCGGACGGTCCAGATGATGCCTCAATGACCGTTGTGCACGTTTGGCGGTTGGAAACCGACTTCACAACCGACATTTGAAGGTTATAAGAGGAGGGAGCTTCACTCCATTCAACACACACCACAAGAAGGAGTTTCTACATTTCATACTTACTCTCTAGGCTAGTGGAGTTAGGAGTTAGGATAGAGCTTCTACTTGGTTCCCAAGTTGTCTTCGGTGAGTCACGTACAACTTTTGTATCTTACTTACCCTGTACAACTTTGCTCTATATAATATATTCATCTTGTCGTATAATTGAGTATGGTCCATACACTAGTTGTTTAGATGCATGTTCCATCATAGTTTATATGATTATTATATAATGGTTATACGAGTAACTCTATTGGCATGGTCACGGTCCAATGTGCAATTAATATGTAGGTATGCACTTGTCTCAGTCATTGATGCCTGGGGAGGCAAGAGTATCTATGGCAGTGTAAGCGTGGAGCTTAGATTGTTTCATAGACATTGGTTATGGTCATATCCCATGGGTTGTAGAGGTCGGCGGCAGGTGGTGATAGCCCTGTCCGTCCTTTGTAATCCTCCATATTCGGGTATGGCGTATGGCGGACGGTAAGAAATTGAATCTGGTGGTAGGCCGGGCCACTGGAGTCAGTACCCCCATAGGCTTGGGAACATAGAACTGTGTAACTAACCATGAACATAATTGTTTGTATAACCTGTGCAATTATATGAGAATACATTAGGAACTTAGCTCTAACACTATACTCTCCACTTAGCATTAGTGTACTTATTTGTTAGGACTCCTCTGTATGTGTCACACTACCTGTTTTACCATATACCTTATACCCATGCCTAGACTTGGGCAGGTCAACTATAACATATGAATATTTATAGTAACTTAATATTCTCTTCTTGACAGCTGTCTTCCTTTGGGATAAACAAATACGATACCCACGAATACTTCAGGGTGAAATGCTATAACAGTATATTCTGTACGCTTGCGGATTTATATGTGACCATAAAAAATACCAACAGCCAGCACTGATGAAGACGCCTCCATTCCCAACGATTCCGAGGCAACGCACCTTGACTCCTCAGCGGAACATACTAGGGGTGAGAGGGAGAGGCTGCCGGTGAAGTGGCAGTTTAAATGGTGGAGATCGACATGGTGGAGGGGGAGATGGACCTTGGTCGGGGTGTGCGACGCATGGGAGGCACGTGGCATGCACGCCATGGATGGTGGGGCCGGGTGAGGGTTTCTGTGAGGCTGTCCAGTGGGTCTCTATTGCGTGGGGCCTGCTGGCAGTGAGAGATAGAAAGAGATGGAGAAAACAAGGATTTTCTAAAGCAGTACACTTTATGTTTCTCCATCTGGCCGTGCTCAACCTTTTGGTGCATGATAGTGTGATGGTGGAGGAAGGTTTGATATCCATGTTTGACAAGATTTCACCTCAAAATGATTTATGGTTGAATTTTGAAAGGGTTGCAAAGAAGGCTAAATGGAATCTGTATTTTCTAGATTTTGCTGCATTAAGTGGTTTATTTGAGGTAGCAAACGGTGTGATAAAATTAGGCCAAAATTATAGTGAGTTGTAAATGTTAGATAGTATTTTAGTGAATTTTTCCATGATTTTAAATTGCAACAGTTATTTTTAAAAATTCACTAAGCTTAACTTTATATATGCTCCTTACTAACAAAATGCAATTAAGTGATTATAAAATTATATTTAAGTTATGCTTGACCCGAGATGATGTTGTTAAGCTTGATTTACTTTTGTCCATGCACATCTCATAAGTTTCTTTCATATTTACATATATATTTTTTGTTATGTTAAGTGAATGCTTAAAGTGATAACTAAGGTAGAATATATTCTATGTGAGTTAATATGTTTATTCACTTCTATGATCATGAAATATTTTCAGATGAGTAACCAAGTTAATTTTATAGAGTTTGAAATTGGTCATGTTTTAATATTTGAGTTGTAAGGATTTTAGGAAATGATTTTCAATATTTGACATTAGGTTCTTCTCTTAAATTTCACTTCTTGTTTTTATCTAATACTCATGAGACCTATTATGAAATGCAATTAAAATCCAAAAACACATAAAAGACACGAGTCACTCTCAATACATTTATGCAAATGCAATCACTCCCTAAGTTTTATTTTTATTTATAGGTTGGTAAGGAAAAGTTTTAATTTGTTCCCAAATTTTTCATATGGGCACTAGCTAGCCTAGCCTCATTTAGGTCATAGGTGAAAAATGTTAGTATTTCTATGAAGGCATGTTCAATATTTTTGCATGCAAAATTTGAAATTAAAATTTTTGGGTATGTTACCCATTTTTCGTGGGATTTCTAGGGAAAATCGAAGAGCAAGGTATACTCCTCAATTCCCCTTTGTTTTTTCATTTTAATTGGTGGAATTTGTAGATCGGAGGGTAACCCTAGAACCCATTATTTGCCCAATTTTGTGATTTTGAGCGTTGCAATTGAGTATTTGATGCTTGTAGTGTTACATGTGTGCAATGTGCTCGTTGTTTCTTCGATTTTCCAATATACGTTGATTTATGAAATATATATTGTTTCTGAATTTTGTGGTGGTTATGTATATGGAGATTAGCCTATGATTTGATTCAACAATATTGTAGTGCATGGATTGTAGAACAATTTATTAAAATTAACTATTTTATAAATTTCCGATGAAGAAGGACTAATTTAATGTATGTACTTAATTAATATATGTGGGTATTTAGTGCTTATTAAGTTAATATTTTTAGGCTAGTTGTTGATAAACATTTTGTGGGTTGTGTTTCATGGCGGGAGACAATTTTGGTTTTGTAGGATGTTCAGGAAAGATGCAACGGGTTATTGTCCTAGGTAGCTACTGGTACCGGATGCTCCCATGCTAAAGTGTTGGTGCGGGGATGATTGCCGTCTTGCAATTAGCGATGACCACAAGACATAACAACAAAGGAATTGGATGTGCCGCAACTATGCGTACAATCCAGAGAAGCCTAAGTCGTAGCCTAAGGCAAAGGGAAAGGAAGGAAAGGCGGCAAAGCCAGTGGAGGTAAATTCTTACAATTCTGATGTTGCGATATTAAATGAATGGAAATTTGTTAGGAATCTCATTTAAATCGTGGAATGTGTAGGTATCAAAGACACTGCCTCCTCTGTGCGACTTTGTGGAATGGATTGACACAGAGATTGATCCCTATGATGCGGAGATACTTCGTAGGCAGCGCGAATGGGAGGACGAACAGTTCAATCACCGTATCAGACTTGTGGCAATAGAGAATGTGGAGAGGAAGAGGAAGGAGGAGAGGGAGCTTAGGGAGATGGCGAGAGAGTTTGCGGAGAAGGAAGAACAAGTGAAGGAAAGGGTGATGAAGGTGGCTAGGGCACAGCGTGCCAAGGAGGCTGGTCCGGAGGCCGCTAGCAAGGGGAAGTACCCTTGTTGCACCCCAGTAGTTAAATTGAAGGTGTAGGACATTTTTAAATTCCCTAAGGCATGCAATAACGACACTCTAGAATGTTGCGTGTTGAACTGTACATGAGCATGCCATGCATAGTGCAAAACACATTTGAAATTTGGGACTTTAACTCAATGATATTTGTCGAAACTTGGTTTCGGCAATATAATTTCTGGGGTCGCAGTCAAGATCGCCAAGCACAATGGGTTAGGAGGAAAGGAAGATTTAGACAGGTTCAGGCCCTCTAGTGAGGTAATACCCTACTCCTGTTTCGGTGGATTCGATCCGCCGAGTGTCTTTATTGATCTTGTGATCTAAAGCTAAAAGCTAAAAGCTGATCTCCTATCGGAATATCTGATATCCCTCAAGGGACGCCCCCTTATATAGTCTTGGGAGGCAGGCTTACAGATCGGAAACCCTATCTTACTCTAAGTCGGTTTCCTCAATCTTACCAAACCGTGACTATGGGCCGTTGTCTTATCTCAATCGGCAACGTAACACCCAAGTCATATTTGGTTTACAAATATGGCAGGTGCAATCTATCCCTACCTCCAGTCGGATAAGCTTGCCATCTAGATACCCGATTGCCATAATCTCCACAGTAGCCCCCGAGTCCTTTTCAGTCGACGAGACAACTCAGCATCAAACCAAAATAGTATACAGCCAAAAAAAAACTCTTTGGCCGAGTGCTTCTGGCGCCGAGTGATTCCATCATCTCTGCCTGAATCTCCCGAGTGGCTCCAAAGACTGTGAAGGGCTGGATAAAATCTAAAAAATTCTCAAAAATAAATATCTAGGTGCATCTCCTGATGCACCTAATTAGGTGTAGCCCCTGACTATGTGGTTAGTCAAAAACAGACTAAGCATATAGTCAAGAACTATAAAAAATCATTCTTATGTAGATGCTTAGCTCAAGCTAAAGCAACCTCATCACTCGGCAAGCTTGTGCTTATCCGAGTGAATTTGCCCGAGTTATCTCAGAACAAATAACCCAACCAACCCTCGTGGGTGAAAAGCATTCGGTAAGCTCATGCTTATCCGAGTGGATCTGCCCGAGTCATCCCAGAACAAGTATTTTAATCGTCCCTCATGGGAATACGAATCTTTCAATCGTATGAAAAATATGACCAAGTTATTAAATAGCTTTTGCCATAATACTGGTCTTAATCTATAAAGATCTTCACCAAGATGGAAAAATAGCATTGATATAATCACTTAATCAAATGCCGAAAAACCAAACAGCCCTTGTCATCAAGGCAACTATAAAAAGCTTAACTGTTGGTTACCTTCCAATTGCATCGTGCCTGCTTCTCATGAAGTCAAGCAAACCACGGTATGAAAGGATTTCCAAAGGTATAGGGCATTCGGACATGTGCATATTGCCAGGGCAAATCTGCTCAAGCTCATCCGCTTAAGTCCCTAAGGACACGCGTCGGGCCACACCTTAACTGGGCCGCAGATTCTCTCATGGGCTCGGCCCAATCACGAGAAAACCTAGCGCAACCCTCAAATCTTTCTATAAAGGCTCGAGGTCGTTCCCTCCTCTTCGTCTTCCAAAGAGTTCCTCTTTTCACAGCACTGTTCACCAGTTCCCTGCGAAGAACCCTAAACTCGCGCGCACCCAAATCCATCCATCCAGGAGCTCGCTTCTTGCCACAATCCAGCTTCCGCAGCCAATCTCTCAAGATCCCTTGTCAAAATCCCCATTCTTTCCGACCAGATCCACTTCCCATCCAAACCACATTCATGGCGGAGGAAAAGAGAATCCCCTTTGACCAATGGGCCACATCGGATGTGAGGGAATCTACCCTCAAGGAGATGGTGAAGCACGGCGTGCTTCCCCCAAAGGAGATCGTGGGCTGGCGCCCGGCAGCGGGTGAAGACTTCCCAACCCCGAACACCGGTGAGCTCGTTGTATTCACCTCTTTCTTCTATTGCGGGTTCAGCCTTCCCACCTCCGAGTTCTTCCGGGGGCTTTTAGATTATTACGGCCTTCAACTCTACCATCTGAACCCCAACTCCATGCTTCACATCGCTCTTTTTATTCACGTATGCGAAGCATTCCTTGGCTTCCTCCCCTACTTCCAACTGTTCCGCCGCATGTTTTACCTCAAGCCGCATCCGAATAAGGACCACCCATGCGTCGTTGGCGGGGCGGGTTTCCAACTCCGCCGATCTCTCCGCAAGGAGTACTTTTCTCTTCCCTTAAAATCTTCCAATAAGGGATGGCACGCGGACTGGTTCTACATCAGCAATCTTGAACCCAGCCTGCCAACCTTTGTCGGACTTCCCCCTGTACCGAGACAAACTTGGAGCACTGTTCCAGTAGCCCAAGATTGGGACGAGGCCAACAAACTACTTGCAAAGATCCTGGAGATGAAGCAAAAGGGTCTTCGCGGCGAGCAGATCACTCAGCACTTTATCCGGTGCCGACTGGCTCCAATCAAAGAGCGGTCGAAGCCGACCTTTGAATACGAAGGCGGGAAGGACCCCAATCGGGAAGATCAAGATCCACTCAGCTACGAGATCCTGAAGATCCGTATGTACAAGATCTTCTTGACTGGAATTGCAGTCGAGCACGCCCTCATTCTGCCGGTTCTCCCCTTCAGCATTCACCGGCCTCCTCCTCCGGTAAGCCGACTGACTGCTTCATAATGTCTTGTAACCTTGATATCTTGTCTCTTAGTGTTGTGCAAACTTCTCTTGCAGGAAAATGCTTCTGTTACTTCAAAACCGTACAGGGTGCCCCATGATGATGTGCCGTGTCGCCCTGCCAAGAAGCCGGCTGGCGGGATAAAAATCCAAAGTGATCCAGTCGGGAAACGGACGGCCCCGAGTGAGGACACAAACAAGCGGGCGAGCAAAAGGAGGCTCATCATTGACGATTCGGACGATGTCGTCCCGGCTCCTCCAGTCGAGACTCCTCCTCCAAGGCCATCGCCGAAGGCGGCGCCGAAGATCCGCCGGTCGTCCAGGTATGCTTTATGACTGAAGTCCGAACTTTTTCGTTGAAAACTTTCTTTGTCTTCATCCCAGCTGTATTCGTTATTGCAGGAGGCCCCAGGACATAGATCCTGTCGGGAAGGGTGAGGGGCCGACTCCCGCTGCTGCTCCCGAGGTGCCCAAGCCTACGGAGCCGAGGCCTCGGAGCCCGCATCCGAGCGAGAGCGCTCCGGGCAAAAAACCTTCACCTCTGAAGAAGGATGCCCCAAGGAAGGAGCCCCCGATCGTCAGCCGGGACGTCCCGACTGGAAGCTAGTCGACAGCTAGGAAGCCTCAGGCTACGGCTCGGTCAGCCCCGACTGAGGATCAGTCGGCGAGAGGAAGGAGGCTAGCCGGGCTGTTCCACCCAAGGGCGCAACCACTGAAGCCGGTGAGTCTTGAATCGAAGTCTCGTCTTTGCTCTTTAGTTTGAATCTTTCATGTCTTCATTTGTCCTTCCTATCTGCCAGCCACAGTGGAGGAAATCCCCGTGTTACGATCTTCGAAACTGCGTTCCCCGATCAAGATCGAGTGGCGGGACTCGGAAGGCCAAAGGCGGGGCATCGTCTTGGACAAGCAAGCCGAAAGCGAAGAAAGAGATGCCCTCGTCAACAGCCTAAATGAGGCGACTCGGCTCAATGTAAGCCCAGATCTTCTCTGTCTTGTATCATCATTTTTCTTCAGTCGATCAATCCTTGGATTTTGCGTACAGAAGGAGTATTGCCGCTCCATGGCCAAGTCGGAGGCGCTGGAGAAGCTGGTCCCGCACTGAAACTCCCTGGAGGATATCCAGATGAAGCTGAAGACCACTCGAGAGGAGGCCGCGTCGAGGGAGGTAGCCCTAAGGAGGGAGATAGCGGAGCTCCGGGAGGAGAACCTCGACCTCCGAGGATCAGTCGGGAGTAAGCTCATCTCTCCGAGTTTCTTTATGATTCTCATGTTGATCCCAGTTGCTGATGATCTTCTTTGCTTGTAGAGAATTCATCGAAGGTGCACTCGCTCCAAGTCCAGCTGGAGGCAATCAGCCTCGACAAGGCCGAACTGGAGGTCGAGTTTGAAGGTAAGCCTCTTCGAAGTAACATTATTTGTGCTGCTTTATTTCCGAGTGCTTTGCATGATCAGATGCTTTTGGTAGCTTACAAGGTTAAGACCCGAGCTCAATATGACGTCTTGCTCGAGCCGGTCAAACGAGCCGGAGAGGTCCGGGAAGAGGTCGCCAATGCTGCTGCGCCAATCTTGCTATCCTTGTTTCATCAAGGGGTCGGGGCCAGTTCGCTAGAGCCATTAGAGATTTTCGACAAGCTACGGAGGGCCCCTGACCAATATCTGGCGAACATCACTGAAGCCGCCAACATGGGGGCTGGTCTGGCTCTTGCACAGACCAAGTCTCTTTACCCCCGAGTGGATATCCATTCGGTCGGAGAGGGCTTTGCTGACGAGACCACAGATGAGCAGGCCTTGGACATGCTGAGTGAGGCGCAGGAGTCGGAGAAGAAGATTTCTGTCGATGTAGTGAATAACTTCCGGATTTAATTTGTCTTGTGATCATTGGCTTGTAAATATCGTATGATTGTGATGCTCTTATGCAGACTTTGTGATATATTTAGTTTATTTATGTTAATGCCTTGATCCGAGTTTTTCGTCTGACTGTCACCAAGCCTAGGCTCGATTAGGTCATCAGAAAACTCTCAGTCCTTAAACACTGAACTCGAATCAAGGAACATTAAACAATGATAAACCAAATCATGCACAGAAGTTGATGAGGAAAACTTAAGGTTTATTGACATATGTACAGCCCCCGACTGCTAACTCAAGAAGTCATTCTTCTTGAGGCTGGCAGTCAAGGAAAACATGAAACCTTAGTCAAATTAAGCATAGAATCGTCGAAGATGTTCGATGTTCCAGGAGTTCTCCACCATAGATCCGTCTTCACGCATTAGTCGGTATGCACCGGGCCGAGTCACCTCAGCGATTATGTATGGTCCTTCCCATAAGGGGGATAACTTGTGATGGTCTTTGGTGGTCTGAATCTTGCGTAGAACCAGGTCGCCAACGATGAAAGCTCGTGCTCGAATGTTGCGACTGTGGTATCGTCTGAGTCCTTGAAGATATTTGGCCGACTGGATGAGGGCTGCCTCTCGGGCCTCTTCCAGCCGGGTGAGGTCGTCCACTCGGTCGGGGTCGTAGCGTTCATCGTTGAAGCTGCGGACTCGGAGGGATTCATACTCCATCTCGTTTGGCAACATGGCTTCTGCGCCGTAGACCAAAAAGAAGGGAGTTTGGCCGGTAGCCCGACCGGGTCCGGTCCGCAGAGACCATAGGACCGAGGAAGCTCTTGGACCCACTTGCCTGCGTAAGGGTTCAGATCGAACACGCTGGCCTGGATGCCTTGAAGGACCATGCCGTTGGCCCATTCGACTTTTCCATTGCTTTTTGGATGGGTGACTGACGCATAGCAAATCTTGATTCCGAAGTCTTCGCAGAATTCCTTGAAGATGCCTCCCGTGAATTGAGTCCCGTTGTCAGTTATGATTCTGTTTGGGACGCCGAAGCGGTGCACGATGTTGAGGAAAAAGTCCCGTGCCTTGTCAGCAATGATGGTGGCGATCGGCTTGGCCTCAATCCACTTGGAGAACTTGTCGATTGCGATGAAGAGGTGTGTGATCCTCCTGGAGCTTTCTTGAAGGGGCCGACCATGTCCAAGCCCCATACTGCGAACGGCCAGGATAGTGGGATTGTTTGTAGCACTTGGGCCGGGACAAGGCTCTGTCGGGCGAAAAATTGGCAGCCTTCACAAGTTCGTACGAATTTGTCCGCGTCGGAGACCGCGGTAAGCCAGAAGAAACCTTGTCTGTAAGCTTTGCCGACCAGAGTGCGTGTTGCCGCGTGGCTTCCGCATATGCCCGAGTGGATGTCTTGGAGTAGCTGCCTCCCTTCCTCGGGTGTAATGCATCTCATTAGAATTCCAGAGGGGCTTCTCTTGTATAAGTCAGAGTCAACCATGACATATGCTTGGCAACGGCGTCGGACGCGTTCTGCCTCATCCCGGTCTTCCGGCAGCTCTTGCTGAGTTAAAAATTTGATGAGCGGCGTCCTCCAGTCGACATCAATCATGGCGACTTCGTTTGCAGCTTGTTCGTTGGGAGTTGTCCTTGTCGTGATGGTTGGTTCATAGAGGTGCTCGACAAAGACGTCTGTTGGGGCAGCTTCGCGCTTGGACCCGAACTGTGCCAACTCATCGGCTGCTTCGTTGTTGTGTCTCAGGACATGTGAAAGTTCGAGCCCGTCAAACTTGTCTTCAAGTTTGCGGACCTCTTGTCGGTAGACCTCCATGGTGTCGTTTAGACAGGACCAGTCCTTCATTACTTGGTTGACGACCAGCTGGGAGTCGCCTTTCACGATGAGCCGATGTATTCTGAGTGAAACTGCGAGGCGCAGTCCATGTAGCAGGGCTTCGTACTTGGCAATGTTGTGTGAGGCGGAGAAGTGGAGGTGAAGGACGTATCTTAGCCTTTTCCCAGTCGGGGAAATCAGCACAACTCCTGCTCCCAAGCTGGTGATCCTCTTGGATCTGTCGAAGTGCATGGTCCAGTGTTGGAGGTCTTCCCGAGGTACGTTCTCTTGTTGCTCAGTCCACTCGGCCAGGAAATCCGCCAAGGCTTGTGACTTTATGGACGTCCTCGCTTTAAAAGTCAAGTCCAATGACATCAGCTCTAAGGCCCACTTAGCGATGCGCCCAGTCGCTTCCCGGTTGTGGATGACATCGCCGAGTGGGAAGGAAGTGACAATTGTGACCGAGTGACCCTGAAAATAGTGTGCCAATTTCCTCGCGGTTATTAGAACACCATAGAGCAATTTTTGTACCTGAGGGTAGCGAATTTTGGCTCCTGCCAACACTTCGCTAACAAAGTAGATCGGTCTCTGAATCTTCTGAGCCCGTCCTTCTTCTTCGCGCTCGACCATGAGGACTGTACTAACCACCTGGTGAGTGGCTGAAACGTACAGCAGCAGAGGTTCTTGGGGCTGAGGTGAGGCCAGGACAGGCGGCGTTGTAAGGAACTCTTTGAAATCTTCAAAGGCCTTGTTAGCTTCCGCGGTCCACTGGAAGTCGTCTGTCTTCTTTAATAATCTGAAGAAGGGCATGCCTCGTTCGCTGAGTCGAGAGATGAAGCGGCTTAGCGCCGCCATGCAGCCGGTGAGCTTCTGGACGTCCTTCTGGTTACTCGGGGGCTTCATGCTCAAGATGGCGTTGATCTTCTCTGGATTGGCTTCAATGCCGCGATGTGATACCATGATGCCGAGCAGTTTGCCTGATGGAACGCCGAAGGTGCACTTCTCCGGGTTTAACTTCATTCTGAAGGCCCGGATATTTGCAAAAGTTTCTTCTAGGTCAACGATCAGGTCTTCTTTCTGCTTGGTCTTGATGACAACTTCGTCGACATAAGCTTCTACGTTCTTGCCGATCTGCGTCTCGAAGCATCTTTGGATCATGCGTTGGTATGTGGCGCCGGCGTTCTTCAGGCCGAAAGGCATGGTGATGTAGCAGTAGGCCCCAAACGGCGTGATGAACGATGTCTTCAGCAATGGGATTCTTTCAAGCCGATCCGGTGATAGCCCGAGTAACACCAAGAAACTCGGGAGTTGGCAGCCGGTGTTGAGTATACGACTTGGTCGATGCGAGGCAGCCGAATGGATCTTTAGGACAGCTTTGTTGAGGTCGGTATAGTCAACGCACATGCGCCATTGCCCGTCTTCTTGCGGACCAGGGGGGTTGGCTAACCGGTCGGGATGAAGGACTTCTTTGATGAAGCCGGCAGCCAAGAGCTTTGCGAGCTCTTCCTTGATAGCGTCTTTTTGGTCCTGCGCGAATCTGCGTAATCGTTGTTTTATCGGTTTGGCGTCATCTTTGACGTGCAAAGAGTGCTCGATCACCTCCCTAGGAATTCCAGGCATATCAGATGGTTTCCAAGCAAAAACATCTTTATTATTTTGGAGGAAGGTGACGAGCGCGCTTTCCTATTTGGGATCTAGTTCAGCGCCGATTACAGCAGTTTTTGAGGGATCCGACGGATCAAGGGAGATCTTCTTGGTCTTGGCGTCGCCGGATCCTGATTTGGCTATCTTCTTCGTGGGGACTTCGCCCTCTGCCGAAGTTGATGCAGCCAATCGGACTTCTTGTTGGCCACGCAATCTCTCGCGAGATTGGGCCATGTCGTAGCTCTCCTTATCGCAGGTGAAGGCTTGCTTCACATCGCTGCGAAGGGTGATGACGCCGTTCGGACCCGGCATCTTCATGCAGAGGTAGGTGTAATGTGGGATCGCCATAAATTTGGCAAGCGCAGGCCTTCCGATGATGGCGTGGTATGCTGTTTCGAAGTCAACCACCTCAAAAGTGACGTTCTCCGTTTGGAAGTTCTCTCGAGCTCCGAAGGTGACAGGGAGGGAGATGTGCCCGAGTGGTGTAGACGATAGCCCCGGGATGACTCCGTGGAAGGGGGCTGAGCTTGCCTTCAATTTGGCCCTCGGGATCTGCATCTCGTCCATGGTCTTGGCGAACAAGATGTTGAGAGCGCTGCCCCCATCGATGAGGACGTGCTTGAGCCTGATGTTGCGGACCACGGGATCCAGGACGAGTGGATAGCGCCCCGGGTGAACCACTCGGTCAGGGTGATCCGAGCGGTCAAAGGTGATGGCCACTTCCGACCATCGCAGGTACTGAGGGACTTCGGGTTGAGCCGCGTTGACCTCTTGGTCGGTTAGCCTCTGTTTCCTCTTGGATTCATAGGCTAGCAGCCCTCCGAAGATGTGATTGAGTTCTCCCACAGGGTCTTGGAAAGGTTCGGCATTCTCAGCCGCGTTGTTTTTCTTGGCGCCCAATGGACCACCCTCATCAGTCGACTTCTTGTTGAGCTGCGCCGCGTACTGCTCGGCGAACTGTTTGTAGATGAAGCAGTCTTTTGCTGCGTGCTTATGATTGGGATGATGAGTGCATTGGGCGTTCATGATGGCGTCGTAGGCGGCGACTCGGGGGCGGCGTTGAGTGTTGGAGGTTGCGGCACTAGGTCCTCGGATCGGCGCTTGCGATCTTTTTGGCCTTGGTTGTTGCCGTTGTTCGTTATCCTTCTTAGGATTCCGGCTTCCTCCCGCCCGCTTGTCTTCCCTCCCGTCGGGCCGGTCTTGACGGGCGGCCTTGATGGCGTCGTTGGATTTGGCGTAGGAATTCGCCGTCTCGAACATCTGTTTCACCGTCTTCGGTGGCTTGCGCCCGAACTTCCCGATTAACAGCTCATCACGGACTCCCTTTTGGAAGGCGGCGATGATGATGTCATCGGTGATGTTGGGGATCTTGTTGCGCTTCTCGAAGAAACGACGGATGTAATCCTTCAGAGTCTCGTCCGGCTTCTTGATGACGTTGTATAGATCGAAGTGTGTGCCGGGCCTCTCGAAGGTACCCTGGAAGTTGGCAATAAAGTGGTCCTCGCCGCTCCACGAGCCGATTGAGCCTCTTGGCAGCTCGTGCGCCGCTTCTGGCGGAGTTGGCGAGGGCCACCGGAAGATAATTGGGCATAGCCTTGTTGTCGCCACCTGCTGCGCGGATGGCGAGAGTGTAGACGGTAAGCCATGACTCGGGGTCGGTCTTGCCGTCGTACCTTTCAATTCCTGTGGGCTTGAAACCACTCGGCCAGTGCACTCGGCGAAGCTCCCGAGTGAAAGCCGGCACTCCGTCGTCGCCGCTATCGGGTGATCCCCTCCGATCTTCCCGAGTGCGTCGGTCCCGCTCCTGGTAGCGGCGATCGAGGACTTCCCGCAGATCACTCGGCGGGGTCTTTGGTTGGGTGGTTGGATAGATGGAGCTGTTGTTGCGGCGGACGCGGTGGTGGACGGGTGGACGTCCGTGTCGTTTGTCGCGGGAGTCGGCCGTCTGCTCCTGGTACTTCTGCGTGGACTCGCGGCGTGGGCCTCTTGGCCTTGTCGTAGACCGGTTTGGCTCGGGCCTCTTATAGTCTCCTGACCTTAGAGGCTGGAGCCGGCTTTTGTCGGGCGTTTCAGCCACGGACTCAGACGGCCTTCGTGCCGAGGTGGTGGGGTCGCCGTTGGCTGTGGCTGCAACGATGGTCTTGATCTTGTCAAGTATTGGAGTCACGTTGGCGGGTGCCGTCTCCATGACGGTGTCCAGTAGCGTGAGCGCAGCAACAGCGTTCTGCTGTGGTGTCTCGAAGATGTTGGTGTTGCGAACCCGTGTTTGGAGGATGGCCTCCTGGGCGGATCGTCCGGCTGCGCGTAGATCTTGCTTCCTTTTGTCAGCCTCTTCCCTGCGTTGCTTCTCCTCTTCGATCGTCTTGCGCTCTTGCTCGATCTTGGCTCGTTCTTCCTCCGCGAGCCTCCTGGCCATGGCTGAGTCGGACTCGTCCGGCTCAGCCATGAGGACATCGAAGCACTTCGGCTCGTAGTCCTTGCGGCAGTCGGAGTCGTCGGCTTCGTCTGAGGGGATGCCATAGAGGTCTTCGAAGCCGGCGGAGCTGAGGTATTCGTTGAGCTCCGAAGATGATCATGAGCCGAATGACGGGAGGATGATGGCAACCTCCCTCGATCCTGGGTAGCCCGGGTCTGGATCGTTCCAGTCCGGGTCAGAGCTTGGGGATGCGGGCACCTCCGAGTGTGTCAACCCCGACTCGGGGGAGAGGAGTTTGCCGTAGATCTCGGCGGCGTTTGGTAACCAAACGGCACCGAGAGGTCATCTTCCGAGTGGATTGTCTCCATCGGGGAGACGAGAAGATTGGTGCAGATTTCGGCGGTGTTCGGCAATCCGAACGGTGCTGAGTGGAGTCCTTTGTTGGAGTGAACAGATTGCATCTCGATCTTGAGGACGTCGTCGAAGATCTTGGTGCTATTGGGGAGCCCGAACGGCGCCGAGTGGGTCTTTCCTTCCGACTGGTTTGAATCCGAGTCGAAGGAGGAGTTGTTGAAGAAGTTGGCGGCGAAGTCGCCGAATCCTGAAGGAGATCCCATCACGCTTGTCGGCGAGATTGTTGAAGAAGTCTCGACGCGCGGCCCCCTACCTGGCGCGCTAACTGTCGAAACTTGGTTTCGGCAATATAATTTCTGGGGTCGCAGTCAAGATCGCCAAGCACAATGGGTTAGGAGGAAGGAAGATTTAGACAGGTTTAGGCCCTCTAGTGAGGTAATACCCTACTCCTGTTTCGGTGGATTCAATCCGCCGAGTGTCTTTATTGATCTCGTGATCTAAAGCTAAAAGCTAAAAGCTGATCTCCTATCGAAATATCTGATATCCCTCAAGGGACGCCCCTTACCCCCCTTATATAGTCTTGGGAGGCAAGCTTACAGATCGAAAACCCTATCTTACTCTAAGTCGGTTTCCTCAATCTTACCAAACCGTGACTATGGGCCGTTGTCTTATCTCAATCGGCAACGTAACACCCAAGTCATATTTGGTTTACAGATATGGCAGGTGCAATCTATCCCTACCTCCAATCGGATAAGCTTGTCATGTAGATACCCGATTGCCATAATTTCCACAATATTGGCATTGTATTTGTTCGTGTTTGGATTGACAAATGTGATCGTGTTTGTTCGGCATCGATGAAGTATGATGTGCATGTATGTGAGTGACTTGGTATGTTTTTTTGCAGCTTCGATTCAGTCCCGTGAGTATGTGGCGCCCATATGGTGGCCAGCCACGTTGGCACAGTCCTCCCTTCCTGCCTAGGCCGGTCGGCTGGCACACCACGGTGCCAGTGTGGCTGGCGCTGTCCTCCCCTCCTGCCATGGTCACTCGGCTGGTGCTGCCACCGCACCATGGCGCCAGCATTGCTAGCCACGCTGGCGCCGTCCCACCCTCCTACCTCAGCCGATAGGCTGGCGCCACCCCCCGCACCATGTTGGCGCCACCCCTTGCACCACGGCGCCAGCATGGCTGGCGCCATCCTCACCTCCTGCAAAGTCCATTAAATGGTCAATAGACAACAAGCCATCTCAGTCCATACATCACCGAAGTCTCTTCTTCCGTTGACGTTGAAGAGCCTGTGACCCTGGAGTGTACCTACATACCAAAATATAGTCTGAGGCTAATGAAGTAACAAATAGCAAGAATATGAGATTTTCAATTACAATATCTCTTTTTCCCTTTCCGAGTGGCACGTAAGTTGTATGCAGTGGGTTGTGTCGACGCCTGAGGTGTATCCTGCAGCTGCGACATGTCGATCTCATTGGCATCCAGTGCGACGTAGTTCTCGTCATTGGCGTTATCGTCATCATTGGACCCTTCATCATCGATTGGTGGAGCCGGGGCTTTTTGTCATGCCCTGAAGTTTCACCTTCCTGGCCTCAAATTATTTAATAAATTGCCCAAAAAATCGTTGGAAATTTAACATAGAGCAAAACTCTAATTAATAAATCCGTTTAATAAGTGGAATTGGCTTGGTGGGATTTTTTTCCCATGCTAAAATATTTTAACAGGATTTTTGTGGAATTTTAGGAGCAAATGAAATAATTTTAATAATTAAAATATGATTATTGCAATTAAATTAAATCAAAATCCCTTTTTCTTTTTATTTTTTCCTGGGCATATGCTTTTTTGGCGCATCACCTCGCGCCACCCCACCCGCACCCATGCCCTCGCCTCCCTACCGCCGGGCTAGCCGAAGGCCACGGCCAAGCGAGCCCACTCTACGCCTCTCCTCCCCGGGACACTGACAGGTGAGGCCCACTTGTCAGCTTCGTCCCCAACCTCTGGTCAGAGAAGGCGGGGCTGACATCAGCCACGCCGCGGTCTGCCCCGCGCCCCTCGCGTCCGCTCCGTGCCACCCGGGATGCCGAGGCCCCTGTTGGTGTGATTTTTTTACACACACTGGCCTGGGAGATCTGCTTAACTCCAGTGCATGTCTGAAATTGGTCGCCTCTAGTGATTGAGCGGGGCGTGCCAGTTGGTTTGATCCTGTAACCAACAAGAAAACAAAAGATAGGCGTTTGGTTAGTGTTAGATCCTACTCGATCGGCTGTGGATATTAATAAATATACAATTGCTATCCCAAAGCACATTTAGATTAAGTGATTGGGATAGATCGGTAGTATACCGAGACAGTATAAATCACTTAGATCCAAATATACATTAGGACCACAATTATATATATTCATTGCCTAGCCGATGTCACAGATCTAATGTAATTCGGCTAGTACTCCGATATGTTTTATAAAAAGAGATTAATATAGATTAAATATGCTAAACTAAGATCAATCGGCTATTAAAGCGACTTAACAGGTTGATGCTGGGCTTAGGATAAGTAGATTAAGATCTTAATATAAAAGACGTTTCTAATGCATCTAGTAGTAATAATACTCAAAGACGATTAAAATAGGTAAGACCGGCTGAAACCCCGGTACTATATCTAAAAGTACACATCAAGCCGAATAGATCTATATAATTCTAAAAGCGACTTAATAGATCAATTTGATGCAGCATTAAATACAAAAAGAAGTACTAGATCTACCTAGGCTGATGAAAACTCCTCAAGATGGTAGATACGCTATATAATTCGAATCAACCCCTAGGGCCGGCACGACGGCGAGGCGCGTGACGGCGAGGGCGCGGGGCATGGGCGGGGCCGTGCGGCGAACGCGGCGCTCGCGTGGGGCGGGTGGGCATGAGAGGCGGCGCGCGGCGCATGACGCGCGGGGGGGGCGTTGCGCGCGCCGGCAGAGCGGAGGCCGGGCGTGGGCGGCGCGGCGCGCGCGTGTCGCGCGTGCGGGCGGGCGCGGTACGGCCGTACGGCGTCGAGCACCGGCGCATTGTGAACAGTGCGGTTTTATATTTTTCCGATTTTCAATTTCTAATTTCTTATTTCTATTTTCCTCCTTCTAAAATTCAAAATAAATTCCAATATTCCTAGAATAATTCATAACATTATATTTTCAACTTTTTGTTCACTTTTATTTTTCCACAATTATTTTTCATATTTATTTAAATTCCTTTTTCCTAATTTTCATAATTCACCTATTTTATTTTCCAAAAATTTCCGATTTCTTGTAAATCCCTAAATATTTTTATTGTCTATTTTATACCCTAATTAATCTTCCACCATCCACAATTAATACTCTATTTCACAAATTCGTATTTTCATAAATCCACATCTCATCTCCGATTTCCTTTTAAAATTCCTAATTCTGAATTTCGAATTTTTCTCTCCGACAAACTCCAAATCATCCACAAACACCAAAAGGGAATTGATCACAACTAGATTTGTGCAACTGAGCTGGCAAATAAGAAGCAACAAACCCGAGGAAAAAGCAACAGGCGAAGGTTTTTGCAAGTTCCGATTTTTACGTTCTGATTTCAGTTTCTTCGATTTTCAGGATGTTACACCGCCACGTGGCTGTTGCATCGATGCCACGTGTGCACGACATGCTGCTCGGCCTAGTGGACCAAGTCCACCTTGCGCCATCCCCTTGCATCGCTACCGGGCCCGCTTGCGCGCGCCGCGCTCCTCGCCGACATCAGCCCTAGGGCTTTAATGAACAATAAATAATTAAATACTTTTCTGTTTCTAGTAAAAACATAGTGAATCTTCTAAAATTCATAGAAAATTCATCCGAGCTCCATTTAAGTCCATTCAAACTGTAGTAATTTCATAAAAATGCGTAGAATCCATTAAAATGGTTTTGTTTCCTGTTTCAGTAGACTTATAGACTGTTTGCTTGTGTGCTTTTTTCTCGTGTAGATTTTAGCAGTTCCGACGCTTCGGTTTATTTTGAAGTCGTTGCAGAGGTCCTAGCCGCACCAAAGCAAGGCAACTCATGCATTTCTCATTGAACATATTGTACCTACTTGCAAATGTCTTGCTTTCTATTAAATTTGCATTATTTTTATAGTGTCATGTGGGATGGTTTTGATTGTACTCAGCCTAGCTTGTTTACCCTCTATCATTGATAACTTGGGGATTAATATGACTAGATGCTGGCTAAGGAAATTCTTAGCCATGCTTAGATAAACTAGCTCGCTATGGGGAATATCACTACTACCCTATATCACTACTACGTACCACCACGGTATTAAGTCAACTAAAATATGCCTAATGGTGGGCTGTGGGTGCATGGTTTTGATGGACACGCCCATGGCATTTAAGGACCGGTTCACGGGAAACCCTAGAAGAATTACCGTGCGTACCACAAGCCAGCGTGGGCAACGACTGGGCTTGTAGTGTAGCTTTTCCCTATCTGACGTACCCAGGCAACGGTTAGCGTGATGGAGTTTGGATGGGCCCTACGATGGTCTATGCGGCTTTCGGATTCACCTAGGCATAAGGGGGGCTGCTTACCTTGGTTTAAAGGTAGGGGCGAAACCTAAAGTGTGGTGCGCTTGGTTAGGGAGGGTTATACGGAGGGTCCTTTCATAGTTCCTTTCTGGTGTGTCGTGATGGCATGTCGGCGCATGGAAACATGTCGTGGGGCTATGTCTTGTGGGTACAGTTGTACACCTCTGATCAGAGTAAAACTATTCGAATAGTCATGCCCGCAATTATGGGGGATCAACCAGATTCACTGTGATTAGTCTCATCATTAATAACTTTACTTAATGAAACTAGCATAAATCAGGTGGATGGTTGGGCCTATCACAATGTGGTGTAGACAGTGATGTTTAATACTGCTTAACTAAATTCAATAGTTTTTCTGCTTTCAACTACTGCTCTATGCATCATACCTCCTCTTGCATCATACCTTCTCTTGGTATGTCTTGCTGAGTAGAGTGGGTAGTACTCAGTCTTGCTCTATCTTCCCCACCTCAGAGCTGGAGTACTACTCGGATGAAGGTTACTCGGAGGAGTAGGCTTCGTCACTACCATCGAGGATGCCCATGGAGTGGAGTTGCCATGCTACGAGTGTCAATTTGTTTAGACTAGCTCATTTTTACTTTCCGCTGCATTTGTAAGACTTTTATTATGTTTTGTAAGACATGGATTTGTATGTCAATTTGTCATCTGTGTACCCTGGCTAGTCCTAGACAATGGCTTAATGCACATTCAGCTTGGAATTCTCGTTCATGAATTTCTGGGCTTGACACTTTTCCCTTTCCCTTTCCCTCTGGGTTACCTGACAATGATGAACCTCCAACTTCTTCACGCAGTTTTAGCCTAATACAGTTTCGGTTGGTACTGGGATGCGTGGATTGAGGTAGTGGTGGAAGGATGTGGCTGGGACACAAACATCGTTCAATCCCATCGCTTTGCAACCAAATCTTGTGGCCATCTTCTGGCACCGTCGACAAACATTCTGCAATACAAACAAGAAGGGCTTAGTTAGTCATAAGTAACATAGTGCTTATTTTGGAGGGAATGTTAAGTCATATTACCTCCAACACATTGCAGAGTGTGTTCTCATCTCATTTACACTTCTAAGGAGCTCTCTAGACTACAAGCATGACACGATGTCTCTTAATTATTCCGTGAATATTAAATTAGAATTGAAAAATGCAAAAGAACTTATGTTTCTGTCTTTGAGTGGCATGTGCTCCATTTGGCTACCAACCTTAGTCCAAATGTCACAGATGTTTCGCCCCTCAACAGAAGAGCGGTCTTCTTCTATGTCTGCCTCTTCTTTTATGTCTGCCTCTGTCCAAGCAGGCCTTAGGACAATTTGATATGTCCTATGTAGCCAACGAAGGTATTTGTCAAAATGCTTTTCTTGGTGAATGGCCTCAATGTACCTAGCGTTCCTTCCCGTTCGCCAACCGTCAATGTGCCTGCGGTGTTCTAAGCCCCAGTCCTTCACCTTCTTCCTTTTAACCCTGTCATACTTGCAGAAGTACAATTTGATGGGATCAAAGACATGAATTGAACGGTAAATATGGACAATGGAAAATAAGGGGGGGAAAATCGTATTTGTGCAGCTCCACTCCAATTGAGATGCCCTTAATAGGGAAATCTTGCCTCTTTCCAAATTGTCGCATGACACGGTGTGGTTAGTGGTAGGTGGTAGAAAATCACTGGACATTGGAACATGATGGCATCTTCATCCTGAGAACACATTGGGTTGAAGTTCATCTTCCTTGCCTCTACCATGTGGTATGGTAGCCAATTTACCTACGAGCTCAAACTCAACGTGTGTAAGCAATTTTGTAGTGATATAGCAACATACGAGATATTTGAAAAAAGAGTACTTGTCCAAGGTCGGATAAGCCAGCTTCTCTTCCTCCTGGTCCATCCTACAACAAGAGACAAAAAGCAAGGTTAGTTAACAACATTTGCAAAACCTATGAGAAAAATAACTGATGTAATTAATAATACATGTGCAATGTACTATACAAATTTACCATCCTAACCCCTGTACTTTTCTTGGACTTCTTTTGTCTTGCTGGACGCATCAGGTATTTAGGTTTATTGTGACCCTCCTAGTGTGCATAGCAAGCACTTATTTTTCACTGGCGTGACATCTACTTGGATAACTAAAGGAGGTTTCCATCTTGAACCACCTAAGCCCGAGTCCATTTCATTCTTGAAGCGCTTTGATCTTCTCTTCGTAACTCCAAATTCATAACAAAATTTTCACCACCATATGGTGGCCACTATGTGGGGTTGAGGTTGGCTCAAAGCGACTAGCCCATGTGTTTACAGATGCTTTGGATGAGAACTCGTACAACATACTATTGGGAGCTTCTGAGTCGAGTGTATGGACCCAACAAACGAAGATGAGATGTGAACATGGCATATGGTACAACAACGGCATTTGGTAGCTACATGTGTTTTTGTCACCTTCTACTTTGAACGATATTGCTCCGAACCTAACATCGCCACATGTTATACCACCCCACTCGATGAACTTGTATGTCTTAGTCTCCTTATCGAAGCAATTTGAGGTGTGCCTGCTCACTTTGGTGTTTTTTGTCTTCATCTTACTAGCAGCCTGCTCAGCCCATCGTTTCCCTAATTGAAGGCCTTTTACTACTTTGTCATGTCTATCCTCAAAGAAGTCATTACACTTGAGGAAGGTAAAGGATACTGAAAGTGCATCCAGGCCCCTAATTATTTTAGTGATTATGACAATACGATTATGAAGGACTAATTGTTTATTTGAGTATAAGTGAAGAAATTTTAGTTCTCCGTGATGTGATGTTCAAGGCAATCCCATACATGTCGTGAAAACAATGAGTTGCGGCATATGTGCAAATGTGAAAATGTAATTTTTTTTATTTATTTGCATCGTTAGGAAAGCCATATTATAAATGGGGATGTTGCTTTCATATCTAGGGATGAGATGAGTGCTCAAAATCTTTGTTGAAGTTGTTCTCACTCTTGGATTTATGTACTGGTGTTTTTCAAAGTTTTCTGAAATCGAGTTCAGATGTTTCTAAAGTGTTTTTGCCATCGAAAAAGGTACTGGTCTTTTTTGGATATTTTTGAAAGCCATTTCTAAAATTTCCAAACTTCAACAAACTTGTAAAAATAGTACTGGCCTTTTTTGGATATTTCTATAAGTCATTTTGGAAATTTTTGAACTGCAAAATTGATACTGGTCCTTCTCAGAAGTTTTCGAAAGAGCTTCAAAAATTTCCGAACTGTGTTGTGTTTGCAAAATATGATACACGTGTTTTTTCAAATATTTCCAAAACTGCTTTGATAAGCAAGATCATATTTGTTATGTCCAATGCTTAGATAAGCAATTGGTCCAAAGAGCTCCATGTGAAGAAGCTCCAACGGTCTTGTGCTAGTCATCACATTCTTGGCCGGGTGATGAGCTCCAACTTGTTTTCTGGCTTGGCATGCGCTAGTCACCATATCCTTCTCAAAATGCACATTTGTTAGTCCAATGATGTGATCGCCTTTTAGAAGCTTATAAAGATTCATCCATCATTCCAACATGGGCTTGCCTCCGATGCCAAAGCTACCCATGTTGAACTTAGCCCCTAGGCATGTCTCAAGTTTGGCTTTATCTGAGTTGAAATCCACAAGATAAAGCTTTCCCTTAAGAACACCCTTAAAGGCTACTGTGGACCCCCGTTTTTGGAACGGGAATCTTTCGTGTTCATAGTACCATTTCCCTGGATCGAGTAGTTTGGTACCCACGAAATACAGTACTGAATAATCAGGTGCGCATGCACGAATAGTCTTACATCGAAATTATTACAATAGTAGGCCCGGAGGCAATGTTCATCACATAGGACCTCATAGTCCGGATACAACCCAAAAGTTGAAATTAGATAAGGCAGCGGAATAAAGGCAGCGGCATGTCGGTTGCCACAGGCAACGATCGGAGACTAAGACCTAGTAAGCGCCATCAGCTTCTTCGCCTTCCTGGTAGTAGGCATATGGATCCTCCGATTCTTCATTCCCACCATCTGAAGGTTTGTGCGTATAGCAAGGGTGAGTACCAACCGTACTCAGCAAGCCAACATGGAGGTGATGCATATGATAGGGTTATTCAAGGAATGGCTGGTGCTCTTTTGCATAAAGCCAATTTTCACAAATCTTTTCACAAGCCTAACAACTAGCCAAATCAAGTTTTAGTTCCATAGTTCATTAACTCGGCGACGGTTCTGTCTACCATCCATCGTGATTCCAAGGATGGCTTCCCGCCTTCGGTTCGTCATGGTTTTTCTGAGGAGTCCACCCCTTCTCGCATCTCAAGATGTTGATCCACCAGTGAATAAGAATCATCATGCAAACCCATCCCAGCATTTTAAAGTTTAAAGTCTAGCCAAGCGAAAGTCTTGTCACGATACTCAATATCCGCGAGCACGGCTATTCGAATAGATTGATTCATTCACACTACAGTGGATGTACACTTTACCCGTACTCCGTGACAGCCCAACAAATGAGCCTACGTCCCAACACATGAGACGGTCACGGCAGAGCCTTTTGATAACATTACTTTGGCAGCACCCGCTCCATGAACTTAAGCCCTCATGCACTCTAGCCATCCTTTTCTAGCAGTGAGAGGAGTGCTGGCGCACCCGGGGAAAGGGAAGGTTTCATTCATCAAGTTATATTAAATTTCAATTTACCACCATCCCTTTCAAATCTCATCTCATCCATAAGAACCACTATGCAAGGGTACCGCCTCCGCTCGGCTATCTACTCCGCTAGGTCTATACCCATTCGAGAAGTACGGTTGTACTGGCTCGTTTCCCGGCTATCTCATGGCTCGGTCCTTAATTGACCAGGGTCGGCACTTGCCTTTTCCGGAATCCACCCAAATCGTCCAGCCGCCCCAGTCTAAAACATTTGTTTAGTACTTCCAATTTTCATCAAAACTCATTTCATCATTCCTTTGGCAATGTGGCGCTCATGTCTCCACATGTCGTATCTCAACTACCTTCTCTAAGGTAGTTGCCCAAGCACAAAGCTTTTCATAAAGTCATGAGTATGCATGAATCTAAGTATAGCATGGCTAAGCAGTTTGCCGAAGCTATTCTCCGGTTGTTTGTATCACATCGAGGGTTACAAGGAATAATTCTAAAGGTAATCAATAACAAGGTATGGCATAACAAGTATAGGTAACTCTGTATAGCATGCATGTTTAAAGTTTTAAAATAACATAATTTCGCATTTGGGATCAATATGTTCAAAGGGTATGATGACTTGCCTTGCTCGCACGCTTGTGGAGTGGTGTCTTCAACGGAGTCGATGCCGGCCTCTTCAGGTGCTATCCGTACGTGCGAAAGATCAATCGAATTCGATTAGAATCCAATATAACACCAAAAGATCAAAAAGAACCATAAAAGCCACGAAAACGATTCCAAGCGCTTAGCCTAAATTTCTACTTGAGTTCGTACGAGGATTGCCAGGGAAAACTCCAAGTTTTGAAATCGGGTCGATGCCTTAGGGTTTTCGCAAAGCGACGATCGTAATTTGCTTGAGGAAATAGATTGGAAATATCCGCGAAGGGATTTGTGCTCGAGGTTTTGAAGATTCGAGCACAAAAGAGTGGCACTTTTAAACGGCGAGAAAGGATTAAACGAAATCCGGACTTGAAAACGACGCGAAACAATATTTCGAAAAAGTCGAATTTTGATTTTCAAATTTTTCACCGAGAAATCATGCAAGAAAATAATTTATTTTGTCCCAAAATTTTACTCAAGTCTTCACAAAATATTTTTCCAATTTTTCCATAATTTTTCCTAATTTTTTCCTATTTTCTTTTTCTTTTTCTTTTTCTTTTTCTTTTCTCTCGCACACTTGTTCAATGCCCACAATGTGTTCGACCGGTGCCACGGGAAAACGGAGGCGGCGGCGGCGCTAGCACGAGGGAAAAGGCGGCGGCGCGGGCTTACGGAGACGGCGGCTCTCGCGGTTAGGGCGGCGGGGCTCGGGCGTCGGCGGCGCGCGGCAACAACGGCGACGGCGGCGTTCGGAGGTTAGGGCGGTGACGGCGCTCGGGGGACAGTGAGAGAGGGGAGGTGAAGAACGGTGGCGAGGTGGGAAAACGGCGATGGGCTTTGCCCCTTTTATAGCTGTGGCCGAGAGGGGCGGGAGAGAAAGGAGGCCACGCGCGGCTTCGCACACGCGGCGGTGCCGGGGCGGGGCCGGGCGCGCGCGAGCGTATGGGCGACGTGGGCGACGTGGCGCGGCGCGGGATGGTACGGGCGACAACGCGTGGCGCGGCGAGGGCGCGGGCCGAGTACGGCGGCGCGCGTGGCGCGGCGGCGCGAGGCGTGGCGGGGTCCGCGCGGGCGCGGGCGTAGACCGTGGGCGGGCCGGCGCGGCGGCGCACGCGTGGCGGCGCAGCGCATGGCGCGGGCGGGGCCGAGGACGGGCGCGGCATGAGAGGCGCGGGTACGGGCGCGCGCGCGCGGCGCGTACGGCCGAGCGAGCGCGGCGGGCGCGCATCCGGGCCGGCACGGCGCCGAACGTTGACGCGCAATGAACAAGTGGTGTTTCATAATTTCCCGATTTTTAATTTCTAATTTCCCATTTCTATTTTCTTCCACTCTAAAAATTCAAAATAATTCCCAATATTCCTACAATAATTTTTAATATTATATTTTCAACTTTTTTTCTTCACTTTTATTTTTCCACATATATTTTTCATATTTATTTAAATTCCTTTTTCCCAATTTCATAATTCCCTATTTTAATTTCCAAAAATTTCGTAGACTTCTTGTAAATCCCCTAAATATTTTTATTGTCTATTTTATACCCTAATTAATCTTCCACCATCCACAATTAATACTCTATTTCTCAAATTCGTATTTTCATAAACCTGCATCTCTTCTTCGATTTTCTTTTAAAATTCCTAATCCTGCATTTCGAAATTTTCTTCCCAACAAACTCTAAATCACTCACAAACATCGAGAGGAATTGCTCACAACTAAATTTATGCAACTGAGCTGGCAAATAAGAAGCAACAAACCCGAGAAAAAGGCAACAAGCGAAAGTTTTTGTAAGATCCGATTTTTACGTTCTGATTTCAATTTCTTCGATTTTCAGGATGTTACAAACCTACCCCCCTAACAACAAATCTCGTCCTCGAGATTTCTTACCGGTTGTTGAGTAGGTGTGGGTATTCAGTCTTAAGAAAATCATCGCTTTCCCAGGTGGCCTCTTCTTCAGGGTGGTTGCTCCATTGTACTTTGTACATGCGCCATGACTTGGTCCGTGTCTTCTTTTCTGCCTCGTCCAGTATCTTTATTGGATGTTCCGGGTATGTGAGATCACTGTTGATATGGATGGTTTCCAAAGGAGCTTGCTCTTCTGGCACCCGCAGGCATTTCTTCAACTGTGACACAGGGAACAGTGGGTGAACATCGAAGATGTTCTCGGGCAACTCTACCTGGTAGGCCACTTCACCTCTTCTAGCGCTTATCAAGAATGGGCCCACATATCTTGGCGCAAGTTTCCCTTTGACCTTGAACCTTTGAGTTCCTCGTAGTGGTGAGACCTTTAGATACGCATAGTCGCCTACATCGAACTCTAAATCTCTTCGACGAGTATCCGCGTAGCTCTTTTGTCGAGATTGGGCAGCTTGTAATCAGTCCCGGATCAGACGGACCTTTTCCTCGGCTTCTTTGATTATGTCAGGCCCGAACACAGCTCGTTCACCGGTTTCTGACCACATCAATGGGGTTCGGCATCGGCGACCAAATAGGGCTTCGTTTGGTGACATTTTCAGACTGGCTTGGTAGCTGTTGTTGTAGGAGAACTCAGCGTACGGTAAACATTTCTCCCAATCCTTGGTGAAATCCAACGCACAGGCTCTCAACATATCCTCAAGCACTTGATTTGTCCTTTCGGTCTGCCCGTCGGTCTGTGTGTGGTAAGCGGTACTGAAGGCAAGGTGACTTTCGAGTGCCTCATGAACTTTGCTCCAGAAATGGGACGTGAATTGGGTACCGCAATCTGATATAATTCTTTTTGGTACACCATGAAGACACACAATCCTACTCATGTATAGCTCTGCTAGGTTGGCGCTATTGTAGTTGGTCTTTACGGGAATAAATCTGGCGGTCTTGGTGAGCCGATCTACTATTACCCAAATGGAATCATATCCAGCTGTAGTTTTGGGTAGTCCAACGATGAAATCCATGCCTATCTCATCCCATTTCCACTCGGGAATCTTGAGCGGCTGCAGCAAGCCTGCCGGTCGTTGATGCTCAGCTTTCACCCTTTGGCATACATCGCATACGGCTATGTATTCGGCTACGTCTCTCTTCATATTGGGCCACCAGTATTCTTCCTTCAAATCTTGGTACATCTTCGTGCTTCCTGGATGCAACGAATAGGCTGATTCGTGTGCTTCTTTTAGGATCAACCCTCTCAAACCACCTTGCTCAGGCACGCAGATTCTTTTCTTATACCACAGGGTTCCCTTATCATCTACCGAAAATTCCTTAGCGCACCCAGCGGCCATGCGCTCTTTGATTTCTTGTGCTTCTTCATTTCCCTTTTGAGCTTCTTCTATTTGAGTCCTCAGAAGGGGTTGGATTTCTAGTGAGTTCACTTCTCCGTGAGGAATTAGGTGCAGGTTCAGTCGAGCCATTTCTTCTTGGAGCTCGCTGGCCATACCTTCCACTTTCATATGGTTGAATTGGGCTTTGCGGCTTAACGCATCGGCCACTACATTTGCCTTGCCGGGGTGGTAATGGATTCCTAGATCGTAATCCTTGATCAATTCCAACCACCGTCTCTGACGTAGATTGAGGTCGGACTAAGTAAAGAAGTATTTCAGGCTCTTATGATCAGTGTATACATCATAGTGGCTCCCGATCAGATAGTGTCTCCAGATTTTTAATGCATGAACAACTGCCGCTAATTCCAAGTCGTGTGTGGGATAGTTTTCCTCGTGGGGTCATAGCTGTCTTGAGGCATATGCTATGACCTTTCCATCCTGCATTAATACGCCTCCCAGTCCTTGCCGAGACGCACCACAGTACATCACGAAATCCTTACGGTTGTCAGGTAGGGTTAAGATTGGGGCGGTGGTTAACTTTTCTTTTATTTGGTCAAAGGCCTCCTGACACTTCTCATTCCATACGAATTTCTTCTCCTTCTTCAGAAGTTGAGTCATGGGTCGGGCTATTGTGGAAAACCCTTCGATGAACCTTCAGTAATATCCGGCCAATCCCAAGAAACTCCGAACCTCCGTTATTGACTTGGGTGCCTTCCGTTCCGTAACAGCTTCGACATTGGCAGGGTCTACCGCTACTCCTCCGGCTGAGACTACATGGCCAAGAAAAGCGACTTCCTTGAGCCAGAACTTGCACTTGCTAAATTTCGCAAACAGCTGGTGCTCTCGCAGCTTTTCCAATACCAGTCGTAGGTGCTCCTCATGTTCCTCATCGTCCTTGGAGTACATAAGTATATCATCGATAAATACCACCACGAATTTATCTAGATATTCTATAAATACCTTGTTCATCAGATTCATGAAATATGCCGGGGCATTGGTCAATCCAAAGGACATTACTGTGAACTCATATAAGCCATAACGTGTAGAGAATGTCGTTTTGGGAATATCTCCGGCTATAATCTTCAACTGATGATATCCTGACCGAAGATCAATCTTTGAGAACACTTGTGCACCCTTAAGTTGATCGAATAGGTCATCGATTCGAGGTAGTGGGTACTTATTTTTGATGGTTACTTCATTCAACAATCGGTAGTCCACACACATCCTCATACTCCCATCCTTCTTTTTAACGAAGAGTACTGGGGCTCCCTAGGGAGAAGAACTAGGGCGTACAAAACATTTTTCCTGTAGTTCTCTGATTTGCTTCTTGAGTTCTTCTACTTCGTTAGCCGGCATTCGGTAAGGTCTCTTGGATATGGGGGCAGTACAAGGCATTAGGTCGATGATAAATTCTATGTCACGATTAGGGGGCATTCCGAGCAATTCCTCAGGGAATACGTCCGGGTATTATTGCACTACTGGCATCCCGCTCCAATGAAGCATGGTGAATACTCCCGCAGCTTGCTCGCATAGCATCGGGTTTTGGTCCTTAGTTATGTTCATTGGTGATCCCCATGGGGTGGATACTGTGACTTCCCTACGACTACACTCTATGACTCCATTGTTCTTGGTCAACCAATCCATTCCGAGTATGATATCAATGGTTTGGGGCGATAGTACCATAAGGTTTGAAAGGAATACCACATCTCTAATCCGTATGGGCACATTGATGAAAGCATGGGGTACGGTTATGTTTCCCCCAGGCGAGTGTACCAACATGGGTCTCTTAAGTTCTACCTAGTGTAGGTGGTGTTTGTCACGCCCAGAAATTCACACCAGAATTTCTGCAGCTAATTTTTGCATTACACCCTCGTCCAGGCATCAGCCGAGGTACACAAATCGATGTTATTGATAATACAGAATCCTCGTCTTAGAAACAATATAAAAGAGTTACACAAATGCAGCGGAAAGGAAAATAAAACTGACTTAAGCTAAAGTTGACTCGAGCGAAGCGAAACACCAACACCACAGCTAACCCTTGATGTCGAACAAGCCTACACCTCCTCGGAGACCTCAATCTCAACTTCTGGCACTGAAGGGGGAAAAAGAAGCAAGGTTGAGTACAACCACCGTATTCAACAAGTCACACCGGAAAAGGGGACATGATGCAAGATAAATATCAAGGAAAAGGATAAGAGGCTCGATTTGCATAAACAACATTTGCAGAATATAATAATAATATTTGAAGACAGTAAAACAGTAGTAATAATTAAGCAGTATTAAATAAACACTGTCCAACGTTAAAACCACGTTCCAACATTGCATTCAAGTAATTAAGTGAAACTAATCAAGGTGAATCTGGTCGATCGCCCGTAACCGTGGGCACGGCTATTCAAATAGTTTTACTCTGATCAGAGGTGTACAACTGTACCCACAAGACACAATCCCACAACACGTTACCGTGCGCCGGTGCACCACCACGGTACCCCGGAAAGGAACTATGACAGGACCCTTCACATAACCCCCTTTAACCAATCGTACCACACCAAGGTTTCGCCCCCACTCCCATCGGGCAATGGGCAGCCCCCTCTAGTGCCGTGGTGAATCCGGAAGCTGATCAACCCTTAAAACCGGGGCTGACCCAACTCCATCACACCCACCCTCTCTGGGATACGTCGGCTAGAGACAGCTACGCTACAGACCCAGCCATTACCCATGCTGGCTTGTGGTATGCACGGTACTTCTTCCAGGGTTTCCCGAGAACCGGTCCTTAATTGTCATGAGCACGCTAACCAAAGTCCAACCATGTGCTCACGACCCACCCTTTTCATAATTCAATATTATTAGAAATAGAGTCACAACTTAACCTCATCTGAGAGTTAACCTCTAGTAATATACTTGATTAGTGTGATCCCCTTAAGTGAGCTAGTTGAGCTAAGCATAACTAAGCAAACCTTAAGCTATCCTCTAGTCACATTGAACGCCAAGTTATCAATGGTATAAGGTAAACAATCCTATGGTTGAGAACAATAGGTATAATCATCCCATGAAATGACATTCTAAAACATATGCAATATTTGAGAGAAAAGAGATATTTACATAAAATAGGTACAATATGGTCAATGTAAGGTATGACTTGCCTTGTTCTGGAGACTGAGGAACCTCGGCGGCTACTTCAAAGAGAACGGGCTCGCCGGAAAACTCGGGATCTACACGACAAACAAAGCACTCAACAAACACCCTAAAAGGTCTACTAAAACAGCACTTAAAAGTATTTTTAATAGATTCTTGACATTTTTGTGGATTTAATGAAATTTGAATGGACTAAAACGGAGCTCGGATTCAAAAGATATGGATTTTAGAAGTTTAGTTGTGATTTTTACACTAAACAGAAAAGATTAAAACATTTATTGCGTAATTAAGCCCCCGGGTGACGCAAGCATGGCGCAGGCGGGTAGGGCTGACGTCAGTGGCGCAAGCGGCGCGCAAGCAGCGCGGCGCTCGGTCCACGGTGGACCGAGTCCACGCGGCGGCGGCGCGCGCGGGACACGCGGCACACATCCGCGCGGGGAGCGCGGCGGTGGGCGGCGGCGGCTTGCGTGGGAGCGAACGGCCCCGATCCGCCCGTCCGAAGGATCGGACGGTTCGGATCGTGGCTAGGGTTAGGGCACGGCGCGCGGCTCGACCACGCCGCCGGCCATGGCCGCGCGGCGGCCGCCGATCTCCGTGGCATAGGCACGCGACGGAGCGCTGCGGGCGCGGGAGATGACGGTGGAGCGTGGTGCGGTTCGGGCGATGGTTCGAGAGGCGGCACGGGAAGCCGGAGGGAGTGGAAAGAGGCGGCGCCGCACTCACCGGAGTCGAAGAAGACGACGATGGCGGCGACGGTTTTTGGGGCTAACACACGAGATCGACAAAGGGGAAACGTGCGGCGGCGGCTAGGGAACTTTATAGGGGCGCAAAGAGATTGGAAAGTGCACGGGAAAGTTGCGGATTCGTTGCCGTTGGTTACGGACTCGGAGAGAGAGAGAAACGGTGGCAACGAAATCCGGGCGGATACGGTTTCCTTAGATCGCGCTAGGCGCGGGGATGGATGCGACGGCACGGGATCGGGCCCGGCATGGGTCCGACGAGGCACGGCCTCACGCGGGAGCGGAGCGGAGCGGCGGCGCGCATGGCGGGCGTGCGGCTGGGCGGCCGGCGCGGGGACGGAGACTGACAGCGAGGCCCACTGTCGGTGCACCGCGGGCAAAGGACGGGTTGCGGACTTTGCGGCGCGGGGCGTCGTAGGCTTCGCCCACGACTCGTAGAGGTGCGAGGCGCGCGCGCGGAGCAGCTCGGCCGGGGAAGAGACGGGCCGACGGCCCAAGCCGAAAGGGGGAGCAGGAAGCCGTACGGTGGTACGGAAAAAAGAAAAAGAAAAAGGGAAAAAGGAGAAAAAGGATTTTGGGGCTTAATTAAATTCCTGATTTCTTATTTAATTGATTAAAAATACTTAGAGTGCTCTAAAAATTCCAGTAAAAATCCTGTTAGTGCATTTTGACATGCAGAACTCTAGAAAAATACTACCATGTCGATTCCATTTATTAGTTGCATTTTATAATTACTGGTTGGCTCCAGATTAATTCCAGAAATTCCGATTATTTCAGGGTAAATTATTTAAACAATTTAGGGCAAAACTCAGGGTGTGACAACCTACCCCCCTTAAACGGAATCTCAACCCCGAGATTCGAAGGTACTGGCCAAAAGGTGCGGGTGCGCGACCTTTAGCTCATCTTCTCTTTCCCAAGTAGCTTCTTCCTCGGAGTGATGAGTCCACCGAACCTTGCAAAACCCGATAACCTTGTTCCGAGTCCTTCTCTCGCCGATCTCGAGAATACGTGCTGGTCTCTCTACGTAGGTCAAGTCCTCTTGAATTTCGATCCAGTGCCGGACTCGCTTTGCTCTTACGGTACCCTTAAACACTTCTTTAAGGGACACATGAAACACGTCGTGAATACCAGCCATGCTTGGAGGGAAGCTCAAGGCGATAGGCTACTTCTCCTCGACGTTCCCGTCGTATGGTCCCACAAAACGTGGTGCCAACTTGCCTTTGGTTTGGAAACGATGTACCCCCCGGAGTGGTGTAACGCGAAGATACACAAAATCCCCTGCTTCAAAAGTGAGGTCTCTTCGACGATTGTCTGCGTAGCTTTTCTGTCGGGATTGCGCAATCTTCAACCTTTCCCGAATCATTCGGACCTTTGCCTCTGCTTCACTTATTACTTCTGTGCCAAACAACTGGCGTTCACCAGTCTGATCCTAGAAAAGGGGTGTGCGGCACTTCCGTCCATACAATGCTTCATACGGTGCCATTTGAATGCTGGCTTGATAGCTGTTGTTATAGGAGAATTCTGCAAAGGGCAAGCTTTTGTCCCACGCTATTCCAAAATCAAGCGCACATGCTCTCAACATGTCTTCCAAAATTTGATTCACTCTCTCGCTTTGACCATCTGTTTGCGGATGATAGGCCGTACTAAAATTCAAACGGTACCGAGCTCTTCTTGCAACTTCTTCCAGAACTTGGAAGTAAACTGACTTTCCCTATCAGACACGATCTTTTTAGGCACGCCATGCAAGCACATGATCCTTGCGAGATAAAGCTCTGCTAGCTTCTTCCCTGAGTAGGTAGTATGCACTGGTATGAAGTGGGCCACCTTGGTGAGTCGGTCCACAACGACCCAAATTGAGTCATATCCTGACGATGTGCGGGGTAAACCCGTGATAAAATCCATTCCAATTTCTTCCCATTTCCACTCGGAATCGGAGTGGTTGCAACAGTCCGACGGGCCGTTGATGTTCCGCCTTAACCCGCGACAAACATCACAAAGTGCAACAAACTCAGCTATCTCCCTCCTCATCTTGACCCACCAAAACTTTTCTTTAAGATCTTGATACATCTTTGTACCGCCTGGGTGAATTGAGTATTGAGTTTGGTGAACTTACATAAGGATCATTTTTTTCAAATCCTTGTCTTCTGGCACACACAATCTCTTTCCCATCCAGATTGTGCCGTGCTCATCTTCCGTAAAGCCACGAGCTTTTCCGACCCTCATGTTCTTCTTGAGTTCGGCCATCTCGGGATCTGATGCCTGAGCAGCCCGAATTTGATCAATGGGAGTGGGTTGGGCTTCCAGAGCAGCCACAAAACCAAAATCCACCACTCGTAGATTTAGATACTCGAATTCTTGCTGCAACTGGTCGCACATTCCTTCGACATTGAGGGTGGTGCAGTAACTCTTTCGGCTTAGTGCATCCGCAACCACATTAGCGTTGCCAGGATGGTAATGTATCCCCAAATCATAATCTTTGATCAGTTCCAACCATCTTCGTTGTCGGAGGTTCAAATCCGGTTGGGTGAAAATATACTTGAGACTTTTATGATCCGTATACACTTCACAACGATTACCAATTAGGTAGTGTCGCGGATCTTCGGGGCATGAACCACTGCGGATAATTCCAGATCATGAGTTGGATAGTTGTTTTCGTGCGGGCGCAATTGACGAGAAGCATATGCGACCACTTTGCCTTCTGCATCAACACACATCCCAACCCTTGGCGAGATGCATCACAATAAACTTGGAAGTCCTTTCTTTGGATCTGCGGTATCAACACCGGTGCATACACCAACTTCCTCTTAAGCTCTTCAAAACTCTTGTTACATTCTGCCGACCACTTAAATTTCTCATCTTTCTTCAACAGTTGAGTCATCGGCTTGGCGATTTTGGAGAAATTCTCAATGAAGCGGCGGTAGTAACCCGCAAGTCCAAGGAAACTTTGGATCTGCGTGACCGTTTTGGCGGGGTCCACTTGGTAACGATTCCACATTTGCTGGATCCACGGCTACTCCTTGGGCATTTACAATGTGGCCGAGGAGCGTACTTCCTTTAACCGAGAAAGCACACTTGCTAAACTTGGCGTAGAGTTGATGATCCCTCAACTTCTCGAGCACTATCCGAAGATGTTGCTCATGTTCTTCCTCCGTTTTAGAGTAGACCAAAATGTCGTCAATGAACACCACCACAAATTTATCCAAGAACTCCATAAACACCTTGTTCATCGGATTCATAAAGAAGGCCGGTGTGTTGGTCAATCCAAATGACATGACCGTACACTCATACAGGCCGTATCTGGTGGTGAAAGCGGTCTTGGGGATGTCCTCTTCCCGAATTCTCAACTGGTGATAGCCTGATCGCAGGTCTATCTTGGAAAACACCTTGGCCCCTTTGAGTTGATCGAATAAATCATCAATCCGTGGTAGGGGATACTTGTTCTTGATAGTAACCTCATTGAGTGCGCGATAATCGACACACATTCTCTTGGTCTTGTCTTTCTTTTCCACGAAGATCACCGGAGCACCCCAAGGCGACGTACTCGGGCGGATATACCCTTTTTGCAACTGTTCATCCACTTTCTTCTTTACTTCGGCCAACTCGTTGGCTCCCATCCTATACGGCCTCTTGTGTATTGGGGCGGTCCCGGGTACTAAATCGATCCGGAATTCAATTTTCCTTTCTGGTGGCATCTGAGTTAAGTCTTCAGGGAAAACTTCCGGGTATTCTCTGACGATGGGGATATCCTCTAACTTCATAGGGGTCTTTGCCGCCACTTCGGATGATCCACCGGCGGAAACATGATTCAAACTTGCTACGGTCTTGGCTTGCATGGGAGAACGAAAAACAATTCCTTCTCCTTTCGTATTGATTAAAGTAATGGTGCGACTAGCGCAGTCAATTACTCCCTTATGTCTGGACAACCAGTCCATCCCAAGAATGACATCTATGCCTTTAGACTGAAGGAGGATGAGGTTGGCTAGAAACATAGATCCTTGGATTTCTATGGTCACTTAGGGACAATACTGAGTAGTATCCAAGTGGTTCCCAGGGGTTTGAACCCGCATAGGTATCTTAAGTCCCACTACTGACAAGCTATGTGCCCCAACAAACGCTTTGAGATAAATGAATGTGTAGTGCCGAGAATCAAATAATACTGTGGCGGGAGTAAAGTTTACGAAACATACCCAGTATAACTTCGAGCGATCGTGCTTCCTCGGCGGACGCATGATTGACCCGGGCCTGGATGAACCTTGGCCCAGCGCGTCTTGGCTTTGGACACTTCTCTGCAAAATGCCCGGGGTCACCACAATTGAAACAGACTCTTGGCTTTCCTCCGGAGTCCTTCCTTGGAGGTGGTGGCTATGACTGTTGCTGGGGTGGCGCCGTTGGAGGACGCGGGGCTGGGGTGCACTGTTGTTGACCACTGCCGCTACTGCCAGTGTGGAAATTCCCTGGGTGATAAGGTCGATGCTGACGAACAATCATGGTGGTAGGTCCACTCTGACTTCCAGGCATGAAACGTGGCCTCTGCTGATTTCCCTGCTATTGAGGAGGTCGGGACTGGATTACTTTTCTCTTCTTGATCATCTTGTTGCGCTGATCTTCCTGTCGAATGGCCTTGTCAACCAGCTTTTCAAAGTTAGCATACTCTCCGGAGATTAGCTTGTCCGTGAGTTCATCATCCAAACCAGCCAAAAACTTTTCCTGCCTTTCTGCATCGGTGCGCACATCTTCGGGGCATAACGGGCAAGACGATTGAACTCATGCGGATACTCGATCGATCATTTACCGCTCAAGAGAACGGAACTCACGCTTTTTTGCAACTATTCCCGAGGAATGTGTGCGGTCCCGAAATCGCGACGGAACTCTTCCCATGTAACTCATTGCTCCCGGGCGAGTAACCAAGTAGTTGTCCCACCAAGGCGAAGCGGACCACCGCAACCGATGAGTGGCAAACGAGACTTTCTCTGGTCCGTGCACTACGGAAGATCTAACTTCTTCTCTATGGCATGAAGCCAATCATTAGCCTCCATGGGATTAGTGGTCTGGAGAAGGTCGGCGGTCGGACACGAAGGAACTCGGCAACTTGGTGGGGTGGTGGGGTGGCAAATTGATTGTTCTGCTTCTTTGCTGCTGCTGCATTTGCTTTGCAACATCTGCTGTTGTATCTGTTGGGTGTTGTTGTTGCATCTGCTGCATCATTGCAGCCATCATCTGTGTCTGCGAAGCAAGCACTTGAGCAATGGTGGGGTTCTCGGGTGGCGGTGGAGGAGCATTGCCGTTGACGTCGTGAGCCTCGTTGTTGTTGGCACTGCCCATTGTTCTTTGTTCGCTCCGCTGGTCTGGTGTTCACCATCGAAGGAGGCGACCGAACCGAAGAGAGAAAAGAAGAAAAACAGACAGACTTAGAAACTAATCTTTATTATTGGAATTCAAATGCATTGTTCTGACCTTGATTTAAAAACAAGGAAAAGTACCAAACATCCTTAATTGGTCAGTCATATCACACTTGATATCGACTGCCAGCTATCCCACACACAGCAGCCTAACACAGCAACTACCAAGAAGACAAACTAAGCTAAACGATAAAACTAAGGAGGGCAACTAGAACGATCCGTGAGGCGAGGAGTCGAAACTGCTTCCTTCAGAAGATCCCCATTCTTCGGACCGGCTCCTAGAGTCCTCGTCACCTCAGACTTTGACTCTTCTGAATCGGTTGCTGTAGCCCAACCAATCCTGCCTCTTCCTCCGAGGAATCTCGAGTCTCTTCTGAGTCCATGTCTTCAGCTGAATTCTCTGAGCTTGAGTCACTGGAGATGGAGATCCAACCATTACTGCCACCTCCGCCTTGATACGCTGAAGCTGGAGCAAAGGTGAGAGCGCAGAACTCGCAGCAGGAGGAACTGGAGCAGCGCTGAGGCCGGAGCGGGTGGAGCTGGAGGAGGCGGTGGAATCCGAGGCGCCGGTGGATACGACAGCGCGCGGTGGTGGTCTTTCGTGGCGTAGTGCGAATCCGACACCAACCGGTGCCGGGAGTCCCTTCAATTCAGCTACCTCCTTCTTAAGACGAACCACTTCGTCCTGCAGTCGCACAATCCTTAGCATCTTTTTGTCGTTCAGCTCTTTGGTTGCCTTGTGTAGGTCAGAGTGCATCTTGTCCAGGCCTTTGATCACGGTGCACATGTGGCCAAAGGTAGAGTCGTTCTCCTCTGTTGTAGACTTGAATGCACAGACCTCGGAGGAACTACCTCGACGGGGATGGTAGCGGTAGGAGGAGGTGCGAAGGTCGGCATCATGCAGCTCCCTCATCTGGCCAACATCGGGTAGGCGGCTTCTTGACAAGCGTGATCGACGTGCCTCGGAAGCTGTGACCTCCATGTTGGGAAGACACGTTCCCACAAACCCATGAACCTCCAACCGAACACGATAGGGCAACTCGCCACTGAGAGGCGCAACTGTTGTATACTCCGGTGCTTCAAGATATCCGACTGCAAGGGCCATACGCGCCAGCTCTGCAACAAAGCCTGTCATCCCTTTTCCACAGTGCGTCGCTGGGAACCTGCCATCTATAGAAACAAAGGAGTGGGAAAATCAAAACATGCTCAAAAACCCACGACCAACGCCCCATTTTCGCAATTCCTAAACCCTAGACTGACTCCACTTTTCAAAACACCCCTTTTTTAAGCATATGCAAATGAAAAGAATTAGAGGGCTCTTAAGGTTTCCGGTTGGCTTGTCCTACAGTCAAAGGAAGGCTCTGTACCAACTTGTCACGTCCAGAAATTCACACCAGAATTTCTGCAGCTAATTTGTGCATTACACCCTCGTCCGGCATCGCCGAGGTACACAAATCGACGTTATTGATAATACAAAATCCTCGTCTTAGAAACAATATAAAAGAGTTACACAAATGCAGCGGAAAGGAAAATAAAACCGACTTAAGCTAAACTTGACTCGAGCGAAGCGAAACACCAACACCACAGGCTAACCCTTGACGTCGAACAAGCCTACACCTCCTCGGAGACCTCGATCTCAACTTCGGCAGAAGGGGGAAAAGAAGCAAGGCTGAGTACAACCACCGTACTCAACAAGTCACACCGGAAAAGGGGACATGATGCAAGATAAATATCAAGGAAAAGGATAAGAGGCTCGATTTGCATAAACAACATTTGCAGAATGTAATAATAATATTTGAAGACAGTAAAACAATAGTAATAATTAAGCAGTATTAAATAAACACTGTCCAATGTTAAAACCACGTTGCAACAGGCCCATCCATCCACCTGCACTAGTCACATTCCAACATTGCATTCAAGTAAATAAGTGAAACTAATCAAGGTGAATCTGGTCGATCGCCCGTAACCGGGGGCACGGCTATTCGAATAGTTTTACTCTGACCAGAGGTGTACAAGCGTACCCACAAGACACAATCCCACAACACGTTACCGTGCGCCGGTGCACCACCACGGTACCGGAAAGGACGTGAGACCCTTCACATAACCCCCTCTAACCAATCGTACCACACCAAGGTTTCGCCCCACTCCCATCGGGCAATGGGCAGCCCCTCTAGTGCCGCGGTGAATCCGGAAGCTGATCAACCCTTAAAACTGGGGCCGACCCAACTCCATCACACCCACCCTCTCTGGGATACGTCGGCTAGAGACAGCTACGCTACAGACCTAGCCATTACCCATGCTGGCTTGTGGTATGCACGGTACTTCTTCCAGGGTTTCCCGAGAACCGGTCCTTAATTGTCATGAGCACGCTAACCAAAGTCCAACCATGTGCTCACGACCCACCCTTTTCATAATTCAATATTATTAGAAATAGAGTCACAACTTAACCTCATCTGAGAGTTAACCTCTAGTAATATACTTGATTAGTGTGATCCCCTTAAGTGAGCTAGTTGAGCTAAGCATAACTAAGCAAACCTTAAGCTATCCTCTAGTCACATTGAACCCCAAGTTATCAATGGTATAAGGTAAACAATCCTATGGTTGAGTACAATAGGTATAATCATCCCATGAAATGACATTCTAAAACATATGCAATATTTGAGAGAAAAGAGATATTTACATAAAATAGGTACAATATGGTCAAAGTAAGGTATGACTTGCCTTGTTCTGGAGACTGAGGAACCTCGGCGACTACTTCAAAGAGAACGGGCTCGCCGAAAAACTCGGGATCTACACGACAAACAAAGAACTCAACAAACATCCTAAAAGGTCTACTAAAACAGCACTTAAAAGTATTTTTAATGGATTCCTGACATTTTTTTGAATAGACTAAAACGGAGCTCGGATTCAAAAGATATGGATTTTAGAAGTTTAGTTGCGATTTTTACACTAAACAGAAAAGATTAAAACATTTATTGCGTAATTAAGCCCCGGGTGACGCAAGCATGGCGCAGCGGGTAGGGCGACGCCAGTGCGCAAGCGGCCGACGCAAGCGGCGCGGGCGCTCGGTCCACGGTGGACCGAGTCCACGGCGGGCGGCGGCGAGCGCGGGGACACGCGGCACGCATCCGCGGGGAGCGGCGGCGATCGGACGGCGGCGGCTTGCGCGGGAGCAACGGCCCGGATCCGCCGATCCGAAGGATCGGAGCGGTTCGGATCGCAGCTAGGGCTAGGGCATGGCGGCGGCGGCTCGAGCACGCCCTCGGCCATGGCCGCGGCGGCGGCCGGCCGATCACGGCGGCATAGGCAACGGCGACGGAGGGCGCTGCGGGGCGCGGGAGATGACGGCGGAGGGTGGTGCGGTTCAGGCGATGGTTCAAGAGGCGGTACGGGAAACCAGAGGGAGTGGAAAGAGGCAGCGGCGCACTCACCGTAGTCGAAGAAGACGACGATGGCGGCGACGGTTTTTGGGGCTAACACAGGAGATCGACAAAGGGGAAACGTGCGGCGGCGGCTAGTGAACTTTATAGGGGCGCAAAGGGATTGGACAGTGCACAGGAAAGTTGCAGATTCGTCGCCGTTGGTTACGGACTCAGAGAGAGAGAGAAACGACGACAACGAAATCCGGCGGATAGGGTTTCCTTAGATCGTGCTAGGCGCGGGGATGGATGCGGCGGCGCGGGATCGGGCCCGGCATGGGTCCGACGAGGCACGGGATCACGCGGGAGCGTAGCGGAGCAGCGCGCGCATGGCGGGCGGCGGCCGGGCGGCCGGGCGCGGGGACGGAGACTGACGGGCGGGGCCCACACAGCTCGGTGGCCGCGGGGCAAAGGACGGGTTGCAGACTTTGCGGCGCGGCTGGCGTCGTAGGCTTCGGCCCACGACCGGAGGGGAGGCGGCGCGCGCGCGGGAGCGGCTCGGGCCGGGGAAGAGCCTGGCCGACGGCCCAAGCCGGAAGGGGGAGTAGGAAGCCGTACGGTGGTACGGAAAAAAGAAAAAGAAAAAAGGGAAAAAGGAGAAAAAGGATTTTGGGGCTTAATTAAATTCTTGATTTCTTATTTAATTGATTAAAAATACTTAGAGTGCTCTAAAAATTCCAGTAAAAATCCTGTTAGTGCATTTTGACATGCAGAACTCCAGAAAAATCCTACCATGTCGATTCCATTTATTAGTTGCATTTTAAAATTACTAGTTGGCTCCAGATTAATTCCGAAATTTCGATTATTTCAGGGTAAATTATTTAAACAATTTAGGGCAAAACTCGAGTGTGACGGTGTTTTTGCTTACTTGTGAAGATATGAATGAATGCGATGCTCAAAAATCAAATAAGACTTTAAGCTGGGGTAGAGTTGATAGAGAACATACCCATCGGCATGTTCGATCCTCCTGCGCTTCTTCAGCACGCACATGATTCACTTGTCCACGCCGAAATCCGGTGGCAGTCTCATTGGGTTGCGGGGTCCTAAACAGACCGCGTCCCGCAGCAGGAGTGGTGGTTCCTCGGACGGCCGTTGCATTGGCGCCGGTACGCACGGGAGTGTTGCGTGGCTTGGGGCAGCTGTTGGAGTAGTGCCCAACTCTCCACAGTTGAAGCAATTCACATTCCTTCTTCCCGGAGCGGCTAGGGTTGGCGTCGGGGTACGGAACTGGGGTGCAGCTGGCCTGTTGACGTGGTCGGGTGCGGGGGAACGACTGGTTGCCGGAACGGTTGGCTTACATCTGGACGGGGTGGCTCCTTTGGGACGCTGAGGCTCTCCCTGAAGTGGGCGGGCCATAGCAAGTCTCCTCTTGCGGTTATTTTCTACCATCTTCTGGTCATGTTCCAACAGTACCACCTTGTTGATAAGGCTTTGGAAGCTGACGTGATCTTGGCCGATCATTGGCCCTCTCAGCTCATTGCTCAACCCTTCGATATTTATCGATTTTCTCCTCCTCGTTTGCGGTCACCGGTGGCATATCGAGCGAGTTGCGTGAACTTGTTCGAGGTAGTCTGCACGGTGGTGTTGCCTTGACGCAACCTTCGGAATTCATTCTTCTTCATTCTCATGACGGCGGTGCAGTACGAAGTTTTCACGAAAGGCGGCGTGAACTCTTCCCGGTTGGTTCTTCGGCGTCTTCTGCCCGTGTCTCCTTGTAGGTGTCCCACCAATCACTTGCGGGGCCTTCCAATTGATTGGTAGCAAAAACGACTTTGTCGATTTCTCGTACCCTGACTAGGGTCAGCTTCTTCTCTATTACTCTTAACCAGTCTTCGGCATCCATTGGTTCTTCGGCGCGAGAGAATGTGGCGGCTTAGCTCGCATAAACTCTCCCAGGGCTTGATCCTCCGCGATTCCCTTGGTTGTTGGCGATTGCTTGAAGCAACTGGGTTTGCAAAGCCATAACCTCTGCCAGGGTGGAGGGGTTAGGCTCTGGTGGGTTCTCGTTGGATGTTGCAGCTCTGCGACGATGCGCCATCTGAAGGAGGTAGATGAATTAAGAGATTGGACCCATTAAGGTCATGGTTTCTAGGTGATTTCTCTTCAAGTTGTTTTTAAATGATCTTCAAACAAAGCAAGCATGGTAAAATAAACTCATTAATAGCATACCATAAAACGATATATAGGTCCATAGGGTTGTAGCAGCAGGGGTGGCTTCCACGGTGCAGACCGGATTGCCTTCCTCGCGATAGGGGTGGTGCACAAACTCAGTCACTGTGAGCTCAGCACGGTGAATAGCATTGAGGCAAAGGAACGTTTCACGGGCTGCGTCTTGAATAGCTGCCTCCACTACATCTCGGTGGTAACGGGTGTGGAAGCAAAAAGGTGTTTCACTCCCCATGCAGGCCTCCACTGAAACCGCTGCTTCCCATACCGAATATTCCTCGGTGCCATGCCTCCTGATCTGGTAAGTGGGTGGCTCTGGGTACCATAGACACCACATCAATGACTGGAGTTGCGCCACGAATCCCTCATCCCGTGGAATGGTGATTTCCCAAACTCTGACATGGTCCGACATCTGCTTTTGAAAGCAACTTAGGGTTAGAGAGAGAGAGATAACATCAAAACCATTTGGGTAAAGAAAGGGAAATAAAGGTATAGGAAAAAGTATGTTTGTCTTTTAAAAATAATAGTTCGCGAAATGATCCTACGTAGGGATACTTCCCTTTAGCCAACTAGTCAGGGGTAGGGCGCCAGTTGGTCTTATCCTACAGTCGCATGCTCTGATACCAGCTCTGTGGACCTCCGTTTTTGGAACGGGAATCTTTCATGTCCATAGTACCATTTCCCTGGATCGAGTAGTTTGGTCCCACGAAATACAGTACTGAATAATCAGGTGTACATGCACGAATAGTCTTACATCAAAATTATTACAATAGTAGGCCCGGAGGCAATGTTCATCACATAGGACCTCATGGTCCGGATACAACCCAAAAGTAGAAATTAGATAAGGCAGCGGAATAAAGGCAGCGGCATGTCGGCTGCCACAGGCAACGACCGGAGACTAAGACCTAGTAAGCGCCATCAGCTTCTTCGCCTTCCTGGTAGTAGGCATATGGATCCTCCGATTCTTCATTCCCACCATCTGAAGGTTTGTGCGTATAGAAAGGGTGAGTACCAACTGTACTCAGCAAGCCAACACGGAGGTAATGCATATGATAGGGTTATTCAAGGAATGGCTGGTGCTCTTTTGCATAAAGCCAATTTTCACAAATCTTTTCACAAGCCTAACAACTAGCCAAATCAAGTTTTAGTTCCATAGTTCATTAACTCGGCGACGGTTCTGTCTACCATCCATCGTGATTCCAAGGATGGCTTCCCGCCTCCGATTCGTCATGGTTTTTCTTGGGAGTCCACCCCTTCTCGCATCTCGAGAAGTTGATCCACCAGCGAATAAGAATCATCATGCAAACCGATCCCAGCATTTTAAAGTTTAAAGTCTAGCCAAGCGAAAGTCTTGTCACGATACTCAATATCCGCGAGCACGGCTATTCGAATAGATTGATTCATTCACACTGCAGTGGATGTACACTTTACCCGTACTCCACGACAGCCCAACAAATGAGCCTACGTCCCAACACATGAGACGGTCACGGCAGGGCCTTTCGATAACCTTACTTTGGCAGCACCCGCTCGATGAACTTAAGCCCTCATGCACTCTAGCCGTCCTTTTCTAGCAGTGAGAGGAGTGCTGGCGCACCCGGGGAAAGGGAAGGTTTCATTCATCAAATTATATTAAATTTCAATTTACCACCATCCCTTTCAAATCTCATCTCATCCATAAGAACCACTATGCAAGGGTACCGCCTCCGCTCGGCTATCTACTCCGCTAGGTCTATACCCATTCGAGAAGTACGGTTGTACTGGCTCGTTTCTCGGCTATCTCATGGCTCGGTCCTTAATTGACCAGGGTCGACACTTGCCTTTTCCGGAATCCACCCAAATCGTCCAGCCGCCCCAGTCTAAAACATTTGTTTAGTACTTTCAATTTTCATCAAAACTCATTTCATCATTCCTTTGGCAATGTGGCGCTCATGTCTCCACATGCCGTATCTCAACTACCTTCCCTAAGGTAGTTGCCCAAGCACAAAGCTTTTCATAATGTCATGAGTATGCATGAATCTAAGTATAGCATGGCTAAGCAGTTTGCCGAAGCTATTCTTCGGTTGTTTGTATCATATCGAGGGTTACAAGGAATAATTCTAAAGGTCATCAATAACAAGGTATGGCATAACAAGTATAGGTAACTCTGTATAGCATGCATGTTTAAAGTTTTAAAATAACATAATTTCGCATTTGGGATCAATATGTTCAAAGGGTATGATGACTTGCCTTGCTCGCACGCTTGTGGAGTGGTGTCTTCAACGGAGTCGATGTCGGCCTCTTCAGGTGCTATCCGTACATGCGAAAGATCAATCGAATTTGATTAGAATCCAATATAACACCGAAAGATCGAAAAGAACCATAAAAGCCACGAAAACGATTCCAAGCGCTTAGCCTAAATTTCTACTTGAGTTTGTACGAGGATTGCCAAGGAAAACTCCAAGTTTTGAAATCGGGTCGATGCCTTAGGGTTTTCGCAAAGCGACGATCGTAATTTGCTTGAGGAAATAGATTGGGAATATCCACGAAGGGATTTGTGCTCGAGGTTTTGAAGATTCGAGCACAAAAGAGCAGCACTTTTAAACGGCGAGAAAGGATTAAACGAAATCCGGACTTGAAAACGACGCGAAACGATATTTCGGAAAAGTCAAATTTTGATTTTCAAATTTTTCACCGAGAAATCATGCAAGAAAATAATTTATTTTTGCCCAAAATTTTACTCAAGTCTTCACAAAATATTTTTCCAATTTTTCCATAATTTTTCCTAATTTTTTCCTATTTTCTTTTTCTCTTTTTCTTTCTTTTTCTTTTTATTTTCTCTGCGCACTATTCAATGCCCACAATGTGTTCGACCGGTGCCGGGGAAAACGAGGCGGCGGCGGCGCGGGCTTACGGAGACGGCGGCTCTCGGCGGTTAGGGCGGCGGGGCTCGGGCGTCGGCGGTGCGCGGCAACAACGGCGACGGCGGCGTTCGGCGGTTAGGGCGGCGACGGCGCTCGGGGATAGTGAGAGAGGGAGGTGAAGAACGGCGGCGAGGTGGGAAAACGGGGATGGGCTTTGCCCCTTTTATAGCTACGGCCGAGAGGGCGGGAGAGAAGGGGGCCGCGCGGCTTCGCACACGCGGCGGTGCTGGGGCGGGGCCGGGCGCGGCGCGGCGTACGGGCGACGTGCGCGGCGCGTGCGCGGCGCGGGACGGTAGGCGGCAACACGTGGCGCGGCGACGGCGTGGGCTGAGTACGGCGGCGCGCGTGGCGCGGCGAGCGGGCGCGGGCGGGGTCGCGCGCCGCGGCGCACGAGGCGAGCCGCGGGGCGGGCCGAGCGCCGCGGCGCGCCGCGTGGCGGCGCAGCGCATGGCGCGGCGGGGCCGAGTATGGGCGCGGGCATGGGAGGCGCGGCGCGGGCGCGCGCGCGGGCGCGTACGGCCGGCGACGCGCAGCGCGCATCCGGGCCGGTACGGCGCCGAACAGTGATGCGCAATGAATAGTGGCGTTTCATAATTTCCCGATTTTAAATTTCTAATTTCCCATTTCCATTTTCTTCCACTCTAAAAATTCAAAATAATTCCCAATATTCCTACAATAATTTTTAATATTATATTTTCAACTTTTTCTTCACTTTTATTTTTCCACATATATTTTTCATATTTACTTAAATTCCTTTTTCCCAATTTCATAATTCCCTATTTTAATTTCCAAAAATTTCCTAGACTTCTTGTAAATCCCTAAATATTTTTATTGTCTTTTTTATACCCTAATTAATCTTCCACCATCCACAATTAATACTCTATTTCTCAAATTCGTATTTTCATAAACCCGCATCTCTTCTTCGATTTTCTTTTAAAATTCCTAATCCCGCATTTCGAAATTTTCTTCCCAACAAACTCCAAATCACTCACAAACACCGAGAGGAATTGCTCACAACTAAATTTATGCAACTGAGCTGGCAAATAAGAAGCAACAAACCCGAGAAAAAGGCAACAAGCGAAAGTTTTTGTAAGATCCGATTTTTACGTTTCGATTTCTATTTCTTCGATTTTCAGGATGTTACAGCTACGGAGGAGTAATTTCTTCTAAACACGGTCACATCAACATCAGTGAAAAGACAAATGAAACTCATAGAGCATAATTGAGAAACAGACAATAGATTATCGTTCAAAGATTTTACCAAGATGACATTGGAGATGGAAAGGTCATTTGAGATTGCAATTTTACCTAATCTCATAACTTTTCCCTTTCCATTGTCCCCGAAGACGATGTTCTCTTTTGAAGTACCATTTGGATCAAGGGAGGAAAACATTGACTCTTCTCCGCTCATGTGATTTGTACATCTACTATGAATCATCCAACTTCTTCCACCGGAGACATAATCCTACAAGAGGTCAATTTCTAGTTTTAGGTACCCATACTTGTTTGGGTCCTCTCATGTTAGTAACAAGTGCCTTAGGCACCAAAAGAACTCTCTTAATTGAAATGTTTTTGTCCCTTGGGCCAGCATACTTAGCCACAATACAACCATTAGCATTCTTCCTAAGAAGATAAGAAGCATCAAAAGAACTTTGTGAAACATAATCATTAGGAAAGATACTTTTGGCTTTAACAAAGTTGTTAAGACCTTGGGGCTTCTTGAGCATCACACTTTTATCCACCTTTCCTTTAGGTGGAGGAACATCCCCAAGTCATTCATGATTGAAGTTGTCCCTTTCATAGCCTACGTACCTTTAGGGCCTTACTAACCATATGACACTTTAGAAGGCCATTGTGAAGGAGTCCCATGAGCTTCTCATTTTTCTTAGTCAAAGCACTCAAGGATTTAAAGTTAGTAGCACAAACATCAATATAAATATCGTTGCACCTTGAGCATGTTTCATTTCTTGGGACAATCTTAGAACAAGATGCCTCGATAGAGGGAGACACTATTCTTTAGGGTTTCGAACTTCTCTTCAAGGGAGAGGTAAGCTTTGTCTAAGCTATCTATCTTGAAGTTGTGAGTTCGCCACCTCAAGAATAGTATGAGATTCTCTGGTTTGCTTATAAAGGCGTACCAAAGCCTTATTTCTTATTCTCTCCTTAGCAAGCTCATCCTTAAGTTCATGAGTCTGCTCTTTCTCACAAATGAGCAAGGCCTCTTGCCTCTCAAGAATTCCATATTGTTCTTAAATTCTCCCAAGCAACTCACTCAAATGTGGCAATGATCCTTGGTTATGGACTTAAACAAGTCCTCAATCATAACATCATCAACTTCCTAAAAACGGATTTGAGATTGGCAAAGTCGATTCTACTCTATTTACTAAAAGACATGATCATGATATCTTTGTGTGCCAAATATATATCGATGACATTATATTTGGTTCTACTAGCAAGTCTTTTAGTGAGGAGTTTAATAGGATGATGACTAAGCACTTTGATATGTCCATGATGTATTAATTTAAATTCTTCCTCGGTTTCTAAATGAAGTAACTCAAGAAATTCGACATGGACAATGCAAAGCCAATGCACACACCTATGCCATCAAATGGACACCTAGACCTCAACGAGCAAGGTAAAGACGTCAACCAAAAGGTATACCGTTCCGTCATTGGCTCCTTGTTTTATCTTTGTGCATCTAGGCCCAATATCATGCTTAGTGTGTGCATGTGTTCAAGATTTCAAGCCGCTCCAAAGGAGTGTCATCTTGTGGTTGTGAAGAGAATCCTTAGATATCTAGTGCGCACACCAAACCTTGGCCTTTGGTATCCTAAGAGAGCGAGGTTTAATCTCATTTGCTATGCCAATGCGGATTATGACGGATGCAAAGTGGATAGGAAGAGCACATCGGGTACTTGCCATTTCTTGGGTAGTCCCTTGTTTCTTGGTCTTCCAAGAAACAAAATTCCGTCGCCCTATCCACCGCTGAAGCGAAGTACGTCTCAGTGGGGAGTTGTTATGCACAATTACTTTGAATAAAATAAACATTGAGAGACTATGGCCTATATGTGAGCAAAATTCCGCTCCTATGTGACAATGAGAGTTATCAAAATAGCCAACAATCACGTCCAACACTCCCGAACCAAGCATATTGATATTCACCATCACTTCTTGAGAGATCACTCCACAAGAGGCGACATAGATATCCAACATGTGAGAACCAACAAACAATTGGCAGATATCTTTACCAACCCTTTAGATAAGAGTAGGTTGTGTGAGTTGAGAAGTGAGCTAAATATCTTGGATTCTCGGAATGTGGCTTGATCTATTGCAGCTTTTTTCTTGCTAGTATAGGTTGCATATCACTTTGTGGTAAAATGGACATTCAATTAATGGATGAACACTAGCCACTATTTTGTGGATAAAATGAATATATGTGTATGGGTATCTCATTTTTCAATAAATGTTGGTCCTAGCACAAATTGAGATAGATTCAAATATTCCATCTTTTGAGGGTAAATTATCTTGTCTCATAGTAACATACTCTCTTTTGATCATTAGATTAACGTATTTGACGTGTGGTTATTGTGTTGTGTGATTGTTTGATGGCTAATCACAAGTTCAAATGGGGGTTCAATTGTTCGACCAAAATCCCTCCTAAATCCTGTCAAAAATCCTTGAGCAAACTTCCTTTTTCTGTTTCCTTGCAAAAGCTAGCATTCTGCGCTCTTCAAAAATTTTCAAAAAATTTTGGAAAATTCTGAACAGTTCAAATACAAGGTTCCTTGCAATCATCAATTTCGGCAATATCTTCTCGTTGGATTTTTCCGAAAATCTTCAAAAATTTTTGAATAGGAAAAATGCCCAGTTTTGCTTTCTACCTGCCGAGTGGCATTTTCCACATCTCAGATTTTTCAAAAGCTTTCGGAAATTTCTGAAGGTCCCGTAGTCTATATAACCCCCCACCCGTGGACTCATTTCTCTCTCTTTTGTTCCTCTACTCCATGGGTTCTCCTCTCCCAACTCCTTCACCTTGCAGCAACTTCAACTTGGGCGAGTTCTTGTCACTCTCCTCCTCATCCTCTCCTTCGTCCGAGCTCTCGGAGTCTCCAGGGATAGTTTCCTAACACTTTCATCATGGTAGTTCATCATTCTTGAGGGATGCATCATTGCGACAAGAAGGCCGCCATCCGAAAGGCCTCAGCCCTTAACAAGCTTCCAACAGCCATCTCTTTCCCCTCTACCTCCGAGGCTTCGGATCGGGAGTAGTCTGGTGATGAGGAAGCTCGTCGTCAGATTGCCAATGTGGCAAGAGGGAGCACTCTTCCTCCCCGTCGTGAAGCGTGGCCTCCAACTTCCTCTTCACCTCATCGGTCCTTTGTCGAGGACTCCTCATGACCTTCTCGCCGATTCACTGGTAAGGGCTCCTCCCAGGGTGTGAAACCTCCTCAGCATGATGTCTCACGCGTCATTGGTCCCCTCATAGGGCACACGCCCACGAGGGACCCAAACCATGCGAGGCAAGTCAACAACTGGACTGTCAAGCCCACTGATGTGCTTCAACGCCATGATGAGGATCCCAAGTTAGAGCGCCAGTTCTCCTTTGACTATCGCTTCTGGAACTTCTTGCACCATGATTTTTATGAGACTGCCATCATGACCAAGTCCAGCCACACAATCCCAATGCAGTATGTTGATTGGGATGCCTTTGTTGATCTCAACGACTCCATCCTGAATTATGTCACGGAGGTGTGCGACTACATGGATGTGAAGCCTTTCATGGCTCTTGAGTATGACTGGTGTGAGGAGATTGTTGCTTAGTTCTATGCAACGGTCTACATTCAGAAGGACAATGCCCGGACACTACATTGGATGACCGAGGGAAGGTGGTACTCCATCACCTATTTAGACCTTGGTGCTTTTGGGGGCTTTGACATGAGGAGACAACGGTACTAGACTCATTTGCATGACAATCCAGTCTCCAATGATAGTGCTCTCCTTTGTCTTTACCTTCTTGGGGGTGGTAGTGTTCCCAGGAAGGCCAAGGGTCTCAAGACCTTCCATGCTCTTCTCAATCGGATCTTGAGGAAGACCCTTGTGCCAAAACATAGGGATGCTAGCAACCTCAACGCCAACTCCTGCAATGTCCTTGTGAAGTTTGATCCTCCTACCAACCAATTTTCTACCTTTGACTTTGTGTGATAAGAGATTCGGATTGCCTCCTATAATCACTGCAAGGGACTTGGGTATGCTCCACACATTATGAAGATGACTGAGCACGTCACCAGACTCATTTTTGTGAAGAATGTGTAGCATACTAAGATCATCCTTCGCATGGCCAATGTGTCTTCTACTAGGGCTAGCAGTTCCACCACGGTGGGGACGTCTAACATCTCCTCCACCTCCACTACTCAGCCAGCTGCCCCTGTCGCTCGCCGAGAGCCCTCTCCTTTGTTTCTTATCTTGCGAAGCCTTTTGGCCTTTGCTCTGCTGAGGCCAAGAAGAATCGCAAGGCGCGTAACGAGGTGATGAGGACTACTCAGCGCTTGAAGACGGTCCAAACCCACCTAAACATGCCTCACTCTCCTCCTGGTATAGAGGAACATGAGGAAGAAGAAGAGGAGATTGAGGACCCCTTCGCCGGTCTCCCTCTGAACTTTGACTTTGGCTATTGCTATCCTCCCTACCCTCCATATCTGCTGCAAGATCCTCCTCAAGCTCCATTCGTTTGATCGACGTGTCTCCTTGTCTCTCTTTGTGGTGTCTTGATGCCAAAGGGGGAGAATCAATCTATCCTTCATATAAGTTGATCGGACTTTTGGATTTGCTTGTATGAGATTATGTATGTTTTAATTTGTGTTTGTACTAGGTTATTTATTCTCTTATGCATGTATGAGACCTTAAGTGGATGATTATGTTTGAGACTATCTGATATGGGGCTTTTATCCTTTCTATGTCTTTGTGTGGATGTTGGTTATGTCATATGCATTATAATTTATGATGAATGTTGTATGAGCTTAATTGTGGGTGCAAAGTTTTAGGGGAGCTCTCTACTTGCCTCTACTGCATACTTATAGGGGAGCTATCCTAATAAAACGTTGAACCAAATCTCTTTTTATATAATTTCAATTGTGTTCTAATCGAATTGTCATCAATCACGAAAAGGGAGAAATTGAAAGTGCATCTAGGCCCTTAATTATTTTGGTGATTATTGACAATATGATTAGGGAGGACTAAAGGTTTATTTGGGTATAAGTGATGGAATGTTAGTTCTCCGTGAAGTGATGTTCAAGGTAAAACCCATTTGTGTTGCAAAAACGATGCGTTGACCCATATATGTGCAAATGGGTAAAATTTTCATTTGTTTGCGTCATTAGGTAAGCCGTACTATAAACGGGGATATTGCTTTGATATGTCAGGATGAAATGAGTGCTCAAAATCTTTGTTGAAGTGGTTCTCTCTCTTGGATTTGTGTACTTGGTGTTTTTCGAGATTTCTAAAATCGAGTTCGGGTGTTTCCAATGTGTTTTTGCCTTCGAAAAATGGTATGGGTCTTTTCGGATATTTTCAAAATTCATTTCAGAAATTTCTGAACTGCTGTGAACTTGCAAAAATTTGACTGGTGTTTTTCGAAAATTTCTGAATTATATCAGAAATTTCCTAACTATTGTGAACTTGAAAAATCGGTACCGGTCCTTCTTGAAATTTTCCAAAATAGCTTCGGAAATTTCCGAACTGTGTTATATTTGCAAAAATTGGTATTAGTATTTTTTGGATATTTCCTAAACTGCTTCAGAAATTTCCAAAGAGGTTAATTTTGGTGCTGGTCATTTTCGGAAATTTCTGAAAGTGCTTTTTTGGAAAATTATGAAAGGGGTTGACTAGCAAAATGCTCTCTGATGTTTTTTGGATGTTTCCAAAATGGGTTCGGAAATTTCCAAAAAGGGAATCTTTGCCCACCAACGGGCAGATCTGAGGTTGTGGCTATAAATAGCCCCCTTCCCCTCCAAGTCTAGGTTGTTGATGCTATTGCATACTCTTGGCCTTGGCTTGCTTCTCATTGAGATCCACTTTGAGCCTTGCTCTCTCATTTCTCCTCTTCATTGATCTTCAAGCTTGGACTTTGTGTGCATGTGAGAGTGTTGGGTTTGAGTTTGTATGAGTGCTTGGTGTTGATTTCGTGAAGATTTGTTGAGCACTTGCTTCATCCCTAAGAGATTCTTTATCTTATTTTACTCTTGGAGGTTGAGGACTCCTAGATTGCTAGGTGTCACACTTGAGCCACCGATCTACTTGTGGTTGGCCATGATACGTTTGTGAAGGTTGGATCTTGCCTCCGAAAGGGAAGATATGCCACTTGTGGAAAGAGGAGTGCTTTGTGCAGCTTCTTGAGGAAAGGGTTAGCGAAGACCCGGCTCTTTGTGAGCTCCTCAACAGAGACTAGAATCCCCTCAGGGATTCGAACTTCGGAAACAACTCATCTTGCAAGAACCTCGGTGATATTCCTCTTTCTCCTTCCCCTATCTTTGCTTGCTTGTGCCGCTTTGGCCTAACAGCTGTTTGTGCTTGCTTATCCTTTTGTGACTAGCTAGATCCAGTTTGCGCTTTTTGCTACTCTGCCATTTTTGGAAATAACCGGACTCATTTTTGGATATATCCGAAAATCACTGCTTTCGCATTTACTTAAGTTTTAAATTAGCCTATTCACCCTCCCTCTAGGCCTAACTGACCCTTTCAGATACTATGGTAGTCACCGGTAGCTTACGAACACCGACTAGCACACTATTGAACTGCTTGGCCATGTTCATTGTTCTGTAACCCAATCAGCGTTCATTCCTATCATACACATGAGACCACTTGTCTTTATGCAACAACTCATCTTCATCTAACAAGCTCAATAAACCAGCACCAGTCTCATGAGTTCTCTTTCTCCACCAAGGCAAAAGCTACTGGTACAAGTCAGTCCTCCACATCAGCTGACAATGCAGTGATCAACGCGCCCCTGTATTTCCTAGTTAGAGGGTTGCATCTATAGCAAGGACTGGCATGCAATGCTTGAATGCGTCCATGGAAGGGCCAAAGCACCAGAATGCATGCATAAATACTTTCTTTGTCACCCCACCAATGTTCACTAGTTTATTGGGATGGGTATCGATGTGGTAAACCATACTCGGATTTTTCTACTTGATGGCTTGTAGCAACGTAGGCAAACAGACGTATGCTTCACCTCATTTGCCATAAATGAGCTTCATGGCCTCCTCTCTTGCCCTCCAAACTTTACCATACTTCACCCTATATTGGAAAAACTCAAATATATAGAGAGCTGACTCTGAAGCAGAGAGCATAGGTTGCAATTTGATGGTGTTGCTTAACCTTTTTGGTAAGAACTTAGATGTCAACTGGTTGTGGCTCCCTGAACCTTTTGCACTAGCACAAGTATGTGCCTTACCAACACGTGATATCCTCCACATGCCACTCGCTCTCTTTCTAGCTGTTGGTATTTCTTACGGTCACAGATTAATCCACAGGCGCACGGAATACCATTGTAGCACTTCACCCGGGAGTATTCCAAGGTAACAAATTTCATAGGGAACATGTGTGAATTATCAAAGGGTCAGGTTCATCCACGGACATCAAGAATATGTAGGCGAGGGTATAGAGAGGATTTCTATGGTTGGGGCTCTAGATAGATGGTAATTTCCTTACTCAAATTACTTACTTCGGGCGTCGGCTTACACTCGGTCTGCCGAGTGACTCCGGCCTACAAGCTCTACGACGTACCCGAACGTGGAGGATTACAAACGACGGATAGGGTTGTTACCACCTACCGCCTACCTCTATAACCCGTGTAGTACGCGGCAAACAAAGATAAATTTGAGCCTAGACACCACCTCTACGCTAATGATTACTACTCTAATCTTGGCCAAGAACACCCATCTTCATCAGAGGTCTTAGACTAGAGAACCGTCGAATGGATGATGATCCCGTAAGTAAATGCATTAAAGTAATTACTATAAGTAAAGGAAAGCAACCATAGTAAATCACGAACACTTGATTGAATAAACATCCATTGAGGTACAAGATCGGAGGTCAGTGCTGAGATACTTGGAACTTGTAACACCCTGAGGTGTCTTTCCCTATTAAAAATCAAAATGAAAATCGTAAAAGAAAATTGTTGCAATTAACTGGAAAGAACAAATAATTTTAAAAGCCAAATGGTAAATGGAAATGGCATGGTAGGATTTTTATTAAATTCTACATGTCAAAATACATTAACAGGATTTTTAGTGGAATTTTTAGAGCACTAAAAATAATTTTTAACCAATTAAAATCAAAACTGGATTAAATAAATCCCGGGAAAATCGTCTTTCTCTCTCCGTCCTTTCCCGCCCCAAATCGGCCGTGGCCGCGGCCGAGCCGACGGCCCATCCCCCCCACGCGCCCGGCCGTCGCCGCCGGATCAGTGCCGACGCCCACATGATCTCCCGCGCTACGCTCTCTCTCCCTCACAGCCAGGCGCGCCCCGTTTATCCCTTGCGCCCGTGAACAAGTCCTTTCGCCTCCCCTTTACCCGGACGCCGATAGGTGGGGCCCGCCTGTCAGGCCGTCGTCGCCGACCCCGGCCACCCCGGCGCCATTTCTGCCGCACCTCTCCGCTCACTTTTCGTGCGCCCGCCTCCCCTGCGCTCCGGTCTCCCTCCGCCTTAACTCCCCCGGTTCCGCCGGCCTTAAAAACCCCCGCGGCCGCCGCTCTCGCACGCTGTAATGGCCGGATTTAATCACCGACCATTACTTTCCCCAAATCCGGCCGGTGAGCAATTGCGCTCTTATCCGGTCGCCGCCGACCTCCCCTTTCCCTTTAAAAGCACCCCCGCACCCTCGCCGTCCTCCCCACACCTTCACCCAAGCCAATCTCACACTCGTTTGACCCCGCACCGTGCGTCCTTGCCTCGGAGCTCGTCGTCAGACTTCGGCCGTGTTTTCCCGCCGCCCCGAGTCGTTCTGGTCTTCGTCGCCACCGCCCTCTCCGTCGTCGGCGTCCGTCCTCCCTCGGCCGCCCTTCCCCGTGAGCTCCCACCATCTCCCTCACCGCTGTCACCGTCGTCTCCCTCAACTCCGACGAACCCGCGGTGAGCCGCTTTTCTCTTTCCCCCTCGGTGCGAACTCGCAACGCCGTATGCGAGTGCACGCGGTTCCACCCGCGCGTAATCCGCGGCACCCCGCCGCCCGCGTTGCCGCACATGTATGGCACCGGCCGACCTCGGCCACCGGCGCCACCGCCGACCGGCCGACCGCGGCGCGCCCTTCCTCTCGGCCGTCCGATTGGCTTCGGCCAATTTTATAGGAGGGAATGGTCGCCAATTTTATATTATAACTAAGCATCTATTTTGCCGCATCATCTAGGGGATGTCATTAGAAGTTTTACTTAGCCTCATAAAAATGTTTCTCAAAAACCCTCTTTTTCTCGTTTACTTTACTTGAGTCCTTTATCATTTATCTAACTTGGGTTTGAGCATGCATTGATCCCCTACCTTGTCTTCTCTAGATGGCAGGTCGTCCAGTCACCCACAACAGTCAGGGCTTGAAGGGTTTCGTCGCAGAGCTGGAGAGGATGGCTTTGGCAGTAGGCTATCCGGATGCACCTGAGTACACTGCCGTTTCACCGTTCGGCAGTGAGTTACCTCACCAAGTCCGCCTGGAGGTGCACGGGTTCATCGGCACCAACATCCCGAACATGATGGTCACTGCGTCGGGAGGAACAGATGAGCATGCCTGCCAAGAAGCTGCTTATCTGATGCTGGCTCGGATAAGGGAGATGCATGACTACCATCTCTGCTACTCTGCCTACCGGTACCATCCTCGGCATGGAACTTTGTTAGCAGTCAACACCTTCCAATCTGCTGAAGGGGAGAACGACACCACCTTCTCTCACATGAGGATGGTAATTGAAGGGCTGGATAAGATGCCGCAGATCTCCACCTAGCAGCAAAGGCCCTAAAGACCAGAAGATCCTAAGGATCAAGAGTTTGAAGGATGAGGTGGATCATCTCAAGAGAGAAATCGCCAGTCTGAAGGGGCTTCCACCTCCCAACATCCTTCGGATCAGGATCACGCCACGGAAGAACACCAAGGCTCCGGTGCGGATGCAGCGGCGCCGAGGGTTCCACCTCTGCACCGCCACCTTCCCAGTCCCCGCCCCGGTGCCGGATCCTACTCTTGCTCTGGTCCCTACCCAGCGAGAGGAGGAGGATGGATCTCGGTGTCCAGCGGCAGCAAGGGCGTGAGCGCGGCGGCTCAAGAGCCACGGACGAAAAGAAGAGTTAGCAAGCTCTCGAAGCCGCTCGAAGGAAAAGGAAGATGGAAACTCCCTAGGGAGTGGTTTCGACTCCTCCGACCGCGGAAGCCGCTCCGACCCTTAGAGCGTCGCCACCCTTAGTTTACCGTTTTCAAAGTTTTCCTGTTTGCTTAGTTGCTGTGTGTTAGGAGTGTTGTGTGTGGGTAGTGGTCAACCTATATCAAGTGTGGGTATGGGTTGTCCATTTAAGGATGTTGAGTGTGTTTCAAGTGTTTTAATTAAAGAACAGATCAAAACAAGTAATAAAGATCAACTTCTCTGTCCAATCTGTTTTACTCCTCCTCGCCTTTGTTGTTTCGGTTCTTCAGATGGTGAACACTAGGAATGGCAACGTCAACACCAGCACTGAGTCAGCTGAGAACAACACCCGTGTCAACAACCCCACCTCCTCTACCTGAGAATATCACTTTGGCACAAGTCCTAGCCAATCAGACCCAGATGATGGCTGTAATGATGCAGCAGATACAACAGCAGCATCAGCAGATGCAGTTGCAAATGATGCAACAATTTCAGCAGCAGAACCAGAATCAGCATGACCATTTCGCACCACCACCTCCCCAACAAAACAAACTGTCGGAATTCCTTCGGGTCCGACCCCCAACTTTCTCCAGCACCACCAACCCCATGGAGGCTAATGATTGGATCATCGCCATAGAAAAGAAGTTGGACCTTCTCCAGTGCACAGACCAGGAGAGGGTGTCTTTCGCCACCCACCAACTCCAAGGCCCCGCCTCAGCCTGGTGGGACAACTTCTTGGTTACCCGTCGGGCGGACGCACCTGCAGTTACTTGGGCAGAGTTTTGCCATCAATTCCGGAAGGCACACATCCCCGGAGGGATAGTAGCCCAGAAAAAGAGAGAGTTCAGATCCCTGGAGCAAGGCACTCGGACTGTCACCGAGTATCTGCACGAGTTCAATCGCTTAGCGCGATATGCTCCAGAGGACCTACGCATTGACGCCGAGCGTCAAGAGAAGTTCTTGGCCGGGCTGGACGATGAGTTAACAGACAAACTCATCTCCGGTGAATACGCCGACTTCGAGAAGTTAGTTGACAAAGCCATCCGTCAAGAAGATCAACGCAATAAAATGCTTAGAAAACAGAGGGCTTCTCAGTTCAGGCCACAACCTCAGCAAGGGAATCCCCAACGGCCGCGTTTCACTCCGGGTGGTCAAAGTGGACCTACCACTATGATCGTCCGTCAGCATCGCCCATACCATCCTGGGAATTTCCAACCCAGCGGAAGCCGTCCCAGGCAGCCGCAGCGGAATCCGGCCCCGCGTCCGCCAACAGCGCAACCGCCACCGCAGTCCAAGCCAATGCCACCAAAGAAGGACTCAGGATTCAAACCGGGTAACTGTTTCAACTGTGGAGAACCTGGACATTTCATAGACAAGTGTCCAAGACCAAAACGCATGCGCGAGTTCATCCAAGCAAGAGTGAATCATGCTTCGCGAGAGGACGCACGGGACGCACCGGATGTCATATTGGGTATGTTCCCTGTGAACTCCTTTAATGCATCAGTCCTGTTTGATTCGGGTGCAACCCACTCTTTTATATAAAAAGCATTCGTTGGAACACTTGGGTTGTCGGTATTAAAACTTGAGATACCCATGCGGATTCAAATTCCCGGGAAACATTTGAACACTGCCCACTTTTGCCCTTCAGTGGCAATAGAAATCCAAGGATTCCCCTTTCTAGCCAATCTTATCCTTCTAGAATCAAAAGACTTGGATGTCATCCTTGGGATGGACTTGTTGACCCGTCATAAAGGGATGATCGATTGCACAAGCCGCACGATCTCCTTGACCAATGACAAAGGGAAGAAAGTGATTTACCACTCCCCTAAACCATTGAGGGTAGTGGCAAGTCTGAGTCGGATCTCGGCTAAGGAGAAGCCCGAAGAGAGGACCAGGCAAAGTTAGAAAATATTCCTGTGGTTTGTGAGTACCCAGAAGTCTTCCCGGAAGACCTAACCACAATGCCTCCTGAAAGAGAAATAGAGTTTCGGATTGACCTAGTCCCTGGCACTTCTCCGATCCACAAGAGGCCTTATAGAATAGGAGCCAATGAGTTGGTAGAAGTCAAGAAACAAGTAGACGAACAGTTACAGAAAGGCTATATCCGCCCGAGCACATCGCCCTGGGGTGCTCCAGTAATTTTTGTGGAGAAAAAGGATAAGACCAAAAGGATGTGTGTCGACTATCGCGCACTCAACGAGGTCACTATCAAGAACAAGTACCCTCTTCCTAGGATTGACGATTTGTTCGATCAATTAAAGGAAGCAAAGGTGTTCTCAAAGATAGACTTGCGGTCAGGCTATCACCAGCTAAGAATTCGAGAGGAGGACATTCCCAAGACTGCCTTCATCACTCGGTACGGTCTGTACGAGTGCACAGTCATGTCCTTCGGACTTACAAATGCCCCAGCCTTTTTCATGAATTTGATGAACAAAGTGTTCATGGAATTCCTAGACAAGTTCGTCGTAGTATTCATCGATGACATCTTGATCTACTCACAGTCGGAAGAGGAACATGAGCACCATCTCCGGTTGGTACTCGAAAAGTTAAGAGACCACCAGCTCTATGCTAAGTTTAGCAAATGTGCTTTCTGGTTGAAGGAAGTGCAATTCCTCGGCCATATCGTGAATGCCCAAGGAGTCACAGTGGACCCTTCAAATGTGGAAGCAGCAACCAAATGGACGCCACCCAAAACCATCACCCAGGTCAGAAGTTTTCTAGGACTTGCGGGTTATTACCGTCGGTTCAACGAGAACTTCTCAAAGATTGCCAAGCCATTGACGCAGTTGTTAAAAAAGGATGAAAAGTTTATATGGACAGCCGAGAGCAACCAAAGTTTTGAAACACTCAAGAGAAAACTGGTGTCCGCACCCGTATTGATCTTGCCAGATCAAACCAAGGATTTCCAAGTCTATTGCGACGCATCTCACCAAGGGTTAGGCTGTGTGTTGATGCAAGATGGAGAAGTGGTCGCTTATGCTTCCCACCAGTTGAGACCTCATGAATCTAACTACCCAACACATGACTTGGAACTAGCAGCAGTCGTCCATGCTCTGAAAATATGGCGACATTACCTCGTCGGTAATCGATGTGAAATATATACGGATCATAAGAGCCTGAAATACATCTTCACCCAACCAGATTTGAACCTCCGTCAGCGACGATGGTTGGAGTTGATCAAGGATTATGATCTAAGTATACACTATCACCCTGGCAAAGCTAACGTGGTAGCTGATGCCTTGAGCCGAAAGAGTTACTGCAACTCTATTCACATAGAAGGGAGATGTGAACAGTTACTACAAGATCTAGAGCACCTAAACCTAGGAATTGTTGAACCCGGATTTGTTGCCGCTCTTGAATCCCAACCCACACTCTTAGATCAAATTCGCATAGCTCAAGCCTCGAATCCTGACATAACTGAGCTTAAGAAGAATATGAGAGTGGGAAAAGCTCGTGACTTCACGGAAGATGAACACGAAACCATATGGATGGGCAACATGATATGTGTGCCAGAAGATAAGGAATTGAAGAAGTTATTCCTTACTGAGGCACATCAGAGTCAGTACTCTATCCATCCAGGAAGTACCAAGATCTATCAGGACCTTAAGGAGAAATTTTGGTGGGTTAGCATGAAAAGAGAAATAGCAGAGTTCGTGGCACTATGCGATGTATGCCAGCGAGTAAAGGCAAAACATCAAGGCCTGCTAGATTATTACAGCCACTTCAAATCCCGGAATGGAAGTGGGAGGAAATCGGGATGGATTTCATCACCGGTTTACCCCGGACATCATCAGGACACGATTCTATCTGGGTTATCATCGACCGCCTCACTAAAGTAGCTCATTTTATCCCAGTGCTTAACACCTATACGGGCAGAAGGTTAGCAAAATTGTACCTTGCAAGGATTGTGTGTCTTCATGGGGTACCCAAGAAGATAGTATATGATCGTGGTAGTCAGTTCACCTCCAAGTTTTGGCAAAAACTACAAGAGGAACTTGGTACCCGGTTGAATTTTAGCACGGCCTATCACCCACAAACCGTTGGTCAGACGGAACGTGTAAACCAGGTTTTGGAAGATATGCTACGAGCTTGTGCTCTAGATTTCAGAGGAGCTTGGAATAAGAGTCTGCCCTATGCAGAGTTCTCCTATAACAACAGTTATCAGGCCAGTTTACAGATGGCCCCTTTCGAAGCACTTTATGGACGAAAGTGTCGTACCTCGCTTTTCTGGGATCAGACCGGCAAAGGTCAGTTGTTCGGGACTGAAGTGTTAAGTGATGCCAAAGAGAAAGTCAGAATCATAAGAGAAAGGCTGAAAGTTGCACAGTCTCATCAAAAGAGTTATGCAGACAACCGCCGCAGAGAGCTAGCTTTCAAAGTCGGAGACTATGTATATCTTCGCGTCACCCCACTTCGGGGAGTGCACCGATTCCAAACCAAGGGCAAGTTGGCACCACGCTATGTGTGACCATATCGGATTCAAGAGCGATGAGGTGAAGTGGCATACCAACTCGAACTGCCACCCACCATGGCGGGAATCCACGATGTTTTCCACGTCTCCCAACTCAAGAAGTGTCTGAGAGTTCCGGAAGAACAGGCCAGTCCAGATCAGATCAAAATCCAGGAAGACCTGACGTACGTGGAGAAACCAGCACGGATCCTCAAAACCAGTGAACGGAGGACTCGGAACAAGGTTATCAGGTTCTGCCGAGTATAATGGACTCACCACTCCGAAGAAGAAGCAACTTGGGAGAGGGAAGATGAGCTAAAGGCCGCTCATCCCTATCTGTTCGCCAGTACCTCCGAATCTCGGGGTCGAGATTCCGTTCAAGGGGGGTAGGTTTGTAACACCCTGAGGTACTTTTCCCTGTTAGAAATCCAAAAGAAAATCGTACAAGAAAACTGTTGGAATTAACTCGAAAGAACAAATAATTTTAAAAGCCAAATGCTAAATGGAGATGGCATGCTAGGATTTTTATTAAAATCTACATGTCAAAATACATTAACAGGATTTTTAGTGGAATTTTCAGAGCAGTAAAAATAATTTTTAACCAATTAAAATCAAAACCAGATTAAATAAATCCTGGGAAAAATCGGCTTTCTCTCTCCGTCCTTTCCCGCCCAAAATCGGTCGTGGGCCACCGACCCGAGCGACGACCCATCCCCCCGCGCGCGCCCGGTCGTCCCGGCCGTTCAGCGACGGCCGCCGATCCCGCCGCGCGCCGCTCTCTCTCCCCTCTCGCGGGTCGGCCGAAGGCCGCGGCCCATTTATCCCTCGCGCCCGTGAACAAGTCCTTTTCGCCTCCCTCTTTACCTCGGGACGCCGACAGGTGGGGCCCGCCTGTCAGGCCATCGTCCCTGACCCCGACCGCCCCGGCGCCATTTCCGCCGCCCCTCTCCGCTCGCTTTTCGCGTGCCCGCCTCCCCCGTGCTCCGGTCTCCCTCCGCCTTAACTCCCCCGGTTCCGCCGGCCTTAAACCCCCTGGCTGCCCTCTCGCACGCTCTAATGGCCGGATTTAATCACCATCCATTACTTTCCCCAAATCCCACCGGCGAGCAATTGCGCTTTTATCCGGTCGCCACCGACCTCCCCTTTCCCTTTAAAAGCACCCCCGCACCCTCGCCATCCTCCCGACACCTTCACCCAAGCCAATCTCGCACTCGTTTGACCCCGCACCATGCGTCCTTGCCTCGGAGCTCGCCGCCAAACTTCAGTCGTGTTTTCCCGCCGCCTCGAGTCGTTTCGGTCTTCGCCGCCACCTCCCTCTCCGTCGTCGGCGTCCATCCTCCCTCGGCCGCCCTTCCCCGTGAGCTCCCACCGTCTCCCTCACCGCTGTCATCGTCGTCTCCCTCAACTCCGACGACCCCGCGGTGAGCCGCTTTTCTCTTTCCCCCTCGGTCCGAACCCGCAACGCTGTATGTGAGTGCGCGCGGTTCCACCCGCGCGTAATCCGCGGCACCTCGCCGGCCCGCGTCGCCGCCTGTATGACACCAGCCGGCCTCCGGCCACCGGCCGCCACCGCCGGCCGACCACGGCGGCGCCCTTCCCACTCGGCCGTCCGATCGGCTTCGGCCGATCGGCACCGTCCGTCCCCGCCCGCCCACAAGGCAAGCCACGTGGTCGCCACCTCAGCACCACGCATGCGCCACGTGGTGCACAGCCCGGTCCGGCCGTGGACCCGGTCCACCGTGGACCGACGCTCCCGCGGGCTGCTGACGTCAGCCCTCGGCCGCTGACGTCAGCCCTAGCCGCTGACGCCTTCCCCGGGTTTTATTGCACAATAAATCAATTAAGGATTTTTCTGTTTTAGTAAAAACCCAGAAAACTTCTATAAATCATATCTTTTCAATCCGACCTCCATTTTAGCCCATTCAAATTTCATTAAATTCATAAAAATGCCAAGAATCCATTAAAAATGGTTTTGTTCCCTGTTTCAGTAGCTTTTTAGCCTGTTTTGTTAAAGTGCTTGTTTGCCGTGTAGATCCGGGTAGTTCCGCCGTCCCGGTTTACTTTGAAGTCATCGCTGAAGTCCCCCAAGCCGAAGAGCAAGGCGAGTCATACCATATTATTGATCATATTGCTCCCATTTTGCTAAAACACCTGTTTTATTCTATAAAATTGCATGTATTTTATATTGTCATTTCATGGGAAATAATACACCTTATGTTTAGTTTGTGCCTTAGGTTTGACACCCCAAACCCTTTGATTGAACTTGGGAAAATAATATGATTAGATTCAGGACTAGGTTGTGCTTAGCCTGGCTTAGATTCACTAGCTCACTAAATGGGTCATTCTCACTTAATATGTCTCTCCTGGACTTCTATTTGGAGGTTTAATGGTTAGAAATTCAGGTGAACCGGACTAATAACTAAAATATGACAAATGGTGGGCTGTGGGTGCTATGGTTTTGGTTAGTGGCGCCCATGGCAATTACGGACCGTGCAAACCACAAGCCGAAATGGGTAAGGTAGGTCCCGTAGTGTAGCCTCTCCTAGCTGACGGACCCATCAGCAAGGGTGAGCGGGATGGAGTTTCAGTCGGCCCCGGTGTAAGGGTTGCTGGACTGCCGAATTCACCGAGGCACTCGGGGGGGCTGCCCATTCCCAGGGTTCGGGAGTGCGAGCGAAACCTTGGTGGGGTTCGCTTGGTTAGCGGGGGGTTATACGAAAGGTCCTATCACAGTTTCCTTTCCGGGATACCATGGTGGTATTCCGGCTCACGGGAGACCGTGTCATGGGGCTGTGTCTTGTGGGTACAGTTGTACACCTCTGATAAGAGTAAAACTATTCGAATAGCCGTGCCCGCGGTAATGGGGCGATCAACCGAGCTCACCGTGATTAGTCTCACACTATGAAACCCTGATTAATGGAACATGACTAGCATAGGTGGATGGGTTGGGCCTGTCACAATGTGGGGTTAACGTTGGACAGTTATGGTTTTCAAAATGCTTTAATTACTTAAATTTCTATTGTTTTGATTACGTTCAAAATTCTTATTGTTTGGGAAACCCCCCGCTATTTGCGCAAAAGAAAACCTTAGCCAAACCCTTGTCTTCCCTGCATTCATTCCTCTCCCCTTCCGGTGTGTCTTGCTGAGTACATGGAAGTATTCATCCTTGCCTCTTCACCAGAACTTGAGCCAGAAGCTGAAGAAGAAGACGAAGTGGAGTAGGCTTGTCCTACACTCTGGAATCTGCCTGTGGAGTGGCCGAAGCCCCATGGCCAGCGTCAAGCTTAGGCTTAGGTCCTTTTTTCCATTGCTCTTTTATAATCTTTTGTAATGTTTCTAAGACGTGGAACTGTATTATCAACAATTGTCGTATGTGTACCCTGGCTGGTCCTGGACAGGAATGTTAATACACATATAGCTTCGGAAATTCGGGTCTGAATTTTTGGGCGTGACAGAACTCCTTCGGACTATCCATCACTCTCTACCATATATTCTAAGCACTAGAGAACTAGGGCTACGCCTTTGGAATGGAGCTTTGATCTTCTTGTGTTGTGTGTTGAAATTGAAGTGAAGCTCCCCGATTATAACCTCTAAATGACGTTTGTAGAGTCGGCTTCTCACCGTCAAACTTGCATAATCGCCATTAGGGACCAATGGGGAGTTGCCACGTGCGAGGAGGGAGCCGGAGTTTCCATCTCTGGTTCGGCCGAACCAGGGTTTAGCCGAACTAGCTTCACTGCCTCTAGCCACTGACTTTGCTAGAGGATGATAGGTGGGCCCCTTGGTCAGTTTCTAGGTGTTTGGCCTCACTTTAAGTCGGTTTCATCCGACTTGTGGGCCCTTCGATCCATGGGATGCTGACGTGGCTAGTGTCAATTGGTTGGAGTTGTGTTTCTCCACCATGAAAGTATGTTTTCACTTCATTTCGATGTATTATTCACCTGCATACAAATATTCACCAACACTTATGGAAAGGATTAGTAAATAACCCTACCACTATGTTGATGTTCATATGTTATTCATCTTATGCAGGATTTGATGGTCGGATTTTAGCAGTTAAGGACCATCAACAAGCTCCCTCACACTTAGTCCTTTGCTGGTCCTCGAGTAAAGGTTAAGTATTAAGGCGGATCATGACTTCTTTCGGTACAATGCTAACGTACAATTTATTCCAACACATACTTGCATCTGTGAATCTGGATGTGTCTATCATGTTATTCGGGGTCATTGAGGAATGAAACAGTCTATGTTTAAGTTATCTTCATTCCTTCTGCTTAAGTGACTTGGGGTTTTCAATAGGTTTTCAAAATGGAAAAACATAGCTTTACTCATCAAATGTTCTCTCATGTCACTCAATGTGTTTGATTCCTCACCAAGGCATTGTTTTGCCTCTTTTCTCCTACTTCTAATAAGGCTTATGTGGGGCTCAAGGTAGGGAAAATCATGAGGCATACTTGCATCAAATATTTTGTAAAGTCCAAAAGTAGATCCAAGAAGAATACTAGTCATGCAACCATGATCAAGCTTGTGCATAAATATGAAAGAGGGTATGTGAGTGGAAAGATGAAAAAGAAAACATATATTGGTGACTCCTTTTTGTATGATTCTCCTCCCTAACTTTTATTAAGAAAACATGGCTAAGAACACTTTTTCATTATGCTCAAGAATATTTTATTTCTTCTCTTGTGAGCATTATGGTTTTCTACCATCACTTTTCATATATTCTTTTAGCTCATATCTCATTTGGCATGGACAGGAGGATGAAGAACCATAATTATTTGGAGTCTTTATTTGGTGGAGGGCTGATGGTGGATGCAGACTTGCGGAGTACAAATTTGCGTATAGTGGTGAATGAGATATTTTCTTTTTGGCTAAACCTCTAATGTAGAGGGAGAGCAATTTTATTTGGTGGTTATGCACAAGACTTTGATCATGAAGGCATGAAAAGATTCTAACAAGGGTCTAACTATTTGACAAAACTCAAAATAATTGCAAGCAGCATATGTATATGTTTTTATCATGAAGATTGACATATAGCTCTGGTGGGAATAAAACATCATCGAGGAGTTTGTAAAGCTATTGTTTCTGGATTTTCAAAATAAAATACCCAAGCATCTTATGTAGTAAGGAACAAGGTTACCCATTACCAAACTATATCTCATTCGTCAATTACTTAGATAACATGCTTTCCCTAAATATATGATTACACAGACAACAAACAAATGTCATAGGAATAAAATGTATGTGAGCCAACCAAAATAAACCACGTTTCCATGCATGGATTATCAGCTTAAGATCATAGTCATAGCGCTATAAGATTTTAAAAATTATGAAACAGGGCAATAGAGGGTTAGGAATTGCAAACCTTCGCATTGGGGAAATTTGAAGACGAGTGGAGCCTGCCCAGGTTCGGCTGAACCACTCCAGGTTCCATTCGTGTTGATTTTACTCGTACCGGCCCGTGGAATGTTGTGCAACATTCTAGTGGGTGGTCCTTGAGAGATTTTGCTTCAATAATCCGAGGGACATCCCCACACTTGTTCTTGTACCTACGAACTTTATTCAAAACAAAACACAAGTGGAAGCAAAGAACGGTTCTACCGATGTGATAAACTCGGGAACTTTATTTTATTCAATCTTTATTGATTTGAATGGAAAAAAACTTACCTTAAAGTTACCTTGTTGGAGATGGGTGTGTGGAGGATGGAAGCTCAAGAATCGGGATAATTGGGCTTGGCTGGATTGGGTCTAGCCCTAAAATCTTCGGGAAAATTTTAGGCAAGACGTGAAAATCGACCAAATTTACCATGTCCAACTCCTGATCTTTAATTCCGACCGGTTCAAGGAAAACTTTTAAATGATGGCAATTTACCTTGAAGATGTTACCTTTGGCGTTTTGGAGTGTGATTGCTTTGTGTGATGACATGTTGATGACGGTGAATGGGCCTTTCCATTTGCTACGGAGTTTTTCATGACCGAATAGCTTGACCCTTGAGTTGAAAAATAAGACCTTATCCTTAGGCTTGAACTCTTTCGGCTTGATCCGCTTATCATGCTATCTTTTTGTTCTTTCTTTGTAGATCAAGACATTGTGGTAAACCTTGTCCCTCCATTCTTCTAGCTCGGAGAGCTGCATCTTCTTATGGGCCCCGGCTTGATTAAAGTACATGTTCCATTTCCAGATAGCCCAGTATGCCTTATGCTCGAACTAGACGGGTAGATGGCATGTTTTTCCATAGATGAGTTGGTAGGGTGACATGCGGAGTCTTGTATGTAGTTTGGTATGCCCAAAGTGCATCATGTAGTTTCCATTTTCATGATTTCCCCATCTCTTGAGTGGTCTTCTGCAGAACATTCTTAATATGCTTGTTTGAAATTTCAGCCTGATCGCTTGTTTGGGATGGTATGGAGTGGCTATATTGTGTTGTGCTCCAAGCTCCTTTAGGAAGTTTAGGAAGGTCTTATCAATGAAATGAGACTCTCCGTCACTTATCACCATCCTTGGCGTTCCTAACTGTGGAAAGATGATTTTGTGAAACATCTTTCGAGCATGCTTGGCTTCAGCAGCTCTGCACAGCATAGCTTCTACCTACTTGGACACATAGTCGACGACCACCAAGATGTACTCGCAATCATAGGACCTTGGAAAAGGTCTCATGAAATCAAAGCCCCATACATCAAAGAGTTCCACTTGAAGATTGTATTTCAGGGGCATTGCATCATGAGCACTTATTCCTCCATGTTTCTAGCATCTCCAACACCTTCGAATAAATTCTTTGGTGTCTTCATACATTGTTGACCAGAAAAATCCACTCTGCCATATTTTTTCATTTAATATCTTTTAGATGTCCAAATATTCATTAGAAAACCTAAAACCTATTTTAACAAAATCTCAGATCTATATTTCAAATGACATCGAGTGAAGACAAACTTTATATAAAAGTTGTAGAACTTGATGAGGCAGTGAAAAAATTTCAGAGTTTCACGGACCAATAGCCCACATAGTACAAATTCCGTGCTGAATTGATAAATGGATTTCTACTCTTTTATTTTCGTTTCTCTAAATATTTTCTTCATGGTTTTTTGTGCTCATAGAAGCTGAAATCGACTTATGAACCAGTCACACACACACACACACACATATATATATATATATATCATAGTTAGTGGAGGCCAAACGGGCGGCCCGGCCTGGCCCGGCATGGGCACGGCCGAGGCACGGCCCGTCACGGCACTACCCGTTAAGCACGGCCACTATGACGGGCCGTGCCGTGCCGGCACACGTGCCCCACCCCCGGCCCAAGCACGGCCCACGCGAGACCGGGCCGTGCCCGTGCCGGCACAACACGAAAATGACCCGTGGGTCGTGGTCGAACCCACGGGCCTACAAGGCACGACCGAAAATAAAAAAATAGAAAAAAATAAACAGCACTATTTTTCTGTAGAAAAATTAAAATTGAAAATAAAGGTAAAAAATGAAATAATGATATATTCGTCATGTTGAAAATATGAAACAAATAATCTATTCATCATCTTGAGAAAAATGAAAGATTCTTCATATTGAAATTATTGAAATAAATATTCACACTTACTAAAATATTGCAAAAGTATATGTTAAAAACAATAATGGCCTTTATTGATGTTTATATCATTATATGATACAATGATACATGCTGCCTCGTTAAAAACTTTGTCATATAAAAACTCATAGGGAAAACTGAGAAAACCATGACAAAGAAAAGAGTACAGCTCAAAGATCAGAACTACTTTTAACAAAGTTCTATTGGGGTTGGTCTGGATCTAAGTAGAGGTTCTCGAACTGGGAGGCCAATTCTTGGTTCTCTGCAGTGTATTGGCCATGTTGTCTAGCTTGCTCCTAGTCTTTAATGCTTAATAGCATTTCGACGTGGTCGCTGCTCAGAGTCGTTCTCCTTTCTTCGACGATTAGACCGCACAGGCTGAAGGCCGATTCGGAGGACACTGTTGACACGGGCACCGTCAACACATCCTGTGCTAGTTTTGAAAGCACAGGATATGCCATCTTGTGGTCATTCCACCACCCAAGGACGTTGAAGTCTTGTGCTTCATGCCTGATGGCGTCGCTGTCCACATAAGTTGACAACTCTTCAGCAACACCATGTGAAGAGACATCTCCACTTGCAACCGACGAACTGCCACCCCCTTGGCTTGAAGATGAGCCACCCCAAATTCTACCACACTATATCTTCTTCTTACCTGTAGTAGGGATAGGAGGGGGTCTCTGCTGGCGAACTCCCTGAAACTTTAGTTCATACTTTCTAAAAACTTCATATAGTTTACTCCTAACCTCAATATAAAAAGAACTATAATCTACACCTACAGTATCTCCAATAAGTGATAACATAGTGGAGAATCCCCTTAATTTACCCCTAGGATCTAATATGAAAGCAAAAGCATACAACATAGGTATATTTTTCCAATATTTTAAATATTTTTGTTTCATGTGAAAGACAGGTTGGGCTAGAATTTCATCATTTTCATATTCTTTCAACAACATAGCAATTTCAAGAATATTGTGCAAAATTAAGTTGGCATTGGATAGTAAACTTGGGACAGAGTAAGAGTACACTCATAAAAAGTTTCAAGAAATTGGTAATATCTTTGGACAATTGCCCAAACGTGCTCAGTCAGTATTGGCCCACAGTCACTGTTTCTTGGGCCATTACATGACTGGACAAAATCAGTTAGTAAATCACTATAAGGTAAAACAACTTTTAACATTAAATAGGTTGCATTCTACCGATGCTCTGCATCGGTGGCAAACTTACGTGTTTTCTTACCGGCCGCATGGCAAAACCTCTTCCATGCAGCAATCCGCGGGTTAGAAGCAGTTAACCACGCAATTGATTTACGAACAGTGTCGATGTGATCACCTACTCTCTTCATCCCAGTCTTAACAATCAAATTAATTATATGACAAGCACAACGCTGATGCAGTAGAAAAGACTGAGCATAAACAGAAAATAAAGGTTGTAATATTTCCATTGCCCTAGAATTAGCAGATGCATTATCTAGGGTGATAGCAAATATTTTATCTGCAAGATTATATTCATTAATTACCCCCCTAATTCTTTCAGCTATGTTTTCACCTGTGTGTGAGACATTTATTACCCGGAGACCTAAAACTCTCTTTTGCTATTGCCAATCATCATCAACAAAATAAACAACTACGCTAAGATAATCTTCCCTAGCTCCACTACTCCATATATCTGAGGTAACACTAACAGAGAAAGTGCATGTACTAAATAGTTCCTTAAGTGCAGTACTACCCTTCTCATAAAAATTTTCTAAATCTTGGGTTGTTGTTTGTCTACTAACAGCTTTGAATCTAGGATTATGTGATTGCTGAACGTACTCTTCGAAAGCAGGAGACTCCCCAAAGTTCAAGGGTAAATCTTGTCTGGCGATTAACTAGACAAGATTTTCTCGAGCTACCATGGGATCGTACTCCCAACTACGTACCGTACCATCCGGGTTTAGCATCAGTTGCTGCTGTCGCAATTGTATTCCTTGCTTCCTCGCACACGCCTCCGCATGACGCTTTAGGTGTCCTGTACCACCAGAAGATCATGCAGATAAAGAATTCCTACAAATTCTACATATAGCTTGTGTTACCTTCCTCCCGTCGGGGCTGGTCACTTTCACCTCGTTGAAGTGCTGCCACACACCAGAGGTTCTCAATCAATTCGAGCCGGTGTGTGTCGAAACACTTCTCCTCGTGGATCCGGAAAATCCTTCCGAAGCCGTCACCGCCATCTGAACCGTTTCCTCCTCCACAGTTGGTGGAGTTGGAGCCGATCTAGAGGCATCGTCAAACCCCGATATGTAATTGGGGTCGAAATCACCTAAAGTAAACGACGACGACTGATATGGATAGTTCGGATCCATTCTGAAATTTTAATCCGAAATAAACAGTTTTTAGAATATTTATTAATTTCACAAACAAAATACAAATAATACATACATATGAATATCACTTACATCTTTCCAACCGCGAGCTCTTCACACCTCTGCGATCAAACTATTTAACTACGAAACTAATTTTGATTTTTGACAAAATTTGAGCGAATTTTGTCAAAACCAAAAAATTAGAGCACAAGAGAGCACTTGAGACTTGAGAGCACAAAATGACATGTTTGGGGTGAGGAGAAACTGGGGTGAATGCCCTATTTATAGGATGAAATTTCATATTTTTGGAATTTTTGGATTTTTTGGCCTCCAATGGCCTCCAATGGCCTCTAGCCGTTAAACTAGCCGTTGGGGCGACGTGTCGCGCTCCGATTCGCCTGTTCAAATTTCCACCGAACGGCTGTTAGCTTCAGCCGCCCCCCGCCCGCCACACGTTGGCCCGCCATTCGCCTCCCGCGTCGTGTCGTGCGGCCCGTGGGCCGTGTCGTGCCGGGCGGCACGGAGATGTACGTGTCGTCTGCGTGCGGCCGAGCACGGCAAAGTCCGTCGTGTCGTGCCGGCATGGCCCATCTCGAGCCGGGCCATGCCGTGTCGGGCCGGTGCACAATACCATCGTGCTCGGGCCGGCACGCCTCAGCTCGACCCAGTTGGCCACCACTGATCATAGTGTCCCATTTGTCACGTGTGTTTCTATTCTTCTCTTAACATAATCTCGGTCCTTGCTGCTAACCAAGGTTGATATCAAGTCTCCTAGGTATTAACACTCCAAATAATCATATATGAAAAACATTATTCTTCTCAATCTATCCATATTTAGTCGTATAGATGGCCAAACGGCCCTCTCGGCACGACCCGAGCTGACCGACACACCGTGTCGTGTTGTGCCTGCCCATGGGCTGCACCTACGGCCCAAACACGGCCCAACAAGACTCGGGTCGTGTCGTGCCGGTCCGAAGGCATTACTAGCCCACCGTGCTCCTCCTTGGAATAAGTATATTGTGTCTCCCTCATCTCTTTGTTTGGGCCATGTCTTATATAACTAAAATAAGTCTATTTTACATCTCTCATCTCTTTCGACGATGCCTTATATGACTGGAATAAGTCTATTTAGCTCTCTCATCTATCTTACCTTCGTTAGGCCGGGCCGTGTTGGGTCAGCACGTCGTACCAAGGAAGAGGCCCAGGCGTACGACCCAACTATCAAGCTGGGCTGACATGGGCCCGTCAACAGTCGGGCCATGCGGTGTCTGGACTGAACCACATCTCCGTGTCGTGGGGCTGCGGGCCTTTGGCCAACTATATTTAGTCGACACAAGCACAAACACGCTGCCGCATGAAAGAATTGCGCTTCGTAACTTCAAAACTAAACACTTAGAAATTATGCTAATTTTCTATCAGAATTCAACAACATTGCATATATATGGTCCTTACAGTTCAGCACGTGATGGATGGTAGTTATATTAGCTTGTGATAACGACGACTATATTTACATTGATGATGTTCTAATTTGTTCAGTTATTTTTTGAAATTGTTTTCTTCGGTTGTAACGCACAAACATATATGCGCGTTTGAACCATAAATTAGTATATGGACGTTAATTAAATCCCTCTCTTTTTTAAGACTAGCCTTCATTATTAGACTATCACCCGTTTACATGAGGGGATGGCTAATAGTAGTAGATGATGTGGTAATAAATCACATAAAACAACATGCCGCAAGTTGCAACTATACTACTACCTGCCAACAATTTGGAATAGCTGTATATAATTAATATACAAATTTGACCGGAACAACAGAACAAAAAACATGGGAATTGAAGCTTCCAAAGCTGCTCATCAATCGATCACTTAATTCGATTGTTGCTCACTAGGGTGATGATATATGCACGGGTATAAACGGTGAACTCCATTTATCTCATCGACTACATGAAATGCCATTTTCAAGTGATGATATATGAACGGGTATAATGGTGAACTCCATATCTCATCGACTACAGAAATGTCATTTTCAAGATCGTAGAGTACATGTTTTATGTGTTCACGAATATATATCGAATATATTACACTCGTTATATTGGCCGAGCAAAATGGATTAATAGAGATGTTTAAGCCTATGATTATAATGATCATACGTAATTAATTGTTCCTCTTATGTGACACACTATATATGGCCAGATATGTTGCATGACAACTGTGGTAGAGATAATAAGCGTACTTATGTGTTTTCCAGTCAAACGTAGCGTACTTAAGTTCTGCTGCCAGCGCAGGTGGTAATTGAGTGAGTGTACATACACAGCTCATTTTTTGGCACAAGGTAAAATAAATGGATTTAATGTACTGATGATGAGTCTTCCTTCTTTGCAATGACTATGTTTAGAAGCATCTGCGAGACACAGCTCATAGAATAGGGGAGAATGGACAGATAAGGCTAGAAGTCCACTGTTCAAATTAAAACGTTACATTGCATGCATTTAATCTGGCTAATTTATTTATTTTGGACTATGTAGTTTTATGTGTTAATTTCCTCTTATATATGTCCCCTCCTCCCTAAGCTTATAGATGCAATCCCCAGTTAGCCATAGGAACAGTAAGCTCATACTGCCCCTCTTGTCCATCACCATGTTTCCTTCTCCCGACGGCAGCAACTCGTCCACTCCATGTAAGACTCCAAATGAGAAGGTACATCAGAATACTCTCAACTGAAAGAAAATATCTAAGAAGTGATTTTAACTTCAGTGTTGATTATAATTTGTTTTCCTGTGCGCAAGTGTACTTTCTATTCTGCTAGTTTGTGTACAAAAGATTGTTTCATTTTAAGCAGTTGTTTGTTGTGTATACAACTTGTATTCTCATCCTCAAGTGACTAACAATTTTAGTCAGATCACAGATCTGACTGATTCCTAGTGATTTAGTCCCTAGTTGAATTCCTATAGATTTCCTTGTGTTGAACACTTAAACTTATGGGGACCAATGTACCTCCACTTCTGAATCTACTGTTAATTACTACCTCCGTTCCAAAAAGACTTTTTTCAGGCTGGTTCACGTGCATAGCCAGAAATGAAGTCTCTATTCTGCTTATTTGTGTGAGGGGTGTCTAAAAATGTTTCATTTCAAGCAGTTGTTTATTATCTAGCTAGATAAAATATATTATCATCCTAAGGGCCTGTTTGGCAGGAACTAAAATTATTCCCCGTCACATCAAATATTTAGATTTTGTTTTTTTATTAAATATGGACTATTTACGAAATCCATTCATAATCGATGAATAATTCGTAAGACATATCTAATGAGTCTAATTACGCTATGATTTAACAATGTGATACTACAGTAAACATTTGCTAATCATAGATTAATTAGGCTTAATAGATTTGTCTCACGAATTATCTTTTGATTCTGCAATTATTTTTATAATTAGTTCACGTTTAGTTACTCAAATTGATGTGCAAACATTGCAAACATTCGATATGATGGGGACTAATTTTAGTTCCCTAGCCAAACACCCCCTTAAACTGACTAACAATTTTAGTCCGTTCACACCACTGATTCCAAGTGAGTTGGTCCCTACTTTAATTCCTATAGATTCCCATTCGACACTTTTTATTAAACTTTTGGTTGGGAATCAACTTAGCCCCAATTCAAAATCAACTGTTAATTACTACCTTTGTCCAAAAAATAATTTTTATAGCTATGTACATAGCTGGAAATGAATTTTTTTTGGATGAGGTAGTAGCATGTATATACTATCTTTGTCCAAAATATAAGAGGTTTTGCCCAATGTAGTTGGATGGAGATAGTACATAACTAAGATAATCTCAATGAAGGTCTTACACCTTAAATCAATCAAACACATCTGACTAGTCAATTCCAAAGCATAAATAATAGGATGATTAAAAATAGAGAACACTTTTAACACTATTTTCTACACGTGTGATATATAGTTTTCAACTACAGGATACCTTTTTTCCAATAATTAATTAATCCATGAGATTTTACACTCTCTAAGTCAAGCGCCATCCAATGTCACATTACTTCGATTATGTAGCAGTATCATAGTTAATTTTGAACTTTGTGAAAAAAATGCATCAGATTTCCAAATTAATATGTGTTAATGGACCAATGCAATCTTTATGCAAGCTTTGATATTCAATCTGAGCACAACCTCGAAGTAACAGAAAGCCAGCAACTCCTCGGAGAATATATAAGAGATGAGACCTAGGAGTTCAAAAAGTTGTCAAAACTAGATAAAATGCTCCCAAAGAATAATACAATACCACCTATATAGGACAGCAATATACTGAACATCTATTGAAAAGTCAAAACAATTCCAATAATTTCCACCAAAGTTCTCTGTTTAATTTTTTTACTTATGTGGGCTGATTAATTCACGAGATTTTGCATATGTTTCAAAATTTCCTTAGTAGTTGAAGATTGATAATTATTGTATGTCTTGTCAATTCAATAACTAGACAAATAACCGTTGAGTTATTTTCATTTTGTATTGTGTCTTTCACATGTATATTATAAACTGTTGAAGATGTCCACAGAAGATTAATAACTCTATATCATGATGAATTCCAGGAGGAGGAAATTACTATGATGGAGGAACCAGTACAGTTAGACAACAGTCAAGAGGAGGACAACAGTTCACAACAATTGAATCTATTGGCTGATACATCAGAGTGGTTCAAGAACATGGATGATGATGATGAGTCACCCCTGTGGCTGAACGTACTGCTGAGAACCACATTCTGGAGGAAGTGTGACGTGCATGATCAGCTTGAGAATGCACATAGGGCTGAGGAAAACATCTTCTGCATCAACTGCCTCAAGACAATATGCCCACACTGCACACATGATGAACCGAGCCACCAACTCCTCAAGGTCCACCGCTACATCTTCCGCAGCGTTGTCCGCGTCAAGGACATGCAAAATTTTGGGATTGACATGTCTTACATACAGGTACTAGATATTGTTGGCATTCACTACCAGACGCTGTTTGCTTAGTGTCTGGGACACCCGACGAAGCCCATTTTTCACTCGACAAAGGGTTTGCTGAGAGCAACACTCGACAAACCTCTCTCTGCAAACACAGAGTCGGCAAAAGCCTATTTGCCACGAGCTAAGCTATGAGCACTCGGCAAACTCTTTGCCGAGAGCACGACACTCGACAAAGAGAAGAGACTTTGTCGATTGCTAGCCACTCGGCAAAGGCTCTACTTTTTGCCGAGTGCCGACCACTCGACAAAGGCTCTACTATTTTGCCGAGTGCCGCGAACTCGGCAAAGTCTTTTTTCTTTGCCGAGTGCCACGCACTCGGCAAAATAGTAGAGCCTTTGCTGAGTGGTCGGCACTCCACAAAGAGAAAAGACTTTGCCGAGTACGTGGCACTCGGCAAAAAATGACAGCACTCGGCGAAAAATGGCAGCACTCGGCAAATAGGGTCCAGAAATAGGTCTGGAAAGCCTCTTTGTCGAGTGCTGCACTAGGAAAACCCCTCTTTGCTGAGTGCTACACTAGACAAACATGCATCCTGATCCCCTAATGTATTTAATCCTTTTCGTAACTCATCACAAATACACAATCATCGGAGGCATTCCACAATCATCATCATAAGCATAACTCGCAGTAATCATCACAGGCATAACAAATATATCACAAGAAACATCACAGGACTACAATATATAACCTCAATATCACAAGGACCATCACAGGCAAATATATCACAACAATCATCCAGAACCATAATTTAACTTCGGTGCGACAAGTACATAACATCCAGAACCATAAATGGAGATACGGTGCTTTGTTTCACATGCAAGTAGAACTTGTTCTCTAGTACTTTCATAACATTCGGAACCACAAATCGAGATAGGGTGCTTACATAGTTGGTGGCCTACAGTGTCTCCTTGTGGCACTCGGCAAAATTGATGTTTTGCCGAGTGCCGTGGAGAGACACTCCGCAAAGGTGAAGTTTTGCCGAGTGCCCTGCTTTGCCGAGAGCAACACTCGGCAAACAAGGATGTTTGCCGAGTGTTTGGCTTTACCAAGAGGCTCTCGGCAAACACCTTGTTTGCCGAGTGCCCGAGATTATGCACTCGACAAACTTCTGGATAGTAGGCAAACGTCGGAATTCTGGTAGTGATTGTGGCTAATAAACTTCGGAATTTTTAGTTTAATTCGTTTCCCTAGTTTCAACTAGTTTAACTTCGTTCAAATTAATAATGACAGGTCAGCTTGTGTGCAATAAATACTTTGTTGAATCTTTAAAACTCCTAGCTGACATGTTATGTTTTGATGTAAGCAACAACGTATTATATGTATATAATATATATATATATATGATACTTCCGTATGCTTATCTATGATCTGATCATTATTTCCTTCATTTTTCTTATTAAGTGTTAGCTTTAGTAATGATAATTTATTTGTGACAATGTGTATGTGAAGACAAATTGTCTGGTCCACGCATAGAGCCTGCAAACCCATCGTAAGCGCATCATATGTATACTGAATATCCACTGACCAGCTAGCTAGCTAGACCGCAGCACTCAAACTGAATTTGACACAATTAAAGTCAAATCAGTTAACTTATAATGAAATGGGAACAAAAAAAAATTAGATCAAGTGATTGTGCAGTAACTTAGTAAAGGATATGTCAAGCAGCCTAACACTACTAGGATAAATGGATATAATGTCCCGGAGGTAAATGCCCTGATCATCTGAACTCAACTTTAGGCTGGAGACAAAAGATTTAAATTTGCTCCAACACATCGATTATTTAGTAGAAAACTGTTTTAGCTCATCTGGAATGCATAATTTGGTGCATATATAAAATATACAAAATATGTATCTAAATATCATTATAGTTAATCTAGCATGTATATGAAATCAAAATATTTACAAAGATATTTATACTGATATAACAAGCATCCATCATGTGAAATTATTTTTTTGGTGTTTTAAGATGACAAAACCAAGCACACATTAGCTTGTTGAATATTTTTCAGACCATATTAAAATGTATAATTCAGTAATAACTGAGTGATAACACCTATAACATAAACAAGAGTGTCGACAACATGAAATCACACATTTTCTAGGGTTAAGTTCTGGACATATGCGCCACTAAGAAACTATGAAAGTTGCATACAGAAATAGTTATAAATTAATTAATAACATAAACATTTCCCCTCGAAACCTAATAGCGTTACTGAAGACAATCGGTAATTACTACACATATTCCCTCATATGTGATAGTTAATGGTAATTCTTCCTCTGTTGTACCACAATAACAAACTTGATCAGCCGCTTACTCTACCATTTATGTTATCCCGCAATACTAGCTAGCTGGCACGATTAATTAGATCGATCCAGAATCTCTAGCTATGTCAGTTCTTCAGAAACCCATTTTTCCTGATTGGGAGTACACATCATTTCACAACCATAATTTGATTTGTACCTATAGCCTGACTGCATCTTAATAATTGTACTCATACGTACAGAAACACGTACACAACGAGCCTGGGAAATCATGCTTGGTTTCCATATAGTTTAAAGAGATTGGATTCATCTAATGTTGACACCTGATAGATGTGATGGAAATTATGTTCATCTACTACTTTTCAGTCATGTCTTTTTGACGCAATACATATTTGATAACCTTTCAACTATATGACGCATATTTTGTAATTATCCTCTACTACATTGTATATTTCTATTTCTTTGTCTGTAGTACTCTTTCATGCAAGCGTTTTCTTGACACACTAACCGATGTAGATAATGTCACTCTAGAGCATATTATATCATAATATTGAATATTGTAAGCTACTGGATTATATATGTCCCAATGTCATGTTATCTAAAAGCTAAAACTATGATCTGTCATTTGTGTCATTGTGACAATAAGCTTCCCTATGATTTTATTGAACATGCATCCATGCGAGGTATGCATTGGTTTACAACATTTTATATGTTTGTCTTCATTTGCCTATAGTACTCTTTCGTGCAGGCGTTTTCTTGACACACTAACTGATTCAAACAATGTTGCTCTAGAGCAGATTATATCATAATATTGAATATGTATGTTGTAAGTTACTGGATTATATATATTCCAGTGAAATATTATCCAAAAATTAAAACTATGATCTATATCGTCATTCCAACGTGTGACAACATGATTCCCTATAATTTTATTGAACATGCACTATATGCATTGGTTTTCAAATTTTTCTTCCTTCATATGGGCTTCACATGATTTCTAAAGCACTATTCAGCTTGAAAACATATCCGATGAAAATGAGTTAATTAAGCATTGAAAACTTGAAAAAAACCTAAAAGTTTTGTAAATTAATGAAGAATTTAGTAGAAATAGTTGTAGATATAAAATACATTGTCTTCAACCCAACTTCATTTAAGAGAAAAAAAGATAAACTTTGGAGAATAGTAATATGATATTATTGACACTATTAATCTGAAATTTATCATTTTTGTTTCTCTCTAATAAAGTTAAGTTTGGACTTGAGATTTGATGACAATGTATTTTATATCTATGTCTATCTCTAAATTTTTTATGAATTTACAAAGCTTTTAGGTATGATTTTCACGAGTTTTCAACCCTTAGCTCGTTTTCATAGGATATTTCCCATTCAGGTTACCACCAATTATTATATTTCTTAGTCATTAAATTTTATTTATCATCTGTATTAACATATTTATGTTTCTATTTGCAGACATTCAAATGCAATGGGCATAAGGTAGTGCATCTAAGGCCCATGAAGAGGTCAGAACATCACAGGCCTAAAGCTGGGACACCTCGCTGCACGAGTTGCCACTGCTGGCTCCACCATGCACCTAGCCTCACCTGTTCACTTAGCTGCAAGGTTATTTTTGTCACAGCTACTATTTATATATTTATCATATATTTATATATTAATTACATGTCCGTACGTTGTAATGAGATTTTAATTTAAAAAATTATTATTAACATATTATTAGCAGACATCATCTTTTAATATCTATATATATATTTATATATATTCGTTACTAACATATGATTTCTGTTCCCGTACTATCTTTTTTCCTTATATATACTCATATATGGATTCTGTGTACCTCACACTATCTTTTTTCCTTTGCATAGAAAATAAGGAGTTGGTAACGAGAGTGATTGACATGTACGGTCAGAGTTGGTTGACATGTAGACCCTTTAACCCCACACATCTTTTTTATTTTTTAAATAGCAGGAAGTTGGTTGTGGGACGATGACAGATTTATCACTCACTATCATCACTACTATCTTTTATATCTTTTATATGAGTATAGATATCTTATTGTTATCGACTCGACTCAATTGTTTTTTTAATGGGCAAGCTGTATGCTACCGATGGATAAGGTTGTTCATTGTGCTTTACTAGATTTTATGTTAATTACTGACACTACTGTTACACTGTCATCACGGTAGAGTTGGCTAGTTCTGTTCTGATTTTTCACTTCTTCTGACAGAAAAAGGCAGGTATATCCCCAGATGACTTCTCAGGGCCTGAAGCTTCAACTCGAGTTTCTCGTTCACGGAATCAAGTATCATATGTCAATCAGAAACGTCCAGCTGCTAATGAGAAGCTGCATAAAAAGCCTCGCAAGCAGGCGAACCCTGAAAGGGCTCCATTCTTCTGATGTGAATGTGTGCCCCCAAAATGCTGAATAATATAGGTGCAAGGCAGCTTGTATGGGTACTATCTATTCATCATGTTTAAGTTGTACTGTGCAACATGCATGTTTGTCATATTCCTGCAGCTACCTAGCTTTAGTTGCCTTCTCATTTGCTGGTACTTTGTTTCTTATCAAAATAATAATTCAGTTCAAACTGGTGAATATTGTTTGTGATTGACTATTGTTTTGTCCCTTCTTTTGTTTTTTATTCTGAGCTCATATGCTGCATTTTCTTTATGAGGTGTGGGTTAATTCTGGATTTCGTCTCACTAGTACATAACACCTCATAGGTGTTGGTTGGAAACCCCCTTAGGTGTCGGTTTTTTCAATCGGCACCTATTGGTCGGCACATATAGCAAAATGAGTAGGTGCCGATCTAAGAACCGACGCCTTTAAGATTCAAGAAATCAAAAAAATCTGGTTCGTCGGCTTGCATCAGTTTGAGCCACATCCATGCACAGATCCAATCAACAACACAAATCCACATATCCATCCACAACCTTCACAGATCAATAAAAAAACCAAAGATAAATCCTCCACATATCAATCATATATCCACAGATCCACATATCAATCATCCACGATTCATCCACATATCAATCATTCACAGATCCACAGATAAATCCTCCGTAAATCACAAAAAATCAAACATGCACATACCAAATCACAAAAAATAACCTCAAGCCGTCTCCGCGAACCCCGCCGTCTCCCCTCCCGTCGGATCTGGCAGAGGGGAGGACTCCTCCGCTTGCCGCCGCTCCCGCCGCCTTCCCTCCCGCCTCCCGCCGTCCCTCCCGCCGCCGCTTCCTAGGGTGACATAGCTCGCGTTTTTGCCAGAGAGCTCCAGCCTGGTGGCACCGATGGAAAGGAAGCCCTCGCCGTCCTTGGACAATGGCAGGCAGTACGTGAAGGCCACCATGTTCGGCGATGACGGCGCTCGCGACGCCAGCGAGTGGTTGTCCCTCCCGCCGCCGCCCCTTCCACTGCTCCCATGGAGTGGTGGAGAAGAGATGAGGAAGAGATAAGGTCAGAAAGCGAGATAGAAGAGATTAGGAGGAGAGGTTAGGTTGGTTAATTTATGCAGCCGGTCGGTCGGTTTTTAGGTGTCGATTTTATTAAAAAACCGACACCTATAATGTATTATAGATGTCGGTTTTTAGAAAAACCCGACACTAATAGTATAGGTATCGATTTTTATGAACTGACATCTACAGTATATTATAGGTGTCGGTTTTTTAATAAAAACTGCTACGAATAGTATAGGTGCCAGTTTTTATCTAGAACCGACACCTATTGTTTCAACATGTGCCGGGTTTACTTTGACCGACGCCTTTTGGGACAATACCTATAGGCTTTTTTTTAGTAGTGTCTATCAGAGACATGGAAAAGATTTACCTTTCCCTATCAAACTATTTGAATATTCAATATGCGAGTTGACATGAGTTTGTTAACTTATGTTGAAATGAAGCTGTCGTGCATTTGTTATTATCTTGTTCGCAAGTCCAAACTAGTTTATAGACAGTTTTGGCATCAACAAAGTACTACAATGATGCAAAGTTAAACTATGTCGAAATTCAAGATATTCAACCCTAGACAAAAAATCTCTTATAAAGTGACGAGAAATCATGTCGATCCTAGTTATTACTGCCTAGGAATTTTGTTTGACTCCTAGATAGTCCCTCCATCCCAAACCCAAAATAAGTTCATCTTTGCCTCGTCTAGTTTGTCCCAAAATAAGTCCATTGGAGTTTGTAAAAATAGAGGACAAATGCATTGGAACTAGACTGTTGACGGTCCTTAAATACCAAATTCTACCGTCAATTACTACATAAAACCAATTAAAATAAACATCAAACCTAATGATAGGGTTTACTACAAATCATATCGAAAAGTGTTGGTGAAATTTTGTATATAGGGATTTTGTATGCAAATAAACACGCTTCTGGCCAATTAAGAGAGAACACAAGGATTGGAGGGCCCACATGTCAATCAAAACCGACTACAAATGAAACAATTCATAGTGCTACATGTAAAGGGCCCACTAGTCAGCCTTCCAACCAAAGGAATGGCCGAGAGGTGGGACCCATGGGTCGATCGAACCCCCTGGTGTACCCCTAACTGCCATCTTCCACGTGGCATTCCCTCATTGGTCTCCAATGACGGTTACGTGTGTTAACCACCTTAACCACCGACCTACAACTGTCATTGGGCTATTATAAAAGGAGGTGCTCATCTCACTCTCAAGGCACAACGACACAACTCTAGTGGAATACAACTCACTTTCATATTTAGGCTACTCTATAGTAGAGTTAGAATATAGAAAGAGACTAAGGGGAAGCTCTGGAAGAAGAGCCCCAAATGTCGGAGTTCTCTCCGGGGGAGTTCTGGAGGAGTGCCGGAGATGTTGGCACTCTCTCCGATGTTGTACCTCGATAGATGCTTCTTCTATATAAGATAGATTCTCATCGTTGTGGGTTGTTCGCTTAGTATTTATACTGAGTGCTCTAGTACTAAGAGTCCGGATAACGAAGGAAGTTCTTGGCCAAGGCTAGAGTAATCGATAACATAAACGTGATGTCTAGGTTAGAGGTTACCTTCGTTCGTTGTGTACTTCACGAAAAGCAGATGTAGGCGGCAGGTGGTGACAGTCATGTCCATCCTTCGTATTTCTCCATGTTTGGATACATCATAGAGCTGCCTGGAGTCTCGGATGGCAAGATCAGAAGGGATGAGGTAGTGCCTGAAGCAATTGATAGAGTTTTACCTTAACTTAATTAATACTATTAACCCATAGAAATCCTCTCTATCTTGTCACATCCTGATTTTTCACTTTCCGTTCTTTTTGCTTGTTTGCAAAAATTCAAGTTTTCTTTGTTCGCTTGAAATAGCTTAATAAAAAGTTTGTTAAAATCAAAAGGGTTAAATTGGATTAATTAATTAGTTATGCCTTTGCCTATGTGGTTCTTAAATTGGAGTTAATTGGATTTTATTTGTAGTTCGGAAGTAGAGCTCAAATTCCTAATCAAATTTCACCCAAATCCAAAATATTCCATTTCAATTCCTTACCTTACTAAATTGTCCAAAAAAATTCCAAATACTTTACATTTGGAATTTTTAGAAAAATCCGTAGATTTTTCTTATTTTCCTTCCTTTCCTTTTTTTATTTTGCATTTTAGCATTCCTTCTTCCTCCTTTTTCCTTTTCCCCTTCTTTTTCAACCTCCAGCCAGGCCTCTTTCCTCTCTCCCCCTCCCGTGCTATAGGCCCGGGGAGGCCAAGCCTGAGCCACATGTGACATCTCAAAGTTCACACCTACAAAAATACTCAAATTAACATAAAAAATTGTTGCAAAAAGTTTATTGTGTATTCTTTTTAAAACATTTAAAATCTCTAAAAAATTATTTGCATTCTTTTTTTATTCTCCTTGTTTTAATTTAAAAATCCCAAACTTATTAATACTTGCTCTTATTTTTTAAAAAATTCAATTTAATTTTTAATTCAAGAAAATTCCCAAAAGTTGAATTCAAATTAATTTTAAACCCTAAATTATATCCTTTCCATACTTTCTCTAATTCTAATTTAAAAATCAAAAATCAATTAAATCTTTATTTTCTATTTTTGAAAAATCCTAATTTGACTTTTTAATTGCAGAAATTTCTAAAAAATTGAGTCTAATTGATTTTTAAATTTTAAATCTAATTCTTCCAAAAATTTTCCCTAAATTTCTTTTCCTTTTATTTTTCCTATCCTCCATTTTTTTATTTTTTTCTTTTTCCTCCTTCTTCCTTATCTTCTTCTTCCACCTCCTCTGCCTGCACTAATCATGGCCGCCGCTGCTTCGTTCGCCCGTGCCTTGGGCACCAACTTCACCCACAGAAGTCACAAACCGACTCAGGCCATCCCCATTGTTTTGTACAAACAACAGATAGGATTTGGGGCACACCGACTTGAAGAGCTGCGAGTACTGGGATGGATGGCATGTGTCCGAGTTGCCGTAGGCGCCATTGCAGAAGTACTCCGGGTGGCCCAAGGCCTCGCAGGCGCTGCGGCAAGCGCGGCCGTCCTCGGCGCGGAGCTCGGAGGGGCAGCGCTCGTTGAAGTCGACAAGGCAGCCGGTGTCGGGGCAGTCGGGGACGCCCGCCTTGATGAGCATGGGCAGGTTGTAGCCGTCGACGAGGCTAACGTCGTAGAAGTCCTTGCCGTCGGCGCCGTTGAGGGTGAACTCGGTGAGCGTGGCCGGCGGGGAGGTGCCCGTGCTGCGGCACTCGACCTGGTTAGAGCCGCAGTCCCCCGTGGCGCAGGAGCCCTTGCCGGAGGAGTCGAAGTCGCAGCCGAAGCGCGTCCAGAAGCAGCCCGACCACCCCGAGGGCGCGTAGAGGGAGCACGACTGCCCCGGCGAGAGCGCGAAGCCGGTGGTCTCCAGCTGTGGCGTGCCAGAGCCTGACAGGATGCGTGCCAGGAAAAAAGAAGGCGGCGTCGGGCACGCGCGGGAGGCCGTTCCTGCGTAGGATTCTAGCGGGAGGCCGTTCCTGCGTAGGATTCTAGCGCGCAAAGTTACGCCGAACAGAGCTAATTTTCAAGTGCAAGAATTAGAAGAGGAATTTTTTTCTTATTTTTTAAAAAATCAAGTATTAGAAAGGTTGATAGCACTATTGGAGAAACGATTTTTCTGGACGAGACCCCAAATAGGTTCCAGGCGGGCCATAAGAGGTAGCGCCAGGAAAAACCGGTCCCGGGAGGCCGGCTATTGGCCCGTTCGAGATAATCGCATTATCCCATGCGGTCCACTTAAGAGACCGCATGGGATATTATCCCATGTGGTCACTTAAGAGGACTGCACTGGATAATGCGATTATCCAGTGCGGCCTACTTAACAAACCGCACGGGATAATAGCGCATTATCCCGTGCGGTCCTCTTAAGGATCCGCACGGGATAATGCGTTTTTCCGTGCGGGCATTTAAGTAGACCGTATGCGATGATGCCAACTGTTGCTATATTTCTTTAATTTATTTTATTTTCATGAATTTTTTGCCAAGTCTTATATTTAAACTACAAGTGATTTAAAAAATAGAATAAAATTAGTGAAAAAATTATATTCATGTTGTTTAGACATGCTTGAGTCATTATCCTGTAAATGAGAATAAATTTTGAATTTTTCTTCATAAAATATGATTAGGAACCTATTGACCAAATGATTTTTAAAATTGTGTAAATAGCAAACGAAATCGGAAAATCATGAAAACTGTCTGGATGTCATGATTTATACGTAGAGGCTATGGTAAAAAATTGATCCGGCTTCCAATATTTTACGAGATACGTTATCGTGTGCGGTCGTCTTATGGGCCCTCGCGCTTGGCAAAATTTTGAAAAAGTTTTCTTCTCCACTCTTCAAACTTTCTCTACTATGTAAATACAACATTTAACTCCTAATTATTAAATTTGGTAATTTTTTGATTGGTTTTGCTATGTTTTATTGATTTATTTTATTTTTATGAATTTTCTGCCAAGTCTCACATTTGAACTCCAAGTGATTAAAAAAATAGAATAAAATTAGTGGAAAAATTATATTCATGTTGTTTAGACATGCTTGAGTCATTATCCTGTAAATGAGAATAAATTTTGAATTTTCTTCATGAAACAAGATTAGGAACCTATTGACCAAATAATTTTAAAATTGTATAAATAGCAAACGAAGTCGGAAAATCATGAAAATTGTTTGGATGTCATGAAAATTTAGAAGGTTTTGACTATTTTATCACATACGACGCTCACAAAACCGAAGATTCTCGAGAGAAGATTAGAAGTGTTGAAAAGGATTGTTTAGATTTGGAGAGAAAGTGACGGCCGAATTGTCTTTTGATTTCAAAAATTTTTCCATAGGCAATAATTAGCATATATTGATGTATGGGAAAATTTTGTAATTTTTGAATCAGTTTGATAATTTTTTCATTAATATCCAATTTGATGCAATAAAAAAAATAGAGGGGGTCGATTATCGCGTGCGGTCCGCTTAAAGAGCCCGCACGGGAAAATATCTTATCGAGCAAGCAGTAAGTCTAGCCATATTGTTATGATCCCTATCGTAGGATCTCGTTTAACGGTATCTGTTGTACGTACAGATGGAAGCAAGGCGCTGCTCAAAAAGAAAGGCCGCCAAGTTTGTCGTCCGGTCTGCTGAAGTCAAGACGAACACAACAACGTCCGCTCTGGTAGAAACCGACACATCTGCGAGCGCTGGAGGACGTCAAAAAAGAAGACGTGGTCAGAGAAGTAAGAACCAACACCCCAAGGAGACATATTATATCACCTCTCTGAACCATGATGGAAAGCCATTAGAGCCCAAGGTCACAATGACAAAGTTCAGCAGCCGCTTGCGGGGTACTGGCCAGAACCCATGGCCCTTTAAATGTAGATTCCTGGGAGCAGGTGGATGACAACTTGAAGAACTTCATATGGAACGAGCTGCAGAAGTGGCTTGTATATCCGCCTGGTTCAGAGGCTCTGGGAAAAGAGTTTGCATTAAAAACGATTGGGGGGAGGTGGAGGCAGTGGAAATCGGACATGAACACTAACTACGTGCAAAAGAACAAGTCCCTATTCGAAGACGACGGCGGGATTACGCCCGTCGAATGGGATAGGTTCGTGGCGAAGATGACAAGCCCTGAAGCCTTAGCACGGAGGAAGAAGATGTCTGACCTCGCGAAAAGGAACAAGTACCCGCACCGGTTGGGCTCTAGTGGCTACGATGGCTACGTAGAGAAGTGGCGAGCAACCGAAGAACAGTTTGCCGCCCAAGGAAAGCCCCTGCTCATGGATGCACTAAAAGAAAGAAGCAAAAACTGGGTGTGGGCACGCAGTACGGGACAGGTCACCGACGAGGGAGAGATCCTGTTCGAGGATCCGGATATAGAGCGTGTGACCACTAGTCTAAAAGACATAGCTGAAAAGGAGAAGACTAGGGAATTTATTGCTAAAAGGGAACACGATCAGTTGACAGCTGCATTGGGCAACCCTGAACATTCTGGACGAGTAAGGGGTGTATCGTCAAAGACAAGTTGGAAAGAATGGTTTCCTGGGGAAGCTGCAAGTTACAAGAAAAGGGACAGGTACAAACATAAACTTGAAGAAATGATAGCAAAACAAGTTGAAGAACATTTCTACTCTCTTGTTGCACAGAATCGCCAAGTCTTTCCTATCTTCTTTCAGCAATCCGAAGAACCCACAGTACACATGCCCAGTAGCGTCGGGTCAGTTGACACCGCACCCTATCCCGTGGATACCATAACTGGCCCCACGCCGTGCAGCCTCCTCGTGCCGATAGGAAGGGCTGGGAAGAGAAAGGAGGTGGGTACATGACTTGCTATACCAGGGCGACAATTTCACAACACTCCAATCCCTAAGGAATATGCAAGGGTGCAGGTGGCCAAGGTGCATGCAGAGCATAAAAGCTTAGAGCTAGACATTCCAGCATCTGAAGGGATAGAATTGCTTGGGGATGCGGTGAATCAATTCATTCTGTGGCATCGACGAGATATCTTACTGGTCGGTACATCGTCAGGATCCCCAGTACAGTCAGTCCCTCAGATTGCTGCTGCGCCTGCACCGCCTTCTCCACCAAGGCCTTCTTCCCCACCTCGCTCCCCACCTCGGCCTGCTTCCCACCTCGCTCCCCACCTCGGCATGCTTCCCCACCTCGCTCCCCTCATAAGGATAAAGTCCTGATTCGCCAATGCCGTCAACCCCTGAAGTCATTGCACAACATATTCACCAATCTCCTCCAACACCGCAGTCGGCATTGGCGGTACCCCAAAGGCCCCTTCTACAAACAACAAGCCTTCCAATGCCGAGCAAGCTCTCTCGTCATATTATCCCAAAGATGATTCGATCAAGCTATGACAAGGAATTAATGGCCAAAGACGAGAGAGACTTAGGGTTCTTGGCTTTTAGGGGGAGGAGGCCGACTGACAAGCCGTAGGATCAACCGACCAAGTTGTCGGACTCACAACAATCAATGAAGAACATAGCGGAGGACCTGCAAAATTTGACTTCAGACGAAGTGCCAACAAAGTACGAGTATGGCAAGCCGTTCCTGCCGTGGCACATCATGGAAGACATGCCCTGGGAAATCAGGCTAATGCACGACTGGTACCTAAAGGCATCCAAATTGGGGCTCAGCATGCTTACCGTGAAGGTCCCGGATGATGCGTTCATGAGTGGCCCAAATGGGATGCTGGTCATCGATTTCAACGACCTTCACGCATTATTCAGGATGGAAAAAATGGATATAAATCTCGTTGCAACGTTTTGCCTGTAAGTATCTGCTTAACTTAATGTCATTAAAGAATTGATTTACAAACTAACTTGTGAATAATTAATTACTCGCTCCATTACTTAGGATGCAATACGTAGACACGAAAAAGACCAACTATCCAGCTGCGTTCGTTAACCCAACAAGGATATGCTCGACGGAACACAAGTTACATATTCGTGAAGACTCCACTGAGCTCAAAGACAAAACGAAGAAACAAAATGATGCGATCATCAAACAATTGCACAGGGACAAGATGATCGCGGTAGCATTCTACTTGGGTCGTGCTATGTTCGAGCATATAGACAAAGATGTCCTAATGGTTCCTTATGCGTTGCAGTAAGTAATATTCATCCGTAAAACCGATATTTACTAATATCCCCTACAATTAACATATATCTTCGATCTTTCGCAGAGATCACTACATACTATTTTTATTATATCCGCGGGACCACTTGACCGTAGTGCTTAATCCGGCACACTACAGCCAGGAAAAATTTAAAGAGTTCCTCGTCATTTTAAATTTGTAAGTGCCATCATGCACCATTTAATAAGTTTTGTCTAGTGCTTAATCTGGCACACTACAGCCAGGAAAAATTTAAAGAGTTCCTCGTCATTTTAAATTTGTAAGTGCTATCATGCACCATTTAATAAGTTTTGTTTGTTTTTACTATCGAATAATTAAACAATTGACCAGTAAACATGCAATTATTTTGTCTACAGAGCACACCATAATTATGTAAGGCAAGGTGGACCGGTCAAGGATCCACAAAAGAGGAAGCTTCTTGTGAAGACAAATTGGCCGGTAATTATATGCTCGATATATGCCGACATTTTATACTGTGTTTAACTTCAAATTACTGACGCATGCACATAATAAATTTTATTCAACACAGTGTTATAAGCAACCACCAGGCACTAACCTTTGCGGCTACTACGTGTGTGAGATGCTCAGAATCTACGGGAGATACACTACTAAGTTCGAAGAAGTAAGTTCATCAGAGAAATATATCTCTACATGTTATTGATCTTGTATAATTTTCCTAATTGTATGTATATGTGTACTATTTTTTCTTAAACAGCTCACGGAAGTTCCAGTTGTAGCGAACCGGTTCGACGATAGAACCATGCTTAACTTGGTTGCAGATCTTTGCCACTTCATCCGTCGCGATGTCTGCAACCATTTGGGTGATTTCTACGATCCGGAGAGCGAGCTGGCGACGGACGATAAATTCAAACGACTTAGGGAGTGGGAAAAAGAACACCACCATTAAATTTGTAAATTATTTGTTGCTACAGCTATACTTATGTTATAATTTGCGAGACGAAACTAGCTAGCCTGATATGTATATAAACATACGCATGACCGATCGATCTGTGTTATATACATATCTTTTATGATGAAATAATATTAAATGTCTTTTTTCTCGTTCGCAAATATATATATATATATATATATATATATATATATATATATTGATCCATTTAACATTACTGAGAGGGACAATAAGGGGCTAACAGAATGTATACATAAAATAATGGGCACGACCATCTTCCCGTGCGGTCGGCTAAGCGGCCCGCACGGAATATTCTATTATCCCGTGTGGGCCACTTAAGTAGACCGCACGGGATAATCGTCTTCCCGTGCGGGCAACTTAAGCCGACCGCACGGGATAGTCAATCTTCCCTTGCGGTTGGGCCGCCCGCATATGCGAAAATGATCTTTTTCGAGACCATTTCGCGCATGCGCGACCTTCCGCACGGGAAGATGCCTTTCACCCGCATGGAAAAACCGTTTCTCCAGTAGAGTAGAAACTCTTAGAGATGCTCTAATTGACCAATAGTTTCCTTCTTTTCCTTTAAACCTTATAATTTCAAATTTCCCTTATTCCTTTTTAATTAATCTTCTTTTAAAAATATATTTAATCTCTAATTTTTGTAAATCATTTTATGTTAAGATAAACCCAAATTTTAAACTTTAGGATTAGACAAATAACTTTAGAAAAATAGTTTAACTCCTTGATCCTTTCAAATTTTATAATTTTAAATCCTTTTCATTTTTCTCAAACCTATTTGTTTTTTCTTTTAAAATATTTGAAATATTTCCTTTAACTCTTTTTATCTTTATTTAATCGAAGTTTCAAACTTTAAAAATTTAGCAAATAATATTCCTACTTAAAACTTGAAAAATATCCCTCCTTCATCTTTAAAACACTTTAAATATTCTTCTTATTTTTCCTTATTTTAATTAAGCCTAAAGTTTAAGTTTTAGGAACTATCAAATAACTTTCCTTTTAAAAACCCCCAAAACATCACTTTTTGAACTCTTTTTGGAATTTCTATATTTATTTGGTGTTTCTTTGAAAGTTGTTCGTTTGATTTATTTTATCGTATACCGATAGATCGCGACGTCAAGTTCGTAAAAGAAACCAAGCCCGACCATATCATCGACGCAAATATCTTCACTGCTATTCAAGGAGAAAAAGGATTAAGGCCATTGGTCCTGAAGGCAAGTCAAACTGTTTTTAATCATTTAGTCTAAAAATAATAAACCATCCTTTTAAACAATATGTTTAGTTAAAAATATTTTGTGGGATAGGTTAGATAGACTTTATGTCCTCATTTCATATAGTCTTACATATTCTTTAGATTATACATCTTATTACTTCATGCATTAGAGACATCTTATTATTTCATGCATTAAAGACACCTTACATGTAGAAGAGGAGAAGCTCGTTATTTCATATGATTAGATATATTCTCCTTCTCCTTAGAAAATACCTTGATAACTTGGACTAGGTATAAAACTATCAACATCATAGGATAAGCATTATCAGTTGTACTAGTATTTCATTCATACTCATAGGAAGTTATTTCATGTGGTAGAATAGAAAAATGATCTATTATTTTATGTGATAGATAAATATAAATCCTATCATTTCATGTAATATGAGAATGATTTTGCTATATGCCAGAAAAATATAAAAACTCTTGTACCAAAATAAGGACATAGTTTCGCCTATCTGATGGACCGGTTATACCGGCATAGCATTTATGTATTTCTCTTTGATCTCCCTGGGGACTTAGGAGATTTATTTATGCGATTCTATGCATTGGAGATTTGAAGTGTTGGGAAAGTCTTATTGGTGAACAGTTATGTAAATAGCAAGTAACAACGCCGATACTAACCAGATCGGTACCGTCTGTTAAGATAGCCCCATGCCTCACCAAGCCGGAGCAAGTGTGTGACGAACAACTATTAAATAGGAGATGAATCCACCAGTTACTGGTTAGAATTGGTGCTCCTATTAAGACATGCCACAGGTCTCGTTCACGCATAAGAAAAGGTTAGAACTATATAATGCTATGTTATCCTTAGTCTGGCTAACTAAGGTTAATCCTCGGGTAAAGCTGAGCAAATACTGCAGGGTTGATTGTATTCGAATACGCCATACTCCTGGTTAATGGAGTTATGTCTATGGGTGAATCCAGTTTAATGGCATAAGCAACTTTTCTAAAATGTCATCCCTAAAATTTGATATTCATATATAAGTAATTATAAGAAAGTATAGAACCTAGGTTCATATTAAAGTTAGGCTTAGGTTATTTCCATTTAGGACATCATGTATATCTATTTATGTATAGTATGGAATCACATTAAGATTAGGCTTATATTATATCATGCATATCTATATGATATAAAATCCTGTTAAGGCTAGGATTATATTATTCTTTTTAAGACATCTTGCATATTTGTAAGAAGGGGTAGAATATAGGATTAGGCTAAAGTTAAGTTTATAATTCATGTTCTTAAATGTTTACATAAAATATTTTAAAAAGAAGAATAGGATATACCTTCATGCTAAGGATAAATTTGTAATGTATAATTCCTTTTAAAATATCTTGCATAGTTATCCATGTGTTGTTGAGTTCAGTTTGGCTTGCTGAGTACCATTGGTGCTCATCGTTGCATATATAACATCTTCAGGAAATCCCGAAGCCAAGGAAGAACACGAAATCTAGGTTGTCGATGCATGTGCTCGACACGCGGGGACCCGGGGGACCCCGTTTTTGGTTCAGCACAGGGGAGCGATGAATCAGGGTTCGAACTCGCGGTGAGGTAGAGGGAAAGTACGGAGATGGAGGAAAGTCGCAATCGCAAAGGACACAAAAGAATTTATACAGGTTCGGGCCGTCGGGGAGACGTAATACCCTACTCCTGTTCTTGTGCTATGTGGAGAATGAATTACAAGGATGGGTGTGGTTGTTCTTCCCTGAGGAAGCTGGAGCTGATGACTGAGGCGAAGTGCCTAAAGCCCAAGGTTGAAGAGGCTGAACCCAAAAACCAATCCAGGAACCCCTCTATCATGGACTTGGGCCTCCTTTTATAGTGCAAGGGGACACCATAGTAGTCCTAGCTTTCTCTACTTCGCTCCACGTGATGGAGCGACTCTTGTCCTGTCTCGTCGGGGAGCTACCCCTATTCATGTTCCTTTTGCCACGTCGCAGGAGTTGGTGGAGAAAAACGGACGTCGTGGCTGCCATGCTGCTGACGTGAGGAGGGGTCAACTTACCTACTCCGGTGGGGCCTACCAATCAGTGGCCCTCCGCCTGGAGAGGGGTCAACGTGACACCCCCAGCGCTCGTATCCTCTCTCCCACGCGGCCGCCCAGCGCATTTAATGCGACTGGACGAGGCGTGCGCGGACTGACCGCGCGGCCATACCGCGGTCGCCGTCAAAGACTTTCTACCCTTACTCCCTCGTGACGGGCAAAAAGGATGATGATGAGCGGCTGATAGACGTTGTAACACCCTGAGGTGTTTTCCCCTTTTAAAAATCCAAAAGAAAATCGTAAAAGAAAATCGTTGAAATTAACTAGAGAGAATTAATAATTTTAAAATCCAAATGTTAAATGGAAATGGTATGGTAGGATTTTTCTTAAATTCTACATGTCAAAATACACTAACAGGATTTTTAGTAGAATTTTCAGAGCACAAGAAATAATTTTTAACCAATTAAAACCAAAATCGGAATTAATAAATCCAGGAAAATCAGTTTCTCTCTCCTCTGTCCTTTCCCGCTCTTTTTTTTCGGCCGTGGGCTGCCGGCCCGAGTCGACGGCCCATCCTCTCTCGCGCGCGCCACTCGATCGGCCCGGATCGGCCAGCCCCACCGGCGATGCGCCTCCTCTCCCCTCTCTCTCGCGGGCCAGCCAAAGGCCGCGACCCGTTAAACCCTCGCGCTCGCAAACAAGTCTTTATCGCCTCTTTCTTTATCCCGGGACGCTGACAGGTGGGGCCCGCTTGTCAGCCCGTCGTCCCCAACCCCGGCCGCCTCGGCGCCATTTCCGCCGCCTCCCTCCACTTGGATCTCGCGCACCCGCTTTCCCCGCGCTCCGAGATCCCATCGCCTTAACTCTCCACCGTGCCCGCCGGCATTCAAAGCCCCGGCCGCCGCTCCCGCGCTCCCTAATGGCCGGATTTCATCACCGGCCATTACTTCCCAAACCGCGCCGGCGAGAAAATTCCACCTTATCCGGTCGCCACCGACCTCCCCATCCCCTATTTAAGCACTCCTCACCCTCCCCGAGCTCCCCACGCTCTCACCCAAGACTCACTTGCACCCGTTTGCCCCCGCACCGTGTGTCTTCGCTTCGGACCTTGTCGCCGAGCTTCGGCCATGTTTTCCCGCTGCTCCGAGACGTTCCGAGCTCCGCCGACTCCTCCCTCCTCGTCGCCGGTGCCCGCGCCACTTCAGCCACCCCTCCCTGAGTGGTTTCGCCGTCTCCCTCACCGTCCGTGCCATCATCCCCTCCACCTCCGGTGACCCGCGGTGAGCGCCCCTCCCTTTTCCCCTCTCGGCGGAACACGCGCCGCCACTCCCGAGTGCGGACGGCTCCGTCCACAGCCGCGGCATTCCGCCGCCCCGCCGCCGCCCGAATGGCTCCGGCTGGTCTCCGGCCGTCGTGCGCCATCGCTGGCTGATCGTGCCGCCCGCGCCCCTCTCCCGGCCGTCCGATCTGCCTCGGCAAATCGGGGCCGTCAGCCCCGCTTGCCCGCGTGGCACGCCGCGTGGCCGCCGCGTCGGCGCCACGTGTGCGCCACGTGGTGCACCGCTCTGTCTCCCCGCCCATGGACCCGGTCCACCGTGGACCTGTGCTCCCGCGGCCAGTGACGCCATCACTGACGTCAGCCCTAGCGCGACGCAATTCCAGGATTTATTACGCAATAAATTATTAAGGATTTTCCTATAGATAACCTTCTAAAAATCATATCTTTTCAATCCGACCTCCATTTTAGCCCATTCAAATTTCATTAAATTCATAAAAATGCCAGGAATCCATTAAAAATGGTTTTGTTTCCTGTTTTAGTAGCTTTTTAGCCTATTTTGTTGAAGTGCTTGTTTGGCGTGTAGATCCCGGTAGTCCCTCCGTCCCGGTTTACTTTGAAGTCGTCGCGGAAGTTCCCCAAGCCGAAGAGCAAGGCAAGTCATGCTATATTATTGATCATATTGCTTCTATTTTGCTAAAACACCTATTTTACTCTATGAAATCGCATGTTCTTTTTTTATATTGTCATTTCATGGGAAATAGTACACCTTATGCTTAGTTTATGCCTTAGGTTTGATACCCCAAATCCTTTGATAAAACATGGGAAAATAATGTGATTAGATTCAGGACTAGGTTATGCTTAGCCTGGCTTAGATTCACTAGCTCACTAATTGGGTCATTCTCACTTAATTTATCTCTCCTGGACTTCTGTGCGGAGGATAAATGATTATAGATTCAGGTGAACCGGACTAATAACTAAAATATGACAAATGGTGGGCTGTGGGCGCCATGGTTTTGGTTAGCAGCGCCCATGGCAATTAAGGACCGGTTCACGAGACCCCTTGGGAGAATGACCGTGCAAACCACAAGCCGAAATGGGTAAGGTTGGTCACGTAGTGTAGCCTCTCCTAGCTGACGAACTCATCGGCAAGGGTGAGCAGGATGGAGTTTCAGTCGGCCCCGGTATAAGGGTTGCTGGGCTGCCGGATTCACCGAGGCACTCGGTGAAGGGTTACGCGGAAGCTACGCTAGCCGAAAACAAAAAATTCTACCGCGCAAACCAGGAACACTTGCAAATAAGGGCCGATAGATCGTTACCGATTCGAGTAGAGTGCAGCGGAATAGCCAATCAGGGCAATCCGATCCGGAACAGTGTAGCCGATTCCGGAGACAGCGATTCGCAATCGCCCGATTCGAGTCGTCCGCCGCGTTCTCACGCCTCGCTCCGATGCGCCCGACCGCAGCCGATCAAGAGCGCGCAACGTAGCAGCGCCTCTGCAGTATCCACACGTCCGGGGACGAACGCCGTACACCCGTGTGCTAGCACGCGATGCAAGGCTAGGGTTTGGCTCGAAAGTGGGGAGGGTTTCCGTGGAGATTGATCTCGGCGACTTCCGTTGCACGCGATGCAATTGACGTGTCACAGCTCTCCACCCCTCCCTCCTTTATATAGAGTTGGCCGACGGGACTAGTGGCCGATTAGGACTCTATTTTGAATCGGATCTCATCCGTATCTCATAGAGTTGGCCGCCCCACACGTCGTAAGCCCATAGGACTCTATCCGATCGGATCCCTATCCGATCGAGCCGTATCCGAGTCCAACTCGAATATCTATTCTATCCCCTTAAGCGTGCGACCACGTAGGTTCAGGTATACTCGGTTTCGGCTATAGTCTAACTTAGCCGATCGTCGGCTCGAGTCTAACTCAGCCGACTGTCAATAGCGGCGCCTAGCAGCATATATTGACACCATAGTATACAAGAATAATATCGGCTCGAACCCGTAATGTGTACACAAATCCCTTTGCCTCACGATACCGGTTAAGCTATAGGCAAGATGTGTGCCATCCCTTCAATAGCTTAACCATTCACTCAAACCGTATTGGATTATCCGTGCATTTGATTGACTCCTCAATCAACTTAGCATGGCCATGCATTTCCATAATCCATTACCTCGAGGGGCCCAGAGATATCTCTCCAAAGGAGGGGCAAATTCCATCTTGATCACTCACATCCCACTCCATGTTTCATAGCAAACCCGAAAACTACCTTTATAACTACCCGATTACGAATAGCGTTTGGTAGTCCCAAAGTAGGCTAATACACATGTTGGAATCCATGGTGATCTCGGGTCTAAGGACTTTGTACCAACACTACCGAGACCAACTAATGGCACATTAATTCCTATAGTGTCTCATGGTGGGTCTATCCAATAATGTGTTCTCCAACACATATGTCCATGTTTATTGATTTGGTATCTCCATACCCATGATCTATGAGACATGATCATCAATCAATAAACATGCCGATCTTAGAATCATATTTGTTCCAACAATATGACATATGATCGAGGATCGTTTAGAAATAGATTCATACATAAAGAGTCTCATAAATAAGTCACGTACTTATTGATCAATACAAGAAGTCTATTTCATGGAACTGAATAACATTTTATTCATTTATACATAAACATTGACGTGATATCCAACATCTCCATGTTGCCTCTAGGGCATATCACTAACAATCTCCCACTTGCACTAGAGTCAATCATGTAAGTATCTAATACCCATTGCTCTTGTGTGCGCCTCATGCTTCGGTGAGGGAGAGGTTTTGTCGCGGATCGGCTATGTTGAGATCCGTGTGCACTTTGCATATCTTGACATCACCTCTGTCCACTATCTCGCGGATGAGATGATATCGCCGAAGTATGTGTTTGGACTTCGATGTGACCTCGGCTCCTTGGCTTGCGCAATGGCTCCACTATTATCACAATAGAGAGACATTGGACCGCGTACTAGTCATCACACCAAGCTCGAAACGAATTTCTTGATCCAAACAGCCTCCTTTGCAGGCTTCCGAGCAAGCAATGTACTCGGCCTCCGTTGTAGAATCGCAACGTATCCCGCTTGGAACTCTTCCAGTGATGCGCCTTCGTTCGGGCGAACACGAACCCGCATTGCGATCTATAATCATCCTTGTCTGTTTGGAAGCTAGCATCGGTGTAACCACTTACAACGAGCTCTTCTTCACCTCAATAGACTAGGAACATATCCTTAGTTCTTCTCAAATACTTAAGGATATTCTTTACGGCGATCAGTGACCTTCACCGGATCTCGACGGTATCTGCTCGTAGCACTCAAAGCGTACGAGACATGCGGGCGTGTACAAAGCATGGCATACATGATGGATCCAATTGCCGAAGCATATGGAACCATACCCATCTTATTCCGCTCATCATGTGTCCGAGGGCACCGATTCTTGCTAAGATTAATGCCATGTGACATGGGCAAGAAACCTTTCTTGGAATCATGCATGTTGAACCTTTTCAACACCTTGTCAATGTATGTACTTTGGCTTAATCCAATTAGCCTCTTGGATCTATCTCTATAGATCCGAATGCCTAATATGTATGTTGCCTCCCTAAGTCTTTCATGGAAAAACTATTTTTCAATGAAGACTTGACGGATTCTAGCATAGAGATATCATTTCCAATCGGTAATATGTCATCCACATATAAGATTAGAAATACAATTGCGCTCCCACGACCTTTTTGTAAACACAGGCCTCTTCTTCATTTTTGATGAAACCAAACCCTTTGATTACTTTATCAAAACGAATATTCCAACTCCGAGATGCTTGCTTCAATCCATAAATGGATTTCGTAGCTTGCATATCTTTCCGAGCGATTCTGGATCGACAAAACCTTGAGGTTGTATCATGTATACATCCTCGCTTAGGTTTCCATTTAGGAAAGCCGTTTTGACATCCATCTGCCATATCTCATAATCGAAATATGCAGCAATCGCTAGGATAATCCGAATAGATTTAAGCATTGCGACGGGCGAGAAGGTTTCATCATAATCAACTCCTTGAATCTGTTTAAAACCTTTCGCCACCAATCGCGCCTTATAGATGTGAACATTTCCATCCATATCGGCCTTTTCTTAAAAACCCATTTACACTCAATGGTTTTGACACCATCGTGGATCAACCAAGTTCCAAACATGATTGTCGTACATGGATTCTATTTCGGATTTCATGGCTCCAAGCCACTTGTTGGAATCGGGTCCCACCATCGCTTCCTCATAGGTCTTAGGGTCATCGTTGTCCAACAACAATATATCACATTGTTCCGCACTGTGTACATGCGGTGCACGACGTGATCTTTCGGACCTCCGTGGGGCGGTGTATCTACAACCGGTGGCGCAACACTTTGCACCTCCTGTTGTGGTTCGTGGTCGCTGAAACATTTTCGGTGTTTCTTGAACTTCTTCAAGATGCACCCTGCTCCCACTAACCCTTCTTGAAAGAAACTCTTTCTCCAAGAAGACACCGTGTCGGGCGACAAACACTTTGCCTTGTTCCCGATTATAAAAGTAATATCCCTTAGTTTCCTTAGGATATCCCACAAAGAAGCACTTGTCGATTTGGGTGTGAGCTTGTCGATCGTAAACGTTTTACATAAGCTTCGCATCCCCAAATTTTGAGAAAAGACAAACTAGGGGTTGCCCTGTCCATATCTCATATGGTGTCTTTTCAACCGACTTAGATGGAACTCTATTTAGTGTGAGCGCAGCTGTTTCAAGAGCATATCCCCAGAAGGATAACGGAAGATCACTTTGGCTCATCATCGACCGCACCATGTCCAACAAGGTGCGATTTCTCCGTTCGGACACTCCGTTCCATTGTGGAGTTCTGGCGGAGTCAAGCGTGGAACAATTCCACAATCTTTCGATGATTACCAAACTCTTGGCTCAAGTATTCCCTCCACGATCCGATCGTAGAAACTTGATTGTTTTCCCTAAATGATTCTGTACTTCATTCTGGAATTCTTTGAACTTTTCAAAGGATTCGGACTTATGCCTCATTAAGTAGATATAACCATATCTACTAAAGTCATCGGTAAAGGTAATGAAGTACTGATAACCACCTCTGGCCGTTGAGCTCATTGGTCCACATACATCAGTATGTACGAGTGCCAACAAGTCACTTGCTCTCTCACTATGTCCCGTGAAAGGTGCCTTTGTCATCTTACCAAGTAAACAAGACTCACATGTCTCAAATGATTCAAAATCAAAAGAGTGAAGCAATCCATCCTTATGGAGCTTCTCCATGCGTTTCTTATTTATATGGCCTAAGCGACAATGCCAGATAAACGTGGGGTTTATATCATTAGAGAGTTGCCTTTTTGTATTAATGTTATAGATGGGAGACGCTTCAAGATTCAAAACGTATAATCCATTCACCAATGGAGCATGAAAATAGAACATATCTCTAAGATATATTGAACAACCATTATCCATTGATCTAAAATCATATCCTTCCGCTTGCAAACATGAAGCGAAAATAACGTTTTGACATAGTGTTGGAACACAATAACAATTATTCAATTCCAAAACTAATCCCGAAGGTAGATGAAGTGGTACTGTGCCGACAAGAACGTAGCAACGCTTGCTCCATTGCCGACGCACGTTCACCTCGCCCCTTCTCAATCCTCTACTTCTTCTCATTCCCGCAACGATTTGCAAATATGAGCTACTGATCCGGTATCAAATACCCAAGAGTCGAGGTGAAGTAGCGAGATTAATGTCTATAACATTAATACCTGGCGAAGTCGTACTTTGCTTCTTCTTGAGATCCTCCATGTACTTCTTGCAGCCTTTTCCAAGGGGCTGTCTCCTTGCGGTAGAAGCAAACGACATCGATGCCGCCGACCCCTTCTTGCCCTTCTTTGCATTGGAGGCACTCGCGATCTCATCGGGAGTTAACTTCCTCTTGGTGCAAAGTTTCTTGACGTGTGGTTTGCGCTTTGCCTTCGCATCATCATCACATGATGACCGTTTTTCTGGATACTCTCCTCACTGTCTTTAGCATCCCATGCAATTCAGCCAAGGTTCTATCCATATTGTTCATGTGATAGTTTAATATGAATGGCTCGAAGCTCGGAGGGAGCGACCGGAGAATCACATCGCAGCCAACTCTTGGCTAAGGGGAAAACCTAGTTTTCCGGACTCTCGATATAGCCAATCATCTTTATCACATGCGGATGACGGGATTCCCCTCAACAAGCCCGCACGCAAACAAGGACTTTGAGGTGTTGAACCTCTCGGCCCGAGCTTGGTTCTCAAACATGCCACGCAGTCCCCGAATAATAGTGTGAGCATCGCTGCTCTCATATTGCTTCGAAGCTTAGGGGACATTGTAGCAAGCATGAGACAAATTATATCTAGGGCATCATTAGTGTGCTTCTCATAAGCCCTCCGTGCGCTTGCGGTGGCATTATTTGGCAAATCCTCGGGATAGGGTACTTCAAGAACGTACTCCTTACGCTCTTGCTTGAGAACAATTCTCAAGTTGCGATACCAATCCATAAAGTTTGTTCCATTTAATTTTTCCTTTTCGAGAATAGATCGCAAATTAAAGGTACTGGTGTAGTATTAGCCGCCATTTATTCTACAATAGAAAAACAAAGTTTAGCACAATGTTTATGTTATGTCTTTTGTTAAACAATTTAACATAAGACTCCCATTACGTATTTTCCACCTTCCCTCTAGGTTACGTATTGGGTCAAGATCCACATGTTAGTTAATTTTCTAGTGAGCTTTGGCATCACGCTAGAAAATTAGTAACATCGAAGCAACTCCTTGCTAATCACATCTCTATGTGACTCTTGTTGTTGGTGTGGCATCTCCATGCCCCGGCCCCAACCTATGCCCCAAGGCCCAAAACTGTTTTGATAGCCTTGTTAAGTAAACCAAATGCTCCTGCGTATATGTCGACATATACCTCCTCGTGTTATGATAGAGAATGGCACTCTGCTTTGGCACCCACCATTGACGAGCATAACGGTTACGAGTGCAACATTTGGAAGGGCATCATTACTACGTAATTTTGTGAGGGATGCTATCCTATCAAACAAACATATCACATATATGAAAGCAGGTAGAATAGCATGAAATAGTATGGCCCCCTTCACATGGTGATCTCCATCTCCATGCCGGTGTACAGGATCTCCATCTTCATCACCGTTCTTTCGAGTGCCGAATGCTTGATTTCTTCAAACTAAGCTACTACTATAGAAGCTCTAATTGAAGATTACATCGACTCGCAGGTCGTGAAAGAATATTACAAGCATTGCACGTATGAAAGAATATTACAGGGATTGCACATATGAAAGAATATTACATGCATCACATGCATCTCATACATACAATAGGGCCATACCATCTCAAAGCATTCTCTGCAAAAACAAGTTAGGCGTAGAAACGTTTTCTACTTATCGCAAAGATACGGCACCGAGACGACCTATAAGGGGGTACGCACACGGCGGAATGCATGAATACAAACAAACCCTAAATATTACGTAGATCCACACGAAATTCATAGATCCAATCTATGAATTCGCTTACGAAAACCATGTCGGCATAATCATATTATGCCGTCCCGATACACTATCAAGGGAGATGGTTTGCGTAGGCGCGAGGCAGCTAACAAGATCGGACTACGAGATAGCTTCGGCATAATCACATTATACCGTTCCGATACACTATCAAGGAACGCTATCTCGAACCCAACTCAAACCGAGTTATATGGAAATTGCTTCGACGTAATCACATTACGCCGTTCCGATACACTATCAAGGAACGCAATTACCATTAACTCTCCTCAACAGATCCCGTAAAACCGATTGATCTAATCAACCCGTGTGCAAAACTTGTTCCGGATCCAATCTAAAACCCGAACTAAGCAAGATTAGCTCTGATACCACTGAAGGGTTACGCGGAAGCTACGCTAGCCGAAAACAAAAATTCTACCGCGCAAACCAGGAACACTTGCAAGTAAGGGCCGATAGATCGTTACCAATTGGAGTAGAGTGCAGCGGAATAGCCAATCGGGCAATCCGATCCGGAATGTAGCCGATTCCCGGAGACAGCCGATTCGCCAATCGCCCGATTCGAGTCGTCCGGCCGCGTTCTCACGCCTCGCTCCGATGCGCCCGACCGCAGCCGATCAAGAGCGCGCAACGTAGCAGCGCCTCTACCGGTATCCACACGTCCAGGGACAGAACGCCGTACACCCGTGTGCTAGCACGCGATGCAAGGCTAGGGTTTGGCTCGAAAGTGGGGAGGGTTTCCGTGGAGATTGATCTCGGCGACTTCTGTTGCACGCGATGCAATTGACGTGTCACAGCTCTCCACCCCTCCCTCCTTTATATAGAGTTGGCCGACTGGGACTAGTGGCCGATTAGGACTCTATTTTGAATCAGATCTCATCCGTATCTCATAGAGTTGGCCGCCCCACACATCGTAAGCCCATAGGACTCTATCCGATCGGATCCCTATCCGATCGAGCCGTATCCGAGTCCAACTCGAATATCTATTCTATCCCCTTAAGCGTGCGACCCGTAGGTTCAGGTATACTCGGTTTCGGCTATAGTCTAACTTAGCCGATCGTCGGCTCGAGTCTAACTCAGCCGACTGTCAATAGCGGTGCCTAGCAGCACATATTGACACCATAGTATACAAGAATAATATCGGCTCGAACCTGTAATGTGTACACAAATCCCTTTGCCTCACGATACCGCTTAAGCTATAGGCAAGATGTGTGCCATCCCTTCAATAGCTCAACCATTCACTCGAACCGTATTGGATTATCTGTCATTGATTGACTCCTCAATCAACTTAGCATGGCCATGCATTTCCATAATCCATTACCTCGAGGGGCCCAGAGATATCTCTCCAAAGGAGGGGCAAATTCCATCTTGATCACTCACATCCCACTCCATGTTTCATAGCAAACCCGAAAACTACCTTTATAACTACCCGATTACGGAATAGCGTTTGGTAGTCCCAAAGTAGGCTACTACACATGTTGGAATCCATGGTGATCTCGGGTCTAAGGACTTTGTACCAACACTACCGAGACCAATTAATGGCACATTAATTCCGTAGTGTCTCATGGTGGGTCTATCCAACAATGTGTTCTCCAACACATATGTCCATGTTTATTGATTTGGTATCTCCATACCCATGATCTATGAGACATGATCATCAATCAATAAACATGCCGATCTTAGAATCATATTTGTTCCAACAATATGACATATGATCGGATCGTTTAGAAATAGATTCATACATAAAGAGTCTCATAAATAAGTCACGTACTTATTGATCAATACAAGAAGTCTATTTCATGGAACTGAATAACATTTTATTCATTTATACATGAACATTGACGTGATATCCAACATCTCCATGTTGCCTCTAGGGCATATCACTAACACTCGGGGGGGCTGCCCACTCCCAGGGTCCGGGAGTGGGGGCGAAACCTTGGTGGGGTTCGCTTGGTTAGAGGGGGGTTATACGAAAGGTCCTATCACAGTTCCCTTTCCGGGGTACCACGGTGGTATTCCGGCGCACGGGAGACCGTGTTGTGGGGCTGTGTCTTGTGGGTACAGTTGTACACCTCTGATCAGAGTAAATCTATTCGAATAGCCGTGCCCGCGGTAATGGGGCGATCGACCGAGCTCTCCGTGATTAGTCTCACACTTTTACAACCTAAGTTTTGGAACATGACTAGTCTAGGTGGATGGTTTGGGCATGTCTCAACGTGGGGATAACGTTGGACAGTGTTGGTTTCAAAATTCCTTATTTACTAAAATTATTTATTCTGTTGTTTGTGTTCAAAATTCCTTTTGTTTGGAAAAACCCTTGCTGTTTGCGCAAAAGCAAAACCTAGCCAAACCCTTGTCTTCCCTGCATTCATACTTCCTCTCTTCTGGTGTGACTTGCTGAGTACGTGGAAGTACTCATCCTTGCCCCTTCACCATAACCCGAGCCAGAGGTTGAAGACGAAGACAAAGTGTAGTAGGCTTTGTCCTATACTCTGGAAGCTGCCTGTGAAGTGGTCGAAGCCCATGGCCAGCATCAAGCTTAGGCTTAGGCCCTTTTTCTTTTTCCTCTACTCTTTTTTAATCTTTTTGTATTGTTTCTAAGACGTGAAACTGTAATATCAACAATTGTCGTATGTGTATCCTGGCTGGTCCTGGACAGGGAGTTTAAATACACATATCGCTTCGGAAATTGAGGTCTGAATTTCTGGGTGTGACAGACGTGCCTCACATCGCAATAAATGCGATGACGCAGGCGTCTAGCCTCTCTCTAGGCATTAAATGTGGTGGTTGGCAGTTGGTAGTTGATCTCGTTCCTCTCCCGGAGAGGAGTGGGGTGATGGACGGGGGTTTGGGTGATCTCGAACCCTGCCATTTGGGAAAGCGGCGGCCTCCGGGCAGCCCCCGAGCCAAGTCCCCTTTGGGATGGCCACGTGGCCGCCCGTGGCCCGGACCCACATGAGCCGTTCAGGACATGTCTTTCTGGCGCCTTGGTAAGCGAAGGCATCTTCCTTCTTCAGATATCACATTCTCGTCATACCCCCGGGCCCATATCACCGACAGCAGCCCTTGGTGTTGACCGGGACCGAAGTCGGGTTCGGGCGCGGTTAACGCCATATTCCTGAGTGGATGGGCCCGGGTACTGGATGTGTCGGGCCGCAGCAAGAGATAGGCGTGTGATAACTGACGCCGCGCTTGATTAAGCCTTTTCAGACGGGGGGCGTGTTATTAGGGCCGTGCACACGGGGGGCCCATCTAACCGCCTAGCTCCCTCCGTTCCGTGTAGTGTGCCTGGCGGACGCGAAATCCCAGGCGGCACGAAACCCAAGTGGCACAGGAACAGAAGAGACGTGAAAAACGAAGGGGCGCGAAGCCGAAGAGGCGCGTCGAGCGTGAGTGGAGAGAAATTAATGCCGTAGAATTCGAGGGGGTTGTGGTTGCTTATAAAAACGGATCCGCGAGAGGGGGGATCAGTTTCTACGCATTCCTCAGCCATCGCCTCTTATCCTCCCAGCGCCTTTGCTCTTTCGACTCCTTCCTCTCCGCCACCAACTTTCTCTCCGCATTCCGGCGCCTCCCTCGAAGATGACTCGCGACGCGCCACTGGAGCCCAGGAGCGTGCTCCCCAAGTCCCTCGTTCGCTCTGCGGAGGCTCGAAGCCTGTTCAATAAGTACCTGCCGCGTGGCATGTGCAGCGGCGGCGATATTCCGGCGGAGCGGCCCCCACGAAGATGGTGTTATTTGCCTCCTTTGCCATGGTCGGGTTGGTGCCGCCCTTCTCCCAGTTCTTCTCCGACGTGCTGGAGTTCTACGACCTTCAGCTGCATCATCTCACCCCCAACGCGGTCTTCTACCTCGCCATCTTCGCCTACACCTGCGAGATGTTCGTGGGGGTGATGCCCTCACTGCATCTTTTCCTGCAGTTCTTCCGCGTGTGCCGGGCGGGATCCCCCGGTGCGGTCGGATACGTTGCGATCCAGCCGCGCAACGACAGGGCCGTCGACACCGCCTTCATCGACATCCACCCTCGCTCTAGATGGGAGAACTGGAGGGCCTACTGGTTCTACACCAGTTTGGGCGACCACCCTCGCCTCTCCCTTTCGACGGGGATTCCGGCGAACCAGAGGAACAGGGGGGCGCGGCCACGCACTGGGAGAGAGCTGGATGGGGTGCTGGAGCGAATCAGCTATCTTCGGAAGGGGGCTTGTCCAGCCACGCCGTCTTCCGAGATTTCCAGACACGGCGCATCTCGCCATTGCAGGAGAGGCTGCGCCCAGCCTACATGTACACAAACTTCAACGACGATATGTGCACCCATGTTGGCGCTCCCTTTGACTGGAATGAGAATGACCTCGCGATCCTGGTCCGCCGCACCCTCGGCGTCATGGCGATGGACCTGACGCAACTCCCTCCGAGGCTGGTCCCGTTGTGCCAGGACCCAGCGCGCCCCGAGATCCTGCATGCTCTGCTGGTGGTGGGTGACGGCGCGGGTTCATCATCAGCAGCGCCAAGCGTTGCCCCGGGGGGTGGCGACGACGGCTACGGCGACGCCGACGACCAGTGCCGATTGGGCGGGCCGGGCGCCGGGCCGGGGAGCGGACCGGGGCCCCGGACTCGAAGGGAAGAGGAAGAGGCCGGAGCACGACCCCACGCCTCCCCCATCGCCACCACGCAGTGGTGGCGCGGAGCGTACCGCTCCCAACCGCAGGTCTGGAGGCCCGCAGGCGGCAGGCCCTGCCCCAGGGGCACCCCGACGAGGGCCAGTATGGCCACAGCGACGACGAGTCCGGTGGTGGTCAGGGGCGCATCCATGGCGAGCGCACCGTCGACGGAGGCCGGCCATGGCACCTCTGCGGCGGTGGAGTTTGCGGGCCGTAGCCCAGTGAGCCCCTCCGGTGGCCCCGCGAAGAAGAAACGGGCCATCTCCCGGGTCTCATGGAGCTTCAACGCCGCCCGCAGGTAATGCCTTGCAGATGCATACATTTCTTGTGAGCCATGTGTCTTGTTTTGGGCTATTTGTGCTTTGATCTCTCGTTGCGTTTACTTTTGTTCCCAGCCGCGAGCATCAACATTTTCTGCTTCCAGCTCAGCGGGGGAAGCGCAGGAGAGGTCCGGGGTGGTGGAGCCCACCGGGTCCGGGTCACCTCTCACAGGTTCTGGCTCGGGTTCGGTGCGGCCTGAGGAGGGGGCCCACCCAGATGCCGGGGCGCTGATCGCCTACCAGGAACAAGCTGGGGGCCCTCCGCCGGCAATAGATTCGGGGCGAGCTGGCACCGACGCGGGGGTGGAGGCGGCGGCGGGCAGCGGAGAGCAACCCCTGGGGTCCCCACCGTGGCAACAATCGCCATCACCGCGCCAGCCGTCGCCCGCGCCACGCCATTCGACACCGTCGCCCCGCCGGCCAACACCAACACTGTTGGCGCCGGTCCATCGCGATCCGCCGACGCCGCGAGCAGCCTCACCAGAGGGCGAGGCAATGCCGACGGGTGAAGCGGCGGCGGATGGCACCGGCCGTGGGGCACCCTCGTCTCCCTGCCCTGCGCAGGTGGTAGACCTTGGCTCGAGCTCCGACTCTGAATCCGGGGATGCTCGGTCAGGGTTTATGGTCGCCTTGGACACCGAGCCCCTCGTGCGATCCTAGGAGCGGGCGAGGTTGATAGTGTTCCGGGCGCTGGAGGAGGCCAACGCGGTCTCCCTGGAAGGGTTTCGGGCTCAGGTTTAGGCCTTGGCCTCCAGGGAGGTCACGGTGGCGCGGCGGGAGGTTGAGGTCGCAGAAGGTCGCCACGAGTTGGCGACCACGGCAAGGGTGGAGGGCCTCGTCCGGAAGCGGGAGCTGGCGGACATCGAGCGTCGTCGGGGTGAACTCAACCAGGTGTTCGAGGACACCGTCGTTGAGTGGCACACTGCCGACTTTCGCGAGCAGGCAGCCGCTGTCGCAGAGGAGAGGGTCTGCACCACTGCTGGGGAGTTCATCCACGACCTCAACGAGCGCGCCGGAACTCAACCGGCACGAGCGCATCTGCGTGATGCCGGAGCTGCCGCCGCCGGCATTGACATCGAGCTCCAGGCCTGCGAGGATGGCCTGGCAGAGCGCACGAAGGCTCTGGAGGCGGCACGGCAGGCGGTCGGGGACCGGGAGGCTGCTGTGGCCAAGGCCGAGGAGGACTCCGCCGCGCGGGAGGAGAACGTGGTGGCCCAGGAGAAGGCCATCGCCAAGCGCGAGGCCGCGGTGGAGGGGCGCGAGGTGGCCGTGCTATAGGCCCAGGAGGAGGTCTCCCGGTGCCTGAAGGCCATCTGGGAGCACGAGCAGCAGCTCGCAGCCGCCTCGTGCTTATCAGCCGATCAGTTAGTTTTGAGTATCGGTCTAATAGCCGATATGATTTATGTTCTGCTGTTTTGCATAACTTGTCAGTGGCAGGATCAGACTGACTGGTACGCCCGCGCTTCATCTATTCTAGGACCTGCACTGGAGCTAAGCAGATCTCCCAGGCCGGCGTGTTGATTTTTCTCGTCAACACATTTTTGGCACGCCCAGTGGGACCGTGTTTTGGATAACACATCTTTTTACACGGCTCAGCGGACCCATAATTGCCACAATGTCTGATGAAGAATTTAAGGCTGAGGAAGAACAATCTCTCAAGCTGACAAATGAAGACAGGGAATAGTCTACTGAGCCGATGGATGACGAGATACTTCAAGAGATGGTTAACAACATCATTAATCATGCTATTTCGATCAATCTGGAGTCTTGATGAGTGCATTGTATGGTTTGATCGAGGAAACAGTTCCCAGGGTAATTGCCTTGAGAAGTCAACATGGGGGGCAAATTGGTGAGCAATCTCAACACTATCGACAACAACAAAATTGGCTCGAGGGGCAAGTTGATCGATATCGGTGTGCAGAGCCACTTCAGCAATATCGGCCAGAGGAAATTCAAAGATATCCGTCCAAGGAGGATTGGGCCGATATAATTGCAAAGGTAATGGAGGAGCAATTTAGAATTAAACGTAAAAATCAAATTTCTGTGTATCAGCTGCCATATCCTGAGTGGTTTGATAGGGTTTCACTTCCAAGCCGATACAAGGTTCCAGATTTCTCCATGTTTTCAGGGCAAGATGGTATATCCAAAATGGAACATATCAGCCGATTCTTAGTTAAATGTGGGGAAGCATCGGCTGAAGAAGCTCTGAAAGTTAGATTTTTTTCATTGTCTTTGACTGGATCGGCTTTTACATGGTTTTCATCATTGCCACCGAATTCCATCAGAAATTGGACCGACCTTGAAAAGCAGTTTCACATGTACTTCTTTACTGGGGCTAGCGAGTTGAGGCTTGCAAATTTGATATCAGTTAAACAACAAGAGGGGAATTGGCTAAGGAATACATTCAAAGGTTTCGTAATATCCACAGCCGATGTTATAGTTTGAGCCTAAGTGATGAGCAGATAGCAGATCTTGCATTCCAAGGGTTGTCAGCAGCTAACCGAGGCAGGTTTTTCATCCATGAGTTCGACAGCCTGGCTCAGCTATTACAGAAGGTATCGAATTATGAGAGCCGATGTCAAGAAGAAGAAAAGAATCAGTTTTGGGGCGATCAACACAAGGACAATTTTGAAGCATGACTTCTCATACTCCAACACTGGGGGCATATGTGTTAACGCAAAAATTTGGTAAGCCCCAAAGTCCTTATCGGCTAAGGGTTAGGATCGGCTCAGAGTCAGTATCGGCTTGGAGTTCTGCATCAGCCGATGGGGGATTTCTTTTATCCAGCAGTCAGATTCTTGTTAGATTCGATTTGAGAACATCTTATCCAGAAGAAACCGAGTCCAGGGAGGATACAACTTATATCTATTAATTAGGAACAGATTGTTAGTTTCCTATTTTATCTTTAGGAAAGTCTGTTTAGTATCCGATAAGGACTTTATCTATTTCCTTTTATCTTTAGGAAAGTTTGAATTGTAATTTGTTAGGATCTTTGTCACCCTACGGGTATAAATTTGTAAGCCCGGGGTTGATGTAATGAATCAATCTCTTGATCAATACAATTCGGCGCATCGCCACCCTTTTATTCTTCATCTTCGTTCAACATCCGGCGGGACTTGGCATCCGGCGCTGGGCTGCATCGATTAGGTTCGACCTCCAGCAAATGGATAAGTCCAACGCTCTGTCGGATCAGGCGATCATATTGACTACGTCGACGTTGTCCAAGGCTACATAAGTACGTTCGATCTCTTGGATTGCTCCGGTTTAGTTAGCATGCTTGCCTTACTATTTATCATATGTCTCTATTAATCTAATTTTAGTATTTCAGTTTAGCCCTGTCGGCTGTCTCTCGTTTTAGGGTCTCTGTCGTTATTGGCTAAACTGTTTACTAGATTAGATTGGTTTAGGCATCTACCACCCTGAAAATCAGCCAAGGGCTTGATTGTCTAGATATTGCTTTTCTTTTCATACTTAGTGCTGAATCAGTTTGATCTACTAAGTCGTGATTAGAACCGCAATCTCTAGACTGCCTGTTGACTACCACTAAGGGTTTCATCGGGGTTTCAGCCGGTGAGTTATCTGGGTATTGCATCGGCTTGCAAGGAATATACACAAGTTGGATATAGCCGATTGCAGCAGAGGCTTCATTGAATATTTAATCATTTGGATTTAAAGACATCGGACTTCCAACCGATGTGTGTTTTAATCTTTAAATCAGTATTTATTTTATCATGTGATTGTTTTGTGCTATATTACATTGCTATATCGTCATGTTATCATTGGCCGATTGCCTTTATATAATATTTGCTAACCGCACAGCCAATGGATTCAAACCCTAACACCATCGGCTGGCATCGACATCGGTTGGAATTGCACCATCGGCTTATCAGCCGATCAGTTAGTTTTTGGGTATCGATCTATCGACCGATATGATTTATGTTCTGCTGTTTTGCATAACTTGTCAGTGGCAGGACCAAACTAACTGGTACGCTCGCGCTTCATCTATTCTAGGACCTGCACTGGAGCTAAGTAGATCTCCCAGGCCGGCGTGTTAATTTTTCTCGTCAACAACGTGTAATGAACAATGGGCGGATAAAGCATTTTGGACCGAGGTGATGGGTGGTTTCGCGTGAACCTGGTTAGGTAGTGATTTATCTGTGTGATCATGACCAGGTATTGTATCTATGTGAGCCTGCTGTCATGGTGTGTGCTAATTAGTTGCTCAAAAGGCTAACTATGTATCCTTAAGTTGCTACCCTATGTTGTGTGCTATTGTAGTTTTGGCAAGTTGCCATGGTCAATTAAGGACTTCACTTCATAAGCCATTGATTTGAGCCTACCGTACAATCACATGTTCTCATGAGAAGAACCTGGCACAATAAGATTCCGAGCCTTGGCACTACCGGCCCAGGTGGCTAGATGATAGGCGTTAAGGTTAGCCATGGGTACTTTCTTATCTGTGTGAGGAAAAGGTGCCCCATGGGGGGAAGGCAATGTTGGGGCGGAGTTTCTAAAAAGCCTTGTTACAAACTCCTTGGCCGCACACAACCTGAAGCGTGACATTTGTGCATGGCCGTTAAAAGGACGATGTATCTTGTGGGTCAAGCTGTACAATCTCTGCAGAGTATAAAACTAATCTATTCGAATAGACATGTATGCGGTCATGGACATGCTCGATGATTTCTCATGAGGGGTAGTTTGTGAAAACTGGGAATGAACTGCGTGCAGATTAATGAATATAGCTCTGTGGTTCTGTATGGACAGATCTTGTGTGGGTGGATGGTTGGTAACATTTGTTAGTTATAATTGTCATTTAAATCTTTGTTTATAATGGTAGAATTGCTGTGTTATGCAAAACAGCTATTGCCTTCTTTGCTAGCCTTGCATATGCATATTTTCGTGTACTTGCTGAGTATTGCTTGTACTTACCTTTGAATTCCCTCAACTTCAGAAGAGAGGTTTTCGTTGTTTTCTAAGGAGTTTGCTGCTGAAGATGAGGAATAGACAGTGTGCCCAGTCGACTGCCTGTGGCAAGTTAAAGGGAGTCCCCACGCGTTTATCGTATTTTCCGCTGCAGTTTTATTTATTTTTCTTAGGCCCTTCGAGGCAGAATAAACGTAAACATAGGTCATATGTCTTATCACAGTCATATTATTATTAATATTAGGTTTTTTATGATGTTGACTGTGGTATTATCTTTGGGGTCTTTGTGTGCTAGCTTGATCCTTGACTAGCACTTATACACATAAAGTCCTTTTTTTGTCCTCGCATATCCTAAGCCTACCGTTAGTTAGATTATACATGCACGTTCCTGTGACTCGATACCCTTGGAATACTTTGAGATAAAGCGCTACATCAAGTATCCATGTGTTTGTGGATTTATCTGTGACCATAACAAATATCATGGAGGACCATTGCATTGAGATGTGATGAAGTACATGGAGGGTATTCTAGTCTTTTTACATTTGTGAGATGGTTAAAAAATAAAGTTATTTTGGGATGAATGAAGTATATACATATTACTAGTTGTTGATAGTCCGCGAGTTGTGGTGGACATAATGAATTTTTTAAATATATAAAATTGGATCCATTATGTTGACATAAGATGGTGAACAAACTCGCAGGAAGAAAACGGGGCAGATTTATAATGCTGACATAAAATTGTACGTAAACGTCCATTTCTCCCTCCAATGTGTATGAACACATGCGCAATTCAACCAGCAAAGAAACCCGGCCCTATTTCCCAAACTGACTCGTGTTCTAGTGTACTGAGATGCTGGATGGCTGCGAAGATGTATGCAAGATGTTCTAGTGATTAAAAACATCGAGAATTTCAAGACCAGGATTTAGTGTCAAGGCAATATGATTAAATGAAAAACCGAAAAGTTATATAAAAAAACCCAGCTGGGCATGTAAAATTTAGAGATGTGTGCATTGGATACAAAACATCCCGGATAGTGAATAGACGTCAGCCAAAACAATCACTACTGGACAAGTGATCTTTGATCCACTGGCTAAAATCCACTATAGTCCCGGTTCATATTGGAATTAAGACTAGAAAACATTTTTAGTCCCGATTAAAAAGGCAACGGCTCTCTATGATCTGTAGTCCCGGTTAGATTCTTGTCTGAATCTATCAGGCCAGCGGCCATCTTTAGTCCCGGCTGGTAACACCAACCGGGACTAAAGATCCTATCTTTTATCTCGGTTGGTGTTACAAACCAGGACTAAAGATCAAAATAATCTTTTGTCCCGGTTGGTGGTTGTCCCGGTTGGTGTTACAAACCAGCAATAAAGTGAAGGTGTTTTTTTAACCTCTCCAGTTAAAATTATGGTTTGTTGTAAAGGAATAGACATAACTTTGCTGCATGATTCAAATGGCCTGAAATTACATTGTAACTACAAATTACCATATTGTTATTACCTAGTGATTCTCAATATATTATTTTGGTAATAATATATTGTTTTGATGATAATATATAAATCAGATGGATATACAATATTGATAAGAACATCAATTCTTCAGATATATTCCGTTGTATTGTCACTAGAACCTTCCATGCCATAGCCTTTGCACATTTCAGTTTCAGAGTTCGTCGTGTTGAGTTTGTGTCTTGGTCAAGGTCTTGTTACTAGTTAGATCATTTTAGAGTCGAGTTAGTGTGTTTCCCCCTTTGTTTTCAACAAACCCTAGCCATTGCGTCTAGTTTGTGCGCGTGTAACAAGTTTTCGCGCGCATTGTTCCTGTTTCATCCTCTAATTTGAAGTCGGTTTTTAAAATGGCCATACTTTCACATACGGACTCCGGTTGAGATGTTTCATATATGAAAATCGATTAGAAAAAAATTTGGATGTGTTTGTTCGCCGCTTTGCCGCGTTCGGCGATTTTATTTTTCCCAAAAATGGCTCAGAATATTGCCTTTTCGAGCCCGGAAGCTTTTTTCGATTATGAGCGCGTCTTCTGAATTTTTCACCAGCCACGTCTTTCACTTGTTTAGGCTCAAATTTTTTATGGTTACCTCTCGTGTGCTCCTAAGTCAGAAAAAATATTATAAAAATAAAAAGAAAGTGTTGAATTTTTCCAAAAAAAAGGTCAATAGCAGATGAAAAAGAAAAATAGAGTGGGGCAAAATAGGAACAATATCTAGAGGAGCACATAGAGATGTGCAATGTCTAGGATTAACTCTATTTGATTAAATTTTAATGCATTACTTATTATTGTTTGAAACCTATATTTATTTGATGAATTATTTAATTTTTGGTTATTAACCCTAGCTAGGACAAAAAAATGGAAATAGTGGGAAATTATATATAGTCCCGGTTGGTGGCTACAACTAGGACTAAATATGAATTGGAAATAGCGGAAAATTATCTTTAGTCTCGGTTGTTGCCACCAACCTCAACAAAAAATTAGATCTTTAGTCCCGGTTTGCCACCAGGCGGGACAAAAAATTGGATCTTTAGTCCCGGTTGGTGTCACCAACCGGGACTAAAGATCCACGGGTTTATATATCCCTGGCGCGTATCGTCTTCTCCACCGATCCAACACTTAGCTATTTTTTCATATCTCTCTCCCTCTCCCTGCAGTTCTCTCTCCCTCTCCCTCTCTCTCCCTCTCTCCTCAGCTCTTGTGACGGCATGGGGAGGAGATGGCGGCGGCGGGGCGCCATTTCCTCATCGGCGACGGCAGGGCGCCATTTCCTCACCGGCGGCGGTGGGGCGCCATCTCCTCACCGGCGGCGGCGAGCGGGAGCCGGTGGAAGGAAGGAATTCAGTGGTGAGCGGGAGCGACAGCGAAGCCGGTGGTGCACGAGGAGGAATTCGGCGACAGTGGTGAGGCGGCCGCAAGCCACATCAGAATCGGCTTTGTGAATTAATTTGTGAATGATTTTGTTGTAGATTTTTTAGATGTTTTTTGTGAATTTATGGACGATTTTGTTGTTGCATTTTGTTGTATTCAATCTATGGCGTTGAAATTTTTTTTTGATGTTGTGTGTTTTGTATATGTGTGTTATGTATTTATACAGATATATATATGCATATTGCATATATATCTATAAATATATATATGTATGTAAACAAGCAGCAGGCTAGTACCAGGAGCAAAATTCAAAAAATCTTTAGTCCCGGTTATTTCAACCGGGACTAAAGATTCCGTTCCGATCTGTAGTCCCGCTTTCGTTGTCCCGGTTTGATAACCAAGACAAAATAGGGCTACAAACCAGGATATATATGGGTTTCCCCAGTAGTGAATTATATTACTTAACAATGCTGGAGGCACTGGTGGAGAACCCCCTATTGTCCCGGTTGGCAACTCTCTGTAGTCCCGGTTGTCAAACAGGGACTACGAATCTGGGACTAAAGATCGCGCACTTTAGTCCCGGTTGAAATAACCGGGACTAAAGATGCATCTTTAGTCCCGGTTGGTAACACCAACCGGGACTAAATATTTTTTTATTTTTTTTAATTTTTTCCTGCTAGATGCTAGCTTGCTGCCTTTTACACACATATATTATATTGTGCATACATATTTTACACACATATATTTATGCATATATATGCAAAATGCATATATATGTATAGATATATAATTTACACACATATAAATGAACTTAAGAAAGGAAATATATATATTAACAAAATATGTACACACATATAATAGGAGGAAATGTTTCCTATCTTACAAAAAAATATTCTCTAATCTATTTTGTGGATCCAGTGGTAAAGTTACTCCAAGAAAAGTAGAACTCTCCCGCGGGATGAATGATCTGCTCCGTTTATAAAATCCCATCAATTCTTCTTGAGCAGCCTGTATGAAAGTCGCATGGGGGAGGTTGTCTCTTACTTTTATAAGCTGTCATTAATTCGAATAACTAAGAAATAAATATATGACATGAATAAGAAATTGAGACGTAATGTATGAATGGTCGTTATACGTACATCTAGACTTTTGACTTCGGTAACAAAGCGGTGAATATAGTCGCAAATGTAGTAGCCGCATAAGTTGTTCCCCTGCGCCTGTTTTGCACACTAAAGGAGAAACGACGATAAATTGAATATATATTTCATAGTTTAGAACAAATTAATGATTCAATATAACTTTGGAGCATATTACTCACTGGAAAGTTCATCCTCACAGAGAGCTTTTCTTTCCAATTCCCGTGAACATTCACCTTGAGCCGTGTCCATGCCCTACGTGTAGTTGAAAGTTAGCTAGTAATTATCCGAGAACCATATATATGCAATAGCAAGTAAGATGGCATTACCTGTTTAACAGTTCAAATATCTTTGCGTACGTGGACTCTGGTTTATCCATTGAGTCAAAGACATGGATCCACGAGTGATCCATGTCAATTACGAACAGAGCCCAGTGGAAACTGCACATTGCGTTAGATGACATATATGAAAATTTATGTATGCATGGAACTGAAATTGGTACGAAAGGTAGAAAAAACTCACGCTGTGTTGTAGGGCAGAAGGATAAACGTCTTGTAGTGTTGCTTCACCAGTACATTGTATACGTTATCCTCTGTTTGCTCCGGATATTGGTCAACCATCGCGGTGTTGATTTTTCATGGGTCCATGAATTCATGTTTGGTACATTATTGCTTGTTGCAATATTGGATCGCCATTCTACAACGGTTAAAAGAATTTTAGTCAGTTGAATACAAGGAGCTAAGGAACGAATAAATATAACTGAACAATACTTACAAAACCCACGTGGCTATAAGAGAGACATCGAGGGCGTCCAGCTGGTATAGGTCGAAGATGTCTTCAAAGCGGATAAAGAAGTCCTCACCTCCATCGAAGAAATAGTCGAGTGTGTATTTGCCCGAGACCATCTCTGTACCTCTACTGCATTCTTGCATGAACCACTTGTGGAAGTGGTACATCTATGGAGGAAGCTTTTTCACTTGATCCGGCTTGGGGGCTTTCCAAGTTTGAACTTGTATTTCAGCGTAGCCTTCACCAGGGAGCACGGACGTGTAATTGATCCATTGAAATTCTAGCAGATTCCATAAATTGTCTTAACTCTGTTCTAACATTTGGAACCGTGCTGAATTCCAGTGTTTTCTGAGGCTGCATGCCGAGCTGGGGTACATCTTTGCCTGTTTTCTTCGCCTTTCCAGCAGCCATCCGAATAATCCTGTCGTTGTCGAACTGCGGTTTAGGTTGCGGTTTAGGCTGTGGCGTTAGGTACGTCTTCTTGAAGAAGTCCTTGGTCTCCTGGGGGATTTCAGGAGGCTTCTCAGGAGACTTCTTTCTGAAGTGGGCCCTGACTTTAGCTTGGACGGCTTTGCGCAGCTCCTCATCAGTCTTCTCGTAAGAAAGCTTCTGTGCGGGTGGCGGAGTCTTCTCAATTATTTGAATCTTTCTTCTTGGGAGACCGCTTGATATTGATGGCGCTCTCTTTGATGATGACCGTTTAGGAGTCAGTGCTCGTTGTGGCGATGGAGGATGGTGAGAAGGCGGTGGAGTTGGAGACGACCGTTTAGGAGTCGGTGCTCATGGAGGCGACGCAGGAGCCGGAGGAGGCGGAGGCGACGAAGGAGGCGGAGGAGACGACCCACGTGGAGGCGACGGCGGTGGAACGATAGGAGACGATGTTCGTCCGGGGAATATTATGAAGGGCTTCCTCCAAAGAAATATTCCGTGAGCTGTTTCTCCTAGTGTCGTCTCCCTGTCTCCTCCGGGGATATCAAGCTCGAGATCTTCATAGCCGCGTTCCACCTGTTCAATTTCCACTTTCGAGTATGCAGGTGGAACAGGCCGGCAATGGTAGGTGTTGTCTTGGTCTACTGGAATGGCCATGCCCGACGTGACTTGTTCAAGAAGATTGCTTATTAGTTAGTAATGAACGTTGATTGTCAAGTTATTCAAGGAAATATACAACATAAAAGTACGAACATACCTTTATTGTTATGTTCTTTAGCGGAATGTGCAGCTCACATGGTGTCCACTGCGTGATGTCATCAACGGGGCATGGCGGAAACGGTTCAGCTTGTGGGGCCAACTCGCCTTCATTTCTAGTTGAAGCGTAGCTGCTGCGCTGCTGCTGTAGTTGAGCTATTGTTGCTGGATCTGGCTGTTGGCTAACCCAATGGCTCCGCTCCTCTGCCAACCATTGGTTCAGCCTTTCGTCCATAATTTGATCAATCTGCGAGATCCGCATCTCCATTTCAGCGAACCTCGCATTGTGCTCTCGCTTGGTCCTCATGCGGCTCCTGTACGTCTCAATGTCAGCTTGAAACCCATATTTCTAGGGAACGACGCCTTTTCCTCGCATACGTTCCGGATGCTCTGGGTTTTGGAGGGCGAGCGTTAGCTCGTCCTTTTCTCTGTCAGGCCTGAACAAGCCCGACGAAGTGGCCTTCACCGCTTCCTCTAATCTTCGGCCGGCTTCTTGGATTTCTTCGCCAAAGATAATTGCGCCATCTACGGGATTAAGTGAGCCGCCATGAGTATAGAACCAACGCTTTGATCGTTCCAGCTAGTTGGCTGTGCCTGGAATGATATCTCACGCTTCAAGGTCGGCTTCCATTTTCTCCCATTTCTGCATTGCTTTCTGATAGCCACCTAACCCAAGCCTGTGATGATATTTTTTCTTGGTTGCATTGGCCTTGTTCTTTTCAATGATTGCTCATGCTTCTTCCCCAGTCTTGTGTTCAACAAAGGCCTCCCAATGATCTCTGAGCTTTGGGAACTTGTCAAAGTCTGGGTTCTGGCCCTTCAGGATATATTTCTTATGTAACTCTTTCTTATAGTTCCTGAAGAGCTCTGCCATCTTCTTTAACGTCCATTCCTTGACCCTTGCTCTTTGTGAGTCTGGGATGGTGAACATTTGCAGCATTGTGGTCCACAACATTTCTTTCTCTGTGTCCGGGAGGTAGCTCGCTCATCTCCTCCTTTGCTTGATTGCCTCCAGTTCGCAACGCTTATGGGCACGTGATCCCTCACCACCCATCCGCTGTGTGCCACAAACTTCCTTGCGGCGTTCGCTGGGGCACTTGGTCAACCGTCCGGTGCTACTTCTGTTATGACGTGTCGACCCTCGATGCGCTTGGTGACACCGCATTACCCGCGTGGCCTCTTCTGTCCAACGGAGGCGGATCCCTCATTCAGTTCCTCGTTCCCCTCCTCATCCCCCGCGTTCCTCCTCGTTGAGGTATTGACTGATCCTCGGTCCCCTCCTCGGTGTAAAACTCGTGCTCTGCGTGCGATCTCGTCAAGGAGAAACTGTTCCTCGTCACGATCCGTCATTTGATTGTTGTGGGTTGAGGACCTAATCAAAGAATTTTCACAAAGAAAAATTTATTCAGTTAATACATGTATAAATTATTCAGTGAAATCATGTATGTCTACGTAAAAAAACATAGACAAAAGAAAGAAGATGGAAAAAATAGATGAAATCCGGCCCTAAACCCTAACCCTAATCCTAAACCCCAAATCCTAAACCATAAACTATAAAGCGACCGAACGAACAAAACTATCGTTCATTCATTCACGTCCGTTCGTTCTATCGTTCGTTCACGTCCATGGGTACGATCATCCGTAGGGAGATGAGAGAAAGACAGGAGGATGACGTGAGGATGATAAGGTGGAGAGAGAGGAAGTGGAGAGGAGAGGAGGGAAATAGAGAACGTTGCATGCCTATGTATGTCGAAACGACCAGAACGAACGGCGACCAACGAACGAGCGAACGAATGACCAGCGAGCGAAACTCATTCGTTCGTTCGTTCGTCCGTTCGTTCATTCATCCACGTCCGTTCATTTGTTTTATCATTCTCGTTCGTTCGAAAATACAAAATTCATAAGTCACATTCACATTGAAATTTAAATCTATTCATGCATTCAAATTTAAATACACATTCAAAATTCAAAATTCACAATCTTCATGCATTCAAATTTAAATAAAAAGTCTGTTCATGTATAAATAAAAAGTCTTCATACATTTACACGTATATAAACATACAAAATTCACACAAATAAATTTACAAACATATAAAAAATCCATTCACATACAAATTTAATTCATTCTAACATTCAAATTTCCATTCCATACACATACACATTCAAATTTCTATTCCATACACATACACATTCACATTCAAATTTCATCAATAATCAATTAATTTCATCAAATTAATCGCGGCTGCGGCACACAGAGGGGAGGCAGAGGGCAGAGGGCGGCGGTGGCGCGCCGGGGAAGCAGAGGGCGACGTCAGCGTGTGGGGGAGGCAGCGGCGGCGGCGTCGGCGTGTGGGAAAGGCAGCGACGGCGGCATCGGCGTGTGGGGAAGGCAGCGGTGGTGTGTGGGGGGAGGGCAGGGGCGGCGGCGGCGGCATGGGGGGGCCTGCAAGGGGTGGCGGCGTGTGAGGGGCACGAAGGGGCGATGACGGCGGCGGCGATGCCGCCTGCCCAAAACCCTAAACCCTAAACCCGATCACATCACATATGAGGGGATTCAAAAGAGGGCGGTGGCGGCTAACTGCGGCGTGTCCCGGGCGATGGCGGCGCGGCGGCTTCCGGCTTCCGGCCCACGGCGATGAAGACGGCTGCGGCGGCGGCGTCCTAGGGCTTGAAGGGTGACGGCGACGAAGAAAACGGCTAAGTGTTCGGATCTCAGTGAGGCCCCTGCTATATATAGGTACCAGCTCTTTTGTCCTGGTTGAAGCCAACAACCGGGACAAAAGATAATTTAGTCCTGGTTGGTGGTTTCAACCAGGTCAAAAGATATCTCTTTAGTCCCAATTGGAGCCACCAACCGGGACTAAAGATGACGGGGCAGCCACGTGGCCAAGGTAGGTGGGCATCTTTAGTCCCGGTTTGAGCCATCAACCGGGACTAAAGATGTTTTCCCGCCCATCCAAATTTATCTTTAGTCCTGGTTTTTGTTAAAAACCAGGACAAAATATTTCAACAGCTTTTAAATTATAATAATCATATTCAAAACTGTTTTAAATTTAAATAATATATAATTAACATATGGCCGATTTGAAAAATATTATAAATTTAAATAATAACATATAATTAACATTTGTCATATTCAAAACTATTTTAAATTTAAATAATAATATATAATTAACATATATCCCCATCCGCAAATTGCAAATAGATCTCCTCCTCAAGAAATAGCCTAAATTTTATTTTTATTTATGCTTGCGATCGATGGCTTGCCTCTCCCGTCTCAATGCCTCAGCGGCGCCATGGGCCGCCGATGACGCGCGCGATGGTGGACTACCCCTAGCCACCCGCCGTGATCGAGCGATACTACCCGCCGCCGCAGCCCTTGCTCCGCCACCGCACTGCGCGTGCGCGCGTGGACCTGGCCGCCGTTCCCGCTAGTCCCGGTTTGTGTTAATAACTAGGATTAAATATCTCAACGTGCGTTATTATAATGTATTTTAAATTATAATAATCATATTCAAAACTGCTTTTAAATTTAAACAATAATATACAATAATTTAAATATGAAAAATTGACAATAATTTACAATAAATTCAAATGATAACAATAATATTCAATAATTCAATTTAATTTACATCGTCCATACATAAATTTAGCTAAGTGACATTTGTCCTCACAAACTTTCTTCGCACAATTGTTCCTTCGTTATGATCGTTGCGTGAGTAAGGGGTGTCCTCATTTGATAGGAGGATGCTCGGGTCAACCGCCACCATGAACAGAGGTTGCCCGTCAAACTGATCGTAATCTTCATCAGTCCTATCCTCGACTCCCACGATTTTTCTTTTGCCTGGGAGAACCACGCTGCGCTTGGGCTCGTCGGAGCCTTTTCCCTTCTTTGCTTTGCTAGCCATGTCCTTGACATAGAAAACTTGTCGTACATCATTGGCAAGGACGAAGGGTTCGTCTGAGTATCCAACCTTGCTCAGGTCGACCGTTGTCATCCCACTTGCATCAATGGTTACACCTCCACCACTGAGCCAAACCTACTGCACTGAAACAGAGGGACCTTCAGAGGACCTTCAATGGTTACACCTCCACCACCTGCCTAGAATGTGGTGATCGAGCAAGATGGTCCCCTCGCCAAGAAGGCTAGTTGTTTGTCAATACTCGCGCTGCCCAAGAGACGTTGTCGTAGCCAAGCAGGGAATGCATCGTTGTAATGGCGTGTAATCCATGCATCCATCTTACCGATGTTTTCCGAGCGAACAATTGCCAAGTGCTCCTCGATGTAAGGAGCCACCAAGATTGTTGCAACACAGTCCAATGTGCTTTCCTGTACAAGTCATTGTCTATGTTAATTATTACCTTCCTTCCAAGAGTTCCCTTCCCCTGTAGTCTACCTTAATGGCTTGATTTAGGCACCCCGATGGGAGGAAGGTCTTCAATAAAGTCGATGCAAAACTCAATCACCTCCTCTGTTCCATATCCCTTGGCAATGCTGGCCTCCGGACGAGAACGGTTAGGGACATATTTCTTTAGAACACCCATATACCTCTCGAAAGGGAACATGTCGTGTAGGAATACCGGACCGAGGATACGGATCTCTTTAACAAGGTGGCATAGGAGATGCATCATGATATTGAAGAAGGAAGACGGAAAGATCATCTCAAAGCTGACAAGACATTGGACCACATCATTTTGAAAGTTTTCTAGTCTGTCTAGATCGATGATCTTTTGTGAAATTGCGTTCAGAAAAGCACATAGCTTTGTTATTGTTGCCCGGACATTATCGGGAAGGATACCCCAAATTATAACGGGAAGCAGCTGTGTCATCAGCACGTCGCAGTCATGGGACTTTAGATTTGTGAACTTCTTATCCTTTGTGCTTATTATTCCCTTTATATTCGAGGAGTATCCAGACGGTACCTTGATACTCTCCAGGCATTCAAATATTATTTCCTTCTCTGCCTTGATTAGAGTGTAGCTGGCAGGACTTAGGTATTGGGCTCCTTTCTCCTTTGGTTGCGGGTGAAGGCCGTCGCGTTGAGCCATATGTTTCAGATCGTTACATGCCTCAAGTGTATCTTTTGATTTTCCGTATACACCTAGGAAGCCCAGCAGGTTTACACAAAGGTTCTTGGTGAGGTGCATCACGTCGATTAAGTGGCGGACGTCCAAGACTTCCCAGTAGGGCAACTCCCAAAAAATTGACTTCTTCCACATCGCCGCGTGACCACCTTCACTTGCTATAGATTGGTTGTCGGGTCCCTTTCCAAATACTACTTTGAGGTCTTTCACCATGGCAAACACAACCTTTTCGTTGCGATGCTTTGGTTTAGTACGATGGTCTTCTTTCTGATCAAAATGTTTGCCCCTTCTCCGGACAGGGCGGCTTAAGCAACAAGAAAGCGATGATGGCCCATGTACACTACCTTCTTACAGTGTTTCAGGTACATACACTCGGTCTCATCCATACAGTGGGTGCAAGCGTTGTACCCCTTGTTTGACTGTCCGGATAGGTTGCCAAGTGCAGGCCAATCATTGATGGTTACAAACAGCAACCCTCGTAGGTTAAACTGCTCCTGTTTATTCTCATCCCACACGGGAACACCTTCTTTCTTCCACAGCAGTTTTAGATCTTTGATCAGCGGTCTTAGGTACACATCGATGTCGTTACTAGCTTACTTTGGGCCTTGAATAATAACCGGCATCTGAATGTACTTCTGCTTCATGCATAGCCAAGGCGGGAGGTTGTAGATACACATCGTTATAGGACAAGTGCTATGCCCGCTGCTCATCTCTCCAAAAGGATTCATGACGTCCGTGCTTAAGCCGAACCTTAGGTTTCTTGCATCCTCGCCGAAGTCTTTAAATGTTCTGTCGATGTTTCGTCACTGTGACCCATCGACGGGATGTCTTAGCATGCTGTGTTGTAGGCGTTCTTCCGCGTGCCAGTGCATCATCCTTGCATGCTCCTTGTTTATTAACAGACGCTTCAGCCATGGTATTATAGGAAAATACCACATCACCTTAGCAGGAACCCTTTTCTTCGAAGGCCGTCCGTCAACTTCGCCTGGATCATCTCGTCTGATCTTGTATCGAAGTGCTTTACAAACCGGACATGCTTCTAGGTTCTGGTACTCCTCACCGCGGTAGAGGATACAATCGTTAGGACATGCGTGTATCTTCTATACCTCCAGTCCTATAGGCAGACTAACTTCTTAGCCTCGTATGTTGATTCCGGCAATTCGTTTCCCTCTGGAAGAATGTTTTTCACGAGTTTTAGTAACTCGCCAAATGCTTTGCCACTGACACAATATTTGGTCTTCCATTGCAAGAATTTCAGTGTGGTACCCAACTTTTTGTGCCCCTGTTCACAGCCTGGGTACAAGGATGTTTTGTGGTCCGCCAACATACGCTCCAATTTCTGCACCTCCTTTTCACCTTCGCTGTCCCCCTGTATGTCGCGCAACATCTGACCAAGGTCATCGGAATCGTCATTTTCTTCAGCATCCCCGCTCGCCTCCCCTGCTGTATTCTCTTCAAACCCACCGTATTGACCACAATCCAAAATGTTGTAGTCTTCTTCTTTATCTTCTTTCATTGCAACCCCCACCTCTCCGTACAATGTCCATCAATTGTAGTGAGGCATGAATCCCGATTGAAACAAGTGGGCATGAATAATTCTTGATGTCGAATACTCCTTCTTGTTTTTGCACTTTTTGCATGGACAACGTATGAAACCCTTTTGCTTGTTGGCATCGGCCACACTCAAAAAAATAATGCACGCCTTAAATAAACTCTGTCGACCGTCGATTTGTGTTGTATATCCATTGTCGATCCATCTACATGGAATGCCCAAAAATCGTAAGAAAAAAATCCACGAAATTCAAACCATTTAAATATTATTACAATAATTATATATATATATGTAATAAGATAATAATGGATAGTATATCAAGATATCCTCCTGCACAGCTACAATTATGATGGAGATGCACGAGTACTACTACTACACGAGCTCAAACAAAATTATCTTACTTTTCTAACCTACTATCAGATTTTCTATATTTTTTCTTTGTCATCTATTTTATAACTTTTTTGTCCAAAAGATTCTCTCTTATCATTTTTATAAATATTTTGCGAGATAAAATTGTACGTACTAAATTCCTATTCCTTGAAATGTAACGTGCTAAGCATACTTTTCTTCCTCTGTATTTTTCCTAACTTTTTTCTCAACACAATGTAATGTGCTTAGTAAAATAATTAGTCCCAAACAAATTTTGTGCCTCTTCATATTTGCATAAAAATCTAGAGATAAAAATGTATAGAAAACAATCGTAAAAAGTGAAATGCTAAGCATAGATCATAAGAGGAAGAAGTTGCTAACCTTGTAGATAACAAAGATTTTTGTATTATCACCAAAACAAAATCACACAAAAATTTTGCAGCACCTCCTCTCTAGCTAGAGAAAAATTTTGAAGACAAGTGGAGCTGGCTCGGGCTGAAGAAGGAAGGAGTTTAAAAAGAAACCCCATCTTTAGTTCCGGTTGATAACAGCAACGGGACAAAAAATAGCATCTTTAGTCCCGGTTTACCAACCGGGATTAAAGATCCCCGGCGCCATAACAGGTTATGACAGGATTTGAACTGGGACTAAAAATGATCTTTAGTCCCGGTTTGTGTTACGAACCGGGACTAAAGGTCCTAGAGAGCCGTTGCCTTTTTAAACCGAGACTAAAGATATTTTTTAGTTCTGGGTACAACTCAAACCGGGACTATTATGGATTTTGACACTTCAATCAAAGATGTTTTCTCCAGTAGTAAGGGTACGTAGGAACATGTTATATTTGCCATATTGGATAGAACCTTTGTGATAAGTGCTGTCAACGGAAGGTGAATGTGAGTCTTCGCTTGGATGGCAGAAGCCTGAGTTGTTGGAATGTAGAACATTGAACATCCCTCATGCAGAATGTGTTCAGGAGGGGGTGAGTAGGCACCGGAGCCCAGAGGTGAGGGTGTAAGGAGGAGAGAAGAGAAGAGAGAGGGTTTTACAGGCAAATGCGTCGCATATGCATTCGCTGTCTGGTCTCCTGTTGATCACAGTTTCTGCTGCATAGTAAATTCATAACTGCTGTCTCTGGCAGTTACAATCATGGAAGAATTTACCATTCGCAGTTTCAGTCACGGAAAGTGATCGACGATCGCATCACGGGCGTTCCGAAAGCTCGGTGCGGTGACGATGCCCAGGGATCTCATGGGGGAGTATGCGTGGAGGTGCGACAACCCAGTTTCACATATATTAATTCTGTTCGTAGGGGAAGGGGCCGGAGTACCAAAGCGGTGGCCAGTATCATAAGTGTTTGGGCCACACCTTTTAGCCCAGGCTGGGCCTGATTTGCTTCTTGACTAGCATCGGAAGTTTAGTTGATCTAATGGTTTAGCATCAAAGACGCGTTCATCAGATCAACTTGATCTAATGGCTGAGATGATTTCAGTGACGTGGCTAGCTGACAGATCTTTGTAGCAATCATTGCACTTAGTGGGTTCTCTAATTATATAGAAAGAAAGAAAGGATTTCATCTAAAATGAAACAGTCCATATATGTAGTCCTGTTGAAAATTATATATCGCCACAAAGAGGGAAAATATAGCTTTCAGGCCTGTGTACCCTTGCTCAAGCTTGAAATGCAGTGTCTTTCAATCATGCCAACTTGAAGACAGTGGATGCGAACTACCATTTGGACATCATATTCTTCATTAATACTCCCTATATTTTATATTGTAAATCATTTTTCCTAGAAAAACTATCTTAAGCTTGACCAAATTTATTGAAAATTATAACAATATTTTCAACACGAACAATCATATTATCAAAATATATTCAATGTTATATTTAATGAAACTAATTCTGTATTATAGATGTTGCTAAATTTTTCTATAAACTTAGTCAAACTCGAAGAATTTGACAAGGAAAAAAGTCCAAACAACAACTTATAAGATGAAACGAGGAGTAATTCATATTGAAGAAATCAAGTGTACTGATTCTTTGTTTTGTCTCTTCATCATTTCATTATTTTTTCGAACATACAAGGGATCTGTGTATCATTTTCATTAAGAAAGGTAAGGGATGAAAGATTTAAACAAATATCAACACCTAGCCACCAAAAGTCTTACATAACACAACACACCACTTTAAAAACGAAGAAACTTAAACCGACCTCCATAGGACGTAAGAATTACGGCCTTAGACAACAACTCTCGCAGCTTCGAAGCTCCCACCAAATACCAAAGTGTGGCTTCATTGGTGACAGCTTGGAGCACATCCACCACACTAGGGTTTGCTCATTTGAAAATACAATTATTTCTATGCTTCTAAATCTTTCAAGCAACCAAAATAATCGATGACTTGAGGCCTAAATCTCCCAAACGACTAAAATAATCAATGAGTCGACGCCTTTGTTTTCATTTTTCCACGAGCCGTTCACTACCCTTAACCACCAAACTAGAGAATTTTCCTCTGTCTTGGTTAGAAAGCGTAGAGGTGTAACCCAACCTTTGAAGGATCAAAGCCCACACTTGCTTGCTGAAAACACAAGAGACCAATATATATTGTATAGATTCCTCGACTTGATCACGCAGAGGGCAAACATCAGGACGAGGTATGACGATCAGCTGTTAAACAACGGTTGCAGATAGCCAACCAAATAAACAATTTGCATTTCAACGGAGCCCAACTCTTTCAAATCCTTCTCCAATTAGAAACAAACTGTTTGTAACTTTTTTAACAAAGACACGAGCACGATCGACACACCTAAATGGCTTGCGGTGATATGGAGTCGTCAACCACCCCGATCTAGCAAAGAACGAAAGCAAGATGGGTTTTGTATATTAAACTGGCTAGCAAAGCCGATTTAGATAAAACGATAGATAAACACCTGTCTCGTGGGCAAATGGAAAGTTTTCAAGACAAACTTACAAAGAGATGTCGCACTCTCGCAGCGAAGACGGACGATTTACGGCGCAAATCAACAAAGATAGATGAACTAATGTAGAAAAAAAATAAAAGAACGATTTAATTGGCTAAAAACTAGAAACTAGATTGATTTGTGTTGTGTATGTGTTGTTGCCAATTGAACCGGCCTTGGCCCTTAAATAAGGGTTGGTCTTGCCTTCCACAGACCCTCCTCCACGTCCAATTCGGGATAAACACCTTTAGAAACCCAAAATATACCGTATGGAGCAAGGAAACCCAAGTACCAACGAATTTGACTTGGTTTCGGACTCGCCGGTCGACCAACCACATGTCGCCGGCCGACCGGCCCCAAGGCCCGGTCTGACCGGCCTATACATGACAGTCAGACAGGCCTTCCCGAAGGAAACCGGCAGACTTTCCAAACATTGGCAATTTTCCTATCTCGATTCCTAGGTGCCAATTTTGGGTGTAAACACATGCTCCCTGCCTTTTATGATGAACATTATGAATCTAAAAGCATAAAACATGTGTATCTTCGGACGATAATCTAATTACCGGCCATAGGACTTCCTAAGCGTCTTGCCAAACACTTGGGAAGTATTTCTTTAGGTATTTATCGTTAATAGCTCGCTGCAACCGTTCTCCTTGAAGTGTTTCTAGAAAATATACATTCCCTCGAACGATTCTGCATATCCGATAAGATCCCTCCCAACTTTTTCTTGAAAGGAAAGACTGTGGGAAAAAATCCCCACAACAGAGAAATTGATTAATAAAGGAGGGGTGGGACAAGGTACTTACAATGGTGTTAGTTGGAGGGGTTAGGGGGGAGTTAGATACAAAAGAGAGGGGAAGACTAACTGAAGGCATCAAGCCAGTAACAGAAAACATCTCTAGTAGTGGTCTTGAATCTTGTAGCCTGAATATAACCTTGGGCCCTGAAGTTGAGAAACCAATTAGATAAAGAGTTATCCCTTCTGTTGGATACTTTATCATTTCGAATCTTCCAAATCTCCTAAAGAGCAATCTGTCATGCTTCTAAATCAAAACTGTGACTGCTGCAGCTGTTGAGTCTATCTTCAATGGGGATAGAGAGGTCCCATACTTTGTTAATTCGATGCCAACATTGTCGCGCAAAGGGGCAGCCAAAAAAACGATGTTCAATGGATTCTTCAACGTTAAGGGAACACATGACACAAAAATCATTCTCCGTATTCCCAATATGCCTTCTGGTTAGCATTACTTTGGCATTTAGTCGGTCTAGAAGGATCAGTGAAATGAAGAATTTAATTCTAGGCATGCACTGTGATCTCCAAAGATTACTGTAGATTGGGTGAGCTTGCACCGATTCATAGACAAAATCATAGAATTTTTTGGAGGTCCCTTCCCCAGATCAGATTCCAGGAATCTATAGCATTTTCGTCATATGGTAGTTGCTGCAGCGTCCATTGCAATTCTTCCAATTCCTCAGCAGCTTGGGTTGAGATTGGTAGAACAAACACTGATTCTAGATTCTTATAATGCATTAATTTGTACACAGATACAGTGTCTGAAGTTGCGAATGAGTGTAATCGAGGGTAAGCTTGGAACAGGGGGGGTCAATCCAGTTATCCAGCCAAAAGTTCTCAGAGCAGCCATTGCCCAAGTGGCATCGAGCAATTGATCTATAGATCCCTTGTAGTCGAAAGACGTCTTTCCACCAAAAAGATCCAACTTCCCTAGATGAGTGTGGGACTTTGTTTGTATAGTATTTGGACCAGATCAGCTGAATCCACGGGATGTCTTCTCTGTTGTAGAACTTATGCAGTTGCTTCAGAAGTAGAGCATCATTTTGAAGCTTGAGATTGATTATACCAAGCCCACCCTTGAGTTTTGGCCGCTGAACTGCTTCCCAAGCCACTAGGTTCCCTCCTTTTTTTTGATCCCTCCCAACATGGCGACCACTTACCGAATTCTTTAGATCGAGAACCCAAAGGCAAAATTGTCTTCCATACCAAATCTCCCACTTGGAATGTCTTTGCCTTCACCCTTTTGTTGTACGCTTTGGCCACCCTCTTCTTGTCTTTCTCTACTTCTTCTAAAGCCTTCAAGCATTTCTCGACCACTTCATCAAGATTATCTCCCATCAAGAACTTGTAGTCTTCAACCGACAAATCGTCTTGCTTTATATACCGAAGAAAGCCAAGATTTACCTCAACCGGTAAAACGACTTCTTGTCCATAGACTAGCTCAAAAGCGGTTACCATGGTAGCACCATGTTTAGATATTCTATGTGCCCATAATGCATCAAAAAGCACCTCATGCCACCTTTTCGGATGTTCTTCGATCTTCTTTTTAACTAACTTTAGCAAAGTTTTATTACTAGACCCGGCTTGTCCATTAGCCTGAGCGTAGTAAGGAGAAGAACTCAACAACTTGATACCATAAGATTTCGCAACACTTTTCACCTCTTTAGACATGAAAGAAGCTCCTTGATCTGTAGTTAATGTTTGAGGAATGCCGAATCTATGTATAATATGCTTCAAAATAAAGTCAATTACCTCCGTATGAGTCATATTCTTGATCGGCACAACTTCGGCCCACTTGGTGAAGTAATCCGTTGCAACTAGCACGAACCGATGCCCTTTCGATGACGAAGGATAAATTTGACCAATGAAATCCAAAGCCCAACCGGAACGACCATTGTGTAATAATAGGGTTCAACACCGCAACCGGTGCCAATTGAACATTGCCGAACCATTGACAGGCTTCGCATCCTCTATAATATCTGAAACAACCATCAATCATTTTTGGCTAATAGAACCACGCTCTCCTAAGCAACCAATTCATTTTATGGGCCGATTGATGTGTTCCACAAATACCCTCATGTACATCTCCCATAGCCACTTTAGATTGATCACTATCTAGGCACTTCAATAGTACCCCATCGATATTTCGGCGATACAACTCTCCATCGAGTAAAGTATACTATAACGCTTGCCGCCGAATTTTTTGATCAACCTTAAAGCTAGGATCTTCCAAATATTGGATGGATCAAAGGTATTCTCCAATCCTCTGCTGTTTCCAAGGCACAAATGTCCGAATTTAAACTCAATTTGGCCTCTGTATCAGTGAAATCGTGCCCCCCAGGATCATCTGTGATCCCGGTCTGACCGGCCAAGCAACGCCGGTCAGACCGCTGACCACCCACGGTCAGACCGGCAACAAAGCTCTGGTCAGACTGTTGGCCATCTACGGTTAGACCGGCAACAGTGCGCCGGCAGATCGCCTGCGATCTGCATCCCTGCCAATTTCGCTCAAAGAATCATAATCAAGCACCGGCTTTTCTAATATGAAAAATATCCCTCTTTTGACTCTATAACCAGATGCTTGTTGAGCCAAGTCATTTGCTCTAGAATTTTCACTCCTAGTAATATGCTTAATGGCAAAATCATCAAAATTGGCAATAATATCCAAGCATTGATCAAGATACCTGTTTAGCAACCCATCGAAGCACTTGTAAACCCCAACAACTTGTTGCACCACCAATTCTGAGTCACCAAACGCTTCTACGTGTGTAGCTCCAACGATCTCCATCACTTGTAAACTGAATAGCAAGGCATTGTATTCGACTTGATTATTTGTACAATAATACTCCAAACGAACCGATGCCTCAAAACATTGACCATTGGGCAAAATCAAAACTACACCAATACCTTGACCCTCCTTACACGAAGAGCCATCAAAATAAATCTTCCAAGGTGTAACACTAAGCAAGCAAACCTCTTCTTCATAAGCAATATCTAAATGATGGTCTACAATAAAGTATACTACAATCTGGCCTTTCATATATTTCAACGGTTCATAAGCCAAATCATACTCAATCAAAGTATACGCCCACTTGCCAATTCTCCCACTTAGAATTGGCCTTTGCAACATATGCTTGACGACATCGGCCTGACAAGCAACTCTGTATGTACTAGATAACAAGTAATGACGCAACTTGGTACAAGCATAATATAAACCAAGACAAAGTCTGTCTACAAAAACATACCTCGTTTCGGCATCGAAAAGACGGAGACTCAAATATGTGGTTATATATTCCTTGCCATCTTCCTCTTGCGTCAAAACGGCTCCAATAACTTTGTCTTCGGTAGCGATATACAACCGAAACGGAATTTCGGCTTTAGGCGCTCGCACCACGGGTGGAGTAGACATATACTTCTTCAAACCCTCAAATGCCTCTTGTTGTGTTGCCCCCCAAGTAAAATCGGCTTCTTTTTTCAAACGTATGATAGGAACAAAAGAATCGATTTTACCAGCTAGGTTAGATATAAATTTCCTCAAGTAATTCACCTTACCTAGCAACTTCTGAACTTCCCTCTTGCATATCGGCGCTTTAAAATCTTGAATCTTCTCAACCTTCTTAGGATCAATCTTAATCCCTCTCTCATGTACCATGAATCCTAAGAACTTCCACACCGACACACTAAAAGCACATTTGAGTGAATTCATCTTCAAACCATACCGACGCATCCTCTTAAAAGCTAATCTCAAATCGGCTATATGACCATCTATGCCATCCGATTTGACAACAATATCATCAATATAAATTTCTAGGATAAAACCTAGCAAATCATGGAAAATCAAGTTCATTGCTCTTTGATATGTTGCGCCGACATTTTTTAACCCGAACGTCATGACTACCCACTCAAATAACCAAACAAATCCCAGACACCTAAAAGCCGTCTTGTACATATCATCTTTTGCCATAAAGATCTGATTGTAACCGGCATTGCCATCTAAGAAGCCAATCACTCTATGGCACGAAGCATCATTTATTAACATGTCGGCTATAGGCATGGGATATTCATCTTTAGGAGTGGCTTTATTTAAATCTCTAAAATCTATGCGTACTCTAATCTTACCACTCCCCTTCTTTTCTACCGGAGCGATGTTGGACACTCATTCCGCATACCGGCATGGCCTAATAAACGCCGCCTTTAATAATCGGTCTATCTCTTCTTTGACATGATCATATATGAGAGGGTTAAAACATAGAGGAGGTTGTTTATAAGGCCTAAACCCTGATTTTATTGGAAGCCGATGCTCAACAAGATCACGGCTAAGTCCCGGCATCTCATGGTACTCCCAGGCAAAGCAATCAACATATTCTCTAAGCAGCTCGATTATTTTAACTTTATAATCGGCTTTCATGTTTTTGTTTACAAAAGTCGGCCTTGGAACACTTCCATCTCCTATATCCACTTCTTCTAATAGATCGGCCAATGTAAACCCCTGACCAAGCTTTTCTACTTCATCAAAATCTTCTATGGTTTCTCCAATATCGTTCTTTGTAGACCGATATTCTTGTACCCTCTTCTGTAACCACTCTAAATTGGTCGCTTTATTCATCATATAAAGTAATATCACCTAGCCATGCTAAACTAGCCGGCTTTACAGAGATAGGTACAAAACCATCCTTAGAAACACTAATAAAATCAAAGCTAGAAAGATCTAACCCTGACAAGCACTGCATATCCCCATGCTTCCATCCTACTAAAACATCAGCCATTGCAATCTCAGCCGATGTATCTACTTGAACAACTTCAACCTCATCACCGTCCCACTAAATTACGCATTGATGCAACGTAGAGGGAATACAGCAGTTGGCATGAATCCAACAACGCCCCAAAATAACACTACAGTTACCTTGCACGTCGACAATGAAGAAGGCAGTAGGTAACGTCTTGTTACCCACCATGAGCTCCACAGATAGGATCCCCTTAGCCTCTGTTGATTCACCATTGAAGCCGTTAAGGAGCATGTTGGTCTTCTTCAACTCAGCCTCTTCACGACCCAACTTCTTGAACAGGGAATATGGCATCAGGTTCACACAAGCGCCTCCATCCACTAGCATCCTAGAGACCGGCTTCCCATCAATATAGCCCTTAAGATAAAGAGGCTTCATATGATGGTTGGACTCGTTGGGTTTCTCAAAAACCGTGTCTCTTGGACATAATGAATGTTGAGCCACTTTAGCCTTCTCCATGGCACAAAACTCCATAGGCAACATGCACACCATACTGATGTCCATGCTTTCACCCGGTGACGACACCTCAGCCGATTGTTCGTCTTCTTCCTTCTCTTCTTCTTCTTCCCGAACAACCACCGGCTCTCCACCCTTCGCCGATTTGGACTTCCATTCCTTCATTGGTGGTGGTCGCAGATCATCAAATCTTCTGTCTCTCCACTCTTTGGCCTCCTTTTCCCTCAACTCACTGGCCCGAAGACGCTGCAACCTCCTCCTTTGCGTAGCTGTCAAATCCAAATCCTTAGGCATCCACCTTGGCTTTGGTTCTGTTCCAGGCGGTATATAATGTCCTCCGTTATTTTTCCGCGAAGATTAAGCATAATCAGAACCACCTCTAGCAGACTGTCAGTCGGACCGGCTATGGTAATCGGTCAGAGCGGCCTTGTGCCTGCAGTCAGACTAATCAGAGGACATGGTCAGACCGACCAACAGGCCCGGTTAGACCAGAACGAGGACCACTGTCAGACCGGCCAGAGGGCTAGGTCGGACCGTCTGCAAGGCTTCGGTCAGACCGGGCAGAGAGTCTGGTCTGACTGTTCTCCTGTGCAGAACTTCCCAGCTTCGGCTCGATTGCCAAAAACCATCCTTGCCTCTTCTCCATATGGTATTGGCACATCATGAGATCCTATCTTGCCAGTAATCACATCCGAAACCCTCTCCTCAGCCTTAGCACGCTTATGCGTCCTCTTCTCTCCCCCAAACTAATTTCTTGGTGAAAAAAGGATTCCATTTGACGAGGACGCACCTCCATGGGATGATCTCCTCTCCCTTCCCCATCCTTGTTGAAATTGCATTGGAGGCATATGACTATACATTGGTGGTGGTGCCCCCAAGGCATGAAGTAAGGAAAAGGATAACCTGGCGGCGGCATTGGGCAAGGTCCCCATGGCATGACTTGAGGACATGAGGGAACAACAGCTCCAATGCCCTTGATGAATGACCAAATGGCTCCCTAGGAGGCGATCTTGGCCTCTTGCCCTTGCTATGCTCTTTCTCCATGCTTCTCTTCTCATACTTGTCCAAGAGCATATCAAAAGTCACCTTTGGCTTTTGGGGTTTTCTTGATGTTGAAGCTTTACCACATTTTCTTTCCAAACACCAACCTCCGGGTTCTTTGGCACAAGCATTTTGGGCCTGGCCTCTCCAATGACAACCTCCTTCCCCTTAGTGGATTTGGCTTGCTCCGGCCGAATCAATACCTTCTTGTCGTTGAGATCAATGACATTAACAGGGAAAGGGTTATTGTCAAGCTTCATCTTGGGGCCCTCAATGAATTTCAATCGTCCCTCCTCTATGGCCGATTGAACCCGTCGACGAAAAACATTGCATTCATTAGTAGAATGAGAATAAGAATCATGCCACTTACAATAAGAGCGACGCTTCAACTCTTCCGACAAAGGTATGACATGGCCTTTAGGCAATTTAATTTTCTTCTCTTGTAAGAGATAATCAAAAATTCTTTCACACTTGGCCACATCAAAACTATACTTAATCTCACTTTGCCGATCCTTGCAAGGAGTCGGCATCAAGCTAGAACAAACAAAAGGTTTATTTTTGTTGGTCCAAGACCACTCAACAACATACATGTCGTGATTGCCCTCATCAACATCAAAATTGCTATCAGGGAAATAAATCATGCTAACATGAGGCTTTTTATCATTGGGCCTAACAAATCTTTTGCTGTGTCTCACCTGGCTTTCCTGGGCCAGAGCCTTTTGCATGACCTGACAAACATCCAGAAATTGTTGGCCATCTAATCTTTCTTAAATGGGGGCAAGTAAGCCACTATAAGCAAGATAAGACAAATCTCTCTCAGTTATACTTAAACTAAAACACTGGTTTCTAGCATCTCTAAACCTCTTAATGTAATCAGTGACAGATTCATTATATTTTTGTCTAACCGATGTCAAATCACAAAGCCTAAGCTTAGTCTCACTAGTATAAAAATAATCATGGAATTTTTGTTCTAACTGAGCCCAAGTATGAATAGAATTAGCCGGTAACGAAGTAAACCATGTAAAAACAGTACTAGACAACGATAAAGAAAATAAGTGCAATTTAAAAGCATCAGAAGTACTAGCCTCTCCATATTGCGCTAGGAACTGGCCTATATGCTCCCATGTTGTCCAATTGTCCTCACCACTGAATTTAGTGAATTTTAGGAACCCTATAGCCACGAGATATGGGATATTATCGAAGTAATCAGGATACAACTTTTGGTAAACCCTAGCACGATTCCTGGGCTCAATTCCAAACGATTCTCTAATGATGTTTCTAATTTGTTCCTCCATATTTTCAGGCCTTGGCGGATTGGGTAAAACCGACGGCCTAAAAAAGGGTTGTTGCGGTGCAATATTGCCATATTGGCCATACCCAATGTCATGCGGGTATCTGCTATTAGGAACATTGTACTGATTGGGAACATGCGGAGGAACTTGCGCATGAACAATAGCTACAGGGGGTCGTGCACAGGAACGTGGTATAAAAACGAGTTACCCGTGATTAGATCTATCTCCTGTACCGGCCAAGGGCCCGGTCTAACCGGTCGTGTAGGACGCGGTCTGACCGGCCATATAGCCGCCGGTCAGACCGGTGGAGGGGGCGGTCGGATCGGCCTGTAGGCCGCTCTGACCGAGGTGAGGAAAGACCCCGAAGTCCTTATCGGCTAAGGGTTAGGATCGGCTCAGAGTCAGTATCGGCTTGGAGTTCTGCATCAGCAAATGGGGGTTTTCTGTTATCCATATCTCCAGCAGTCGGATTCTTGTTAGATTCGGTTTGAGAAGATCTTATCCAGATGAAACCGAGTCCAGGGAGGATACGGCTTGTATCTATTAATTAGGTAGAGATTGTTAGTTTCCTATTTTATCTTTAGGAAAGTTTGGATTGTAATCTGTTATGATCTTTGTCACCCTACGGGAATAAATGTGTAAGCCCAGGGTTCATGTAAGATATCTCTCGATCAATACAATTTGGCGCATCGCCACTCTTTTTCTTCATCTTTGTTCAACATCCGGCGGAACTTGGCATCCGACGCTGGGCTGCATCGGTTAGGTTCGACCTCCAGCAAAGGAATAAGTCCAACGTTCTATCGGATCAGATGATCATATTGACTACATCAACGTTGTCCAAGGCTGCATCAGTACGTTCGATCTCTTGGATTACTCCAGTTCAGTTAGCATGCTTGCCTGACTATTTATCATATGTCTCTATTAATCTAATCTTAGTATTTCAGTTTAGCCCTATCGGCCGTCTCTCATTTTTAAAGTCTCTGTCATTATTGGCTAAACTGTTTACTAGATTAGATTGGTTTAGGCATCTACCACCCTAAAAATTAGCCAATGGCTTGAATGTCTAGAGATTGCTTTTCTTTTCATACTTAGTGCTGCATCAGTTTGATCTACTAAGTCGTGATTAGAACCGTAATATCTAGCCTACCTGTTGACTGCCACTAAGGGTTTCATTGGGGTTTCAGCCGGTGAGTTATCTCGGTATTGCATCGGCTTGCAAGGATTGTATACAAGTTAGATCTAGCCGATTGCAACGGAGGCGTCATTTAATATTCGATCATTTGGATTTTATGATATCGGACTTCCAACCGATCTGTGCTTTAATCTTTAAATGAATATCTATTTCATCATGTGATTGGTTCATGCAATGCTATATATCATCATGTTATTGTCAGCCGATCACCTTTATATAGATGTCATCGGCATCGGTTGGAATTGCACCATCGGCTTATCAGCCGATCAGTTAGTTTTTGGGTATCGGTCTATCGACCGATCTGATTTATGTTCTGCTGTTTTGCATAACTTGTCAGTGGCAGGATCAAACTAACTGGCACGCTCGTGCTTCATCGACTCTAGGACCTGCACTGGAGCTAAGCATATCTCCAAGCCGGCGTGTTGATTTTTCTCGTCAACACATTTTTGGCATGCCCAGTGAGACTGTATTTTTGACAACAGTTCTTTTTACACGGCTCTTGGGACCCATAATTGCCGCAAGATGTCTGATAAAGAAGTCAAGGCCGAGAAAGAACAATCTCTCAAGCTGACAAATGAAGACATCGAGCAGTCTACTGAGCCGATGGATTATGAGACACTTCAAGAGATGGTTAATAACGTCATTAATTATGCTATGTTCGATCAATCTGGAGTCTTGATGAGTGCATTGTATGGTTTGATCGAGGAAATAGTTCCCAGGGTAATTGCCTTAAGAAGTCAGCATGGGGGGCAAATTGGTGAGCAATCTCAACACTATCGGCAACAACAAAATTGGCTTGGGGGGCAAGTTGATCGATATCAGTATGCGGAGCCATATCAGCAATATCGGCCGGAGGAAATTCAAAGATATCTGTCCAAAGAGGATTGGGCCGATATAATTGCAAAGGTAATAGAGGAGCAGTTTGGAATTAAACACAAAAATCAAATTTCTGTGTATCGGCTGCCATATCCTGAGTGGTTTGATAGGGTTCCACTTCCAAGCCGATACAAGGTTCAAGATTTCTCCATGTTTTCAGGGCAAGATGGTATATCCACAATGGAACATATCAGCCGATTCTTAGCACAATGTGGGGAAGCATCAGTTGAAGAAGCTCTGAAAGTTAGAATTTTTCCATTGTCTTTGACTGGATCGGCTTTTACATGGTTTTCATCATTTTCATCGAATTCCATCAGAAGTTGGGCCGATCTTGAAAAGCAGTTTCACATGTACTTCTTTGCTGGGGTTAGCAAGTTGAGGCTTGCAGATTTGATATCAGTTAAACAGCAAGAAGGTGAACCGGCTAAGGAATACATTCAAAGATTTCATAATATCCACAGCTGATGTTATGGTTTGAGCCTAAGTGATGAGCAGATAGCAGATCTTGCATTCCAAGGGTTGTCGACAGCTAACCGAGGCAGGTTTTTCATCCATGAGTTCGACAGCTTGGTTCAGCTATTACAGAAGGTATCGGCTTATGAGAGCCGGTGTCAAGAAGAAGAAAAGAATCAGTTTTGGGTCCATCAAAAAAAGGACAATTTTGAAGCATGACTTCTCATAGTCCAAAACTGGGGGGCATGTGTTAACACCAAAATTTGGTAAGCCCTGAAGTCCTTATCGGCTAAGGGTTAGGATCGGCTCAGAGTCAGTATCGACTTGGAGTTCTGCATCGGCCGATGGGGGTTTTCTGTTATCCATATCTCCAGCAGTCGGATTCTTGTTAGATTTGGTTTGAGAAGATCTTATCCAGAAGAAACCGAGTCTAGGGAGAATACGACTTGTATCTATTAATTAGAAAGAGATTGTTAGTTTCCTATTTTATCTTTAGGAATGTTTGGATTGTAATCTGTTAGGATCTTTGTCACCCTACGGGTATAGATGTGTAAGCCCATGGTTCATGTAAGATATCTCTCAATCAATACAGTTCGGCGCATCGCCACTCTTTTTCTTCATCCTTGTTCAACATCCGGCGAAACTTGCCATCCGGCACTGGGTTGCATCGGTTAGGCTCGACCTCCAGGAAAGGAATAAGTCCAATGTTCTGTCAGATCAGGCGATCATATTGACTACATTGACGTTGTCCAAGGCTGCATCAGTACATTCGATCTCTTGGATTGCTCCGGTTTAGTTAGCATGCTTGCCTGACTATTTATCATATGTCTCTATTAATCTAATCTTAGTATTCCAGTTTAGCCCTATCGGCTGTCTCTCGTTTTAGGGTCTTTGTCGTTATTGACTAAACTGTTTACTAGATTAGATTTGTTTAGACATCTACCACCCTGAAAATCAGCAAGGGCTTGAATGTCTAGATATTGTTTTTCTTTTCATACTTAGTGTTGCATCAGTTTGATCTACTAAGTCATGATTAGAACCGTAATATCTAGCCTGCCTGTTGACTACCACTAAGGGTTTCATCGGGGTTTCAGCCGGTGAGTTATCTGGGTATTGCATCGGCTTGCAAGGATTGTATACAAGTTGGATCTAGCCGATTGCGGCGCAGGCGTCATTGAATATTCGATCATTTGGATTTTATGATATCAGACTTCCAGCCGATATGTGCTTTAATCTTTAAATCAATATCTATTTCATCATGTGATTTTTCATGCAATGTTATATATCATCATGTTATTGTCAGCCGATCACCTTTATATAGATGTCATCGGCATCGGCTTGAATTGCACCATCGGCTTATCAGCCGATTAGTTAGTTTTTGGGTATCGGTCTATTGACCGATGTGATTTATGTTTTGCTGTTTTGCATAACTTGTCAGTGGCAGGAACAAACTGACTGGCACGCCCGTGCTTCATCGACTCTAGGACCTGCACTGGAGCTAAGCAGATCTCTCAGGCCGGCGTGTTCATTTTTCTCGTCAACAGGCCCGTGGACTGGCCTGACCGATGTAGGATGTGCCGGTAAGACCGGCTGTAGGGCCGGTCAGACCGACAGAAGCCGCAGAACTCACCCCCTCGTGTTGCTGCATGATTGCCCCGTCGATTTTGCTAAATATGTGATGTACAGGGGCTTGACTAGTGCTTGTGTGGACCCCCGTTTTTGAGACGGGAATCTTTCGTGTTCATAGTACCATTTCCCTGGATCGAGTAGTTTGGTACCCACGAAATACAGTACTGAATTATCAGGTGCACATGCACGAATAGTCATACACCAAAAGTATTACAATATAGGTTCGAAGGCAGTATCCAACATATAGGACCTCATGGTCCAGATGCAACCAAAAGTAAAAATTAGGTAAGGCAGCGGAATGAAGGCAGCGGCCTGTCGATTGCCACAGGCAACGACCGGAGACTAAGACCTAGCAGGCACCATCATCTTCTCCGCCCTCCTGGTAGTAGGCATATGGATCCTCCAACTCTTCATTCCCACCATCTGAAGGTTTGTGCGTATAGCAAGGGTGAGTACCAACCGTACTAAGCAAGCCAACACGGAAAGGTGCACATGATAGGTGATTCTCAAGGAAAAGCCGTGGTTTATTTGCACAAAGCCAACTTTATAAATTTTTTCACAAACCTAGCATCTAGCCAAGTCAATTTTTAGTTCCAAAGTTCATTAAGTCGGCGACGGTTCTGTCTACCATCCATCATGATTCCAAGGATGGCTTCCTGCCTCCGGTTCGTCATGGTTTTCTGGGGAGTCTACCCCTTCTCACCTTTCGAGAAGTTGATCCACTAGTGAATAAAAATCATCATGCAAACCCATCCCATCATTTTAACATTTAGAGTCTAGCCAAGCGAAAGTCTTGTCACGATGCTCTATATCCGCGAGCACGGCTATTCGAATAGATTGGTTAATTCACACTGCAGAGGATGTACACTTTACCCGTACTCCGCGACTGCCCAACAAATGAGCCTACGTCCCAACACATGAGACGGTCACGACAAAGCCTTTTGATAACCTCACTTTTGCAGTACCCGCTCCATGAACTTAAGCCCTCATGCACTCTAGCCGTCATTTCCTAGCAGTGAGAGGAGTTCTGGCGCTCCCGGGGTAAGGGAAGACTTCATTCATCAAGTTATAATAAATTCCGATTTTCAATCATCCATTTCCAATCTGATCTCATACATAGGAACCACTATGCAGGGGTACCGCCTCCGCTCGGCTACTTACTCCGCTAGGTGTATACCCATTTGAGAAGTACGGTTGTACTGGCTCATTTCCCGGCTATCTCATGGCTCGGTCCTTAATTGACCGGGGTCGGCACTTACCTTTTCCGGAATCCACCCCAAATCATCCAGCCGCCTCTGTCTAAAACATTTGTTTGGTGTTTTCAGTTTTCATCAATACTCGTTTTATCATTCTCGTGGCAATGTGGCGCTCATGTCTCCACATGCCGTATCTCAACTACCTTTCCCAATGGTAGTTGCCCAAGCATATAGCTATTTGCAAAAACATGAGTATGCATGAATCTAATAATATCATGGCTAAGCATTTTACCGAAGATATTCTCCGGTTGTATGTATCACATCGAGGGTTACAAGGAATAATTCTAAAGGTAATCAATAACACGGCATGGCATAACAAGTATATGTAATTCTTTGTGTATTGCATGCATGTTTAAAGTTTAAAACAACATCATTTCGCAATTGGGATCAATATGTTCAAAGAGTGTGATGACTTGTCTTGATCGCACGCTTGTTGAACGGGGTCTTCAATGGAGTCGGTGCCTGCTTCTTCGGGTGCTAACCGTACGTGCGAAAAGAAAGATTGAACTCGTTTAGAATCCAATACGAACGAATGAAAGATCAAGAAAACCATAAAAGAACTCTAAAATATCTATCCTACGATTTTAGTCGAGTTAGGGAAGAATTTTGAATGTAATATGAACAAAGAAAACGAGTAAGGGTGTTTCAGGGTTTTTGCAAAATACCGATTAAAAGATTAGGCGATAAGCCAATAGATGTTGTTTGAAAAGATTTTTCCATTTAATTGTGGTGAGTTAGAAAGCCAATCATATTTTAAAAGGCAAGAAAGAATAAATAAATCCTCAAGAAAATTTACGCGAAAAGCGAAGTACCGGAAATCTTATTTCGGAATCCGAATTTTTCTCCGAGGAAAACATATGAGAAAACCATATATTTTTGCACAAATATTTCCCAAAAATATTTCCCAATTTTTCTAGAATTTTTCCCATTTTTTCTAATTTTTTCCTTCCTTTTCTTTTCTTTTTCTTCTTTTCCTTTTCCCTTTTTTTTCTACCCGGGCACTGTGCATTCTCTCTCCTCTACCCCCCCTCCGTCTACCCCCTGCCGGTCGCTTGGCCGACCAGCGGCAATGGCGCGGCGTTCCCGGCCGGTGGCGACGGTGACGACACGGACTACGGCCAAAAATGGGAAGGCAATGTACTCACCAACCGGCGGCAAGCGGCGGCGAGCTCTGGTGAACAGCACAAGGCGGCGAACACGGTGGCGGCACGGTTCGGCAAAACCCGGCGTGGCTTCGGCGATTTTCCGGTGATGGCGAGGAGGAAGAGAGGAAAGAATGGTGGCGGCAAGGTGTGGAGGAAAAAGGGGAGCTTGCCCACCCTTTTATACTTGGCGAGAGCGCACGGGAACGGCGGAAGAGCGGCCGGGCATCGGCGAATGTCGGGCGGCCACGCGGCGGTCGGCTGCTGAGCGCGCGCGTGTGTGCGCTCGTCACGGCGACGTGGCTGACGCGTGACTGTCCTGGCGACGCTGTGTAGGCGCATACGTGACGCTGGTGAGGGCTGTGCAGAGCGTGGCCGGCTGTACGGCGAGCATGGCATGCGCGTACGGGCGGGTACGGCGACGACTTCGCCGTCCGTGGCCTGGCGCGTTGCGTGGGCGCGCGCACGTCGCGGCGACCGTGGCGAGCGCTGTGCGCAGGACGGGGTGACGCGGGCGACGGTGCGAGCGGAAACTTTGGCGAGCGCGTGCGTGCGTGCGTGTACGGGCGGCATGGCGGGCGACGTGGCGATCGCTGTGCGCGGGACGGGGAGACGCGGCGACGTGGCGAGCGGCGACTTCGATCGAACTCCGCCGACCGATGAACAGTGCATCTTTTCTTTTTCCCGATTTAACTTCCTAATTTTATCATTCCTATTTTCTTTCACCCTAAAAATTCAAAATAAATTCTAATATTCCCAAAATAATTTTGAAATTACATTTTCAAACTTTTTCCCCACTTTTTATTATTATTAAAAATATATTTTTCATATTTATTTTATTTCTTCTTTTAAATTCAATAATTTAGGGTCTTTAATTAAAATAAGTTTCTAAATTCATATTTCCTTTTCAAAAATATTTTTATCCTCCGATCCAAATATCTATTATTTTCCTCCACCAATTAGGGTTTAAAACCAATATACATTCTTTTCAAAGAACCTTTTCTAAATCCACCAAATTATATATTTACCCTCTTCCAAATATATATATTTTTTGAATTATTTCTCCCAGCTGGAATTTCAAAGCTTAGGGTTTTTATCCAACTTCACATCAAAGCAATTCAAAAGAATTCTTATGCAACTGAGCTGGCAAATAAGAATGATAAACACGATAAGAAACAATGAATCCAAAAAAGTTTTTGTAAGTTTTGATTTTTAATTTCCGATTTTAATTTCTTCGATTTTCAGGGTGTTACAGCTTGCAACAGAGGTAAACGACAAATCGGCCTTGGGAGGGCCGGATTTAGCACCCATATGAGCATTAAACATCCTATTGAGGCAAGTCTCCATAGCAGATTCAATTCTATTGTTGATGGCGGCGTTGACGGACTCATCCACCATACTGGCTACGAGCTGTTGAATAGGAAGAGCTAGGTCATCAGTACATACCTCACCATGGATGACCTTGAGTGGGCTCCCGGGCTTGAGGATGACACCTTGACGAGTCTTGGTACACGACTTGTCCAAGACCTCCTGCGTGATCGCTTTGATACGCTCCTCCGTTATCTTGCGCGCCTCTCCATCTAGATCATCCAGCGAGATGTGGACGACATTGGATGGGATCACCTCTTGTGCAACTTGCTTCGTCATGGTGACATCGAAATTGAGATGGCGTTGAGTGGACGTCCCCAGCGGAGTCACCAAAAATCGTGTTGGCACCTTTTTTGGCAAAGGCACGAGCACGATCGACACACCTAAACGCCTTACAGTGATATGGAGTCGCCAACCACCCCGATCTAGCAAAGAACTAAAGCCAGATGAGTTTTGTAGATTAAACCGGCTAGCAAAGCTGATTTAGATAAAATGATAGATAAACACCTGTCTCGTGGGTGAACGAAAAGTTTTCAAGACAAACTTACAAAGAGATGTCGCACTCCCGCAGCGGCGACAGACGATTTACGGTGCAAATCGACAAATATGGACGAACTAATGTAGAAAAAAGTAAAAGAACGATTCAATTGGCTAAAAACTAGAAACTAGATTGATTTTGTGTTGTGTATGTGTTGTTGCCAATTGAACCGGCCTTGGCCCTTAAATAGGGGTTGGTCTTGCCTTCCACAGGCCGTCCTCCACATCCAATTTGGGATAAGCACTTTTGGAAACCCAAAACATGTCGTATGGAGCAAGGAAACCCGAGTACCGATGAATTTGACTTGGTTTCGGACTCCGCCGGTCGACCGGCCACATGCCGCCGGTCTGACCGCCCCAAGGCCCGCCTAACGGCCTATACATGGCGCCGACCGGCCTTCCCGAAGGAAACGCAGACTTTCCAAACATTGACAATTTTCCTATCTCGATTTCTAGGTGTAAACACAAACCTTAGAGTTCCCACAAAGAAAGCCTCATAAGTGGAGAGGTATACACACCTAAGTTAGAGAGCTTCCAATGATGCTGATCTGGAACATCATATTGCATAACAACACCGTCCACCAAATCTCAAATCTGAAGATACTTTCCAAGTATTTGCATGGTCAAAGGCCCTCTGATATCTTTGACCCATTTTTGGTTGTCAAAGAGCTTGAGCAACTGTGTACTGCTGGAGAAACCCACTATTTTCTCGGTTCGTAACCCCCTGTAGTCCCGGTTCTCAAACCAGGACTACGAAAGTGAGACTAAAGATCGGCATCTTTAGTCCCGGTTAAAATAACCGGGACTAAAGATGCATCTTTAGTCCCGGTTCGTAACATCAACTGGGACTAAAGATGGCGGCACCACGTGGCTGGCTCCGTCATCTTTAGTCCCGGTTGGTGTTACCAATCGGGACTAAAGTTTTTTTATTTTTTTTAAATTTTTTCCTGCTAGCTGCTAGCTTGTTAATTATATATTACACATACATATTTTGCACACATATATATATTTATACATATATATATGCAACATGGATATATATGTATAAATATATATTTTACACACATATAAATGGACTTAATAAAGGAAATATATACATATATTACCACAATATGTACACACATACAATATCCACATATACTTCATATGTTACAAAAAATTGTCTACTCTATGGATCCAGTGGTGAAGTTACTCAAACTAAAGTAGAACTCTCCCGCGGGATCAATGATCCGCTCGTTTATAAGTACCATCAATTCTTCTTGAGCAGCTTGTATGAAAGTCGCGTGGGGGAGGTTGTCTCTTACTTGCATAAGTTGTCATTAAATCGAATAAACAAGAAATAAATATATGAAATGAATAAGAAATCTTGTAATGTATGAATGAATGTTATACGTACATCTATATCGTCGAGACTTGTCACTTCGGTAACAAAGTGGTGAATGTATTCGCAGACGTAGTAGCCGCATAAGTTGGTCCCCTGCGCCTGTTTTGCACACTAAAGAAGAAATGATGATAGATTGAATATACATTTCATATTTTAGAACAAATTAATGATTCAATACAACTTTGAAGCATGTTACTCGCTAGAAAGTTCATCGTCACAGAGAGCTTAGCTTTCCAATTCCCGCGAACATTCACCCAGAGCCGTGCCCATGCCCTACGTGCAGTTGAAAGATAGCTAGTAATTATCCAAGAATTGCATATATGTAATAGCAAGTAAGATGTTATTACCTATTTAACAGTTCAAATATCTTTGCGGACATGGACTCTGGTTTATCCATTGAGTCAAAGAAATGGATCCACAAGTGATCGATGTCAATTACGAACAGAGCCCAGTGGAATCTGTAAATTGGTTGATATGACACATATGAAACTTTATGTATGCACGGGATTGAAATTGGTACAGAAGGTAGAAAAAACTTATCCTGTGTTGTAGGGCAGAATGATAAACGTCTTGTAGTGGTGCTGCACCAGCACATTATATATGTTATCCTCTGTTTGCTCCGGATATTGATTAACCATTGTGGTGTTGATTTTTCGTGGGTCCATGAATCCATGTTTGGGAGATTCTTGCTTGTTGCAATATTGGATCGCCATTCTGTAACGGTTAAATGAATTTAAGTCAGCTAAATACAAGGAGCTAAGGAATGAAATAAATATAACTCAATGATACTTACAGAACCCGTGTGGCTAGAAGAGAGATGTTGAGGGCATCAAGTTGGTACAGGTCGAATATGTCTTCGAATCGGATAAAGAAGTTGTCACCTCCATCGAAGAAATAGTTGAGTGAGTATTTGCCTGTGACCATCTCTGTACCTCTGCTGGATTCTTGCATGTACCACTTATGGAAGCGGTATATCTATGTAGATAGCTGTTTAACATGATCCAGCTTTACAAGAGGCTTTCCAAGTTTGAACTTGTACTTCAGCAGAGCCTTCGCGAGGGGAGCACGCCCGGATAATTGATCCATTGTTATTCCACCAGATTCCATAAATTCTCTTAACTCCATTCGAACATTTGGAACTGTGCTGAACTCCAGGGGTTTTTGAGGCTGCATGCCAGGCTGCGGTACATCTCTGCCCTTTCTTTGCGCCTTCCCAGCAACCTTCCGGATAGTCCTGTCATAGTCAGACTGTGGTTAAGGTTGCGGTTTAGGCTGTGGCATTAGGTACGTCTTCTTAAAAAGTCCTTGGTCTCCTAGGGGATTTCAGGAGGCTTCTCAGGAGACTTCTTTTTGAAGTGGGCCTTGACTTCAGCTTGGACGGCCTCGTGCAGCTCCTCTAGAGTCATGTCGTATCTCGATTTCTTTGCGAGTGGTGGGAGCGGGTCAAGTTTATGCCTCTTGCTTCTTGGTCCACTGGTTGACATTGACCACGTGGCTCGATATCTGCGCTTAGGAGGCGACGGAGGAGGCGAAGTAGAATGAGTTGCTGACCGTTTAGCAGTCGGTGCTCGTTGTGGCGATGGAGGAGGCTGAGCAAGCGGTGGAGTGGGAGACAGCCATTTAGGAGTCGATGCTGGTGGAGGCGACGCAGGAGGCGAAGGAGTCGAAGGAGGCTGAGGAGATGGTCCACATGGAGGCGACGGTGGAGGAACGAAAGGAGAAACTATTCGTCCTGGGAATATGATGAAGGGCTTCCTCCAAAGAAATATCCCGTGAGTTGTTTCTCCTAGCGTCGTCTCCCTGTCTCCTCCGGGGATATCCAGCTCAAGATCTTCGTATCCGCGTTCCACCTCTTCAACTTCCACTTTTGAGTATGCAGGTGGAACGGGCCTGCAGTGATATGTGTTGTCTCGTTCTACTGGAATCGCCATGCTGACGCGACCTGCTCGAGAATGGCGCTTATTAGTTAGTAAGGAACCTTGATTGTCAAGTTATTCAAGGAAATATACAACATAGAACTACGAACATACCTTTATTGTTATGTTCTTGAGTGGAATGTGCAGCTCACACGGTGTCCGCTGCGTGATATCATCCACGGGGCATGGCGGACAGGCTTGAGCTTGTGGGGCCAACTCGCCTTCATTTCCTGTTAAAGCGCAGCTGCTGCACTGCTGCTGTAGTTGAGCTGTTGTTGCTGGATCTGGCTATTGGCTAACCCAGTGGCTCCGCTCCTCTGCCAACCTTTGGGTCAACCTTTGGTCCACTATCTAATTAATCTGCGAGATCTGCATCTCCATTTCTGTGAACCTCGCATCCGTCTCTCGCTTCGACCACATGCAGCTCCTATATGTGTCGAGATCCGCTTGAAACCTGTATTTCCAGGGAACGACGCCTTTCCCTCGCATTTGTCCCGGATGCTCTGGGTTATGAAGTGCGAGCATTAGCTCGTCCTTCTCTCTGTCGGGCTTGAACGAGCCCGAGGAAGAGACCTCCAGCGCTTCCTCTAATCTTTTTCCGGCTTCTTGGATTTTAGTGTCGAAGATAACTGATCTTTCTCCAGGATTAAGCGATCCGCCGTGAGCATAGAACCAATGTTTTGATCGTTTCGGCCAGTTGGCTGTGCCCGGAACGATACCTCACGCTTCCAGGTCGGCTTCCATCTTCTCCCATTTCTGCATTGCCTTTTGATAGCCGCCCATCCCAAGCTTGTGATGGTATTTCTTCTTGGCTGCATTGGTCTTGTTCTTTTTAATGAGGGCTTGCACTTCTTCCCCGGTCTTTTGTTCCACAAAGGCCTCCCAGTGATCTTTGAGCTTTGGGAACTTGTCAAAGTCTGGGTTTTGGCCCTTCAGGACGTATTTCTTGTGCAACTCCTTCTTATAGTTCCTAAAGAGCTCAGCCATCTGGGATGGTGAACATCTGCAGCATTGTCGTCTAGAGCATCTCTTTCTCTGTGTCCGGGAGATAGCTCTGCTCATCTCCTCCTGTCCTTGAGCACCTCCAGTTCACAACGCTGATGGGCATGTGATCCCTCACTACCCATCCGCTGTGTGCCACAAACTTTCTTGCGGCGTTTGCTGGGGCACATGGTCGACCGTCAGGTGCTACTTCCGTTATGACATATCGACCCTCAATGCACTTGCTAACACCGCGTTGCCCGCGTGCCCTCTTCTGTCCAAAAGATGAGGAGCCCTCATTCCCCTCCTCGTTTCCCTCCTCGATCCCCTCCTCATCTCCCCCTCGTTTCCCCCCTCGTTCCCCTCCTCGTTGAGGTATTGATTTGGATCCTCGGTCCCCTTCTCAGTGTAATACTGGGAGCTACCATGTGTGATCTCATCAAGGAGAAACTGTTTGTCGTCACGATCAGCCATTTGATTGTTGTGGGTTCGAGGACTTAATCAAAGAATTCTGACAAGGAAAAAATTATCCGTTTAATACATGTATCAATTATTCAGGGAAATCATGTATGTCTACCTAGAAAAAACATAGACAAAAAGAAGAAGATGAAAAAATAGATGAAATCCGTCAGACACTAGATCCAATTATGCACATCCATAATGGTGATATTCTTCAGAAGACACTTCAAGGATTGAGAGAATCAGTCGTGATTTTGAATCATCTTCCTCATCAAAAGGAAATCATCATGGCGATGGAGAACACAGTGGTGATGGAGCCCATTGTCACTGTGTTCACCATCGCCCATTGTCACCCTAACCCTAAACCCTAAACCCTAAACCCTAACCCTAACCCTAAACCCCAAACCCTAAACTCTAACCCTAAACCCTAAACCGAACGAACGAACGAAACCATGGTTCGTTCGTTCGTTCGTTTGTTCACGGTCGTTCGTTCACATCCATTCTGGCATTACCCTGAACCCTAAACGGAACGAACAAATGAACAAAACTAGCATTCGTTCGTTTGTTCATGTTCGTTCGTTCACGTCCGTTCGTTCTATCGTTCCTTCTATCATACGTTCACGTCAGTTCGTACTATCGTCTGGAGGAGAGGAATATAAGAGGAGAGGGGAGAAAGAGAGGAGGACGACGTGAGGGAGATAAGGTGGAGAGGAGAGGAAGTGGAGAGGAGAGGAGAGAAAGAGAGGACGATGCATGCCGAGGTACGTTGTAACAACCGAACGAACGACCGAACGACCGAACGAACGAAACTCGTTCGTTCACATCGTTCTATCGTTTTGTTCGTTCGTAAATTCATACACATAAAGTCCATTTATACATTTAAAAATTCCTAAATTTCATCCATACACATTTCATCCATTCAAAATTAACATAAAGTCCATTTACACATTTAAAAATTCTTAAATTTCATCCATACACATTTCATCCATTCAAAATTAACATAAATTCCATTTACACATTTAAAAAATCCTAAATTTCATCCATACACATTTCGTCTATTCAAAATTCAAAATACACATTTCATCCATTACAAAATTCACATAAAAGTATAACATCCATGCAGGGAGCCTAAGCGGTGGTGGTTCCGACGGCGGCGACGGCGGGTGGCTGCGGCGGCGCCGACCAACTGGGCAGTGAGGAGGGAGACAGGGGGTGGCCGACACGCAGCAGGGAGAGGCAGAGGGCGGCGGCTTGAAGGGCGCGCACCAGCGGTGGCGAGGAGGGAGGCAGGGTGCGGTGGCGCCCCGAAACCCTGAACCCTAGCACGCGCATCACACACAGAGGGGAAAAAAAGGGGCGGCGGCGGCTAGCGATGGCGTCTCCCCGGCGACGGCGGGTCTCCAGCGACGACGACGGCGACGAATACGACGGCGTGGTGGCTTCGGCTTCTAGGGCTCGGTGACGGCGACAAAGACGATGAAGTTGTGTGCAAAAACGGCTAAGTGTTCGATCCCCGCGGCCCCTGCTATATATAGTCATCAGGCTCTTTTCTCTCGGTTGAAGCGAACAACCGGGACTAAAGATACATTACTCCCGGTTGGTGGCTTCAACTGGGACAAAAGATAACTCTTTAGTCCCAGTTGGAGCCACCAACCGAGACTAAAGATTGCGGAGCAGCCACGTGGCCCTAGTAGGTGAGAATCTTTAGTCCCGGTTGAAGCCACCAACCGGGACTAAAGATGTTTTTCCGCCTTTCCAAACTCATTTTTTGTCCCGGTTTGTGCTAAAAACCAGGATTAAATATTTAACAGTGCCCTATTATAATGTATTTTAAATTACAATAACCACATAGTATTTTAAATTTAATAAATAATATATAATTAGCATATATATAATTAAATTCTAACAATCATATATAATTAAATATTTTAAATATAATTTACATATGGCCTATTTTAAAAATATTTTAAATATAAATAATAACATATAATTAACATTTGTCATATTCAAAACAATTTTAAATTTAAATAATAATATATAATTAACATATGGCCTATTTGAAAAATATTTTAAATTTAAATAATAATATATTATTAACATTTGCCCTATTCAAAAGTATTTTAAATTCTAACAATCATAAGTAATTTACATTTGTCGTATTCAAAAGTATTTTAAATTCTAACAATCATATATAATTTACAATAATATTCAATAATTTACAATAATTTACGATAAATTCAAATGGTTACAATAATATTCAAAAATCCAATTTAATTAAGATTGTCCATACAAAAATTTAGCTAAGTGATGGTTGTCCTCACGTACTTTCTCCGCACAATTATTCCTTCGTTATGATCGTTGCGTGAGTAAGGAGTGTCCTCATTTGATAGGAGGATGCTCGGGTCAATCACCACCGTGAACGGAGGTTGCCCGTCAAACTGATCGTAATCTTCATCAGTTCTATCCTCGACTCCCACAATTTTTCTTTTGCCTGGGAGAACCACGCTGCGCTTGGGCTCGTCGGAGCCTTTTCCCTTCTTTGCTTTGCTAGCCATGTCCTTGACATAGAAAACTTGTCGTACATCATTGGCAAGGACGAAGGGTTCGTCTGAGTATCCAACCTTGCTCAGGTCGACCGTTGTCATCCCACTTGCATCAATGGTTACACCTCCACCACTGAGCCAAACCTACTGCACTGAAACAGAGGGACCTTCAGAGGTCCATAGTCCAGCTCTTATATGTCATCGATGTTGTCGTAATATGTGCTAGCCATACCATCGTATCCCACAGCATCGATGCGAACAACACTGTTTTGATTCATGCTCTTCAAGTCTTGGGCCCGTGTGTAAAATGTGTACCCATTGATTTCATATGCCTGGAATGTGGTGATCGAGCAAGATGGTCCCCTCGCCAAGAAGGCTAGATGTTGGTCAATGCTCGCGTTGCCCATGAGACGTTGTCGCAACCAAGAAGGGAATGCATCGATGTGATGGCGTGTAATCCAGGCATCCGTCTTACCGATGTTTTCCGAGCAAACAATCGCCATGTGCTCCTCGATGTAAGGAGCCACCAAGGAAGATTGTTGCAACACGGTCCAATGTGCTTTCCTGTACAAGTCATTGTCTATGTTCATTATTGCCTTTCTTCCAAGTGTTTCCTTCCCCCGAAGTCTACCTTCATGGCTTGATTTAGGCACCCCGATGGGACGAAGGTCTTCAATAAAGTCGATGCAAAACTCAATCACATCCTCTGTTCCATATCCCTTGGTGATGCTGGCCTCCGGATGAGAACGGTTACGGACGTACTTCTTTAGAACGTCCATATATCTCTCGAAAGGGAACATGTTGTATAGGAATACCAGACCGAGCATGCGGATCTCTTTGACAAGGTGGCATAGGAGATGCATCATAAAACTGAAGAAGGAAGGCGGAAAGATCATCTCAAAGCTGACAAGACATTGGACCACATCATTTTGAAAGTCTTCTAGTCTGTCTGGATCGATGATCTTCTGTGAAATTGCGTTCAGGAAAGCACATAGCTTTGTTATTGTTGCCCGGACATTATCGGGATGGATATCTCGAATTATAACTGGAAGCAGCTGTGTCATCAGCACGTAGCAGTCATGGGACTTTAGATTGATGAACTTTTTATCTTTCGTGCTTATTATTCCCTTTATATTCAAGGAGTATCCAGATGGTACCTTGATGTTCTCCAGGCATTCAAACATTATTTCTTTCTCTGCCTTGCTTAGAGTGTAGCTGGCTGGACTTAGGTATTGGGCTCCTTTCTCCTTTGGTTGCGGGTGAAGGCCGTCGCGTTGTGCCAAATGTTTCAGACCGTTACATGCCTCAAGTGTATCTTTTGACTTTCCGTATACATCTAGGAAGCCCAGTAGGTTTACACAAAGCTTCTTAGTGAGATGCATCACATCGATTGCATGGCAGACGTCCGAGACTTCCCAATAGGTCAACTCCCAAAAAATTGACTTCTTTCACATCGCCGCGTGACCGCCTTCACTCGCTATAGGTTGGTTGTCGGGCCCCTTTCCAAATACTACTTTGAGGTCTTTCACCATGGCAAACATGGCATTTCCGTTGTGATGCTTTGGCTTAGTACGATGGTCTGCCTTTTGATCAAAATGTTTGCCTCTTCTTCGGACAGGGTGGCTTGCAACAAGAAAGCGACGATGGCCCATGTACACTACCTTCTTATAGTGTTTTAGGTACGTATATTCGGTCTCATCCAAACAATGGGTGCAAGCGTTGTACCCCTTGTTTGATTGTCCGGATAGGTTACCAAGTGCAGGCCAATCGTTGATGGTAACAAACAACAACCCTCGTAGGTTAAACTGCTCCTGTTTATCCTTATCCCACACGGGGACACCTTCTTTCTTCCATAACAGTTTTAGATCTTCGATCAGCGGTCTCACGTAGACATCGATGTCGTTACCAGGTTTCTTCGGGCCTTGAATAATAACCGGCATCTGAATGTACTTCCGCTTTATGCATAGTCAAGGCGGGAGGTTGTAGATACACATGGTTACAGGCCAAGTGTTATGCCCGCTGCTCATCTCTCCAAAAGTACTCATGCTGTCCGTACTTAAGCCGAACCTTAGGTTTCTTGCATCCTCGCCGAAGTCTTTAAATGTCCTATCGATGTTTCGCCACTGTGACCCATCGGTGGAATGTCTCAGCATGGCCTATTGTAGGCGTTCTTCTGCGTGCCAGCGCATCATCCTTACATGCTCCTTGTTCCTGAACAGACGCTTCAGCCGTGGTATTATAGAAAGATACCACATCACCTTAGCAGGAACCCTTTTCTTCGAAGGCCATCCATCAACTTCGCCTAGATCATCTTGTCTGATCTTGTATCGAAGTGCTTTACAAACCGGACATGCTTCTAGGTTCTCGTACTTCTCACCACGGTAGAGGATACAATCGTTAGGACATGCGTGTATCTTCTGTACCTCCCGTCCTAGAGGGCAGACTAACTTCTTAGCCTCGTACGTTGATTCCAGCAATTCATTTCCCTCTGGAAGAATGTTCTTCATGAGTTTTAGTAACTCGCCAAATGCCTTGTCACCGACACCATTTTGGCCTTCCATTGCAAGAATTCCAACGTGGTATCCAACTTTTTGTGTCCCTGTTCACAGCCTGGGTACAAGGACGTTTTGTGGTCCGCCAACATACGCTCCAATTTCTGCACATCCTTTTCACCTTCACAGTCCCCCTGTACGTCGCGCAACATCTGACCAAGGTCATCGGAACCGTCATTTTCTTCAGCATGCCTGCCCGCCTCGCCTGTTGTATTCTCTCTAAACCCACCGTATTGACCACAGTCCGGAATGTTGTCATTGTCTTCATCTTATTCCATTGCAACCCTCACCTCTCCGTGCGATGTCCAACAACTGTTGTGAGGCATGAATTTTGATAGAAACAAGTGGGCACGAATAATTCTTGATGTAGAATATTGCTTCTCGTTTTTGCACTTTTTGCATGGACAACGTATGAAACCCTTCTGCTTGTCGCATTGGCCACACTCAAAAAATAATGCATGACTTGAATAAACTTTGTCAACCGTCGATCCACGTTGTACACCATTGCCGATCCATCTACATGGAATATACAAAAATCATAACAAAAATCCACGAAATTCAAACCATTTAAATATTATTACAATAATTATCTATATAATCAGACAATAATTATATACTAATCCAACATACGTTAATGTGTTGTTCTAAAAAAATTAGAATTCTTTTTAAAATGTCTTTTGAAATGGTAAACGTAAAATTAATTAATTATTTTACAAGTTCTTTTTAATGTACGCATTGTACATATTTCTAACTATTTTAACAATCTTAAAATTACCTTACTTTTCTAATCTACTATCAAATTTTCTATATTTTTTCTTTTGTCTTCTATTTTATAACTTTTTGATCAAAAGTTTCTCTCTCATAATTTTCCATAAACATTTTTTGAGATGAAATTGTACGTAATAAATTCCTACAAATGTAACATGCTAAGCATACTTTTCTTCATCTTTATTTTCCCAAATATTTTTCTCAACACAATGTAATGTGCTTAGTAAAATAATTAGTAATTTTCTCTCTTTTCATGTTTGCATATAAACCTAGAGATGAAAATCTATAGAAAATAACCGTAAAAAGCAAAGTGCTAAGCATAGATCATAAGAGAAAGTAGTTGCTAACTTTGTAGATAGCAAAGATTTGTGTATTACCACCAAAATAAAATCACAAAAAATTTTGACAGCACCTCCTCTCTAGCTAGAGCAAAAGTTTGAAGACAACTAGAGCTGGCTCGGGCTAGAGGAGGAAGGAGTATAATAAGCAACTCGTTCTTTTTCTATGGGAAATCCCCTGTTGGCCGAGTGCCTAGGACACTCGGCGAAGGCTGTAAAACACTCGCCGAAAACTTCGCCGAGTGTTGCACTCGGCATAGCTCACACGGTGAACTTTGGATCGGCAAAGAGCTCTTTGCCGAGTGTTTTCCATCGGGCACTCGGCGAAATCTTCGGCGAGTGTCCCTTCGACACTCGGCAAAAAAAGTACACGTTAGGTTGGGTGGACGGTGACGGAAAATTTTGCCGAGTGCCGGCAAAAAAACACTCGGTGAACTTTTCAATTTTACCGAGTGCCGGCAAGAAAACACCCAGCGAAGAGGAATTTCGCCGAGTGCTTTGGCAAAAACACTCGGCGAAGAGGGAAGTTCGCCGAGTGTTTTTGCAAAAACACTCGGCGAAAGGGGAAATTTCGCCGAGTGCTTTTGTCACAGCTCTGGGCGAAGTTTGCGCACTCGGCAAAGAGGGTTCCCAGAATCCCCAGTTTTCCCTCTTTGCCGAGTGTTTTGGCCATTGCACTCGACAAAGACCCTCTTTGCCGAGTGTTACACTCGACAAAGTGACAATTTTAACCCTGTTTTATTTGTTCAATCGCATATTTCACAAATTTTCAAAATATACATCACATTCACAACCCCAATCATTCCACAACCCCATAAGCATGATTCCACATCCCCAATCAGCATAACCACATCGACAACCACAATCACAACAACTTAGCCATAATTCACAATCCACAAGACATAAATATAATCCACAATCGTAGTCACGGACACAATCCACAAAACATAAACATAGTAGTCACAGTACGTAGTCCACAATTCGCAAACGAAATTCGAAGAAAACATAGTAGTTCACAGTAGATAGTCCACAATTACAATTGTTCAGAGAAAATTACCGAGGTGACCACGGCGCCCAACCTACGTGGTCATTAGTGGGGTTATTTGATGCCGCCGACTGAGGCTGCACAAAAGGAAAATAGAATAGTATAGGTTGTCAAGATAGTAACATTCGCAAATAAGAAAATTAAATGCGAGGTTACGTGACTCACCGGAGTGCCTACAATAGGATGTGGAGGAGTGAATACCACAGGCTGTGGTGGCGGTACGACAGGAATACCCATGTTCTGACTGATTGTTTGCACGTAGCTGTACATCTCAGTCATCCTCATCTCAATCTCCCACCTTTTCCTTCTCTCCTCTTCCAACTCGTCCTACAATATTCCATTTCAATTTTACAAAGTGAAGCAAACAATCAGTAAATATTAATGAATTGAGAAAAAAAGAATTTTCTAACCTGTCGTTTCCTTCTCTCCTCTTCCAACTCGTCCTACAATATTTTATCCCAATGTTACAAAACAAAGCAAACAATCAGCAAATATCAATGAATTGAGCACAAAACCAAAAATTTCTCACCCGGAGTTGCTGCACTTCGGTCTGTGAAGTGGTCGGTCCTGTGCGTATGGCCGGGCTTTCGCTCGTGCTCCTTGCTCGAAGCCGGGACAGAGTGGGTGTACTGGCCGTGTCGAGGAGGTTGTCGCCAATCCAATACCGCCCATGCTTCTTGCCTCCTCCCACCCTCATGACGACTTCTCCATTAATATCCTGGGTAGTAGGATCGAAATCCTCCCCATGGAGCTCCCTTGCCATCGTGGTGTACTGACTGAGGCGGCTGTGGATGGTCGCATTGGTGTACGCCGAGGGCCCGTCCTATGGGTTGTAGTCGACGTCGGACGTCGCCTTGCCCTTGTGGGCCAAAGCCCATGCGTTGAACTGGGAGATAGGTTGCCCATCATGCGACGCCGACTGCGAATAAAACAATAGTATGGTTAAGAACTATTGAGCATTGGTCGTTGAAATGAAAAATAGAATTCGCGTACCCATCTAGCTGCATACTGGTTGAGGCTAAGGCTGCCTTGGGGGTGTGGTGCACCTGGCATCATCAAACGCCGCTCCCGGCAAGCGGAGTGCGTCTCCTGCCACTCGGCAGCGCACCACCTATCCACCATGGAAACTAAACTCATCTACACACCCTCGGGCTGTCCAAAAAACATGGACAATTCGAAAAAGATACGGTTAAAGATATGCGAGAAGACGCATATTTTCATCTGTATCTCTTTCGAATGGGAGACGCCTAAGGTTACGTTATACACAGACAAACAACGATAAAGATAGCGGCACCTGCAAAACAGGGAAGCACAACTCGATGGCCGGCACACAAGCGACGGCATGGCTGCGCGATGCGACTCCATTCCTACGGGCATATATACAATAAACTTCAAAATATATACGTGCATGCATAAATATCATTCCTTTTACCATTGATTTGTTTATAATAAATACCTAAATTTGTTTCTTTTTCCGTCAATTTGTTTCTAATGTTGCACATGGTATTATATCGATTAATGTTTCTAATGCAAACAACAAACTCATGTTTCAAATCTATTAACAAAATCTCACAAAAAAATTCTAATGTATGCAAAATATGACAAGAAAATTACCTAGGCCGGAGTGGGGGAGTCGTCAATCGAGGCGCCATAGAGGGGGCCGCGCCGAGGGGTGGTTGGCGGCCGGGGTGGGACAGCGTCGTCCGGGTGGCGTCGGCCGGAGGCGCGCTTCGGGCGTGGCGGCCGCTGGCCGAGGCGGCGGCGTCGGGCCAGGCGGCTCGACCGAGGAGGCGTCGGCCGGTGGCGGGGCGCGCCGGGCGGCTCGGCCGGGCGGCTCTGGCCGGGAGGCGTCGGCCGGGGCGGGGGCGTCGGTAGGGGCGGCTCACCCGGGAGGCGTCGGCGAGGGCAGCGAGCGGCGCACAAGGGCCGGAGGGCCTGGGGCGGCGGGCGGCACATGGGGCGCAGGAGGCGGCGGTGGCGAGTAAATTCGCTAAGTCACAAAATGAATGGCGCCGTGAGGAGGCGGCCATATTAAAAAAGTTTTTTGTGTGCTGAACTTTGCCGACTGCCCCGATCTGGGCACTCGGCAAAAACCAGCTTTGCCGAGAGCCAGATCGGTGGCACTCGGCAAAGGCATATTTCACCGAGTGCCTAGGGAAAGCACTCGGCAAAGCTTGTCATGGGGATCTTTTTGAACAATTTTGCCGTGTGTCACATTTGTGCGGAGAGCTACGCTCGGCAAACAAATTTATTATTTTTTTGCTCTTAATAATTTAAAAATTATCAAACGGACTCAAAAATTTACGAAATTTTTGCATAAACCCATATATGCTGTTTATTGCCTAGGGAAAAAGATTTGAAATCAAATGATAATTCGGCCGTCACTTTCTCTCCAAATCTAACCAATCCTTCTCAGCACTTATAATCTACTCCGGAGAATCTTCGGTTTTGTGAGCATCGTACCTGATAAAATATTCGAAACCTTCTCGATTTTTTACCACGGTCTCAGTGTATGATATCATGACATCCTGACAATTTTCATGATTTTCCAACTTCGTTTGCTATTTTTATAATTTTAAAAGCATTCGCTCAATAGGTTCCTAACCATGTTTCGTGAAGAAAAAATTTGAAATTTTTGTTCATTAACCGCATAATGACTCAAAAGGGTCTAAATAACATGTATAAAATTTTTTCACTAATTTTATTTCTTTTTTTAACCACTTGCAGTTCTAATTTGAGACTAGCCAAAAAATTCACGAAAATACAATAAATCAAAGAAATATAGCAAAACCAATCAAAAAATTACCAAATTTTATAATTAGGGATTACATGTGGTATTTAAATAATAGAGAAAGTTTGGAGGGTAGATGAGGAAAAATCTTTATAATTTTGCCGAGTGCCGAATAAGACACTCGGCAAAATATCACCTTTGCCGAATGCCTTTGTGAGACACTTGGCAAAGGTCCCATTTTGCCGAGTGCCATGCCTTGGCTCTCGGCAAAGGAGATATTTTGCCGAGTTTTTGACCTGGCACTCGGCAAATCGTTTGACAAACGGCTTCATGACGGCCGTTGCAATTTTGCCGAGTGTCTCTTATTGGCACTCGGCAAAAATGTAATTTTGCCGAGAGCCATGTGGAGGCACTCGGCAAAAATTTTTGTTTGCCGAGTGTTTTTGTTCGCCGAGTGTTTACTCGGCGAAATGTTGATTTTGCCTAGTGTATCTTTTTGCCGAGAGCCCTCTCGGCAAATATGTTATTCGCTGAGTGCCTGATTCAAAGCACTTGGCAAAGCTTTTTACACTCGGCAACCCTTGGCTTTCCCGTAGTGTTTAGTCCCGGCTTGTGTTATCAGCCGGCACTAAAGATCAAAATAATCTTTAGTCCCGGTTGGTAACACCAACCGGGACAAAAAATAGCATCTTTAGTCCCGGGACTAAAGATCGGCGCCCTGACAGGTACTGACAGGATTTGAACCGGGACTAAAGATCATCTTTAGTCCCGGTTCGTGATATGAACCGGGACTAAAGTTCCTAGAGAGCCGTTGCCTTTTAAATCGGGACTAAACATATTTTTTTTAGTCTCGGGTATAAGAACTATTGTGATTTTGCTTTCTCCAGTAGTTTAACCACCCTCTTGGCAACCATCCTGTACAGAATAGGGGCCATGTCCATGATTGCCTAACCCTCAAACCACTTGTCCGTCCAGAATAGAGTAGATTGTCCGTCTCCCAATTGAGTATCAGGTCATAATCATCAATTAGGAATGAAGTGCATCGATTCTTTGTGTTCCTCAAGGCCGTCTAGTTAGTTCCTTTCTGCCCTCCCAACACAAGTTCAAGAATGAAAGCAAACAAGAAATATGCACGCCTAGCAAGCAGAAGAATAGGAGAAAAACTCCACACACTCACACCACACATGCATGGCACAAAAGGCACACAACACATATGATTTACCCCTCACCCTCATGCACATGTACACAGTGCAAATTGATGTACCGTCACCCCTAGGCTCGCAGCACATGGAACGAGGTCAACAGCACTACCCATCCCATGCATGGCAGAAACTAATTAAGGTACACGTACAATTGATATGCTAAGCTCGATCTTTCTCCCTGCCTTCGGTTGCTTATTGCTCCAAGAGAAAGTTTAAATGAATTATAAAAGAATCAATCCATCCAATAGCTGAAAATCTTATGGATCGGTTGTTTAGGAAGTTTCTCACTTGCATTTTTTTCCTCAAACATGCAGGAGAACCGCTTATGATTTTATCAAAGGAGAAATTGTAGGATCGAATGCCCAACTAAAAGCCAACCAGAGGGGGGGTGAATGCTTGAGTACCCCAAAAACAAAGTTTTAGCGGAAATAAAACTTTACCTCTGTTTTCTGACGCCGGTCTAACCGCAAGTGTCGCACCGGTCTGACCGAGTAGCCTAGCCGGTCTGACCGCCCGATGACCTCCGGTCTGACCGTCTGTAGCTGATGCCGATGAAGAACCAACGACGTCCGGTCTGACCGCCAATGTGCTTGCGGTCTAACCGGGATGAAGGCGCCGTCTGACCGCCGTAGTGTCTGCGGTCTTACCGGTTAGCAGATCCGAAATACGCCGCCGCACCGAGGAAGAAGTAGACACAAAGAACTATCAAGAAAATTGATCTTTATTGAAACTCTCTATGTTTACAAAGTGCATGCAAAGCACTCCTCACAAAATCTCAATCTAAACTTGAAACCCTAACTTGAGAAACTCTAAAACTTGAACTCAAAAGCGATACCGAGAGGCCACGCCTCCCCTCACTATTTATACACAAAATCCGCAGCCAAGAGCCATGAATCCTACTCATACAAGAAGCCCTAATCCACTAGGAAACCTTCTCGTACAAGAAACAAACTATACATAAACCAACCATAACAATCTCGATTTTCCTAAAACCAAAATTCCGCTTTCCATACGCAACAATATCTCCATTGTATGCCATATGGAAACTTTCCAATCATGTGCACTAATCTCTACCCTTCAAAGATCCCGTATGATCCCCATCTCGAACGTCACCTTATCTCCAAGTTGACTCCGACTCGATCACCGGCAACACTTTCCCGAGGCGTAAAGAATACCCGCACACAATTAATAAAGAATACCATATCCGAGCACAAGCTATCCAAACTTGACTCATTGTTAGCATAAACAACCGTACACGTGCATAGGATCACGAAACTTCCATGTATGTATAAGGAAACAAACCGAAACCAAAACCGAAACGCACTCGCAACTCACCGGATTGGCCTACGGCTCGATCAGTAACCGCCGGTCTCGACCGCCGAAACACCTCGGTCAAACCGACAACACGCCGGCCGACCGGCCAGGCGCCCCGACCGAACACCGTTCATCATCCGAAAATTCAACTCTTTCAAAATCAAAACACTCAAATCAATAAATCCCAAATAACCAATTGTTCATCATTAAATAAAGAATCAAACACACTTTGATTTTACGGAAATAATTAAAACTGGAATTGTACAAATACAAACCCGCAATGTGTTTGGTGCGTGAGTATTGAACAGGATTCTTAGCAATGTTAATGGCACTCGTATTATCACAATAAAGAGGCACATTTTCAAAAACAAGTCCATAATCTTTTAAAGTAGAAATTAGCCAAAGAATCTGTGAACAACAACTAGCAGCAGCAACATATTCAGATTCAGCAGTAGATTGAGCTACACTAGATTGTTTCTTAGAAGACCATGCAATCAATGAAGTTCCAAGAAAATGACATGTTCCACTAGTACTTTTTCTATCAATTCTACAACCCGCAAAATCAGCATCTGAATAACCACTTAAGCAAAGAGAAGATGAAGTTGAATACCAAATACCAAACTCAAGTGTATGACTCAAATACCTCATGATGCGCTTGACCGCTTGACGATGAGACGCACGTGGAGAAGCTTGAAAGCGCGCACACAAACACACAGCAAATTGTATGTCTGGTCTAGAAGCAGTGAGATACAACAAAGATCCTATCATGCTTCTATACTCTTTTTGATCCACAGCTTCACCATCTTCATCGGAATCAAGAACAACAGTATATCCAATGGGTGTAGAGATTGGCTTGCAACTCTCCATCTTGAACCTGCGCAAAAGATCTTTGGTGTACTTTGTTTGATGAATGAACGTACCTTGAGGTGTTTGCTTGATTTGTAAACCCAAGAAGTACGACACTCACCCATCATACTCATCTCAAACTCCCTACGCATAGTCTCGGAAATTCTACAACCAAAGAGTGAGTCGAACAACCAAAGATGATATCATCAACATATATCTGAACGAAAAGTTGATTTTCACCATGCTTAAGAACAAAAAGCGTTTTATCAATTTCTCCCATTTGAAAACCTTTTTCAAGCAAAAAGTTCTTAAGTCTGTCATACCATGCTCTAGATGCTTGTTTCAGACCATATAAAGCTTTTGAAAGTTAAAAACATGGTTGGGAAAATCAGGATTTTCAAAACCCGGTGGTTGTTTAACATAAACTTCCTCCTGAATAAAGCCATTTAAAAAGCACTTTTAACATCCATTTGAAACAATTAAAAACCTTTAGAAGCAAAAGCTAGCAAAAGCCTAATTGCCTCAATCCTAGCAACAGGAGCAAAAGTTTCATCAAAATCCAAATCCTCCACCTGAGTATAACCCTGAGAAACTAGTCTAGCCTTATTGTGAACAATCAAACCATCCTCATTTTGTTTATTTCTGAAAACCCACTTGGTTCCAATAACATTATGTCCAGAAGGAGATGCAACTAAAGACCAAACTTTATTTCTTTCAAAATTTTCAAGTTCTTCATGCATGGCGTTAATCCATGATTCATCAGTTAATGCATGAGTAACATCTTTGGGTTCAAAAGAAGCAACAAAAGCAGAATTCGTAGAGTCATGAGCAGTTACCTTAGATCTCGTTGTCCGCTCATTGAAATTACCTATTATTTCTACCGGCGGATGTCGTCGCTGAATGTGCAAGGGTGCAGTGATCTCAGAAGTTGATTCACGTTCTGGTTCAGCACTGGTCGTGGTTCCCGAAGAATCTTCTTGATTGGAATCGATGGAGTCCGAAGAGGTTGGCCCCTGCCGGTCTGACCGGGTCTCTGATCGATCTGACCGGGCAGCCTCCTCCGGTCTGACCGATGGCACCTGGCCGGTCTTACCGGGCAGGTCGACCTCATCGTCATCGTCGTCGCTTTCGTCTTCAAAGATTCGACCAAACTCCCCCTGATCCTGTGGCTGTGTACCTGAAAAATCTGGTCTAGTACCGGGACTAGCCTCATGAAAAGTGACTTCGCAAGTCTCGACAATTTTGTTAGTCTCCAAAAGAAGTACACGATAGCCACGAGTGTGTGCGGGATAACCAAGAAATAAACCATCAATTGAACGTGATTCAAACTTATCCAAATTTCCAGATTTTAACACAAAGCACTTGCAACCAAAAACACGCAAATGTGAAACTTTGGGCCGACGACCAAAACGAAGCTCATAAGGAGTTTTGCCAAGTTTAGAACACAAGAAAATGTGATTAGAAACATAGCAAGCAGTGTTAATAGCTTCGGCCCAAAATTTTCTAGGTGTGTGGTATTCATCTAGCATTGTCCTAGCCATTTCAACCAAAGAACGATTTTTTCTTTCGACAACACCATTTTGTTGAGGAACACGTGGAGAAGAAAATTGATGTTCAATTCCTTTTCAACACAAAAATGTTCAAAAGATGCATTTTTAAATTCACCACCATTATCACTTCTAATTGTTTTCAAAGAGTTGGGAATTTCACAATTCAAGCGAAGAAAAAGACTTCGTAAGTGTCCAAAGGCCTCGTCCTTAGTTGCCATGAAGAAAACCCAAGAATATCGAGAAAAATCGTCAACAATAACTAACACATACCACTTTCCTCCAACAGATTGCACTCTAGCTGGACCAACAAAGTGTCCATGTATAAAAGTTGTCCTGGTGCATCCGTTATCACGAAAGAATTGGTGTGTGAGAAGAAGCAACCATTTTACCATGACGACATGGTGCACAAACCAAATCAAGATCCTTTTTGAGTTTTGGCAAACCACGAACAAGATCCAAACCACTTAAATGAGTCAAATGATCAAATCCAATATGACCAAGTCTACGATGCCAGAACATCAAATCTTTGTTGAATTTTGCAACTAAACAAGTAACAATAAGAAAAACAGGGTTTTCAAAATCAGCTTTAAAAACTCTCCCATAACGAGAAATGTTCAAAACAGAATCACCACAAGAGCAAATATTTTACTTCTAGTTTTCTTGAAATGAACTTCAAAGTTTTCATCAACAATTTGTGAAACTGAAAGTAAATTGTATTTTAAATCTTCTACCAAAGCTACCTCTTTTAATTCGAACTTGTCACTTACCTTGATGGATCCGGTAGCAATAACGACACTTGTTGAAGCATCCCCAAAGATTATTGATTCAGTCTTGGATGCCAACTTGAGGGAGGAGAACCACTTCTTATCACCGGTCATGTGCCGCGAACAACCGGAGTCCATGATCCACACGTTCTCCTTCCTCGCCACGAAAGCCTACAAAACAAAGGATGTCGAGGCCTCGATCTGGGGTTAGTTAAAAGAAACTTAGGAATCCAAGATGGGATACACGACCGTAGATCCAATAGGCACAAAACCACGAGAAAAAACAGTTTTGGAATTTTCGAAAAATTCCTTCGGGGCGTCGACCGCTGCGATCGCTGGTCGACTCGCTGCGGATGCTGCCGGTCGACCGCTACGTGCTCGCGGTCTGACTGCGGCGCCATCGCTGGTCTAACCGAGGCAGTGCCGTCGGTCTGACCGGGTGCCAGGGCCGGTCTGACCGATGGACCAACTGCGGTCTGACCGGCCTTCCCGAGGGAAAACCAGATTTTTGCCACTTTTGATTTTGCAAAATTATTTTCTCTTTCCTTTTTCTGTTTTCGTGCTAATCTAAAACAAAAACCAACAAGATGACCATCTTTACCAAAAAAAGAGCAAGAAAACTTTTCTTTAGTAACATGTGGTTTTGAAGAATTGGGTTTAGTATCTTTTAAATAAACGAAAGAGATGGCAAATTTCTAGCGAGACTTGAAAACTGTTTTCATGGTGTTAGGTTTTGTCAAAATTTCACCATTTTTAGTTATTCCTAAAACATTTGGAGGATTTTTGGTGAAATAGTCATGAGCATCAAAACCTATTCCCTTATTGTCGCTACACACTTTTGATTTGTCCAAAATCATGTTAAGTTGTTTCTTACCATCGAAAAATTTTTGCAAAGAACTTTTCAAGTAAGAAACTTCTTTTCCAAGATTAACACAATTTTCACAATCAATTAAAACATCTTTGCCTTTGCGACATTTAGAGCAAGAAGCTACCTCATCTTGTTTAACTATTTCTTCCATGTGCTTAACACGAACTAAAGCATCTTTTAGTTTCAATTCATTAGCATCACAAGTTAAACAAGATTTAGAAGCTAAAACTTGAGAATTATTGACATCTCTAATTTTTAAAATTTCCAGCATTAAAACCTCACAATTTTTGCAATTATCATCATTGGGAATAAGAGATTTCAATCTAGCAATTTCAGCATTTAAAGATTCAGTTACAAATTCTTGTTTTTTAAACATTTTCTCACATTTTTTATTCTTAGCACTTAAACAAGAATTGCATCTTCAAGAACCTCATTTTCTTCATCTGAAGAATCTTCATCTCCATGCGTCATGAGACAAATGCCGAAGATGTTCTTGCCCTTCTCCTCCTCACTGTCAGAGTCTATGTCGCTGAGTGGCTCAAAAGCGGCATAGACTTGACTCAGCACCTTCTTGATCATCTCCTTGGAGCGCCTACCCTTGGGTTTGTCATCCTTTGTCTTCTCAGCGCTCTTGTCCTCCTTCTTGCTCCTCCCAAGCTTGGGGCAGTTGGAGCGGATGTGATCCAAGGCGCCGCATTCAAAGCAATGCATTGGTCCTCCTTTCTTCCTGAACCTAACTCTGTTCATCGCTCTGGAAAGCTTGTTATTAGCAAGAGCCAAGTCCTCCTCCTCGAATTGCTCGAGTTGTTCATCGGACATGGCGTTAATCAAAGCAAGAGCATTTGAAGATGATGAAGAAGCAACATCCGAAGAAGTCGAAGGAGAAATCAAAGCACTTGACTTAGAATCCGTTTTTCGAGAAAGAATATTCATCTCATGAGTTTTGAGTTTTGTATAAAGCGAATCCAAAGTCAAATTTGCCATGTTAACGATTCTTGAATAGAAGTTACTTTCATCTTCCAAACAGACATATCAAGACCATTTAAAAAGTGGCGAGAAATCTCAGACTGTGGATAATTAGTGTCATAAGAGGAATCAACAGATCTAAGATTGCTCAAGATTTTATTAAACCTACCAAGATAGTCATCCAAAGCTTCAGCAGGTTTCATCTCAAATTTTATATATTCCTTTTTAAAAAGATCTCGACGAAGTTCTTTTATGTTTGTAGTTCCTTGATGAAAGTTTTTTAAAGCGTTCCAAATTTCATTAGCGGTTTGAAGATGAGAAACACGATCAAAATCAGAACGTGAAATTCCATTCAACAAAATATTTCGAGCTTTGCATGGTGTAGGGAAGCGCAACCTTTTGCCATACATCATAGTCTTGAGCCATGATGTAAGATTGCATCTTACAACACCAATACGCAAAATCGGTGCCATCAAAAACATGCGATTTTGTTGAAAATTTATCCGACATGATGAAAAACTTTAGATTAAAGAAAATCCAAAGCAGAAAAATGTGGCTCTGATACCACTTGTAGGATCGAATGCCCAACTAAAAGTTAACCAGAGGGGGGGTGAATGGTTGAGTACCCCAAAAACAAAGTTTTAGCGAAAATAAAACTTTACCTTTGTTTTCTGACGCCGGTCTAACCGCAAGTGTCGCACCGGTCTGACCGCCCGATGACCTCCAATCTGACCGTCTGTAGCCGATGCCGATGAAGAACCAACGACGTCCGGTCTGACCGCCAATGTGCTTGCGGTCTAACCGGGATGAAGGAGCCGTCTGACCGCCGTAGTGTCTGCGGTCTGACCGGTTAGCAGATCCAAAATACGCCGTCGCACCGAGGAAAAAGTAGACACAAAGAACTATCAAGAAAATTGATCTTTATTGAAACTCTCTGTGTTTACAAAGTGCATGCAAAGCACTCCTCACAAAATCTCAATCTAAACTTGAAACCCTAACTTGAGAAACTCTAAAACTTGAACTCAAAAGCGATACTGAGAGGCCACGCCTCCCCTCATTATTTATACACAAAATCCGCAGCCAAGAGCCACGAATCCTACTCATACAAGAAGCCCTAATCCACTAGGAAACCTTCTCGTACAAGAAACAAACTATACATAAACCAACCATAACAATCTCGATTTTCCTAAAAGCAAAATTCCGCTTTCCATATGCAACAATATCTCTATTGTATGCCATATGAAAACTTTCCAATCATGTGCACTAATCTCTACCCTTCAGCATCCCGCATAATCCCCATCTCGAACGTCACCTTATCTCCAAGTTGACTCCGACTCGATCACCGGCAACACTTTCCCGAGGCGTAAAGAATACCTGCACACAATTAATAAAGAATACCATATCCGAGCACAAGCTATCCAAACTTGACTCATTGTTAGCATAAACAACCAGACACGTGCATAGGATCACGAAACTTCCATGTATGTATAAGGAAACAAACCGAAACCAAAACCGAAACGCAATCGGCAACCAGTCGGACTGGCTCGGCCGGTCTGACCGCAGGCAACTGCCTGGTCTGACCGTCGAAACACCTCCGGTCAGACCGACAGAACACGCCCGGTCAGACCGGCTGTGGCAGCCGACTGAACACTGTTGATCATCCGAAAATTCAACTCTTTCAAAATCAAAACACTCAAATCAATAAATCTCAAATAACCAATTGTTCATCATTAAATAAAGAATCAAACACACTTCGATTTTACAGAAATAATTAAAACTGGAATTGTACAAATACAAACCCCAAGAGAAAAGAAAAACAAACAAGCTAAACCTAAACAAGCCTAGAGACAAGGTGCTTGGCCCCCGTAACACACCACAAAACACCCTCCTCTCTAATATATCGCTCTCAAAAACCCCACTAATATCAGGCGACACGGAAATAAAAACAACATTATTGCTGTGCTTCCAAAGCTCCTGTTTCAGATGAGGAGATGATCAATACATTGGCTCTTTAGTTTGATAAGATAACGGGCATTGCGGAGGGTGAGGAAGGTCCCATTTGGCAAGCCTTTCCACAGTCCAACACCGGCGAGAAGAACCAACCACATGAAGAATTTACAGCGGAAAGACGCCTAGGATTTCTAAATCTGTTTCCAAGGCGTGAATCTGATAGTACAAAAAAAAGGAATGCCGTATAGACCGACTTGCAAGTCAACACTCCTGAAGCGGAGAAAGCCTCCATATGTGCTAATCTTGGACATCATTGTTGCAGCACAAAACCTCAATCTCTAAGAGTTGAGAACATTACTCTCTACTGATTAATTAAACAAAAAAATCTTTAGAGACATTCCATGCATGTGTGATTCAGAGGGTAGTCTTTAACAGTCGTTGTTAGTGTATTCATAGCCCATAGCTAGTGTACACCAACAATATAATATATATTAAAAAGCGCACCCATGGTCAAGAGTTCTATACATAAGTCATAGGTCACATGCGATCTTTTGCACAAAATTACATCTGCACATCTAGTAGGAATCAAACTTGAGACCTAAAGGCACGAGAGCCTCACGCTGGTGCATCTAACCAACCAACTATAAACTTTCCTGACTATTATAGGATCTCGATTATATTTGACCATTCCTGGCCACCATCTGTGATCTCTAATAGCTCTAATTAATTCAACATCAAATTAGAATAGTTGTATTATTTAATGTACGATTAGACGACACACTACGCCAGCATCGGCTATCTCTAATGGGTATTAACCCTCATCTCTATCGGGTTGGGCCCCCGTCACTGTGAAAAGGTCATGATGTGAGAAAATATCTCTAACGGACATAAGGCCATCATGGATGCACATTATCTCAATCAGGCCATAAAAAATGCCCGTCACAGATGAGTTTGAAACTTAAACCAGTGGTATTGAACGCCCGTCCCGGATGACACATCTCAATCAGACCTAGTTCTAAGCCCGTCACAGATGACAACTCATCTCTAACGGGTCGTAGTTACTAGGTCGTCACCGATAGGGTTGACCAAACATGGAGTCAACTAATGTCCCGGTTTGTTGCTCGTCACGGATATCCTATCTATCTCTATCGGGCTTTTAGGTTGAGCCCGTTACGGATATCCTATCTCTATCGGGCTTTTCGACAATGCCCGTCAGGGATGAGTTTATTATCCAAAAAATAATATTTATTTTTTTTGCTAGCCTCAGGCCTTTGCTAGCCATGCCTGCTGCAAAAAATGACAGATAACATCACAGCCCATCCCCAGCCCCAGAAATTTCAGTCCCAGCCATTCATCACAGCCGCAGCCATGTTGATCAATTCATATATATATTCATCACAGCCACAGCAGCAAGTTGATCCATTCACATATATATTCATCATAGCCATAGCCATATCCATATCAATTCACATATATATTCATCACAACCACAACCATATCCATTCACATATATATTCATCACATATATATTCCACACCCACAACCACAGCAAAATAACAAGTGTACTAACCCCAAAAACAGAAAAAAAGACAAGTATAGATGGATATTTCTTTTAGAAAAGAACATGCCAAAAAAATTAATGGTCTGTTTTGTTTCAAAAAGGAACAAGTGGAAAAAAAGAACAAGTGTAGTTCCAAAATGGTCTTTACTTTTTGCTCTCAGAACAACTAGACTATATATGTAATAGTATGAGGTGTTGTGGTAGGTTGGGCGGCTACCAGAAGATCTCCGTTGTGCCCTATGACACAAGGTTTGATGCGGAGATCTTCGGTAGCCACCCAGCCTACAACACACCTAAATAATTCGAACCGTGTCTTGGATGTTGCAATTTGCAACATGTCTAAACGGCTCCAGTTCATCATCGAGCGAAATAATTTAGTTACAGATATATTCATCACATATATATTCCATAGCCACAGCCACACCAAAATAACAAAGTGTACTAACCCCAAAAACAGAAAAAAAGACAAGTATAGATGGCTGTTTTTTTTGCAAAATAGAACATGTGTAGAACCAAAAAAAAATTAATGGTCTGTTTTGTTCCAAAAAGGAACAAGTGTATTGCTCAAGCAAAAGACAATTGTAGATGTCTGTTTTGTTCCAAAAAGGAACAAGTGTAGTTCCAAAAAAGAACAAGTGTAGTTCCAAAAAAAAACAAGTGTAGTTCCAAAATGGTCTTTACATTTTGCTCTCAGAACTACTAGACTATATATATAATAGTATGAGGCGTTGTGGTAGGTTGGGTGGCTACTAGAAGATGTCCGCTGTGCCCTATGACACAAGGTTTGATGCGGAGATCTTCGGTAGCCACCCAGCCTACCACACACCTAAATAATTCGAACCGTGTTTTGGATGTTGCAATTTGCAACATGTCTGAACGGCTCCAGTTCATCATCGAGCGAAATAGTTTAGTTACAGATGCATCAAAACCTGCAAAAACATATTACAAAGAAAAGCGAGTATATACAGAAACAACGTGCAGAATTGTATTACAAAGAATATTTACAAAAATCAAATGTTTGTCGCACTGTCATTGCAAATGTTCTACCATTCAGAGTCGATCGAGCTACCTAGGACCTTACTCTAAACATTCCTTTCGGAGACAATATATCATCTAGTATGAATTGTGTTATCTCCTCTCTAATGATATCGAAGTTGTTATCCAGAATGTTTGATAGTTTAACCTGCATGTGAGACGCCAAGTTAGTCCACAACTTGGAAAGTTGTCGTCCTATGTATATAAACAATTGTATAACACACCTCAAGGTCGGGCAATGTCACCTTGTCTGCTAAGATTCGCATGTTATGGCAGACGTGGAACCCACACTAGTCACCCACTTGTTGTTTAATTGGGAAGTCTTTTTTGTGACCGAGTTTGGGATGCTCATCCTTATGCCTCCCGCCTTTTGCCACGTACAGGTCCCATGCCTCGTTCAAGATAGCTTCGATGCCGGACCAGTTTTATATTTTTGGCTTGATATTGGAGTTAAGGTAGTGTACCAAACTCCACTTCAGCGTTATTACCAGAAGAATCCAATGACCCCAGCAACATTATTAAATTGCAAGGTTAATACTAGAGCAATACGAGTTGCGCATTTGATTCTAAGTAGGGTACACGCTTACTGTTGTTTGTAGGCACACATAAGGAAGTCTTTGTCTTGACGGGCATACAAGCAGTCCTTGATATATTCCACCATGCCAGCTCGATCGTTTTGCATATTTGTCTCGTTGACGATAGATGGATCGAGAAAGGCAACAAAGGGTGATTTTTTTGGACCTGCTTCCAGGTAAACCTACAAGCAAGACCTGAGTCCGGGTTAGCGTCAGATATGGACAGTTATTATCATATCTCATACCCACAAATACTTACAAAGAGTAGCACTTAAGGAGGTTGATGTCGACCGCTCGCACCCTGTAGAGGTCCCATAGATCTTGGAAGTCTATGGCGATGAAGCTAGCAGGGCCGAGGAACAGTTGACTATCGTGGTAGCCCAACATGGAGGTCTCTCTATGCTTCCTCTTTGTGTTGGTCGTCTCCATGTAGTAACCGTGCAACTCCTTGCATGTAGGCCCAATCCTTGATAAGGTGTCGCCGACCAATGGTATGCCTAATGTGAAAGTATTCGGAGCTGATGACGCCTTGCCAAGATCAAGCTTTTTCTTGGCCCCTTGCATCTTTCCTACTCCTCTCCCCTTTCTGCCGATGTCGGGTGGAGAAGATCTCACCTTCTTCAACTTTTTGGCAGGAGGGGATTGGTGCGGCCTGCTGTCCACCTCCATACCGTCATCCCAAATATCTGTATCATATTGTAATTGAAGATCTTCTTCAACGGCATGAGGGGCAACTACAAGTTCTCTGGCTTAAGGGGCAACTACAATATCTGTAAGTGCACGCGATGGTACCAGACGAGAACTTGGTGCTAGCCTAGGAGTTACATTGATATGAACTTGGTTCTACATTGGATAAAGGTCCCACATTCAGCTCCAAGGGTCAGAACCTCATCGTTCGGTGGGTGCTGGAGAGTGAAGCCCACCCAATCGGGCTTCACTAAGTCTACTTGGACTTTTGCATGTCTGGCTAGCAGCTGCACCCCATGAACCCGAGTTTTGGGGGTAGGCTTGAATGCAAGACCCTATGTAGCTGGAATTGCAAATGATTGGGTCACCCTAATGACTAGGGTGCACGATGTGGATTGCTGCAATAGAATCGTACATGTCATTACTACTAGGGTGTAGTAATCTCAATCGGGCTTACATCTGAGCCCTTCACAGATGAGTTTCATCCTGACGGGCTATTGAAGTGTTACATGGAGGCTACGCTAGCCGAAAACAAAACTTTTACCGCGCAAACCAGGAACACTTGCAAGTAAGGGCCGATAGATCGTTACCGATTGGAGTATGCAGCGGAAATAGCCAATCAGGACTATCCGATCTGGAACTATGCTGGCCGATGACAGCCGATTCCCGCAAGCCGACAGTCGATTCCTGGGGACACCCGATTCACCAATCAGTCGATTCGCCGATGTAGCCGATTCGCCGAGTCGTCTGACCGCGTTCTCGCGCCTCGCTCCGATGCGCTCGACCGCAGCCGATTCGTAGCCGATCAACAGCGCGCAACGTAGCAGTGCCTCTACCGGTATCCACACGTCCGGGGACAGAACGCCGAACACCCGTGTGCTAGCACGCGATGCTAGGCTAGGGATTGATCTCGCCGACTTCTAAAGCCGCGTGTGATCAGATTGATTTTCGGCGCAATGCAATTCAATTGACCGATTTGATGTATCACAGCTCTCCACCCCTCACCCCTTTATATAGAGTTGGCCAACTGGGACTAGTGGCCGATCAGGACTCTATTTTGAATCGGATCTCATCCGAATCTCATAGAGTTGGCCGCCCATACGTCGTAAGCCCATAGGACTCTATCCGATCGGATCCCTATCCGATTGAGCCATATCCGAGTCCAACTCGAATGCCTGTTCTTATCCCCTTAAGCGTGCGACCCTACGAGTTCAGGTATACTCGGTTTTGGCTATAGTCCAACTTAGCCGATCGTCGGCTCAAGTCCAACTCAGCCGACCTGTCAACGGCAGCGCCTAGCAGCACATATTGACATCATAGTATACAAGAATATAATATCGGCTAACCTGTAATGTGTACACAAATTCCTTTGCCTCACGATACCGTTAAGCGTAGGCAAGATGTGTGCCATCCCTTCAATAGCTTAACCATTCACTCAAACCGTATTGGATTATCCGTCCGTTGATTGACTCCTCAATCAACTTAGCATGGCCATGCATTTCCATAATCCATTACCTCGAGGGCCAGAGATATCTCTCCAAAGGAGGGGCAAATTCCATCTTGATCACTCACATCCCACTCCATGTTTCATAGCAAACCCGAAAACTACCTTTATAACTACCCATTACGGAATAGCATTTGGTAGTCCCAAAGTAGGCTACTACACATGTTGGAATCCATGGTGATCTCGGTCTAAGGACTTTGTACCAACACTACCCGAGACCAACTAATGGCACATTAATTCTGTAGTGTCTCATGGTGGGTCTATCCAACAATGTGTTCTCCAACACATGTGTCCATGTTTATTGATTTGGTATCTCCATACCCATGATCTATGAGACATGATCATCAATCAATAAACATGCCGATCTTAGAATCATATTTGTTCCAACAATATGACATATGATCAGGGATCGTTTAGAAATAGATTCATACATAAAGAGTCTCATTAATAAGTCACGTACTTATTGATCAATACAAGATCTCTATTTCATCGAACGAATAACACTTTATTCATTTATACATAAACATTGACGTGATATCCAACATCTCCATGTTGCCTCTAGGGCATATCACTAACAATCTCCCACTTGCACTAGAGTCAATCATGTAAGTATCTAATACCCATTGCTCTTGTGTGCGCCTCATGCTTGCCGAGGGAGAGGTTTTGTCGCGGATCGGCTATGTTGAGATCCGTGTGCACTTTGCATATCTTGACATCACCTCTGTCCACTATCTCGCGGATGAGATGATATCGCCGAAGTATGTGTTTGGACTTCGATGTGACCTCGGCTCCTTGGCTTGCGCAATGGCTCCACTATTATCACAATAGAGAGACATTGGACCGGTCGTACTAGTCATCACACCAAGCTCGAAACGAATTTCTTGATCCAAACAGCCTCCTTTGCGCTTCGAAGCGAATGTACTCGGCCTCCGTTGTAGAATCAGCAACGGTATCCCGCTTGGAACTCTTCAGTGACTGCGCCTCCGTTTAGGCGAACACGAACCCAGATTGCGATCTATAATCATCCTTGTCGTTTGGAAGCTAGCATCGGTGTAACCACTTACAACGAGCTCTTCTTCACCTCCATAGACTAGGAACATATCCTTAGTTCTTCTCAAGTACTTAAGGATATTCTTTACTGAGTAGTCGTGACCTTCACCTGGATCCGACGGTATCTGCTCGTAGCACTCAAAGCGTACGAGACATGCGGATGTGTACAAAGCATGGCATACATGATGGATCCAATTGCCGAAGCATATGGAACCATACCCATCTTATTCCGCTCATCATGTGTCGAGCACACCGATTCTTGCTAAGATTAATGCCATGTGACATGGGCAAGAAACCTTTCTTGGAATCATGCATGTTGAACCTTTTCAACACCTTGTCAATGTATGTACTTTGGCTTAATCCAATTAGCCTCTTGGATCTATCTCTATAGATCCGAATGCCCAATATGTATCTTGCCTCCCTAAGTCTTTCATGGAAAAACTATTTTTCAATGAAGACTTGAAGGATTCTAGCATAGGGATATCATTTCCAATCAACAATATGTCATCCACATATAAGATTAGAAATACAATTGCACTCCCATGACCTTTTTGTAAACACAGGCCTCTTCTTCGTTTTTGATGAAACCAAACCCTTTGATTACTTCATCAAAACGAATATTCCAACTCCGGATGCTTGCTTCAATCCATAAATGGATTTCGTAGCTTGCATATCTTTCCGGACGATTACGGATCAACAAAACCTTGAGGTTGTATCATGTATACATCCTCGCTTAGGTTTCCATTTAGGAAAGCCGTTTTGACATCCATCTGCCATATCTCATAATCGAAATATGCAGCAATCGCTAGGATAATCCGAATAGATTTAAGCATTGCGACGGGCGAGAAGGTTTCATCATAATCAACTCCTTGAATCTTTTAAAACCTTTCGCCACCAATCGCGCCTTATAGATGTGAACATTTCCATCCATATCGGCCTTTTTCTTAAAAACCCATTTACACTCAATGGTTTTGACACCATCGTGGATCAACCAAGTTCCAAACTTGATTGTCGTACATGGATTCTATTTCGGATTTCATGGCTCCAAGCCACTTGTTGGAATCGGGTCCCACCATCGCTTCCTCATAGGTCTTAGGTTCATCGTTGTCCAACAACAATATATCACGTTGTTCCCACTGTGTACTGTCAGTGCACGACGTGATCTTTCGGACCTCCGTGGGGCTGGTGTATCTACAATGGTGGTGCAACACTTTGCACCTCCTGTTGTGGTTCGTGGTCGCGAAACATTTTCGGTGTTTCTTGAACTTCTTCAAGATGCACCCTGCTCCCACTAACCCTTCTTGAAAGAAACTCTTTCTCTAAGAAGACACCGTGTCGGGCGACAAACACTTTGCCTTGTTCCCGATTATAAAAGTAATATCCCTTAGTTTCCTTAGGATATCCCACAAAGAAGCACTTGTCGATTTGGGTGTGAGCTTGTCGGTGTAAACGTTTTACATAAGCTTCGCATCCCCAAATTTTGAGAAAAGACAAACTAGGGGTTGCCCTGTCCATATCTCATATGGTGTCTTTTCAACCGACTTAGATGGAACTCTATTTAGTGTGAGCGCAATGTTTCAAGAGCATATCCCGGAAGGATAACGGAAGATCACTTTGGCTCATCATCGACCGCACCATGTCCAACAAGGTGCGACTTCTCCGTTCGGACACTCCGTTCCATTGCGGAGTTCTGGCGGAGTCAAGCGTGGAACAATTCCACAATCTTTCGAGATGATTACCAAACTCTTGGCTCAAGTATTCTCCTCCACGATCGATCGTAGAAACTTGATTGTTTTCCCTAAATGATTACGTACTTCATTCTCGGAATTCTTTGAACCTTTCAAAGGATTCGGACTTATGCCTCATTAAGTAGATATAACCATATCTACTAAAGTCATCGTAAAGGTAATGAAGTACGATAACCACCTCGGCCATTGAGCTCATTGGTCCACATACATCGGTATGTACGAGTGCCAATAAGTCACTTTCTCTCTCACTATGTCCCGTGAAAGGTGCCTTTGTCATCTTACCAAGTAAACAAGACTCGCATGTCTCAAATGATTCAAAATCAAAGAGTGAAGCAATCCATCCTTATGGAGCTTCTCCATGCGTTTCTTATTTATATGGCCTAGCGACAATGCCGGATAAACGTGGGGTTTATATCAGAGAGAGTTGCCTTTCGTATTAATGTTATAGATTGGAGACGCTTCAAGATTCAAAACGTATAATCCATTCACCAATGGAGCATGAAAATAGAACATATCTCTCGAGATATATTGAACAACCATTGTTCATTGATCTAAAATCATATCCTTCCGCTTACAAACATGAAGCGGAAATAACGTTTTGACATAGTGTTGGAATACAATAACAATTATTCAATTCCAAAACTAATCAGAAGGTAGATGAAGTGGTGCGTGCCTCGCCAAGACGTAGCAACGCTTGCTCCATTGTCGACGCGTAGGTTCACCTTGCCCCTTCTCAATCCTCTACTTCTTCTCATTCCCCTGCACGATTTGCAAATATGAGCTACGATCCGGTATCAAATACCCAAGAGTCGGTAGGTGAAGTAGCAAGATTAATGTCTATAACATTAATACTGAAGCGAAGTCGTACTTTGCTTCTTTTTGAGATCCTCCATGTATTTCTTGTAGTTCCTCTTCCAGTGGCTGTCTCCTTGCGGTAGAAGCAAACGACATCGATGCTTGCCGACCCTTCTTGCCCTTCTTTGCATTGGAGGCACTTGCGATCTCATCGGGAGTTAACTTCCTCTTGGTGCAAAGTTTCTTGACAGTGGTTTGCGCTTAGCCTTCGCATCATCATCACATGATGACCATTCTTCGGATACTCTCCTCGCTGTCTTAAGCATCCCATGCAATTCAGCCAAGGTCTATCCATATTGTTCATGTGATAATTCAATATGAATGGCTCGAAGCTCGGAGGGAGCGGCGGAGAATCACATCGGTAGCCAACTCTTGGCTAAGGGGAAAACCTAGTTTTCTAGACTCTCAATGTAGCCAATCATCTTTATCACATGCGGGTGACGGGATTCCCCTCAACAAGCACACACGCAAACAAGGACTTTGAGGTGTTGAACCTCTTGGCCCGAGCTTGGTTCTCAAACATGCCACGCAGTCCCGAATAATAGTGTGAGCATCGTTGCTCTCATATTGCTTCGAAGCTCGGGAGACATTGTAGCAAGCATGAGACAGCTTATGTCTAGGGCATCATTAGTATGCTTCTCGTAAGCCCTCCGTGCGTTGCGGTGGCATTATTTGGCAAATCCTCGGGATAGGGTACTTCAAGAACGTACTCCTTACGCTCTTGCTTGAGAATAATTCTGTTGCGATACCAATCCATAAAGTTTGTTCCGTTTAATTTTTCCTTTTCGAGAATAGATCGCAAATTAAGATGGGTGTAGTATTAGCCGCCATTTATTCTACAATAGAAAAAGCAAAGTTTAGCACAATGTTTATGCTATGTGTTTTGTTAAACAATTTAACATAAGACTCCCATTACGTATTTACCACCTTCCCTCTAGGTTACGTATTGGGTCAAGATCCACATGTTAGTTAATTTTCTAGTGAGCTTTGGCGTCACCGCTAGAAAATTAGTAACATCGATAAGCAACTCCTTGCTAATCACATCTCTATGTGACTCTTGTTGTTGGTGTGGCATCTCCATGCCCGGCCCCAACCTATGCCCCAAGGCCCAAAACTATTTTGATAGCCTTGTTAAGTAAACCAAATGCTCTGTTGTATATGTCCGACATATACCCCCTCGTGTTATGATAGAGAATGGCACTCTGCTTTGCGACCCACCATTGACGAGCATAACGGTGGCGGTGCAACATTTGGAAGGGCATCATTACTACTTAATTTGGAAGGGCATCATTCTACCTGCTTTCATATATGTGATATGTTTGTTTGATAGGATAGCATCCCTCGCAAAATTAAGTTGTAATGATTCCCTTCCAAATGTTGCACCCATCACCGTTATGCTCATCAATGGTGGGTCCGCAAAGCAGAGTGCCATTCTCTATCATAACACGAGGGGTATATGTCGACATATACAAGCAGAGCATTTGGTTTACTTAACAAGGCTATCAAAACAGCTTTTGGGCCTTGGGGCATAGGTTGGCGCCGGGCATGGAGATACCACACCAATAACAAGAGTCACATAGAGATGTGATTCGCAAGGTTTTGCTTACCGATGTTATTAATTTTCTAGCAGTGATGCCAAAGCTCACTAGAAATTAATTAACATGTGGATCTTGACCCAAACGTAACCTAGAGGGAAGGTGTAAAATACGTACTGGGAGTCTAATATTAAATTGTTTAACAATAGACATAGCATAAATATTGTGCTAAACTTTGCTTTCTCTCGTTGTAGAATAAATGGTAGCTAATACTACACCCAAGGCTTTTAATTTGCGATCTATTGTCAAAAAGGAAAACTTAAACGAAACAAACTTTATGGATTGGTATCGCAACTTGAGAATTGTTCTCAAGCAAGAGCGTAAGGAGTACGTTCTTGAAGTACCCTATCCTAAGGATTTGCCTAATAATGCCACCGCAACCGCACGGAGGGCTTACGAGAAGCACACTAATGATGCCCTAGATATAAGTTGTCTCATGCTAGCTACAATGTCCCCCGAGCTTCGTAAGCAATATGAGAGCAACATGCTCACACTATTATTCGTGGACTCGCGTGGCATGTTTGAGAACCAAGCTCGGCCGAGAGGTTCAACACCTCAAATTCCTTGCTTGCGTGCAGGCTTGTTGAGGGGAATCCCGTCAGTCCGCATGTGATAAAGATGATTGGCTATATCGAGAGTCTTGAGAAACTAGGTTTCCCTCTTAGCAAAGAGTTGGCTACGTACATGATTCTCCGCCGCTCCCTCCGAGCTTCGAGCCATTCATATTAAATTATCACATGAACAATATGGATAGAACCTTGGCCGAATTGCATGGGATGCTAAAGACCGAGGAGAGTATCCAGAAAACGGTCATCATGTGATGATGATGCGAAGGCAAAGCGCAAACCACTGTCAAGAAACTTTGCACCAAGAGGAAGTTAACTCCCGATGAGATCACGAGTGCCTCTAATGTAAAGAAGGGCAAGAAGGGGTCGGCGGCATCGATGCCGTTTGCTTCTATTGCAAGGAGACAGCCACTAGAAAAGGAACTGCAAGAAGTACATGGAGGATCTCAAAAAGAAGCAAAGTACAACTTCGCTTCGTGTATTAATGTTATAGACATTAATCTTGCTACTTCACCTACTAACTCTTGGGTATTTGATACCGATCGAGCTCATATTTGCAAGTCGTTGCATGGAATGAGAAGAAGTAGAGGCTTAAGAAGGGGCGAGGTGAACCCGCGCGTCGGCAATGGAGCAAGCTTTGCTACGCTTGTCGCTTCGACAATACCACTTCATCTACCTTTAGGATTAGTTTTGGATTTAAATAATTGTTATTGTGTTCCAACACTATGTCAAAACGTTATTTTCGCTTCATGTTTTCAAGCGTGATTTTAGATCAATGAACAATGGTTGTTCAATATATCTCGTAGATATGTTCTATTTTCATGCTCCATTGGTGAATGGATTATACGTTTTGAATTTTGAAGCGTCTCCCATCTATAACATTAATACGAAAGGCAACACTCTAATGATACAAACCCCACGTTTATCCGGCATTGTCGCTTAGGCCATATAAATAAGAAACGCATGGAGAAGCTCCATAAGGATGGATTGCTTCACTCTTTTGATTTTGAATCATTTGAGACATGTGAGTCTTGTTTACTTGGTAAGATGACAAAGGCACCTTTCACGGACACAATGAAAGAGCAAGTGACTTGTTGGCACTCGTACATACCGCCGTATGTGGACCAATGAGCTCAACGGCCGAGGTGGTTATCGCACTTTATTACCTTTACTGATGACTTTAGTAGATATGGTTATATCTACTTAATGAGGCATAAGTCCGAATCCTTTGAAAAGTTCAAAGAATTCCAAAAAGAAGTACGTAATCATTTAGGGAAAACAATCAAGTTTCTACGATCGATCATGGAGGGGAATACTTGAGCCAAGAGTTTGGTAATCATCTCGAAAGATTGTGGAATTGTTCCACAATTGACTCCGCCAGAACTCCACAATGGAACGGAGTGTCCGAACGAAGAAATCGCACCTTGTTGGACATGGTGCGGCCGATGATGAGCCAAAGTGATCTTCCGTTATCCTTCGGGGATATGCTCTTGAAACAATGCGCTCACACTAAATTGAGTTCCATCTAAGTCGCTTGAAAAGACACTATATGAGATATGGACAGGGCAACCCCTAGTTTGTATTTTCTCAAAATTTGGGGATGTGAAGCTTATGTAAAACGTTTAAAGTCCGACAAGCTCACATCCAAATTTGACAAATGCTTCTTTGTGGGATATCCTAAGAAAACTAAGGGATATTATTTTATATTCGGGAACAAGGCAAAGTGTTTGTCGCCCGACACGTGTCTTCTTGAGAAAGAGTTTCTTTCAAGAAGGGTTAGTGGGAGCAGGGTGCATCTTGAAGAAGTTCAAGAAACACCGAAAATGTTTTAGCAACCACCGAACCACAACAGAGGAGCAAAGTGTTGCGCCACCGTTGTAGATACACCACACTGAGGTCCGAAAGATCACGTCATGCGTCCGACAGTACACAGTGTGGAACAACGTGATATATTGTTGTTGGACAACGATGAGCCTAAGACCTATGAGAAAGCGATGGTGGGACCCGATTCCAACAAGTGGCTTGGAGCCATGAAATCCGAAATAGAATCCATGTACGACAATCAAGTTTGGAACTTGGTTGATCCACTCGATGGTGTCAAAACCATTGAGTGTAAATGGGTTTTTAAGAAAAAGGCCGACATGGAAGGAAATGTTCACATCTATAAGGCGCGATTGGTGGCGAAAGATTTTAAACAGATTCAAGGAGTTGATTATGATGAAACCTTCTCGCCCGTCGCAATGCTTAAATCTATTCGGATTATCCTAGCGATTGCTGCATATTTCGATTATGAGATATGGCGATGGATGTCAAAACGGCTTTCCTAAATGGAAACCTAAGCGAGGATGTATACATGATACAACCTCAAGGTTTTGTCGATCCACAATCGCCCGGAAAGATATGCAAGCTACGTAAATCCATTTATGGATTGAAGCAAGCTTCTCGAGTTGGAATATTCGTTTTGATGAAGTAATCAAAGGGTTTGGTTTCATCAAAAACGAAGAGGAGGCCTGTGTTTACAAAAAGGTCAAGTGGGAGCGCAATTGTATTTCTAATCTTATATGTGGATGACATATTGTTGATTGGAAATGATATCCCTATGCTAGAACTGTCAAGTCTTCATTGAAAAATAATTTTTCCATGAAAGACTTAGGGAGGCAAGATACATATTAGTATTCGGATCTATAGAGATAGATCCAAGAGGCTAATTGGATTAAGCCAAAGTACATACATTGACAAGGTGTTGAAAAGGTTCAACATGCATGATTCCAAGAAAGGTTTCTTGCCCATGTCACATGGCATTAATCTTAGCAAGAATCAGTGTCCTCGACACATGATGAGCGTAATAAGATGGGTATGGTTCCATATGCTTCAAAGAATTGGATCCATCATGTATGCCATGCTTTGTACATGTCCGATGTCTCGTACGCTTTGAGTGCTACGAGCAGATACCGCCGATCCAGTGAAGGTCACTGGACTACGTAAAAGAATATCCTTAATTACTTGAGAAGAACTAAGGATATGTTCCTAGTCTATGGAGGTGACGAAGAGCTCGTTGTAAGTGGTTACACCGATGCTAGCTTCCAAACAGACAAGGATGATTATAGATTACAATCTGGGTTCGTGTTCTCGCCCGAATGGAGGCGCAACACTGGAAGAGTTCCAAGCAGATACTATTGCTGATTCTACAACGGAGGCCGAGTACATTGCTGCTTCTAAGCCGCAAAGGAGGCGTTTGGATCAAGAAATTTGTTTCGAGCTTGGTGTGATGACTAGTACGACTGGTCCAATGTCTCTCTATTGTGATAATAGTGGAGCCATTGCGCAAGCCAAGGAGCCGAGGTCACATCGAAGTCCAAACACATACTTCGGCGATATCATCTCATCCGCGAGATAGTGGACAGAGGTGATGTCAAGATATGCAAAGTGCACACGGATCTCAACATAGCCGATCCGCCGACAAAACCTCTCCTCACCGAAGCATGAGGCGCACACAAGAGCAATGGGTATTAGATACTTACATGATTGACTCTAGTGCAAGTGGGAGATTGTTAGTGATATGCCCTATAGGCAACATGGAGATGTTGGATATCACGTCAATGTTTATGTATAAATGAATAAAGTGTTATTCGGTTCCATGAAATAGACATCTTGTATTGATCAATAAGTACGTGACTTATTTATGAGACTCTTTATGTATGAATCTATTTCTAAACGATCCCGATCATATGTCATATTGTTGGAACAAATATGATTCTATGATCGGCATGTTTATTGATTGATGATCATGTCTCATAGATCATGGGTATGGAGATACCAAATCAATAAACATGGACACATGTGTTGGAGAACACATTGTTGGATAGACCCACCATGAGACACTACAGAATTAATGTGCCATTAGTTGGTCTCGTAGTGTTGGTACAAAGTCCTTAGACTCGAGATCACCATGGATTCCAACATGTGTAGTAGCCTACTTTGGGACTACCAAACGCTATTCGTAAATCGGGTAGTTATAAAGGTAGTTTTCGGGTTTGCTATGAAACATGGAGTGGGATGTGAGTGATCAAGATGGAATTTGCCCCTCCTTTGGAGAGATATCTCGGCCCTCTCGAGGTAATGGATTATGGAAATGCATGGCCATGCTAAGTTGATTGGAGGAGTCAATCAACGACGATAATCCAATACGGTTCGAGTGAATGGTTAAGCTATTGAAGGGATGGCACACATCTTGCCTATAGCTTAACCGGTATCGTGAGGCAAAGGGATTTGTGTACACATTACAGTTCGAGCCGATATTATATTCTTGTATACTATGGTGTCAATATGTGCCGCTAGGCGCCGCCGTGTGACAGTCAACGAGTTGGACTCGAGCCGACGATCGGCTAAGTTAGACTATGGCCGATACCGAGTATACCGAAGCTGCTGTGGTCGCACGCTTAAGGGGATAAGAACAGCATTCGAGTTGGACTCGGATACGGCTCGATCGGATAGGGATCCGATCGGATAGAGTCCTATGGGCTTACGGCGTATGGGCGGCCAACTCGTGAGATTTGGATAGGATCCGATTAAAAATAGAGTCCCGATCGGCCACTAATCCTAGTCGGCCAACTCTATATAAAGGAGGGAGGGGTGGAGAGCTGCGACACGTCAATTGCATCGCGTGCAACAGAATTCGCCGAGATCAATCTCCACGGAAACCCTCCCCACTTTCGAGCCAAACCCTAGCCTTGCATCGCGTGCTAGCACACGGGTGTTCGGCGTTCTGTTCCCGGACGTGTGGATACCGGTAGAGCGCTGCTACGTTGCACGCTGTTCATCGGGCCAGTAGTACTTGGACCAAGGCGGCCGCGGGCATTGGCTGCGGTCGAGTGCATCGGCGAAGCGCGAGAACACAATCGGACGACTCGGATCGGGCTGCGGCATCTGCGAATCGGCTGATTGGTGAATCACTGCCGCCAGAATCGGTCATTGGCTACACTGTTCCGAGATCGGATAGCCCTGATTGGCTTTTCACGCACACTCCAATCGGTAACGATCTATCGGCCCTTACTTGCAAGTGTTCCTGGTTTGCGCGGTTAAAAGTTTTTGTTTGCGGCTAGCGTAGTCTCCGCGTAACCCTTCATAATCATATTATGCCGTCCCGATACACTATCAAGGGAGATGGTTTGCGTAGGCGCGAGGCAGCTAACAAGATCAGACTACGAGATAGCTTCGACATAATCACATTATACCGTTCTGATACACTATCAAGGAACGCTATCTCGAAGCCGACTCAAACCAAGTTCTATGGATATTGCTTCGACGTAATCACATTACGTCGTTCCGATACACTATCAAGGAACACAATTACCATCAACTCTCCTCAACAGATCCCGTAAAACCGATTGATCTAATCAACCTGTGTGCTAAACTTGTTCCAGATCCAATCTAAAACCCGAACTAAGAAAGATTAGCTCTGATAACACTGAAGTGTTACGCGGAGGCTACGCTAGCCGAAAACAAAACTTTTACCGCGCAAACCAGGAACACTTGCAAGTAAGGGCCGATAGATCATTACAAATTGTAGTATGCGGCGGAAATAGCCAATCAGGACTATCCGATTTGGCCGCGTCGTCTGACCGTGTTCTCGCCCCTCGCTCCGATGCGCTCGACCGCAGCCGATTCGTAGCCGATCAATAGCGCGCAACGTAGCAACGCCTCTACCGGTATCCACACGTCCAGGGACAGAACGCCGAACACCCGTGTGCTAGCACGCGATGCAAGGCTAGGGTTTGGCTCGAAGGTGGGGAGGGTTTCTGTGGAGATTGATCTCGTCGACTTCTAAAGCCGCGTGTGATCAGATTGATTTTCGGCGCAATGCAATTCAATTGACCGATTTGATGTATCACAGCTCTCCACCCCTCACCCCTTTATATAGAGTTGGCCGACTAGGACTAGTGGCCGATCAGGACTCTATTTTGAATCGGATCTCATTGGAATCTCATAGAGTTGGCCGCCCATACGTCGTAAGCCCATAGGACTCTATCCGATCGAGCCGTATCTGAGTCCAACTTGAATGCCTGTTCTTATCCCCTTAAGCGTGCGACCCTGTAGGTTTACGTATACTCGGTTTCGGCTATAGTCCAACTTAGCCGATCGTCGGCTCGAGTCCAACTCAACCGACCTGTCAACAGCGGCGCCTAGCAGCACATATTGACACCATAGTATACAAGAATATAATATTGGCTCTGAACCTGTAATGTGTACACAAATCCCTTTGCCTCACGATACTAATTAAGCTATAGGCAAGATGTGTGCCATCCCTTCAATAGCTCAACCATTCACTCGAACCGTATTGGATTATCTGTCTGTTGATTGAATCTTCAATCAACCTAGCATGTTCATGCATTTCCATAATCCATTACCTCGAGGGGCCCAGAGATATCTCTCCCAAAGGAGGGGCAAATTCCATCTTGATCACTCACATCCCACTTCATGTTCCATAGCAAACCTGAACACTACCTGTATAACTACCCAGTTACGGAATAGCGTTTGATAGTCCCAAAGTAGGCTACTACACATGTTGGAATCCATGGTGATCTCAGGTCTAAGGACTTTGTACCAACACTACCTGAGACCAACTAATGGCACATTAATTCCTGTATTGTCTCATGGTGGGTCTATCCAACAATGTGTTGTCTAACACATGTGTCCATGTTTATTAATTTGGTATCTCTATACCCATGATCTATGAGACATGATCATCAATCAATAGACGTGCCGATCTTAGAATCATATTAGTTCCAATAATATGATATATGATCAGGGATCATTTAGAAATAGATTCATACATATCGAGTCTCATAAATAAGTCACGTACTTAATTATCAATACAAGATCTCTATTGGAACTGAATAACACTTTATTCATAAATACATAAACATTGACCATGATATTCAACATCTCCATGTTGCCTCTAGGGCATATCACTAACAATTTGCAATTGGGGATGTACGAGTACATCTACAACGGTGCAAATGACGACCCGATTGAGATGACTTCGTTCTGGCAGCCCAAGTGCTCCAGGCATATTTGGGCCCATCATAGATGATAGGATCTGTACTAGTGACATTTGAGGTGGGTGTTGAATATTTGATCTTTTATTTTTTAATCAAAGCAAACATGTATAGAAGTAATACTAAAGTTGTTCTAATGTCACTAAAACACTAAATTAATCACCCTAATGCCAAAAAGACTCAACATAGTACGAGAAGTTTTGCTAGAGTAGATACGTCGAACCAAGAATGTTCAAACTTCACCATTCAAACCCATTTGACATGAAACTTGAAACATAAGTTTGGCCCAAATTAGAAAACTCTACAATGAAAAGAAAACTGATAGAATTGACTAAAACCTGGACTACTCTTAATATAAATAAATAAAATTGCACCATAAACTTTTCATGTAGAAACTACATATCATTATGAATAAAAAAAACATATGGACTTAAAAGCCCATAAACTATTACAATCTGAACCGCCGGCCCACTAGCATGTCCACTTTCGTAACATAATACCATCGACCAAATTTTCTTAGAACTTCCCTATTCCATGTTGTCCGTCATCTTCAAGTGTCCAGGCTGGACGATAACCATCCAGTGGCATTTCAACCTTGGATAGTCTCGGTCCATCACCTCGCATCCCCTGTGTTAGATAAAATAGGATCATTGTATATGTGTATATGCAGGAGGTAAATCAGGATAGGTTTTCTGTTTCCTGTTGTTTGGTTCCCATATTTCCTGCGCCTTATCGCCTGTCATAGTGTCTGATCTAATCACGTGTACTGATCTGTTTCCATTGTATTGCGCCACGCCGAGGGCTTTTTTCGTGCTATATAAACATGTAAGCTAGCCTGGAGGAAGGACATCGTTTCAACGCACATGGTATCAGAGCCACACCCTCCACCAAAACCAATCTAATCTCTAGATTGATCCCATCTATGACGTCATCCTCTTCTTGCTCGGCGTCAGCCACTCTCAGCGGCCAATCTATTTCAGAAAAGCTGACGAAGCTCAACTACGTCTTGTGGAAGGCGCAAGTCCTAGCTGCCTTGTGAGGCGCTCAGATGTTCGGTTTCCTTGATGGAAGCAATAAGGCGCCAGCGGAATCACTTGTTGTCATAAAGGAAGATGGCGGCAGTGAGAAGATCTAGAACCCGACATTTGTTAAATGGAATGCGCAAGAGCAACAGATGCTTAGCTACCTGCTATCATCTCTGTCGTGTGAAGTCCTCACCCAGGTTGCCACACTCACCAAGGCAGCCGACGTGTGGAAAGCAGTTGAGTGTCTGTTTGCCTCTCAATCCCATGCGCGCGTGATTAACACCCGCATGGCTTTGTCCACAACACAGAAGGGCAACCGCAGCGTTGCTGAATATATTGGGAAGATGAAAGCATTGGCAGATGACATGGCATCAGCAGGAAAGCCATTAGAAGAAGAAGACCTTGTCTCATACATCTTGGCCGGATTGGATTTTGACTATAATCCAATTGTCTCCTTAGTTGTCGGTCGAACAGATCCGATCTCTGTTAATGATCTATATGCTCTTCTTGTTAGCTTTGAGACCCGCCTTGAGATGCTGCAAAATGGCTCAAATATGTCGGCCAACATGATGTTGCGAGGAGGGTACGGCGCTGGTCGTGAAACCAGATGGCGCGGCAATGGGCGTGCTGGCGGATTTGGGCAAGGTCATACTGATAGAAGGGTGAGACCCATCTATCAGCTCTGCGGTAAGCCTGGACATGTTGTTGCAAAGTGCTGGAAGAGATTTGATCACTCTTTTACAGGGGAAGAAAAAATGTCAATACCGCGACGACAACTTCTTATGGTGTTGACACCAATTGGTACGTGGACAGTGGTGCTACTGATCACATCACCGGCGAGATGGAGAAATTGGCAATAAAAGACAAGTACACTAGCAATGAGCAAGTCCACACTGCCAGTGGCACATGTATGAATTTCATGTTGCTCATTCTATTATTCGTACCCCTGCTCGTAATTTGTTATTGAAAAATATCCTTCATGTTCCTGATGCTTCCAAAAGTTTAGTCTCCGCTCATTGCCTTGTCAGGAATAACAGAGCCTTTGTTGAACTTCATGCTTTTTTCTTTTTGGTTAAGGATCTGGTAATGAGAATGCCACTACTTCGAGGCAGGTGTAGACAGGGTCTTTATCCTTTGCCAACTGATAAGCTACCCAGCTCCACCAATAAACAAGCCTATGGTGTCCTCAAGCCATCGTTGTCCAGATGGCATAATCGTCAAGGTCATCCCTCTTTTGCTATAGTTGATCATGTTATTAGTCAAAATAATCTTCCTGTAATAAAAGACTCCAGTCATGAACTAGTCTGTGATGCCTGTCAGAGAGGCAAGAGTCATCAGTTACCTTATCCAAAGTCTACCAGTATTTCTTCAGAACCTTTACAACTTGTTTTCTCAGATGTTTGGGGCGTTGCTCCTAGTTCAGTTGGCAATAAAAGGTATTATGATAGCTTTTCTGATGACTTTAGCAAATTTACTTGGGAATATTTGCTCAAGCATAAGTCCGAAGTCTTTGGAAAATTTTATGAATTCCAAAATCTGGTGGAACGGCTTCTAAATAGGAAAATTAAGGCAATACAAACAGATTGGGGAGGTGAGTACCAACGATTGAACACCTTCTTTAATCAAATTGGCATTGAGCATCATGTTTCGTGTCCCTATGCTCATCAACAAAATTGTTCTGCTGAACGCAAGCATCGACATATTTTTGAAGTAGGACTATCTCTTTTAGCTCATGCCTCGATGCCACTAAAATTTTGGGACGAAGCCTTCACCACAGCTGCATACTCATAAACCGCACCCCCACAAAAGTGCTTTCCTTTGAAACTCCACTCCAACATTTATTTAATCTTCCACCAGATTATTCTCTCCTTCGCACTTTTGGGTGTGCTTATTGGCCAAATCTTCGTCCTTATAACACTAGAAAGCTTGAGTTCCGCTCTAAATAGTGTGTCTTCTTGGGATATAGTACTTTGCATAAAGGCTTTAAGTGTCTTGATGTCTCTAGTGGCCGTGTTTATATATCCCGCGATGTTGTCTTTGATGAACAAGTTTTTCCCTTTGCTTCCCTTCACACCAATGTTGGGGCCAAACTCTGTTCTGAACTGTTGTTACTTCCATCCCATCTGCTTCCACCAGTTTTTGACCATGGGGGCAAATTAATAGATGATCAACCTATGATTAATGACCACACTAATGAGAGTGATGCAGATGGTATAGGCTCTACTAATGCAGATATGGTGCCGACTCTGGTGGCGTCGACATAGAGGCAGCCGACACAGAGGCAGCCGCCGATTCTGAGGACACAGAGGAAGCCGATTCTGAGGCAACCGACTCAGCCGATTCTGAGGCAGCCAATTCCGGCAAGGTAGCCGATTCCAGTGTAGCTGGTCATGCCGATGCTAATGATGTAGCCGATTCTGGTGCAGCCGATCACGGCGGTGCTAATGATGTGGCTACTAATGATGTGGCGGCTGACTCAGCAAATGAGACCGCAAGTGCTACTACATCCACTTCAGTACCAGGGCCTGTTACTCGGGCACAGAGAGGTATTCACAAACCTAATAAGTATACGGATGGAACAATAAGGTATGCGTACTTCTCCAGTACAGGTGAGCCAGAGAACTTAAAAGAAGCTTTAACTGATAAACAATGGAAACAAGCTATGGATACTGAGTTTAATGCCCTAATTCATAATAAAACCTGGCATCTTGTCCCACCACAAAAAGGAGTAAATGTGATAGACTGCAAGTGGGTCTACAAAATTAAAAGGAAAGTTGATGGTACTATAGACATGTATAAAGCTAGGTTAGTAGCTAAGGGTTTTAAACAGCGTTATGGACTTGATTATGAGGATACTTTTAGCCCTGTTGTTAAACTTCAACCATTAGACTTGTTCTATCTCTAGCAATATCGCAGGGCTGGAGTTTAAGGCAGCTTGACGTTCAGAATGCCTTCTTGCATGGTTATCGTGAGGAGGATGTATATATGAAGCAACCACCTGGATATGAAGAGCCAGGGTCACCACACTATCTCTGCAAGTTGGATAAAGCCCTGTATGGCTTAAAGCAAGATCCTAGAGCTTGGTACTCCAGATTGAGCAAGAAGTTAATTGATTTTGGGTTTGTTCCATCCAAAGCTGGTACACCTTTGTTCTTCTTTAGTAAGAAGGATCATACAATATTCTTACTGGTATATGTTGATGATATAATTGTTTCTAGCTCCTCCCCTCAAGTAGTGGCAAGATTGTTGAAAGAACTTGAGAAAGACTTTGCTCTTAAGGACCTCGCAGAGTTGCAGCATTTTCTTGGCATAGAAGTTAAAAGACTGGATGATAGTCTTCTACTAAGCCAAGGGAAGTATGCCAGGGATGTCATTCAAAGAGTTGATATGAATAACTGCAAGTCAGTAAGTACTCCTCTCTCAATCACTGAAAATTTGTCTGTTAATGAAGGTGAGTTATTAGGTCTAGAAGATGCAACTCAGTATCGAAACATTGTTGGAGCACTACAATATTTGACTCTGACTAGGCCTGATATATCATTCTCTGTTAATAAAGTTTGTCAATTTTTGCATAGTCCTACTGATGTTCATTGGGCAATAGTAAAGAGAATACTTAGATATATATAGGGGACAGTTGGACTTGGGATTAAAATTGAGAAGTCATCTTCCAATATTGTTAGTGCATATTCTGATGCTGATTGGGCAGATTGTTTGGATGACAGAAGGTCTACAGGAGGCTTTGCAATATTTCTAGGGTCAAACTTAATTTCCTGGAGTGCAAGGAAGCAAGCAACAGTGTCAAGGTCTAATACAGAGGCAGAGTATAAAGCTTTGGCAAATGCAACAGCTGAAGTTATGTGGGTACGCAAGCTGTTAGCAGAACTTGGTATTCCTCATCCTGAACCTGCACAACTGTGCTGTGCTAACATTGGTGCTACGTATATGTCAACAAATCCAGTTTTTCATGCAAGAACTAAGCACATTGAAATATACTTTCACTTTGTTGGAGAACAAGTGGCACAAAAACAAATGGTAGTACATTTTGTGTCTTCACAAGATCATATAGCAGATGGGTTCACTAAACCTCTTCCTATCAGACAATTGCAAATGTTTCGAAATAGTCTGAGTCTTGGTGGGTTGCAATTGAGGGGGAGTGTTAGATAAAATAGGATCATTGTATATGTGTATATGCAGGAGGTAAATCAGGGTAGGTTTCATGTTTCCTTTATGTTGTTTGGTTCCCATATTTCCTGCGCCTTATCGCCTGTGATAGCACCTGATCTAAACACGTGTACTGATCTGTTTCCATTGTATTGCGCCACGCCGGGGGCTTTTCCCGTGCTATACAAACATGTAAGCGAGCCTGGAGGAAGGGCATCGTTTCAACGCACACCCTGCACATCAAAGACAAAAGAACATCCACGGAGAAAAGTTTACGCCAACCTGATGCATGTCAGTTCAAAGAATTACAAGTTTTGTCAATTATTCATCAAACCAACTACACGTGATTTACCACTTATCACCACCTCTAACTCTTTTTTTAATTTATAACTTTTGTACACACTAGTACACAAAATTCATTCACTACCGGTCCATAATGTCAGTTTTGCAACTGGCAGTAGGCAGGCGTTAGTCATTCTGCAAAGAATCACGTCGGTTGTAGACCGGCTGTAATTGACGAATATCACTTGCCAGTTTTTGGCTCGCACTGACAGTGATGTTTATTTTGAGCAAAAAATAATTCTTAATGCATCACAAACAAATCATCAACAAACCTTGTCGACGAGTAGGTCGGCAGTCCTCCACGGAGGTGCCCAAGGAGGTGAGTGAGTGTGGTCGGGAAGGTGCTTAGTCTCAGGATCTGATGGTTGACTCGAGTCACTAAGACGAGCCAAGAAAACAAGAGACACAAGATTTATACTGGTTCAGCCCTCCCGAAGGATAATAGGCCTACGTCCAGTGTTCTTTGTTGGGGTGGATGATGAATAGGGATTACAAGTGTGAGCAAGCTAGCCAAGAACAAGCTACGAACTAAGCGATGTCCTTTTGTCTATCCTCCTTGGCCCGTCCTGCCCCCCTTTTATAGTCCAAGGGGGGCAGTTACATGTGACTTGGGGGGCTAAGAAAGCTAACACTAAAGATCTAAAATGTAAGTACAAACAACATCTGAAAAGGTACATGAGATGCTCTTCGGGTCTTGCACGTCGTGGGTGTCTTGTGCCTTATCTTATCCTGGGATCCCTCCTCCGCAGGTACCACCTATACCGCTACCGGGTGACGTCAATCTTGGCCGGGTTGTCCCCCCCTTGCATCCTTCAGCTATCCTTGCAAACCAAGTCTTGTCCCAAGGAGGCCGGAGATCGGGTTGAGGAGCCATGGTCGAGAAAGGAGTGCGGAGGTCGGACCCGGGGGGAGGTCAGGACGGCCGACCCCGAAGAGGGATCGGGCTTCTAACCACGTCCCGAGGACTTGCAGTCTGACTTCAGCTTGACTTCAACTCTGATCCAAGTGCTACCCCGAGATGACACTCTCACAGTAGCCCCCTAGCCTAGGGAGGAATGAGACATCCATTCTTAGGATCTAAGGTCCTTCTTGTCATCGTCTTCAGTAGGTTCACGAGGCATTGCAACAAGGCTTCAGCAGGTTTCCTAAATCTTGTAGCCCAAGCTTCAGCAGGTGCACCGCCGCGTAGGCGCACCTGCTAGGTGTAGTCCCCGAGCCTAGGGTTAGATGGTACATCCAAGCCTAGGGTCCAGTCTGTAGGATTGCTTTTTATTCCTCCTCCGATCTGACCGTACCTCGGGGTCCTGCGGTGATTATTGGGTTCAATGGATCTTCTGTCCAGAGGCATATGGTAGTCCCTGAATTGCCTTCGTTGTAGCCCGAAGGCTACCAGCTGAGTTGAGGAGGCCATGGCACGGAGGCTAGTGGCGGTCGGTGAGTTGGCCGGGACTACTACCTGGAAGCTGATGGTAGTCCCATCCTCGACTGAGGAGTAGCTTGGAAGCCATCGCCCGAGTTGATAAAGCCACAGCCCGGGGGCCAATGGTGGTTGGGGAGTTGGTCGGGGCTACTGCCCGGAGGCTGATGGTAGTCCCGACCCTGACCGGAGGGTGGCCCGGAAGCCATCACCCGAGTCGGTAAAGCCACAGCCCGGAGGCTAATGGCGGTCGACGAGTTGGTCGGGACTACCGCCCGGAGGCTGATGGTAGTTCCGACCCCAACCGAAGCGTGGCCCGGAAGCCATCGCCCAGTCAGTAAAGCCACAGCCCGGAGGCCAATGGCCGTTGGCGAGTTGGTCAAGATTACTGCCCGGAGGCTGATGGTAGTCCTGACCCCGACGGGAGGGTGGTCCGGAAGCCATCTCCCAAGTCAGCAAAGCCACGGCCCGGAGGCCGGTGGTGGTCGGCGAGTTCGTCGGGACTACCACCCGAAGGCTTACCTAATCCCGAAATCGACTGGGTTCCAGCCCGGAGGCTGGGAATCGAGTCGTTTGGATTGTAACCCGATGACTAATGATAGTCGATGAAGTCGATGGGTGGTCATCTGATAGTCTTAGACAGAGTGCCAATCACATCTCATTAAGATCATGAGAACCAGTGCTGCACAGCGACTAGTCGAACTCTTAGTTTCCCACTTTTCCCGAAGCGACAGGCAGAACTGACGGTTAAGATGGAAAAGAGTGGTGTGCTTCGGTGGCGATTTCCTCGGAACATGCAACAGAAACCTTGCGGATGTCGTTAGCCATTCCACAAAACCAACGGTTCTGATTTTCTCCAAAGGTGATTTGGCACGCCAGGGGGATGGATGGGCGAGTGTGCTTCGGAATCCCTGTGCCCCTTATTAACGATGTTGTGCACGCTTTCCAAAAACGACGCCGCCAGGCCCATCATTGTCCCCCTTTTAAGCCTAGTCATTCCAACTTCCTTTCGTCTCACACCATCTTTTTGCCAAGAGAGAACTTCAAGACTCCCACCCTCCTTGGTCTTCTACTGTCTCAAAGCTTTGTAAGGCTCATGGAGTCCTCTCTGAGTTCCTCAGAAAGCGGGAACTGGAGCGACAGCCCCGATCGTTGTCGACCAGTAAAGTCCTGAATCCTGGCCTTTACTCAAATGCTTTCTCTATTTTCTCGTCTTCTCTATTTTTCTACTGAAACATCACCTGCCAGGTGTTGGTGCCATGGCAGGGTGTTGGAACCCACCTAGTGTTGCCGTGATTGGACGTCGTGGAGACCAATCCGGGGGTGAAACGGAGGCTGTCTCCTTCCCCCAAGGCGGGACCAAGTTCTCGCAGGGTGTTGGAGGCACAAGTGTTGGAATCGACCAGGAAAATAACACGCTAGGGTGCTGTGAGGTTCACAGCCTCCACCTGGTGAGTTCCAGCATTTTATTGTATTCTTCACTTTATTGATGCTGATCAAGCTAGCTAGAGTCCTCAATAGGAAGTCGTCGGACGTTGATCCTCGCATTGAAGGGTCATCCTCCCGAGCCGGTGCTGAGGAGCTCACAGCTCAGCGTCGGCACTCCAAGGATCTTCTCCAGGACCTAGTCGCCGCACTCGACGATGCTGAGGCGATGGCGAGGGCATCTGAGGTGGGTAAAGACAAAGTGGAGAGGTAGCTGGAGGCCGCCGAGGTGGCGAGAGACGAAGCATTGGCCGAGATGGCCGTGGACAAGGCCACGCGGGAAGAAGCCATCCGTGAGTATCATTCTTTATTTCTTTCTACTCCTGGTTTCGGCCTATGTCCTTGACCAACCTCTTTTTGAATAGGCCAACTTGCGGCCCTCCACCGACAGTCGACGGACTATGGGCTTGCATCTAGATGGCCGAGGGGCGCTGGATGATTTGCACGGACAGAGTCCGGGCGCTCCTCGCCAAGATCGGCCCAGAGTCATCGTGGGCCGTGCCAACCGATGACGTGCTCTTGGCGCGTCTTCGAAGAGGCGGGCAGCTTCTCCAAGCCTACGTCCGGGCATGGCGAAGATAGCAGCGGCGCATGTCCTTGGGGTGGTGCAAAAACTGTACCCCCGTGCGGAGGTCGAAGCGGTCGCCGAAGGGTGGCCTACTGGCGTTGCCGAGGCCAATGTTGAGGGCATCTACGCCTCCATGGAGCCAACAGCGGAGAAGATCGTCGCCAACATGGACCTGTAAATTAGGGGGACCTCGGGCCCTATGTATGATCGTTACCCCATTTATATAAGAAGAAACTTTATCAGTTCCTTTGAATTCCGTCTTCAATTCGCGAAATGTTAGATATGTGTGTTGTGTTGTTGTTGTATTTTTTTGGACACCCAACTTTCTGCTATGTGACAGACCATGCTAAGCGACCTCATGCTTCTATGGTACGAATCCGAAGGGCTCCCTATCAAGCTCGGGCAAAGTTACCACTCTGGGTAGTTCACGCCGAGTGACCTCGACCGTCAATAAATCGAAAACTAGAAGGCTTCTGGTCAAGCTTGAGCATGTCTGTCCCTTGGAGTAGATAACACTGAGCGATCTCGGCCGTCAACAGACCAAGTCCGGGGGGCTACCGATCAAGCTCAAGCAGATCTTCCTCCTTCATAGCGGGTCGGTACGCCAAGAGATAGCCTTCTATTCACCTCATGACCGACCTCCAATGCCGAGCGACTTAGGGTCTCAGCAGACAGATCCGGAGTGCACCCAGTCTAACTAGGACTGACTCACCCGTGTACAGGGTGAATAGGTGGGCGGGGGAAGATCGCGATCACTCGGTACGTGTATAACTCTCGTGGCCAAGCGGCCTAAGCCTACGAAACAGATCCCAGGGGCATTCAGTCGAGCAAGGCCATTTAGTTGTGTACGCAGCAAGTGAGCATGAGGTCAATGGCCGACTAATCTCTGTGTGTTTGACCCTCGAAGTAGAGCGGCTTGAGCCTTCGACAGACCTTTGTCCAGGTGACTGCATGTCGAGCCCCTGGCGTCCTAGTCATATACACAAGATATAGTCGTTAAGAGCCTCGAGCATATTCTCGTGGCACTTGACCGAACATGACCGGTCCCGACCCTAGCCTGCCTTGGGTAGGGGACAGGCGCCTATCCCAAGGGATGTCAGGTCGAGCCGTCATGTTCAGTCGAAGTGGGCAAAGAATGAGCCCCCGAGCAGCTCAAGCTCATCCGGTGGACTCCTCTTATCGTGTACCCTCAGCTGACAAATTAGGGGTCGCATTGCTCAGGGCTCACCGTAAGCATATTTGTGAGAGAAGGGGCCGACGCAGCTGGCGATTCTACTCGGGAGGGCTTCCGAGCCCCCAAACCGTCTAGGGGTCGGGAGGAAAATTGTCCTGCAAAAAGATCAGGGAATAATCAAAATTTCACTATTTAAAGGGATTAAGTGCCGGGTACTTAGCTATTCAAGCGTAGAATCGGTGCAGGTGCTCGATGTTCCACGAATTTGGCACCTCCTATCCATCTTCGCGAACCAGCTTGTAGGAGCCAAGACGTGTGACGGCGGAAATGATGAAGGGGCCTTCCCAAGGAGCTGACATCTTGTTCATGTCGGTTGAGGACTACACCCTACGGAGCACGAGATCGCCGACCATGAAGGATCTCCCACAGACGTTCCTATCATTGTATCGACGAAGGGCCTGCTAGTATCGGTCCATCTGGATTGCCCCTGCCATCCACGCTTTCTCAAGGCTGTCAATGTCCTCGGCTCGTGTCTGTTCAGCCATGCCTTCATCATAGAGGCGAATCCTCGGGGACTCGTGGAGCATGTCGACCAGTCGGATTGCCTCCGAGCCATAAACCAAGAAGAACGGGGTCCATCCCGTGGCTCGACTCAGCTTGTTGCGGAGCCCCAAGAGTACAGCGGGAAGCTTGCGCAACCAGCGACCCCCCGTACTTCTGGAGTGGGTCGAATATTTGAGCCTTTAGACCATGCAGAATCATGTCATTGCCCATTCGCCCTAGGATGCGCCGTCGAGGCATACTTGAGCTCGATGCATCTATCCTTGCAGAACTGCCAAAAGTCGTTCTGATGAGGACATCAACACCGTCGATATATCCACTCCTACCCCAACATCGCTTACACTGCTTGGTCCTATTACTCGCACTCATGCCCGTCAACTCAACCATGAAGTAAATTTATTTTTAAGCTCCTGTTCATCATATTTGACAATTAATGGAGATGCGTGCACTCTTCTTTTGCTTAGGAACGATGGAGAGGATCAAAAGGGAGAAGGATTCGCGCGGGCCAAATTCGGACTGCAGGACAATGCCAACTTGTGATGGTTGCCATGGCTTCGTTCGGACTCCGATTTGGACGTTCAAGTACTTCATGGAAAGCTTATAAAGTTTACTTTCCATCGGATCCAGCCTCACTACCATATCTACCATAATCATCCGCAATCGTCAAATTAGTGCACCTAACTTTTTCTATCTGAGGTGTTGCACCGCCAAATTGGGTCGATGGGCCTTGTATCCAGTTGAGTCCATTATGGACGTGTCTTAGGGTTGGACAACAACCCCAACTCGTTCTCCCACCTGTATAAATACCCTGTAGCCATCATAGAACAATTCAGGTTTTGTTTATGTAAGTTGAGCTATCGCTACTTCCTAATAGATGTGTATGTCGGCAAGACCGTCCGTTCTATTTATTTCAGAACCCCACTTTTCTCGTGTGAGTCAGATCTGAAATTCTTATTTGCAATTTGAGTTTTGTTCATCTTGTTCTTGCGAGTTCTTCGATTGCTTGCAGGAATAACTGTCGGAGACGACCCGGTCCACCCATTATATTTGCTGGATGAAGTGAATCACCTCAAATCATCCAACAAACATAATGGAACGTCCGACGTCCCGAGAGAAAGATAAGTGAGTCATTGCTGGGCCTTTAGCCTGCCAGTCAACTTCAGCCTGAAGTGTGCCCGTCAAACCACTCGAAGGTGGCGACCAGATGTGTTACACATTCAGGAAACTTGACAAAAATGGCTAAAGATCTACAATGTCTGAATTATTCCTAACTCATACTCATGTGAATCTAGTTCCTAGGATGTGCACTAGATTCACACTTTCATCTCAAGCATGGATATACATAGCGAATACATGTAAGATGAAAGTAACTTAAAGAATTACAACAACATAATAGTTACATAGGCCGACCGGTCAAATAAATTCATATAAATCGGAGAACTGCGAAAGCTTGTCTACCCATCCACAAGCACACCGACTAGGGGTTTACCCCATTAAGTTCAAAATCCTAAAATACGCAAATCGAGTACCCGCATCTCTCAGAAACTAAGTCTAGGACCTGCATCAAAATGGATATTCCAATCGCAAGTGTCAGTACATTATTTGAAATAATGTACTGGCAAGAGCACAATCAAACCTAAGTACATGATAGCTCTACTTTAAAGGAAGTACATGATAGATCTACTGCAAAGGAAGGCTAATAGTACTTCCAATTTGTGGCATAAAGCAGGTTTTAGTTCGCAATCCATTAGCAACGCAATTTAAGCAAGGCACTTTTAGCAATGTATAAAATCTTCACTAAACATGGCATGGCTACAACATAAATGAGTAGATAACAATCCCTTACCCACGTCGGGGAGTAAGGCAAATTCATTGCATGAATCAACATCTTATTCAGCATGAAACGATTTATTTCAAGAACATTTTTGGAAATCACAAAATTCAAGATTTATACCCATAGCATTTCATCATGTCGCTCATCACCATGAGCATGGCTAATCGATTAGTTTTATTAACTCTACAGAGTTGGTACAACTTTACCCACATGATATGAACACTTTAGTTTGTTTCGAGTTTACAAGACTCTATCACACTCTTCATGTTGAGTGCGATCTAGAGGTCATAACGTAGCCTTTACACTACTTAGTCCCTAGCCTTGCACCAGCACGATAGGTGTTTCCACCATTCTAGGTCATACTGAAATAAGACCTAGAACCGTTAAGTGGCAGGCCCACGCCTTAACTTAACGCCGTGGTGGTGGACACGACAGGAACCCACCCACGTGGCACAATATCGTTGTATTGGATAGACTGAGTCGCCTAAACTATCACGACGGGGTAAATAGGAAGTTCCTCTGGGTTATCCAAACCCATACACTTCGGCCTATCATAATGCAAGGCTAGGTGCTAAATAGATTACTCGGCTAAGGCTATCCCATACTAGCACATATGGATGTACGGTATACACAATGAATGACATGTAGTTCAGTCCTCAATTGACTCGGGCAAACACTCCCCTTATCGGTATACGAATACATCAATCGCATACCACTTGTCTCCTAAGTCTAAAATCACATTTTATTTAAATTTTATTTCACAAATATTCAGAGGTTCACCTCTGGTTCAAAATGTCCAAAGTGATTTTTAAATAGAACAATATTTAATCCATAACCATGTTTTGATTTACTACTTGAGCAAGGCTAAGCATTTGCAAGACTTGTAAAAATATACATGGTATAGTCATTTGAGCATGAGTTAAGTGCTCTAATTATTCCTAAGGTTCAAAACAGCAAGGGGGTGATTTTCAAAAGAGATTCATGCTTTTTCACGACATAGCTACATATCATAGTTTAAATGTATCGATAGAGTAAATTACGCATGCAAATTTCACAAAAAAACATTTAGCCCAAAAAACATAAGAGCAAAGTGTTCAAATGAGGGGCAAGAAGTTGCCTTGGTCTGGAGAAATGTTAGCCTCTGATCTATTCCATCACTGTTTATGCAATTATCTAAACAAAATACACGGTATGTAATTAAACACCGAAAACAGGCAAAAATCAAAAATATTATAAAATGTATGATTTTTTCATATTGAGTAGCTAATTGTCCAAAATGAATTTAGGAGAAAAAAATTTTAATTTATCTTATTCCATTTAATAGTTATGATTTTTAGAAGTTTTTATCGGGACGTAGCGACATAAGGCTAGGCGATGTTTGGACAATGTTTCTATAATCTGATTTTTATTTATTTTACTTCACAGGGGTGAATAAATATATTTTTGAAGTCTAACACAATTGGTCTCATAAATTTTAGAGTCATTGTGAATTTCTTATGTATTTTACAAATCTATAACGTGTTCTAGGCCTATAGTGTTAAATGTGTGCTTATCCTAAAGGTTATAGGTTCAGAACCTTTGATCCCCTTTTACTTAGGTGAATAAAAGGATTAGTTTTGGTTAACTAAACTATTTTTTAGTTTATAAGTTTATGGTCTTTAATTTATAAACTAGGGTGCTCTAATCTAGATTGAAAATTCCCTTTTATTAACCTAGAGCTTATTTCATAAATTAAGTACATCAAATTCTTGGTGAATGACGGTGAACCTAAGGCTTCCCTGGTCTAATAGGTTTTAATTAGGTTTACTTAGAGCTAGGGTATATTTATACACCTACATATATACCTATAGTACATTAATCTTATTATGGTGATTAGCACCTATGTTTGCTATTTAAAATTTGACATATTTAGTATATAAGTTGCCATATTTTATTTTACCTAATTGAATTTTAGTATTTGCTGGTTTTATACAAACTTGGCTCATTCCAAATGGATCAAAAACAAATTTACTACAAATTTTACAAGTTGTAGGATACTTTAAGTTGTCTATTTCTTATATAAATATTTAGATGATATTACTATAGAGTAGACAGATGTTTTTATTTTATAATTTGAGGATATGTGTTTTGGTGAATCTATGGAACTTAAGTTTATTCAAAAAGGAATTTGGATGGATTTTAAATAAATCTCCAAAGTTTAGTTTATCCAAATTTTATCATTTTAAAAGTTTATAGTCCTAGAGGTATTTGGTAAAAAGTAACTATGGGTTTTTATTTTTCCTAAATAGAGAGTGTAAGTTGGTGGATCTGTAGAATTTGAGTTTGTGCAAAAATATGTTGAATTGGATTTTCTTTTTATTTTATAAGATTGTGGTAGCTTTAGGTGTGATTTAACTTAGAAAATTTTTAGAGACAAAATTTATACAGTGAGTGTTTTATAGTTCTAAATTAAATTTCATCATTTTATGAGTTCAAAGAAATTTGTTTCATCTAAAAGGAGTTAAATTGCATTTTATATGGATTTTACAAGTTGTGCTAACTTTTTAGCAAATTTGCAATTATTATTAAAAGTCCTCGAGTTTTAGTGTATTTACAGATGGATCCATGTCCCACATGTCATTGAATAGGTTGTTTACATTTCGGACCCCAGGATTGTTCAAATTTTCCAACAACTAGTCCTGGCATTCTAACAGCAGCATCGGTAGTGCATGCAGAGACAGCCCTCGGCATGCACATGCTTGCCGAGCTCTAGCTTAATGCCGGCGAAAAAGAATTCTGCATCGCGTCCTAGAACTCTCCAGGCTACTCACCAAAATTTCGGTCGTGTTTTGCGAGGCTTGGACAGCAGCGGCGGCCCACGGGACCGCATGGAGGCGATGGAGAGCTTCGGCGTCACGGTGAAATCGATGATGGCCAGGTATGGCGTCGATACTAGGGCGACCGTGCTCGGAGTGCGGCCGTTACGTGGACCGCTCCTCGACGCTGACGAGCCGGAGGTCCAGCGGCTCCACGTTTGGTCATGAAGTTGGAGGTGGTGGTCACTGTTGCCGTGGAAGCCGGCGGAGTGGTGGGAAGGCTGTAGAGACCGGCGGCGGCCTTGGAAGACCCCTAGACGACGGACGACGCGGGGTAGCTCCACCCACCGGACGGCGACGTAGAGAAGCAGGAGCAACCCGGGGCGAGGTCATGGCGAGTAAGCTGCAGCCCCACCACCACGCCCATCCGCAGAGGTGGCCAAATGGGCCGGGTAGAAACGGGCCGGCCCGAGCATGACCATTACTGTAGCGGCACGGCACGACACGGCCGTTACTGTAGCAAACACTGTAGCGTGCACTGTAGCAGCCCAATAGAGGGTAAAATGCAGCCCATGGGCCTTTAACAGGCCAAAACAGTGCCAAATAGTGCTATCAGGCCGACTTTGGCCAGTGGGCCTTTAACGGGCCCGTGCCGGCACGGCACGGCCCGGCCACCCCATGGGCCGTGCTTGGGCCGAGGACACGGCCCGTGGGCCGGCACGGCACGGCCCGCTACAGGAGCCATGCCTAACGGGCCGTGCCGTAACGGGCCGTGCCGCGGGCGTGCCCCAACTGGGCCGTGCCGGGCGGCCCGTTTGGCCACCTCTGTCCATCCGCTACCGGGCAGGGGCGACGACGAGCACGACGCCGTGCAACATTGTGCCTCTCTTCGTCGTTACACCACACATGGTCGGGTTGAACTTTGGAGCGTGGTTGTCCAGCAGCAAGCGCGCGCCTGCAGCAGCATTGGCGATGACGATGGATGCGCCAAGACAGAGCGGTGAGATTGAGGAGGGAGGAGGGGCAGAGCCGAGACGGCGAGCTCGACGCGCGGGGAGGAAGATATAGGCAGCGCACGGAGCAAGCATGTCATCTCCACGCGTCGCACACTCTGGGCGCCGTCTCTTTCTCTTTGCTCTTTCCCTCGCATTCCCGGTCAATTAGGGTTGATGAGAATTTTTCCTATGCGTTGGCCTGGGCGATCTGCTTAACACCAGTGCAGATTCAAAATTGGTCGTCTTTGGTGATTGAACAGACGTGTCAGTTGGTTTGATTCTATAACCAATAAGAAACAAAAAGATAGACATCAGGTTAAGATAAGATCCTACTCGATCGGCTATAGATATCAATGAATATATAATTGTTATCCCAAAACACATTTAGACCAAGTGATTCGGATAGATCGATAGTATACCCAGACAGTATAAACCACTTGTATCCAAAAGCACGTTAGAATAATAATTATACATATTCATAATCTAGCCGATGTCGCAGATCTAATGTAAATCGGCAACTACTCCGATATATTTTATAAAAAGATATTAATCTAAACTAAATGCACTAAACTAGGATCAATCGACTGTTAATATAAACAAACATATTGATACTGAGCTTAGCATATTTAAGTAGATTAAGATCTTAATATGAAAGGCAGTTCTAATATATCTAACAATTATAATACATAAAAGATGATTAGAACAGGTAAGACCGGCTGAAACCCCGGTACTATCTCTAATAATAAACATTAAACCGAATAGATCTGTATAGCTCTAAGAGCGACTTAATAGAACAACTTGATGCAGCATTAAGTACAAAAAGAGGTACAAGATCTATTTAGGCTAATAAGAACTCCTTGAAATGGTATATACGCCATATAACCTAAATCAACCTCTGGATCTAGTTTTGTCAGCTGCTATCTTCAAGGAGATATTAGTCGATCGCGAGATAGATCTAGACATTGATCTAGATTATATGCTGCATATAATAAATTAAGCACTTTATAACATCAAAATTATAGTATCATGATGATGAAAGCACTAACCCCGATGATACAAGTCGCTTGCAACAAGAAATTACCTCGTTTGGAGATCGAAACTGATGCAGCCCGAGATCAAAGGAAGAACTCGTCAAGAAAAAAATAAAAACAGAAAGGTTGGCAATGTGCCGAAGTTGTCTTGAGGTCTGTTATATTTTTTACAAGGTCTCAGGTCATATTTATACCCACATATATAATGAGTCCGTAACGGACATGATTCCTATTATAGATTAAATCTCAAATATCTCTAATCAAATCGACATTATCTATAAAGAAAACTATACAAAATATTCTAACTTAAAGATTCAATTGTCGTTTTTGGTCCTCATCCGTAGATGGCAATATCTTTAACGTCCTGTGGAAACCGAATCCAATAATTATCTTTAAGCTTCCTCTCCGGGATTGGCTCCATCTTCGGTCTCCAATCGGAATCGGCTATCGGCCATCCTGGTCTGACTCGGACTCAGCCGATTGGCTCCGTAGCAGATTCGAACTCAACCGACGCGGCCTCTATTTCTGCAAATCGCGTGTTTCCTCCAATCCCACTTCAATCCTGTCTTAAAACTTGGGGATTTGCTTATCAAATTTGGTCGTTAACACATGCCCCGCAAGTCCGCGGTATTGATAATGCTGCGGATTTGATGCAATTTTATCCTCAGTGCAACCCTAGATCAAGTCTGTTTCGGCCATTACGAAAAAACTCTTTAAATAACACCCGTTCCACATCGAACAAATTCACACCGTCACTTTGCGCTCCATCCAAGCCCTAGCCAAAAACTCCCTCAAGTTCCTTGGCAATTCCCTCGAAGCTGAAGGGCGCACCCACCGGCGATTCTTCCCGCAACGACATTCTCCCCAGCGGTGGCTTCCTCCAGCACTCCATTCGGCACGCCACCAACAGAGTACCCCGAGGTAAGTCACGTCAGCTGTAATTCCTTTCTATCACAACTTGGTTGTTTTTCTCTTGTAATTTTGTTCTTCTTCATCTTTCAAACTGTAGCACCTCTCCCACCAAGTCGCAATTCCAAACCTTCTTCATCCCAACCAATTCCTACTAGGGCCAATTGGCAATTCGGATCCCTCTGAATTTATCAATGCCGAAACCAACCGGATCCCCTTTAGGTTTTCCAGCCCTAATCTGCCATATTGCTCTGGAGCCTTTAAGTCATGGCCTTCAATGGACAAGACATGGCCAGCTTGCTACCTCATGATGTCGGCTAGGAAACAAGTTCACTGGAATGAACTAGGGATAGCATAGTGTTTAGCCTTAACTATAGCTGATATGCCCAAGGATGAATCTCTCCTATCGGCTACCAGTTACTTTTGGTCAGATACTCTCAATGCCTTCCTGTTCAGGCAAGGGCCGGTGACACCAACGCTCTTAGATGTCATAATGATCACAAGGCTCGACATTACCTCATCTGCTAACCCCCATAATCTCATCACCAAATGCCACCACTCCTTCAAGACAAAGAGCATCGGAGGCTGGAATGATTCATAGCCATGAACATGAAGATTGGCCCGATAACTGATAGAGAGCATACAGCCTTCCTCCTTATGTGGTTTGAAAAGTTTGTATTTTGTGGATCAAGCTGCGGTCTGACTAGCAACTAGCAACACATAGCCGAGGCCTTGGTAGATAAGAAGCAAATCCCTTTAGAAAAATATCGCCTCGGCTACCTCTACCAAATGTTAAGCAGCACATCGGCTAAACTTGCCTCCAACCTATCTATCAACACCGTGGGCCCCTGGTGGCTGCTGCAATTGTGGTTAAACCTCCACACCTACAAGGTTGCCCAAAGGCCAGATCTCTTTGAAGTCGATTTCCCACTAGTCGAACCAAGAATCGAAGATGATGAAGAGATTACAACGCGTCGATGTTTATCTTTTGGAGAAGCAACTTCTTCTTATTCTGGATCCAAGCTTTCGGCTGATCATTTCAAAAATTGGTTCAGCAACTTCTATAATGGATTTTCGACCACCTCGAAGATCTGGTTTGCCTATGAAAACTTTGAGCGCTTCGAGCTCCCCGATGACTTCAGGCTAGATGAAATCAATTTTGAAAATTTTGAGAAGCCGATAGAGATTTTTGTATCAGCTATATCCCCATGTATCCTCCCAGTCGGCATCCATCAAGGGAGAAATGTGCAGAAATCATATGAATTTTACCACCCCACGAGCACCGCCAGACAACTGGGTATGGGTCAGCTGCCAATCAGCCTATTCTTCTCAGAAAAGATTCAGGTCAGGGGAAAAATTGAATCAGATCTCATGATGCATCGGCTACTGGACATTGAAGGCCCTCCTCTTGGCAACATAGACAACATCGACTTGGTGGTGACAAGGACTGTCACATTCAGTCGATGGTGGAATGAATGGAAACAACACTTGTTTCATCAATCGGCTTCGATGTACCTCACCGTCATTGATCCAAACTTAATCCCAATATTAAGTATTTTCTTCTCCTAACATTTTACTTCATTGGCTATCATTCAAATGCCTTATCAAATGTTTCTTCACTTTTGCAGACAACCGATTCTTCCCCTCCTCATGCAAGCAACACAGGGGTCACACTCCGTTACGCCTCCGGACTGCTACCGAACAGTGCAGGGCTGGCTCCCTGAATCATCGGCTTTCGTACGCCAAAAGTATCAACGCTATTGCATGGCCAAATGCGCAAGCCACTCCGGCGATAGAAGAGGAACAAGCCATCGACTGCTGCTCAAACTGTTGAGAAGGAAAAGGCTTCAAAGAAGCAAAAGAAGAACCCAGCCGATGATCTGTCTCCTATAGACCCGGATGTGGAGGCAGCCCTCGCAGAAGAAGTCAGGGATGAAGAGATCGGACAGGCCATCGATGAAGCTGTAGCTGAAGCGAGTTCTTCAAACAAATACTCTCAAACTCCATCGGCTGACGACCAGTCTGTTGGAAAAACACCCAGTCCTCCAAGACATCTTTCCCGTCCTCCGCAGGTAAACATCTTTCATTACTTAGACTGCTAATATCTCCTCATCCATCTTTTATCAAGCTTTTTGTTTGTAGAAAAGAAGGGGCTTCCGGAAAAGGCGGCTCCTCCTTCACCAAGTTCTATCATTCTCGCACGTCGATTAGCCGATCCTTAAACTTGTCTTTTTTCAGCCTTCTCGCACCCCAGCACCTGCCCCCCATGTATCAAGTGAGCATACACAATCAGTTCCGGGTGGTGGCGACGTTGAAGACGAGGCAACTTCAATCCCAGCCGTCCGAGTGGGTTTCCTCTAACTTTGTGAATCGGTTTGTCAACCTTTATTGATTTCCTAACCACTCTCCGCTTTGCAGACTTTGGCCGATCTCCTCCCTTTTGACCTTAACGAGTTCATGGACGAAGAGACAGATGCCAACAAGTCCTTGATCCCATTAGACAAAGATCTGAGGGCTACTTTGTCGCACATAACCCAACGGATTGAATGTTCTCTCGACGCCCTAGTTGCCGATTGCGCATCAATTAGGAATAGATTTGAGGAAATCCAAGATCGGCTCCCAGATCAGTTGGCTGACACAATCTCGCCAGCTACCTTCCTCGAAGCTCACCAGCACAAGTTTCAGAGGGCTAAACAACGATTAGCCGATCGGCGGGAGAACAAGGCGCTAGAGGCCACCATCGAGAGTAATCGGCAAGCAATCATCGTCGAAAAAAGCTAAAATTGATGACATGAAGGCTGAACCAAATGCCACAATGGATCGGCTACGCAAACGCTGGGAAGAAGTAGCGGCTAAACTTGCCAGACTCAATGCCGACATCTTATCGAAAGAACAACGTGTAGCCGGTCTTCCCAAGGCGATTGAGGACCAAAGATCAAAGATAAAAGCCTCGGTAGCATATCTATCCGATCGACGAAGGCTTTGAAGCCCATCCCAGGAGTGATGCACGACGCTAAGGCAATCGAGGACATCGATCAAATCCGCCGTAAGGCTATATTGGCTATAAACGAATTTCTGTCCCATTAAGCTGATTGTAATATTTAACTCCGCAACTTTAGAGCTTTTGTAAACATTTTATAATCTTTTGTAATCGGCTGACTGCCCTTGACTGTTTTTGTTTTAAGCATTAACCATATGATTGTCGCCGATTCATTATCCTTCCATGTCTTGGATGTCTCAAAAAATTTCGAAATCCCCCAAAAAATGAAGTCTGACTCTATATGATATATGCCCCCTAATTTTCTCAATGATGCCTTCAGCATTTATAAAATTATAAAACAAAACCATCCAACACTTGTCGGCTAGGTTGAGCTGATTGGAGGAATCAAAGGGAAAAACTTAGAGTAAAAACATTCTAAAGGCAATGTGTGAATCGTGCAACACATTGGCTAACATGGATCGGCATGATCTTAGCCGAATCATGAATTAATCCAAACACTGGGGTAATATTTCTTCAAGTATTTGCCATTAAGAGCCCTTCCAAACACTTCTCCATCTAATCCTTCTAGCATATAGGCTCCCTTGGAGACGCATTTGTGGATCTTGAAAGGCCCTTCCCAATCAGGTGACCACTTGCCGAATTTGCTATCTCTTGAGCCGATCGGTAGTATCAGCTTCCAAACAAGCTCGCCTTCTTCAAAAGACTTAGGCACAACCTTCTTGTTGTAGTGACGAGCCACTCGTTCTTTATCTCTATTCACCTTTTCCAAAGCGCGCATTCTTGACAAAACTAGGTCCTCGGATTCATCCATCGTTAGATTGTAATAATCATCGGCTATCAACTCGGCCTGCAATTTAATCCGCCTTGAGCCGATGATGTTTTCCCATGGCAAAACTGCTTCGTGTCCGTAGACCAACTTGTATGGAGGCATCCGAAGCTGTCTTGTGAATGTCTTCCTCGGCCATAAAGATCTGATTATAACCAACATTGTCATCCATAAAACTTATAATTTTGTGGCCGGAGGCAGCATCCACCAGCAAATCGACTATAGGCATGGGGTATTCGTCTTTAGGGGTAGCCTTGTCCAAATCTCTGAAGTCGATGCATACCCTAAGTTTGTCATTTTTCTTAACCACTGGAACTATGTTTGGAACCCACTCTGCGTATCGGCAGGGCCGAATGAAACCAGCATCGTATAGCCGAGTGATTTCGGCCTTGATCGCATCATACATATCAGCTTTAAACCTCCTAGGAGGCTGTTTGTACTGCCGATATCCAGGCTTAATAGGGTGTCGATGTTCAACAATGGATCGGCTAAGACCGGGCATCTCAAAATACTCGCAAGCAAAGCAATCTTTATATTCCTTCAATAAATCAATAAGCTTGGTCCTAAAATGAGAAGGCAAATTTTTGCTAATGTATGTCGGCCTTGGCCTATCCCCTGGACCTATATCCACTTCTTCCAATTCATCGGCCGACATAAAACCTTGCCCTAGTTTGCCGTCGATGTCGTCCACGGTGTCCTTGGCGTAGACGCTCGAGCCCTCCACGATGCCCTCAAAGTAATAATTGAGGCTCTTCGTCTCCAATTGGCTGCATGTCAGAATCGGACACCTTCAGAAAATCGGCCTGCCAAACTTGGCCGGACAGGCAATCAATGCCGTCGACTTCCCATAAAGTTAAGTCGACGTTAGCAACGTTGACTGACCTATCGGCTGGCATGATCTCTATCTTATCGCCTTGGCATTGGATTAAGCTTGATGCATTATAGAAGGGATGCAGCAGTTGGCGTGGACCCAATCCCTTCCGAGCAATAGGTTGTACAATCCCTTCCCGTCGATGACGAAAAACGTTGTAGGGCATGGTTTTGCTACTGATGGTTAGCTCGACGTTTAACACTCCCTTGGCCTCCGATGGGATGCCACCGAAATCCTTGAGCACAATGTTAGTTTTTATCAAGTCATCGGCTCCCCTGCCTAGCTTCCTGAAGGTTGCATAGGGCGATTGCTCTTCTTCAGCTTCTTGGAAAAAGTCCTGGTGAATTGGGCCGAGCCGCTCCTGGACAAAAAGCTTGCGCCGGTTGAGTTGAACGGCTCGGGGGACGAATCGGCTAGAGCTCTCCATCGGTGGATCTCCTTATTTGTCCTCCCTGTACTCGCTGTAGGCCAGGTAGTCCTCAAGGGTGGGCAGCCTCATTCTCGATTCCCAGCAAAAACGGAAGAACTCGCAGCGCCAATGTGGATCACAACCATCATGGCGGCGAAAATATTCCACACCTAGCCGATCAGGTGTCCTCTGGTATGGTTTGTCGTGTCGGGCCTCTTCCTCCTCCTGAACCCTCAGCTAGAACCGAAGTCAGCTATCCACCTGTCTGGGCCGACGATCGGCCGATCGGCCGACGGTGTAGACCATGTCGATTGGCGCGGCGTTGGTTGCAGTCGGCTTGTTGGATGGCTCCTGTTGGTCCAAGTCGGCCACGGTTGTTTGTTGGGCTTTGGCTGAGCTGTGCGCCATGCTGTACTGTTGATCAGCTTGCCTCTAGCCGGCTAGGACCATACAGGGAAGGGATTGCCGTCAACCTTCATCGGCTTAGCCGGTTCCTCGAACTTGATCTTCCCTGCCTCGATAGCCGACTGAATTTGCTAGCGGAAGACTTTGCAGTCGTTGGTGCTATGGGAGGTGGTGTTCTGCCACTTGCAATGTTTTTCTTCTTGAGCTCCTCGGCCGATGGAATGACGTGGTTGGCCGAAAGCTGTATTTGTTTTTCCCTCAGCAGTAAATTGAATATCCTATCAACTTTTGTGATGTCGAAATCATACTTTTCCTCCTTAGTCAATTTCTTCAGCCATTGGCAAGTTATAGCCTTCTTATTCCTGGTCCACTCAACTGCTGCGACCTCTGTGTCGCTGTCATTTGAGTCCAAGTCGGTTGCGTAGGCGACATGTGTGACTTTCTTGAAGGTGTTCTTTGATTCCTGAAAGCGCTGCTCATGAGCTGTCACCTTCTGGGCCAAGTGGGCCAAGCTTTCAAAGTCCTGAGCCAAAAACCTCTCACGAATGGGGGCCAAAAGGCCATGAAAGGCTAAGTCGGCTAGCTACGAGTCCGATAGCACCAGGCTGTAACAATGGTTCCTCATGTCCCTGAATTTTTGGATGTAATCTTGAACCGATTCTTCGTGTTTTTGCCTGACGCTAGTCAAGTCCGACAACTTCATCTCATGTGCGCCGGAGTAGAAATAAGTGTGGAATTGCTTCTCGAGATCGGCCCAGCTCTGAACTGAGTTGTAGGGCAGGGACAAGAACCACGTGAAGGTCGATCCCGAAAGAGATAGTGGGAACAAGCGTTCCCTGAGCGCGTCGGTGGCTGACGCTTCTTCTCACTGGGCCAAGATTCGACTGACATGTTCGTAAGTTGAGACGTTATCCCCCGAGAGACTTCAAAAAATTCGGCACCTTGTACCGGTTTTGCGGGGCACCCTCTTGAAATATTAGGTATTGGTACCGGTACATATTGCCGGAGTCCTTTGGCTTGAGACCGAACCGATCATGCATGACGTCGTGATCGATCGGCCCAAGGCTTATTTTCTTGAGCTCGCAGTTGTGGCATTGGCTCGTAGTGCTCATACTACATGGGAGGCTGTCGATGCCATGTCTGTGGCGAATGAGGTTGATAGTACTGCTCGTAGTTGCCTCCTAGCTACTGATCTTGAACTTGATTCATGGTAGGAGGCGGCTGTGGTATGAACGGAGGGCGCTGCTCAGGGGGAGGCCGAACCTCGTTGGAGTTGTGAGGTTGGTCTGGCGTGTAACTGTCGTTCAGCATTTTGTGCAAGAGAGGTTGTCGATCGTGCCAAACATGCTTTCCACCTGTTCTTGGGGAAGTATTGGAGGCCCAAGGCCCTGATGTAATGGTTGTTTTCTGGTTAGGAGCTTGGGCAGCGGTTTTGCAACCGATGATTGTTCGTTCGGCTGAATAGGAGCTCGCCCTAGAGGAGTCGGCTGCCCCAATTGGGAATCGGCAGCTCTTGTGTTGACAGAGTCCTGTAAGGTGGAAATCGGCCATCAGGGAAATAGATCGGCCCCCTTGGCAGCTGCTCAGCTATCTTCGAATCGACCATGGTGCTTATCATGTTGTTCAATGTGTTCACCAGTATCTGACTGGTTGACAAGCGCGTCGTGGACGACCGAGTCGATTCAGTCTTAAAGCGTGTGGAGCCCCGAATCGTCCTGATCCTGCTTGATGTCCTCCATCTTTTTCTTCCCTTTCTTGTCCTCGGTGGAGGAGGTGTCGAAGTCTTCGGGGATCACAAACTTGTATTTCTGAATGATTGACCCAGACCTGGTCTGGGCGAAGGATTGCAAATAATGTGCTTGCAACCGTTCCACCATCTGCTGGTAGTCGGCTTGATGTTCAGCCGACAGTTTGTCCATAGTCACCAGGATGATGTTGTCCTGGTCGAGATCAGCCGATGAGATGTTCACCACTGTGTTGGATCCAAAAGTTAGGGTCCTGCCGGTCGTGCCAAAAGCGTGTTGATGAGAATTTTTCCCATGCGTTGGCCTGGGCGATCTGCTTAACTCCAGTGCAGGTCCAAAATTGGTCGCGTTTGGTGATTGAACAGACGTGCCAGTTGGTTTGATCCTGCAACCAACAAGAAACAAAAAGATAGACATTTGGTTAAGATTAGATCCTACTCGATCAACTATAGATATCAATAAATATATAATTGTTATCAAAAAGCACATTTCGACCAAGTGATTGGGATATATCGGTAGTATATTGAGACAGTATAAACCACTTGTATCCAAAAGCACGTTAGAATAATAATTATACACATTCATAACCAAGCCGATGTCGTAGATCTAATGTAAATCGGCTAGTACTCCGATATATTTTATAAAAAGATATAAATTTGAACTAAATGAACTAAACTAAGATCAATCAACTATTAGTATAACCTAACAGATTGGTACCAAGCATAGCACATTTAAGTAGATTAAGATCTTAATATAAAAGGCAATTCTAATATATGTAATAGTAATAATACATAAAAGATGATTAGAACAGGTAAGACCGGCTGAAACCCTGGTACTATCTCTAATAGTAAACATTAAACCGAATAGATATGTATAACTCTAAGAGCGACTTAATAGATCAACTTGATGCAGCATTAAGTACAAAAAGAGGTACGAGATCTATTTAGGCTAATGAGAACTCCTTGAGATGGTAGATACGCCATATAACCTAAATCAACCTCTGGATCTAGTTTTGTCGACTACTATCTTCAAAGAGATATTAGCCGATCAAGAGATAGATCTAGACATTGATCTAGATTATATGCCGCATATGATAAATTAAGTAGTTTATAACATTAGAATTAGAGTATCATGATGATGGAAGCACTAACCCCGAATTTACAAGCCGGTTGCAACAAGAAATTACCTCGTTCGAAGATCGAAACTGATGCAGCCCGAGATCAAAGCAAGAACTCGTCAAGAAAAAAGTAAAAACAGAAAGGTTGGAGATGCGCCGAAGTTGTATTGAGGTGTGTTGTATTTTTTTACAAGGTCTCGGGTCATATTTATACCCAGATATACAATGAGTCCGTAACGGACACGACTCCTATTACAGAGGACTTAGCCTTGCATTATGGTAGGCCGAAGTGTATGGGTTTGGATAACCCAGAGGAACTTCCTATTTACCACGTCGTGGTAGTTTAGGCGACTAAGTCTGTCCAACACAATGGTATGGTGCCACATGGGTGGGTTTGTTAGTGATATGCTCTAGAGGCAACATGGAGATGTTGGATATCATGGTCAATGTTTGTGTATAAATGAATAAAGTGTTTTTCAGTTCCCTGAAATAGACGTCTTGTATTGATCAATAAGTACATGACTTATTTATGAATCTATATGTATGAATCTATTTCTAAATAAATACATGAGACTCTATATGTATGAATCTATTTCTAAATGATCCCTGATCATATGTCATATTGTTGGAACAAATATGATTCTAAGATCGGCATGTTTATTGATTGATGATCATGTCTCATAGATCATGGTATGGAGATACCAAATCACTATACGTGGACATGTGTTAGAGAACACATTGTTGGATAGACCCACCATGAGACACTACAGGAATTAATGTGCCATTAGTTGGTCTCAGGTAGTGTTGGTACAAAGTCCTTAGACCTGAGATCATCATGAATTCCAACATGTGTAGTAGCCTACTTTGGAACTACCAAACGCTGTTCCGTAACTGGGTAGTTATAAAACGAGTCTTCGGGTTTGCTATGAAACATGGAGTGGGATGTGAGTGATCAAGATAGAATTTGCCCCTCCTTTGGAGAGATATCTCTAGGCCCCTCGAGGTAATGGATTATGGAAGTGCATGGCCATGCCGAGTTGATTGAGGAGTCAATCAACAGACAGATAATCCAATACGGTTCGAGTGAATGGTTAAGCTATTGAAGGGATGGCAGACATCTTTCCTATAGCTTAATTGGTATCGTGAGGCAAAGGGATTTGTGTACACATTACAGGTTCAGAGCCGATATTATATTCTTGTATACTATGGTGTTAATATGTGCTGCTAGGCGTCGCTATTGACAGATCGGTTGAGTTGGACTTGAGCCGACGGTCGGCTGAGTTGGACTCAAGCCGACGATCGGTTGAGTTCGACTCGGGCCAAAACCTAGTATATCTGAACCTATAGGGTCGCATGCTTAAGGAGATAAGAACAGACATTCGAGTTGGACTCGAATACGGCTTGATCGGATAGGGATCCGATCGGATAGAGTCCTATGGGCTTACGAAGTCCGGCCGACCAACTCTATGAGATTCGGATAGGATCCGATTCAAAATAGAGTCCCGATGGGCCTCTAGGCCCAACCGGCAACTCTATATAAAGGGGTGAGGGGTGGAGAGCTGCTGCATGCAATTGGAACCGAATCAATCTGATCACACGTGGCTTCAGAAGTCGGCGAGATCAACCTCCACGGAAACCCTCCCCACCTCCGAGCCAAAACCCTAGCCTTGCATCTTGTGCTAGCACACGGTGGTTAGGCGTTCTGTTCCCGAACGTGTGGATATCGGTAGAGGCGCTACTACGTTGCAGTGCTGTTCGTTGGCTACGAATCTGCTGTGGTGGAATTGGCTGCGGTCGGGCACATCGGAGCGAGGCGTGCGAGCGTGGTTGGACGACTTCGGTGAATCGGCTACTCGGTGAATCGGCTGATTGGTGAATCGGTTGTTCCTAGGAATCGGCTGTCGGTTGTGAAATTATTGTCATGATTAATATTTATGATGAACAATTGGCTGTGCAAATCAATGAATTGATTTGAGAATATATGTGGATATTGGTGAGAGTGTGTGTGAATAATGTGGGTCAGGTTGTGATATCTGTGCCCAGAAACGGTTGTTTTGTCTGATTGTGTGCAGGTGACTTGAGGTTAGCCTTGATCAATAGTGAGGACCAAGACTATGCTCGGGAAGGAGCAGAGGTCTAGTGTGGTCGAGATACCATGTGAGAAGGTGACTAGAGTCAGGATTCTTGTAGGTCAACTTCGGTCAACGGTGGGGATCGGGACTAGACTCAGGGAGGAGTTGAGGTCCAGACGATCAAGGATGTCGGGTGACGAAGTTGGATACAAGATGACACACGGTGGATGGACGTCGTGTGAAAGAGATCTTTGCAATGGGCTTCACGAGATATGCGTGCAAGCTTCGGTGTTCGCGAAGGTAATAGGAAGAAATCGGACGGATGGAGTGTGCACTGCTACAGTACATCGAGTACTGTAGCATGCGGTACTGTGCATGCAGCATGCATGTGTGCGCTGTGCATGCTATTACTGCTCGATGGCTGATTGGTTGCGGCACTGTGACATGTATTGCTGCATGCATATGTGTTCTGCTGCTACTGCTACTGCTCGGTAGCTTGATGGTTCTGTGATAGGCTAGACTTGGTATTGTATAGCATGCATGCACGTGTGCTGTGCATGTATCAAGCTGATTTAGTTAGTATGCGGCCTGATCAGAAGCAGCAGCCAGACCGCGAGCATGAAACGGCTGCGTTAGGAGTTTGAATCTGACTCTGGCGTGATTGTCTATGGCCGGTGCAGCTGCGTTAGGAGTTTGAATCTGACTCTGGCGTGATTGTCTATGGCCGGTGCAGCTGTAGTTTTAGAAAGTGTAATTTATTTGGTAATTAAGAGTTATTGAGTCCTATTAAGAATAGGAGTCCTACTCCTATTTTGAGTAGGAGATTTTTATATATAAATAGAGAGGGTGGGTGTGTCTCCTAGATATGGATTTTTAGAGAGATTCAAGTTGAAAAAAAATTAGGATTTAAAGTTTAGCTCGAGATTTTGTGAGGAGTGCTTTGTATGCACTTTGTAAACACAGAGAGTTTTAATAAAGATCATATCTTCTTGAGAATTCTTTGTGTCTACTTCTTCCTCGGTGCGGCGGCGTAATTGTCGGTTCAACCGGATCTGCTAACCGGTCGACCGCTCCTTCTTCCTGGTTAGGCTGCAGCACATCGACGGTCAAACCGGCTGGCATTGGACTTCATCGGCATCGGCTACATCAAGCAATTGGCTGAGGCGATCGGCTACGGGCGGTCAGACCGACAAGGCTACTCGGTCACACCGGCGCGACACCTGTGGTGGCTTCAGAAAATAGAGGTAAAGTTTTATTTCCGCTAAAACTTTGTTTTTGGGGTAATCAACCATTCACCCCCCCTCTGGTTGGCTTTTCTTTGAGCGTTCGATCCTACAAGTGGTATCAGAGCCACGTTTTTCTGCTTTGGATTTTCTTTGATCTAAAGTTTTTTTTCATCATGTCGGATAAATTTTCAACAAAACCGCATGTTTTTGATGGCACCGATTTTGCGTATTGGTGTAGTAAGATGCAATCCTACATCATGGCTCAAGACTATGATCTGTGGTAAAAGGTTGCTCTTCTCTACACCATACCCGATGCTATTAATACTGATGCTTTGAAAACTGAGTTTAATAATAATTGCAAAGCTCGAAACATTTTGTTGAATGGAATTTCGCGTTCTGATTTTGACCGTGTTTCTCATCTTCAAACCGCTAATGAAATTTGGAACGCTTTGAAAAACTTTCATCAAGGAACTACAAACATAAAAGAACTTCGTCGAGATCTTTTAAAAAGGAATATATTAAATTTGAGGTGAAACCTCGAAGCTTTGGATGACTATCTTGGTAGGTTTAATAAAATCTTGAGCAATCTTAGATCTGTTGATTCTTCTTATGATACTAATTATCCACAGTCTGAGATTTCTCGCCACTTTTTAAATGGTCTTCACATGTCTATTTGGGAGATGAAAGTAACTTCTATTCAAGAATCTGTTAACATGGCAAATTTGACTTTGGATTCGCTTTATACAAAACTCAAAACTCATGAGATGAATATTCTTTCTCGAAAAATGGATTCTAAGTCAAGTGCTTTGATTTCTCCTTCGACTTCTTCGGATGTTGCTTCTTCATCATCTCCAAATGCTCTTGCTTTAATTAATGCCATGTCCGATGAACAACTCGAGCAATTCGAGGAGGAGGATTTGGCTCTTGCTACTAACAAACTTTCCAGAGCTATGAACAGAGGTAGGTTCAAGAAGAAAGGAGGACCAACGCGTTGCTTTGAGTGCGGCGCCTTGGATCACTTCCGCTCCAACTGCCCCAAGCTCGGGAGGAGCAAGAAGGAGGACAAGAGCGCCGAAAAGACAAAAGATGACAAGCCCAAGGGTAGGCGCTCCAAGGAGATGATCAAGAAAGTGCTAAGTCAATTCTATGCTGCTTTTGAGCCACTCAACGACATAGATTCTGACAGTGAGGAGGAGAAGGGCAAGAACATCTCCGGCGTTTGTCTCATGACGTGTGGAGATGAAGATTCTTCAGATGAAGAAAACGAGATAAGCTCACTTGAGGATGCAATTCTTGTTTTAAGCGCTAAGAATAAGAAATGTGAGAAAATGTTTAAAAAACAAGAATTTGTGATTGAATCTTTAAATGGTGAAATTGCTAGATTGAAATCTCTTATTCCCAATGATGATAATTGCAAAAATTATGAGGTTTTAATGCTAGAAATTTCAAAGATTAGAGATGTCAATAATTCTTAAGTTTTGGCTGCTAAATCTTGTTTAACTTGTGATGCTAATGAATTGAAACTAAAAGATGCTTTAGCTCGTGTTAAGCACATAGAAGAAATAGTTAAACAAGATGAGGTAGCTTCTTGTTCTAGATGTCGCAAAGGCAAAGATGTCATAATTGAGTGTGAAAATTGTGTTAATCTTGGAAAAGAAGTTTCTTACTTGAAAAATTCTTTGCAAAAATTTTCTGATGGTAAGAAACAACTTAACATGATTTTGGACAAATCAAAAGTATGTAGCGACAACAAAGGAATAGGTTTTGATGCTCATGACTATTTCACCAAAAATCCTCCAAATGTTTTAGGAATGATTAAAAGTGGTGAAATCTTAACAAAACCTAATACCATGAAAACAGTTTTTAAGTCTGCTGGAAATTCGCCATCTCTTTCTGTTTATCTAAAAGAAACTAAACCTAATTCTTCAAAACCATATGTTACTAAAGAAAAGTTTTCTTGCTCTTTTTGTGGTAAAGATGGTCATCTCGTTGGTTTTTGTTTCAGACTAGCACGAAAATAGAAAAAGGAAAGAGAGAATAATTTTGCAAAATCAAAGTGGCAAAAATCTGGTTTTCCCTCGGGAAGGCCGGTCGGACCGCGGTTGGTCCACCGGTCGGACCGGCCACGGCACCGGTCGACCAACGGAACTGCCTCGGTCAAACCGGTGATGGCGCCGGTCGAACGACAGTACCCAGTGTCGACCGGCCCCGATGGAGCTTTTCTAAAAATTCCAAAACTGTTTTCTCTCATGGTTTTATGCCTATTGGATCTACTGGTCATGTGTCTCAGTACTGGATTCCTAAATTTCTTTTAACTAACCCCAGTACTGAGACCTCGACATCTCCTGTTTTGTAGGCTTTCATGGCGAGGAAGGAGAACGTGTGGATCATGGACTCCGGTTGCTCGCGGCACATGACCGGAGATAAGAAGTGGTTCTCCTCCCTCATGATGGCATCCAAGAGGGAATCGATAATCTTTGGGGATGCTTCTACAAGTGCCGTTCTCGCTACCGGATCCGTCAAGGTAAGTGACAAGTTCGAATTGAAAGAGGTAGCTTTGGCAGAGGATTTAAAATACAATTTACTTTCAGTTTCACAAATTGTTGATGAAAACTTTGAAGTTCATTTCAAAAAAACTGGAAGTAAAATATTTGATTCTTGTGGTGATTCTGTTTTGAACATTTCTCGTTATGGGAGAGTTTTTAAAGCGGATTTTGAAAACCCTGTTTCTCCTGTTGTTACATGTTTAGTTGCAAAATTCAACAAAGATTTGATGTTCTGGCATCGTAGACTTGGTCATGTTGGATTTGATCATTTGACTCGTTTAAGTGGTTTGGATCTTGTTCATGGTTTGCCAAAACTCAAAAAGGATCTTGATTTGGTCTGTGCACCATGTCGTCATGGTAAAATGGTGACTTCTTCACACACACCAATTCTTTCTGTGATAACGGATGCACCGGGACAGCTTTTACACATGGACACGGTTGGTCTAGCTAGAGTGCAATCTGTTGGAGGAAAATGGTATGTGTTAGTTATTGTTGACGATTTTTCTCGATACTCTTGGGTTTTCTTCATGGCAACTAAGGACGAGGCCTTTGGACACTTTCGAAGTCTTTTTCTTCGCTTGAATTGTGAAATTCCCAACTCTTTGAAAACAATTAGAAGTGATAATGGTGGTGAATTTAAAAATGCTTCTTTTGAACATTTTTGTGTTGAAAAATGAATTGAACATCAATTTTCTTCTCCTCGTGTTCCTCAACAAAATGGTGTTGTCGAAAGAAAAAATCGTTCTTTGGTTGAAATGGCTAGGACAATGCTAGATGAATATCACACACCTAGAAAATTTTGGGCCAAAGCTATTAACACTGCTTGCTATGTTTCTAATCGCATTTTCTTGCGTTCTAAACTTGGCAAAACTCCTTATGAGCTTCGTTTTGGTCGTCAGCCCAAAGTTTCACATTTGTGTGTTTTTGGTTGCAAGTGCTTTGTGCTAAAATCTGGAAATTTGGACAAGTTTTAATCACGTTCAATTGATGGTCTACTTCTTGGTTACCCCACACACACTCGTGGCTATCGTGTACTTCTTTTAGAGACTAACAAAATTGTCGAGACTTGCGAAGTCACTTTTGATGAGGCTAGTCCCGGTACTAGACCAGATTTTTTAGGTACATGCATGCACGTGTGCTGTGCATGTATCAAGCTGATTTAGTTAGTATGCGGCCGATCGAAGCGGCGACGGACCGCGAGCAGAAACTTGGCCGAGTTAGGAGTTTGAATCGACTCGGCGTGATTGTCTATGGCCGGTGCAGCTGTAGTTTTGGAAAGTGTAATTTATTTGGTAATTGAGAGTTATTGAGTCCTATTAAGAATAGGAGTCCTACTCCTACTTTGAGTAGGAGATTTTTATATATAAATAGAGAGGGAGGGTGTGCCTCCTAGATATGGATTTTTAGAGAGATTCAAGTTGAAAAAATTTAGGATTTCATGTTTAGCTCGAGATTTTGTGAGGAGTGCTTTGTATGCACTTTGTAAACACAGAGAGTTTTAATAAAGATCAATCCTATTGAGAATTCTTTGTGTCTGCTTCTTCCTCGGTACGGCGGCGTAATTATCGGTTCAACCGGATCTGCTAACCGGTCAGACCGCTCCTTCTTCCCGGTTATACTACAAGCACCTCGACGGTCAAACCGGCTGGCATCGGACTTCATCGGCATCGGCTACATCAAGCAATCGGCTGAGGCGATCGGCTACGGGCGGTCAGACCGAAGGTCATCGGGCGGTCAGACCGACAAGGCTACTCGGTCAGACCGGCGCGACACCTGTGGTCGACCGGCTTGGAAAACAGAGGTAAAGTTTTATTTTCGCTAAAACTTTGTTTTTGGGGTAATCAACCATTCACCCCCTCGGTTGGCTTTTCTTTGGGCGTTCGATCCTACATCGGATTACGGGAATCGGCTGTCAGCAAATCGGCTGTCATTGGCCAGCACTGTTTCGGATCGGATAGCTCCTGATTGGCTAATCCGCTGCACTCTTCTCCAATCGGTAACGATCTATCGACCCTTACTTACAAGTGTTCCTGGTTTACGTGGTAGAAAATTTTTTGTTATTGGCTATCGTAGCTTCCGCGTAACCCTTCAGGGTTCCTGTCATGTCCGCCAGCACGGCGTTTAGTTAAGGCATGGGCCCGCCACTTAACGGTTCCAGGTCACATTTCCAATATGACATAGGATGGAGGAAACACATATCGTGCTGGTGCGAGGCTAGGGACTAAGTAGTGTAAAGGCTACGTTATGACCTCTACACCGCACTCAACATGAAGAGTGTGGCAGAGTCTTGAAAACTCGGAACAAACTAGAGTGTTCATATCATGTGGGTAAAGTTGTACAAACTCTGCAAAGTTATAAAAACTAATCGATTAGCTATGCTCATGGTCATGAGCGACATAATGATATGCTATGGGTATAAATTTCAGATTTTGTGCTTTCCAAAATGATTTCTTGAAAACAGGTGTTTTGTGCCGAAACTAGTGCTGTTTTGAGCAAAGTATTTGCCTTACTCCTCGATGTGAGAAAGATGCTAAAGCATATCTACGTATGTAAATTTTTGATGAAGCCATGCCATGTTTAATAAATTTTGATGTTTGCTGAAATTGATTTGTTAAAAACCACGTTGTAAAATACTTGTGAACCAAAACTAGCCTTATGCTGAAATATAAACCACAAGTAGCCATTCCTTTGATTTAGAGCTGTCATGTATATAGGATTTGATTGTGTGCTTGCCAGTACATTATTTTCAAATAATGTACTGACACTTGCTATTGGATTATCCATTTTGTTTGCAGCACTTAGACTTAGTCTTTTGAGAGATTGTGGGTAATCGACTGCTTCTTATAGGATTGAATCTAACGTGGTAAACCCCTAGTCGGTGTGCTTGTGGATGGGTAGTTAAGCCACCGCTGTTCACTGCTCTCTGATATATATTTATTTGGCCGGTTGGCCTACGTAATTATCTAAGTGATGTAATGCTTTAAGTCCTTCTCGTTTTAACTGTATTCACTATGTGTAATCATGCTTGAGATGAAAGTGTGAATCTAGCACACATCCTGGGGGCTAGATTCACGTGAGTATGATTTAGAAATATTTGAGACATTTTAGATCTTTAGCCATTTTGTCAAGTCTCCTGAGTGTGTAACACATCTGGTCGCCACCTTCGAGTGGTTTGACAGGCACACTTCAGGCTAAAGTTGACTGGCAGGCTAAAGACCCAGCAATGTCTCACATATCCCTCTCTGGGACGTCGGACGTTTCATTATACTTGTTGGATAAGCTGAAGCGTATCACTCCATCCTGCAAGTATAACGTTATATCCAGGCGTCCTCGACATTATATTAAATCCCTCTTGAGCTAAGGAGATGATCTTTGGATTAAATTTTATGTTCACTTGTTACCACCCAAGATTAGTCGTAGGCTTGCTTAGCAAGTTCTTAACCTTATGGGCTGTGCGTATGAGTTCTATTATGAAAAACAAGTCCAAAATCCAAATGCACGTAAATGACCTAAGTCAAGGTAGGGTTTTATGTTAGTATGCATGCTTCTACATGAGATTGCATTTTTGGTCCTAGGTTATAAGTGAAAAGTTTTAATTTGTTCTATAATTTTGGTCTATCATGCGAAGGCCTAGGTTGGTCACACCTAATTAGAAAAGAAAATATTTTGTCCTCAAATTTTTAAATTATGCAAATAAGTTGAAGTTCTTTTGACCTAAGTTAGAAAATGAAAAATTTTGGTTCACAAAATTGAAAAACTTTACTTTCACCTTGTTTGGACAAAATTTCTTCAACCCTAGAATTTGGGTATGTGACAACTCTATCCCCCTTAAAGGAAATCTCGTCCCCGAGATTTGTCTTGGGGCATGGTCAGGAGTTTGTCTGTTTAACCAGGTTTGTCGTATCTAGGTCTTCATCTTAACAAGTCGATGGTTAAAATATTTGCTTAGGATAAGACGGACTTTATTGACAACTAAGGTCTGTGGTTGCAGGATTTAGGAAGGAAAAGAAAGTCTCCTTATTGGCTCAAGGAAACGGGTAGATTCGTTGTTGATGACGACACCCAGATAATAAGGGTGTTGAGGCGCCTTGGTTAAGGAGGCTATATTCTGGGGAAAATGGATGTCGCTTGGTGAGTGGTGTGGGAAAAAGCGCAGTATGTCGGTTCGGTCATTTGTACTTTACTGGCTGGGGTAGTATACTCACTAGTCTTTGATAGGAGGCCATAGCGGGATGATGACGTTGGGTTGGATATTCCAGACTGGGTATGGTGCATAGGAAAATGACTCAAATCCACCCAAAAGTGATGCTACCGTAGTGGGCACTGGGTTTTGGATAACGTGGTTTTTATCGGTTCCTTGTTGTTTGAAAACTTTTAAAACATACAAGATTTAATACTCCTAGGTTAAGTTTCTCCTAAGTTGTATAATAGACTTGCTTAACTAAGGTTGGGAAAAAACCTTTACTGAGGAGGTGAGGAGGGAGTTCTTGTCAAGCATGACGGTTGTCCAGCATCTTGGGGGGCAAATGAAGAATTCGTACATAAGATTTGGTGGCGTAAGGTTTTTTTTCATACGGGCATGACGACGAAAAATCTGGGGGTCGAACCATAGTTTTGGTCGAGCTTATACCTATGGGGTTTAAATTTTGAAATGGCAGGCACGTATGGTATGGAATTGGAGATAAACGCGGGTCATTATTAATTTTTTTCATAAAGGTTCACTAGCTAAAATGGAAAATAACATTAGAACTCCCCTCACTTGGGCAGTTCACAGCAAAGGCGAGTAATGGCAACAGAGGTGCTATCTCGAGTGCTGGTGGGTAACAAGCTATGCTATCCCCTTAAAGTTTGGAAAATTCATGTCTAGGAGGATTCCTTGAAATGGGAGAACAACTGATTTGGTAGCCACAGATCTATCTACACCTCGTTCTGCTGAGAACAGGGCATAGTGTCTAACTGGGTATCAGGTTGGGGCGACGTTCGTCTCAAGGACAGTCTTTACAAAAAAGATGTTTTGTGAGCCTATTGATTCTACCTGAAATCTTTCATGGGCATGGGAAAATGGTCGCGGCTACTCATGGGTTTATATCTATATACTGGGGTTATAGTAGAAAAATGATTGTTACATGGCATGTGTGGCAATATCCTTTTCTTTTATACGAAAAAAGCATGCATGAATGCTATGATATCATGATGTATGCATGATGCTATGAGTGTATGAGATAGTTCAATGCTCATGAAAATATTTTTGTATTGCCTTCATGCCATAGAAACAATAAGTGTATACATGTACATATATTGGGAGGTTTTATCAACGTTACAAGTCAAGTCTCCAAACCGTGTTTGTGAGACTTACAAAGGTCTCATATTTATCCATGGGTGTATGAGGTCATGATACACAGCCCCCCTTAAATTAGAAGGGCTTTTGGTTAGGAGAATTTTGGAAAATGGAAGTTAAAGTTGCCAGGGTGGTCTCTGGTACAGCTATATGCCAATCTGGTAAGAACAGGGCTTAGCGGTCAATCTGAAGAGGCTATAAGATCATTTTTAACTCTCATTCTTAGCTCTCTACAATGTCTCCCTTAGCCGTGATTTTTATATGGTTGTGTCGCCCTAGGGAAAATGGTTCGGTCATATGCCGATATGCTGGAGAATGCGGGTTTGTTGTCTTTATCAGTCTATTTGGGCTAGTTCCCAAAGGTATAAAATTTTGGGCAAAAGTCATGGTGGTAGGTCAGTAAGTTTTTTATCTATCTTAGGAAGATTAGAATTTTATCACCTACGGTTCTGTCTGGACAAATTTAACAACCTACGATATACCGGGTTTCAGATTTTTGCTCTCCCGGACTATATGAATTTTTAGTGCATGTTGTGGGGGCTCACAAATTGTACCAAAATTCGTGGGGGCTTCCTGGGCATGTTTAGAGGCTACTGGCAAAAGATGCATATTTTAGCTGGTATGGTTTGGCCTATACAAAAAGATGAAGGCTGCTGTCTGGAAATTTCCAGAACAGGGTTAGGTTAACAAATTAAGCTACTTTGCGATGTTGAAAAGGTTCAGAAATTTTTTGACAGAAATCCATGTGGACTGCTGGGCTAGTCCATATTGTTCCAGAGAAATTCCTCAAGTTCAAAACCTACGGCTTGGCCTGTATAAAAAGATGAATGCGGCTGCCTATAGTTTCCAGAACATACGTAGGCTAACTAATCAGTCTATTTAACTATGTTGAAGAGGTTTAAAAATTTTGCCAAAATTCGTGGGAGTTGCTTGGTTAGTCTACATTGTTCCTGTAAAATTTCTCAGGTTTACCATCTATAGTTTAGCCTATGCAAATTTTGCAAACAGACTGACTCAAAATTTAAGAATACAAACTTCTGACAAAATGAAACTTTGCAGAAGTTCTATGGTGCATAAATTTATCATCTTTAAAATGCATTAAGTTAGAGTGCTCCAGAGTCTATATGAGTTAGGGGTGGTCCATCTAAGCAAATAATCTAAGGTTTAAGCATCACAACTCTATTCTATACCGAACTACCCACTTTAGGTTTAATCGGGAAAATTTTTGAAACGTTGGGAGAGAAGGAGCTCAAAATCTTTTCCCCAATTTATTTTTGGTGCAGAGGTAACATGAGAAGTTAGAATATCTATAGTGTCCATCAAGTTTTAAATTTTATCAACCCATTTTTAAAACCCATTTACTAGAGGCTATTTCTAACCCGATAATTTGCAAATCCGATCTAGTACACAGGAATAGTTTGCAAATGGATTCCAATATTTTTCAAAGGCTCTTTGGTACTGATTTTGTGTGATAATCAAGTGTATTTAAATCTCCTTTTCGTAAAAATACAACTTTCAAAAGGTTTCGTTCCTATAGAGCAAGATAAGAGTTTGGAGGTACAGAAGAATAATCTCTAGATAGGGATGATATATAAGATTGAATATGGTTTTCGTAAATAATTTGTAGCTGAGAGCGAAGCCCTCAAAATAATTTTGTGATCCATTCTAAACGACCAACTTAAGGGGCTCTTATAGTCGGTATTTGCTCTAATACCATGCCTTGCCGGAGACGACCCGGTCCTCCCATTATATTTGCTGGATGAAGTGAATCACCTCAAATCATCCAACAAACATAATGGAACGTACAACGTCTCAAGAGAAGGATAAGTGAGACATTGCTAGGCCTTTAGCCTGCCAGTCAACTTCAGCCTGAAGTGTGCCCGTCAAACCACTCGAAGGCGACGATCAGATGTGTTACACATTCAGGAGACTTGACAAAAATGGCTAAAGATCTATAACGTCTCAATTATTCCTAACTCATACTCATGTGAATCTAGTTCTCAGGATATGTACTAGATTCTTACTTTCATCTCAAGCATGGATATACATAGCGAATACATGTAAGATGAAAGTAACTTAAAGAATTACAACAACATAATAGTTACATAGGCCGATCGGCCAAATAAATATATAAATCAGAGAACTGCGGAAGCTTGTCTACCCATCCACAAGCACACCGACTAGGGGTTTACCCCATTAAGTTCAAATCATAAAAGACACAAATCAAGTACCCGCATCTCTCCAAACTAAGTCTAGGACCTGCATCAAAATGGATATTCCAATCTCAAGTGTCAGTACATTATTTGAAATAATGTACCGGCAAGAACACAATCAAACCTAAGTACATGATAGCTCTACTTCAAAGGAAGGCTAATAGTAGTTCCAATTTGTGGCATAAAGCAGGTTTTAGTTTGCAATCCATTAGCAACGCAATTCAAGCAAGACACTTTTAGCGATGTATAAAATCTTCACTAAACATGGCATGCAACAACATAAATGAGTAGATAACAATCCCTTACCCACGTCGGGGAGTAAGGCAAATTCATTGCATGAATCAACATCTTATTTAGCACAAAACAATTTATTTCAAGAACATTTTGGAAATCACAAAATTCAAGATTTATACCCATAGCATTTCATCATGTCGCTCATGACCGTGAGCATGACTAATCGATTAGTTTTATTAACTCTGTAGAGTTTGTATAGCTTTACCCACATGATATGAACACTCTAGTTTGTTTCGAGTTTGCAAGACTCTATCACACTCTTCACGTCGAGTGCGATCTAGAGGTCATAACATAGCCTTTACACTACTTAGTCCCTAGCCTTGCATCAGCACGATACATGTTTCCTCCATCCTAGGTCATACTGGAATAAGACCTAGAACCGTTAAGTGGTGGGCCCACACCTTAACTTAACGCCGTGGTGGCGGACACGACAGGAACCCATCCACGTGACACGATATCGTTGTATTGGAAAGACTGAGTCGCCTAAACTACCACGACGGGGTAAATTGGAAGTTCCTCTGGGTTATCCAAACCCATACACTTCGGCCTACCATAATGAAAGGCTAGGTGCTAAATAGATTACTTGTCTAAGGCTATCCCATACTAGCACATGTGGATGTATGTTATACACAATTAATGACATGTAGTTTAGTCCTTAATCGACTCGGGCAAACACTCCCTCTATTGGTACACGAATACATCAGTCGCATATCACTTGCCACCCAAGTCTAAAATCATATTCTATTTAAATTTTATTTATAAATATTCAGAGGTTCACTCTTGTTCAAAATGCCAAAAATGATTTTCAAATAGAACAATATTTAATCCATAACCATGTTCTAGTTTACTACTTGAGCAAGGCTAAGCATTTGCAAGACTTGTAAAAACATACATGGTATAGTCATTTGAGCACGAGTTAAGTGCTCTAATTATTCCTTAGGTTCAAAATAGCAAGGGGGTGATTTTCAAAAGAGATTCATGCATTTTCAGGATATAGCTACAAATCATAATTTAAAAGTATCGATAGAGTGAATTACGCATGCAAATTTCATAAACAAAACATTTAGCCCAAAAAACATAGGAGAAAAGTGTTCAAAGGAGGGGCAAGAACTTGCCTTGATCAGGAGAAATGTTAGCCTCTGATCCATTCCATCACCGTTATGCAATTATCTAAACAAAATACACGGTATGTAATTAAACATCGAAAAACAACAAAAAATCCAAAATATTCTAAAATGCATGATTTTTGCATATTGAGTAGCTACTTGTCCAAAATGAATTTAGGAGAAAAATTTTTTAATTTATCTTATTCCATTTAATAGTTATGATTTTTAGAAGTTTTTATCGGGACGTAGCGGCATAAGGCTAGGCGATGTTTGGACAATGTTTCTATAATCTGATTTTTATTGATTTTACTTCAAAGGGGTGAAGAAATATATTTTGTAAGTCTAACACAATTGGTCTCATAAATTTTAGAGTCGTTGTGAATTTCTTATGTATTTTAGAAATCTATAACGTGAGGCCTATAGTGTTAACTGTGTGCTTAGCCTAAAGGTTATAGGTTTAGGTTCAGAACGTTTATTCCCCTTTTACTTAGGTGAATAAAAGGATTAGGTTTCCTTAACTAATCTATTTTTTAGTTTATAAGTTTATGGTCTTTAATTTATAAACTACGATGCTCTAATCTAGATTAAAAATTCGGTTTTATTAACCTAAAGCTTATTTTCATAAATTAAGTGCATCAAATTCTTGGTGAATAAGGGTGAACCTAAGGCTTCCCTGGTCTAATAGGTTTTAATTAGGTTTATTTAGAGCTAGGGTATATTTATACACCTACATATATATACACTTATAGTACATTAATGATTAGCATCTAAGTTAGCTATTTAAAATTTATTTGACATATTTAGTATATAAGTTACTGTCGATGTCGGAGATCGACACGCGGAATCTGAGGGACCCCTTTTGGTTCGGCACGGGGAGCGGTGAATTTTGGTTTAAACTCGAGGTGAGGATAAGATGATGCGATGAAGCGGAAAAATCAAGACTGCAGAGGCGCGGGGTTTATATAGGTTCGGGCCACCTACGAGGTGTAATACCCTACTCCTGTTCTGTATGTAGTATGAGGGACGAATTACAGGGAGCAATGAGGATGGAGTTAGAGGTGGACAAGGAGTTGCTAAGAACTAGCTGTCGCTCAGGGGACTGATGAACCGAGTCGAGGGGACCGTTTTTATGATGGACTTGGGCCTCCTTTTATAGTACAAGGAAACACCACAGTAGTCCCGATTTCATCTACCTCGCTCCACGTGATGGAGCGGCACTTGCCTTGCCTTGTCGGAGAAACCACTCCATCTTTGTTCCTGTTTGCTGCGTCATGAGGGTAGGTGGAAAAAGGTGGTCGTCATGGTAGCCATGCCGCTGACGTGGTGATGGCCTGCCTACCTACTCCGATAGGACCCACTGGTCAGCGGCCCATCTCGCGAGTAGGTACTGACACAGCGCCTCCTGCGCTCGTACTCTCTCTCCCACGTGGTCGCCCAATGCATTAAACGCGACTAGACGGGACGTGAGGGAGGCGTGCGCGGAGTGGGTGCGCTGCCATACCACGGTCATAGTCAAAGACTTTAGGCCTCCTTTGCCTCGTGACAGGCAAAAAAGGGGTGATGATGAGAGCGATTGACAGGCGCGCCTTACATTGCATTAAATGCGGCGGGGCAGGCGCTCGGCCTCTCTCTTGTTGGGCATTAAATGGGTTGGCTGGCAGTTAGACTCGCCCCTCTCTCAGAGAGGTGCGGGGTGAGGGATGGGGGGTCCGGGTAACCCCGGGCCCTACCGTCTGGGTGTCCGGGTGATCCCGGACCCTGCCGCTTGGGAGCACGGCGGCCTCCGGGCAGCCTCCAGGCCAGCCCCCTCTTGGGGCGGCCACGTGGCCGTCCGTGGCAGGGACTCACTTGGGCCATTCAGGACATATCTTTGACGCGCCTTGATAGGCAAAGACGCCTTCCTTTTCTCAGATGTCGTACCTCTGACATACCCCGGGCCCATATCACCGACAGTTACCATATTTTATTTTATCTAATTGAATTTTAGTATTTTCTGGTTTTATACACACTTGGCTCATTCCAAATGGATCAAAACAAATTTACTACAAATTTTACGACTTGTTGTAGAGTACTCTAAGTTATATATTACTATACGTTGTAGAATACTCTAAGTTATATATTACTATACAGTAGGGAGATGTTTTTATTTTATAATATGAAGATATTTATTTTGATGAATCTAAAGAAATGTTATTAAAAAGGAAGGGTGGATTTTAAATAAATCTCCAAAGTACAATTTATCTAAATTTTTATTATTTTAAAGTTTATAGTCGTAAAAGTATTTGGTATAAAGTAACTAAGTAACTAAATAACTATGGTTTTTTATTTTTTTTATTTTTTTAAATAGAGAGTGTAAGTTTGAGTTTGTCTAAAATATGTTGAATTGAAATTTCTACTATAGTTTTTATTTTTTTTATTTTTTTGAAATAGAGAGTGTAAGTTTGAGTTCGTTGAATTGAAATTTCTTTGTATTTTATAAACTTGTATTTTATAAGTTTGTGGTAGCTTTAGGTGTGATTTAACTCAAGATACAAAATTTGTAGAGTGTCGAGTTTTATAGTTCTAAATTAAATTTCATCATATTTCATCATTTTATGAGTTTAAAAAATTTTATTTCTTTTTAGATATTTATTTCATCTAAAAAGAGTTAAATTGAATTTTATATAGATTTTACAAAGAGTTAAATTGAAATTGAAATTTATATGAATTTTACAAGTTGTGCTAACTTTTCATCAAATTTGCAATTATTTAAGGTCCTTCAGCACGTGCTGAAACAGCTTTTATTAAAAGTCCTCGAGTTTTAGTGTATTTACAGATGGATCCATGTCCCACATGTCATTGAATAGGTTGTTTACATTTCGTACCCTAGGATTGTTCAAATTTTCAACTAGTCCTGGCATTCTAACAGCAGCATCGATAGTGCATGCAGCGGCAGCCCTCGGCATGCACATGCTTGCCGAGCTCTAGCTCGATGCCGGCGAAAAAGAAATATGCATCGCGTCCTAGAACTCTCCAGGGTACTCAATTTCGGCCGTGTTTTGCGAGGCTTGGACAGCAGCGGCGGACCGCGGGACGGCATGGAGGCGATGGAGAGCTTCGGCGTCACGGCGAAATCGACGATGGCCAGGTATGGCGTCGATACCAGGGCGACCGTGCTCGGAGTGCGGCCGGTACGTGTACCGCTCCTCGACGCCGACGAGCCCGAGGTCCAGCGGCTCCACGTTCGGTCATGAAGTTGGAGGTGGTGGTCACCGTTGCCGTGGAAGCCAGCGGAGTGGTGGGAAGGCTGGAGAGGCCGGCGGCGGCCTTGGGAGACCCGTAGACGGCGGACGACGCGGGATAGCTCCACCCACCGGACGGCGACGTAGCGAAGCAGGAGCAGCCCGGGGCGAGGTCTGCAGCCCCACCACCACGTCCATCCGCTACCGGCCAGGGGCTACGACGAGCACGACGCCGTGCGGCATCGTGCCTCTCTTCGTCGTTACACCACACATGGTCGGGTTGAACTTTGGAGCGTGGCTGTCCGGCAGCAAGCAAGCGCGCTGCAGCGGCGTTGGCGATGACGATGGATGCGCGCGTGGAAGAAGAAGAGACCGAGCGGTGAGATTGAGGGAGGAGGGGCAGAGCCGAGACGGTGAGCTCGACGCGCAGGGAGGAAGATATAGGCGGCGCACAGAGCAAGCACGTCATCTGCACGCGTCGCACGCTCTGGGCGCCGTCTCTTTCTCTCTGTGGTTTCCCTCGCGTTCCCGGTCGGTTAGATATTTGGCACCGAGTGAGGGCGAGGTAGGGTGGCTGCCCAGTGGGTCCAGGGTAAAGAGGGCAAGGCAAATAGGAGTGGGTTGGGTAGATTGCTGAGTAAAAACGATTTTGAGCGAATTTTTACAATATTTCTCTCTCCTTAATCTTGGTGATTTTATAATTTATTTTGTAGACATGATAAATCAATGAAATTTCTGCTGAAGGTAGATAATTATATGGAGTTTCATTCAAAAATCATTTGTAGATTACTCCCAAAAATTAAACAAAATAGGGTAATTTGGAAATAGTTTGAATTTTTAGGAGGCCTAATCAGTGAAGAAAAATTCTAGAAAAATTATATTTATTCATATTAATTAAACTAGTATTTGAGTAAATTATTAATTAACTTTTAGATATGATGTTGTTTTAGCCAATAAGAGTATTAATTAGCCTAATTTTGGACTGTTTTGTCTAATTTGTTTGGGGCATCAATCCTAGTTATTAAATTTCACAAAAATTATGTTAGGTTTAATATAACACCTTGCACCTACATAAAGTTTTCCATGATTTTATCTTGCTTGGATTATTTTAGAAAATTAGGATGACCTTTCTTTCCCTACTTCTTATATGCATTTAATATTGTCCAAGTGATTATATTAAATCCCTCTTGAGCTGTGGAGATGATCTTTGGATTAAATTTTATGTTCACTTGTTACCACCCAAGATTAGTCGTAGGCTTGCTTAGCAAGTTCTTAACCTTATGGGTTGTGCTTATAAGTTCTATTATGAAAAACAAGTACAAAATCCAAATGCACGTAAATGACCTAAGTCAAGATAGGATTTTATGTTAGTATGCATGCTTCTACATGAGATTGCATTTTTGGTCCTAGGTTATAAGTGAAAAGTTTTAATTTGTTCTATAATTTTGGTCTATCATGCGAAGGCCTAGGTTGATCACACATAATTAGAAAAGAAAATCTTTTGTCCTCAAAATTTTAAATTATGCAAATAAGTTGAAGTTTTTTAACCTGAGTTAGAAAGTGAAAAATTTTGGTTCACAAAATTGAAAAACATTACTTTCACCTTGTTTGGATAAAATTTCTTCAACCCTAGAATTTGGGTATGTGACAATAACCCTAGTGGTTCGGTTGATCGGGCTTCCCCAAGATCATGTCAACCATTGGAGTTCGGTGTATCGGTTGCTAAGGCGCAATTGCTCTGTGGAGTTTTGTAGTCGGGCCATGAATGTCACTCCATCAAATCGAGGTTATCAACTTACACCCTAGCCGTCGATTGCGACAAAGAGACGATCATAGACATGTTGTGCCTTCGGGAATGGACCGACCATGTCGAGCCCCCAGCACGCAAACGTCCATGACGGCAGGATTGTCTGGAGAGCCTGAGCTGGAAGATGATGCTGCTTGGTGAAGAATTGGCACCCCGGGCAGCGTCGCCCTAGCTCTTTGGCATCCTCATTGGTGATTGGCCAATAGAAACCTGAGTGGAAAGCCTTGCCGACCAGCGTCCTAGCGCCGCGTGGTTGCCGTAGATGCCCGAATGAATTTCATCGAGGATCTAGACCCCACGGTCCTGAAGGACACACAGCAAGAGTACTCGGGTGGAGGCCACGCGTTTGTACAACTCGGAGCTAACCACGTCGTACTGCTTACTGCATTGGGCGATTCGCTCAGCCACGACCTTATCGGGCGGCAGAGCCTTGGTGGTGATGTAGTCAATGAGCTCCCGACGCCAGTCATCTGTGGCGCCGGTGATGGCAAACACCGAGCCGGCCGGAGGAGAAGGGGTCGGCTCGTTCGACTTTGAGTCCTTGATCGACGGCTTATGCAGCTCGTGGATGAAAACCCCTTGCGGAACACTCGGGCGGGACGACTCGAGCTTGGCCAGCTGGTCGGCTACCGTATTAGCATCGTGAAGGACGTGATGGAACTCGAGGCCGCTGAACTTGCCCTCAAGCTTCCGGACCTCGGCACAATATGCGTCTATCTTCTTGCTTGAATAGGCCTAGTTCTTGTTGATCTGGCTAATAACTAGCTGCGAATCACCATACACCATGAGGTGCTCGATGCTGATGGACTAGGCAATTCGGAGACCATGGAGTAAAGCCTCGTATTTGGCGGCATTATTCGACGCTTTAAAGAGCAACTGGAGGATGTACTTGAGATGCTCGCCCTTTGGGGAGGTCAAAAGCACGCCGACTCCAGGGCCGTCGATGCTGAGGGAGCCATCAAAATACATGGTCTAGGTCGGCCGAATCTCGGAGGTCGACGAGAGCTGGATCTCCGTCCACTCCGCTATGAAGTCAGCAAGGACTTGGGACTTGATGGCATTGCATAGCTTGTAGTCAATGGAGAACTCGCCCATCTCCAAGGCCCACTTGACTATCTGACCGGTGGCCTCGCGGTTCCGAATGACATCCCCGAGGCGGAACCCGGTCACCACCACCACCTTGTGAGCTTGGAAGTAATGCCTTAGCTTTCGGGTGGTGATGAGGATGGCATACAACAACTTCTGTACTTGGGGATACCGTGCCTTAGATGGTACAAGGATATCGAAAACATAGTAGGCTAGCCTTTGGACCGGATAGGCGCGGTCTTCTTCCGGCGCTCGACAACCAGCGCACCATCCTTACGACCGATGTGGCTGCGGCGATGTACAGGAGCAACTGTTCCTTGGTGTTTAGCGCGATGAGTATTGGTGGTATGGTCAAGAGGTGTTTGAGGTCAACGAAGGCCTTGTCAACATCATCCGTCCACTGAAAGCCTTTGTCTTTCTCGACCAGCTTGAAGAACGACGCTCCACGCTTGCCGAGACGGGAAATAAACCTATCGAGCAATGTCATGATTCCCGTGAGCCTCTGCACATCCCTAACACAAGACAGCTTGCCCATGTTCATGATCGCTGAGATCTTCTCAGGGTTGGCCTCAATACCTCGGCTAGAGAAGACGAAACTGAGGAGCTTACCGGATGATATGCCGAAAACACATTTCTTGGGATTAAGCTTCCATCGGTATGTGGGGAAATTCGCCAAGGTCTCAGCTATGTCGGCCAAGAGATCGTCAGGGTTCTGTGTCTTAATCACCATGTCGTCTACATAGGCTTCCACGTAATGGCCGATCTGGCTCCCTTGACAATGCTGAACAACTCGTTGGTAAGTCGATCCAACGTTCCGTAGGCTAAAGGCCATCGTGGTGTAACATAAGGCCCCAAACAGCGTGATAAAAGATGTCTTCTCCTGGTCAGACGCTTGGAGGCTTATCTGGTGATAGCCCGAGTAGTAGTCCAAGAAACACAGAAGGGAACAACCCATGGTGGAGTCGACGACTTGGTCGATGCGGGGAAGAGTAAATGGGTCCTTAGGATAATGTTTGTTCAGATCGGTATAATCAACACACATTCTCCATTTCCCATGTTTCTTCTTTACAAGAACCGGATTGGCTAACCATTCCGGATGATATACTTCTTTGATGAAGCCTGCATCTAGAAGCCTGGTCAACTCTTTCTGGATCTCGTCCCTGCGCTCCTGGGTGAATCGCCGCAACCTCTTTCTGACCGGGTTGGCGTCGGGGGGGACATGGAGCTCATGCTCAACCAACTCCCTGGGTACTCCTGGCATGTCCGTCGGTTTTCAAGCAAACATGTCAATGTTTGCACGAATGATGTTGATGAGTGTGCTTTCCTATTTCTCCCCGAGCCCTGTGCCTATGAGCGTCGTCATAGATGGGTCGGTGTCGGAGAGGGCAACGACCTTGTACTCGGCGTGGTCGGTGGTGGGTCTTTAGGGTTTAGGGTCGGGGGGGACGTTTCGGCGTCGTCGACCATCGGCGCCTTCCCATTGGAATCGGCACGCAAGGGGGTGAATCCTCCCATGCGGGCTGAGAGATCGATGGTCTCATCCAAGATGAGGGTCTCGGTTTCGCACGCATAGGAGGTGGCGACGTCGCCTCGCACGGAGAACTCCCCTATGGGCCCTAGGACCTTGAGGACAAAATACATGTAGTGGGAGACCACCATGAACTTGACGAGAGCTGGGTGGCCGATTACCGCATGAAAGGCGGTCTCGAAGTCTGCCACGTAGAATCTAACAAACTCGGTGGAGTAATTCTCCCGTGTTCCGAACATCAACGGGTAGCGAGATCGTTCCGAGAGGCAAGCTCGCCCTGCCAGGGACGATGCCATAGAACAGCGAATCTATGGGCTAAGGGGTGGAGAGGGAGATCCCGAGCTCACACAAGGTCCCTCGAAAGAGGATGTTGATGCCACTTCCCCCATAAATCAGGACACGCTTGAGGCGCACCATGAGCACCACTGGGTCCACCACCAGCGGAAACCGGCCTTGCTTTGGGATGTCGGCCCATTGGTCGGCCCAAGAGAAGGAGATCGGGACCTCCAACCATCGGAGGCGCTCGGATGGCTCGGTGGAGATGGCGTTCACCCGATGGGAGATAAGCTTCTACTGGCGTTGGCTCTACAATGTTGCTTCGCCACCGAGGATCATGTTGACAGTGTGGGTCGGCTCGTCGAAACCATTACCCTCTGATGATCCTCTTTCTGGCACTTCGTGTCTCCATCCCTCAATCTGCTGTGGACTCGGGGGTCGGGAGTTTTGCGCCTCCTAGGCCAACTAGTCCTGGAGAGTGTAGCATTGACGGATGGTGTGATTACCTTTCGGGTGCAGGAAACATGGCTTGTCCAGAGCCTCCTGGACCGATTCGCTCGAGGTCTCTCCCCTCGAGCTCGGCCTTTCAATGGCCGCGACCTCAGGGGTTGACTTGCATTTCACCTCGTCCCTCCTAATCCGCAGAGGCGGTCGGCTGTTCGCTCTTCTCGAGGAGCACCGGTCAGGCTTGGCCCGCTCCTTTCCCCGAGACTCCCTCGGGATGAGGAGTTCTGGGATGAGCATTTCCTGTCGTTCGGCATCCTCATTGTTGGCGAAGCTCTCGACGATGGAGATCATGTCCGCCGGAGAGGTCTGCCGATTCCTAACGAGCAACCGAAACAGATCATAGGGCTTTCCTAGGCCCTCGGAGAAGATGTGCATGACGTCTTCTTCGGTGATGCTCGCAACGGTGTTGAGGCATTCCAAGAAGCAGGATGTAGTCCCGGATGGACTCGCTAGCCCCCTGCCGAACTTGGTGGAGGACATAACGTGAGGTTGGGTGCTGCCAAGTGCCCTGGTAGTTTGCAATGAAGGCGTCGCAGAGCGTGTCCCAAGAGTCAATAGAGCCCTCGAGGAGCCCTACCAGCCAATTAATGGTAGTCGGGGCCAGCATGACCGGGAGGTAGTTCGCCATCACGTGGGCGTCACCGTTCACGCCCCGGATAGCCGTGCAATATAGCTGCAGCCACAGAGTGGGGTCGGTCTTACCAACGTAAGGATCAATCCTAGTCGGGTGGAACCCCTTGGGCCACGTCACCTGCCGGAGGCTAGCGGTGAAGGCTGAGAAACCATTGTGCCGCGGTATGGCTTCAGTGTCAGCGCTGCCATCAGGAAGACCGTGCCCCCGGTCATAATTGTCCTGGCGCCGCATCTCTAGGCGCCTCCGGTTTGCGACGTGACGCTCGATGGTGTTGCGGGCATCGGTCTTCTGCGTGATGATCTCACGCATGTCCCCAGTATAAGAGCTGCCTTGGTGCTCCACCGTACGTGCATTCCTGGGGTGGCCACCCGAACCATTGGGGATGGGCTCGTCCCTCATGGCTCGGCCCTTGAAGGGGCACGGTGAAGCAGAGTGGCCAGCGCTCTGCTCCTACCGAGACCTCGAGCGTTGCGTGGTCCCCGTGGGACGCTCGGACAGGCCTGAGACGTTGAGCTGGGCGGCGGCCGCTGGGTCATGGCCTTTGCCTTCTGCACCTTCGGAGAGTCGGGAAGGCCGTTGAGCGCTCGCTCGATGGCCACCAGGTTGGTTGCCGGCTTCTGGAAGACCTGTTGCCCCTCGAACTCCATGGTGAAGTTGGACTCCAGGTACCGGGGTTGGATGCCAGGGTACTGGGCCTGCTCGTGCCATGCAACCCGTCCCGCATTGCAGTGACGACGGGCGTTACGATGGGCATCGGACTCCTGGAGCCCGTGACCTCATGCTCAGAAACCATGCCTACCATCATGCCAGCCAGCGGTTGCCCGAGATGAAGACTGGCCCGCACAGCCGTTTCGCTGGCGCCGAGCATGGAGGAGAAGCACAGCGAGCGATCTTCTGGGTGCTCTTTGTCCTGAGGAGTGTGGAGTCTGCCTGGCGACGAACGAAGTGGGTGATGGGATCCCCCGTGGTGGAGAAGCCGGACACAGGGAGCGGCATCCCGCTCGGCGCTCGACCTAGATCGAGCACCACGGATCCAAGTTGAGTCCATCGTTGAGACCTCTGGGTAGGCAGTCTGGGGCTTGGGCCGCAAAGCCTGCGCGGTCGAGCGGTCCGCAGGGGTCGAGGCTGCCGGGCGCAAAGCCACGTGCCTTAGCCTCCCCACCTCGCACTTTCGCACGGTCGCACGCTCCAGCTCGTGCAAAGCCTCCTGGGAGAGGGTTAGGCGGCTGAAGTGATCGGCATGGAAGACCAGGCTCCCGAAGGTGAATGTCATCCTGACGGGAACCGTCAAGTTGGTGGAGAAGATGACAGCCATCAGGTTGCCAGGAACGAAGAAGAAACGTGTCCCCTACCTGGCGCAGGGTAGGTCGGCAGTCCTCCAAGGATGGTCGACTCGAGTCACTAAGACGAGCCAAGAAAATAAGAGACATGAGATTTATACTGGTTTAGCCCTCCCGAAGGATATTAGGCCTACGTCCATTGTTCTTTGTTGGGGTGGATGATAAATAGGGATTACAAGTGTAAGTTCTTGGGGCTTAGAGCAAGCTAGCCAAGAACAAGCTATGAACTGAGTGATGTCCTTCTGTCTGTGCTCCTCGTCTCGTCCTGCACTCCCTTTATAGTGCAAGGGGGCAGTTACATCGGACTTGAGGGCCAAGGAAGCTAAGACTAAAGATCTAAAAAGTAAGTACAAATAACATCTGAAAAAGTACATGGGATGCTCTCCGAGTCTTGCGTGCCATGGGTGTCTTGTGCCTTATCTTGTCTTGGGATCCCTCCTCGCTGGTATCACCTGTACTGTGCTATTGGGTGACGTCATTCCTTGCCGGGTTGTCCCCTCCTTGCCTCATTCAGCTATCCTTGCAAACCAAGTCTTGTCCCAAGGAGGCCGAAGATCGGGTCGAGGAGCCAAGGTCGAGAAAGGAGTGCTGAGGTCGGACCCAGGGGGAGGTCGGGACGGCCGACCCCAAAGGGAGGTCGGGCTTCCGACCACATCCCGAGGACTCACAGTCCGACTTCAGCTTGACTTCAACTCTGGTCCAAGTGCTATCCCGGGGTGACAACCTCCACAAACCCTACCCCTGAATATACACCTCATCAGTGCCAGTTCGTAACAATAATAGTGTTGGCTTTTGGAACAGACAATATTTTACTAGCACTAGTGATGCGGGTCATCAGTATCACTTCTAGGCTTCAAAATTTGGGCTATACAAACTAAAAAATATATATTCACATACAACTACCATCCTTAGCCATATATATAGGGCCTCAACTAACTATTTTACTCCCTCAAAATATTTCAGCAGAGCACTTAACCCCCTAAACTATTTTTGGCTCATTTTACACCCGAACTATTGAAAATGTTTCACTTCACTCCCCTAACACTATTTCTCTTTCTTTTTTTCTCTCTATATATGTTATATTTTGCACTGAAAACTTGGTAGAATGATATATGCATTTACAACTTATGTACATTTTTTTAATTTTTCTCACTGTGTATTAGGCTGGAGGCACTTAAGAATGATTTAAATATCAAGATTTTAAAGTTCAAGCAAACAACCACAAAAAAATTAAAAGTATTTTTGAAGATTGATAATGCTGGCATCTATGCCTCTAACAAATTTTTGCTTAAAATACAATTTGTATAAAGAGTAAAAAACAAAATGTTATTAAGGAGTAAAGTGAACCATTTTTAATAGTTTAGAGGGTAAAATAAGCTAAAATATAGTTAGGGGGTTAAGTGATCCATTGAATTAATTTGGGGGAGTAAAATGGACTTGTTTCTGAAATATATAACTAGTCGCGGAGGGATTCAAACTAACTGTTTCTCACACGTGATCACCTTTACCAACTCACCTGCACATCAATTTTGTTCGGATATGGACTCCTTTTGAGCCTTCCTGTCTGAGATTTGAACCACATATTTGAGCATTTAAATGACATCAAATGAAAACATTGTTGACTACAATATAGAACCCACTGAGAGCTATAGTTTTCTTCTAAAGTTTGTCTCGATCTAAGTTCATATGAAAAAGGTTGTGCTCATATCCAAAATTGGCTGTAATATGGTCAGGGTCATTAGTGCCAGTTCATGGATAGAACCAGCACTATTAACCCCGCCCAAAAAATCTTATCAATGCGGGTTCTAGCCATGAATCAGTACTGATAAGGCCATGACATCAGTGGTTGTTTGTTTCTTAAACTGATACTGATTGTTATTAGACGACTGGAGTAGGAGGAAGAGAATAATTAATGAGTGGCGAGGACTTAGCTGGCTGAGCAAGTCACCATGGAAGCTCCTTTATTTTGTCCGTGATCCTCCGACCACAAGCTGATCCTCGTTGTTGTTATCCACTAGATCACCGGCGAGCTCAAGGAGGCCACCTCACCGGTACCGAGAAAGAGCATTCAGGTGGAACTGGTGAGCTACACTTGCCTCTTTATAGATGTCCAGGACAGAGGTCTCATGGCCTCATGGTACCTGCTCCCGCACTTCCTCCACTTTGATAAAGAATGGACAGAGCAAAAGAGAAGGAGGTCCCTCACACTTGAGGTTTTGTTAGCGATCTAGAATGGTCAGATGCCCACAAGGTTGTGGCACTACTAAAAAAAGCATATAGGTATCAGCCAAAAAGATGTCGCGTTTCTTGCCCCACAACAGGTTATTGGTGTCAGTTCTTGTTCTGAACCGGCACCTATTTGAGTTAAAGAGGTGTCAGTTCTTGTTCTGAACCAGCACCTATGTGCAAATAGGTTATAGGTGCTGGTTTTTTTTCTGAACCGGCACCTATTTTAGTTAAATAGGTGTCGGCTTCATAGTAAAAACCGACACCTATCACATAGGTGACGGTTCCTATTACGAACCAGCACCTATATTGTTCCTTAAAATGGATGGAACATATTATAGGTGCCGGTTCTTGTTAAAAAATTGACACCTATATCTCAGGAACTGTCGACGGGTGGGTCGGCAATCCTCCCAGGGGTCCCCGAGGAGGTAGAAGAGAGTTTGGTGGAGAAGCTGTCCTCCGATAGATCCGATGGTTGACTCGAATCCTAAGGAGCCAAGAAACAAGACGCAAGGGTTTATACTGGTTCAGCCCTCCCGAAGGATAATAGGCCTACGCCCAGTGTGAGGTGTTCTTTCTCTGGGGTGGATGATGAACAAGAGTTACAAGCGTCATAAGGAATCTGGGAAGAGACTCCCTTCTCCTGGCTCCCCATGCCCTCCCTTTTATACTTCAAGGGGGGCAGGAACAGATGAACTTGGGGCCCAAGAAAGCTAAGACAAAGAGAGATAAACAGTGGGGTACAAAGAATATTTGATAAAGTACATGCTGGTCTGCTAGGTCCTGCACACCGTGGGTGTCTTGTGCTCGTGCCAGCCCTGGGTCCCTGCTCATGTGTCGCTAGGTGGTGTCAGATGCTGTCGGGTTGTCTCCTCCCTCTTCCTCCTTGCCTGCCAAGTTTCCTTCCGAGGGTGCTCAAGGTCGGGCGTCGAGTCGGAGTCGAGAGAAGGGGCCGAGGTCGGACTCGGGGGAAGGCCGGCATGCCCGACCCCCAGGGGGAGTCGAGCTCTCGGTCACATCCCGAGGACACTCGGCTTGACTTCTGTTGAGGTTCAATGTGGGTTTCTAAGGCACCCCGGGGTGACACCTCCCACAGGAACCTACATATACCACCTGTCAGCACTTAGCTCATTTTTGGAGGGTGTCTTCGTGTGCAGAAGCAAACGAGTGGGAGAGGTTTGCCGAAAAAATTCATAAACATCATGAGATTTGCATATTTTCATGTTTAAAGGTTACTAAATCTTGATTCTCTATGCAAGTTTTATTCATTTGTGTGATTATTTATGGTATTTTTTCTCATTTGTGATGGATAATGTAGATGATAGTGTGCAATGTTTTGGCAAGTTATTTTTGTAATTTCTCTTGTTAAATTGGACCAATATTTTGAATATTATTTGTTTCGAGATGGTGATTTGAGAAAATATGGTGACATTAATATGACATTAATTTTGGAGTAATTTTGAGATTAGTCATCTATGCATAATATAATGTACCTATGATTTATATATTACAATTTCAATAAGTATAGAGAATATGTTACTTGTCTATTTGAGTAATGTAGAGTGTATTAAATCATTGAATATTTTAGATATGAAAGATTAGAAATGATGATTTTTGATTGATTTACGGATTTAATTTATATATATATATATTAGCGGTTAATTTAAGAATTTTCATAGGACCGATGGATGAAGGAGGGATAAACAGTGTGTAGTGCGGTACGTTGGAGTATGCCAGGGGAGTAACCAACTTCGTGATCGTGGCCACAAGTTCCCGGTCGTTGAGCATGATGGAATACTTTGTATCGTCCTTGTGTTGATTATAGGAACGAGAGACAGTTTCCAGCAAAACAAGTTCACAAGCATCTACTGACAAGAGGTTTTATGCATAATCACACATGCCAAGACAATCACAGTGAAGATGAGAATGACATTGTGGACAATCATGATGATGCAATGCACGAAGACAATATGGAGTTGCCTGCTAACGAAGGTGAATATGACAATGGCGAATCTGATGGTATGGATCAGATGTTGCACGATGGGGAGACAGCCTACAACATTGACAAGCAACACGAGAAGTTCAAAGCCATGGTAGAGGACTCAAAAACATCGTTTTTATCAAGGATGCAACGAAGAGCACACCAAGTTACACGTCCTCCTCTTGTTGTTGCGGGTCATGTACTGCCACAAACAACATACCAAGCAAAGAAGGTTGTCTGTCCACTTGGGTTGGAAGTACACAAAATTCACGCATGTCGAAATGACTATATCCTATATCGAGGTGTCTATGAAGACTTGGATACATGTCTAGTTTGCGAAGCACCACGGTATAAGGGTGGAGATAACGATTATGATGCTGATGATGACAGTGGTGGCCCCGTCCTTAAGAAAAGGAAAGTGCTCATTAAGGTTGCGTGATATTTTCCTATAATCCCTCACATTGAGTGCCTATGTGCAAACAAAAAGCATACAAAGATGATATGTTGGCACGACGAAGACTGTAAGAAGGATGGGATGATAAGGCACCCTACTAATGGATCTCAATGGAGAAGATAGATAGAAAGTATGAAAGGATTTCACGTGAGATTAGGAATGTAAGGTTTGGCTGAGCACAGATGGGGTGAATCCATTCGGTGACATGAGCAGTTGGCATAGCACGTGGCCAGTGGCACTTGTTATCTACAACCTTCCTTCATGGTTATGCATGAAGAACAAGTATATAATGATGTCACTTCTAATCCAATGGCCTAAGCAACTTGGCAACGATATCGATGTCTACTTCAGGCAATTAATAGATGATCTTAAGTTACTATAGGATCGGGGTGTGCAGATGTGGGATGTGTATAAAAGAGAGTACTTCACCTTAAGGGCAATGTTGTTCATTACCATTCAAAATTATCATGCAGCTGGCAACACATCCGGGCAAAAAGTGAAAGGTGGTTGTGCATGTGTGCAGTGCGTGCAGGACACAGGAAGCAGGTGGCTGAGGTACTTTGGGAAGACTTTGTACATGCGCCATCAGAGGTTTCTTCCTGCCAGCCACTAGTACCATAGCAATAGAAGATATTTCGATGGTAGAGTGGAGAAGGGGACAGCTCCAATACACCATACAGACAGAGATATTTTTAAAGAGGTAAAAGATACTGAACATTTATTTGGTAAGGGTGTTGATGAGAATTTTCCCACGCGCTGGCCTGGGAGATCTCCTTAACTCCAGTGCAGGTCCAAAATTGGTTGCCTTCGGTGATCGAACGGGCGTGCCAGTTGGTTTGATCCTGCAACCAACAAGAAACAACAGATAGGCGTTCTGGTTATGGTTAGATCCTACTCGATCGGCCATAGATATTAATAAATATACAATTGCTATCCCAAAGCACATTTAGGTTAAGTGATTGGGATAGATCGGTAGTATACCGAGACAGTATAAATCACTTAGATCCAAAAGCACGTTAGGTACGCAATTATATACATATTGATAACCTAGCCGATGTTGCAGATCTAATATAAATCGGCTAGTACTCCGATATATTTTATAGAAAGATATTAATCTAAATTAAATGCATTAAACCAAGATCAATCAGCTGTTGGTGTAAACTAACGGATTGATTCTGAGCCTAATATATTTAAGTAGATTAAATCTTAATATAAAAGGCAATTCTAATACATCTAACAGTAATAATACGTAAAGATGATCAGAATAGGTAAGATCGGCTGAAACCCCGATTCTATCTCTAATAGCAAACATTGAACCAAATAAATCTATATAGTTCTAAAGGCGACTTAATAGATCAATTAGATGCAACATTAAGTACCAAAAGAATTATAGGATTTATATAGGCTAATGAGAACTCTTCGAGATGGTAGATACGCCATATAACCTAAATCAACCTCTAGATCTTGCTCTGTCGGCTGCTATCTTCGAGGAGATATTAGCCGATCGCGAGATAGATCTAGACATTGATCTAGATTATATGCCGCATATGATAAATTAAACGGTTTGCAGCATCAGAATCAGAGTATCATAATGATGGAAGCACTGGTCTCGATACCACAAGCCACTGGTAACAAGAAATTACCTGCCCTAGAGATCGAAGTCGATGCAGCCCGAGGTCAAAGCAAGAACTCGTCAAGAAAAACGTAAAGCAAAAGGTTGGCGATGCGTTGAGATTGTATTGATGTGTGTTGCTGTTTACAAGCCCACTGGTCTTTTTTATACCCGAATACACAATGAGTCCGTGAAGGACACGATTCCTTTTACAGATTAAATCTCTAAACAAACCGACATTATTAGGAAAGGAAACTATACAAGATATCCTAACTTAACAGATACAATTACCGTTGTAGGACCTTATCCATAGATGTCAATATTTTTAACGCACCTTGGAAACCGAATCCAATACTTTATCCTTAAGCTCTCCTTTCGGGACTGGCTTCACTTCTATCTTCAATTGGAATCGCCTATCGGCTGTCCTGGTCCGACTCAGACTCAACCGACTGGCCTCGCAGCCGATTCGGACTTAGCCGATGCGGCCTCTGTTTCTCCGCAAATCATGTGTTTCCTCCGATTCCGGTTCAATCTTGACCTCAAACTCAGGGATTTGGTTACCAAATTTGGTCGTTAACACATGCCCCCCAAGTCTGTGACATGATAATGTTGCAGATTTTGTGCAATTTTGAACTCCCGTGCAACCCTAGGTCGAATCTGTTTCGGCCGTTATGAAAACTCTTTAAATAACACCTTTCTTGCGCCGAACAACTCACGCCATTAGAGCAAATCCACAACAACAAACGTCTTCGATTTCTCCGGTGACATCTTCATCTTACCGAAGCTCGCGGTGGCGATTTCCTTCCCTGGTGACCCCAGGCATTTCGAAGGCAACTTTCGCCACTCCATCGGCCTCGTCCCCCAGTGAGTTCCCTGAGGTATGTCTTAATCGGCTAAAACCCCCTTCTTCTGTTTGCTCTCAACTGTAGATCTGAATGCTAGGGTTTTGATTCTGAAATCTTCTTCTTTCCCAATTGTAGCACCTCAGCCATCAAGTAGCGATCCCAAGTTTACTCAACAACGAAAGATACTTCTTAGGGCCGATTGGCAACAAATATCCCACTAACTTTATCACGACCGAAACTGATAGAATGCCATATAGGATGAGGAACCCTAATCTGAGCCACTGGACTATCACTTTCTAATCCTGGCCATCCATGGAAAAGTCTTGGCCGGCATGGTATAAGAGAATGCAGCCGGCCAAGCAAAGCCACTGGGAAGAGATGGGAATAGCCCAATGCCTTGCGCTGTCAGTAGGCTATATGCCTAAGGACGAATCACTAATGTCGGCTGCCATATACTTCTAGAACAACACCCTGAACGCCTTTATCTTCCAGCAAGGCACCATGACTGTCACCTTAGCCGATGTAGTTATGATCACCGGATTGAATATTTTGTCATTGGCTAACCCAAACAGGCTAGAAGGCAAGGGCCAACTCTCCTTCAAAACCAAGGCAATATGGGGCTGGAATGGCTGTGTGGCCATGAACATGAGTGATGGGCCAATCTGCACCAGGGAGCACGCAACCTTCCTTATGATGTGGCTCGAGAAGTCCTTCTTCTGTGGATCTAGCTATGGGCCGACAGCCAACTGGCAGGTGGTAGCCGAGGCCTTGGTGGAAAAGAAGAAACTACCCTTAGGAAAATTCCTCCTTGCCTATCTTTACCAAACCTTGAACCAAGCTGTCTCCAAGATTGCAACCAAGGCAAATATCAACATCGGAGGGCCTTGGTGGTTTCTCCAACTCTGGCTAGTGTTGATGACTCAAAAGATCTCTGGTCAGCCCAAGCTATCTGAAGAGCGCTTCCCCCTCCTGGAGCCTACTGAGGACGATGAAGGAAATGAAGTGACCACCAGGAGGTACCAGTCATTTGGAGAAGCGACAACCACTCATGAAGGGTCAAAGCAATCGGCTGATTCATTAGCCGAATGGTTTCTCTCCCTATATGATGGTTTCGCCAGGGATAACCGGTGCTGCTTCTTTTAGAGGACAGGGCATCCTTTGAATTGCCAATTGAATTAGACTTTGATGAGATCAACTCGGCCGATCACCCCAGATACCGAGAAGTATTCACCACAGTGCTCTCTCCATGCATTCTGCTGACTGGGATCCACCAGGACCGGAACGTTGTGAAGACATATGAATTTTATTACCCAGTGTCGGTCGGCAGACAGTTTGGACTTGGGCAACTGCCCATCGGCTGTTATTACACCGATAAGATCGAAACCCGAGGGGTGGTGGACTCCAAGTTAATGATGAGCAGACTAATGGACATAGAGGGCCCACCCCTCGGTAGTATTTGCATCATGGAACTAGCCCACAAGAGGAGTTTAGCTTATGACAGGTGGTGGGTGGAGATAAAAAGGCACATCTTTCATCATCGCTACTCCGTATACATCACCACCCTACTTCCAGATGAAATCCCTTCGGTAAGCTCTTCACCCTTAGTACTTTACATCTTGAAGCCGTTCTTGCTAGATAATACTTGATTCTTCTTCTCCTTGCAGATGACAGAAACAGAACTGTCGACGGTGAGCAACTCTATGGTTGCCATCGAGTATCGTCTGGGAATCCTTCCAGGCGGCTGCGGATATGGCCCATCAGCAATCGACTGGGAAGCACCGAAACTGAAGACCTTGTTGCATGGGCAAACTCGCCAGCCGGTGACAAGGAAGAAGAGGGCCGCTCCGTCAGCTGTAAAACCATCGGCTGCTCCCGCAAAGAGACCGAAGAAAAAGAAGCTGAATGTACTAGCCGACAGCCTCCCATCCATTGATCCAAGCATCGACGAGTTCCTCAATCAGGAGGTTATGGATGAAGAGGTCTCTCAAGCCGTTGAGGAAGCGACTGAATCAAGCAGAACAAGTCACAACTCAGTCAGCCCGCCAGCCAACGTTCCATCTCAACCAAGTCCCCCCACTCAAAAACGGCTGGTAGACGCCTTATTTTTTAGAATTTGGCTCCCAAACTATAATTATCCATGCCTTAACCAAATTTCCTTTGTTAGTTCATGAGATTAGCTGGTCGCACTCCTCGCCCAGCTTCACCAGTAGTCTTCTGAACTTATCTCTCTGTTTGCTTGTGCTTTTACATTTAGCCGATCGTTACTAACACTTGTCTTCTGTGTAGCCCCCTCGATCTCCATCGGCTGCCCCCAGGCTTCAAGTAAACATACTCAATCAGCCATGGGCAGCCATGATACCAAACAAGTTGCTGCTCCAACTAACCAGGACACCGAAGAGGTGGCTGCCTCAGCTAGCCATGATGTCGCAGAGGCTGCTGCCCCAGCCAGCCCAGTTGCCGAAGAAGTGGCCACTCCAGCTCCTGCCGTGCGAGTAAGCCTTACTCCTCTTCCCTTTTCTTTTTAGAACTTGGAAAATCGGTCGTCCTATCCCCTGTCTGACTGCTCTGGACTTGTTTACAGACTCTAGCCGATTTGCTGCCCTTTGACATCAAGGAGTTTGTCGGCAGGGAGGAAACTAAAATGACCAGCCCAGACAAAACCGTGATAGCCGACGAAGTCAAAGAGAAGCTTTTAGACATCCGTCGTCAGCTAGACATTGATGTCGCCCGGTTGGTTGTGGAGTGTGGATCGGTTTGATCATGTTTCTATGAAGTCAAAGACAAGCTCCCTGATGACCTGGCCAAGAAGATCTTGAAGGCCGTCTACATCGATCAGCACCGGTCTAGGCTAGAGCGGGTGATGTACAGGATGCTTGAGCGGCTGGCTCAGGCCGATCTGACGGCCAGGATCGACGCGACCGTGAAAAATGTGGTGGTCGAGAAAGCAAAGTTAGACGAACTCTTGGCCAGACCGTCGGCCACACAAGGCGAGATCGACGACCTTGAGCTAGAAGAAGCTGGCATGCTGCTGCAGTTGGAACGATGCAGGGCAAAAATTGCTGCCAAGAAACAATTGCTGGTCGATCTCCCCAAGGCTCAAGAAGATCAAAGGGGCAAGGTGACTGCCACTATAAAGCACTTGGGAGAGCTGAACAAATTGGCCAAAGTAGTCCCTGGCACCGAGCAAGAAGACAAGGCCGTAGTTGATAAAGTCAATGACATCAAAGGGCAGCAATAGCGGCCATAGACAACTTCTTGGGGTTGTAATAGGATAGAGCCTTCGGAACTCTCAACATTTGCAACTTGTGACTTTTATTTTGCTCGTGTACATATTACTTTGTAATCGGCTTGCTGACTTCAATCACATCCCTTTTGCCGATATCACGTATTTTCAAGTCCTGAATGCTTTGAAAAGTTTAAAAAATCCCCAAAAGTTTGAAGTCTTCCATCTGTGATTTCGGACTCTGTATTGTATATGCTCCCTAATTTTGTCGATGATGTCGTCAGCATTGATAAAATTATTAATCCAAACAACCCAACATTTGTCGGCTAGATTGAGCTGATTTGGAAAGATCAGAGGGGAAATACTTAGAAAAAATGTTCTAAAGGCGATGCGTGTATCTGCACAACACACCGGCTAGTATGAATCAGCAAAACCTTAGCCGAATCATGAGTTGATCCAAACACTGGGATAATATTTCTTCAGATAATTGCCATTGAGAGCCCTTACAAATACTTCTTCGTCCAATCCCTGTAACATGTAGGCTCCCTTAGAGACACATTTATGGATCTTGAAAGACCCTTCCCAGTTAGGTGACCACTTGTCGAATTTGCTATCCCTCGATCCGATCAACAGTATCAGTTTCCAAACCAACTTGCCATCTTCAAAGGATTTTGGTACAACTTTCTTGTTGTAATGACGAGCCACTCGTTCTTTGTCCCTGGTCACCTTTTCCAACATGCACATCCTTGATAAAACTAGGTCTTCTGATTCATCCACCATTAGATTATAGTAGTCATCAGCTGTTAGCTGGTCTTGTAGTTGAATCCTTCTTGAGTCGATGATGTTCTCCCATAGCAAAACTGCTTCATGCCCGTAGACCATTTATATGGAGGCACCAGGATGGATCCGTGGCAAGCCATCCGATAAGCCCACAATGATTCGACCAATCGGTTGTGCCATTGCTTCGGGTACTCGGCGATCTTCCTCTTTATCAACTTGATCAAACTCTTATTTGAAGCGTCTACTTGCCCGTTAGCCTGAGCATAATATGGTGAAGAATTTAGCAGCTTAATCCCCATGCTGTCGGCAAACTGAACAAACTCGTCGAAGACAAAGATAGATCCCTGATCCGTCGTGATAGTTTGAGGGACACCGAATCTGTATATAATGTACTCCTTCACAAATTCGATTGCGTCCCCAGAGTCAACCTTCTTCAAGGGAATTGCTTCCACCCACTTGGTATAATAATCGGTTGCCACCAATATAAATTTATGCCCTTTGCTTGAGGGTAGATTAATTTGGCTGATCATATCGATTACCCAACCTCTGAACGGCCAAGGCTTGATAATTGGGTTCATAGTCGATGCTGGCACCCTCTGGATGGCTCCAAACTTTTGGTAGTCTTGGCAGCCCTTGTAATATATGAAACAATCTTCCAGCATAGTCGACCAAAAGTACTCTGCTCTCCAAAGTAGCCACTTCATCTTGTGAGCCGATTGATGCGTGCCACAGATTCCTTCATGAACTTCTTCGGTAGCCACTTTGGCTTGATCAGCACTTAGGCACCTGAGCAACACGCCATCAATCGTCCGATAGTATAAATCTTCATCGAGCAAAACATATCGTAGAGCCTTGTAGCACAATTTCCTTGAAGCCGACTGAGAAGGATTTTACAAATAGTTGTAGACTTCATATCTCCAGTCGTCGGCTAACATGGTTGTGATTTCTACTTCTACTTCTTTTGTCATCGGCTTATAGCCTGATGCCCCCTGAGGTAGATCATTGGCCTCCGCATTTTGCTCCCTGGGGATATGTTTCAAGGTTACTAGCCAAAAGCTATCCATCAATCTTGGCACTTTTGATAGTAGACCATTAGCACATCATTCTGCACTCATATTCTCCTGATAGCTGACTGATGACCAAGAGTGAATCTCCCATTATTTCGATGGCATCGACTTCAACTCCTTGAGCAATTGTAGTCCTTTGAGCACGGCTTCATATTCGGCTTGGTTGTTTGTTGCATGGGGTGTGATTGAAAAAGCGAACTCAAAGCTTGCTCCCCTAGGAAAAATTATCACCAAGCCGATGTCGCACCCGTTTGTGCAAACTGAGCCATCAAAAGTTAAAGTCCAAGGCATAATATCCATTGATCTGATTGAATCATCTCTGTGTTCCACCATAAAATCGGCTATAGCTTGTCCTTTTACTGCCTTGGGTGCCTGGTATCTTAGATCTGTTAAAGCGAAAATCCATTTCCCAACTCGCCCCTTCAGAATTGGAGCCGATAACATGTATTTCACCACGTCGGCTTTGCATACCACAGTACACTCGTTGGATAATAGATAATGTCTTAACTTCGTGCATGAAAAATATAGGCATAAACATGGGGGAATACCTTGTCTCTGCATCCAGAAGCCATCGGCTGAGATAGAAAATTGCCATCTCCTTTCCTTTGATCTCCGAATCAAAACTGAGCTGATAGATTTATCGTCGGCTGACAGGTATAGCTTGAATGGTATCCCTTTTTGTGGAGAAATCAGGACTGGGGGTGAGCTCAAATAACTCCTGATGTTGTCCAAAGCCTTTTGCTGCTCTGCCCCCCAAGTGAATGCTTGATCAGCCTTCAGCCGAAGCAACGGTGCGAATGACTCCATCTTTTCTGACAGGTTGGCTATAAATCGCCTGATGATGTTGATTTTGCTGATCAGGGACTGCAATACCTTCTTCCTTTGGAGGTTGGATCGTCTTAATGGCGTTGATGCTTCTCGGTGTGACATCAATTCCCTCTCATGAACAAGAAATCCCAGAAACTGGCCAGCCTTTACGCCGAACGCGCACTTGAGAGGGTTCATCTTTAGGCCATACTTCCTTGTCCTCTCCAAAACCTGCCTTAGATCAGCTATATGGTCTTCTATTTCCCTAGATTTGACAACGACGTCATCAATGTAGATCTCTACTAGGGAGCCGATCATATCATGAAATATGTAATTCATGGCCCTCTGGTATGTAGCTCCAGCTTTCTTCAAGCCGAAAGTCATGACGACCCATTCATATAGGCCGATTGCTCCTGGGCACCTGAAAGTTGTCTTATGGATGTCTTCCTTGGCCATAAAAATCTGATTATAACCTATGTTGCCGTCCATAAAACTTATAATTTTGTGGCCAGAGGCGGCATCCACTAGCAGATCGGCTATAGGCATTGGGTACTCGTCCTTAGGGGTAGCTTTATTTAAATCTCTGAAGTCGATGCACACCCTAAGCTTGCCGTTTTTCTTCATCACTGGAACTATATTTCAAATCCATTCTGCATATCGGCAAGGCCAAGTAAATCCAGCATGATATAGCCGAGTCATTTCGGCTTTGATTGCATGATACATATCGGCTTTAAACCTCCTGGGAGGCTATTTGTACTGCCGATATCCAGGCTTGATAGGAAGATTATGCACAACAATGGATCGGCTAAGACCATGCATCTCAAAATATTCCCAAGCAAAACAATCTTTATATTCCTTTAACAATTCAATAAGCTTGGTCCTAAAATGAGTAGACAAATTTTTCCTAATGTATGTCGGCCTAGGCCTATCCCCTTGACCTATATCCATTTCTTCTAAATCATTGGCCGACATAAAACCTTGCCCTAGTTTGTCGTCGGTGTCGTCCACGGTGTCCTTGTTGTAGACGCTCGAGCCCTCCACGATGCCTTCAAAGTAGTAATTAAGGCTCCTCGTCTCCAATGGGATGTATATCAGAATCGGACACCTTTAGGAAGATGGCTTGCCAAACTTTGCCAGATAGGCAATCAATACCATCGATTTCCCAAAAAGGCAAATCGGCGTTAGCGACGTTGACTGACCTGTCGACTGGCACGATTTCTATCTTGTCACCTTGCCACTAGATTATGTTTTGGTGCATTGTGGAAGGGATGCAACAGTTGGCATGGATCCAATCCGTCCCAAGCAGCAGTCTATACGACCCCTTCCCGTCGATGACGAAAACGTTGTGGGCATGGTTTTACTGCCGACGGTTAGCTCGACATTTAAAACTCCCTTGGCTTCTGAAGGGTTGCCACCGAAGTCCTTGAGCACCATGTTTGTCTTGATGAGATCTTCAGCTCTTTTGCCCAACTTCCTGAAGGTTATGTAAGGCATTAGGTTGACAGCAGCTCCTCCATCGACCAGCATCTTGGACATCGGCTTCTCGTTGACAAATCCTTTGATGTATAAGGGCTTCAGGTGCCGATTTTTGGTCCCCTCAGGTTTTTTGAAGATGGTCTGTTCTGGGGACAATACTAGTTTTGCCAATGTATCCTCAACTGTGTCTACATCGGCCTTGACAGCCTCAAATTCGGTCGGCAATATGAAAACCATGTTAACTGATGCAGCGGCCACTCGTTTACCTTTTGCCGCCCTTTTGGCCTTGTTGGCTGGACTCTCGCCGGCTGGGGCTGCCTGTTTCTTGAAATGCCATTGCTTTGTGCCCTACTGACGTTGTTGCTGTTGGATCATCCGCTGGACCTCTTCTTCCTGTCCCTCGCTCTTGAGCCTCCGAAGGGCACCATTGGGGATTGGCCGATTGTTCTTCATCAGCCTCCTCTTCATCCTCTTCTTGGAAGAAGTCCATGTGGATTGGGCCGAGCTAATCGTGGACGGAAGGTTTCTGCTGGTTAAGTTGAACGGCTCGGGAGACGAATCGACTAGAACTTTCCATTGGTGGATCCCTGTATTCATCCTCCCTGTATTCGCTGCATGCCGGGCAATTTTCGAGGGTGGGCAACCTCATTCCTTGCTCCCAGCAGAACCTGAAGAACTCGCAGCGCCAATGCGGATCACAGCCATCATGGCGGGGGTAATATGCTACACCCAGCCGATCGGGTGTCCTCTGGTATGGCTTACCGCGCTGGCTCTCTTCTTCTTCTTGAACCCTGCACTGGAATCGCAATCGGCTGTCCATCTGTTTGGGCCGACGATCGGCCGATCGGCCGCTAGTGTAAACCATGTTGATCGGCGCGGCTCTCACTGCAGTCGGCTCTTGTCGGTCTTCGGCTGAGTTGTACGCCATTCTGTCATGTCGATCGGCTCGCGCGGGACTGGCTTGGACAGTGTTGACAGGGTAGGGATTGCTGTCGACATTCATCAGCTTAGCCGATTCCTCAAACTTAATCTTCCCTGCCTCGATGGCCGACTGTATCTGTTGGCAGAAGACCTTGCAATCATTGGTGCTGTGGGAGGTGGTGTTGTGCCACTTGCAGTATCTCTTCTTTTTGAGCTCCTCGGCCGATGGTATGACATGGTAGGCCGGAAGCTGTCTTTGTTTCTCTCTCAGCAATAGATCAAAGATCCTATCGGCTTTGGTTATGTCAAAATTGTATTTTTCTTCCTTAGCCGATTTCTTCGACCAATGGCAGGTGATGGCCTTCTTGTTCCTGGTCCACTCGGCTGCTGCCACCTTTGTGTCACTGTCACTTGAGTCTGAGTTCGTTGCATAGGCGACGTGGGTGACTTTCTTGAAGGTTTTCTTGGATTCTTAAAATCTTTGCTCGTGGGCTGTCACCTTCTGGGCCAAGTGGGCCAAGCTATCAAAGTCTTGAGCCAAAAACCTCTCATGGATTGGAGCTAAAAGTCCGTGAAAAGCTAAACCGTCTAGCTGCGAGTCCGATAGCACTAAGCTGTAGCAACGATTCCTCATATCTCTAAAGCGCTTAATGTAGTCCTGAACCGATTCTTCGTGCTTTTGCCTGATGCCGGTGAGGTCCGACAGCTTCATCTCGTGGGTGTCGGAGTAGAAGTAGCTATGGAATTCCTTCTCAAGATCGGCCCAGCTTTGTAGTGAATTGTAAGGCAAATATGAGAACCAGGTGAAGGTCGATCCCCATAGTGATAGCAGAAATAAACGAACTCTGAGTGCGTCTGTCGCCGATGCCTCCCCGCATTGAGCTAGGAATCGGCTGACGTGTTCATAGATGGACATTTTGTCTTGCTAAGAGAATTTTGAGAAATCCGGCACCTTGTACCGGCTTGGCAGGGGCACCCTCTCGAAGTATTTTAGATACGGGTACCAGTACATGTTGCCGGAATCCTTGGGTTTAAGGCCGAACTAATCGTGCATGACGTCGGCAATCAGGTCGGCCCAAGGTCTGTTGTCTTGAGCTTTAACTTGAGGTATCGCCTCATACTGCTAGTACTGAACGGGTCCTTGCCGATACTGGAGTGGCAGCGTCTGCGGCTGGTATTGTTGCTCGTAGTGTCCTCCCGGATATTGATATTGGAACTGGTTTGCAGCGGGAGGCGGCCGAGACACGAACTGGGGTGGCTGCTCAGAAGGAAGCCGATTACCGCTGGTATTGTGATGCGGTTCCGACACGAAGCTGCCAATCGGCTCTTTAGAGATGATAGGTTGCCGATTGGTGTTGAACATGTTCTTCAACTGCTCCTGGGTCACTGTTGAGATGCCGTGGCCCTGGTGTTGAGGCTGTTGCCTGACTAGCATCTTAGGACGCGGCTCTGAAGCCGATGCCTGTACATTTGGCTGGGTTGGAGCTCCTCCTTGAGGGTTTGGCTGTCCTAGTGGCGGGATCGGTAGGCCATGAGTAGATAGCGTCCTGTAAGGTGGGAACTGGCCGTCGACGAAGTACATCGGCCCCCTTGGCAGTTGCTTGGCTATCTTTGAATCAACCACGATGCTTATCATATTGTTGAGAGTGTTAACCAGTATCCCAGACTGGTTGACAAGCGCGTGGTGGACAGCCGAATCGATTCGGTCCTGTAGTGTGTGGGGCCTCGAATCGTCCTGCTCTTGTTTGATGTCTTCCATCTTCTTATTTCCTTTCTTGTCCTCATTAGACATGTCAAAGTCCTCGATGGAGAACTTGAATTTTTGGAGGACTGCCCCAGACCTGGTTTGGGTGAAAGATTGCAGGTAATGTGCTTGCAGCCGCTCAACCATCTGCTGGTAGTCGGCTAGGTGCTCAGCCGACAGCTGCTCCATTGTCATCGGGATAACGTTCTTGTCGACCCCCATTTTTGGAACAGGAATCATTCGAGTTCATAGTACCATATCCTTGAATCGAGTAGTTTGGTACCCACGAATACAGTACTGAATTACCAGGTGCAAAGTGCATGAATTGTCTTACATCAAAAGCATTACAATAATAGGCCCGAAGGCAATATTCATTACATATAGGACCTACTGGTCTGGATACAACCAAAAGCAGAATTTAGATAAGATAGCAGTCGGAAGGCAGCGGCATGTCAATTGCCACAGGCAACGACCGGGGACTAAGACCTAGTAGATGCCTTCTCCTCCTTTGCCCACCTGGAAGTAAGCGTAGGGGTCCTCCAGTTCTTCGTTTCCACCATCTGAAGGTTTGTGCGTATAGCAAGGGTGAGTACCCAACGTACTCAGCAAGCCAACACGGAATGATGCACATGATAGGGTCATTCGAAGGATGGCTATGGTTCATTTGCACAAAGCCAATTTTCACAAATCATTTCACAAACCTAACATATAGCCAGGTCAAGTTTTAGTTCCAAAGTATATTAAGTCCGCAACGGTTCTGTCTACCATCCATCGTGATTCCAAGGATGGCTTCCCGCCTCCGGTTCGTCATGGTTTTCTAGGGAGTCCACCCCTTCTCGCAGTTCGAGAAGTTGAGTCCACCAGCACACAAAATCATTATGCATTCCCAACCCATCATTTTAAACTTGTCACGCCGCTCATTAACTGCGAGCATGGCTATTCGAATAGATTGATTTACTCACACTGCAGTGGCTGTACACTTTACCCGTACTCCGTAACTGCTCATTGAATGAGCTTTCATCCCTTCATATGGGATGGTCACGGCAAAGCCTTTCGATAACTTCGCTTTGGCAGTACCCGCTCCATGAACTTAAATCCTCTTGCACTCTAGCCGTCCATTCCTAGCAGTGAGAGGAGTTCTGGCGCTCCCGGGGTAAGGGAAAACTTCACAACGTTCGCATTCATTACTCAAGACTTGGGCCGCAGCCTTATCTCGATAACCAGAACCACCTCTTCACTCAAGAACCACTATGCAGGGATACTGCCTCTGCTCGGCTATCTACTCTGCTAGATCTATGCCCATTTGAGAAGTACGGTTGTACTGGCTCGTTCCAGGTTATAAGTCTCATGGCTCGGTCCTTAATTGACCATGGACGGTTCTTGCCTTTACCGGAATCCACCCAAATCCATCCATCCGCCCAGTCTAAAACATTGGTTTTGTACTTTTTATTTTTCCATCATGATCAAGGCAATGTGGCGCTCATGTCTCCACATGCCGTATTCCAACTACCTTCCCTAAGATAGTTGCCCAAGCATGAATCTTCTTTGTAAAATCATGAGTATGCACGAATCTAATATAAGCATGGCTAAGCATTTATCGAAGATATCCTCCAGTTATATCACATCGAGGGTTACAAAGAATATTTCTAAGGGTAATCAATATCAAGGCATGGTATATCAAGCATAGGTATCCATTTGTGTATAGCATGCATGTTTCATGTTTAAATCAATATCATTTTGCAAAGTAGGATCAATATGTTCAAAGGGGAAGTGTTGACTTGCCTTGCTCGCACGCTTATTGGACGGGGTCTTCACCGTAGTCAGTGTATGCTTCCTCGGTTGCTATCCGTACGTGCGAAAAATCAATTGAATTCGATCGAATTCAATAAAAATACCAAGAGATCGAAAAGAACCATAAAAACGACTCCAAATATTTAGCCTAAAATTTTACTCGAGTTTGGGCGAGAGTTTTGGGATGAAATCCAATTTAAAAGTGAGTTTGGGATTTTAGGGTTTTTGCAAAATACCGGTCTAGTTGATTAAGGGAATAAACTTAAAAAGCGTTGATCAAAAGAACTGGTATTCAAAGTTTTGGAGGTCCGAATACCAAATAATATATTTTTAATAGAGGAAAGAAAATAAACAAACTTCGAGTAAAAACGACGCTAGAACGAAATCTCCAAAAATCCTATTTTGAATTCCGAGATTACTTAGAGAAAATATATGAGAAAACTATATATTTTTGCCCATATATTTTCCCAAATATTTTCCAAATATTTTTCCTAATTTTTCTCAATTTTTCCCATTTTCCCTATTTTTTCTCTTTTCCTTTTTCTTTCTTTTTTTCTTTCTTTCCCTTTTCCTTTTTTCTTTTCTCTCTTTTTTCTTCCTTCCCTGTTTTCCCCGCGCTCTCTCTTTCTCTCTATTTTGGCCAGGCGGGCGCAAGCGCAAGGCGGCGGCGGCCGGGCTTATCGGCGGCGATGGCGACGGCGACGGAGGCGGCGGAACTGCAGGCGCATGGTGGACGGCGGCTTCGGCTCCGGCGCACGACGCACGGCGTCGCGGCTTGTGGCGCACGGCGGACGATAGGCGGCGACGCCTTGCGGCGGGGAGGAAGCCGGCGAGTGAGAGAGGGAAAAGAGGCGGCGAGGTGGGGAAGAAAACGGGGAGGGTGCGCCATTTTATAGGCGGCCGAAGAGGGAGAGAAAGAGGGGTGGTCCGGCGCAGGCCCACGGGCGGCGCGGCGCACGCGGCGAGGCGCGGCGGGGGCGGTATGGCGCGGGCGCGAGCGGGCGGCGCAGCCGCGCGCGGCGCGGGCGCGAGCAGCGGCGGGTCCGGGTTTCCTTTCACCTCTAAAATTTAAAATAAAATATAGCACACCAAAATTAAGTTGCAAATTATGTTTTCAACCTTCTCACCCACTTTTATTATTTTAAGAATATATTTTACATATTTAATTTAATTATTTTTCCTAAATTCCAAAAATGCGATTTTGATTCGAAATAATTTCTAGACTTCATTTATTTCCTATTAAAAATATTTTATCACTCATTTTGCTCACTAATTAAATATTACTCAATCACCAAAATAATGTTTTGATCCCAAATATATATTTTTATAAATCCATAGCCCTTTCCTATTTTATATTAAAATTTCCAACCCTAAACTTTGAAATTTTTCTCCCTTTTGGAAATCCAAATCATTTGAATTTTCTCAAACATCGAGATGAATCATTCTCCTTATAAATTTATGCAACAAAGCTGGCAAATAAGAAACAATAAACACAATGAGAAGCAATGAGCCAAAAGTTTTTGTGAGTTCCGATTTTCATTTTCCAGTTTTAAATTCTCCAATTTCCAGGGTGTTACAAACCTACCCCCCTAACAATAAATCTCGTCCCCGAGATTTCTTACCGTTTGCGGAATATGTTCGGGTACTCGGTCTTCAAAAAGTCTTCTTTTTCCCAAGTGGCTTCGTGTTCAGTGTGGTTGCTCCATTGCACCTTGTATATTCTCCACGTCTTGGTCCTAGTCTTTTTCTTGGCTTTGTCCAAAATCTTCACAGGGTGTTCCGGGTATGTGAGGTCTTCGCTGATAAGGACGTCTTTCAAGGGGATTTGCTCTTCCCGTACTCGCAAACATTTTTTCAGTTGTGATACGTGAAAGACAGGGTGTACATCAAAAAGATTTTCTGGCAGGTCCGGTTGATAGGCCACTTCGGCTCTTCTGGCGCTTATCGGGAAAGGTCCAACATATCTTGGCACCAGTTTTCCTTTGACCTTGAACCTCTTGGTTCCTCTTAGCGGCGAAACTTTTAGGTACACAGAGTCGCCTATTTTGAATTCCAACTCTCTTCGGCGAGTGTCCACATAGCTCTTTGCCGGGACTGGGCTACCTTAAGCCGATCTCTTATCAGACGAACTTTCTCTTCGGCTTCCCTAAGGATGTCTGGACCAAATACGGCTCGCTCACCGGTCTCCGACCACATCAACGGGGTTCGGCATCTTCGTCCAAACAAAGCCTCGTTCGGCGACATCTTTAGACTAACCTGGTAGCTGTTGTTATAGGAGAACTCTGCATAGGGCAGGCATTTCTCCCAGTCCTTAGTAAAATCCAATGCACAGGCTCTTAGCATGTCCTCGAGGACTTGGTTTGTCCTCTCGGTTTGTCCATCAGTCTGAGGGTGATGGCGAGGTGAGTTCCCAACGCCTCGTGAAACTTATCCCAGAAGTGAGATGTGAATTGAGTACCACGATCTGACACAATCCTCTTGGGTACTCCATGTAGGCACACAATTTTGGACATGTACAGCTCTGCCAATTTAGCGCTGCCATACCAAGTCTTGACCGGGATAAATCGGGCAGTCTTGGTCAGTCTATCCACGATTACCCAAATGGAATCATATCCTATAGCAGTTTTGGGTAGTCCCACTATAAAGTCCATGCCTATTTCATCCCATTTCCACTCAGGGATCTTGAGTGGTTGTAGAAATCCTGTCGGTCGCTGATGCTCAGCCTTAACTCGTTGGCATACATCACATATGGCCACATATTCCGCTACGTCTCTTTTCATGTTGGGCCACCAGTATTCCGTTTTCAAATCCTGGTACATTTTGGTGCTGCCCGGGTGTAGCGAGTAGGCTGACTCATGGGCTTCTATTAAGATTAGCCTTCTCAACCCACCTTTCTCCGGTACGTAAATCCTTTTACGATACCATAGGATTCCATCGGCGTTGGCTGCGAATTCTTTGGCCAATCCTTCGGCCATGCGCTCCTTGATTAGCTGGATTTCCTCACAATCCATCTGGGCTTCCTTAATCTGACTTTGTAGGAGAGGTTGTATCTCCAACGAATTCAGTTGTCCATGAGGAATTACCTGTAGGTTAAGCCAAGCTATCTCTTCTTGAAGCTCGTTGGCCATACATTCCATCCTCAGTTGGTTGCACTGGGCTTTGCGGCTCAAAGCGTCAGCTACAACATTGGCCTTACCAGGGTGGTAATGGATTCCTAGGTCATAATCCTTGATTAGCTCTAGCCATCTTCTCTGGCGCAGGTTAAGATCTATCTGGGTAAAGAAATATTTCAAGCTCTTGTGGTCCATGTATATATCACAGTGGTTTTCGATCAGGTAGTGCCTCCAAATTTTCAAGGCATGCACCACTGCGGCCAATTCTAAGTCATGGGTGGGGTAATTCTCCTCATGCGGTCGCAGTTGTCTTGAGGCATAAGCCACAACCTTTCCATCTTGCATCAACACGCTTCCTAATCATTGTCGGGATGCATCACAGTATATGACGAAGTCTTTCCGGTTGTCCAGTAGGACTAAGATCAGGGCGGTCGTTAACTTTTCTTTGAGCTGGTCAAATGCCTATTGACACTGCTCAGTCCATGCATACTTCTTTTCCTTCTTTAATAGTTGGGTCAGGGGTCGAGCTATCTTAGAAAATCCTTCAATAAACCTCCGGTAATATCCAGCCAATCCCAAGAAACTTCTAATCTCTATTACTGACTGGGTGCTTTCCACTTGGTAACAGCTTCGACCTTGGCGGGGTCTACTGCTATGCCTCCAGCTGAGATTACATGTCCTAGGAAAGCTACTTCCTTAAGCTAGAATTCACACTTGCTAAATTTGGCGTATAGCTGATGCTCTCGCAACTTTTCTAGTACCAGGCGTAAATGTTCTGCGTGTTCTTCATCATCCTTGGAATAGATGAGGATATCATCAATAAACACTACCACGAACTTGTCCAGATATTCCATTAATACTTTGTTCATGAGATTCATGAAGTAGGCTGGGGCATTGGTCAGTCCGAAAGACATCACTGTGAACTCGTACAAGCCGTAGCGTGTAGAGAACACAGTCTTGGGTATATCCTCAGTCCTAATTTTCAGCTGATGGTATCCAAATCGAAGATGAATCTTTGAGAACACTCGGGCTCCCTTGAGTTGATCGAACAGGTCGTCGATTCGAGGTAACGGGTTCTTGTTCTTAATGGTAACCTCATTCAATGACCGATAGTCTATGCACATTCTCATGCTTCCGTCCTTTTTCTTAACAAACAACACTGGGGCTCCCCACGATGAAGAACTAGGGTGTACGAAGCCTTTTTCTTGCAGTTCCCTTATCTGCTTCTTAAGTTCTTCCAATTCGTTTACTGGCATCCGGTAGGGTCTCTTAGCTATGGGGGCAGTGCCAGGCATGAGGTCAATGATGAACTCTGTGTCTCGGTCTGGGGGCATTCCCGGTAGTTCCTCAGGAAATACATCCGGGTAATCTTGGATTACTGGCATTCCAACTATGGGTAGCACGGTGAATATTCCCGTAGCTCGGTCACAGAGCATAGGGTCTTTGATCCATGACTACTGTCATCGGTGATCCCCATGGGGTAGATAAGGTAACTTCCCTTCGTCCACAGTCTAATACCCCTTGGTTCTTGGTTAACCAATCCATTCCTAATATGATGTCCAGGGTTTGGGGTTGGCAAAACCATAAGGTTGGACAGGAATACCACGTCCTTGATCCGAATGGGCACATCGATGCACGCATGGGGTATAGTTATATCTCCCCTGGGTGAATGTACTACCATTGGTCTCTTAAGGTCTACTCGGTGCAAATCGTACTCTTTGCTTATTCTTGACGATATAAATGAATGCGAAGCTCCAGAATCAAACAAAACTCTAACTGGTGCAAAATGGATAGAAAACATTGTTTGGTCCTCCTGATCTTCCTCAGCACGCACATGGTTAACCTGACCACGGTGGAATCCGGTTGCAGCTTCCTTTGGTTGGGGCGTTCTGAACAAACTGCGTCCAGGTGCCGGAGCGGGGGTTCCTCGTACTGCGATGGAGTTGGCTCTGGTGCGGTTGGGGGTGTTGCGCGGCTTAGGGCACCTGTTGGCGTAATGCCCAAATTCATCGCAGTTGAAGCAGTTGACATTCCTGGTTCCTGGGGCAGCCAAAGTAGGTGCCGGAGTGCAAGACGGTGTTGCAGGTGGCCTGCTAACGTTGTCGGGTGCGGCAGGGTGATTGGTTGCCACTATGGCTAGCTTCCAACCCGACGGGATTGCTCCTTTGGGTCGCTGGGATGTCCCTTGAATTGGACGGGTCATTGCAAGCCTTCTCTTTCGGTTGTTTTCAACCGTCTTTTGGTCATGCTCAAGCCTCACGACCTTGTTGATGAGGCTCTAGAAGCTGGCGTGGTCTTGACCGATCATTGGTCCTCTCAGCTTGTCGTTCCGTCCTTCGATAAACTTATCCATCTTCTCTTCTTTGTCTGCCAGGTCGCTTGTGGCGTAACGTGCAAGCTGCGTGAACCTGTTAAGGTACTCTTGTACCATGGTGTTGCCTTGGCGCAGCCTACGGAACTCATTCTTCTTCATCCTCATGACTGCAGCGGGTACGAAGTTTTCATGGAAGGCAGCCGTGAATTCTTCCCAAGTTGGTTCACCAGCATCTTTGGCCCGGGTTTCCTTGTAGGTGTCCCACCAGTCACTTGCGGGACCTTCCAGCTGATTGGTCGTGAAGACGACTCTGTCAGCTTCCCGTACTCGGACGAGAGTGAACTTCTTCTCTATTACCCTCAGCCAATCTTTAGTATCCATGGGTTCATCTGCCGAGGAGGATTTCGGCGGTTTTGCTCTCATAAATTTGCCGAGGTTTGGTCCTCCGCGTTTTCCTTGGTTGTTGGCGATAGCTTGAAGCAGTTGGGTCTGTAAAGCCATGACTTCCGCTAGGGTGGAGGGGTTAGGCTCTGGCGGGTTCTCAGTAGCTGCTGGGGCTCTACAACGATGTGCCATCTTAACAACGTGGATGAGGTAAGAGACTTGATTTGCTAACGTCACGATACTAAGGAATTTTTCTTTGAGTTGTTTAAGGTGATCTTTCAAAGCAAGCTTGGTGGAATAAACTCATTTATGACATAACATGGAACTTCATATCAGTTCATAGATGTTACATCAGGGGGATACATTGGACATGTGTAGTCCATACAACACAATACAACAACACTAACATCGATCTAGGGTCTTCATACATAAAGGGGTAGGGGTATGGTCATTGCAGACTTAACTCCATCCAAAGCAAGACCAGAGCTGCTGCAGGTATCCAACTAGTCATCCAGCCATCCGCATGATCCATGTGCTATTTTGGCTCTTGTGGACTATCGGTGTTGCAGTTCAAGCGGTCGTCTTGAGACTGAGGGGCTTGGGCAGTGGGCAATTTCTGGCTACATGTCATGTTCTGCCACAGTTGAAGCAACGTCGGTCTTCTTTTGTCTGTTTCGGAAGAGGGCATTTATTTAAAAAGTGTCCCATCTTACGACAGTTGAAGCAGATCATACCCGATTTATCACGAGGTGCATTCTTTTCGGTATGCCACATGGCTTGGTTGCCATTATTGGCCCTTGCCAGGGTTGGGGCTATTTCAGGATCCGAAACATCCTCTCTATTAGTGGATTGGCGGATCGCCAGAATACCTTTTGGTCCTTCTTCTACTTATCGAAGATTATCATTTGTTGATAGTCCTTAGGTACATGATCTATCCCTTCACACAAGAAGCATGTGATGGCCCTTGTGGGGCAATCTTTCGGCATGTGGGTGTCTTCACCACAACTACAGAGGTAGTTGCACATACTTGCAGCGTGTCCAACTTGTCCACAACGAGTACATGCCTTGGGTCTCAGTTTTCCTTCACTATCACTTCCCATGCTTTCTTCTTCCTCATCTCCGGAGGACATCTCTTCTGATGTATCGTCTTCTGGTTGGGGTGGTCCATAAAGCTGGAGATGTCGGGTTAACTGACGCACACCACGGAAGGTGTTGTTCCTTAGGTGTCGAGGAATCTTCGCAGCATCCTCGGGCATAAACATTGTGCCTGTGACGATCATTTTGCTATCACAACTTTTATCCTAGTCTAGTGACTTTCTCTTATTGTGCACCGCTCCTTTTCTTGGGCCCTGATCCGGGTATACCCATCCCTTGTTCATTTTCCGATCATGACCTATCATCTGTTTTGAAGATAACTTAGGGTTAGAGAGGGGTAATATCAAAACAATTTTAGTAGAGGAATGGGGATAAGAGTATGAGGGAAAACATATTTGTTTTGTGAAAATAGTCTGTATTTTCAAAATAATCCTATGTAAGGATATTTCCCTTTAACCAGCTATTCAGGGGTAGGGCGCCAGTTGGTCTTATCCTACAGTCGCACTGCTCTGATACCAGCTCTGTCGACCCCCGTTTTTGGAACGGGAATCATTCGTGTTCATAGTACCATATCCCTGGATCGAGTAGTTTGGTACCCATGAATACAGTACTGAATTACCAGGTGCAAAGTGCACGAATAGTCTTACATCAAAAGCATTGCAATAATAGGCCCGAAGGCAATATCCATTACATATAGGACCTACTGGTCCGGATACAACCAAAAGCAGAATTTAGATAAGATAGCAGTCGGAAGGCAGCGGCATGTCAATTGCCACAAGCAACGACCAGGGACTAAGACCTAGTAGACACCTTCTCCTCCTTCGCCCACCTGGCAGTAAGCATAGTGGTCCTCCAGTTCTTCGTTTCCAAAATCTGAATGTTTGTGCGTATAGCAAGGGTGAGTACCCAACGTACTCAGCAAGCCAACACGGAATGATGCACATGATAGGGTCGTTCAAAGGATGGCTATGGTTCTTTTGCACAAAGCCAATTTTCACAAATCATTTCACAAACCTAACATCTAGCCAGGTCAAGTTTTAGTTCCATAGTGTATTAAGTCGGCGACGGTTCTGTCTACCATCCATCGTGATTCCAAGGATGGCTTCCCACCTCCGGTTCGTCATGGTTTTCTGGGGAGTCCACCCTTTCTCGCTGATCGAGAAGTTGATTCCACCAGCACAGAAAATCATTATGCATTCCCAACCCATCATTCTAAAATATATGAGTCTAGCCAAAGAAGAAACTTGTCACGCCGCTCATTAACCGCGAGCACGGCTATTCGAATAGATTGATTTACTCACACTGAGTGGATGTACACTTTACCCGTACTCCGCAACTGCTCATTGAATGAGCTTTCATCCCTTCATATGGGATGGTCACGGCAAAGCCTTTCGATACTTCGCTTTGGCAGTACCCGCTCCATGAACTTAAATCCTCTTGCACTCTAGCCGTCCATTCCTAGCAGTGAGAGGAGTTCTGGCGCTCTCGGCGTAAGGGAAAACTTCACAACATTCTCATTCATTACTCAACACTTAGGCCGCAGCCTTATCTCGATAACCGGAACCACCTCTTCACTCAAGAACCACTATGCAGGGATACTGCCTCCGCTCGGTTATCTACTCCGCTAGGTCTATACCCATTCGAGAAGTACGGTTGTACTGGCTCGTTCTAGGCTATAAGTCTCATTGCTCGGTCCTTAATTGACCAGGGACAGTTCTTGCCTTTACCGAAATACACCCAAATCCATCCATCCGCCCCAGTCTAAAACATTGGTTTTGTACTTTTTATTTTTCCATCAAAACTATTTCCATCATGATCAAGGCAATGTGGCGCTCATGTCTCCACATGCCATATTCCAACTACCTTCCCTAAGATAGTTGCCCAAGCATGAAGCTTCTTTGTAAAATCATGAGCATGCACGAATCTAATATAAGCATGGCTAAGCATTTTACCGAAGATATCCTCCGGTTATATCACATCGAGGGTTACAAAGAATATTTCTAAGGGTAATCAATATCAAGGCATGGTATATCAAGCATAGGTATCCATTTGTGTATAGCATGCATGTTTGATGTTTAAATCAATATCATTTCGCAAAGTAGGATCAATATGGTCAAAGGGGAAGTGTTGACTTGCCTTGCTCGCACACTTGTTGGATGGGGTCTTCACCGTAGTCAGTGTCGTCTTCCTCGGTTGCTTTCCGTATGTGCGAAAAATCAATTGAATTTGATCAGAATTCAATAAAAATACCAAGAGATCGAAAAGAACCATAAAAACGACTCCAAATATTTAGCCTAAAATTTTACTCGAGTTTGGGCGAGAGTTTTGGGATGAAATCCGATTTAAAAGCGAGTTTGGGATTTTAGGGTTTTCCCAAAATACCGGTCTAGTTGATTAAGGGAATAAACTTAAAAAGCGTTGATCAAAAAAATTGGTATTCGAAGTTTTGGAGGTCCGAATACCAAAGAATATATTTTTAATAGTGGAAAGAAAATAAACAAACTCCGAGTAAAAACGACGCGAGGACGAAATCTCAAAAAATCCTATTTTGAATTCCGAGATTACTCAGAGAAAATATATAAGAAAACTATATATTTTTGCCCAAATATTTTCCCAAATAATTTCCAAATATTTTTCCTAATTTTTCTGAATTTTTTCCCATTTTTCCTATGTTTTCTCTCTTCATTTTTCTTTCTTTTTTTTCATTCTTTCCCTTTTCCTTTTTTCTTTTCTCTCTCTTTTTTCTTCCTTCCCCTGTTTCCCCCATGCTCTCTCTTTCTCTCTGTTTTGGCCGATGGCCGGCGCAAGGCGCAAGGGCGGCGGCCTAGGGGCTTACTGACGGCGACGGCGACGACGGCGGCAAAGGAGGCGGCGGAACTCCGGGTGCACGGTGGACGGCGGCTTCGGATCCGGCGCACGACGCACGACGGCGGTGGCTTGCGCCGCACGGTGGACGACAGCGGCGATAGCTTGCGGTGGGAGAAACCGGTGAGTGAGAGAGGGAAAAGAGGCGGCAAGGTGGGGAAGAAAACGGGGAGGGGTTCGCCCATTTATAGGTGGCCGGAGAGGGAGAGAAGGATGGGGGGTCCGGCGCGGGCGCTCGGGCGGCGGGGCACGTGGCGAGGCGCGGGACGGGGCCGGTATGGCGCGGGCGCGGCGTGGCGGGCACAGGCGCGGCGCGGGGAGGGCCGTGCGGCGTGGGCGCGGGCGCGGCGTGACGGGCGGCGGGAGTCGGGCACGGGCGGCGCGTGGCGCGCGGGCGGCGGGGTCCCGGCGCGGGCGGGCGCGGGCGCGCGGCGCAGGATGGGAGCCGGTCGCACGGCGCGGTGCAGCGCGGCGCGTGTCGCGCGCGCGGACGGGGCGCTTGGTACGGCAGTACGTCATCGAGCACGTGGCGCACAATGAACAGTGCAAATTTCTATTTTTCCTGATTTAATTTCCTAAATTCCCATTTCTTTTTCCTTTCACCTCTAAAATTTAAAATAAAATATAGCACACCCAAAATTAAGTTGCAAATTCTGTATTCAACCTTTTCACCCTCTTTTATTATTTTAAAAATATATTTTACATATTTAATTTAATTATTTTTCCTAAATTCCAGAAAATGTGATTTTGATTCGAAATAATTTCTAGACTTGATATATATCCTTTTAAAAATATTTTATCACTCATTTTGCTCACTAATTAATATTACTCAATCACCAAAATAATGTTTTGATCCCAAATATATATTTTTATAAATCCACAACCCTTTCCTATTTTATATTAAAGTTTTCAACCCTAAACTTTGAAATTTTTCTCCCTTTTGGAAATCCAAATCATTTGAATTTTCTCAAACATCGAGATGAATCATTCTCCTTATAAATTTATGAAACAAAGCTGGCAAATAAGAAACAATAAACACAATGAGAAGCAATGAGCCAAAAGTTTTTGTGAGTTCCGATTTTCAATTTCCAATTTTAAATTCTCCAATTTTTAGGGTGTTACAGTTCTCCTCGTCAATGTCTGGAGTCTTAATGTCAACCATTGTCTTGGACTTGGAAGTTTGTAGTGGTCCCACCGGGCGTGACAAAAGCGTGTTGATGAGAATTTTCCCACGCGCTAGCCTAGGAGATCTGCTTAACTCCAGTGGAGGTCCAAAATTGGTCGCCTTCGGTGATCGAACGAGCGTGCTAGTTGGTTTGATCCTACAACCAACAAGAAACAACAGATAGGTGTTCTAGTTAGGGTTAGATCCTACTCGATCGGCTATAGATATTAATAAATATAAAATTGCTATCCCAAAGCAGATTTAGATTAAGTGATTGGGATATATCGGTAGTATACCGAGACAGTATAAATCACTTATATCCAAAGCACGTTAGGAACACAATTATATACATATTGATAACCTAGCCGATGTGGCAAATCTAATGTAAATCGGCTAGTAGTTCGATATATTTTGTAGATACAATTGCCGTTGTAGGACCTTATCCATAGATGGTAATATTTTTTACGCACCTTGGAAACCGAATCCAATACTTTGTCCTTAAGCTTTCCTTTCGAGACTGGCTTCACTTCTATCTTCAATCGGAATAGGCTATCGGGCTGTCCCGGTCGACTCGGACTCGGTAGGCGGCCTCGCGCCGGTCGGATTTAGCCGATGCGTTCTCTGTTTCTCTGCGAGATCATGTGTTTCTGAAGGGTTACGCGGAAGCTACGCTAGCCGAAAACAAAAAATTTTCTACCGCGCAAACCAGGAACACTTGCAAGTAAGGGCCGATAGATTGTTACCGATTGGAGTATGCGGCGGAATAGCCAATCGGGGCTATCCGATCTAGAACTGTGTGGCCGATTCCGCAAGCCGACAGCCGATTCCGGGGACAGCCGATTCACGATTCAGCCGATTCGCGGAGTCGTCCGGTCACGTTCTTGCGCCTTGCTCCGATGCGCCCGACCGCGGCCGATCCGGCCAATCAACGGCGCGCAACGTAGCGCGCCTCTCTGGTATCCACATGTCCGGGGACAAAACGCCGTACACCCGTGTGCTAGCACGCGATGCAAGGCTAGGGTTTGGCTCGAAAGTGGGGAGGGTTTTCGTGGAGATTGATCTCGGCGACTTTTGTTGCGGATTCGGTTCAATGCGATACAGAAACTCTCCACCCCTCGCCCCTTTATATAGAGTTGGCCGACGGGACTAGTGGCCAATCGGGACTCTATTTTGAATCGGATCTCATCCGTATCTCATAGAGTTGGCCGCCCACACGTCGTAAGCCCATAGTACTCTATCCGATCGGATCCCTATCCGATCGAGCCGTATCCGAGTCCAACTCGAATATCTATTCTATCCCCTTAAGCATGCGATCCTGTAGGTTCGGGTATACTCGGTTTCAGCTATAGTCTAACTTAGCCGATCGTTGGCTCGAGTCCAACTCAGCCGACCCGTCAACGCGGCGCCTAGCAACACATATTGGCACCATAGTATACAAGAATAATATCGGCTCGAACCTGTAATGTGTACACAAATCCCTTTGCCTCACGATACCGGTTAAGCTATAGGCAAGATGTGTGCCATCCCTTCAATAGCTTAACCATTCACTCGAACCGTATTGGATTATCATGTCATTGATTGACTCCTCAATCAACTTAGCATGGCCATGCATTTCCATAATCCATTACCTCGAGGGGCCAGAGATATCTCTCCAAAGGAGGAGCAAATTCCATCTTGATCACCCACATCCCACTCCATGTTTCATAGCAAACCCGAAAACTACCTTTATAACTACCCGATTACGGAATAGCGTTTGGTAGTCCCAAAGTAAGCTACTACACATGTTGGAATCCATGGTGATCTCAGGTCTAAGGACTTTGTAGCAACACTACACGAGACCAACTAATGGCACATTGATTCTGTAGTGTCTCATGGTGGGTCTATCCAACAATGTGTTCTCTAACACATATGTCCACGTTTATTGATTTGGTATCTCCATATCCATGATCTATGAGACATGATCATTAATCAATAAACATGCCGATCTTAGAATCATATTTGTTCCAATAATATGATATATGATCGGAATCATTTAGAAATAGATTCATACATATCGAGTCTCATAAATAAGTCACGTACTTATTGATCAATACAAGATGTCTATTTCATGGGCCGAATAACACTTTATTCATAAATACATAAACATTGACGTGATATCCAACATCTCCATGTTGCCTCTAGGGCATATCACTAACAATCTCCCACTTGCACTAGAGTCAATCATGTAAGTATCTAATACCCATTGCTCTTGTGTGCGCCTCATGCTTCGGTGAGGAGAGGTTTTGTCGGCGGATCGGCTATGTTGAGATCCGTGTGCACTTTGCATATCTTGACATCACCTCTATCCACTATCTCGCGGATGAGATGATATCGGCGAAGTATGTGTGTGGACTTCGATGTGACCTCGGCTACTTGGCTTGCGCAATGGCTCCACTATTGTCACAATAGAGAGACATTGGACCGTCGCACTACTCATCACACCAAGCACGAAACGAATTTCTTGATCCAAACAAGCTCCTTTGCGGCTTCCGAAGCAGCAATGTACTCGGCCTCCGTTGTAGAATCGGCAACGGTATCCTGCTTGGAACTCTTCCAGTGCTGCGCCTCCGTTCGGGCGAGAACACGAACCCAGTTACGATCTATAATCATCCTTGTCTGTTTGGAAGCTAGCATCGGTGTAACCACTTACAACGAGCTCTTCTTCACCTCCATAGACCAGGAACATATCCTTAGTTCTTCTCAAGTACTTAAGGATATTCTTTACGGCATCCAGTGACCTTCACTGGATCGCGAGTATCTGCTTGTAGCACTCAAAGCGTACGAGACATGCAGGCGTGTACAAAGCATGGCATACATGATGGATCCAATTGTCGAAGCATATGGAACCATACCCATCTTATTCCGCTCATCATGTGTCGAGGACACGATTCTTGCTAAGATTAATGCCATGTGACATGGGCAAGAAACCTTTCTTGGAATCATGCATGTTGAACCTTTTCAACACCTTGTCAATGTATGTACTTTGGCTTAATCCAATTAGCCTCTTGGATCTATCTCTATAGATCCGAATGCTAATATGTATGCTGCCTCCCTAAGTCTTTCATGGAAAAACTATTTTTAATGAAGACTTGACGGATTCTAGCATAGGGATATCATTTCAATCAACAATATGTCATCCACATATAAGATTAGAAATACAATTGCGCTCCCACTGACCTTTTTGTAAACACAGTCCTCTTCTTCATTTTTGATGAAACCAAACCCTTTGATTACTTCATTAAAACGAATATTCCAACTCCGAGATGCTTGCTTTAATCCATAAATGAATTTCGTAGCTTGCATATCTTTCCGGGCGATTGTGGATCGAGAAAACCCGAGGTTGTATCATGTATACATCCTCGCTTAGGTTTTCCATTTAGGAAAGCCGTTTTGACATCCATCTGCCATATCTCATAATCGAAATATGCAGCAATCGCTAGGATAATCCGAATAGATTTAAGCATTGTGACGGGCGAGAAGGTTTCATCATAATCAACTCCTTGAATCTGTTTAAAACCTTTCGCCACCAACCGCGCCTTATAGATGTGAACATTTCCATCCATATCGGCCTTTTCTTAAGAACCCATTTACACTCAATGGTTTTGACACCATCGGTGGATCAACCAAGTTCCAAACTTAATTGTCGTACATGGATTCTATTTCGGATTTCATGGCTCCAAGACACTTGGTTGGAATCGGGTCCCACCATCGCTTCCTCATAGGTCTTAGGTTCATCGTTGTGCAACAACAATATATCAAGTTGTTCCTTTGTGTACATCGGGTGCACGACGTGATCTTTCGGACCTCCGTGGGCTGGTGTATCTACAAGCGGTGGCGCAACACTTTGCTCCTCTGTTGTGGTTACGTGGTCGCTGAAACGTTTTCGGTGTTTCTTGAACTTCTTCAAGATGCACCTGCTCCCACTAACCCTTCTTGAAAGAAACTCTTTCTCCAAGAAGACACCGTGTCGGGCGACAAACACTTTGCCTTGTTCCCGATTATAAAAGTAATATCCCATAGTTTCCTTAGGATATCCCACAAAGAAGCACTTGTCGGATTTGGGTGTGAGCTTGTCGGTGTAAACATTTTACATAAGCTTCGCATCCCCAAATTTTGAGAAAAGACAAACTAGGGGTTGCCCTGTCCATATCTCATATGGTGTCTTTTCAACCGACTTAGATGGAACTCTATTTAGTGTGGCGCATGTTGTTTCAAGAGCATATCCCCGGAAGGATAACGGAAGATCACTTTGGCTCATCATCGACCGCACCATGTCCAACAAGGTGCGATTTCTCTGTTCGGACACCCCATTCCATTGTGGAGTTCTGGCGGAGTCAAGCGTGGAACAATTCCACAATCTCTCGGATGATTACCAAACTCTTGGCTCAAGTATTCCGCTCCACGATCGATCAAAGAAACTTAATTGTTTTCCCTAAATGATTACGTACTTCATTTTGGAATTCTTTAAACTTTTCAAAGGATTCGGACTTATGCCTCATTAAGTAGATATAACCATATCTACTAAAGTCATCGGTAAAGGTAATGAAGTGCGATAACCACCTCGGCCGTTGAGCTCATTGGTCCACATACATCGGTATGTACGAGTGCCAATGAGTCACTTGCTCTCTCACTATGTCCCATGAAAGGTGCCTTTGTCATCTTACCAAGTAAACAAGACTCACATATCTCAAATGATTCAAAATCAAAAGAGTGAAGCAGTCTATCCTTATGGAGCTTCCATCCATGCATTTCTTATTTATATGGCCTAAGCGACAATGCCGGACAAACATGGGGTTTATATCATTAGAGAGTTGCCTTTACGTATTAACGTTATAGATGGGAGATGCTTCAAAATTCAAAATAATCCATTCACCAATGTAGCATGAAAATAGAACATATCTCGAGATATATTGAACAACCATTGTCCATTGATCTAAAATCATATCCTTCCGCTTGCAAACATGAAGCGAAAATAACGTTTTGACATAGTGTTGGAACACAATAACAATTATTCAATTCCAAAACTAATCCGAAGGTAGATGAAGTGGCTTGTGCCGACGCAAGCGTAGCAACGCTTGCTCCATAGCCGACGCGCAGGTTCACCTCGCCTCTTCTCAATCCTCTACTTCTTCTCATTCCCTGCAACGATTTGCAAATAAGAGCTACGATCCGGTATCAAATACCCAAGAGACGGTAGGTGAAGTAGCAAGATTAATGTCTATAACATTAATACACGAAGGAGAAGTCGTACTTTGCTTCTTTTTGAGATCCTCCATGTACTTCTTGCGGTTCCTCTTCTAGTGGCTGTCTCCTTGCAATAGAAGCAAACGGCATCGATGCCGCCGACCCCTTCTTGCCCTTCTTTGCATTGGAGGCACTCGCGATCTCATCGGGAGTTAACTTCCTCTTGGTGCAAAGTTTCTTGACAGTGGTTTGCGCTTAGCCTTCGCATCATCATCACATGATGACCATTCTTGGATACTTTCCTCATTGTCTTTAGCATCCCATGCAATTCAGCCAAGGTTCTATCCATATTGTTCATGTGATAATTCAATATGAATGGCTCAAAGCTCGGAGGGAGCGGCGGAGAATCACATCGGTAGCCAACTCTTGGCTAAGGGGAAAACCTAGTTTTCCGGACTCTCAATGTAGCCAATCATTTTTATGACATGCGGCGACGGGATTCCCTCAACAAGCACACGCAAACAAGGACTTTGAGGTGTTGAACCTCTCGGCCCGAGCTTGGTTCTCAAACATGCCACGCAGATCCCTTAATAATAGTGTGAGCATCGTTGCTCTCATATTGCTTCGAAGCTCGGGGACATTGTACCAAGCATGAGACAACTTATATCTAGGACATCATTAGTGTGCTTCTCATAAGCCCTCCGTGCGGTTGCGGTGGCATTATTTGGCAAATCCTCGGGATAGGGTACTTCAAGAACGTACTCCTTACGCTCTTGCTTGAGAGCAATTCTCAAGTTGCGATACCATCCATAAAGTTTGTTCCATTTAATTTTTCCTTTTCGAGAATAGATCGCAAATTAAAGGTCTTGGGTGTAGTATTAGCCGCCATTTATTCTACAACGAAAAAGCAAAGTTTAGCACAATGTTTATGCTATATCTATTGTTAAACAATTTAACATTAGACTCCCATTACGTACTTTCCACCTTCCCTCTAGGTTACGTATTGGGTCAAGATCCACATGTTAATTAATTTTCTAGTAAGCTTTGGCATCACTTGCTAGAAAATTAATAACATCGATAAGCAACTCCTTGCTAATCACATCTTTATGTGACTCTTGTTGTTGGTGTGGCATCTTCATGCCCCGGCCCCAACCTATGCCCCAAGGCCCAAAGCTGTTTTGATAGCCTTGTTAAGTAAACCAAATGCTCTGCTATATATGTCCGACATATACCCCCTCGTGTTATGATAGAGAATGGCACTCTGCTTTGGCGGACCCACCATTGACGAGCATAACGGTGACAGTGCAACATTTGGAAGGGCATCATTAAAACTTAATTTTGCGAGGATGCTATCCTATCAAACAAACATATCACATATATGAAAGCGGTAGAATAGCATATAATGAAATAGTATGGCCCCCTTCACATGGTGATCTCCATCTCCATGTCGGCGCTAAGGATCTCCATCTTCGGCACCATCTCCCAATGTGCATGATGCTTGATTTTCTTCAAACTAAGCTACTACTATAGAAGCTCTAATTGAAGATTACATCGACTCGCAGTCGTGAAAGAATATTACAAGCATTGCACGTATGAAAGAATATTACGAGGGATTGCACGTATGAAGGAATATTACATGCATCACATGCATCTCATACATACAATAGGGCCATATCATCTCAAAGCATTCTCTGCAAAAACAAGTTAGGCGTAGAAACGTTTTCTACCTATCGCAGAGAAACGGCATCGAGACGACCTATAAGGGGATACGCACACGGCGGTCCCGGAACACCACACGAAATTCATAGATCCAATCTATGAAATCGCTTACGGAAACCATGTCGGCATAATCATATTATGTCATCCCGATACACTATCAAGGGAGATGGTTTGCGTAGGCGCGAGGCAACTAACAAGATCGGACTATGAGATAGCTTCGGCATAATCACATTATACCGTTCCGATACACTATCAAGGAACGCTATCTCGAAGCCGACTCAAACCGAGTTCTATGGATATTGCTTCGACGTAATCACATTACGCCGTAACGATACACTATCAAGGAACACAATTACCATTAACTCTCCTCAACAGATCCCGTAAAACCGATTGATCTAATCAACCCGTGTGCAAAACTTGTTCCAGATCCAATCTAAAACCCAAACTAAGCTAGATTAGCTCGATACCCTTGAAGGGTTACACGGAAGCTACGCTAGCCGAAAACAAAAATTTTTCTACCGCGCAAACTAGGAACACTTGCAAGTAAGGGCCGATAGATCGTTACCGATTGGAGTATGCAGCAGAAATAGCCAATCAGAGCTATCCGATCTAGAACTGTGTAGCCGATTCCCGCAAGCCGACAGCCGATTCCCGGGGACAGCCGATTCGCCAATCAGCCGATTCGCGGAGTCGTCCGGTCACGTTCTTGCGCCTTGCTCCGATGCGCCCGACCGCAGCCGATCCGAAGCCGATCAACAGCGCGCAACATAGCAGCGCCTCTACCGGTATCGACATGTCCAGGGACAAAATGCCGTACACCCGTGTGCTAGCACGAGATGCAAGGCTAGGGTTTGGCTCGAAAGTGGGGAGGGTTTCCGTGGAGATTGATCTCGGCGACTTTTGTTGCGGATTCGGCTCAACGCGATACAGAAACTCTCCACCCCTCGCCCCTTTATATAGAGTTGGTTGACTAAGACTAGTGGCCACTCAGGACTCTATTTTGAATCGGATCTCATCCGTATCTCATAGAGTTGGCCGCCCACACGTCGTAAGCTCATAGGACTCTATCCGATCAGATCCCTATCCGATCGAGCCGTATCCGAGTCCAACTCGAATATCTATTCTATCCCCTTAAGCGTGCGACCCTGTAGGTTCAGGTATACTAGTCTAACTTAGCCGATTGTTGGCTCGAGTCCAACTCAGACGACCCGTTGTGGTCCCCCATTTTTGGAACGGGAATCTTTCGTGTTCTTAGTACCATTTCCCTGGATCGAGTAGTTGGTACCCATGAAATACAGTACAGAATAATCAGGTGCACATGCACGAATAGTCTTACAACGAAATTATTACAACGATAGGCCTGAAGGCAATGTTCACCACACAGGACCTCACGGTCCGGATACAACACAAAAGCAGAAATTAGATACGGCAGCGGAATATAGGCAGCGGCATGTCGGTTGCCACAGGCAACGACCAGGGTTAAGACCTAGTAAGCGCCATCAGCTTCTTCGCCCTCCTGGTAGTAGGCGTAAGGATCCTCCGATTCTTCATTCCCACCATCTGAAGGTTTGTGCGTATAGCAAGGGTGAGTACCAACCGTACTCAGCAAGCCAACACGGAAGTGATGCATATGATAGGGTTATTCAAGGAATGGCTAGAGCTCTTTTGCAGAAAGCCAATTTTCACAAATCTTTTCACAAGCCTAACAACTAGCCAAGTCAAGTTTTAGTTCCATAGTTCATTAATTCGGCGACGGTTCTGTCTACCATCCATCGTTATTCCAAGAATGGCTTTCTGCCTCCGATTCGTCATGGTTTTCTGGGGGATCCACCCCTTCTCGCATCTCGAGAAGTTGATTCACCAGCAAATGAAATCATCATGCAAACCCTCCCAGTATTTTTAAGTTTAAAGTCTAGCCAAGCGAAAGTCTTGTCACGATGCTCAATATCCGCGAGCACGGCTATTCGAATAGACTGATTCATTCACACTGTTGTGGATGTACACTTTACCCGTACTCCGCGACAGCCCAACAAATGAGCCTACGTCCCAACACATGAGACGGTCACGGCAAAGCCTTTCGATAACCTCACTTTGGCAGTACCCGCTCCATGAACTTAAACCCTCATGCACTCTAGCCGTCATTTTCTAGCGTGAGAAGAGTTACGCGCACCGGTAAGGAAAACTTCCTCAATCTTTAAGTTCAATTAATATCGATTTAATTCCACCATCCACAACATAGGCCGCAGCCTCATCCTCATCACACAAACCACATCATAAAGAACCATCTATGCAAGGATACTGCCTCCGCTCGGCTATCTAGTCAGCTAGGTCTATACCCATTCGAGAAGTACGGTTGTACTGGCTCGTTTCCCAGCTATCTCATGGCTCGGTCCTTAATTGACCAGGGTCGGCACTTGCCTTTTTCCGGAATCCACCCAAATCATCCGGCAGCCCCAGTCTAAAACATTTGTATAGTATTTTCAATTTTCACCAATCTTAGTTCATTATTCTCATGGCCATGTGGCGCTCATGTCTCCACAGGCCGCATCTCAGCTACCTTCCCTAAGGTAGTTGCCAAAGCACAAAGCTTCTTTGTAAAATCAGGAGTATGCAGGGATCTAGTATAAGCAGGGCTAAGTATTTTTACCGAAGTTAGCCTCCGGTCATATCACATCGAAGGTTACAAAGAATAATTCTAATGGTAATCAACATCAAAGCAGGGTATGCCAAGCATAGGTACACATCTGTGTATAGCATGCAATTTGCAATTGAAATCAACATCATTTCGCAAAGTAGGATGAATATGTTCAAAGAGTGTGATGACTTGCCTTGCTCGCACGCTTGTGGAGTGGTGTCTTCAACGGGGTCGATGCCGGTCCCTTCAGGTGCTACCCGTACGTGCGAAAGATCAATCGATTCTTATTAGAATCCCATATCACACCAAAAAGTCGAAAAGGTCCAAAAAAGCCTCAGAAACGATTCCAAGCGCTAAGCCCAAATTCCTACTTAAGTTTGTACTGATTGCCCGGGAAAACTCCAAGTTTTGACGTTGGGTCGATGACTTAGGGTGTTCGCAAAGCGACGATCGCGATTTGTTCGAGAAAATGGATTTGAAAACATCCGCGGAGGGATTGGTGCTCGAGGTCTTGGAGGGTCCGAGCACAAAAAGGAAATCATATTTAAATGGCGAGAAAGGTCTAAACGAAATTCGGATTCAAAAATGATGCAAAACGAAATTTCGGAAAAGTCCGGTTTTGATTTTCAAATTTTCGCACCGAGGAAACATACCAGAAAATAATTTAATTTTGCCCAAAATTTTACTCAAATCTTTCCAAAATATTTTTCCAAATTTTATAAAATTTTTCCAAAATTTTCCCTATTTTTCTTTTTCTTTTTTATTTTCTCGCGCCACTTGTTCATTGCCCGAAAGGTGTTCGATCGTGGCGCGGCAAAAACGAGGCGGCGGCGGTGCTAGCGCGCGAGGAAAAGGGGCGGCGGTGGGGCTTACCGGCGATGGCGGCCCTCGGGAAGGCACGGCGAGGCCCGGGCGACTTCGGCGCACGGCGGCGACGGCGTTTTTGGGTGGCGTTGGGGCTCGGAAGGGAGAAGGGAGGGCGACGGCGGTGCGGAAAGGGGCGGGGTGCTCGGCCCATTATAGGCGCGGCCGGGAGAGGAAATGGAGGGAAGGGGGCCGGCGCAAGCTCGGCTCGGCGGTTGCCATCCGGCAGCGTGGGAGGCCGGGCCGGCGCGGGTGCTTGCGACGTGGCGGAAGAGGCGCGGCGCGGACGCGGGTCCGGCGCGGGTCGGCGGCGCGCGCGCGGCGCGGGCAGGGCTGGTACGGGTCGGCGACGCGTGGCGACGATGGCGCAAGGCGCGGGCGGGCGTACGGGCGCACGGCTGCGGGCGCGAGGCGCGCGGGGTTCGGCGCGCGCGCGCGCGCGCGCGGCGCGTGCGCGCGCGCGCGCAGGCGAGGCGGGCGCGGGCGCGCGCGGCGCGGCGCGCGTGTCACGCGCGCGCGGCGGGCGCGGTACGGCCGGTGCGGCGTCGAACACTTGGCACGGCGTGAACGGTGCGATTTAATAATTTTCCCGATTTTTGATTTTTAATTCCTATTTCTATTTTCCTCCCTCTAAAAATTCCAAATTAAATTCCTATATTCCAAAAATAATTTTTATGCTATATTTTCAACTTTTTCTCCACTTTTATTTTTCCACATTTATTTTTCATATTTATTTATTTAAATTCCTTTTTCCTAATTTTCATACTTCACCTATTTATTTTTCAAAAATTTCTCGATTTCGAGTAAGACCCCCAAATATTTTATTATTTATTTTGTGTCCTAATTTATCTTCCCCCAATCACAATTACTATTCTATTTCTTCAAATTCGGATTTTCATAAATTCGCACTTCATTCTCCGATTTCTTTTAAAAATCCGTATCTTGAATTTCGAATTTTTCTCTCCGACAAACTCCAAATCATCCACAAACACCAAAAGGAAATTGATCACCACTAGATTTATGCAACTAAGCTGGCAAATAAGAAGCAACAAACCTGAGGAAAAAGCAACAAGCGAAGGTTTTGAAAGTTCCAATTTTTACGTTCCGATTTCGGTTTCTTCGTTTTCGGGATGTTACAAACCTACCCCTAACAATAAATCTCGTCCCCGAGATTTCTTACTTCTTGAGTAGGTGTGGGTATTCTGTCTTCGGGAATCCTCGCTTTCCCGGGTAGCCTCCTCTTCGGTGTGGTTGCTCCATTGTACTTTGTACATGCGCCATGACTTGGTCCGTGTCTTCTTTTACGCCTCGTCCGGTATCTTTATTGGATGCTCGGGTAGGTAAGATCACTGTTGATATGGATGGTTTCCAAAGGAGCTTGCTCTTCCGCACCGCAGCATTTCTTCAAGCGTGACACGTGGAATACTGGGTGGACATCGGAGATGTTCTCGGGCAGCTCCAGTGGTAGGCCACTTCACCTCTTCTAGCGTTTATCAAGAATGGGCCCACGTATCTTGGTGCGAGTTTCCCTTTGAACTTGAACCTCTGAGTTCCCCGTAGTGGTGAGACCTTTAGATACACATAGTCACCTTCTTTAAATTCTAATTCTCTTTGACGGGTATCCATGTAGCTCTTTTGTCGTGATTTGGCAGCTTGTAATCGGTCCCGGATCAGGCGAACCTTTTCTTTGGCCTCTTTGATTATGTCAGGACCGAATACGGCTCGTTCACTAGTTTCTGACCACATCAATGGGGTTCGGCATCGGCGACCAAATAGGGCTTCGTTTGGTGACATCTTCAGACTGGCTTGGTAGCTATTGTTGTAGGAGAATTCGGCGTACGGTAAACATTTCTCCCAATCCTTGGTGAAATCCAACGCACAGGCTCTCAACATATCTTCTAACACTTGATTTGTCCTTTCAGTCTGCCCGTCGGTTTGTGGGTGGTAAGCAGTACTAAAGGCAAGGTGACTTCCGAGTGCCTCATGAACTTTGCTTCAGAAATGAGACGTGAATTGGGTACCATGATCCGATATAATCCTTTTTGGTATACCATGGAGACATACAATCCTACTCATGTATAGTTCTGCTAGCTTGGCACTGTTGTAGTTAGTCTTTACGGGAATAAATCTGGCGGTTTTGGTGAGCCGATCTACTATTACCCAAATGGAATCATAACCAGTTGCAGTTTTGGGTAGTCCAACGATGAAATCCATGCCTATCTCGTCCCATTTCCATTCGAGAATCTTGAGCGGCTACAGTAAGCCTGCCGGTCGTTGATGCTCAGCTTTCACCCTTTGGCATACATCGCATACGGCTACGTATTCGGCTACGTCTCTCTTCATATTGGGCCACCAGTATTCTCCCTTCAAATCCTGGTACATTTTCGTGCTTCCTGGATGTAACGAATATGCTGATTCGTGTGCTTCTTTTAGGATCAACCCTCTCAAACCACCTTGTTCAGGCACGCAGATTCTTTTCTAGTACCACAGGGTTCCTTTGTCGTCTACCGAAAATTCCTTAGCGCGTCCAGCGGCCATGCGCTCTTTAATTTCCTGGGTTTCCTCATTTCCCTTTTGAGCCTCTTCTATTTGAGTCCTCAGAAGGGGTTGGATTTCTAGTGAGTTTACTTCTCCGTGAGGAATCAGGTGCAGATTAAGCCGAGCCATTTCTTCTTTGAGCTCACTGGCCATACCTTCCAATCCCATATGGTTGCATTGTGCTTTGCGGCTTAACGCATCGGCCACTACATTTGCCTTGCCGGGATGGTAATGGATTCCTAGATCATAATCTTTGATTAATTCCAACCATCGTCTCTGTCGTAGGTTTAGGTCGGACTGAGTAAAGAAGTATTTCAAGCTCTTGTGATCAGTATATACATCGCAGTGGTTTCCGATCAAATAGTGTCTCCAGATCTTCAATGCATGAACAACTGCCGCTAATTCCAAGTCGTGTGTGGGATAGTTCTCCTCGTGGGGTCGTAACTGTCGCGAGGCATATGCTACGACCTTTCCATCCTGCATTAACACGCCTCCTAGTCCTTGCCGAGACGCATCACAGTACATCACGAAATCCTTCCGGTTGTCAGGTAAGGTTAAGATTGGGGCTATGGTTAACTTTTCTTTTAGTTGGTCAAAGGCTTCTTGACACTTCTCGTTCCATTCAAACTTCTTTTCCTTCTTCAGAAGTTGAGTCATAGGTCGGGCTGTGGTGGAAAACCCTTCGATGAACCTTCGGTAATACCCGGCCAAGCCCAAGAAACTCCGAACTTTCGTTACTGACTTGGGTGCCTTCCATTCCGTGACAGCTTCGACCTTGGCGGGGTCTACCACTACTCCTCCGGCAGAGACTACGTGGCCAAGAAAAGCGACTTCCTTGAGCCAGAACTCGCATTTGCTAAATTTTGCATACAGCTGGTGCTCTCGCAGTTTTTCCAGTACCAGTCGTAGATGCTCCGCATGCTCCTCATCGTTCTTGGAGTAGATAAGTATATCATCGATAAATACCACTACGAATTTATCCAGGTATTCCATGAATACCTTGTTCATCAGATTCATGAAATATGCCGGGGCATTGGTCAATCCAAAGGACATTACTGTGAACTCATATAAGCCGTAACGTGTAGAGAACGCCGTTTTGGGAATATCTCCGACTCTAATCTTCAACTGATGATATCCCGACCAAAGATCAATCTTTGAGAACACTTGCGCACCCTTAAGTTGATCGAATAGGTCATTGATTCGAGGTAGTGGGTGCTTGTTTTTGATAGTCACTTCATTCAACGATCGGTAGTCCACACACATCCTCATACTCCCATCCTTCTTCTTGACGAAAAGTACTGGAGCTTCCCAGGGAGAAGAACTGGGGCGTACAAATCCTTTCTCTTCTAGTTCTCGGATTTGCTTCTTGAGTTCTTCTAACTCGTTGGCCGGCATTCGGTAAGGTCGCTTGGATATGGGGGCAGTACCAGGCATTAGGTCGATGATAAATTCTATGTCGCGATCCGGGGGCATTCCGGGCAATTCCTCGGGGAATACATCCGGGTATTCTTGCACTACTGGCATCCCGCTCAGAGGTAGCATGGTGAATTCTCCCGCAGCTTGCTCGCATAGCTTCGGGTTTTGGTCCATAGTTATGCTCATTGGTGATCCCCATGGGGTGGATACTGTGACTTCCCTTCGACTGCAGTCTATGATTCCATTATTCTTGGTCAACCAATCCATCCCGAGTATGATATCAATGGTTTGGGGTGATAGCACCATGAGGTTTGAAAGGAATACCACGCCCCTAATCCGTATGGGCACATTGATGCAAGCATGGGGTACGGTTATGTTTCCCCCAGGCGAGCGTACCAACATGGGTCTCTTAAGTTCTACTTGGTGTAGGTGGTGTTGTTTGCTTACTTGTGAAGATATGAATGAATGCGATGCTCCAGAATCAAATAAGACTTTAACTAGGGTAAAGTTGATAGAGAACATACCCATCAGCACGTTCTGATCCTCCTGCGCTTCTTTAGCACGCACATGATTTACCTGGCCACGCCGAAATCCGGTGGCAGTCTCATTGGGTTGTGGGGTCCTAAAAAGACCACGTCCCGCAGCAGGAGTGGGGGTTCCTCGGACGGCCGTTGCATTGGCGCCGGTGCGCACGGGAGTGTTGCGTGGTTTGGGCCAGCTGTTGGAGTAGTGCCCGAATTCTCCACAATTGAAGCAGTTCACATTCCTCCTTCCTGGAGCGGCTAGGTTTGGCGTCAGTGTACGGAACTGAGGTGTAGCCGGCCTGTTGACATGGTCGGGTGCGGGGGAACGATCGGTTGCCGGAACGTTTGGCTTCCATCCAGACGGGGTGGCTCCCTTGGGACGTTGAGGCGCTCCCTGAAATGGGCGGGCCATAGCAAGCCTCCTTTTGCGGTTATTTTCTACCATCTTTTGGTCATGTTCAAGCCGTATGACTTTGTTGATGAGGCTTTGGAAGCTGGTGTGGTCTTGTCCGATCATTGGTCCTCTTAGCTCGTCGTTTAGTCCCTCGATAAATTTATCCATCTTCTCTTCTTCGTCCGCCAGGTCACTTGTGGCGTAACGGGCAAGCTGGGTAAACTTGTTCAGGTACTCTTGTACTGAGGTGTTTCCTTGGCGCAGCGGAACTCATTTTTCTTCATCCTCATAACCGCGGCTGGTACGAAATTTTCACGGAAAGCAGCCGTGAATTCTTCCCATGTCGGTTCTCCGGCATCTTCAGCCCGAGTCTCTTTGTAGGTGTCCCACTAGTCACTTGCAAGACCCTCTAGCTGGCTAGTGGCGAAGATAACTCTATCTGCTTCTCGAACTCGGACGAGGGTTAGCTTTTTCTCTATCACTCTTAACCAATCTTCAGCATCCATGGGTTCTTCGGCCGTAGAGAAGGTTGGTGGCTTAGCTCGCATGAACTCTCCTAAGCTTGATCCTCCTCGACTTCCCTGGTTGTTGGCGATTGCTTGGAGTAGCTGGGTTTGTAAAGCCATAACCTCCGCTAGAGTGGAGGGGTTAGGCTCCGGTGGGTTCTCATTAGTTGCTGCAGCTCTGCGATGATGCGCCATCTGAGGAAGATAGGTGAATTAAGAGACTGGACCCATTAAGGTCATGGTTCCTAGGTGATTTCTCTTCAAGTTGTTTTTAAATGATCTTCAACCAAACAAGCATGGTAGAATAAGCTCATTAATAGGATACCATAAAGCGATACATAGGTCCGTAATATTACATCAGAGGGGTACAATGGACTGTACATGCACAGTCCCACATGCCATGATACAATAGCTACATCGTACTACTGCCTTTAGCTATTAGGGAGGGAAAAAGTTGTGATCCTTGCTGCCAAACAGTCCAGAGCGAGATCAAGTTGGGGTGGTCCTCTCGCCTAATCATTCAACCATCCGCAGGAGCCAGGTGCAGGAAGGGGGTGATCCTCTGCTGAAGCAAATCGGAGTCCCCATGGCTCAGAGGTGGTGGCCTCGGAGTCATGCTGGATCTTCCTGCTCGGTGGCCGTGTACTCTTACGAGCGGTCTTGCGGGTGAGGGGACCTCCGGTGTGAGTCAGGCGATGAGTGGGAGCTTCCTCCTCCATTGGATCGGTGTCGCTGGACTCCCATTTGATCTCCGTCGGTTCCGTCTCAGACTCAGAGTCGGTGTGGATCTGGATGGGGTTCTCCTCTCCCGATCCAGGCTCGGATGGCATTGCTATGGAGTTCGAGGTGGGTCCCATGGAGGTGGCAGCAATGGGATCTATCAGGTACGGCGCCGGCTCTGTGCTCAACATGAAAGCTTGCTCCATCATGGCTTGAAAGGTGTCCAAGCATGCTGGAGTCATAAGGTAGTAGTGGTCGGGCACAGGAGCAGGAGGTGTTGGTACAACTCCGGTGGAAGTACCTGCAGCATGGACAGGGCGGGAGCGCAGCTGTTCCTCCAGCTGGTTGACTTGTTGCTTGCTCTTCCTGAGCTGCTCCTCCAGCTCCACCAGGGCTTCCCCACGGGCCATGTAACGGTCCGAGAGCTGCTCATATTGGGCACCGTTGGCCTGTAGCTGAGTCTGCAGCACGTTGATCTGATCCCCGCAGCTCTGGTGGCTCTCGACCAGATCATTGAGGCGTTGCTGCTGGTCGTTGATCTCGAGCAAAGCTTCTTCGTAGCAGTCATCTCCCGTCTCTGCCCAGCGTGATAGACGGGTGACCATAGGGTTGTAGCAGCAGGGGGTGGCTTCTACGGTGCAAACTGGGTTGCCTTCCTCGCGATAGGGGTGGTGCACAAACTCTGTCACTTTGAGTTCAGCACGGTGTATAGCATTAAGGCGAAGGAATGCTTCGCGGGCCGCGTCTTGAATGGCTGCTTCCACTAAATCTCGGTGGTAGCGGGTGTGAAAGCAAAAAGGTGTTTCACTCCCCATGCGGGCCTCCACGGAAACTGCTGCTTCCCATGCTGGATATCCCTCGGAGCCATGCCTCTTGATCTGGTAAGTGGGTGGTTCTAGGTATCTTAAACACCACAGCAATGACTGAAGCTATGCCACGAATCCCTCATCTTGTGGGATGGTGATTTCCCAGGCTCCGACATGGTTTGCCATCTGCTTTTGAAAGCAACTGAGGGTTAGAGGGAGAGAGATATCATCAAAACCATTTGGTAAAGAAAGGGAAATAAAGATATAGAAAAAGTATATTTGTATTTTCAGAAATAATAGTTTGCGAAATGGTCCTACGTAGGGATACTTCCTTTAGCCAACTAGTCAGGGGTAGGGCGCCAATTGGTCTTATCCTACGGTCGCAAGGCACTGATACCAGCTCTGTGGACCCCCATTTTTGGAACGGGAATCTTTCGTGTTCTTACTACCATTTCCCTGGATCGAGTAGTTGGTACCCATGAAATACAGTACTGAATAATAAGGTGCACATGCATGAATAGTCTTACAACGAAATTATTACAATGATAGGCCCGAAGGCAATGTTCACCACACAGGACCTCATGGTCTGGATACAACACAAAAGCAGAAATTAGATATGGCAGCGGAATATAGGCAGCGGCATGTCGGTTGCCACAGGCAACGACCGGGGCTAAGACCTAGTAAGCGCCATCAGCTTCTTTGCCCTCCTGGTAGTAGGCGTAAGGATCCTCCGATTCTTCATTCCCACCATCTGAAGGTTTGTGCGTATAGCAAGGGTGAGTACCAACCGTACTCAGCAAGCCAACACGGAAGTGATGCATATGATAGGGTTATTCAAGGAATGGCTGGAGCTCTTTTGCATAAAGCCAATTTTCACAAATCTTTTCACAAGCCTAACAACTAGCCAAGTCAAGTTTTAGTTCCATAGTTCATTAATTCGGCGACGGTTCTGTCTACCATCCATCGTTATTCAAAGGATGGCTTTCTGCCTCCGATTCGTCATGGTTTTCTGGGGAATCCACCCCTTCTCGCATCTCGAGAAGTTGATTCACCAGCGAATGAAATCATCATGCAAACCCTCCCAGCATTTTTAAGTTTAAAGTCTAGCCAAGCGAAAGTCTTGTCACGATGCTCAATATCTGCGAGCACGGCTATTCGAATAGATTGGTTCATTCACACTGCAGTGGATGTACACTTTACCCGTACTCCGTGACAGCCCAACAAATGAGCCTACGTCCCAACACATGAGACGGTCACGGCAAAGCCTTTCGATAACCTCACTTTGGCAGTACCCGCTCCATGAACTTAAACCCTCATGCACTCTAGCCGTCATTTTCTAGCAGTGAGAGGAGTTCTGGCGCACCCGGGGTAAGGGGAAACTTCCTCAATCTTTAAGTTCAATTAATATCGATTTAATTCCACCATCCACAACATAGGCCGCAGCCTCATCCTCATCACACAAACCACATCATAAAGAACCATCTATGCAAGGATACTGCTTCCGCTCGGCTATCTAGTCAGCTAGGTCTATACCCATTCGAGAAGTACGGTTGTGCTGGCTCGTTTCCCGGCTATCTCATGGCTCGGTCCTTAATTGACCAGGGTCGGCACTTGCCTTTTTCCGGAATCCACCCAAATCATCCAGCCGCCCCAGTCTAAAACATTTGTATAGTATTTTCAATTTTCACAAAACTTAGTTCATTATTCTCATGGCCATGTGGTGCTCATGTCTCCACAGGCCGCATTTCAATTTTCACAAAACTTAGTTCATTATTCTTTGTAAAATCATGAGTATGCAGGGATCTAGTATAAGCAAGGCTAAGCATTTTTACCGAAGTTAGCCTCCGGTCATATCACATCGAAGGTTACAAAGAATAATTCTAATGGTAATCAACATCAAAGCAGGGTATGTCAAGCATAGGTACACGTCTGTGTATAGCATGCAATTTGCAATTGAAATCAACATCATTTCACAAAGTAGGATCAATATGTTTAAAGAGTGTGATGACTTGCCTTGCTCGCACGCTTGTGGAGTGGTGTCTTCAACGGGGTCGATGCCGGTCTCTTCGGTGCTATCCGTACGTGCGAAAGATCAATCGATTCGATTAGAATCCCATATCACACCAAAAGGTCGAAAAGGTCCAAAAAGCCTCGAAACGATTCCAAGCGCTAAGCCCAAATTCCTACTTAAGTTTGTACTAAGATTGCCGGAAAACTCCAAGTTTTGACGTTGGGTCGATGACTTAGGGTGTTCGCAAAGCGACGATCGCGATTTGTTCGAGAAAATGGATTTGAAAACATCCGCGGAGGGATTGGTGCTCGAGGTCTTGGAGGGTCCGAGCACAAAAAGGAAATCATATTTAAATGGCGAGAAAGGTCTAAACGAAATTCGGATTCAAAAACGATGCAAAACGAAATTTCGGAAAAGTCCGGTTTTGATTTTCAAATTTTCGCACCGAGGAAACATACAAGAAAATAATTTAATTTTGCCCAAAATTTTACTCAAATCTTTCCAAAATATTTTTCCAAATTTTTCCCCTATTTTTTTTTCTTTTTTTTATTTTCTCAGCGCCACTGTTCATTGCCCGAAAGGTGTTCGACCGTGCCGCGGCAAAAACGAGGCGGCGACGGTGCTAGTGCGGGAGGAAAAGGGGGCGGCGGTGGGGCTTACCGGCGACGGTGGCCCTCGGGAGGCACGGCGAGGCCCGGGCGACGTCGGCGCACGGCGGCGCGGCATTTTGGGTGGCGTTGGGGCTCGGGAAGGGAGAAGGGAGGGGCGGCGGCGGTGCGGAAAAGGGACGGGGTGCTCGGCCCTTTATAGGCGCGGCCGGGGAGAGGAAATGAAGGGAAGGGGGCGGCGCAAGCTCGGCTCGGCGGTTGCCATGCGGCGCGCGGGAGGCCGGGCGCGCGGGTGCTTGCGGCGTGGCGGAAGAGCGCGCGCGCGGCGCGGGGTCGCGCGGGTCGGCGACGCGGCGCGGCGCGGGCGGGGCGGTGCGGGTCGGCGACGCGCGGCGGCGATGGCGCAAGGCACGGGCGGGGCGGTGCGGGCGCACGGGCTGCGGGCGCGAGCGCGGCGGGGTCGCGCGGGCGCGCGTGCGCGTGGCGCGTGGCGCGCGCGGGTTAGGGGCCGGGCGCGGCGAGCACGGCGCGGCGCGTGTCGGCGCGCGCGGCGGGCGCGTACGGCCGTACGGCGTCGAACACTTGGCGCAACGTGAACGGTGCGATTTAATAATTTTCCCGATTTTTGATTTTTAATTCCTATTTCTATTTTCCTCCCTCTAAAAATTCCAAATTAAATTCCTATATTCCAAAAATAATTTTTAATTCTATATTTTCAACTTTTTCTCCACTTTTATTTTTCCACATTTATTTTTCATATTTATTTATTTAAATTCCTTTTTCCTAATTTTCATACTTCACCTATTTATTTTCCAAAAATTTCCCATTTCGAGTAAGACCCCCAAATATTTTATTATTTATTTTGTGTCCTAATTTATCTTCTCCCAACCACAATTACTATTCTATTTCTTCAAATTCGGATTTTCATAAATCCGCACTTCATTCTCCGATTTCTTTTAAAAATCCCTAATACTGAATTTGAATTTTTCTCTCGACAAACTCCAAATCATCCACAAACACCAAAAGGAAATTGATCACCACTAGATTTATGCAATTGAGTGGCAAATAAGAAGCAACAAACCCGAGGAAAAAGCAACAAGCGAAGGTTTTGAAAGTTCCGATTTTTACGTTCCGATTTCAATTTCTTCGTTTTCGGGATGTTACACCCGTCGACGGCGGCGCCTAGCAGCACATATTGACACCATAGTATACAAGAATAATATCGGCTCGAACTGTAATGTGTACACAAATCCCTTTGCCTCACGATACCGGTTAAGCTATAGGCAAGATGTGTGCCACCCTTCAATAGCTTAACCATTCACTCGAACCGTATTGGATTATCTGTCTGTTGATTGACTCCTCAATCAACTTAGCATAGCCATGCATTTCCATAATCCATTACCTCGAGGGGCCCAGAGATATCTCTCCAAAGGAGGGGCACATTCCATCTTGATCACTCACATCCCACTCCATGTTTCATAGCAAACCCGAAAACTACCTTTATAACTACCCAGTTATGGAATAGCGTTTGGTAGTCCCAAAGTAGGCTACTACACATGTTGGAATCCATGGTGATCTCAGGTCTAAGGACTTTGTACCAACACTACCTGAGACCAACTAATGGCACATTGATTCCTGTAGTGTCTCATGGTGGGTCTATCCAACAATGTGTTCTCTAACACATATGTCCATGTTTATTGATTTGGTATCTCCATACCCATGATCTATGAGACATGATCATCAATCAATAAACATGCCGATCTTAGAATCATATTTGTTCCAATAATATGATATATGATCAGGGATCATTTCGAAATAGATTCATACATATCGAGTCTCATAAATAAGTCACGTACTTATTGATCAATACAAGATGTCTATTTCATGGAACTGAATAACACTTTATTCACAAATACATAAACATTGATGTGATATCCAACATCTCCATGTTGCCTCTAGGGCATATCACTAACAGTTTCCTCCTATTTCGCTTCAATCTTGACCTCAAACTCAGGGATTTGGTTACCAAATTTGGTCGTTAACAAAGGGGCATGGCAATACAAGCGCAGCGGGCATGGGTGGTAAGAATCCTCTTTGGAACAAGAAATCTATGTTTTGGGAACTAGCGTATTGGAAAGATTTGGATGTCCAATCGACATGATGCACGTTGAGAAAAATGTGTGCGAGAGTTTAATAGGAGTTCTGTTGAACATACCCGGCAAGACAAAGGATATGTTGAAATCTCGGAGAGACCTCGTAGACATGAACATCAGGTACGAGCTACATCCTCAAGAACGTCCCAATGGCCGCCAATACCTCCTTCCCACGTGCTACACCCTTAGTGACGCCGAGAAAATCAGTTTGTTGGAGTTCCTGTAGAGTGTCCGAGTCCCATCTGGTTACTCCGCTAACATTAAAAGACTCATCAACATGAAAGGGAATAAAATAGTAGGCATGAAGTCACATGATTGCCACGTGCTGATGACACAGCTACTCCCTGTTGCGATTAAAGACATCTTGTCAGACAGGGTTCGAAACCCAATCATAAAGTTGTGCTCGTTCTTTAATGCTTTATATCAGAAGGTGATCGATCCAACCAGACTAGACAATCTTAAAGTAGATGCAATCATTATCATTTGCCAACTCGAGATGTGTTTTCCACCATCATTTTTTGATATAATGGTTCACCTAGTGATACATATCATGAAAGAGACAAAGATTCCTGGCCCAGTATATCTATATAACATGTGGGCTTTTGAGAGATTCATGGGGATCATAAAGAAGTATGTGCGTAATAAAGCTCGACCAAAAGGAAGTATGTAGAGGGTTATGCAACAGAGGAGGAGGTTTAGTTTTGTATCGACTACATGGATCTACATCCCATTGGTGTGTCGATGTCCAGACATGAGGGCAGGCTACTAGTGAAAGGGACATTAGGGCATAAAGCAATATTCGCTCCTAGCCTTGAAACATTATGGCAAGCACATTTCACAATGCTCCAGCAGTCGGCCTTGGTGGCTCCATTTGTTGATGTGCATTACAATACACTCCGTACCGAGAACCCAGACAAATCAGAGGCATGGATCGCTAAGTAGCATAGGCTGAATTTTGGTGATTGGTTATAGAAGCATATCATGGCTATGAATCCTGATAGTGACCAGTTGTACATTTTGTCTCGGGGGTCTGCGAGCACAATTCATTCATTCCAAGGGTATGACATTAATGGGTATACATACATGAGAATGCAGGATGCCAAGAGCAAGTATCATAATAGTGGTGTCCGCATAGACGCCTTCGACAGTAATGGTGTAAAACAAACGTACTATGGCTATATAGAGGCAATCCGGGAGCTTGAGTATGGACCGTTGAAGCTATCTCTTTTCCAGTGCCAATGGGTCAAAATTTCAAGTGGTTTGAAGATTGACAAGTACGGAATGTTCATCTGGACCTAAACAATATGGGTTATCAAGACGTACCATTTGTGCTCGCAAACTCCGTATCACAAGTATTCTATGTCAAAGACCCGTCACCAACACCCGTCGTTGGTGACCGATCGCCACGTGGCTCTCAATGGAAAGCAGAGCATTGTTGGAGTTGAGAATATCATTGATGAGGAAGGCTACCCTCAAATCGATGAGCTACCACCTTTCGCAATAGATGTAGAAGAAGGTGAAGAAAGTCAAGAAGACGAAGATGAAGATGAAGATGAGGAGAAAGCCTCATATGTTTGCAGCGATCATGAAAGAGTAATTGTGATTGACTTACAAGTTGAAATTTCATAGTAACAAACATGAATCTATAATTTTAGAACTGAATGAATATTTAACTATAATTATGTGCTATCAAAAGGAATGAGTTATTTTTGAGCCAAAATAAATTTATAAATTTATATATAGAGAGAGAAATCAAGAAATGAGGTCCTTAACTCAAACCTAGAGATTGTGATCATCAACCACAATTTATAAAAAAATTGTAAAAGAATTATAAAAAAGTTTAACTGAAACCACAGTTTACAAAAAACTTAGGGTTTGGCTAATAGGTGCCGGTTCCAAATAAGAACCAATACCTATAGGGTTGATAGGTTCGCTTCTTATTTAGAACCGCTACCTATCTGGTCGAATAGGCACCGGTTCTAAATAATAACCAGCACGTATTACACCTATAGGTACCGGTTCTTATTTAGAATTGGTACCTATTCAGCCCATATATATAATCCCCCACCGACACCTTCTTCTCTTCTCTTCTCTTCTTTTTCTCTTCCTCCGTCCAGCGCCACCGTCGCTCGCACGCCTATCCTCCAGCGCCCCTGCTAGGCCGCTGTCACCCTTCACCCGCCGTCGTCCTCTAGCGCCACCACCGCCTCTTCCTTCATCCAAGACGCCCCGCCGTGCCGTGCTCCAGCCGCCCGCCCGCCCACTCGCCCGCCCTCCGCGCCATCGCCCACCCACCTTCGCCCTTCGCCCGCCGTTGTCCTCCAGTGCCACCGCCTGCCGTCGCCCTCCAGCCCGCCAAAATCGCCACCGTCCTCCCTCTCTTGACACCGCTCCGGCGCCACCATCCCCAATGTCCACAACAGCTCCAGCGATTGCCCTCACCGACTTCATACGCGATCTCCCCGCTGCAGCCACCGTCCCTGACCTCGCCCTCAGTATCTCCGGCGACATCCACCGCTGTCGGCAGTCCAGATATGTTGAGACAACGCTGCCTGCCCAATGTGAAATTTAATCATGTTTTTTTGTTACATGTTGTGACTAAATGTGTATCAACTTCTATGAAATGTTCATGAACATGGATATGTGTTTGGTCGTGGAAACTGAATTTCCCTATGATATGTTTGTAAAATTTGGAATACCTGACCATTTAGTATATTTTCCTATGAAAACTGAATTTCCCTGTGATATGTGTTCTGGGTATATAGGTGGCATACAATCTGTTGCCTAATGATGTAGACTGTAGTAGCTAGATCCAGACTTTGATGTTCGTGAAATTTAATTCATAGATTTGCACTTGTGTGTTCATTCACTGTAATTGATTGTTGTGTGTTCATGCACTGTAATTGATTGTTCATGCACTTGTGTGTCTCTTGTATCTCGTCCTACCAATTCGTGTGTAAAAAAGATCACACTTACCGCAGGATGCCAATGGCGCTAGCTTCTCTACTATAGGGACACTTAAACTATTAATTGTTGCGGCTATGCTAGTGACATTATTTTCATTCATAGGATGAAATAGACATGGATCCTTGCTCATGGATTCAATCATTCAGAAGGGGTACTGGCACCTCATTGACAAGAAGAGGTAGAGGTCCAACCAGGATGCCCTCGGACCTTTACAATATCAAAGCATTTCATCCAGATGGGAACCCTATAGCTCCCGCATCGGCACTCACCCCATATTCCAATGCTATAGGTGTCATCACGAAGGATGACATCCCAATAAAGTAGCGATACTGGAAGAGGAGTGATCCAAATCAATTGAAGTGGATGGTGCCAGACAGAGACAATGGCCTTCCTTGAGACAACTTGAAGCGGACATTCAAGTTCCCCACGGGTTCAAAAGAACTTTCAAAGCGGAGGGCCCTTAAGAGGATGGGCGTCAGTTTTAGGAAGTTCAAGACAGACCTTACCAGGAAGTTTATGAAGCGGGGGCTAATTTTGAAGATCCCAATTATTGAAGGTGTCGCCTTTTCTGGGATGACTTTATGGTGTATAGAACATCAGATAAGGAAAAGGAGGTTAGCGAAAGGAATCAAGCCAATGCGGCAGAAAACCTATACTCTCGTCGTCTCGGCCCTAGCGGATATGCTAAGAACGTAGACAAATTGTGAGCGAGGGAAGATGAGCTGTTGGAAAAGGGAATGAAGATCGAGACAAAGGACTGGTGCCAATGAGGCAAGAATTACCAATACGCCTGAGGGGCAACACTCTCGGATACATGCGAGTTGGTACACAAGTGTCCAAGTTTGGAATAAGTGTCCCGAAGGCTCCATGATGCGCATCAGAAATCCTCGGAGGGTTCTTTTGTTCCGAGCAAAGAGAAAGACGAGCTCACACTTGCATTGCAGACGGTGAGCATCCAGGACGCACAAGAGGAGTAGACCTAGTACCATGGAGGGAAGGTTTTCCTAAAGATAGACATACGTACCGGTCTCAGAGTAATAAAAATTCCATAGACCAATCACAAGAGATAAGGCAACTGAAAGAGCGAATGGTGAGGATGGAGGCAATGCTAATGGCCGATACCCTGTTCCTTCTGGCTTCTCAAAAATAGCTTGTTCTAGTGATAAAACCAACTTGGCTAAAGATTCTTCCAGGACATCTGCATCTGTTTGGTTAGCCTCATACTCTGCTAGTAGTACAAAAACCGTACTAATCGATGCAAAAGCAACAACCTTCACCTTAGCTAGCCTTTTTGCCTTACCGGCTTCAACCTCATCGGCTGAAAGCACCTTACTCTTGATACGCCACTCTTGCTTTTTCCTCTTTAGCCAATGATTGATCTCCTCTTGAACCTCTTGGAAATGCTCCCTGTTCCTCATCCTTTGAACCCTCCTATTATGGTTCTTAGTGAAAACACCATAAGGACACCATTGTGGGTTCCTGGTTTCATCTTTATCCACATCAAAATCCTCCTGTGAAAAATCCTGATGAATTGGACCCAATCTTTGATGAACAGACAATTTCCTCTGTCTTAGCCAATTTTCCCTAGGACAAGATCGGCTTGAACCTCCAGCATAGCCCTTATCATATTTGATGCATCCTGAGCAATCTTCTATTGACGGCAGTCTCATTCCATCATTCCAGCAAAACCTAAACAATTCACAACTCCAATGGGGATCAAAATTGTCATCTTCCTCATAGTATCTATCTTCCTGCCTCTCATACTTCCTCTGGTATTTACTGATGATTCTGATAGAGTTACGATGTGTGGACCGATAATCTTTTCCATCGGCTACCCTCCCACTCGTATGAACCATGTTAACAGGAAAAGGGTTACCATCAACCTTCATCGGTCTTTTTGAATCATAAAATTTCATCTTCCCTTGCTCAATAGCCAATTGGATCTATTGCCTAAAATCCTTGCAATCGTTAGTGCTATGAGATCCAGTATTATGCCACTTACAATACTTCCTCTTTCCCAACTCATCAGCCGATGGAATTACATGACCAATAGGTAGTTGAATTTATTTCTCCCAAAGTAGTAAATCAAAGATCTTGTCATCCTTGGTAATATCAAAGTCATATTTTTCTTCCTTTGCAGAATTTCTGACCCACTGACATGTAACAATTTTCTTGTTCCTTGCCCACTCAACCACTCCTCCTTCGAAGTCATCTTCTTCTTTAGATTCAGAAGCATATGTATTAACGTGGTTAACCTTTTTAGATGCTTTCTTAGCTTCTTGAAACATTTGCTCATGTGTTTTCACCTTCTGAGCCAAATGAGCCAATTTCTCAAAGTCTTGTGCCGAAAATCTTTCCTTAATTGGTGTCAACAAACCATGGAAAGCAAGATCGGCTAATTGAGAATCTGTCAAAGCCAAGCTGTAACATCTTTTTCTCATATATATAAACCTCTGAATATAATCTTGAACAGATTCATCATGTTTATGTTTGGTTGCTATCAGATCAGACAATTTCATCTCATGGATTCCACTGTAGGAGTACTTATGAAACTACTTTTCCAAATCAGCCCAACTTTGAGCAGAATTATATGTCAAAGATGAAAACCATGTAAAAGCCGATCCAGACAAAGATAAAGGAAATAATCTAACCCTCAGAGCATCAATAGCCGATGCCTCACCACACTGAGCCAAAAATCAGCTAACATGCTCATAGGTTGACACATTATCTTGCCCTGCGAATTTTGAAAAATCTGGGACCTTGTAACGGTTTGGTAATGGCACCCTCTCAAAGTATTCCGGGTATGGATGCCGATACAAATTACCAGTATCCTTAGGCTTAAGACCAAAATGTTCCCTCATTACATCGGCTATCATATCAGCGCAAGGCTTTTGTTGAGGTGCCCCTTGAAATTGCTGTTGTATCAGATCAAACTGATTAAGTTGAGGCAAATACTGTTGTTGAGGTGATACCCCTGGCTGATACTGCTCTTGGGGTGAATGAGGCTGATACTGGAAATTAATATTGCCACCATGTGATGTTGAGAATACTGACTGAGTACCAATAGGTTGATGCTGCTGTGGAATCAATGTCTACTGCCTTATCGGTATCTTTGAATCGGCTCAACAACCAATTGGTTTGTTCCGAACATAGCTGCAACTTGTTCTTGAGTAACCTAAGGGATGTTTTGTCCTATGTGTTGAGGTCGCTGTTTGACCAAAAGAAAAGGATTGAACCCTGGTTGCTTCTTGCCGATGATGATGCAATCTGCTTTCTAGGAGCCGATGCTGATGCCATCGGCTGTTTTGGAGACACACCTGGAACAGGTTGCTATTTATCGGTAACCAGAGTCCATATCGTGGAAAATTGCCCTCAGGAAGAAAGACTGGCCCCTTGGCTTGATACTCAGCAATTCTACCATCAACCACATTTTTTATCATATTGTTTAATGTGTTAACAAGAACTCTTGACTAGTCGATTAAAGCATGATGCACATCATAATCAATCCGATCTTGTAGATTGTTGAATTCTATGGGGTCTTCCTCTTGCTTGACATCTTGAGGTTTACCATCCTTGCCAGAACTTGTTTCAGGCTTATCATTGCTTGGCAAAGCAATTTTGTACCTCTGAATCACCGTGCCTGAGCGAGTCTGAACAAACGAATGCAAAAATTGGCTCTGCAAGTTATTCGTCATCTCTTCAAACTCTGCCTTCTGTTCTGGCATCAATTTATCCATTGCTACAGGAATGATGTTCTCTGGGTCAACATCGGTCAATTTGAGGTCCACCATGATGTCTAACTTCTAATCAGGTCCCACCAGGCGTGCCAAAAGTGTGTCATGTGACAAACATACAGTGTCCTGAGAGATCTGCTTAACTTTAGTACAAGACCTAAATCTTGCTTTTGGGTTTCAAAGGCGTGCCAGTTGGTTTGATCCTGCAACCAACAAGAAAAAAAAGAAAGAAAACAAAGTTAAATCCATAAATGATAGCCGATCGGCTAATGGCCTATGACGTATTGTTCAATATTGAGCCGATGCAATATGCATAGGATCGGCAATAGAGAAAAAAAGCAAAGGGAAAATTAGATCTACTCGATCAGCTGTACATATCAATAATATATAATCTATGTCTCAATATATGTTTAAACCAAGTGATTGGGATAGATCGAACAATGTGTCAAGACAGTATAAATCACTTATGTCTAAAAGTACTTTAAGATAGAGATTATATGTATTTATGACATAGCCGATGTAATAAATCTAACATGTATCAGCTAATACTCCGATACCACTTTATACTAAGATATATATATTAAGATTAAATATATTAAACAAGAATCAATCAAGTGTTATGATGACCTAACAGATTAATAACAAGCTTAATATATTTACCACAATGAGATCTTAATATAAAGGGCAGATTTAGCATATCAAGTAAACATGTAGGAAACAAGATAACTAAACCAGGTAAGATCGGCTGAAACCCCGAAACTGTCTCTAAAAGCAATCATAGAACAACATATATATTATGATTCTAGATAATAATTAATAGATGAGGCTTAACCAATGCAACACTAAGTATAAAGAGAAGCATAAGATCTAAACAAATCAATGAAAGCCTTTCGAGATGGTGGATACACTATATAATCTAGGTCAACGTTGATATCTAACCCTTTCGGTTGTTGTCTAGTAACAGATGCTAGCCAATTGGGGTTAGATAGCAATATTGATTTAGATTATATAGCATGTATGATAACTCGGAGATTTATGTAAACAAGATTAGAGTGTCATACAGATGTAAGCACTAATCCCGAGAATGCAAGCCGCCATAACAAGTTTTACCTCTTGTCGGAGATCGAACGCGATGCAGCCGAACTCCAAAGCAAGAACTCATCGAAACAAACAAAAGTAGAAAAGGTGGCGATGCACCGAAGGTGTTATTGAATTGATTATTGTTTGATTACATAGTCTTGGGCTATATTTATACCCAAATACATAATATGTCCTTGTCGGACGTGACTCTTATCTCTATTACAACTCAAAATACGAACAAGTCCCTTAGGCAGACTCTTACGAGGACAATCTATAAGGAAATTACATAAAATAACCTAATTAATAAATACAATTGCTTTTTCGGACTCTATCCATATATGGCAATCCTCATGAAGTACATCAACCTGATCCGACAATGATTCCAATGTCATTTTACCGGAATCGTCTACATCGGCTTACCTTGTCTGACTCGGTATCAGCCGATGAACACCTTAGCCGATTCGGTTTACAACTGGTGCGTACTCTGTTTTCGAGAATCATGATTTCCTCCAAATCTGCTTCGGCCTTAACTCCAAATCCAATCCATGATTTACTAAATTTGGTCGTTAACAGGTGTTCCAGTTAGTTTGATCGTGGAACTAACAAGATAGATAGACTGATAATATAAGATCAAGGATCCAATCAGCCAACAAGCCGATGTGATGTAGCGAGGCTAGCCGTTGTCAATGGAGTTGATCAATTAGCTATAGGGTCAATGTAGATTCAAATAATCAGATAAACAATAACATTCATGCTATCATCAGCTAGATCCAAATTATGTATAATCATCAAACGAACATTCTTTATCAAAGACAATCTTAATAGATCAGACCGAACAAAGACAATATAAGGTTTAAGTTGATAAAGAGAGATTTAACTAGTGAATATACGAACTTGAATATGAGACAATACTACACTTAGAAATCGTAGCAAGATAATTCATCGGCTAAAACTCCGATAAAACATTGCATAAAAATCTATCAGCTTAGTAGAAATAGACTTATTAACAGCAATCTGATAGATCGAACCTAACCGAGACAATATAAGATTGGAGATAATAAGAAAAACCTATTTAGCCAATAGTTCTATACAAACGTGATGGATATAATAAATCTATCTAAAATAGAAGTACGATTAGAGAAACATCAACTTAGTAAGAATATCGGACATAACCAAGAATGTCCTAACTAAGCCAGTGCGACTCTAAAGAGCAATTAAGGACAAATCAATATATCACAAGCGAAGTTCTAGCCAAGAATATTGGACTTAATCGAGAAAGTTCTAGCCACGCCGATACAAGTGAAGTTGACGAAAACTACTTCCTCGCCGGAGACCGAAACTGATGCAGCCAAACTCAAAACTAGGATCTCGCAGGAATAAAAGGATAACGATGCGCCAAAAGTAATTGTATTAATTTGTGGAGATATGTTTACAAAGACCCCAGTGTACATATTTATACCCTCAGGTCAATACAAGTTCTGATCGGACACGAGATAAGAGTCCTAACAAGAAAAGAAAATAACTAATCATACCTATTTAAGAGATATACTATAAATATTAAATTGCCTTGTCGTGGTCTTCATGATTCCTCTTTGAATTCATTTTTGATCTGGATAAACTTTCATATACCAATTGGCTTATTTCCTTAGCCGAATCTACTAATGAACCGTACCAAATTTTTGTGTTAGCATATGGCACACGAAAGTGCCCTCGAAGTTGGTCATGAACTGGTGGCACGACTCTTCCGATGAGCGAATGGAGCTCAGGGTGAGGTTCATGAGCAAATATTGGACCAAGGATATCAAGGCCAGGTTAAAATTATTAACCATTACCTTCTAAAACCCACTTGCCTCCTAGATAACAGTGGTGTAAATCTGGAGGAACTTAGTAGGAACGATGGACCCATCGTACTTCTCCCCTAGATCCGAGCGGAACTTGGTGGGCCACCATGAAGCTCACGAGAGAATGTGTGGCACCCAGCTCCGTACGTTGTGGCACCAGCATGTGCACACTGGTAAGCTGAGCTGAAGGAGGCTGGTCCTCCACGAGCTCAACCTCTTCAAGATGCCTTTCTTAGGCACGCTCGAGTATGATGCCAACATCCTCGTGGACCGACAACACGTTGAGTTGAGAGCTTAGGTATTGTTCCCCTATTTGAGCTGGGAAAGTGGTGGACCGCATGGCGGTCCTACCATTGGATCGATGTTCACCCACAGAGTAGGGGGTCTGGCACAGTGGTTTTTGATAGTCGTTAAGTCAAAATTTTAACCATCAACTCCTACATAATAGAATACAAAATATAACATCAAACTTAGTGGTAGGGGTTTATTACTAACCATTTCCACTACTTTTTGGTAAATATGAGTATAGAGGTGAATTTTGGATGAAAACACACCCACCATGCGACAAAATGTACCTCCAACCAATCACACATGACCACAAGGATTGGAGGGTCCACAAGTTAGTCAAAACCAACCTAAAGTTGGGCCAAACCATCCTCGACTGCCATAGGGGCCCACATGTCATACACAAAAGAAAGGTGGTGGCCAGAGGTGCTGCAGGCTATTCGGCCAAACCCCTGGTTTGGCCGAACCAGCCTCGGCACCTTTAACAACCTTCTTCCACGTGGCAGCTCCCCATAGGCTCCAAATGACGTTGGTGCACCGACATTGGAAACCACCATTACAACCATCATATGGAGGCTATAAAAGGAGGAGCTCAAGTCACTCTCAAAGGCACAACATAATAGAGTACAACTCACTTTCATATCTTAGACTTTGCTTTAGTATGTGGGATTAGGAAGAGAGTGAGGGGAAACTTTGAAAGGAGTGCCCCAAATAATCGGAGTTTTCTTTGATAATTTACGAAGGAGTGTCGGACTTGTCGGCATTCTTCCACATGAATTTCGGAGAAGCGCTAGAATTATCGGCCTTCTTTTGCTTGTACCTTGGAGGATGCTTATTTTATAAAGTGTGTGAGACTTCTTTTATGGTATTTAATTAGTTTATTTAAGTGAGATATATTTTCATCAGTGCGGGTTTGTCACTTAGTTTATCATAAAGAAGGAATTCCTGCACGAGGCTAGAGTAGTAATCAACTGCTTAGGCGTGGTGTGTATGTTGACGGTTATCTTTGTTTGTTGTGTGCTCCACGGAAAGTGAGGTAGGCGGTAGGTGGTGATAGCCCTATTTGTCCTTTGTATCCCTCCACGTTTAGGTACGTCATAGAGCTCAAGGCCGGACTCAGCCTGGCAGACTAGAGGAAAGCTGGTGCCCAAAGCATTCGTTAGAGTTTTACCTTTACTTAAGTTAGCTAATTAAGTCCAGAGGAATCATCAATAAGCCTGTCCTATCATTAGTTGTTGTCCTTAGATAGAACCCCGTTCATAGATAATATACACACGTTCTGTGTGATTCGATATCCTTAGAATACTCTAAGTTGAAGTACTACAACAGTATCCGTGTGCTTGTGGATTTATCTGTGATCGTATCAAATACCAACAGTGGTGTCATGGCTAACAACAGGGTTGTTGACAATCGTTAAGTACTTATTTCAACCCTTTTTCATGTCCACCTTCCACGTGGAGTTCTCTCATTGGTCTGTGATGGCGGTTATGACTGAACTGACTTAACTACCACCATAAACAACTGTTATTGGGAGCTATAGGAGGAGGAGAAGCTCTCACACTCAAGGCACACACTCAAGAAGCAATCTCTCTATTTCTCGTATTATTTCCCTCTAGATTAGTGGAGTTTTGTCTAAGAGTAGTCTAGTATTTGGTTTCCTAGTCCTCTTGGAGTTTTGGGTATGTCTCTAGTACTCTTCTCTTTTTGTAGGACATTGAGCTTAGTAAAGAATTTATCTTCTTTAGTTATCGGTGTTCATGGTTCATATATTGCTTTGTTAATTATATGTTCCTTGAGTAGTTTATACTCCTTTCATATGCTTTATATGTTTAGCCTAGTCGATCTATGCCATGACATCTGTCCAATGATCTTAACAGGTTCCACTAGTTCTTACTTGTCCATCCGAAGGATGGGAATCCCAAGAGAATTAGTTGTATTATTTAACAATGCAAGCATGGTGCTTGGGTTGATTAAATGTCATTGGATGCGGGTGTGTCCCATGGGTTGTAGAGGTAGGCAGCAGGTGGTGACAGCCCTGTTCGTCCTTTGAAATCCTTCACGATCAGGTATGACATAAGAGTTCGTAAAATTTTGTAACAACGCTGGCAAACCAGCAGGGAGGGGTCTCTCTGTAGTGCCTAGGTGCATAGAACTATGTCCTAAGCTTGTATCTATATGTGTTTGTTTGACTATAAGATAAGCATTGTAAATATAGAAGTACATATGGAACCATAGCTCTCTTTTTCTCTACAATCCACTTTATCTTTATAGAGATGATTCTTCAGTGTCAAACTACCTATATATTATCATTTACCCCTGCTAGACTATGGTTTTATTGATCATACTATGGTTATAAATATAATGGCCTATTCTTTACACCGTCGCCTTCCGTACGAAAAAAGAAATAACGATACGCTTGGAATACTGACGGGTGAAATGCTACAACAGTATTCATGCGCTTGCAAATTTATCTATGATCATTACAAACATCAACAAGCATTTCTGGCTCCATTGCCAGGGAAAGCACCGGTTAAAGATGAACCATTTATGTTCATGATTATATTGATGATTAGCAACCATAGCCCAAGCAGGTTAACCCTTGATGTTTTCTCTTCATGTGAAAACAGGTAGTGTATGACTTGTTTCGACTTGCCGTCAAACTTCACTGACGATCTGGAAAAAGCTTGTGAGAAGAGTTTGACCTCGTGTTGTTCCTCCTCAAATCAGGCTCATGCACCCGACCTAGTCAACTTTGCACCATCAAGCTCCAAGACAATGGCCTATAAGACTCTTCGTGAGTACTCGGCTCCCTCTGTTGCCAACATGCCCACCAGGCTAGCTGTCAACACAGGAGATGGCAACTTCAAGATCAAGACGGGTCTCATCACAATGGTGCAGACTATCCCGTTCTTGGGGAAAGCCAATAAGGACACTAATGCTAACCTCCAACAATTCCTAGAACTTTGCAACATCATCATTATCAGAGGAGTCCTTCAAGATGTTATCTAACTCTAACTGTTCCCGTTCTCTTTACTCAGGATAGTGAAACAATGGTTTTATGCCAAGAGAAATGCCATGGATTCCTGATAAAATTGCTCTATAGCGTTCCTCGTGAAGTTGTTCCCGAATCCCGATGGGCAAAACCAACGCCCTTCGAGGAACGATTTTGAGCTTCCAGCAAACGAGCAATGAATCAATCCCGGAGGCATGGGAAAGGCTCCAAGAGTACACACTAGGTTGCCCTCACCATGGGGATGGACGATCTTCTCACCATCCAGAGCTTCTACAACGGGCTGACTCCTACAGCTCGTGATCATATTGATGCTGCTACTGAAGGAGCATTCTTCTCATTTATTGTTGGTAGGGCAGCATAATTAATAGAGAAGATGGTCTCCAACCAAGGGTGAAGCAAAAAACGACTCCAACCTCATTAGTAGGGCATACATACCATTTAGGAAACAAACATGCTTGGTGCTAAACTGGATGTCCATATGAAATGCCTAGATGAACGCGCACGCGAGAAGGCAAAGATGTATGGTTCTGCCTAAGCACTTGAAGTCCAACTGACGTGCAAAACATGTGGCAATACCGGACATTCAAGGAATGATTGCCCTGAGACCCATGAGGATGTGTTCCTCATGAACAACAACAACAAGGTCCACAAGGATGCCAGAGGTGGAACCAACCACACTCATACTACTTAGGAGGTAACAACGGTAATGTAATTTCAATCCTAACCAACCCTTCTTGAAGGATCTTGTCTTTGGCCTAGCTAAAATCACGAAACCATGTCTACAAAGTTAGTGGCCAATGATTAAACGCTAGAAAGCATCCATACCAAGATGGAGGGCCTTTCTTCTGCAATTAAGGATCAGCTGAGCTTCAGAAAATGCTAGATAACTCAACTAGCTCAGTTGGCCGCTGTTGTTCCTTCTGCTAGGCAGGGAAGATCTCGGGGCAACCCAAACCTTCCCTTGAAAATGTTAATGTGGTGACCATGAGAGGGGGTAAGACCACTTGTGATCCATGTTGGTATTTATTACGATCCCAGATAAATCCGCCAGTGCACAGATACTACTGTAGCACTTCACCTCAGAGTATTCCAAGAGTAACGAATCGAAGGGAACGTGTGTGTAAAATCTAAGAAATAGGTATGTCCAAGGACAACAACTAATGAAAGGCTTAGGATAGAGATGATTCCTATGGATTGAGATTCTTAATTAAGTCAAGGTAAAACTCTATCAATTGCTTTGGCCATCGGCTTTCCCCTGGTCTACCTAATGAATCCGGCCTACAGCTTTATGACATACCCGAACATGGAGCACTACAAAAGACAAACATGGCTATCACCACCTGCCACCTACCTCTTCAACCTGTGGAGCACACAACAGAAAAAGGTAACCTCTAACCTAGACACCACATCTACTTTATTGATTACTTTAGTCTCACGCAAGAACTTCCTTCTTCATCCAGAGTCTTAGAACTAGAGCACTTAATATAAATACTAAGTGATGAACCCGCAATGATGAGAATATATATCTTAAACAATAAAATTAAATAACCAAAAGGAATCTCGAATACTCAATTTTATAAAAGAAGCATCTACCGAGGTACAAGAGAGGAGAGAGTGCCAACAACTCTGGTACTCATCCAGAACTTCCTCTTATTGTCTTCCTATTTTCTAATACTATACTAGAGAGTTGCCTTGAATGAAAGTGATAGTTCTCCACTCGAGTTGTGTGTATTGAGTGTGAAGTGAGAAGTTCCTTTTATAGCTGCCCAATGATGGTTACTACGTCATAATTAAGTTGGTTAACACCTCTAACCGCCATTGAGAGCCAATGGGGACACTCCATGTGGCTGCTGGGGGTGAGGGGCCACATTCCTTGTTTGGCCGAACCAGGACAACCGCCTTAGCCCACCGACTTCCTCTCTGAGTATGACATGTGGGCCCTCATGATGGTGCACGGTGAATCGGCTTAAATTATATTGGTTTGCTCTGATTTGTGGGCCCTTCAATCTGTGTACTCGTGTTTGGTTGGCCGAAGGTGTGTTTCTTCATGGCAGGTGCATGTTCATACAAAATCTCCTACATACAAATATTTACCAAGAATCATGGAAATGGTTTGTAATAAACCCTACCCTAGGTTTGGTGTTTCAATATTTACTTTTATGCAAGAGTTGACGGTCAGATTCAACATTTAAGGACCATCAATAGGCTGCCATATCCTACTCATGCATGTAAGGAGAAAGGAGCTGGAAGGAAGATTCACCTTCTAACAACTCCAAGAAGGCACATGACAGGAAGACGACTCCACAAGAGTTCCACGACACAAACATCTTGATGTTCCCTCATTGTAACTGGAAGCCAACTGCGGATGAGCAATTTGCCCGATTTGTTGAGGTAATACACAAGAATCATATCAATGTCCCACTACTAGATGCGATGTAGGTACCTCATGAGGACATCACTGGTTTGGATATAACCTTGCTTATGTTACACATCAACAAGCTAAAAGGTGCATATGTCTATATTATGTTTACTTATTATGTGTTTGAACAAACATTAATGCACAATGAGTTTTTGATCTTCTTGTTTGCAGAAATACTTACATGGGTGAAGGAAGGAGAGCGGGCTCACGAAGTGCTTGGATGATCAAAGAAGTTGATTGGGGACCAAATCAAGTTATACCTCTAGTTTATTTCTACATCACCACGTCACTTTTGGTCCATAGAAGACAAGAGATGAAGTTTCACACGTTTTGGATTCGGATTTGGGCCTCCTAATAGCATCAACTTCAAACGGACCTAACTGCTGATCTAAAAAGAATCTTGGGGCCGATTAGTACTTGTTGGAAAGACTATGGAGTCTACCTTCATATGATTTCGGTCCAACATTAAAATTCCTACCGAGCTATTGGGAATTTGCAAAACAAGCCACGTACCTCATGCAGTCTAAGTCTGATTTGGGCCTTGGGCCTTGTAATTTTGTCATGGGCTACGCCTAATGGGGTGTGCACCCTAGGACAACCCTATGACGTCCCTAATCATATTTATTTAGTAGCCGTCATCAGTTAGAGTTGATTTTTACTTAGATTATTCTGCCAATTGTAGTTTGGCCACTAGTTTGGTTTGTGGAACCCCCACTTTGAGATCTTAATCATTCATCTACAAATTGAGTTGCAATCTACTTTGTTCTTGCTTGTGTTCTTCGATTTGCTTGCAGGAGATAGCCTTATCGGTGAGGTCATCTGTGTTTCAGCTTGGGTGATAACTAACGTAGAGATGGTGTAGTGATTGCTAGGAGTTCGATCATCCTAATCGGAGCCATTGGATCATCAATGTCGAGTCTCCATAATCAACCTATCCAGTACCTAACGGAATATTGAGACCCTAGTTCCTTATCAGTACCCACCTACACACGCTATCTCAAGGACATCCTCAACAACAAATGACTAATGCCAAACACAGAGATCATAAAGCTCACTGAGTAGTGTAGCGCAACTATACTCAACAAGCTTCCAAAGAAGAAGAAAGATCCAGGATGTCCCACTATCACGTGCACAATTGGGAAACAACACTTCGACCATGTCCTGTGCGACCTTGTTGCAAGCGGCAACATCATCCCCAAGGTGTTCTTTGATCAACTGTATTACACCACTTTGTCACCAACACCAATGCAGCTGCAGCTGGCTGACTCAATGGTTCGCTACCTGGCAGGGACAACCGATGACATTCCGATGAGAATCAGGAGTTGCTTCATCCTCATTGACTTCGTGGTGCTATACATGGACACTGACAAGGATGCAACACTTATCCTTGGGTGGCCCTTCCTAAGCACCACAGACATACGCATCGATGTAGGAGCTAGAGAAATCTTACTCCACATCAATGGCAAGGAAGAGAAGCTTGATTTCCAACCCCCGAAAGAAACAATGCTCAATGCTCAAGATCAAGTACGGGCTAAATAAACATAATATTAGAGGTCGAAGTGACACCCCCAGAGAAGGACAACCTCATTGCATTCATGGAGGAGGTGTTGAAGAGAGAACTTTTGCTCCAATACTGCAACACTAAGACACCCAAGAGGCAGGGGTATGATCAAAGTCACAACCCTCAAAGTTTGTAGAATCATCCACACCAATGAAAACAAAGAAGATCAAGAAGGTGTGGCGAGTAAAAGAACCACAGTCATTCGTGTCATCATCTCTGGAGCCGGATGCCGTGACAACAAATTAAACATGATAGAAAAAATTCTTGCTCATCAGACATAAAATGGTGAGTCCATTTGTATAGCAGGCGGATTGGAGCTAGACCGGGTATGCACCTGGTTGGGACCAACCATCGCAAGCTCATGAAGCAGCAGGTTCAGCTTGACAAAGCACGAGTAGTGGCCATTGGGAACAGTCCTCCAACAGACACTAGGACTACCTCTCCAGCATGGACCACACCTCTATCTCAAGTGGGATGCCACCACTGTTCGGTGCACACCGCTCTTTCTCGGCCAGAGGTTGTCATGACCTCAACTGAGGATTTGCGGACATCACACAATAGCTGAGAGAGCTTGACATACGAACTTGTGAGTTGCACAATATACTTAACCAACATGTCCTGGAAACCCGCACATGACAACAGCATACCGACGACCAGTCGGCAAACATCAATGCCACAATGCAGCAAAGTAAGGTCGACTTGATGCCCTACTTCCGTTTGCAAGGGTTCAATCCCTTTCGCTGGACTATGAACTAGAAGCTAGCTTGGGGAAGGGCCCCCACGTAAGGTATGTTGTATCTTTACTTTATTGCATTTAAAAAGAAAAAAATGAAAATGATAAAAACAACAAAAATATTTTATTTACCATGCGCAGTAAGAATGTTTTAGTTCTCCCATGGTTGAAATGATGAATAGTTGCTATGTTTTATTTCTCTCTTGTGTCTAGTTTACAACTTCAGTCTTCTCCCATGTTTTGAGTTTGTTGGCCAAAAGTCTTTACTTTGAACTTGAATCTTCTGGGTTGCAAGTGCATGATCAACGTCTAAGTTGTTGTGGGATATGAGATTATGAAATAAAGTTGCTATGATCCTTTTCCAAGTGATATTTGACATCCAAGGTTTTTCTTTTTCAAATGAATGAATATTTATGAGTTCCTCAGTGATGATAAATTTTTACGAGAGCCATATGATGAATATGTTGCAAAATCTTGGCACATATGTTACTTGTTATTAAATTGAGCTTTTTTAAATTGTGTTGACCCTTGTGAGATGTTTTTCATGCTTTCATGATTAAGATCACGTACACCCACCATATATGCTCAACCTCTACACTTGAGGTTAGCAAAAACATGTCATCCATCCATCCAAATAATTGCTCCACATGTTGATCAAAATGTCTCTCCTAGGAGTTTGCAAAAGAGCTGGCTATGAAAAGAAAGAGAGAGAAGAAAGAAAGCAAGAAGAAAATATTCTTGAGCATCGTGAGAATAAAAAATTAAGAGAAAAAGAAAAAATAGAAGACGGATAGCCATGTCTCTAATTAGATAGAAAAAAGAGCTTACGACAAGAGTACTCTCAAATATCCACCCATACGCACATCTTGATCAAATTGTATGATTTGCTTTCTCCTTGGATCCGCTTTTTGATTTTTCAATATATGTGATGCAAGTAATGCCTCATTTATTGCCCTACCCTGAGCTCCACATAATCCTTTTAGAGCTAGGATAAAAGAGGAAACTCAATACTTTGGTGAGGAAGTATAAACATTGAGCGATCTGAGAGCATCACTTGAGGAACTTTAATTTTTATTTTGCAGAACTCTTGAAAACCTCTGGAAAGAAAGTTGAACAAGGAGTATGTGAATGGTAATCTATGAACTATGTATTTCAACTGCCGAAGACAAGGAGAAGCCAAAAGACCCATCAGGAGTAAGGTAAGAAAGGTGAAAGTACTATTGCCAACTTATTTAATTCTAGATAGAAGGTTTTGTTGGGTATGGTACTCTTGAGAAATAAAACATAGTAGCAACTACTAATCAACTGAACCTAGGCTTTATCTTTAGTTGGGACAAGCAAAGGTTTACTTCGGGGAGTTGTTGACGGTTGTTAAGCATGGATTTGGACCATTAATTATCTTGACAAATAAAAGATAACTAGCATTTCTTACAGCATATTACATTCAAATAACGTAGTTCCACTTGTCCTTGGTAGGGATTTGCTACCAAATGAAGGAGAAAATGAACCAGCATACAAAAAACACACCTTTGGCAAATCACAAGAGTGCACACGGATTGAAGGGCCCACAAATTACAGCAAACCAACATATCTGAGACCAATTCACAGTGCGCCATCCTAAGGGTCCACATGTCAGCCTGTGGGAGAAGGTTGGTGGAGATAGGTGCTGGCACTCACCGGCCCAACCATCTCTAAACAACCAATCCCAATTGTACATATCTAAACTCCATAGCAGGAGCTAACAAGTTATCATCACCAAATTATCATCATTAATGAGTAGTGTGAGACTAATCACGGTGAATCTGGTGATCACTCGTAACCACGGGCACGACTATTCGAACAGTTTTACTCTGATCAGAGGTGCGCAACTTTACCCACAAGACACGATTTCACACATGTTACCATGCCCCAAAGTACCACCATGATACTCCAAAGGGGAAAATCGTGACATGACCTTTCGCATAACTCTCCCTAACCAATCGTACCACACCAAGATTTCGCACCCACCCCTCGCAAGGAAATGAGCAGCCCCCCGCATGACGCGATGAATCTGAAAGCCGATCAACCCTTAAAACTGGGGCCGACAACTCCGTCACGCCCACCCTCACTAGGGTACGTCGGCTAGAGACAGCTACACTATGGATCTAGCCATTACCCATGCTGGCTTGTGGTATGCACGGTAATTCTTCCAGGATTTCTTGAGAACCGGTCCTTAATTGTCATGAGCACCATAACAAAATCATCAAACCGTGTGCTCACAACCCACCATTAATCAAATTTTAGTTGACCATTAATTCATTAATTAATCATGATCTTCCATCATGAGGTATCATTAATTAACCATTAAAAGAATATAAGTGAATCATTAGTTATCCCACATGAAATGACACTAAAGTTTCTAAGCATGGCTAAGAAATTATTTCTAATATCCAGTTAAACCATTATATAAAGTTTAACTAGTCAAATTATAACCCACGGTGTCAAGGTATAGGATAATCAATGCAAATTGGCCATAACAAAGGAATAGATTCATACCACGCAATGTCATTCGAAAATAAATGCACAGTTGAAATAATTTGAGTATTTAAAAATAAGGATCAACATGCTCAAATGAATTTTTTAGGATCTGTGTGACTTGCCTTGCAATAATTAGTCTTCAAACAGACTTCTGGACTCTTTTCCTCATGAGCGCGAACTCCGAAAATGGTAGAATCTACACGCTGGCACAGAAAACAAGGAAAAACCCTAATAAAAAACCAAATAACAGTAATAAGAAGTAAACAAACATCGTAGCGTCGAAATTGAGATGGCGTTGAACGGATCTCCCAAGCGGAGTGACCAAAAATCGTGTTGACAACTTTTTTAGCAAGAAGACGAACACGATCGACACACCTAAACGCCTTGCGGTGATATGGAGTTGCCAACCACCTCAATCTAGCAAAAAAGCTAAACCAAGATGGGTTTTGTAGATTAAACTAGCTAGTGGAGTCGATTTGAATAGAACGATGGATATATACCCGTCTCATGGGCAAACGGAAGGTTTTCAGGACAAACCTACAAAGAGGTGTTGCACTCTCGCAGCGGCGGCGGACGATTTACAACGCAAATCGACAAAGATGGACTAAACTAATGTGGAAAAAGGAAGAATGATTCAATTGGTTAAAAACTAGAAACTAGATTAATCTTGTGTATTGTGTATGTCTATTTCCAATTGAACCGGCCTTAGCCTTAAGTAGGGGTTGATCTTGCCTTCCACAGGCCCTCCTCCACGTCCAATTCGGGATATACACCTTAGGAAACCCGAAACGTACCTTATGGACCAAGGAAACCCGAGTACCGATAAAATCGTCTTGGTTTCGGACTCTGCCAGTCAGACCGGCCACATGCCGCTGGTCTGACCGACCCTCTGGAGGAAACCGGCAGATTTCCCAAATATTGGCAATTTTCCCTACTTCAATCCTAGGTGCCAATTTTGGGTATAAACAGCAGGTCAAGCTTCTTCCTGGAACATCAGGTGCTCACGCCAATTCTATCCTTAAATAGGTACGTACTCTGCACTCAACTCTTTTAATAAAGCAGCTTTGAAGTCTCTATGATTATCGCACTACTCTGATTCTTTCTTAGCCCGGCCATCGAGCAAGCCTGGGCACGCTCAATAACTTCCATGCCATGCTTATGGTCTGCCCTGAGCCACGTGGCCCTGACCAGCAATGGTTGGGGTTCCCTAGAAGGAAGTCTATTAAGTGCGCCCGAGCTACCCGAGGGCTCGACAGCTCCCCCGAGTACCAAGACACCGTATCTAGCCAAACGCCTGATGCCCTCCGGTCCGAGCTAGGGCATGTCCCCTCCTAGGGCCAATTAGGTTCGGGACCCAATGCAAAGCAGCCAGATACGGCGCCAGGTTACTTGGGGGCTCGGTCACCAGTGACCTCATCCTATACCTATTCGCAAAGTAAATGATTGCAACGGTAATTCTTGATCTCAAACCCCTCGGGTTTAGACAGGGGATGTTCCCTGCCGTAGTGGGCTAAGATCACGACCCGACGTGCGGTAGTTGGGCACAATGTGAATATAAGAAATTAAAACTCCATGGCAGTTTTAAAACTTCGACCCTTACTAACTCTGTTTCTCTACCCTAGGGACTTTACAAGGACTTCCTAGAGGACGATATCAGCGACTATCTTCTTGGCTGTCCACTCAACCTCAGCATAAATGCCTTTGGCATTGCCTTTCACCACGCCAACAGGCCAACCATCAGTGATCGCCTTTACCCTAATGCACGGATGAAGCTTATGCATGACGCCAAGGGCGTGCGTCACTGCGAGCTTTGTCGCGTCTCACATGAAGGCCTGGAGGCACCTCGGCCCATCACGTAGCCGCACAAAGAATGCCTCCTCGGTCTCCTCAGATGGCGGAAGCTCATTATCGGCCGCATCCAGGAGTGCCCGAGCTCCCTCCTGGCATCGGGCCGACCGAGCCTTGACTACCTCCGAGCAGGCCTTGAGGTCCCCGATATGGTGGCAAAAGACCGACAAGCGACCTGCTCAAAGAGGGAGGTCGGTCAACACAAGCAAGAAAGAAAGAAGAAGAGACTGACAAAGGTGTCGGTACTAACACTTACTCTCGGCGGCATCCATCGCCGACTTGACTGCCTCCAGTTTTTCTTTTGCCTCGGCCCTCGTCGCCTCAGACGTGGTGAGCTTCTCTTTCGCAGCAACCTTGGCTGCTTCGGACATGGTGAGCTTCTCCTCCGCAGCAACCTTGTCGGCCTCGGCCCTCGCCAGCCTCTCCTCTGCCTCGGCCTCCTTGCGGGCGGCGTCCGAGAGCTTGAGAAGCCCCTGGGTACCGTCCTATTGCGACCGAAACTTCTCGGCCAGCAAGTTGGCCTCCCTGGCGACCTCCTTGAGCCTCTCGATGAAGGTCATGGCCTCGTCGGCCTCTACACAACAAAAAGGGTCAACCGACGACTTTGGGAGGAAGCCGGAATAAACGAGTAGCAGACTTACAGCGAGAAGCCTCGGCTACCCTTGCCTCCAACTCCTGGACTGCCTCAACAGACCGGGCCTAGCGGATGGTACCCTATGAATTCAAGGCATTAGAAAGGAAGCAAAGGGAGGGAAGGAGGGAAGCTGGCGCTTACCAGGAACAGGTCACCGATGTGGCGAAGAGTGCGGTCGACCTCCTCCACGCCCCCACCTCAACGTTGGAGGCTTCCTCGACCACCGACATGCTGCTCAGGACCCGCTCGTCCATGGCATCGCCGTCGACGGCCTCCTTGACCCCTAAGGCGAGCTGCTCCTCGGCGCCCCCAATCATCAGCACCTCAGAGCCTGAGGCAGTTGGGACCTCGGTCACCGCCGCGGCTGGCTCAGTACCAGGGGCTCCGCCGATGCTGACAACTATGTAGGGGAGGGGAAATAGTTCCCAGTTGAACTTTGGAACCTCCGAGTTGACCCGCTCGGGCTCGGCCACCGGGGTCGCCTCGGTTGTCACCCTGACCTTGGCCTCAGCGATCACCTCGACCCTCCCCTCGGCCTCCGCCGCCGGTCGCTCATCAACTTAGCCAACTGCCAGTGCCACAACCTCTGAATCCATGATGGCCGAGGGTGGGTTGGACCCCACCACCTCGACCTGTGCGACCAACTCGACCATCCTAGTCGGTCCCTCAGCGGGGGAGTCGGCGTCCTCAACGACCCTGCTTAAGGCAACCCATCAACACACCAAAGATAAAAAGAGATCAGAAGGGCTTGTTACTCACTCAGTGGAGAAACTAAATGGGATGCCAATAGGCTTGGCTGCCTTTTATGGGCACCCAGACGGCTCTGCCCTTGGTGCCCCGCTCGAGGTGGATGACGGTGACATGGGATGCACGTCGACCTCCCCTGATCCCTCCTCATCGAAGGAAACTACAAGCTTTCGCTTCACTGTAGGGATTTTGAAACTCCCTGACACCGTCCTCTTCACCTCTGCCTTTGGCCGAGGAAGATTGGGCTTCTTCCCCTTCGCCTCCGACCTCGGCCGAGGTATGCGATCCTCGGGATCTCACCCTTTGCCACACCGAGGACTGGCACAAGCGACACGAATGCTTCCTGCCTCTGTCAACATCGACACCTGGTAGGTGAGATACCAAACAAAAAGAAGAAGCAAGCAAAACAAACAAAGAAAGTGAAGGTCGGACTTACCTCGGGCCAATGATTGTGGAGGCTATAGCTGAGCGGCCCGCATCATTGAAATCCAACAAACTCGAGAAGAAGCTAGCCAACCTCTGGCGCACATGCACGAGGGGGACCGTGGCCTCCCGAGTCAGATCCCAGCCGCCTGAATACTCGTATGTCAGCTTCACCCTCTCCTTGCAAGGCTGAACGCCTCGAAGGGTGATGTTGAGCACCACTTGGGCGCCGGTCAGTCCCTTCTCCCTTAGACGACCCACGCCTCGCAAGGAAATGAGCAGCCCCCCCGCATGGCACGATGAATCCGAAAGCCAATCAGCCCTTAAAACCGGGGCCGACCCAATTCTGTCACGCCCACCCTCACTAGGGTACGTCGGCTAGAGAGAGCTACACTATGGATCTTGCCATTACCCATGTTGGCTTGTGGTATGCACGGTAATTCTTCCAGGGTTTCCTGAGAAACCGTCATGAGCACCATAACAAAATCATCAAACCGTGTACTCACAACCCACCATTAATCAAATTTTAGTTGACCATTAATTAATTAATTAATCATGATCTTCCATCATGAGCTATCATTAATTAACCATTAAAAGAATATAAGTGAATCATTAGTTATCCCACATGAAATGACACTAAAGTTTCTAAGCATGGCTAAGCAATTATTTCTAATATCCAGTTAAACCATTACATAAAGTTTAACGAGTCAAATTATAACCCACGGTGTCAAGGTATAGGATAATCAATGCAAATTGGCCATAAAAAAGGAATAGATTCATACCACACAATGCCATTCAAAAATAAATGCATAGTTGAAATAAATCGAGTATTTAAAAATAAGGATCAACATGCTCAAAGGAATTGTTTAGGATCTGTGCGACTTGCCTTGCAATAATTAGTCTTCAAACAAACTTCTGGACTCTTTTCCTTGCGAGCGCGAACTCCGGAAACGGTAGAATCTACACGCTAGCATACAAAACAAGGAAAACCCTAATAAAAAACCAAATAACAATAATGAGAAGTAAACAAACATGTAGATCTCAATTTTGGATTAATTTTCCAATTTTGACTAGCCCAATTTGGAGTTCATATGGACTATATGTGTATTTTAGAAGTTTTGGACCATTTAAATGAATTGTATAAATTAAAATAATTTATTGCGCAATTTTTAATTATCTTTACAAAGGAAAAGGCTCGAGATGATGTCAGCAAGACAAGGCTGACGTCGGCTAACGTCAACGGCTGCGAGGGTTGACGTCAGCAGACCAAGGCTGACGTCAGCGTGGCGGCGGCGAGGTCCACAGGTCCATGGTGGGCTCGGTCCACGGGGACCGGTCCACGGGCGGGCATGCCACGTGGCGTCGACGTGGCGCCAACGCGGCAGCCGTGTGGCCTCCATGCGGCGGCCATGCAGGCAGTCGGGTGGACGGCCCGGATCTATCTCGGGACAGATCGGGCGGCAGAGGATGAAAGGTGCGGCGGCGACTGTCGCCAGGCGGCCGGGAAGCACGGTGGTGGCACGCGCGCACCGATGGTCGCCGGCGGCGGCCATCGGCACAGCCTTACCAAGCATGCGGGACCACAAAACGGGCGGCACGGTGAGCGGCGGCGAGCGGAGATGGTGGTCGGCGCTCAAGCGCATGGTGACACGGCATTGCGGCGGCTTTCGACGGCGGTGGAGGAGATGTTGAGGGGCGGAGGCTTGCGGCGGAGCCGATGAGAGGGGCGGTCTGGCTCGGGAAGAGATGAGGTGGTGGGGAGCGACGGCTGGAGGCGAGACCGACGGCGTCGGCTCAGGATAGCAGCGGCGGGGTAATTTGGCGATGCCCCAAGGATGAGAGGTGGCAGCCAAGGTTCGTTGTGATGCGGGGAGGGCGGCGGCGGCTTCGACACATGGTGGTGGGGCTCAAAACGGCGGCGACGCGCGACCAGAGAATGGCAGCGAGCAGCGGAGCGTGGGGAACCGCGGGGAGGGAAGTAGGGCAGACGGCGGCTTGGGGGAAAATGGGGAAACTGGTGAGGGGCGCATGGGGAAGATTTTTATAGCGCTAAGAGGCTCGGACTCGGCCGGGTTGCGACGGATTTTGTGGTGGAGGTAGTTCGGCTAGCGGCGGATATGGTGGCGATGGCAAAATCGACGTCGGCCGGTTGCGCGGGTGCGGTGTGAGCGGAGAAAACGGGCGGCAGCGGTTGCGGAGTGTGGGCGAAGGCGAGGGACGCGGGCGAGGCTGGGATATGGCGGCGTGGCAACGCGGATATGGCGGCGGCGGCCGGGAAACTTGTGTGAGAGGTTGGGGACGAACCTGACAGGTGGGGCCCACCTGTCGGCGGCTCGCGAGGGAGGAGGGAGGCTGGCAAGCGAGGCCCGCATGTCAGCGAGGGACGGAGAGAGAGGAAGCCAGGCCGTAGCTGTGCCGAGCTAAGGAAGGAGAGAGGGAGGTGACATCGGCCGGCTAGGCCGTAACGGAGCAAAGGCAGACTTTTTGGACAGTTTCTGACCCGAACAAGAGGGGGATTTTAAATTTTTTATTTAAATTAATCCATAAATGATCTTTGACTTTCTATAAATACTTCCAATGCTCAAATAATTCTAGAAAAATTCCTAAAAATAGATGAGCACCCAAAGTATTTAATAAAAATATCTCCAACTCATTTAAAGATTAATTAATTTATTTGAATAATCTTAAAGTGTTCTTTGCATTATTAAAATTATTTTTGGAGCTCCAAAATTTCACGAAAAATTTCAGAGAATATTTTAGGGCATGGACAATATTTCAAAAATATTTCCAGCCATGATTTTTAATGGAAATTTAATTTCCTTACTTAATTCACTTGATTATTTTACTTTTCTTTTTATTTAATTTCTAGAAAATGATTTAGTTAATGGTTTTTAATCCCGAACGAAAATCAGGCTATGACAAATCTACCCCTATAGGAATGTAGGGTGAGATTGGGTTGGCTTGCTGACTTCTATGGTTTCTTTTGGCTCGCACAGACTAATTCTGCTCGTACTAAATCGGATCTGGCTGCAGGCGTTCAAAGATCCTCAAACTGCACAGCTACACGGGCACCTTTGGTATTCAGAGAATTCACCTTGACTTGTCTTCGGCAGAGATGTTCATGAAACCTCGAGACTGACTGCCCTGAAACCACGGACTCAGAAACTCGCTTCAACTGCTCTTGATCTAAACGACATGTGTTTCAAGAAACTGCTTGATCTCCTTTTACTTAAATTGCGGGTAACTTCAGTTATCTCTTCTTTTGGCGGTACTATTGACTTGACCACTTGGGTGTGCCTCAGATTCGAACATGTTAACTTGAGCTTGATGTAACTCTGCTAACGGCTTGCAACTAATTCCTTTTGTTGCAACCCAAATCGCTTAACGGGGTTTACCTCCAAGCAAATGGTTACGGGGTTAACCAAATTTGACTTCAAGCTTGCTTTACCAAGGTGAATAGGCTTTAGCCTATCTATATCTGATGAGGCCACTACCCTTGAGAATAATCAACCTCTTTGATTTATAGGCAACTTTGATCTATAGAACCGATTCTTTGCCATTCCATCAAAATAAAGTATTGGCGGAGCTTCTTCATTCGGTGGGTTCTTGTATCGTGTGCTAGCTTTGAAGACTGCCAGGACACAAACTTCGACGTTGTTTTCCCACAAATTTTGAAACCGGAGAGCCATTGGGAACTGCCTTTGATACAAACAAGGGTTCCTGCTTTTGATCTCATCAGTTTGCTTTGCACCCTTGAGTAGAGATGGTTTACATAGACGATTTCTCCAAATCATACTTGGATGGTTGGATGCTCTAGCTTGACATTTAGATCCACTTGCTTCTGAGCAGGGTGATGGGGAAATTTTCCAATGACATTTTCCAGGAAACATTGGAGTGGTTTTCGAGAACTGTAGCGGTCGCCTTGAACTAAGGATAACTGTTCTTGATCCATGTTCATCGCTAAGGTGCAGTTGCACTTATTACTTTCCAGAGAACTTCCAAGATTAAAAGTGCGAACATTTCTCTCATGACATTATTATCAATTTTTCGTCATTCTTCTCATTTCCTTGAGGTGCCACTAGTTGTGACTTTTAAGGAGATCGTATCATGCCGAAATGTTACAGTGGTCTGAACATTCGCATTTCATTGATTGACCATTTACTTCCCCTGGTTAGCAATCATTTCTTGGAGTCTAACCAAAACTAGAAAGAACGGGGAAAATGAAACTCTAGGTTTCTTATAACACCTGCGGTTACACAAGTTAACATGTTTTCGAATTCTCAAGATGAATCACAAAAGAAGAGAAACTGTATGTCTTAGAATTTATACCATATTCCGTTCTTATTACATAACTGCCATGAAACTTCTACAAAGGTACTTGAAGACTAAACACTTGTAAACTGCTACCGACTTGACTAGCAGACGTCTTGACTGTGGCGACTTTTAGTCCTGTGATTCTGGCCTGGTTGACTTGATCTGACCTTGCTTACAAACTGGTGCTCTAACGGGGACACTACCTTGCGTGTAGACCTGATTAATTGCCAAGCATCTGCGCTGAGGCAACATGAGATGCCTTGCTGGTTTTCATGGTGACCTTGTGGTTGTAGTGGATCACTGTTTCTTTGGCATTGCTTGCCTTGATGTTGTTGGTCCCGTAGCTTGGGGATAAGTTGGCGGGTGAACCTTAGAACTTTTGCTGGTGCCTTTAACGATAATACGCCGTGGTGGAGGTTGCATGTACGGGTGATGACTAGAATCTTTTGCCTTATGGGAACCTTTTTGCTGGATTTGACCACATTGTGCTGAAGCTAGGGCAGCATGCGGAACATTGGTTTTGCAGGCAGTGATGGTATCTTGAGGATGTTGGCGCTTGAGCGTTGGGCAACCTTCCATTAACTGACCTGGTTCCCCACAGTTGAAGCAATGACGGGCTTCTTTTGCTAGTCTCGGAAGTGGACATTTATTGAGACGATGTCCTGACTTGAGACGATTGTAGCAAATCAGATCTGGTTGTTCACACTGTGCTCTCTTCTGGGTCTGCAGGCTAGCCGCTGGAACTGAAATGTGCACTGACTCGTGAGGCTTATTTTCCACGCTTCTATTATCACTGATGGTCTTCACAGGGGTTGGAGCCGGTTGATGATCAGGAACATCATCACCATTGGAGGTACCAACCACGAGTTGACTGATAGGCCGATAGGATGTCCTTTGGTTTTCCTTGTCCTTGTCTAAGACCAACATTAGCTGACAGTCCTTAGGCACGTGATCTATTCACTCACAGAAGAAGCACGTGACGTTTCTCGTGGGACATTCATCTGTCATATGGGTGTCCTCACCACAGTGACAGATGGGGATGCACATGCTCCCAATGTGTCCAACTTCTCCACAACGAGTATATGCTTTGAGCTCCATTTCTTCTTCACTATCGTCTTTCAAGTTTGCTTCATCATCATTTGTGGATACTTCTTCCGATTCATCATCTTCTGGCTTGGGCGGACCATAAAGCCGGAGATGCCGGGTTAACAGGCGTGCACCACAGAAGGTATTCTTTCTCAGGCATCGGGGAATCTTCTTAGCATCTTCGGGAGTAAACACTATGCCTATGACGATCATCTTGCTGGCACAACCTGTATTCCCTATTGGTACTTCTCTTTTCTTAGAATTGGACGATGGTGAACCAAAATCTTGGCTGATTAGTTGACCGGAGTCTTCCTTCTTTCTTGAGCATTGCATCTCATCTTCGGTCTGTGTGTTGGCATACATGTCCCATGAATGGTTATGACCTTGCTCATTGAAACCATAGCAGGTGCCATGTGTTTCCCTCCAACCTGATGGCGGAGTTGGTGCCATCGTCTCCTGGAAACTTGATGGTATACTGGCGGGAGTCGTCAGGACTTGCATCGAAACATACTGGCGTTGCTCTTGATACTGACACTGAGCTTGCATCTGCTATTACTGATACTGCCGTTGCATTTGCTGCATCATCATGGCCATTAACTATGTCTGATTGACCACTACCTAGGCTAGAGTTGGATCCCCAGGAGATGGAATACTCGTAGCGTTATTCTGAGCTGTCCCGTGAGACGGTTGGGGTTGTGATCCACTGACGTTGCCTTTGACTTTAACCACCTGCTGCAGAAGGAGAAAGAAGGGGACCAGGGAGAGGTTAAACTAAAGATGAGACCTTAATCCGCTTACAACCGATCTGATGTGAGTGAACTTTTATTGTTCAAGTTGATTAGGCAAACAACCTAGTATGGTCACATCCCCACCACTGATATAAACCATACACCTGCACACAGCAAACAACACACGACCTAGGAACTACCAATACTACTCTTTCGAGAAGGATTGGGTTGCAGGGGAGCTTTGAGAAAACTTCGCTTGATCCTCAAGAAGCGCGGACTCGGGCTGCTCGGCTTGATCTTCTTGCTTGAAGCTTGGGGCTTGGCTTGACTTCCACCTGTTGACGAGCAATTTGGTTTGTCCTCCAGGTTCAACAGCTAAAAGAGGTGGAGGGGGAAGAGAGAAATTTGACAAAACACTTTGCAGAGACTCCAGAGGGCTAGAAGAGATATTTTTGCAAATAAGGTTTTCGCAAACTTGTCCTTAGGGTTTGACCATTTGGCTCAACCTACAGTCGAGATGGCTCTGATACCAACTTGTCATGCCCAGAAAATCATCCCAAATTTCCAGACTATTTTGCGTATTAAATCCCTGTCCAGGAATCAACCAGGGTACACAAAATGACAAATTAATACACATAATCCAAACGTAAAATAAAGCGTAAAATAAAATACTTACTGAAGAGGCTCTTAGTCCTCACACCCAAAAACTGCAGCGGAAAAGAAAGACGATCCTAGCAAAACTTCAACTTCACTCCATAGGCAAACTCAACTGGGGTCTAAGCCATGGTCTTCGAACACCATCTTCAACTCGGAAGCACTACACTTCTGGAAGGGAAAAATCGTAAGGTTAAGTACAACCACCGTACTCAACAAGCTACACCGAGGAATGCAGATGTGCAAGGGAAACAAGAATGGCTTGGGCTATTTTGCATAAATACGGTTATAAACATTTAATGTTTAAAAACAGTGAATAGTTTGTTAAGTTGAGTCATATTTTATCCTCCACTGAACAACGTTGTCCCACGTTGAACAGGCCCATCCATTCCACCTGAACTAACCAGTTCCATTAATTCCAATTATTAAGTAGTGTGGGACTAATCATAGTGAATCTGATCGATCACCCATAACTGCGGGCACAAATATTCGAATAGTTTTACTCTGATCAGAGGTGTGCAACTTTACCCACAAACACGATTCCACACATGTTACCATGCCCCGAAGTACCACCAAGATACTGCAAAGGTGGTGGTACTTCCGGGCATGGTAACATGTGTGGAATCGTGTCTTGTGGGTAAAGTTGCGCACCTCTGATCAGAGTAAAACTTTTCGAATAGCCATGTCTGCGGTTATGGGCGATCGACCAGACTTCACTATGATTAGTCCCACCCTACTTAATAATTGGAATTAATTGAACTGGTTAGTTGAGGTGGAATGGATGGGCCTGTTCAACGTGGGACAACGTTGTTCGGTGGAGGATAAAATATGACTCAACTTAACCAACTGTTCACTATTTTTAAACATTAAATGTTTATAACCGCATTTATGCAAAATAGCCCAAGCCACTCTTGTTTCCCTTGCACGTCTCCATTCCTCGGTGTGGCTTGTTGAGTACGGTGGTTGTACTTAGCCTTGCAATTTTTCCACTTCTAGAAGTGTAGTGCTTCTGAGTTGGAGATGGTGTTAGAAGGCAAAGGCTCAGACCCCAGTTGAGCTTGCCTGTGGAGTGAAGTTGAAGTTTTGCTATGATCGTCTTTTTTTCCGCTGTAGTTTTTGGGTGTGAGGACTAAGAGCCTCTTCAGTAAGTATTTTATTTTATGATTTATTTTATGTTTGGATCTATGTATTAAATTGTCATTTTGTGTACCCTGGTTGATTCCTGGACAAAGATTTAATAAACAAAATAGTCTGGAAATTTGGGATGAATTTCTGGGCGTGACAGCCATCAGCCTCTGGGCTATGACCAACCGGCCTCGCCGACCACTATCAGCCTCCGGGCAGTGGTCCCGATGAGCTCGACAACCACCATCAGCTTTTGGGCAGTGGACTTACTAAGCTCGCCGAAAGCCATCAACTCTGGGCGATGGCTTTGCCGACACATTCATCCGCCTCCGTGCTATGACCAATCAACTTCGGCCGACCATTATCAGCCTCTGGGCAGTGGTTCCGACGAGCTCGACAACCACCATCACCTTTCGGGCAGTGCACTTGCATAGCTCACCGATAGCCATCAGACCATGGGCGATGGCTTTGCTCACACAGTCGTCAGCCTCCAGGCTATGACTAGCCAACCTCGACCGACCGCCATCAACCCCCAGGCGATGGTTTAATCCAAAGATGGGAGAAAAAATGATGCTACAGGCTTGACCCTAGGCCTGAGTGTACCATCCAACCCCACGCTCGGGGTCTACACCTGGCAGGTGCACCTAAAGATGGCCTGATCGGCCGCATAGCACGACACGGTCTGGGCCCGGCAGAGACACGGCCCATTAGGCATGACTCCTGTAGCGGGCCATGCCGGCCCACGTGCCATGCCCCCGGCCCACGGGTGGCAGGGCCAGGCCATGCCAGCACAGGCACACTTAAGGCCCACATGCCTGAAACCGGCCCACAGGTCAAAATCTCTCCCCCAGGCCGTAGCCAAGTACCGACGCCGTCGCCGGGAGTCGGGTGTCTGCCCTCTGCCCCACCCTCCGTGCCAGGGCCGCCTTCTCTGCCCTCCGCCCTCCGCGCCTCACGTCGCCTCTGCCTTTCGCCCTCTGCTCCGTGCTCTTGTGGTCCGTGTATATATCACAGTAGTTTCCGATCAGGTCGTGCCTCCAAATCTTCAGGGCATGCACTACTGCGGCCAATTCTAAATCATGGGTGGGATAGTTCTCCTCGTGAGGTCGCAATTGTCTTGAGGCATAAGCCACAACCTTTCCATCTTGCATCAACACACCTCCTAATCCTTGTCGAGATGCATCGCAAAATATAACGAAGTCTCTCCGGTTGTTCGGTAGGACTAAGATCAGGGCGGTGGTTAACTTTTCTTTGAGCTGGTCAAATGCCTGTTGACACTGCTCAGTCCATGCATACTTCTTTTCCTTCTTCAATAGTTGGGTCAGGGGTCGGGCTATCTTAGAAAATCCTTCTATAAACCGTCGATAATATCCAGCCAATCTCAAGAAACTTCTAACCTCTGTTACCGACTGGGGTGCTTTTCATTTGGTAACAGCTTCGACCTTTGACGGGGTCTACTACTACGCCTCCTGCTGAGATCACATGTCCCAGAAAAGCTACTTCCTTAAGCCAAAATTCACACTTGCTAAACTTGGCATATAGCTGATGCTCTCGCAGCTTCTCTAGTACCAAGCACAGGTGTTCTGCGTGTTCTTCATCATCCTTGGAGTAGATGAGGATATCATCAATGAACACTACCACGAACTTGTCCAAATACTCCATAAATACTTCGTCATGAGGTTCATGAAGTAGGCCGGGGCATTGGTCAGTCCAAAAGACATTATTGTGAACTCGTACAAGCCGTGGCGTGTAGAGAACGCTGTCTTGGGTATATCCTCAGTCCGGATTTTTAGCTGATGGTATCCAGATTGAAGATCGATCTTTGAGAACACTCGGGCTCTCTTGAGTTGATTTAACAGGTCGTCGACTCGAGGTAACGGGTACTTGTTCTTAATGGTAACCTCATTCAATGACCGATAGTCTATGCACATTCTCATGCTTCCATCCTTTTTCTTAACAAAAAATACTGGGGCTCCCCACGGTGAAGAACTAGGGCGTACGAAGCCTTTCTCTTGCAGTTCCTTATCTGCTTCTTAAGTTCCTCCAATTCGTTCATCGGCATCCGGTAGGGTCTCTTAGCTATGGGGGCGATACCAGGCATGAGGTCAATAATGAACTCTATGTCTCGGTCTGGGGGCATTCCTGGTAGTTCTTCAGGAAATACATCTGGGTAGTCCTGGATTATTGGCATTCCATCTATGGGTAGCATGGTGAATATTCCCGTAGCTCGGTCACAGAGCATAGGGTCTTGGTCCATGGCTATTGTCATTGGTGATCCCCATGGGGTAGATAGGGTAACTTCTCTTCGTCCATAGTCTAGTACCCCTTGGTTCTTGGTTAACCAATCCATTCCTAGTATAACGTCAAAGGTTTGGGGCGGCAAAACCATAAGGTTGGACAGGAATACCATGTCCTTGATCCGAATGGGCACATTGATGCACGCATGGGGTATGGTCACATCTCCCCCGGGTGAGTGTACTACCATGGGTCTCTTAAGGTCTATTCGGTGCAAATTGTGCTCCTTGCTTATTCTCAACGATATAAATGAATGCGAAGCTTCAGAATCAAACAAAACTTTAACTGGTGCGGAATGGATAGAAAACATACCCATTAGCACGCTTTGGTCTTCCTGAGCTTCCTCAGCACGCACATGGTTGACTTGACCACGGCGGAATCCGGTTGCAGCTTCCTTTGGTTGGGGCATTCTGAACAAACTGTGTCCAGGTGTCGGAGCAGGGGTTCCTTGTATTGCAATGGCATTGGCTCCAGTGCGGTTGGGGGTGTTGCGCGGCTTAGGGCAGCTGTTGGCATAATGCCCAAGCTCTCCACAATTGAAGTAGTTGACATTCCTGGCTCCTGGGGCTGCCAAGGTAGGTGCGGAAGTGCGAGGCGGTGTTGCAGGTGGTCTACTAATGTTGTCGGGTTCGGCAGGGTGATTGGTTAATACAACGGCTGGCTTCCAACCTGACGGGGTTGCTCCTTTGGGTCGCTGGGGCATTCCTTTAATCCGGCGAGCCATTGCAAGCCATCTCTTCCGATTGTTTTCAACCGTCCTTTGGTCATGCTCAAGCCTTACGACCTTGTTGATGAGGCTCTGAAAGCTGGCGTGGTCCTGATCGATCATCGGTCCTCTTAACTCATCGTTCAGTCCTTCGATAAACTTGTCCATCTTCTCTTCTTCGTCTGCCAGGTCGCTTGTGACGTAACGTGCAAGCTGCGTGAACTTGTTGAGGTACTCTTGTACCGTGGTGTTGCCTTGGTGCAACCTACGAACTCGTTCTTCTTCATCCTCATAGCTGCAGCAGGTACGAAGTTTTCACGGAAGGCAGCCGTGAACTCTTCCCATGTGGGTTCACCGGCATCTTCAGCCCGTGTTTCCTTGTAGGTGTCCCACCAGTCACTTGCGTGTCCTTCTAGCTGATTGGTGGCGAAGATGACTCTGTCAGTATCCCATACTCGAACGAGAGTCAGCTTCTTGTTTATTACCCTCAGCCAATCTTCGGTGTCCATGGGTTCAACTGCCGAGGAGAATGTCGGCGGTTTTGCCCTCATAAATTCGCCAAGGTTTGATCCTCCGCGCTGTCCTTGGTTATTCGCGATAGCTTGCAGCAATTGGGTTTGCAAAGCCATGACTTCTGCTAGGGTGGAAGGGTTAGGCTCTGGCGGGTTCTTAGGAGCTGTTGGGGCCCTGCGACGGTGCGCCATCTGAACAATGGGGATAAGGTAAGAGACTCGCTTTGCTAACGTCACGATACTAAGGAATTTTCTTTGAGTTGTTTGAAGTGATCTTTCAAAGAAAGCTTGGTGGAATAAACTCATTTAGGACATAACATATAACTTTGATTATCAATTCTTAAATGTTACATCAGAGGGATACATTGGACATGTATAGTCCATACAACACAATACAACATTACTGATATCGTTCTAGGGTCTCATACATAAAACGGTAGGGGGCTTGGTCATTGCTGTCTTAACTCCATCCAAAGCAAGACCAGGGCTACTGCTGGTATCCAACTAGTCATCCAGCCATCCGCATGATCCAGGTGTCGGTAGGGGGTGATCCTTGGCCGAATCGAATCGAAGTCCCCATGGCTCAGAGGTAGTGGCCTCGGAGTCATGTCCGACCTTCCTGCTTGGTGGCCTGGTACTCTTCCGGGCAGTCCTGAGGGTGATAGGACCTCCGGTGAGTGTCATGCGGCGAGTAGGAGCTTCCTCCTCTGATGGATCTATATCACTGAGCTCCCACTTGATCTCCATAGTTTCTATCTCGGACTCGGAGTCAGTGTTGATCTGGATAGGGTTATCCTCTCCCGAACCAGGATCGGATGGTACAGCCGTGGAAATCGAGGTGGGTTCCAATGAGGTAGCAGCAGTGGGGCCGATCAAGTATGGTCCTGACTCTGTGCTCAACATGAAGGCTTGCTCCATCATGGCTTGAAAGGTGGTCAAGCATGCTGGAGTCATGAGGTAGTAGTGGTCGGGCACAGGGGCAGGGGGTGTTGGTGCAGCTTCAGTGGAAGTACCAGCGGCGAGGACAGGGTTGGAGCGAAGTTGCTCTTCCAGCTGGTCGACCTGTTGCTTGCTCTTCCTATGCTGTTCCTCCAACTCAACCAAGGCTTCTCCACAGGCCAAATAACGATCAGAGAGCTGCTCGTACTGGGCACCGTTAGCCTGCAGCTGGGTCTTCAGCAAGTCGATCTGATCTCCACAGTTTTGGTGTTCCTCTACCAGATCATTGAGGCGTCGCTGCTGGTCGTCGATCTCGAGCAATGCCTCTTCATAGCAGTCATCCGCTATTTCTGCCCAGCGGGACAGACGGGTAACCATAGGATTATAGCAGCAGGGGGTGACCTCCATGGTGTAGACTGGGTTGCCTTCCTCCCGGTAGGGATGGTGTACGAACTCAGTCACGGTAAGCTCAGCACGGTGAATGGCATTGAGGCGAAGGAATGCCTCGCGGGCTGCGTCCTGAAGAGCTGCTTCTACCAGATCTCTGTGGTAACGAGTGTGGAAGCAATAGGGTGTCTCGCTCCCTATACGGGCCTCAACTGAAACCGCGGCTTCCCATACTGGGTGTCCTTCGGTGCCATGTCTTCTAATCTGATAGGTGGGTGCATCCGTGTACCTTAGGCACCATAGCAATAGCTGGAGTTGTGACACGAATCCTTCTTCCCGCGGAACTTTGATCTCCCAAACTCCAACATGGTCCGACATCTGTTTTGAAGGTAACTTAGGGTCAGAGAGGAACAATATCAAAACAATTTGAGCAAAGGAGATGGGGATAAGGGTATGAGGGAAAATATATTTGTTTCGTGAAAATAGTTTGTATTTGCAAAAATACTCCTATGTAGGGATATTTCCCTTTAACCAGCTATTCAGGGGTAGGGTGCCAGTTGGTCTTTTCCAACAGTCGCACTGCTCTGATACCAGCTCTGTCGACCCCCGTATTTGAGGACGGAAATCATTCGTGTTCACAGTACCATATCCCTAGATCGAGTAGTTTGGTACCCACGAATACAGTTATGAATTACCAGGTGCAAAGTGCACGAATAGTCTTACGTCGAACTTATTACAATAATAGGCCCGAAGGCAATATCCAATACATATAGGACCTACTGGTCCGAATTCAACCAAATCAGAGTTTAGATAAGATAGCAGACGGAAAGCAGCGGCATGTCGATTGCCACAAGCAACGACTGGGGACTAAGACCTAGCGCGCTCCATTGTCTTCATTCATCCTGGTAGTAAGCATAGGGGTCGTCCAGTTCTTCATTTCCTTCATCTAAAGTTTGTGCATATAGCAAGGGTGAGTACCCAACGTACTCAGCAAGCCGACACGGAATGATGCACATGATAGGGTCATTCAAAGGATGGCCAAGGTTCATTTGCACAAAGCCAATTTTCACAAATCATTTCACAAACCTAACATCTAGCCAGTCAAGTTTTAGTTCCAGAATATATTAAATCGACGACGGTTCTGTCTGCCATCCATCGTGATACCAAGGATAGTTTCCTGTCTTCGGTTCGTCATGGTTTTCTGGGGAGTCTATCCCTTCTCGCAGGTCGAGAAGTTGAGTCCACCAGCATACAAAATCATTATGCATACCAACCCATCATTTTAGAATTTATGAGTCTAGCCATGGGAGAAACTTGTCACGTCGCTCATTAACCGCGAGCACGGCTATTCGAATAGATTGATTGACTCACACTGCAGTGGATGTACACTTTATCCGTACTCCGCAACTACTCATTGAATGAGTTTACATCCCTCTATATGGGACGGTCACGGCAAAGCCTTTCGATAACCTCACTTTGGCAGTACCCGCTCCATGAACTTAAGTCCTCATGCACTCTAGCCGTCATTTCCTAGCTGTGAGAGGAGTTCTGGCGCTCCCGGGGTAAGGGAAAAAGTTTCACAACATTCTTATTCATTACTCAACACTTAGGCCATAGACTTATCTCAAGAACAACCTCTTACTCAAAAACCACTATGCAGGGATACTGCCTCCGCTCCGCTAGGTCTATACCCATTCGAGAAGTATGGTTGTACTGGCTCGTTCCAGGTTATAAGCCTCATGGCTCGGTCCTTAATTGACCAGGGGAGGTACTAGCCTTTCCCGGAATCCACCCAAATCCATCCATCCGCCCTAGTCCAAAACATTAGTTTTGTACTTTTTGTTTTTCATCAAAACTAATTTCATCATGATCAGGGCAATATGGCGCACATGTCTCCACATGCCGTATTCCAACTACCTTCCCAAAGATAGTTGCCCAAGCACGAAGCTTCTTGGTAAAATCATGAGTATGAAAGAATCTAATATAAGCAAGGCTAAGCATTTTACCGAAGTTAGCCTCCGATCATATCACATCGAAGGTTACAAGGGATAATTCTAATGGTAATCAACATCAAGGCAGGGTATATCAAGCATAGGTACTCATTTGTGTTTAGCATGCAAATTGTAATTGAAATCAATATCATTTCGCAAAGTAGGTTCAATATGTTCAAAGGGAAGTGTTGACTTGCCTTGCTCGCACACTTGTTGGTCGGGGTCTTCAACGTAGTCAGTGCTTGCTCCCTCGGTTGCTATCCGTACGTGCGAAAGATCAATTGAATTTGATCAGAATTCAATAAAATACCGAGAGATCGAAAAGAACCATAAAAACAACTCCAAACGTTTATCCTAGAATTCTATTCGAGTTTGGACAAAAGTTGTTAGGATAAAATTCGAGTTAAAAATGAGTTTGATGTCCTAGGGTTTTCGCAAAAATTTCGATCGCATTTAATTAAGAAAATAAATTTGGAAATGCTAATCAAGGGGGTTTTGTACTCGAGGTTTTGGAGGTTTGAGCACTAAAAGAACCACATTTTTAATGGCGAAAAAGTAATAAACAAAATCCGGATTAAAAGAACGCGAAACGAAATCTCCGAAAAACCAGATTTCTATTTTTGAATTTGTACCGAGAAAAATACATGAGAAAACAATATATTTTTGCCCAAATATTTTCCCAAATCTTTCCTAAACACTTTTCCTATTTTTCTAAAATTTTTCCCTATTTTTTCTATTTTTTTCCTTCTCTCTTTCTTCTCTTTTCTTTTCTTTCTTTTCTTTTCCTCTGTTTACTATTCATTATCCCGCAACCTGTTCGACCGGCGCCCGCTCTCTCTTTCTTCTCTGTTGTGGCCGGTGACCGGCGCAAGCGAGGGGGAGGGATGGCGGCTCGGGGCTTACCGGCGACGGCAATGCTCGGGGAGGCAGTGGAGCTCCGGCGCACGGCAGTGGTGGCTCGCAGCGACGGCGGTGCTCGAGGAGCTAGGGCTGCAGTGAGGGAACGGCGAGGGAAAATGGCGAGGGACGGGAAAACAGAGGGAAAGAGGGGTCCCTCTATAGGCGCGGCTGGGAGGGGAAGAACGGGGAGAAGGGGGGACCGGCGCACGGTACGGCGGTGGCGCACGCGGCGCGCAGGCGAGAAGAGCCGACGCGCGGAACGTGGGCGCGCACGGGGCTGGCGCGGGCGTTGGCGCGTGGCGAGGTCGCGGGCGGGGTCGGGTGCGGCGGCGACGGGTGGCGGGCGCGCGCGGGGGTGCGGGCGCGGTGGGCGTGGGGCCGATGCGGCGGGCGGCGTGTGGCGGAAGCGCGCACGGCCCGGCGGGCGGGGGCGCGCCGCGCGCAGCGCGTCGCGCGTGGCAAACGTGCGCGCGGGCGCGGTACGGCGGGCAACGCTCGGCGGGCGCGAGGCCAGGGCCAGTACGGCGTCGAACACCTTGTGGCATAATGAACAGTGCCAATTCGATTTTTCCCATAATTAATTTTAAAAATTCATAATAAAAATATAGTATTCCCATAATTAATTTTAAAAATATATTTTCAAACTTTTCACCCACATTTAATTTATTTAAATATATATCACCTTATTTAATTTAATCCTTTTTTAAAATTCATAAATCACAATTTTTAGTTCCAACTAATTTCTAGACTTTATATAAATCATTCAAAATATTTTATTGCCCATTTTATTTTCTAATTAATATTTCACAATCACCAAATAATATTTTATTTTCCAAACACACATTTTTATGAATCCACACCCTCTTCCTATTTTATTTTAAAATTCCTAACCATAGACATCGAGAATTTTCTGCCCAACGGAAATCCAAATCATTTTGTTTTTCTCAAACACCAAGATGAATCGTTCACATATAAATTTATGTAACCAAGCTGGCAAATACGAAGCAATAAACATGATCAAGAAGCAACGAGCAAATAGTTTTTGTAAGTTCTGATTTTTAATTTCCGGTTTTTAAAATCTTCGATTTTCAGGGCGTTACACCATCACGCTACCAATCTCCGTCGCCACTGCCGCTGCCGCCTCCCTAAACCCTAACCCTAGCACGTGCCCATGCGACCTGATTTCTGATGTGTCGTGCTGGCCCGTGGGCCATGCCGTGCTTTGGCCGGCATGCACAAGACCCGTGCCGTGCCGGCTTACGGGCTCGGCCGGCAGCCCAAGCACGGCACGCCCCAACGAGCCATGCCGGCACGACCCACCTCCATCCGGGCCATGTCATGCCTAGCCCATGAACAGTGATGTCGTGCCTGTGCCTGCCCATGACGGTCCGACCCATCTAGCCATCTATAGGTGCACATGGGTGGTGCACCTGCAAAGGCATGCTCGAGATGCTTCAGGAACCCACTAGGGAGTACAACCTAGAATAATTCGGACCCTAAGGATGGATGTCCTATTCATCCTTAGGCTCGGGGGCTGCTATGGGGGATATCACCTTGCGGTAGCCCAGGCAAGAGAAAGAAGACTAGCAGAGGCGGACCGATGGACCTCGGGGCGGGGTCAGCAGCCCGACCTCATACAAGGTCAGGCGTCCCAACCCCTGCCCCCAGGTCCGACCGCAATCCGCACCTCTCAACCTCAGCTCTTTGTCCCGACCCTAAAAGGGACTCCCCGTCCTTGGGGGCTAGGCTTCCTTGGTAAGCCTTAGAGACGGGACAAATAGGAGACCACCCGACACGCAACAACATTATCTGACAACACTATGCATAGGACACTGGCAGATGGCGGATCCCAAGGCAAGGCAGTGCACAAGATGCCCACGGCAAGCAGAGTCCAAGGTGATTCGGTTTCACTTTTCAGGGTATCTCTGTATTTGCTTTTTACTTTATGACCAAGCTTTCTTGAGCCCCAAGTCCCCTTTGTAACTGCCCCCTTGGACTATAAAACGAATGGAATGATGTGCGGGCAAGGGGGTTTGTTCGCACCTAGTTCACTGAGGATTCAGTTTGGTTTCATCTTGTAAACTTTGATCATACAGCACCCCAACAAAAGAACACTGGACGTAGGCCTATTATCCTCCGGGAGGACTGAACCAGTATAAAAATCTCTTTGTCTCTTGGCTCACTTAGTGTTTGAGTCAACCATCAGACCCATCGGTGAGATGCCCCGACCACTCTTTCACCTCCTTGGGTAACCCCCTCGGATGACTGTCGACCATCTCGTCGACAACTTTGAGCTTAGTAAAGAATTTATCTTCTTTAGTTATCGCTGTTCATGGTTCATATATTGATTTGTTAATTATATGTTCCTTGAGTAGTTTATACTTATTTCATATGCTTTATATGTTTAGGCTAGTCGATCTATGCCATGACATCGGTCCAATGATCTTAACGGATTGCACTAGTTCTGATGAGGACATCACCTACTCGGATACAACCACATTGGGATCTTTTGATTTAAAGGTGAATGAATTCTTTATCAAGATTGTATTTGATGTTTTTAATGAATTGATGCTGCACCATGATGTGTGTTCATTTACATTTTCAGAAATACATAAGTGGATTAAAAAGAGTGTTAAACACACATGGAAGACATGGAGGACTAAGGAAATTGATTGGGGAGCAAGTCGAAGAAACAAGCAAGAACAAGATAAAAGCAATCTGAATTACAAATAGAAATTGAATACAAATGAAAAGGTGGGGTTCCGAATCAAATAGAACAGATGGTCTAGCCGACACACGCGTCTATCAGAAAGTAGCGATAGCTAAACTTACATAAACAAAACCCAAGTTGTTTTATGGCAGCTAGGAGGTATATATAGGTGAGAGGACGACCTAGGGCTCCCTAGAGTCGTGCTCCACCTGGTTGGGGTGCACCCCACTTGGGCCCTACTTGGGCCAGGGTCCTAGATGAAGTTACAAGCCCATAGGCCCATTATAGGTGATGCAACATCTTATTTTTGTGATTGCGGCTGATTGAGATGGAATTTTAAGATGATGCAAGATCCGTTGGAAAGAGGACTCCGAGAGATTTCCATCAAGTACTCATGGACCCAAATCGGAGCACGTATGCATATTTGGCGGCCATTTGAATTCAGCGATGTCCTGCAGTCCGAATTCAGCACCAAAACGTGTTGGGTTAGATCTCTTTCTTTCCTTGGGCCAAGAGTGACGTGGGGAATACTTGGATTTTCCCCCCAATCAATTTCCTTTGTCCTCCATGCCTTCCATGTGTATTTAACACTCTTTTTAATCCACTTATTTATTTTTAAAAATGTAAATGAACACACATCATGGTGCAACATCAATTCATCAAAAACATCAAATACAATCTTGATAAATAATTCATTCACCTTTAAATCAAAAGCTCCCAATGTGGTTGTATCCGAGTAGGTGATGTCCTCATCAAGTTCTTACTTGTCCATCTGAAGGATGAGAGTCCCGGGGGAATTAGGTTTATTATTTAGCAATGAAAGCATGGTGCTTGGGTTGATTAAATGTCATTGGATGTGGGAGTGCCACATGGGTTGTCGAGGTAGGTAGCAGGTGGTGACAACCATGTCTACTGTGTAATCCTCCACGTTCGGGTATGACGTAAGAGTTCGTAAAGTATGATAACCATGATGGCAGACCAATATGGAGCAGTCTCTCGAACAAAATATTAAGCATGTATATGTATGTGTTTTTTTAATATAAGCTAAGCATCATAAATATAGAAGTAAATATTGAGAAGACATATCTTGTGAAAACTAGTGAAAACCATACCTAGAAGTGTTGAAAACTCGTGAAAACCATACCTAAAAGTTTTGTAAATTCATGAGAAAATACTAGAGATAGATGTAGGTATAAAATACATTCTCACAAAAATCTCAATTTCAAACTCAACTTCATTTGAGACAAACAAAAAAGACAAATTTCGGGTGAATACTAATAGGACACTATTCATCTGAAATTTGTTATTTTTTCTCTCCAATGAAGTTGAGTTTGGACTTGAGATTTAGTGAGAATGTATATCATATCTACATCTAACTCTAGTATTTTTTTACGAATTTACAGAACTTTTAGGTATGGTTTAATGAGTTTCCATCGCTTAGCTAGTTTTCACCGGATGTTCCCAAATATGAAACTATAGATCTCTTTTGTCTATCTCTACAATTAGTTTATCTTTATAGAGATGATTCTTGTTTGTGTCACACTACCTATAGATTATCATTTATCCCTGCTAGACTATGGTATTATTACTCATACTATTATTACGAATATAATGGCCCCATTCTTTACAACGCCGCCTTCCCTATGGAAAAAACAAATAGCAATACCCTTGAAATACTCATTGGTAAAATGTTACAACAATATCCATGCGTTTGTGATTATTTCTATGATCGTAACAAATACCAACAGTGGTGTCACTCGACGCAAACCTGAACACGCTGCTAGAGTTGTTGGCCACCACCTGTCGGTGAGTGGAGCCCACTAACCCGGCTAGATCATTCAGCCACCGACCTTCGCGAGTGTCGTTGGCAGCTTGGAGAGGGGGTGCCGAAGGAGCGGTTGCACCACAAGCAACACACTCTTCGAACTGGCAGCGCCGAAGTCAATTTGGTGCCATGCACGACGCATGGCATGCATCGGATGCAGCCTGTCGACAACCTCCTCAAGGTCTGATCATAAGTCTGCATTGGTTGTGTCCCCACTAGGCTGTTAGTGATATGCCCTAGAGGCAACATGGAGATGTTGGATATCACGTCAATGTTTATGTATAAATGAATAAAGTGTTATTCAGTTCCATGAAATAGACATCTTGTATTGATCAATAAGTACGTGACTAATTTATGAGACTCTTTATGTATGAATCTATTTCTAAACGATCCCTGATCATATGTCATATTGTTGGAACAAATATGATTCTAAGATCGGCATGTTTATTGATTGATGATCATGTCTCATAGATCATGGGTATGGAGATACCAAATCAATAAACATGGACATATGTGTTGGAGAGCACATTGTTGGATAGACCCACCATGAGACACTACAGGAATTAATGTGCCATTAGTTGGTCTCAGGTAGTGTTGGTACAAAGTCCTTAGACCTGAGATCACCATGGATTCCAACATGTGTAGTAGCCTACTTTGGGACTACCAAACGCTATTCCGTAACTGGGTAGTTATAAATGTAGTTTTCGGGTTTGCTATGAAACATGGAGTGGGATGTGAGTGATCAAGATGGAATTTGCCCCTCCTTTGGAGAGATATCTCTGGGCCCCTCGAGGTAATGGATTATGGAAATGCATGGCCATGCTAAGTTGATTGAGGAGTCAATCAACAGACAGATGATCCAATACGGTTCGAGTGAATGGTTAAGCTATTGAAGGGATGGCACACATCTTGCCTATAGCTTAACCGGTATCGTGAGGCAAAGGGATTTGTGTACACATTACAGGTTCGAGCCGATATTATTCTTGTATACTATGGTGTCAATATGTGCTGCTAGGCGCCGTCGTTGACGGTCGGCTGAGTTAGACTCGAGCCGACGATCGGCTAAGTTAGACTATAGCCGAAACCGAGTATACCTGAACCTACAGGGTCGCACGCTTAAGGGGATAAGAACAGGCATTCGAGTTGGACTTGGATACGACTCGATCGGATAGGGATCCGATCGGATAGAGTCCTATAGGCTTACGACGTATGGGCGGCCAACTCTATGAGATACGGATGAGATCCGGTTCAAAATAGAGTCCTGATCGGCCACTAGTCCTAGTCGGCCAACTCTATATAAAGGAGAGAGGGGTGGAGAGCTGCGACATGTGAATTGAATCGCGTGCAACAGAAGTCGCCGAGATCAATCTCCACGGAAACCCTCCCCAATTTCGAGCCAAACCCTAGCCTTGCATCGCGTGCTAGCACACGGGTGTTCGGCGTTCTGTCCCCGGACGTGTGGATACCGGTAGAGGCGCTGCTACATTGCGCGCTGTTGATCGGCTTCGGATCGGCTGCAATCGGAGGGATCGGCTGTGGTGGAATCGGCTGCGGTCGGACGCATCGGAGCGAGGCGTGAGAACGCGGCCGGACGACTCGAATCGGCTGATTGGCGAATCGGCTGTCTCCGGGAATCGGCTACACTGTTCCAGATCGGATTGCCCTGATTGGCTATTCCGTTGCACTCTACTCCAATCGGTAACGATCTATCGGCCCTTACTTACAAGTGTTCTTGGTTTGCGCGGTAAAAAGTTTTGTTTTCGGCTAGCGTAGCCTCCGCGTAACCCTTCATAGGCCTTATACTGCCTCCTATGGCATGGGAGGGGGCCGTGCAAACCAACCCGGCGTGGGGATGCTCATGCGGCGTGCGGTCCCAAACAATTATGGCGAGGGGTTGGGGTCATCTTAGGATTCCACTCCTCTTCTTTCTCTTCTATACCGCCGGGGTCAGAGTGTTGGCAATGATTTCCACCATCCAACACTAGATTCCCAAAGTAGGAATCAAAGAAAACTCAGACACGAAGCCTCCTCTCCCTATCTCGTGTGCCAACTGTAAGTGTAAGTACACTTATAGCATGGATCTGGTAGGACCCATTTTTGTGGGCTCGGACAATGGGCGAGTCATGCTCGAAGTTCGCGCATTGAAAATGTGGGACCAGATAAGAGCTCGGATTTATATAGGTTCATGCCACCCAGGGGTGTACCACCCTACTCCTATTGTGTTCTTGATTTCTCTCTCAATGGAAAGAGATTTTACATCAATTTTCAGACTTAGAGTAGTTCCTCTTCCACTCTTCTGGATTATCTAAGAACTTCACAGTGGGTAGAAATAGATTCTACCTCACCAGGTTTGAAATCCCTCTTCCCCAATGATCTTGGTTCTCCCTTATAGTTCACCAGGAGACACCACATGACCGAATAATGCGGGAGATGACAAATGTTCACAGATAAGGTATGGGAAGTCTTGTCAGCAACTCTCCATCTTGCTTGCTCCACGATTGGGTGGGCCCCCAGTGGGAGCCACCCGAGTCAAGGCACGTGAGTGCTTGCCCCACACCCCCGCCCAATCTATGCAAGTTCGCCGGAATAGGTTTATCGTGTCATCCTCGGCTATGGGACCCACTTGTCGGTGTCTAGTAAAGGCCAATAATAAATAGTGAGCTCGAGCGGATGGCATGGTAGTCATCCGCATCGCTGCCATCCCACACCCTGTCAGGATGAATAGGGGCTGAAATCATGGGTGGCGGGGTTGGCGGGGTGGCGATTTTGTCCCGTCTCCGACACTACACGCCCCTAGGCGATGTTTGTCTTGTCACCCTTAAATGGAGAGACAGCTTGAACTGTCCAACTTCCTTTTTGTGGGTCAATATTGGCTCCATGCCCGAGCACCTTGGTGGAGACATTCTCGGTACCACGGGGATTGTGCCCAAGCTAAGCCATTGTGGCCGAGAGCTCGAGGTTTTGAATTACTTGCCACGGATCTTACTCTCCGCTATCTTTTGGGAGGGCCACATGTTGATCCAGGATCAGCTTGCTCCATCTTCACCAAATCGTAAAGATATGACATGGCACCAACACTCCCGGCGCACCATGGGACCATGGTTCTTATGTCATTGGCAAACTCCTTTGGCACGGTTGGACTGGAGCAAGCGTATAGGACGAAGATTCAGCACGTAGGCTTCAATAGGCTCTAGCCGTCCTTTGATGATTGAACTACATATGATATGTGAGAGGAACATTCAACGAGAGAAGAGCAACAAGCGTTGGGAGGTTGACGAAGATGAATAGGAGCACTTGGGGTGATCATGATTGGGGCGAGACGAAGTGGTATGCTTTAATGGCCAATTTGGCCAATTCGACACTTCAGTCCATAGGTATTTGGCCCATAACAGATTAACTCCTTTGGATTGGTTGACGGAGACGATGGCTGCAGGCTTGGTGTAGGGGCGGATCCAACATGTAGGGCTTCATTAGGCTTTACCCTAGCCTTTGATTTTTGCGAAAAAAAAGAACTACATATGATATCCGAGATGAACAGGCGTTGGAGAAGAGGAAAATGCATTGGGAGGTTGAGGAAAATGCACAGGAGCGCTTGGGAGGCTAACGCAGTATGCGTACCCCTTATAGGTCGTCTCGATGCCGTAGCTCGCGATAAGTAGAAAATGTTTCTACGCCTAACTTGTTTTTGCAGAGAATGCTTTGAGATGGTATGGCCCATTGTATGTATGAGATGTATGTGATGCATGTAATATTCTTTCATATGTGCAATCCCCGTAATATTCTTTCATACGTGCAATGCTTGTAATATTCTTTCACGACCGTGAGTCGATGTAATCGTCAATTAGAGCTTCTATAGTAGTAGCTTAGTTTGAAGAAATCAAGCATTCGGCACTCGAAAGAACGGTGATGAAGATGGAGATCCTCTACACCGGCATGGAGATGGAGATCACCATGTGAAGGGGGCCATACTATTTCACTATATGCTATTCTTCTTCCTTTCATATGTGATATGTTTGTTTGATAGGATAGCATCCCTCGCAAAATTAAGTAGTAATGATGCCCTTCCAAATGTTGCACCCGTCACCATTATGCTCGTCAATGGTGGGTCCGCCAAAGCAGAGTGCTATTCTCTATCATAACACGAGGGGGTATATGTCGACATATACATGCAGGAGCATTTGGTTTACTTAACAAGGCTATCAAAACAGTTTTGGGCCTTGGGGCATAGGTTGGCGCCGGGGCATGGAGATGCCACACCAACAACAAGAGTCACATAGAGATGTGATTAGCAAGGTGTTGCTTACCGATGTTACTAATTTTCTAGCAAGTGATGCCAAAGCTCACTAGAAAATTAATTAACATGTGGATCTTGACCCAATACGTAACCCGGAGGGAAGGTGGAAAATACGTAATGGGAGTCTAATGTTAAATTGTTTAACAATAGACATAGCATAAACATTGTGCTAAACTTTGCTTTTTCGTTGTAGAATAAATGGCGGCTAATACTACACCCGTACCTTTAATTTGCGATCTATTCTCGAAAAGGAAAAATTAAATGGAACAAACTTTATGGATTGGTATCGCAACTTGAGAATAGTTCTCAAGCAAGAGCGTAAGGAGTACGTTCTTGAAGTACCCTATCCCGAGGATTTGCCAAATAATGCCACCGCAACTGCACGGAGAGCTTACGAGAAGCACACTAATGATGCCCTAGATATAAGCTGTCTCATGCTTGCTACAATGTCCCCCGAGCTTCGAAGCAATATGAGAGCAGCGATGCTCACACTATTATTCAGGGGATGCGTGGCATGTTTGAGAACCAAGCTCGGGCCGAGAGGTTCAACACCTCAAAGTCCTTGTTTGCGTGCGAGCTTGTTGAGGGAATCCCGTCGTCCGCATGTGATAAAGATGATTGGCTATATCGAGAGTCCGGAAAACTAGGGTTTCCTTTTAGCCAAGAGTTGGCTACGATGTGATTCTCCGTCGCTCCCTCCGAGCTTCGAGCCATTCATATTAAACTATCACATGAACAATATGGATAGAACCTTGGCTGAATTGCATGGGATGCTAAAGACATGAGGAGAGTATCCAGAAAACGGTCATCATGTGATGATGATGCGAGAGGCAAAGCGCAAACCACTGTCAAGAAACTTTGCACCAAGAGGAAGTTAACTCCCGATGAGATCGCGAGTGCCTCCAATGCAAAGAAGGGCAAGAAGGGGTCGGTGGCATCGATGCCGTTTGCTTCTATTGCAAGGAGACAGCCATTGGAAGAGGAACTGCAAGAAGTACATGGAGGATCTCAAAAAGAAGCAAAGTACGACTTCGCTTCGGTATTAATGTTATAGACATTAATCTTGCTACTTCACCTACTGACTCTTGGGTATTTGATACCGGATCGTAGCTCATATTTGCAAGTCGTTGCGGGAATGAGAAGAAGTAGAGGATTGAGAAGGGGCGAGGTGAACTGCGCGTCGGCAATGGAGCAAGCGTTGCTACGCTGCTTGTCGTGCACGACACCACTTCATCTACCTTCGGGATTAGTTTTGGAATTAAATAATTGTTATTGTGTTCCAACACTATGTCAAAACGTTATTTCCGCTTCATGTTTGCAAGCGGAAGGATATGATTTTAGATCAATGAACAATGGTTGTTCAATATATCTCAGAGATATGTTCTATTTTCATGCTCCATTGGTGAATGGATTATACGTTTTGAATCTTGAAGCGTCTCCCATCTATAACATTAATACGTAAAGGCAACTCTCTAATGATATAAACCCCATGTTTATATGGCATTGTCACTTAGGCCATATAAATAAGAAACGCATGGAGAAGCTCCATAAGGATGGATTGCTTCACTCTTTTGATTTTGAATCATTTAAGACATGTGAGTCTTGTTTACTTGGTAAGATGACAAAGGCACCTTTCACGGGACATAGTGAGAGAGCAAGTGACTTATTGGCACTCGTACATACTGATGTATGTGGACCAATGAGCTCAACGGCCAGAGGTGGTTATCAATACTTCATTACCTTTACCGATGACTTTAGTAGATATGGTTATATCTACTTAATGAGGCATAAGTCCGAATCCTTTGAAAAGTTCAAAGAATTCCGAATGAAGTACAAAATCATTTAGGGAAAACAATCAAGTTTCTACGATCGATCATGGAGGGGAATACTTGAGCCAAGAGTTTGGTAATCATCGAAAGATTGTGGAATTGTTCCACGCTTGACTCCGCCAGAACTCCACAATGGAACGCAGTGTCCGAACGGAGAAATCGCACCTTGTTGGACATGGTGCGGTCGATGATGAGCCAAAGTGATCTTCCGTTATTCTTCGGGGATATGCTCTTGAACACAAGCGCTCACACTAAATAGAGTTCCATCTAAGTCGAGTTGAAAAGACACCATATGAGATATGGACAGGGCAACCCCCTAGTTTGTCTTTTCTCAAAATTTGGGGATGCGAAGCTTATGTAAAACGTTTACATCGACAAGCTCACACCCAAATCGACAAGTGCTTCTTTGTGGGATATCCTAAGGAAACTAAGGGATATTACTTTTATAATCGGGAACAAGGCAAAGTGTTTGTCGCCCGACACGGTGTCTTCTTGGAGAAAGAGTTTCTTTCAAGAAGGGTTAGTGGGAGCAGGGGTGCATCTTGAAGAAGTTCAAGAAACACCGAAAATGTTTCGCGACCACGTAACCACAACAGGAGGAGCAAAGTGTTGCGCCACCGGTTGTAGATACACCAGCCCCACGGAAGTCTAAAGATCACGTCGTGCACGTGATGACACAAAGTGCGGAACAACGTGATATATTGTTGTTAGACAACGATGAGCCTAAGACCTATGAGGAAGCGATGGTGGGACCCGATTCCAACACGTGGCTTGGAGCCATGAAATCCGAAATAGAATCCATGTACGACAATCAAGTTTGGAACTTGGTTGATCCACTGATGGTGTCAAAACCATTGAGTGTAAATGGGTTTTTAAGAAAAAGGCCGATATGGATGGAAATGTTCACATCTATAAGGCGCGATTGGTGGCGAAAGGTTTTAAACAGATTCAAGGAGTTGATTATGATGAAACCTTCTCGCCCGTCGCAATGCTTAAATCTATTCGGATTATTCTAGCGATTGCTGCATATTTCGATTATGAGATATGGCGATGGATGTCAAAACGGCTTTCCTAAATGGAAACCTAAGTGAGGATGTATACATGATACAACCTCGGGGTATTCTCGATCCAGAATCGCTGGAAAGATATGCAAGCTACAAAAATCCATTTATGGATTGAAGCAAGCATCTCGAAGTTGGAATATTCGTTTTGATGAAGTAATCAAAGGGTTTGGTTTCATCAAAAACGAAGAAGAGGCCTATGTTTACAAAAAGGTCAGTGGGAGCGCAATTGTATTTCTAATCTTATATGTGGATGACATATTACGATTGGAAATGATATCCCTATGCTTGAATCCGTCAAGTCTTCATTGAAAAATAGTTTTTCCATGAAAGACTTAGGGAGGCAACATACATATTAGCATTCGGATCTATAGAGATAGATCCAAGAGGCTAATTGGATTAAGCCAAAGTACATACATTGACAAGGTGTTGAAAAGGTTCAACATGCATGATTCCAAGAAAGGTTTCTTGCCCATGTCACATGGCATTAATCTTAGCAAGAATCGGTGTCCTCGGACACATGATGAGCGGAATAAGATGGGTATGGTTGCATATGCTTCGGCAATTGGATCCATCATGTATGCCATGCTTTGTACACGCCGCATGTCTCGTACGCTTTGAGTGCTACGAGCAGATACCCCGATCCAGTGAAGGTCACTGGATGCCGTAAAGAATATCCTTAAGTACTTGAGAAGAACTAAGGATATGTTCCTAGTCTATGGAGGTGAAGAAGAGCTCGTTGTAAGTGGTTACACCGATGCTAGCTTCCAAACAGACAAGGATGATTATAGATCGCAATCTGGGTTCGTGTTCGCCGAACGGAGGCGATCACTGGAAGAGTTCCAAGCGGATACCGTTGCCGATTCTACAACGGAGGCCGAGTACATTGCTGCTTCGAAAGCCGCAAAGGAGGCTGTTTGGATCAAGAAATTCGTTTCGAGCTTGGTGTGATGACTAGTACGACTGGTCCAATGTCTCTCTATTGTGACAATAGTGGAGCCATTGCGCAAGCCAAGGAGCCGAGGTCACATCGGAAGTCCAAACACATACTTCGGCGATATCATCTCATCCGCGAGATTGTGGACGAGGTGATGTCAAGATATGCAAAGTGCACACGGATCTCAACATAGCCGATCCGCGACAAAACCTCTCCCTCGCCGAAGCATGAGGCGCACACAAGAGCAATGGGTATTAGATACTTACATGATTGACTCTAGTGCAAGTGGGAGATTGTTAGTGATATGCCCTTGAGGCAACATGGAGATGTTGGATATCACGTCAATGTTTATGTATAAATGAATAAAGTGTTATTCAGTTCCATGAAATAGACATCTTGTATTGATCAATAAGTACGTGACTTATTTATGAGACTCTTTATGTATGAATCTATTTCTAAACGATCCTCGATCATATGTCATATTGTTGGAACAAATATGATTCTAAGATCGGCATGTTTATTGATTGATGATCATGTCTCATAGATCATGTGTATGGAGATACCAAATCAATAAACATGGACATATGTGTTGGAGAACACACTATTGGATAGACCCACCATGAGACACTACAGAATTAATGTGCCATTAGTTGGTCTCGGTAGTGTTGGTACAAAGTCCTTAGACCTGAGATCACCATGGATTCCAACATGTGTAGTAGCCTACTTTGGGACTACAAACGCTATTCCGTAATCGGGTAGTTATAAAGGTAGTTTTCGGGTTTGCTATGAAACATGGAGTGGGATGTGAGTGATCAAGATGGAATTTGCCCCTCCTTTGGAGAGATATCTCTGGGCCCCTCGAAGTAATGGATTATGGAAATGCATGGCCATGCTAAGTTGATTGAGGAGTCAATCAACGGACGGATGATCCAATACGGTTCGAGTGAATGGTTAAGCTATTGAAGGGATGGCACACATCTTGCCTATAGCTTAACCTGGTATCGTGAGGCAAAGGGATTTGTGTACACATTACAGGTTCGAGCCGATATTATTCTTGTATACTATGGTGTCAATATGTGCTGCTAGGCGCCGCTGTTGACGGGTCGGCTGAGTTAGACTCGAGCCGACGATCGGCTAAGTTAGACTATAGCCGAAACCGAGTATACCTGAACCTACAGGTCGCACGCTTAAGGGGATAAGAACAGGCATTCGAGTTGGACTTGGATACGACTCGATCGGATAGGATCCGATCGGATAGAGTCCTATAGGCTTACGACGTATGGGCGGCCAACTCTATGAGATACGGATGAGATCCGGTTCAAAATAGAGTCCCGATCGGCCACTAGTCCTAGTCGGCCAACTCTATATAAAGGAGAGAGGGGTGGAGAGCTGCGACATGTGAATTGAATCGCGTGCAACAGAAGTCGCCGAGATCAATCTCCACGGAAACCCTCCCCAATTTCGAGCCAAACCCTAGCCTTGCATCGCGTGCTAGCACACGGGTGTTCGGCGTTCTGTCCCCGGACGTGTGGATACCGGTAGAGGCGCTGCTACATTGCGCGCTGTTGATCGGCTTCGGATCGGCTGCAATCGGAGGGATCGGCTGTGGTGGAATCGGCTGCGGTCGGGCGCATCGGAGCGAGGCGTGAGAACGCGGCCGGACGACTCGAATCGGCTGATTGGCGAATCGGCTGTCTCCGGGAATCGGCTACACTGTTCCAGATCGGATTGCCCTGATTGGCTATTCCGTTGCACTCTACTCCAATCGGTAACGATCTATCGGTCCTTACTTGCAAGTGTTCTTGGTTTGCGCGGTAAAAAATTTTGTTTTCGGCTAGCGTAGCCTCCGCGTAACCCTTCATAGGCCTTATACTGCCTCCTATGGCATGGGAGGGGGCCGTGCAAACCAACCCGGCGTGGGGATGCTCATGCGGCGTGCGGTCCCAAACAATTATGGCGAGGGGTTGGGGTCATCTTAGGATTCCACTCCTCTTCTTTCTCTTCTATACCACCGGGGTCAGAGTGTTGGCAATGATTTCCACCATCCAACACTAGATTCCCAAAGTAGGAATCAAAGAAAACTCAGACACGAAGCCTCGTCTCCCTATCTCGTGTGCCAACTGTAAGTGTAAGTACACTTATAGCATGGATCTGGCAGGACCCATTTTTGTGGGCTCGGACAAGGGGCGAGTCATGCTCGAAGTTCGCGCATTGAAAATGTGGGACCAGATAAGAGCTCGGATTTATATAGGTTCATGCCACCCAGGGGTGTACCACCCTACTCCTATTGTGTTCTTGATTTCTCTCTCAATGGAAAGAGATTTTACATCAATTTTCAGACTTAGAGTAGTTCCTCTTCCACTCTTCTGGATTATCTAAGAACTTCACAGTGGGTAGAAATAGATTCTACCTCACCAGGTTTGAAATCCCTCTTCCCCAATGATCTTGGTTCTCCCTTATAGTTCACCAGGAGACACCACATGACCGAATAATGCGGGAGATGACAAATGTACACAGATAAGGTATGGGAAGTCTTGTCAGCAACTCTCCATCTTGCTTGCTCCACGATTGGGTGGGCCCCCAGTGGGAGCCACCCGAGTCAAGGCACGTGAGTGCTTGCCCCACACCCCCGCCCAATCTATGCAAGTTCGCTGGAATAGGTTTATCGTGTCATCCTGGCTATGGGACCCACTTGTCAGTGTCTAGTAAAGGCCAATAATAAATAGTGAGCCTGAGCGGATGGCATGGTAGTCATCTGCATCGCCTGCCATCCCACACCCCTGTCAGGATGAATAGGGGCTGAAATCATGGGTGGCAGGGTTGGCAGGGTTGGCAGATTTTGTCCTGTCTCCGACACTACACGCCCCTAGGCAGATGTTTGTCTTGTCACCCTTAAATGGAGAGACAGCTTGAACCGTCCAACTTCCATTTGTGGGTCAATATTGGCTCCATGCCCGAGCACCTTGGTGGAGACATTCTCGGGTACCACGGGGATTGTGCCCAAGCTAAGCCATTGTGGCCGAGAGCTCGAGGTTTTGAATTACTTGCCACGGATCTTACTCTCCGCTATCTTTTGGGAGGGCCACATGTTGATCCAGGATCAGCTTGCTCCATCTTCACCAAATCAGTAAAGATATGACATGGCACCAACACTCCCCGGTCCGCTGACCATGGGACCATGGTTCTTATGTCATTGGCAAACTCCTTTGGCACGGTTGGACTGGAGGAAGCGTATAGGACGAAGATTCAGCACGTAGGCTTCAATAGGCTCTAGCCTGTCCTTTGATTATTGAACTACATATGATATGTGAGATGAACATTCAATAGAGAAGAGCAACAAGCGTTGGGAGGTTGACGAAGATGAATAGGAGCACTTGGGGTGATCATGATTGGGGCAGAGACTGAAGTGGTATGCTTTAATGGCCAATTTGGCCAATTGGACACTTCAGTCCATAGGTATTTGGCCCATAACAGATTAACTCCTTTGGAATGGTTGGACTGGAGACGATGGCTGCAGGCTTGGTGTAGGGGCGGATCCAACATGTAGGGCTTCATTAGGCTTTACCCTAGCCTTTGATTTTTGCAGAAAAAAAAGAACTACATATGATATCTGAGATGAACAGGCGTTGGAGAAGAGGAAAATGCATTGGGAGGTTGAGGAAAATGCACAGGAGCGCTTGGGAGGCTAACGCAGTATGCTTTATTGGGAGTTGGCCAATTCGGCATTTCAGGCCACAACCCACTAGTTATTTGGCACATAATATATTAGCTACTTTGGCATGGTTGGAGTGGAGCAAGAGTATAGGATGGGGTATGACTGCAGGCTGCTTGTCCTATATGTTATACATTGAGACATGCATGTATAGGACAGCACCACAGCCGAAAACCGGCATGGGACAGCTAGTGCTGAAGCCCTATGCCTATTCATATGTCTCCATAATCCCCATTATAGTTTTGAAAAAAAACATGTAATTTGTGAAAAAAATCGAGCTTTAGCTTAGCCCTGAGCGTGAAAATTTTATAGTTCCGCCACTGGACAGCACATTATTTTAATTAATTGTATTTATACATGTGGTCAGGTGCACCCAAAAAATAAATTTTTATACAGCTTGCACTGCCAGTTCAATTTGCTTAATTTTGACATGAGGAGCGGATGGCCCTTGAGCTAGGTAGTTATAAATATGCCCAGGCAATCAATAGTGCTCCATTGGCCACTTAAACCTTACTCCAATCAATACTTCCTCCATTTCATATTATAAATTATTTTAACTTTTCTAATATAAAACTATTTTAAGATTGGTCAAGTTTGGAAAAACAGATGAAAATATCTTCAATGCCAAATAAACATATATTCAAAAGTATTCAATGTTATATTTGATCACTACTAAAAAAGTGCATAGGTATCAGCCAAAAGGTGCCGGTTCAACTAAATTCGGCACCTATTATACGTTCATTGCCCCACAACAGGTTTTAGGTGCCGGTTAACAAATAGGTGTCGGTTCTTGTTCTGAACATGCACCTATTTGAGTTAAATAGGTGTCGGCTGCATAGTAAAAACCGACATCTATCACATAGGTGTCGGTTTCTATTATGAACCGACACTTATATTGTTCCTTATGATGGAGGAAACATATTATAGGTGCCGTTTTTTGTTAAAAACGGACACCTATATCACGGGAACTTACATATACCACCTCTCAGAACTTAGCTCATTTTTGGAGGGTGTTTTCGTGTCCAGAAGCAAATGGGGGGAGGTTTTGCCAAAAAATTTCATAAACATCAAGAGATTTGCGTGTTTTTATGTTTAAAGGTTAGTACATCTTGATTCTCTATGCAATCTTTCTTTATTTGTGTGATTCTTTATGATATTTTTTATTTGTGATGGATAATGTAGACGATAGTGCACAATGTTTTGGCAAGTTATTTTTGTAATTTTTGTTGTTGAATTGGACCAATATTTTGAATGTTATTTGTTTTGGGATGGTGATTTGAGAAAATATGATGACTTATTAATTTTGGAGCAATTTTGAGATTAGTCGTCTATGCGTAATTTTAATTGATTTATGGATTTAATTGATATATATGTGTGGGTATATGTATGTATGTATGTATGTTAGCGGTTAATTTAAGAGTTTTCGTACGACTGATGGATGAAGGAGGGATGAACGGTGCGATGTGCAGTACCTTGAAGTATGCCAGGAGAGTAACCAACTTTGTGATCACGGCCACGAGTTCCTGGTCGTTGAGCATGATGGAATATTTGCATTGTCCATGTGTTGATTGTAGGAACGAGAGATAGTTTCCTGCAAAACAAGTTCACAAGCATCTACTAACAAGAGGTTTTATGCGTAATCACACATGTCAGGACAATCACGGTGAATATGAGAATGACAATGTGGACAATCATGGTGATGCAATGCACGAAGACAATGTGGAGTTGCCTACAGATGAAGGTGAATATGACAATGGCGAATCGGATGGGTTGGATCAGATGTTGCGCCATGGGGAGACAGCCTACAGCAATGACAAGAAATATGAGAAGTTCAAAGCCATGGTGGAGGACTCAAAAAACCGCTTTATCCAGGATGCAACGAGGAGCGCACCAAGTTACACGTCATCCTCTCGTTGTTGCAGATGAAATCAACCAATGGCTGGAGTGACAAGAGCTTCAGAAAGCTTTTGCAGCTGACCAGAGACCTCCTTCCAGAGGGTGACATGCTGCCAAAAACAACATACCAAGCAAAGAAGGTTGTCTGTCCACTTGGGCTAGAAGTGTAGAAAATTCACGCATATCAAAATGATTGTATCCTATATTGAGGTGACAATGAAGACTTGGATACATGACCAGTTTGCGAAGCACCACGGTATAAGGTGGAGATAACGATGATGAAGCTGATGATGACAGTGGTGGCCCCGTCCTTAAGAAAAGGAAAGTGCTCATTAATGTTGCGTGGTATTTTCCTATAATCCCTCAGATTGAGCGCCTGTGTGCAAACAAAAAGCATGCAAAGATGATGCGTTGGCACAATGAAGACCATAATAAGGATGCGATTATAAGGCACCCTTCCGACGGATCTCAATGGAGAAAGATAGATAGAAAGTACAAAAGGTTTGCACACGAGATTAGGAATGTAAGGGTTTGGGCTGAGCACAGATGGGATGAATCCATTCAGTGACATGAGCAGTCGGCATAGCACATGGCCAGTGGCACTTTGTTGATGAGAAATTTTCCCACGCACTAGCCTGAGAGATTTGCTTTACTCTAGTGAAAGTCCAAATTGGATTGCCTTCGGGATTCAGGGCGTGCCAGTTGGTTTGATCCTGTAACCAACAAGAAACAAAAAATTGGCAATTCGGTTAAGATTAGATCCTACTCGATCGGCTATATATATTCATAATATACAATCGCTATCCCAAAGTGTATTTAGATTAAATGATTGGGATTGATCGATAGCGTACCGAGACAGCATAAATCACTCATAAAAACCCATCAGGATTGTAACTATATACATTTATAGCCTAGCCGATGTTGTAGATCTAATGTGAATCGGCTAGTACTCCGATACAACTTTATACTAATATATTAATCTGAGCTAAATATACTAAACAAGGATCAATTGACTGTTAATATAGCTTAACAGATTGATAACGAGTTTGGTACATTTAACTAGATTGAGATCTTAATATAAAGGGCAGCCTTAACACATCTAGTAGAAATAAATCATGTAAGATAGCTAAAACAGGTAGGATCGGCTAAAACTCCGATACTATCAGCAGTCATTGTGCCGAACAGATCTATATGATTCTAAGAGCGACTTAGTAGATCAAATTGATGCAGCATTAAGTACAAAAAGAAGCATGAGATCTAGATAAACCAAGGAAAACCTTTCATGATGGTAGATACGCTATATAACCCAAATCAACCCTAAGAACTAACCCTATTGGCTGTCATCCTCGGAGAGATGCTAGCCGATCATTGGTCAGATCGAAACATTGATCTAGCTTATATAGTGTATATGATAAATTAAGTAGATTGCAATAACAAGATTAGAGTATCATAATGATGGAAGCACTAACCCCGAGGGCACAAACCGCTTGTAACAAGGATTTACCATGCTCTGGAGATCGGAACCCGATGCAGCCCAATGAGAGGCAAGAACTTGTCAAGATTGCAAGTAAAATAAAAAGGGTGGCGATGTGCCGAAATTATATTCATTGATTCTATGATACTAAACTACAAACCTTCGGGCCGTATTTATACCCGATTACAACAACGTCCTTGTAGAACACGACTTCTATCTTATCTACTGTTTAAAGTACGACAATATCTTGGGACAGAGTCCCCTGTTGTGATACACAAGGAATCCATACAAAATATCCTAAATTAAAGATACAATTTTTGTTTCAGGACCTCATCATAGATGGCAATATCTTTGAAGCACTTGGAAACCGAATCCAATGATTATCTTCACGCTTTCCTTCCGGGATTGGTCTCATCTGCTCACCCAATCGAAATCGGCTGTATCCGCTGCCCTGTCCGACTCGGACTCAACCAACTAGCTCGTTAGCCGATTCGTACTTAACCGACGCGGCCTCTGTTTTCGGGAATCATGCGCTCCTTCGATTCCTCTTCAATCCTTGCTTCAACCTCGGGGATTTGCTTACCAAATTTGGTTGTTAACACATGCTCCCAAAGTCCGCAATATTGATAATGTTGCAGATTTCATGGGATTCTATCCTCTGAGAAAACCTAGGGCATTTTCGTGTTGGCCGTTATCATACCTCTTTAAATAACGCCTCAAGTGCACCGAAAAACATACGCCGTTACTTGCGCTCTCAACAACCTCAGCCAGAAAATCCCGCAAATTTCTCCGGCGATCTCCTCAGAGCTCCCAACAAACTTGCAGCGGCCTTCCCTTCCAGCGACAAACTCATCCCCCTTAATAGCATCCTCAGCAACTCCTTCTGACACCGAGTTCACCGAGGTAAGTCTTATCGGCTGAATCCCTTTTCCTTTCTACTCGTAGCCGTAGATTTGCGTTCTTGGCTTCTAAAACTTATTTTTCTCCCCCTTCTCATTGTAGCATCTTGCTCACCAAATTGCTATTCCCAGTTTGCTCAACAATGATAGATAATTCCTAGGACCCATCGGCAATAACGAACCCACAGATATAATCAACGCCGAAATGAACAGAATGCCATATAGGATTTCCAACCCTAGTTTAACACCTTGGAATGGCACTTTTAAATCCTGGCACTCAACAGACAAGTCCTGGCCAACTTGGTACAAGAGAATGGAAGCAAGCAAACATGGCCACTGGGAATAAGTGGGCATAGCTGCCTGGCACTCACCATAGCCGACGAGCCCAAAGATGAACCACTCCTGTTGGCTGCAACATACTTCTCGAATAACACCTTTAATGCTTTCCTCTTTCAACAAGGACCTATGATGCCACTCTAGCCGATGTAGTCATGATAACCGGTCTAGATGTATTATCATCGGCTAACCCAACCGGTTTGATAGCAAGTGCCAATTTTCTTTCAAGACCAAGTCCATTGGGGGTTGGAATGGGAACATCAATCTGAACATGGGAACTGGATGTGACAGCCCCAAGGAACATACTGCTTTCTTAATGATGTGGCTGGAGAAGTTCATCTTTTGTCGATCTAGCTGCGGCCCTACAACCAACTGGCAGCTTATAGCTAAAGCCTTAGTATAAAGGACCCAAGTCCTTTTGGGAAATTTTCTATTGGTCTACTTGTACCAAACCCTCAACCAAGCATCTGGTCATAGGAACTGGGGGTTCCCTGGTGATTTCTGCAGTTATGGTTGGTCCTCTTACTCCAAAGATCACTGGCAGACCCAATCTAGATGATGTCGAATTCCCAAGAATAGAACCGATTGAGGATGATGAAGGAGAAGAAGTGACTACACGTAGGTGTATGTTCTTTGGAGAAGCTGTTGTTGTCCATCCTAGCTCCAAGCTATCCAATGAACTTCTAGCCGATTGGTTCACCTTGTTTTATGACGGATTTGAAAAGAACAATCGGACTTGGTTCTTTTACTCAGGCTGCCCAGAGTTTGAACTTCCTTTGGATTTCAATTTTGATGAACTCAACTCAGAGGAATTTGAGAAGCCAAGAGAAATCTTCACTACAGCCATCACTCCCTGCATCTTGCCTATCGGCATTCATCAAGGCAAAAACATTTCCAAGTCCTATGAATTCTATCCAGCATCGGCTGCCAGACAGATTGGGTTAGGACAACTGCCGATTGGGTTATACTTCTCAGACAAAATCCAAACAAGGGACGAGATCACCTCCAGACTTATGATGGATCGGCTGATGAACATAGAGCGCCCCCCTCTTGACAGCATAAGCACTTTGGAATTAGCCTTAAAGAGGAGTTTTGCCTTTGACAGATGGTGGGTTGAATTGAAAAAGCACATCTTCCATCAACCATCCTCCATGTACCTGACTACACTCCTTCCAGAGTCAATTCCTGATGTGAGTACTTCTCCCCTCTGTCGATTTTCAAAGCTATCGGCTATCATCTGCTTAATATTTAACCAATGCTTTCTTTCTTTGCAGACAACCAATTCTTTTCCCCCCATGAGAGCAACTTAGGGGTTAAGATCCAATATGCCACAGGGTGGATTCCAAGTGGAGGACTTGCTCCATCCACCATCGGCTTCAAGGCGCCGAAACAAACAACCTTGCTCCACGGCCAAACTGGAGAGGCAGTATCAGGAAAAAAGAGGCAAAACCCATCGGCCACAGATCCATCGCTGCATCACAGAAGAAACAAAAGAAGCAGAAGCCTACTCCACTAACCGATGATTTGTCCTCTTTGGACCCAAGTTTGGAGGAGGCCCTCAATCAAGAGGTCATGGTGGAAGAAATTGATCTAGCCATTGAGGAAGCTGCAGCCGAATCCAGCCACTCAAGCAAGTATGCACAAACACCATCGTCCGATGCTCAAGCTTGATAAACACCGTCTCCTCCCCAGCGTCCTGATCTCCCTCAACCAGTACGTATCTTCCTTTTCTTGAAGTTTTAGCAATTTTAAACTTTCTTAAAGTCTCTTCATTCTTAACCAAAACCCTTTGCCTGCAGCGCAAAAGACTCGCTCATTGGCAACCATGCCCTGCTCCAACAGTAAACCCAAAACTCTATCCTTCTCTTTTTGTCAACTTGCCGATCTCAACTAACACTTGCCTATGTAGCCTCCTCGTTCTTCGTTGGCTGCCCCCCATGTATCAAGCGAATGAACGCCTCGGCTAGGGGTAGTCATCACGTCAAAGAAGATGAACCGACACCGGTTCCCATAGTTAAGGTAACAAATCTCCTTAAGAACAAATCGGCTATTTAATCCCCTTGATATTTAAACAACCACGAATGATGTCTTGCAGGCTTTAGCCGATATGTTCTCCTTCGACATAAGAGATTTTATTGGCGAAGAAGAAGAAACCACTAGCCAGGCCCAAGCTCCTATAGCCGACGAACTCAAGGAAAAACTTTTGGACATCGCCCGTCGGCTGGATAGCTCCATAGACTATTTGGTCACCGGGTGTGGATCGATCAAGGCCATATTTGAAGAGATTGAGATTCAGCTGCTAGACGAAGTGGCTGATATTATCTCCCAAGCTGCCCATCTCAATCTGCATCGGCATAAGCTGGAACGGGCACGACAAAGGATGGCCGATAGGAAGGCGAAGGTTGGCCTTGAAGCCATGATCAAGACCAATCGGTAGTGCGTTATTGCTGAAAAAGCCAAGCTAGATGAGCTGATTGCCGGGTCGTCTGTTACCGAGTCTAACATCAATCAGCTGAAGAAACGAGAAGCCGATCTCATCGTCGAGTTAGATAAGTGCAGAGTTGAACTGGCATCTAAAGAGCAAAAGCTAGCCGAACTCCCAAAGGCCAATGAGGAGCAAATGACCAAATTAAAATCTTCCATAAAATATCTAGGAGATTTGAGGAAGTCAGTGAAAAAAGTCCCAAGAACTGATGTAGCCGATGCCTGAATGATAGACACTAGTACAGATCGCCTAATAGGTGGCGGTTCGGAACCACCAATAGGTGTCGGTTTCGAACCCGACACCTATTGGTCGGCACCAATGACCAAAGTCATTGGTGCCGGTTCTTCGCCCTAAGCACCTATTAGGCCCAATAGGTGCCGGTTTTGTATTGAGAACCGACACCTATTCGGCCTAATAAGTGCCGGCCACGCTTAAAAACCGGCACCTATTACAACTAATATGTGCCGGTTCTCAATACAAAACCGGTACGTATTATGACTAATAGGTGTCGGTTCTAACTTCGAACCGACACGTATTGGTCGTAACAGTGCTGGTTTTTGTTTGAGACCGAAACCTATTGGTCGTAATAGGTGCCGGTTTTGTGTGAGACCGATACCTATTGGTATAATAGGTGCCGGTTTTTGTTAAAAACCGGTACGTATTTTCCTGAACATAGAAAAAAATTATATTTAGCATAAATATTCCTCCATACAACCAATTCCATACAGCAGTCACAGAACATTTGCAATGGTTCATACATCAGATCTGACAATATCCACAGCTCATACAAAAACCACACGGTCAAAAGGATCAATCAGATATATCCACAGCTCATACAATCCACAGCTCATATACAATATCCACAGTTCATGCACAGATCAGCTCACTGCTAGTTCATACACAGATCAGCTAAGTATGGATCAACAGCTTTGTTATAGTCACAGCTTTGTTATAGTCACTGCTCAAAAACATCCCAAATGAATCAAAATTGTGTAGCACATCAAAGCTAAGTATGGAATGGCAATCCTTCTTGCTATCTGGCATAATATATACAGTTAACACTAATAAACTTCAGGATCTGGTAACACTTAACAACAAAGCCACTAGTCAAGATTTTCTAATAAAGGATTTAAACCAAGTTTATTAGTCAAGGTTACCAGGGTTCGATCCCAATCATCACCTTGAAGAACCTGCAAAAGGTGAACACGAATTATTAGGAAATAAATCATCAAATATTCTCTAAAAAAACTTACTAGGACAAGAAATAGTCTACCGATCAACAAAGTGCGAGCAACTACCCAATGCATTCCAACACATTCAGACTTTTTTGTTGGTGAAACATGAACTGAGTATGGATGAAGGGCTAAATAGTTGTGATTTGTGATAATTATTATGAGAAAAATATTCGGTGAAAACCATCAAATAAATAAAAATCATATTCATGAAAAAAATCATATTCATGAAAACCCGTAAAAATAAATAAATAAATAAATCCGTTCATCCGAAATTTGTCTTTTGTGTTACTCCATGATAAAATTGAGTTTGAAGCTAAGATTTGATGAGAAACATATAATGATAAAATACTAACAGATCACTCTTGAAGAAAACCAATGATGAAACCCACTCATGAAACGTGATATGCGCCAGTCTCGGGGATGACATGTTCGAAGATGAACCCGCAGAGTTGTTCAGCGAGGGCGAAGCAAACATGTGGCAACAACTTACTTGTTGGGACCTTAAGTTTCTGCAAATGAAAATTGAATATGTGAAAACGCACTATGAGTTTAGAAACACGTATTTCTGTCTTAAAAAAATTTACGAACCTCCGCATCCGTAATGTTCCAGTTGTCGATCTCCATGAAAGTCCACATAAATTTCATCGTGTAGAACCCACATGTGCTCGTTCCTTGATCTTGACGTTGGCACCAAGGGTGGCAGGTTACCCGGAATGTATTTGAACAGGGAGCGTGTCGAATGCACTTCTTCTTATACTTCACTAGTGTCTTATTGAGGATGTCAATTACGGATTGGAAATCTTCTCGCGGTTTCCTCAATCCATCCAGAACGAGAATTTTGGAATCATTTAAATGGATCACAAGAAGGATCCAGTGGTTCCTACATACAAAGGGACAGGGCAATTAACACCAAGTAAAGACAAATGGTATGTGGAACGATAACCGCCTCACTTACTTAAAGTTGTAGGGCGTAAGAATCGTATTCATGTCCCGAAGCTTCACAAAGGAGCTGTACAGTAGTCCAACACCATTTTTTGGGACGTTGGGCCTCCATCAATCTGATTTGAATTGACAATCGCCGGATCGAGGAATGCTAGTTTGTTACAAGTCGCTCTACATTCAAGCGCCCCCATTCCGCATAACGAAACAAGTTAGACAACTTACAAAGGCTAATAAGGGTATGAACTTAGAAATACTAGCTAGGGATTCGAGTATGCTTACAATGCCCATATTTGAAGCATAGATACGTCTAGCTCCCTCGATTGTATAGCTGAAATAGTTCTTCAAATGGGAACCGGAGTACACCATCGTCGTGATGAAAGTCCTCGTTCTTGTAAAAGACACCGAACGTCTCCTTACCCTCCTTTGCCATCCGTAGGTACCACTCTTCTACCCTTCTCATCCGAGTGCAATTTGCAATGACGTTGCGATATTCGTCGGTGGTCAAAGGACCACCTAACTTGAACTTAGCCGCCAAAGGTGCCTTCGGAATATTCTCCACATCAAACAAACTCTTCAGCCCTGCACTTTGGAGAAATTCTTTCTCATTCTTCTTGGTGTCTTTTGTGAATTGAGCCTTCGAAAAATCTTGCAATTTCTTTTTCTCGGATCGTGCGTTGAAAGTCCGAAATAGGTTGCTTCGGGGCTGGTGGCCTTGCCATACGAATGAAGTGGTCCTGTACTTGAACCGACACTTTTGGAGATGGCTCCGACTTTGTAGATATAGTCGCTTTCTTGGCCTTCTTAAGGGTCGATGGTTCAGACATATCTGTAGATTTGCAAAGTCGACCCCTCTTTTTGGGCAGGTCATCAGGAGCTCTTTGTGCCAGCGGAGGAGACGGGCTCTTACGTGGCAACGGTGGTGGAGTTGGCATTCTCTGGGGGGAGACAGCAGGCCCGCTAGAGCTCGACCCGCCATCGCTTGGCTCGTCATCACCATCTCCTGAAGGAAAGACAATGAACCTCTTGCGCCACACGATGACGTTGTGGATAGCTTCTCCAAGAGTGTTCACCCCTTCCTCTGGAGGAAATTCAAGCTGGAATTTTGACCACTAGGAATTTTGACCCATTGACACTGGAAAAGTGGTACCTTCAGCGGTCCATACTCAAGCTCCCAGATTGCCTCTATATACCCGTAGTATGTTTGTTTTACCCCATTACCGTCGAAGGCATCTATACGGACACCACTATTCTGATATTTGCTCTTGGCATCCTGCGTTCTCGTGTAAAATGTATACCCATTAATATCATACCCTTGGAATGAATGAATAGTGCTCGCAGGCCCTCGGGACAAAACGTACAACTGGTCACTATCAGGATTCGCAGCCATGATATGCTTTTGTAACCAATCACCGAAATACAGTCTATGCTGCTTAGCGATCCATGCTTGATTTGCCGGGTTCTCGGTTCGGAGTGAGTTGTAATGCACATCAACAAATGGAGCCACCAAGGCCGACCGCTCGAGCACCGTGAAATGTGCTTGCCGTAGTGTTTCAAGGCTAGGAGCGAATATTGCTTTATGCCCTAAAGTCCCTTTCCCAAGTAGCTGCCCTCGTGTCGGGACATTGGCACACCAATGGGGCGTAGATCCATATAGTCAATGCAAAACTCAACCACCTCCTCTGTTGCATAACCCTCTACGATACTCCCTTCCGGTCGAGCTCTGTTACGCACATACTTTTTTATGATCCCCATGAATCTCTCGAAAGCCCACATGTTATGAAGATAAACTGGGCCGAGAATCTTTATCTCTTTCACGATATGTATCACTAGGTGAACCATTATATCAAAAAATGATGGTGGAAAACACATCTCGAGTTGGCAAATGGTCACAATTACATCTCGCCGGAGCTTGTCTAGTGTGGTTGGATCGATCACCTTCCGATATATAGCATTGAAGAAAGAGCACAACTTTATGATTGGGTTTCGCACTCGTCGGCAAGATGCCTCTAATCGCAACAGGGAGTAGTTGTGTCATCGCACGTGACAATCATGTGACTTCATGCCCACTATTTTCTTCTCTCTAATGTTGACAAGTCTTTTAACGTTAGCGGAGTAACCGAGCGGGACTCGGACACTCGTAGGCACTCCAACAGCTGATTTTCTCGGCGGCACCGAGGGTGTAGCACGCGGGAGGGAGGTATTGTCGGCCATTGGGACATTCTTGAGGATGTAGCTCGGACTGATGTTCATGTCTACGAGGTCTCTTCGGGATTTCAACGTATCCTTTGTCTTGCCGGTATGTTCAGCAGACTCCCATCAAACTCTCGCATACATTTTTCTCAACGTGCATCACGTCGATTGCATGACGGACATCCAAATCTTTCCAATACGGTAGTTCCCGAAGATAGATTTCTTCTTCCAAAGAGGCTTCTCACCACCCTTGACCGCCACACGTGTATTGCCATGCCCCTTACCAAATACATGTTCAATATCTTTTACCTCTTCAAAAATATCTCTGCCGTACGATGTATCGGAGCTGTCCCCTTCTCCACGTGCCATCGAAATATCTTCTATTGCTACGATACGGTGACCGGCAGAAGAAACCTCCGTGGCACATGTACACTGTCTTTCCAGTACCTCGGCCACCGCTTGCGTGTCTCGCATGCACCGCACACATGCACAACCACCTTTCACCGTTTGTCCGGATGTGTTGCCGCCCGGGGTAATCTTGAATGGTAACTAACAATATTGCCCTTAAGGTGAAGTACTCTCTTTTGTAAGCATCCCACATCTGCACTCCCGAACCCATAGTAACCGAAGATCATCTACTACTAGTCCGAAGTAGACATCGATATCGTTGCCGGGTTGCTTGGGCCCTTGGATTAGCAAAGTGGCATCATGATATACTTGCGCTTCATGCACAACCATGACGGAAGGTTGTACATAACAAGTGCCACTGCCATGTGCTTGCCGATTCGCTCATGTCACCGAATGGATTCATCCCGTCCGTGCTCAGCCCAAACCTAACATTCCTTATCTCGCGAGCAAAATTTTTGTACTTTCTATCTATCTTTCTCCATTGAGACCCATCGGCAGGGTGCCTTATCATCCCATCCTTCTTACGTTCTTCGACGTGCCACCGCATCATCTTTGCATGCTTTTTGTTTGCATACAGGCGCTCAATCCGAGGGATTATAGGAAAATACCATACAACTTTAATGAGCACTTTCCTCTTCTTTAGGACGGGGCCACCGCTGTCATCATCGGCATCGTCGTCGTTACCTCCACCCTTATACCGCGGTGCTGCACAAACTGGACATGCATCCATGTCTGCGTGCTCACCCCGGTATAGGATACAGTCATTTCGACATGCGTGAATTTTTTGCACCTCCAGCCCGAGTGGACAAACAACCTTCTTTGCTTGATATGTCGTTTCGGGCGTGACGTGACCCGCGGAAGGAGGTCTCCGATCAATTGTAGAAGCTCGTGAAGCTCTTGTCGCTCCACCGTTTGTTGATTTCATCTGCAACAACGAGAGGACGACGTGTAATTTGGTGTGCTCCTCGTTGCAACCTGGATAAAGCGGTGTTTTTGAGTCCTCCACCATGGCTTTAAACTTCTCGTATTGTCTGTCATCGCTGTAGGCTGTCTCTCCATCCCGCAACATCTGATCCAACCCATCCGATTCGTCATTGTCGGATTCACCTTCGTCAGCAGGTAACTCCACATTGTCTTCATGCATTGCATCGCCATGATTGTCCACACTGTCATTCTCATCTTCACCGTGATTGTCCTGACATGTGTGATTACGCATAAAACCTCTTGTTAGCAGATGCTCGTGAACTTGTTTTGCGGGAAACTGTCTCTCCTTCCTGCAATCAGAACATGGACAATGCAAATATTCTGTCATGCTCAACGACCGGGAACTCGTGGCCCCGATCACGAACTTGGTTACTCCCCTGGCATACTCCAAGGTACCCCGCTTCGCATCGTTCATCCCTCCTTCATCCATCGGTCCTACGAGAATTTTTAAAAATGTGACGTCTTTATATAAATGACATTATTTTATTTTGGTTACATAACTCTACGGTGATAGTCTCTTCAAAGTTGACAATCCGAAATACTTTGAATTAAAGAAAAAGACACAAATGACATAAATGGTGTCATTCATCTACTAACATATACACACAAATCACAAAAGAATATCATAAAAAATCACTACACAAATAATAAACAACTAAAATATACTAACCTTTATTTTTTCTGAAAATTTTTTGCAAAACCTTCCCCCCTCTGTTTCGTTCTACACATGAAGACCGAATAAAAATGGGCTAAGTGGCTGAAAGGTGGCATTTATAGGTGGTCGGAATATAGGTGTCGGTTTTTAACAACAACCGACACCTATATTACGAAGCTTACAGCGTAAGGAACCTTATAGGTGTCGGGTGAAGCGCAAAACCGGCACCTAAAGTATAAGTGTCGGTTTTTACTATTGAACCGACACCTATTTAGGACAAATAGGTGTCGGTTCCATTTAAGAACCGCTACCTATACTATAGGTGCCGGTTTTACTATTCACCCGACACCTGTTTCGCACTATAGGTCGCGGTTATTAACAAGAACCGGCACGTATTCTTTACATGCTACCTATATGTATTATAGGTGCCGAATTTGTTTTAACCGGCACCTTTTGGGGTGACACTAATGAGCCTTTTTGCAGTAGTGAGACGAGACTGAGCAAATCAAACAAAGGGCGATATTGGCTATCAACCATTTAACTGGCAACTGAGCCAATTCTGCAATGAGGCTGGCAACAGAGCCACTTGTAAACTTCTGCAATACTTATAACCTATTATTCTCTCGAGTGCATCGGCAAACTTGCAAACTCTAGTCCTTTTGCCTCGTAATATAATCTCTACCTTGTCTCGAAAAATTTTCAAAGTCCACAAAAATTTTGGTCCACTTGATTCAGACTTTAGATATGTGTATGTGCCCCCCTAATTTTTTAATGTGAGCCGATCATTAACAAAATTACATCTTCGAGGATAACACACGAAATCGGGCGACATGTATACGTTGAATCATAACCAATCATGATAAGAATAAAATGACTGAGGGCGATACAACTTATATCGGCCACCATACATCAGCAACACACCACCGATTATGATAGTAAGGAAATGACTTAGGGCGATACAAATCATATCGGCCATCTAAATGCAATGTACACACATCGGCTACCTTGTATCGGCTCGATACAGCCAAATCATGAGTTGATCCATATACTGGGATAATATTTCTTCAAATATTTTCCATTCAGAGCCCTTCCAAACACCTCTCCATCCAATCCTTCTAGCATGTAAGCTCCTTTAGAGACGTATTTGTATATCTTGAAAGGCCCCTCCCATTAGGTAACCACTTGCCGAATTTATTATCTCTTGTACCAATCGGCAGTATCAATTTCCAAACTAACTCGCCTTCTTCAAAAGATTTAGGAACAACTTTCTTGTTGAAATGACGAGCCACTCTTTCTTTGTCTTTAGTCACCTTCTCCAAAGCACGCATCCTTGATAAAACCAAATCCTCCGATTCATCCACCATTAAATTATGATAATCGTTGGTTGTCAACTCATCTTGCAATTGAATCCTCCATGAGCCGATGACGCTTTCCCATGGTAGAACAGCTTTGTGTCCATATACTAATTTATAAGGAGACACTTGGATTGATCCATGATAGGCCATCCAATAGGACCACAATGATTCGGCCAATCGGTTGTGCCATTGCTTCGGTTATTCAGAGATCTTCCTCTTTATCAACTTGATTAAACTTTTATTGGATGCTTCTAACTGTCCATTAGCCTGCGCATAATATGGTGATAATTTAAAAGCTTGATTCTCATGCCTTCTGCAAACTGGACATACTCATCTGAGACAAAGATAGATCCCTGATCGGTTGTGATGGTTTGAGGGACACCAAATCTGTTAATGATGTGTTCTTTGACAAACTCGATTGCATCCCCAGAATCAACTTTCTTCAAAGGAATTGCTTTCACGCACTTTGTGAAATAATTGGTTGCCACCAATATGAACTTATGTCCTTTACTTGACGGTGGATTGATCTGGCCGATCATGTCGATTCCCCATCCTCTGAACGGAAAAGGCTTGATAATTGGGTTCATAACCGATGTTGGTTCTCTTTGGATGGCTCCAAATTTTTGACAGTCTTGACAACATTATAATACTTGAAGCAATCCTCCAACATTGTCTGCCAAAAATGTCCAGCTCTCCGAAGTAACCATTTCATTTTATGAGCCGATTGATGAGTGCCACAGATACCCTCATGTACTTCACCCATGACGACTTTGGCTTGATCGGCACTTAAAATTTGATCAGCACACCATCAATCATCCGATAGTATAGATCGTCGTCGAGCAAAACATATCTCAAAGCCTTATAGCGCAATTTCCTTCAAGCCGACTGGGAAGGATTTTGTAAATAGTTGCGAACATCATACCTCTAGTCGTTGGTTGTGACTGTTGCAATTTCCACCTCAATATCCCTTGTCATCGGCTTGTAGCCTGACGCGCCTTGAGCCAAATCATTGGCTTTTGCATTCTGCTCTCTAAGAATATGTTTTATAGTAACTAGCCGAAAACTATCCATCAACTCTCGGCATTTCTGATAATAAATCATCAACACATCATTTTTGCATTCATATTCCCCTGACAACTGGTTGATGACCAATAGTGAATCGCGCATAATTTCTACAGCATCGGCTTCAACTTCTTTTAAAAGCTGCAGACATTTGAGAACCACCTCATACTCAACTTGATTATTTGTGCCATAAGGCGCAATTGAAAAGGCAAATTCGAAACATGCCCCCTAGGTGATATGATTACTAAGCCAATGTCGCATCCATTTGCGCAGACTGATCCATCGAAAGTCAGTGTCCAGGGCATAATGTCGACCGAGCCGATGTTAGTGATATGCCCTAGAGGCAACATGGAGATGTTGGATATCACGTCAATGTTTATGTATTTATGAATAAAGTGTTATTCAGTTCCATGAAATAGACATCTTGTATTGATCAATAAGTACGTGACTTATTTATGAGACTCGATATGTATGAATCTATTTCTAAACGATCCCTGATCATATGTCATATTGTTGGAACAAATATGATTCTAAGATCGGCATGTTTATTGATTGATGATCATGTCTCATAGATCATGGGTATGGAGATACCAAATCAATAAACATGGACATATGTGTTAGAGAACACATTGTTGGATAGACCCACCATGAGACACTACAGGAATCAATGTGCCATTAGTTGGTCTCGGGTAGTGTTGGTACAAAGTCCTTAGACCTGAGATCACCATGGATTCCAACATGTGTAGTAGCCTACTTTGGGACTACCAAACGCTATTCCGTAATGGGTAGTTATAAAGGTAGTTTTCGGGTTTGCTATGAAACATGGAGTGGGATGTGAGTGATCAAGATGGAATTTGTCCCTCCTTTGGAGAGATATCTCTGGGCCCCTCGAGGTAATGGATTATGGAAATGCATGGCCATGCTAAGTTGATTGAGGAGTCGATCAACAGACAGATAATCCAATACGGTTTGAGTGAATGGTTAAGCTATTGAAGGGATGGCACACATCTTGCCTATAGCTTAACTGGTATCGTGAGGCAAAGGGATTTGTGTACACATTACAGGTTCAGAGCCGATATTATTCTTGTATACTATGGTGTCAATATGTGCTGCTAGGCGCCGCTGTTGACAGGTCGGCTGAGTTAGACTCGAGCCGACGATCGGCTAAGTTAGACTATAGCCGAAACCGAGTATACCTGAACCTACAGGGTCGCACGCTTAAGGGGATAAGAACAGGCATTCGAGTTGGACTCGGATACGGCTCGATCGGATAGGGATCCGATCGGATAGAGTCCTATGGGCTTACGACGTATGGGCAGCCAACTCTATGAGATACGGATGAGATCCGATTCAAAAATAGAGTCCTAATCGGCCACTAGTCCCAGTCGGCCAACTCTATATAAAGGAGGGAGGGGTGGAGAGCTGCGACATGTCAATTGCATCGCGTGCAACAGAAGTCGTCGAGATCAATCTCCACGGAAACCCTCCCCACTTTCGAGCCAAACCCTAGCCTTGCATCGCGTGCTAGCACACGGGTGTACGGCGTTCTGTCCTCGGACGTGTGGATAAGGGTAGAGGCGCTGCTACGTTGCGCGCTGTTGATCGGCTTCGGATCGGCTGCAATCGGAGCGATCGGCTGTGGTGGAATCGGCTGCGGTCGGGCGCATCGGAGCGAGGCGTGAGAATGCGGCCGGACGACTCGAATCGGCTGATTGGCGAGTCGGCTGTCTCCGGGAATCGGCTACATTGTTCCGGATCGGATTGCCCTGATTGGCTATTCCGCTGCACTCTACTCCAATCGGTAACGATCTACCGGCCCTTACTTGCAAGTGTTCCTGGTTTGCGTGGTAAAAAGTTTTGTTTTCGGCTAGCGTAGCCTCCGCGTAACCCTTCACTTGTCCTGCAGAGGCTGAATACTTTTGATTGCATTGATGCTCCTTTGTGTTACCTCAATCTCCCTTTCGTGAACGAGAAAACCCAAGAATTGTCCAGCTGATACACCAAAGGCACACTTAGTGGGATTCATCTTCAGGCCATATTTTCTAGTTCTCTCCAAAACTTTCCTTAAATCGGCTCCATGGTCTTCAACTTTCTTGGATTTGACTACGACATCATCAATATAAATTTCGACCAAGAAGCCAATTAAGCCATGAAAGATGTAGTTCATGGCCCTCTGATAGGTATCTCCAACATTTTTAGACCGAAAGTCATAACGACCCATTCATACAAGCCGATTGCACCACCTAAAGGCAGTCTTATGAATGTCTTCCTTAGCCATAAAAATTTGATTATATCCAGCATTGCCATCCATAAAACTTATGATTTCGTGCCCTGAGGCTGCATCAACGAGTAAATCGGCTATTGGCATGGGGTACTCGTACTTAGGGGTAGCTTTATTTAAGTCTGTGAAATCAATGCACACCCGAAGTTTGCCATTTTTATTGATCACTGGAACTATGTTTGAAACCCACTCAGCGTATCGGCATGGCTGGATAAAACCAGCATCATATAGCCGAGTAATTTCGGTCTTGGTTGCATCATACATATCGGCTTTAAACCTCCTGGTAGGTTGTTTGTATTGCCGATACCCTGGCTTAATAGGTAGTAGATGTTCAACAATCGATCGGCTAAGACCTGACATCTCAAAATACTCCCAAGCAAAGAAATCTTTATATTCCTTTAATAAATCAATAAGCTTGGTTCTAAAATGAGGAGACATATTTTTACTAATGAATGTCGGCCTAGGTTTATCTGCTGGACCTATATCAACCTCTTCAACCTCATCGGCCAACATAAAACCTTGCCCAAGTTTGCCATCTAGATCGTCCACGGTGTCCTTGGTGTAGACGCTCAAACCCTCCACGACGCCCTCAAAGTAATAATTGAGGCTTTTCGTCCCTGATTTGCTGTATATCAGAATCAGACACCTTCAGAAAATTGGGCTCCCAAACTTTGCCATACAGGCAATCAATGTCGTCGATTTCCAATAAGGTCAAAACTGCATTGGCTACATTTACTGACCTGTCGGCTGGCATGATTTCAATCTTGTCGCCTTGCCACTGGATTAAACTCTGATGCATTGTTGAAGGGATGCAGCAGTTGGCGTGGATCCAATCCCTTCCTAGCAGCAGGCTATACGATCCCTTCTCGTCGATGACAAAGAATATAGTGGGCACTGTTTTGCTACCGATAGTTAGTTCAACATTAAGGACCCCTTTGGCCTCCAAGGGGTTTCCGCCAAAATCTTGGACATCGGCTTGCCGTTGACAAATCCTTTTATGTAAAGTGGCTTAAGGTGCTGTTGCTCAATTTCCTCAGGTTTTTCAAATATCGCTTGCTCCGGGGACAACACAAGTGTAGCCGACGACTCTTTTACGATGTCTGCATCGGCTTGGGCCGCTTCAAATTCGGCTGGTAGCACAAAAACCATATAAACAGATGCAGCGGCCACGACCTTTCCTTTAGCCTTTCTTTTCTCTTGGTCGGCTGGGTCTTCATCGGCTGCAATTGTATCATTCTTTACGCGCCATTGTTTCCTTGGGCGTTCTTGTTGCTTCTTCTTTTTTAGCCGATAGTCGATTTTGGCTTGGACCTCTTTCAGCCGACCCTCGCTCTTTAGCCGCTGCACCTTCCACTTTTGTGTTTTCGTAAAATTGTCAGAGGGACACCATTGCGGGTTGGTAGCTTGCTCTTCGTCACCCTCGAAGCCCTCCTAAAAGAAATCTTCATGGATGGGGCCAATCTTTGATGAACGGGGAGTTTCCTTTCATTGAGCCGAACTACCCTGGGAGTAAATCGGCTGGAGCTCTCAGCTGGTTCATCCACATAGCCAATGCATGCGGGCAGTTTTGGAGTGATGGCAGCTTCATTCCATGATCCCAGCAAAACCTGAAGAAATCACAGCTCCAATGGGGGTCGAAGCCATCACGTTGTCGATGGTGAGCCTCTTCCTCCGACCGTATATTCTTGGATGTACTTTGTAAATCTTGCTTGTCTCCCTTTCTTCATGTTTCTTCATGAATTTGACTAGGCTATCCATTTTTCGGGGACGACGATCGGTTGACCAGCGATTGGCATAAATCATGTTAACGGGAAAAGGATTCCCATCAACCTTCATTGGCTTCTTAGGATCTTCGAATTTGATCTTCCCGGCCTCTATAGCCGATTGTATCTGCTGGCGAAACACTTTGCAATTGTTGGTGCTATGGGAGCCAGTGTTGTTCCATTTGTAGTACTTCTTCTTCTTCAATTCTTCAGCTGACGGGATGACATGATTGGTCGAAAGTTGGATCTATTTCTCCCGAAGTAGCAAGTCAAAGATCTTGTCGGCCTTCATGATGTCAAAGTCATATTTCTCCTCTTTAGCCAAATATTTGACCCATTGGCAAGTAATAGTTTCTTGTTCCTGGCCCACTCGGCTGCTGCTACCTCGGATTCACTCTTGCTTGAATCGGACTCTGAGGCGTAGGCCACATGGCTCACCTTCTTGAAAGCCTTCTTGGCCTCCTGGAATCGCTGTTCATGAGCCGCGATCTTCTGAGCTAAGTGTGCTAGGCTCTCAAAGTCCTGGGCCGAAAACCGTTCTCTTATGGGCGTTAGCAGCCCTAGAAGGCTAAATTGGCTAATTGTGAATTGGACAGCACTAGGCTGTAGCATCGGTTCCTCATGTCTCTGAATCTCTGAATGTAATCTTGAACCGACTCATCGTGCTTCTGCCGGATGTTGGTTAAATCTAACAGCTTCATCTCATGAGTGCCGGAGTAGAAATAGCGATGAAATTGCTTCTCGAGATCGGCCCAACTCTGAACAGAATGATATGGGAGAGAAGAGAACCAAGCGAAGGCCGATCTTGAGAGTGAAAGTGGGAATAACCTGACCCTAAGCGCGTCTGTAGCCGATGCTTCTCCACATTGGGCTAAGAATCGGCTGACGTGTTCATATGTTTAAACATTGTCCTGCCTAGAGAATTTGGATAAAATCTGGCAGCTTGTACCGGTTTGGCAAATGGACCTTTTCAAAGTATTCAGGATAGGGGTACCGGTACATGTTGCCAGAATCCTTTGGTTTGAGGCCAAACTGGTCCCGCATCACATCGGCTATTAAATCTGCCCAAGGCTTGTTCTATTGTTGTGCCTCTTGGGCCTGTTGGTGCTATATCGGCTCATACTGGTCATACTAAAGTGAGCCTTGCCGATACTGCGTCTGCGGCGAATGAGGCTGATAATGTTGGCCGCAATTACCTCCTGGATATTGATGGAGAGATTGGGGCATAACAAGAGGCGGCTGATCAGGAGCAGGTCGAGTACCACCATGCGTTCTGAGAGAAAACCATTTGATAATTGCCAATCAGCGCTTTGGAGATGATTGGGGGCGATTGGGGCCGAACATGGCCTTGACGTGTTCTGGAGGGACCGTTGGAATTCTGTAGCCTGCATGCTAGGGTTGCTGCCTGAGCAAGACCTTGGGTTTAAATTCCAGCGGCATTGTAGCCGACGGTTGGACATTTGGGTGTATGGGAGTCGATCCCAGGGCTATTGGCTGTCCTGGAGGAGGAATTGGCAGTCCATCTGTTGACAATGTCCTATACCCAGGGAAATGGCCATCAGGGAGAAAAACCGGGCCTCTAACCTATTGTTCGGCTATCCTGGAGTCGATCACTGTGCTGATCATATTGTTCAAGGTGTTGACTAGTACTCCTGATTGGTTGACGAGGGCATGGTGGATAGCATAGTCGACAACAGCTCTAAGTGTGCAGTGTGCAACTCTAAGTCTTCTGCTTGCTTGACCTCCTCCAGTTTTTCCTTCCCCTTGTCCTTACTGGAGCTTGGCTCAGGCCCGTCTTCTCCTGGAATCTTTATCTTGTACATTTGGACAAGAGTACCGGATTGAGTCTGGGCAAAGGAGTGCAAATACTGACTGTGCAATTTATTCATCATGTCTTCAATTTCAGCCTTTTGTTCTGGAGTCATCTTATCCATCGTGACTGGGATAATGTTATCCTGGTCAATATCTGAGGTCTTAATGTCAACCGTTGTTTCTGATTTGGGTATTGCAAGAGTCCCACCGGGCGTGCCAAAAGCGTGTTGATGAGTAATTTTCCCACGCACTAGCCGGAGAGATTTGCTTTACTCTAGTGCAGGTCCAAATTGGAATGCCTTTGGGATTCAGGGCGTGCCAGTTGGTTTGATCCTGTAACCAACAATAAACAAAAAATAGGCAATTTGGTTAAGATTAGATCCTACTCGATCGACTATAGATATTCATAATATATAATCGCTATCCCAAAGTGTATTTAGATTAAGTGACTAGGATAGATCGGTAGCGTAACGAGACATTATAAATCACTCATATCTAAAAACCCGTTAGGATAGTAATTATATACATTTATAGCCTAGCCGATGTCGTAGATCTAATGTGAATCGGCTAGTACTCCAATACAACTTTATACTAAGATATTAATCTGAGCTAAATATACTAAACAAGGATCAATTTGACTGTTAATATAGCTTAACAGATTGATAACGAGTTTGGTACATTTAACTAGATTGAAATCTTAATATAAGGGGCAGCCCTAAAACATCCAGCAGAAATAAATCATGTAAGATGGCTAAAACAGGTAAGATCGGCTGAAACTCCGATACTATCTCTAATAGCAGTCATTGTGCCAAAAAGATCTATCTGATTCTAAGATCGACTTAATAGATCAAATTGATGCAGCATTAAGTACAAAAAGAAGCATGAGATCTAGATAAACCAATGAAAACCTTTCAAGATGGTAGATACGCTATATAACCCAAATCAACCCTAAGAACTAACCCTATCGGTTGTCATCCTCGGAGAGATGCTAGCCGATCATTGGTCAGATCGAAACATTTACCTTGCTGTGGAGATCGGAACCCGATGCAGCCCAATGCGAGGCAAGAACTTGTCGAGATTGCAAGTAAAAGAAAAAAGGGTGGCGATGTGCCAAGATTGTATTCATTGATTCTATGATACTAAATTACAAACCTTCGGGCCGTATTTATACCCGATTACAACAACGTCCTTGTAGGACACGACTTCTATCTTATCTACTGTTTAAAGTACGACAATATCCTAGGACAGAGTCCCCTGCCATGATACACAAGGAATCCATACAAAATATCCTAAATTAAAGATACAATTTCTGTTTCAGGACCTTATCATAGATGGCAATATCTTTGAAGCACTTGGAAACCGAATCCAATGATTATCTTCACGCTTTCCTTTCGAGATTGGTCTCATCTACTCACCCAATTGGAATCAGCTGTATCGGCTGCCCTGGTCGACTCGGACTCAGCTAACTGGCTCCTTAGCCAATTCGGACTCAACTGACGCGGCATCTGTTTTCGGGAATCATGCACTCCTTTGATTCCGCTTCAATCCTTGCTTCAACCTCGGGGATTTGCTTACCAAATTTGGTCGTTAACACACTTGTTATCTACAACCTTCCTTCATGGTTGTGCATGAAGTGCAAGTATATAATGATGCCACTTCTAATCCAAGGGCCTAAGCAACTTGGCAATGATATCGATGTCTACTTTCGGCCATTAGTAGATGATCTTAAGTTACTATGGGATCGGTGTGTGCAGATGCGGGACACAACCAGCAGGTGGCTGAGGTACTCTGGGAAGACAGTGTACATGCGTCATCGGAGGTTTCTTCCTGCCGGCCACCAGTACCGTAGTGATAGAAGAGATTTTGATGATAGAGGTACAGAACATCAGATGAGGCAAAGGAGGTTAGCGAAAGGAATTAGGCCAATGTGGCCAAAAACTTGTACCCTCATCGTCTCGGCCCTAGCGGATATGCTAAGAACATAGACAAATTAAGAACGAGGGAAGATGAGTAGCTGGAAAAGGGAATCGAGATCAAGACAAAGGACTTGTGCCAACGAGGCAAGAATTACCAATACGCCCAAGGGGCAACACTCTCGGACACAGGCGAGTTGGTACAAAAGGGTCCATGATGTGCATCAGAAGTCCTCGGAGGGTTCTTTTGTTCCTATCAGGGAGAAATATGAGCTCACACTTGCATTGCAGAACCCTGAGCATCCGGGACAAATAAGACGAGTAGGACTAGTACCATGGAGGGAAGGTTTTCCTGATGACAGACATAGGTACTGGTCTTAGAGTAATAAAAATTTCAAAGACCAATCAGAAGAGATACGACAAATGAAGGAGTGAATGGTGAGGATGAAGGCACTGCTAATGGCAGCAGGGATCGAACGGCAGGATGGGGACGCTGTTGGCCATGTAACCAGTCCAGCTGGGAAGAAAAGCAGTTGCACTTCAACTGAGGTTCCTCAAGAACCGGACACGACTCGTCACCCAACAGACACCATCAACATACGTACTACATGCAGGCTGGATGTGCCAGTTCAGAACATCACTATAGAGGTGGCACACGGTATGGCACATCCGGTAGTGGAGGGAGGAAGGATACACGGTAATTTGATACCAACTAGCTACTCAAGGGTCAAAGTAGAGGACATGTCGAGCAAATACAGGGCTTTCCAGCTTGAATTTCCTCCAGAGGAGGGGGTGAACACTCTTGGAGAAGTTGTCCACAACAGTATCCTGTGGCGCAAGAGTTTCATTGTCTTTCCTTCAAGAGATAGTGATGATGAGCCAAGCGATGGCGAGTCTAGCTCCGAAGGGCCTGCTGTCTCCCCCCGAAGGATGCCAACTCCACCACCGTTGCCACGTAAGAGCCCGTCTCCTGCACTGGCACAACGATCTCCTCCAAAGGCAATACATCAGAGCTTAGCTTCTGAAGACCAGCCTAAAAAGAGGGGGCACCTGTGTAAATCTTCAGAGATGTCTGAACCACCATCTCTGAAGAAGAGAAAGAAGGCAACATTTCCTAATTTGTCGGAGCCATCTCTGAAAGTGTCAGTTGAAGTACATGACCACTTCCTTCACATGGCAAGGCCACCAGCCCCAAAGTTATCTATTTCGTACTTCCAACACACGATCAAGTAAAAGAAATTACAAGCATTTTCCAGGGAAGAATTCACGAAAGACAAGGCCAAGAAGAATAAGCAAGAATTTCTGGAAGGTGAAGGGCTAAAGAGTTTGTCTGATGTGGACAACATTGCGAAGGCCCCAATGGCAGCTAAGTTCAAGCTCGGTGATCTTTTGACTACCGACGAATATCACAACGTCATTGTCAATTGCCATTATATGAGAAGGATAGAAGAGTGGAACATATAGATGGTAAAGGAGGGTAAGGAGACGTTCCTCGTCTTTTACAGGAACGAGGACTTCCATCACAAGGATGGTGTAATTTGGTTCCCATTTGAGGAACTATTTCAGCTATACAATCTGAGGGAGCTAGACATATGGCTACTTCAGTTATGGGCATTGTAAGCACACTCGACCCCTCGTTAGTATTTCTAAGTTGATATCCTCATGGAGTGTCTAACTTGTTTTCTTATGCAGAATGGGGACACTTGAATGTAGAGCAACCCATAACAAAGTAGGATTCCTCGATCCAGCGGTTGTCAATTCCAATCAGATTGATGACGGTCCAAAGTCCCAAAAAAAGGTGCTGGACTACCTGCACAACTCCTTTGTCAAGCTTCAGGACATGAATACGATCCTTTTGCCCTACAACTTTAAGTATGTGTGCCATTTATCGTTGTACCTCCCATTTGTGTTTTGAGATGTTAATTGCTCTCTCCCTTTGTATGTAGGAATCATTGGATCCTTCTTACGATCCATTTAAACGATTCCAAGATTGTCATCATGGATGGATTGAGGAAACCACCAGAAGCTTTAATCCATCATTGATATCCTAAATAAGGCACTTGTGAAGACAACACGCTCCACGTGCAAATACATAATGGGTTTGTGTTAATGACCAAATTTGGTAACTAAATCCCAAGATTATAGCGGAATCGGATTGAGGAATAATCTGTGGTGAAAATAGAGGTTGCATCGACCACGATCAAATCGGCTGGAAGGCTAGTCCGCTAAGGCCGAATCGAACATGGATAGCCGATAGCCGATTCCGATTCAGAGAAGGAGATGGAACCGTTTCCGATAAAGAAGCTTGAAGATAGAAGGAAGATTCGGTTCCCAAATGTTCGTTAAAATATTGCCATCTATGGATAAAGTCCTGTAACGGCAAGTGTATCTGTGAAATAGGGTTTGTTTAGATATTTCCTTTTGTAATGCGGCATGGGACTATATCCCGAGATATCGTCATATTTTGAATAATAGATTAGATAGAAACCATGTCTTACACGGATAGTGTTATTCTTGGGTATAAATAGGACCTGAGACCTCTTGTAAATAACAATCACACATCAATACAACTCCAGCGCATCGCCTCCTATTTTATTTTAGACGAGTTCTTGATCCGGGTTCGGGGTGCATCGTTTCGACCCCCGATTAAGGTAAATGCTTGTCATTAGTGGTTTATTTCGTCGAATCTAGTGCTTCCATCGTCATGATACTCTATGTTTGATGCTTTAGACAGCGCAAGTTATCATATACGGCATATAATCTAGAACAATGCCTAGATCTATCTTGCCATCGGCTTGTTCTTCTCAGGAAGCAACAGCCGATAGAGCTAGATCTAGACGTTGGTCTGGATTGTACGATGTATCCACCGTCGTGAAGGGTTTACATCGGTCTATCTAGATCTGATGCTATCTTTTTATACTCAATGTTGCAACATCTATGATTTGTTAAGTCGCTTTTAGAAGTATTATGATCTATTCGGCTAGACGTAAATTTGTAGAGACAGTGCCGGGGTTTCAGTCGGCCTTACCTATTTTAATATTTCTTTCAGTATTATTTGCTATTAGATTTATTAGAGTTGCCTCTTATATTAAGATCTCAATTTAGTTAAATGCTTTAAGCCCATATCAGTCCGTCGGCACCAGCCAATAGTCGATTGATCTAGGTTTAACGCATGTAGGTTAGATCGATATCTTTTTATAAGATGTATCGGAGTATTAGCCGATTCACGTTAGATCTACAGCATCGGCTAGGTTATGAATGCATATATTTATTATCTTTATGTATATTTAGGTTAAGTGATTTGTACTGTCTTGGCACAGCCGATCTATCCCAGTCACTTAGTTTAAATATACTTCGAGAAGGCAATTATATGCAGGTTGCTTTTCTGAGCCGATCCGGTAGGATCTAACTTTAACCTTAACGCATGTATCTCTTTATTATTTCTTATTAGTTAGCAGATCAAACCAATTGACATGCCTAGATCATCATAGGTAGCCAAGGACGGACCTGCACTGGAGCTAAGCAGATCTCCCAGGCCACCGCGTGAGAGAATTTTCTCATCAACACGCTTCTTGGCACGCCTGGTGGGACCATCGACTCGGTTAAAGCACTTCGGCAAAGCCAACGCGATGGTTAATGTCAAGAGCCCTGAAATCAGCAAAGAAAACACAATTCCTGTCAAGATGGACCAACTGTCGACCGAGCAATTGGCCGATTACAAGAAGATGGTGGAGGAACTGCAGGCCAATTATCTGCAATCTTTCGCCCAGACCAGGTCTGGGGCCGTCCACCAGAAGTACAAGTTCAGCATTGACGACCTCAAAGCATCCTCCTCAGACGACACAAAAGGAAAACATAAGATAGAGGAGCCGAAACAAGAACAAGACGATTCGGAGCTGCACACCTTGCAGGACCGGATCGATTCGGCTGTACATCATGCACTCGTCAATCAAAGTGGCATCTTGGTCAACACTCTGAATAACATGATTGTCACTGTGGTCGATTCCAAGATTGCCGATCAGCTACAGCAGGGGCCGACCTACTTCACAGACGGACAGTTCCCGAATTAAAGGGTCTTGGCGACCCAGAACTGGCCGATCCCGCCTTCGATACAGCCAAGGCCGCCAAGAAGAGTCCTCAATCAGCCGACTGCATCTGCATCGGCTTCAAGGCCATCGCCCGTTATTCTAAATCGACAAAAACATCCTCCCCAGGAGCAGCTAGCCGGCATGTTCAATTTCAATCGGCAGCAAGAGCCGGTTGCCAATCTCATTCCAGGAGCACAATACAATGCCGGTGGCCGACAGCTCTTTCCAGAACCATAGACACCCCCGGCAAATCGGCCGCCTCCCGCTGACAACCCACTTCAGTATCAGTACCAGGGAGGCCACCAAGATCGGTATTATCGGCCTCAAACGCCACCTCAGTACCGGCAAGCACCCATGCAGTATGATCAATACGAGCCGATACAACAGGTTCAACACAACAAGACTTGGGCCGATTTGATTGCCGACGTTATGCGCGGCCTTAAGCCAAAAGATTCTGGGAACATGTATCGGTATCCATACCCAGAGCACTTTGAGAGAGTGCCATTGCCCAACCGGTACAAGGTCCCAGACTTCTCCAAATTCTCGGGGCAGGACAACACTTCAACATACGAGCACGTCACCCGATTATTAGCCCAGTGTGGAGAGGCATCGGCTACAGACTCCCTGAGAGTTCGTCTATTCCTACTCTCGCTGTCGGGATTGGCTTTCACATGGTTTTCATCAATGCCTTATAACTCTATCCAGAGCTAGGCTGATCTCGAGAAGCAATTTCACAGCTATTTCTACACCGGCAATCACGAGATGAAATTGTTGGACCTGACAAGCATCAGGCAGAAGCATGAAGAACCGGTTCAGGACTACATCCAGAGATTTAGGGAGATGAGGAACCGATGCTACAGCCTAGTGCTGTCTGGTTCCCAGTTAGCCAATTTGGCTTTCCACGGACTGCTGCCGCCGATCCGTGAAAGGTTTTCGGCTCAAGATTTTGACAGGCTAGCCCACTTGGCGCAGAAGGTGACGGCCCACGAGCAACGATTTCAAGAATCAAGGAAGGCCGTCAAGAAGGTTGCCCACGTCATCGTCGAATCTGATTCAGAAACAAGCGACGATGACGCAGAAGTTGCTGCAGCTGAATGGGCCAAAAATAAAAAGCCAATCGTCTGCCAATGGCTGTTGAAAACGGCCAAGGAGGAGAAATACGATTTTGACATCACCAAGGCCGATAGGATCTTTGATTTATTGCTAAAGGAGAAGCAGATCCAACTGCCCAAGAATCATGTGATCCCATCGGCCGACGAACTCAAGAAGAAGTGTTGTAAGTGGCACAACTCCACCTCCCATGCCACTAATGATTGTAAAGTTTTCAGGCAGTAGATCCAGTCGACGATCGAAGCCGGGAAACTCAAATTCGCCGATTCACCTCGGCCGATGAAGGTAGACAGAAACCATTTCTCATTTCAACATGGTTCAAGCCGGCCCCAGGCGAGCTGATCGGTAGAATATAATGACGAACAACTTAGTCGAAACTCTCAAAGGGGTCAAGGCAGAGAAAAAGCCGACTGGAGACCAAGCCACGCCAATCAACATGGTGTGTCCCGCCGGCCAATCGGCTGATCAACGGCCAATCCGCATGGACAGTCGACGCCACTTTCAACAGTGGTTTTGGTGGGAAGAAGCAGCCCGACGCAACAGGCCTTATGTGAGAGAGCCCGAGGTTACAGGCTTCCACTTCGTTAGGCATCACAGCGACTGCGATCCGCACTGGGAATGCGAGTTTTTCCGATTCTGTTGGGAATCGGGGATGAGGCTGCCAACGATCGAAAACTGCCTGGCTTGCAGTGAGTACCGCGAGGACGAGTACAGAGACCCACCGATTCGAACCCCAACTCAATTCGTCCCCAGGGCCGTGCAGCTGAACCAGACACAACAGTCTGTCCGTGATTGGCTCGGGCCAATCCATCAAGACTTCTTCGAGGAAGACGAGAATGACAAATACTATGACGAAGAAGCAGCCAATGATGATCAATCGACTAACCCCCAATGGTGCCCTTCTGACCTGTTCACTAAAACTCAGAAGAGAAGAATACAGAGGTTGAGACGCCAGGGACAGGAAGAAGAAGTTTGGCAGATGATTCGCGATCAGCATCGTCGGCTGGGCAAGAAACAGTGGAGGCCCAAAAAGGAAACCGCACCAGCCAATAAAGCCAAGCCGATGAAAGCCCAGCCGATCAAGCCAGGAGGGCAGCCAAAGGTAAAGGAAATGCTACTGCATCGGTCAATATGGTTTTCATATTGCCAGCCAAATTCGGCGTCGCTGAGGCCGATGCAGATAGCGTTGAGGATACCCTAGCCAAGCTAGCCTTATCCCCAGATCAAGCCATCTTTGACAAACCAGAGGGGACTAAAAATCGGCATCTCAAACCACTTCACATGAAGGGATTTGTCAATGGTAAGCCGATGTCCAAGATGCTGGTCGATGGAGGGGCTGCGGTAAATTTGATGCCCTATGCAACTTTTAGAAAATTGGGTAAGGGAGCCGAAGACTTGATCAAAACAAATATGGTACTTAAAGACTTCGGCGGCAACCCATCAGAGGCCAAGGGTGTACTCAACGTAGAGCTGACCGTCAGCAGCAAAACCGTGTCCACAACCTTCTTTGGCATCGACGGGAAGGGGTCTTACAGCCTGCTGCTCGGGAGGGACTGGATCCATGCAAATTGCTGCGTCCCTTACACCATGCACCAAAGTCTGATACAATGGAACGGCGACAAGATCAAAATTGTACTAGCGGATAGGTCAGTAAGCGTCGCTAATGCTGATTTGCCATTATGGGAAATCGATGGCATCGATTGTTTGTCCGGGAAAATCAGGCAAGCCGATTTTCTTAAAGTGTCCGATTCTGCCATACAGCCAATCGGAGATGAGGAGCCGCTGCTGCTGCTTTGAAGGCATCGTGGAGGGCTCGAGCGTCTACGGCAAGGACACTGCGGACGACAATGATGGCAAACTTGGGCAAGGATTTATGTCGGACGACGAGATAGAAGAAATAGATATCGGCTCTGGAGATAGGCCTAGGCCGACATATATTAGTAAAAATTTGTCTTCTCACTATAGATCCCAACTTATTGATTTGTTAAAGGAATATAAAGATTGTTTTGCTTGGGATTACTTCGAGATGCCTGGTCTTAGCCCATCTATTGTTGTGCATGGGCTGCCCATCAAGCCGGGTTATCGGCCATTCAAACAGTCTCCTAAGAGATTTAAGGCCGATATGTATGATGCAATTAAAGCCAAAATCAGTCGGCTATATGACGCTAGATTCATTCGGCCCTGCCGATATGCCGAATGGGTCTCGAACATTGTTCCAGTGATAAAAAAGAATGGTAAACTTAGGGTGTGCATCGATTTTAGGGACTTAAACAAGGCTACCCCTAAGGACGAATACCCAATGCCAATAGCGGATTTACTCGTGGATGCTGCTTCAGGCCACTAAATAATAAGTTTCATGGATGGTAATGCAGGTTACAATCAAATCTTTATGACCGAAGAAGATATCCACAAGACTGCTTTTAGATGCCTAGGAGCAATCGGCTTGTATGAATGGGTTGTCATGACATTTGGGTTGAAAAATGCTAGGGCAACTTATCAAAGGGCCATGAATTATATTTTTCATGATATGATTGACTCCCTGGTAGAGATTTATATTGATGATGTCGTTGTCAAGTCCAGGGAAGCAGAAAAACACATAGCCGATCTTAGACAAGTTTTGGAGCAAACAAGGAACTATGGCCTCAAGATGAATCCACTGAAATGCGTGTTCGGCGTGTCGGCCGGGCAATTTTTAGGGTTTCTTGTTCATGAGAGGGGGATCAAAGTTACACCAAGGAGCATCAATGCTATTAAGACAATACAACCTCCGAAGGACAAGAAGCAACTGCAATCTCTGATCGGCAAAATCAACTTCATCAGGCAATTCATAGCCGATCTTTCAGAAAAGATGGAGCCATTCACACCTTTGCTTCGGCTTAAGGCTGATCAAGCATTCACTTGGGGGCAGAGCAGCAGAAAGCATTAGACAATATCAAGAACTATTTAAGCTCGCCTCCAGTTCTGATTTCTCCACAAAAATGGATACCATTCAAATTATATCTGTCAGCCAACGATAGGTCAATCGGCTAAGTCTTGATCCAAGAAGTCGAAGGGAAGGAAAAGGCCATCTTTTATCTTAGCCGGTGGCTATTGGATGTAGAAACAAGATATTCGCCAGTGGAGAAATTATGCCTTTGCCTGTATTTTCATGTACCAAGCTAAGACATTATGTGTTGTCCAATGAGTACACAATAATATGCAAAGCCGATGTGTTCAAATATATGCTATCGACTCCGGTGTTAAAAGGACGAGTTGGAAAATGGATTTTTGCCTTAACATAGTTTGATTTGAGATACCAGGCACCTAGGGCAGTTAAAGGACATGCCATAGCCGATTTTATAGTCGAACATAGAAATGATTCAATCGGCTCAGTGGAAATTATGCCTTGGACCTTGACGTTTGATGGCTCGGTTTGCGCGAGTGGATGCAGTATCGTCTTGGTAATTATATCCCCAAGGGGGGCGAGTTTTGAATTCGCATTCTCAATCAACCTCCACATCACAAACAACCAAGCCAAATACGAGGCAGTGCTCAAAGGATTGCATCTTCTCAAGGGAGTCGAAGCCGACGCCATCGAAATTATGGGGGATTCACTGTTAGTCATTAGCCAGTTGTCGAGAGAATATGAGTGCAAAAATAATGTGCTGATGGTCTACTATCAACAATGCCGATAATTGATGGACAACTTTTGGCTAGTTAAATTAAAACATATCCCCAGGGAGGAGAATGCAGAAGCCAATGATTTAGCTCAAGGGGCATCGTGTTACAAACCGATGACAAAAGATATTGAGATAAAGATTGCCACCATAACAGCCGATAATTGGAGGTTTGACGTCTATAATTACTTACAGAATCCTTCCAAGTCGGCTTCAAGGAAATTGTGCTACAAAGCTTTAAGATATGTCTTGCTCGATGGAGACTTATATTATCGGACGATTGATGGTGTGCTACTCAAATGTCTCAGTGACGATCAAGCCAAGCTGGCTATCGGAGAAGTGCATGAAGGGATCTGTGGCACGCACCAATCAGCTCATAAGATGAAGTGGCTATTACGGAGAACAGGGTATTTTTGGCAAACGATGCTGGAGGATTGTTTCAAGTATTACAAGGGCTGCCAGGATTGTCAAAAATTCGGGGCTATACAAAGGGCACCAGCATCGTCTATGAACCCAATAATAAAGCCTTGGGCATTCAGAGGTTGGGGAATAGATATGATCGGCCAGATCAATCCAGCCTCAAGTAATGGACATAAATTCATACTAGTGGCAACAGATTATTTCACGAAGTGGGTGGAAGCAATCCCTCTAAAAAAGGTCGATTCGAAGGACGCAATCAAGTTCGTTAAAGAACACATCGTGTACCGATTTGGTGTCCCCCAGACAATAACAAGAGATCAGGGATCTATCTTCATATCGGATGAGTTTGTTCAGTTTGCCGACAGCATGGGAATCAAGCTACTCAATTCTTCGTCGTATTGTTATCAGGCAAACGGGCAAGCAGAGGCTTCAAACAAGAGCTTGATTAAGCTAATAAAGAGGATGATTTCTGAATATCATAAGCAATGGCATAGCCGATTTGCCGAATCACTTTGGGCCTATCGGATGGCTTGCCACAGATCCATCCAAGTTCCTCCGTATAAACTAGTTTATTGGCAAGAAGCAGTTTTACCATGGGAAAACATCATCGGCTCTAGAAGAATTCAGTTACAAGATCAACTTACAGCCGATGATTACTACAACCTCATGGTAGATGAATCAGAAGATTTGGTGTTGTCATGGATGAGGGCCTTGCAAAAGTGACAAAGGATAAGGAACGAGTTGCCCGCCATTATGACCAGAAAGTTGTCCCTAAGTTGTTCGAAGAGGGCAAACTCGTTTAGAAATTGATATTGCCGATCGGATCAAGAGACAATAAGTTTAGCAAATGGTCTCCAAATTGGGAAGGGCCGTTCATGATCCACAAGTGCGTCTCTAAAGGAGCTTATATGCTAGAAGGTTTAGATGGAGAAGTGTTTGGGAGGGCTCTGAACGGCAAATATTTAAAGAAATACTACCCCAGTGTATGGATCAACTCGTGATTCCGTCATGGTCGTGCCGATTCATGTTAGCCGATGCGTTATGACGTACGCATCGCCTTTAGGGTGTTTTCACGCCAAGTTTTTCCCCTAATTTTCATACATCGGCTTAGCCTAGCCGACAGCCGCAGGGTATTTGATTCGATAATTTTGTTAACGTTGGGAACACCATCAACAAAATTAGGGGGCATATACGACAACAACATGATGTCAAGCAGGGATGTCAAGCAGGCATGGCGAAAATTTTTCAAGATTTTCAAACATTTTTGAAGTAATCGGCATCAAGTGAGTTTGAGATAATCGGCAAGCATACATTAAACAAGGATTACCTAGCCAAGATTTCATTACAATGCACAGGGATCGAGTGTGGCCAATTACAAAAGATGTCTTAGCCGATCGCAAAACGTGCAAAAAAAGTTAAGTACAAGAATACCTAGCTAGCTATTACAAGTGAGTTCAATGCGAGAGGAAGTCCTGGATGGCCGATATTGCTCTACGTCGGATCCCGTCTATCTCTGCAATGGTATTTGCATCGGCTGCGTCGTTCCCCACGATCGGCTTCATCGCCTTGGCCACATCGGACAGATTTGACACCCTTGATCTTCGCTCGCTGGTCCTCGATCTCCTTCGGTAGGCCGGCCACACGTTGTTCCTTGGCCACGATATTGGCGTCAACATTGGCGAGTTCTGCTATCAGTTCTTCCCGATGCTTGCGAAGCCGATCAAGTTCAGCAATCGGCTCGGTCTTCAGAGCGTCGAACTTAGCCTTCTCGGCAGTGATCTCTTGCTGGCTAGCCTTGATGGTGGCCTTTAATGCCTGGTTTTCGTGGCGATCGGCTATCCTCAGTTTAGCTCATTCAAGTTTGTGCCGATGCGCCTCCATTAATGTGGCCGATGCAATGGTGTCAGCCAGCTGGTCCGACAGCTGATCTTGAATGTCTTCGAAACCGACTACGGATGGAACCACAGTCGGTGACCAGGAAATCGAGGGAGCATTCCAGCTGTTTGGCTATATCTGACAAAGTTGTTCGAAGCTCCTCGTCTGATACCACCATGGCCTTATCAGCGCCCTTGTCGAGATCAAGGAATTTCGATAGATCAAAATCTAGGAGATCGGCTACTGACTGCAACTTAGAAGTTGGTCAAGGGAGCTGACAAAATTGATAAGCCGATTTATGAAGCTGAACAAGACTTACTCGGATAGCTGGAACTGAGGTAGCTTTGTCATCAGTGTCACCATCACGTGCGGCCATCGGCGTCGGGTCCCTTGACACATGGGGGGTAGGTGTTGGAGCACGGGGAGGCTGGAAAAGATGCAAGTCAGAAATTTGGCTGTGCTAGTAAGAAGGAAATGAAGATAGAGTTTACCGAAGGAGGGGAGCTGTTTTCTTCTTGGCGGCTAATTTCTTTGCCTACAGACATAGAAAGCCGATAAGTTACAATGATGTAAAAAGAAAAAAAGATGTCATGATTAAGCGATGAAAAATGCTTACCGGCTGAGGACGAGGGACGCGTCTCAGAGGGCTTGGAGTTCGCTCGGTGGTCTGCTCGGCCGATGGAGTTTGAGCGCACTTGTCCGACGAGCTTATTTTGGCTGCGACGGCGTTGACGGCTTCCTCCATTTCCTCATCCCTAACTTCTTCTTCAAGGGCCACGTCCACATCTGGGTCGATTGGGGGCAAATCATTGGCTGGGGTTGTCCTCGGTTTCTTTGAAGCTCGTTTTCTTTTTCGTAGCGGAGTAGCACCACCGACGGTGCCGCCTTTTCGCCGGCCGTGCGGTGGCGCACGGGTCGGCCGTGAAGCAAAGTGCCCGGCCGGTGCATGGCAGCCGATGATGGACGGGGCCAGTCCGCAGCCGCCGGATAGCACGCCAGGGGCATAGTGGATGGCCACTCCCGTGTTGCTTGTGTGCGGAGGTGAAGTATCGGTTGTCTTCAAAGGAATGAGGTGAGGCATGATCAGTCAATAATATAAGAAGTGGCCGAAGAAAGCTAAGACAAAGAAAGATACTTACCGATGGAGTCATCTCCGAGTCGATGATGGTCAGGTACATTGAGGCCGATTGATGGAACAAGTGTTGTTTCCATTCATTCCACCATTGACTGAAGATTGTGTTGGCACCTTTTTTGACAAAGGCACGAACACGATCGATTCACCTAAAGATTTGCAGTGGTTCTTGGTACGGAGTCGCCAACCACTTCAATCTAGCAAGAACTAGAACAAAGTGGGTTTTGTAGATCAAATCGGCTAGCAGAACCGATTTAGATGGATAGATTGATAACTACTCGTCTCGTGAGTGTCGAAACTTGATTTCGGCAATATAATTTCTGGGGTCGCAGTCGAGATCGCCAAGCACGATGGGTTAGAAGAAGAAGAAGATTTAGACAGGTTCAGGCCCTCTCGTGAGGTAATACCCTACTCCTGTTTCGGTGGATTCGATCCGTCGAGTGTCTTTATTGATCTCGTGTGTCTAAAGCTCTTGCTTATCAAATCGTCTCTAGAATCTGATATCCCTCAAGGGACCCCCCTTACCCCCCTTATATAGTCTTGGGAGGAGGGCTTACAGGAAACCCTATCTTACTCTAAGTTGGTTTCCTCAATCTTACCAAACCGTGACTATAGGCCGATTGCCTTATCTCTATCGGCAATCGTAACACCCAAGTCAAGTTCGGCTTATAGATATGGCAGGCGCAATCCATCCCTACCTCCAGTCGGATAAGCTTGCCATGTAGATACCCGATTGCCACAATCTCCACAGTAGCCCCCGAGTCCTTTTCAGTCGACGAGACAACTCAGCTTCAAACCAAAGCAGCACTCAACCAAAAAACCTCTTTGACCGAGTGCTTTTGGCGCCGAGTGATTCCATCATCTCTGCCTGAATCTTTCCAAGTGGCTCCAAAGACTGTGAAGGGCTGGAAAAATATCTAAAAAATTCTCAAAAATAAATATCTAGATGCACCTAATTAGGTGTAGCCCCCGACTTTGTGGTTAGTCAAAAACAGACTAAGCATATAGTCAAGAACTATAAAAAAAATCATTCTCATGTAAATGCCTAGCTCATGCTAAAACAATCATAGAAATCTCATTACTCGGCAAGTTCATACTCATCCGAGTAAATTTGCCTGAGTCATCTCAGAACAAATAACTCAATCAACCCTCATGGGTGAAAAGCACTCGGTAAGCTCATGCTTATCCGAGTGGATCTGCCCGAGCAATCCCGGAACAAATATTTCAATCATCCCTTATGAGAAAACAAGTTTTTTCAATCATATGAAAAATAAGACCAAATTATTAAATAGCTTATGCCATAATATTGGTCTCAATCTATAAAGATCTTCACCAAGGTGGAAAAATAAACAGCATTGGTAAGGTTACGACCAAATGCCAAAAACCAAACAGCCCTTGTCATCAAGGCAGCTATAAAAACTTAGCTTCGGTCACCTTCCAAGTTGCATCGTGCCGCTTCTCATGAAGTCAAGCAAACCGCAGTATGGAAGGATTTTCAAAGGTATAGGGCACTCGGACACGCGCATATTGCCAGGGCAAATCTGCTTAAGCTCATCCGCTTAAGTCCCTAAGGACACGCATCGGACCACACCTTAGCTGGGCTGTAGATTTTCTTATGGGCTCGGCCCAATCACTAGAAAACCTAGCGCAACCCTCAAATCTTTCTATAAAGGCATGAGGTCGTCCCCGCCTCTTCATCTTCCAAAAGATTCCCCTTTTCGCAGCACTGTTCACTATTTCACTGCGGAGAACCCTAGACTCGCGCGCTCCCAAATCCATCCATCTAGGAACTCGCTCTTTGCAACAACCAGCCTCCGCAGCCAAATCTCCCACGTTCCCTTGTCAAAAGCCCGACCTTTTCTGACCAGATCCACTTCCCATCAACACCACTCTCATGGCGAAGGAAAAGAGGATTCCGTTCGACCAATGGGCCGCTTCGGATGTGAGGGAATCCACCCTCAAAGAGATGGTGAAGCACGGCGTGCTTCCGCCAAAGGAGATCGTGGGATGGCGCCCGGCGGCGGGGGAGGATTTCCCAACCCCGAACACCGGTGAGCTCGTCGTTTTCACTTCTTTTTTCTACTGCGGGTTCAGCCTTCCCACCTCCGAATTCTTCCGGGGGCTTCTGGATTACTATGGGCTTCAACTCTACCATCTGAACCCCAACTCAATGCTTCACATCGCTCTCTTCATTCATGTACATGAAGCCTTCCTTGGCATCCTCCCCCACTTCCAACTCTTCCGCCGCATGTTCTATCTCAAACCGCATCCAAACAAGGACCACCCATGCGTCGCTGGTGGGGCAGGTTTCCAACTTCACGGATCTCTCCGCAAGGAGTATTTTTCTCTTCCCTTGAAGTCTTCCAATAAGGGATGGCATGCGGGCTGGTTCTACGTTAGCAACCTAGAACCCAGCCTGCCTTCTTTCGTCGGCCTTCCTCCTGTCCCCAGTCCAACTTGGAGCACTGTTCCAGTAGCCCAAGATTGGGACGAGGCCAACAAGCTACTTGCGAAGATCCTGGCGATGAAACAAAAGGGTCTTCGTGGAGAGCAAATCACTCGGCACTTCATCAGGTGCCGACTGGCGCCGATCAAGGAACGGTCGAAGCCGGCCTTCGAGTATGAAAGCGGAACGGACCCCAATCGGGAAGATCCAGATCCACTCAAATACGAGATCCTGAAGATCCGGATGCACAAGATCTTCTCGACTGGAATCGCAGTTGAGCGGGCCCTCATTCTGCCGGTTCTTCCCTTCAGCATCCACCGACCTCCTCCTCCGGTAAGCCGACTGGTTGCTCCATAGCGTCTTTCAATCTTGACATCTTGTCTCTTAACATTGTACACTCTTTCTTCTGCAGGAAAATGCTTCTATCACCTCCAAGCCATACAAGGTGTCCCACGATGACGCGCCGCATCGCCCTGCCAAGAAGCCGGCTGGCGGGATCAAGATCCAAGGCGACCCAGTCGGGAAGCGAGCGGCGCCGAGTGAAGACCCGAACAAGCGTGCGAGCAAAAGGAGGTTGATTATCGAGGACTTGGATGACGACGTCCCGGCTCCTCCCACCAAGACCCCATCTCTAAGGCGATCGCCGCGGACGGCGCCGAAGATCCGCCGGTCGTCCAGGCATGCTCTGTAACCGAAGTCCGAACTCTTTCGTTGAAAAACTTTTCTTTATCTTTACCCCTGCTGTGATCACTTTCCCAGGAGGCCCTAGGACATAGATCCTGCCGGGGGAGTGAAGGACCGACCCCAACCGCTGCTCCCGAGGTGCCAAGGCCAGCAGAGCCAAAGCCCCGGAGCCCACAACCAAGTGCAAGCGCTCCGGGGAAACAACCTTCGCCTCCGAAGAAGGATGCCCCAGGGAAAGAGCCCCCAGCCGCCAGTCGGGATATCCCGACTAGCAACCAGTCAACGGCCGGGAAACCTCAGGCCGCGGTTCGAGTGCCCCCGACCGAGGGCCACTCGGCGCGGAGTCAGAAGAAGGAGGCCAGCCGGGCCGCTCCACCTAAGCAGGCGGCCGCCGAAAACGGTGAGATTTATTTCAAAGTACTCTTTTGCTCTTTCAATTTGAATCTTTCATGTCTTCATTTGTCCTTCTTGTTTGCCAGCCACAGTGGAGGAGATCCCCAGTTGCGATCCTCGAAACAGGTTCCCCCGATCGGGATCGAGTGGCGGGACGCGAAGGCGAGAGGCGAGGCATCATCCCGGCCGGCAAGCCGAGAAAGATGAAAGGGATGCCCTTGTCGAGAGCCGAACGAGGCGACCCGGCTGCTCAACGTAAGCCCTCGTCTTTCACTTTAATTGTATTATCATTATCTTTCAGTCGGTCACTCTTCTGCTTTCACGCGCAGAAGGAGTATTGCCGCTCCATGGCAAAATCTGAGGTGCTGGAGAAGCTGGTTCCCCACCTGAACTCCTTAGATGACGTTCAGCAACAGCTGAAAGCCACTCGGGAGGAGGCCGCGTCAAAGGAGGCGGTTTTAAGGAGGGAGATCGCAGAGCTTCGGGAGGCGAACCTCGACCTCCGAGGATCAATCGGAAGTAAGCCCGTTTCTCCAAATTTCTTCATTGTTCCCATGTTAATTTCGGTTGTTGACGATCTTCTTTTGTAGAAAATTCTTCGGAGGTCCATTCGCTTCAAGTCCAGTGGAGGCGGTCACCTCGACAAAGCCGAGATAGAGGCCGAGTTTGAAGGTAATCTTCTTTGGAGTAAAACTTCTTGCGCTGCTTCATTTCCGAGTGCCTTGAATGATCCGGAGCTTTTGGCAGCTTACAAGGTAAAGACCCGGGCTCAATACGACGTCTTGCTTGGGCGGGTCAGACGAAGCGACGAGATTCGGGAAGAGGTCGCCAATGCCGCTATGCCGATCGTGCTGTCCTTATTCGATCAAGGAGTTGGGACCAGTTCGCTGGAGCCGGTAGAAATATTCGACAAGTTGCGGCTGGCTCCCGACCGGTATCGGCCAATATCACGAAGCGGCCAATATGGGAACTGGTGCGGCTCTTGCTCGGACCAAGTCCCTTTACCCCAGTGGACATCCACTCGGTCGCGGAAGGCTTTGCGACGGAACAACGAGACGAGCAGGCCTTGGACATGCCGAGTGAGGCGCGAGGCGGCGAAGAAAATATCCATTGATGTAGTAAACAATTTCAAGATTTGATTCGTCTTTCTGACTTTGTTTTGTAAATGTTGCATAACCGTAACGTTCTGATGTAGAACTTGTGATATTTTTAGTTTATTTATGTTAATGCCTTGATCCGAGCTTTTGCGTGAAATTTCTTAAGTAGTTTTCGTCTGGCTGTCATGAAGCCTAGGCTCGATTAGGTCATCGAAAAACTCTCGGTCCTTAGACACGAGCTCGAATCGGAGGACATTAAACAATGATAAACCAAATTATGCACAAAAGTTGATGAGGAAAACTTGAGCTTTATTGACATGTGTACAGCCCCCGACTGCTAACTCAAGAAGTCATCTTGTTTGAGGTTGGCAGTCAAGGAAAACATGAGGCCTTAGCCGAATTAGGCATAAAATCGTCGAAGATGCTCGATATTCCAGAGTTCTCCACCATAGACCCGTCTTCACGCTTTACCGGTATGCACCGGGCCGTGTCACTCAGCGATTATGTACGGTCCCTCCCATAAGGGAGATAACTTGTGTCGGTCTTTGGTGGTCCGGATCTTGCGTAGAACCAGGTCGCCAACAATGAAAGCTCGTGCTCGCACGTTGCGGCCGTGGTATCTTCGAGCCCTTGGAGGTATTTGGCCGACGGATGAGGGCCGCCTCACGGGCCTCTTCCAATCGGGTGAGGTCATCCACTCGGTCGGGGTCGTAGCGTTCATCGTTGAAGCTGCGGACCGGAGGATTCATATTCCATCTCGTTTGGCAACATGGCTTCGCGCCATAGACCAAAAAGAAAGGAGTTTGGCCGGTAGCCCGGCCGGGTGTGGTCCGCAGCGACCATAAAACCGAGGGAAGTTCTTGGACCCACTTGCCGGCGTAAGGGTTTAGGCGGTCGCGCGGGCCTTGATGCCTTGGAGGACCATGCCATTGTCTCGCTCGACTTGTCCGTTGCTTTTGGGATGAGCTACTGATGCGTAGCAGATCTTGATTTCGAAGTCTTCGCAGAATTCCTTGAAGATGCCTCCCATGAATTGAGTCCCGTTGTCAGTTATGATTTTGTTTGGGATGCCGAAGCGGTGCACGATGTTGAGGAAAAAGTCCCGTGCTTTATCAGTAGTAATCGTGGCGACCGGCTTGACCTCAATCCACTTGGAGAACTTGTCGATTGCGACGAAGAGGTGTGTGAATCCTCCCGGAGCTTTTTGAAAGGGCCAACCATGTCCAGCCCCATACCGCGAACGGCCGGAAAGTAGGATTGTTTGAAGCTCTGGGCCGGGACATGGCTTTGTCGGGCGAAAACGCGGCCTTCGCGAGTTCGTACGACTTTATCCGCGTCGGAGACCGCGGTAAGCCAAAAGAAACCTTGCCTGTAAGCTTTGCCGACTAGAGTGCGTGCTGTCGCGTGGCTTCCGCATATGCCCGAGTGGATGTCTTGGAGTAGCTGTTTCCCTTCTTCGGGTGTGATGCACCTCATTAGAATTCCGGAGGGGCTTCTCTTGTATAGATCGGAGTCAACCATGACATATGCTTGGCAACGACGCCGGACGCGTTCGCTTCATCCCGGTCATCCCAGCTCTTCTTGGGTTAAGAATTTGACGAGCGGCGTCCTCCGCCGGTATCGGTCATGGCGACTTCGTTCGTGGTTTGCTCGGTGGGAGTTGTCTTTGCCGTGATGGTTGGTTCGTAGAGATGTTCGACAAAGACGTCTGTTGGGGCAGCTTCGCGCTTAGATCCGAACTGTGCCAGCTCATCGGCAGCTTCGTTGTTATGTCTCAGGACATGTGAGAGTTTGAGCCCATCAAACATGTCTTCAAGCTTGCGGACCTCTTGCCGGTAGGCCTCCATAGTGTCGTTTAGGCAGGACCAGTCCTTCATTACTTGATTGACGACCAGCTGGGAGTCGCCTTTCACAATAAGCCGACGTATCCCGAGTGAAACTGCGAGGCGCAGTCCATGTAGAAGAGCTTCGTACTCGGCAACGTTGTGTGAGGCGGAGAAGTGGAGGTGAAGGACATATCTTAGCCTTTCCCCGGTCGGGGAGATCAGCACAACTCCTGCTCCCAAGCCGGTGATCCTCTTGGATCCATCGAAGTGCATGGTCCAGTGTTGGAGGTCTTCCCGAGGCACGTTCTCTTGCTGTTCAGTCCACTCGGCCAGGAAGTCCGCCAAGGCTTGTGACTTTATGGACGTCCTTGCCTTAAAAGTCAGGTCCAGCGGCATCAGCTCTAGGGCCCACTTGGCGATGCGTCCGGTTGCCTTGTGCCAATTTCCTCGCGGTTATTAGAACACCATAGAGCAGTTTTTGTACCTGAGGGTAGCGAATTTTGGCTCCTGCCAATACTTCGCTAACAAAGTAAATTGGCCTTTGAATCTTCTGAGCCCGTCCTTCTTCTTCGCGTTCGACCACAAGGACCATACTAACCACTTGGTGAGTGGCTGAAACGTACAGCAGCAGAGGTTCCTGGGGCTGAGGCAAGGCCAGGACGGGCGGCGTGGTGAGGAACTCTTTGAAATCTTCAAAGGCTTTGTTGGCTTCCGCGGTCCACTGGAAGTCGTCCGTCTTCTTTAGCAGTCTGAAAAATGGCATGCCTCGTTCGCCGAGTCGGGATATGAAATGGCTTAGTGCCGCCATGCAGCCAGTGAGCTTCTGGACGTCCTTTTGGTTACTCGGGGGCTTCATGCTTAAGATGGCGTTGATTTTCTCTGGATTTGCTTCAATGCCGCGATGTGACACCATGAAGCCGAGCAGTTTGCCTGATGGAACGCCGAAAGTGCACTTCTCCGGGTTCAACTTCATTCTGAAGGCCCGGATGTTCGCAAAGGTTTCTTCTAAGTCGGCGATCAGGTCTTCTTTCTGCTTGGTCTTGATGACAACGTCATCAACATAAGCTTCAATGTTCTTGCCGATCTGCGTCTGGAAACATCTTTGGATCATGCGTTGGTATGTGGCTCCGGCGTTCTTTAGGCCGAAAGGCATGGTAATGTAGCAGTAGGCCCCAAACGGCGTGATGAACGATGTCTTCAGGCAGTCGGATTCTTTTAGGCTGATTTGGTGATAGCCCGAGTAACAGTCCAGGAAACTCAGGAGTTGGCAGCCGGCTGTTGAGTCGACGACTTGGTCGATGCGAGGCAGCCCGAACGGATGTTTGGGGCAAGCTTTATTGAGGTCAGTATAATCAACGCACATGCGCCATTGCCCCGTCTCCTTGCGGACCAGGACTGGGTTTGCTAACCAGTCGGGATGGAGGACTTCTTTAATGAAACCGGCAGCCAAGAGCTTTGCGAGTTCTTCTTTGATAGCGTCTTTTCGATCCTGTGTGAATCTGCGTAATCGTTGTTTTATCGGTTTGGCGTCATCTTTGACGTTCAAAGAGTGCTCGATCACCTCCCTAGGAATTCTAGGCATATCGGATGGTTTCCAAGCAAAAACATCTTTATTATTTTGGAGGAAGGTGACGAGCGCGCTTTCCTATTTGGGATCTAGGTCAGCGCCGATTCGCGTTCGAGGATCCGACGGATCGAGGAGATCTTCTTGGCCTTGGCGTCGCCGGATCCCGATTTGGCTATCTTCTTCGCGGGGACTTCGCCCTCTGCCAAGTCGATGCAGCCAATCGGACTTCTTGTTGGCCACGCAATCTCTCGCGAGATTGAGCCATGTCGCAGCTCTCCTTATCGCAGGTGAAGACTTGCTTCACGTCGCTGCGAAGAGTGATGACGCCGTTGGGACCCGGCATCTTCATGCAGAGGTAAGTGTAGTGAGGGATCGCCATGAACTTGGCAAGCGCGGGCCTTCCGATGATGGCGTGATATGCTGTTTCAAGTCGGCCACCTCAAAAGTGACGTTCTCCGTTCGGAAGTTCTCTCGGGCTCCGAAGGTGACTCGGGAGGGAGATATGCCCGAGTGGTGTAGAAGATAGCCCAGGGATAACTCTGTGGAAGGGGCTGAGCTTGCCTTTAGTTCGGCCCTCGGGATCTGCATCTCATCCATGGTCTTGGCAAACAGGATGTTGAGGGCACTGCCCCCATCGATGAGGACGCGCTTGAGCCTAATGTTGCGGACCACGGGGTCCAGGACGAGTGGATAGCGCACCGGGTGAACCACTCGGTCGGGATGATCCGAGCGGTCAAAAGTGATGGCCACTTCCGACCATCGCAGATATTGAGGGACTTCGGGTTGAGCCGCGTTGACCTCCCGGTCGTAGCTTCGTTTCCTCTTGGACTCATAGGCTAGCGGACCTCCGAAGATGTGGTTGAGCTCCCCACCGGGTCTTGAAAAGGTTCGGCATTTTCAGCCGCGTTGTTCTTTTGGCGCTGACGGGCCAGCCTCGTCAGTCGGCTTCTTGTTGAGCTGCGCCGCGTATTGTTCGGCGAACTGCTTGTAGATAAAGCAGTCCTTCACCGCGTGCTTATGATTCGGATGATGGGTGCACTGAGCGTTCATGATGGCGTCGTAGGCGGCGACTCGGGGATGGCGTTGAGTGTTGGAGGTTGCGGCCACTAGGTCGTCAGATCGGCGCTTGCGATCTTTCTGGCCCTGGTTGCCGTGGTTGCCGCCATCCTTCTTAGGATTACGGCTTCCTCCCGCTTGCTTGTTCTCCCTTCTATCGGGCCGGTCTTGACGGGCGGCCTTAATGGCGTCATTGGATTTGGCGTATGAGTTCGCCGTCTCAAACATTTGCTTCACCGTCTTCGGTGGTTTGCGCCCGAACTTGCCGATCAGCAGCTCATCGCGGACTCCCTTCTGGAAGGCGGCGATGATGATGTCATCGGTGATGTTCGGGATCTTGTTGCTCTTCTCGGAGAAACGACGAATATAATCCTTCAGAGGCTCGTCCGGCTTTTGGATGACATTGTATAGGTCGAAGTGTGTGCCGGGCCTCTCAGAGGTACCTTGGAAGTTGGCGATGAAGTGGTCCCTCAGCTCGCTCCACGAGCCAATCGAGCCTCTTGGCAGGCTCGTGAGCCAATTTCTGGCCGAGTTTGCGAGGGCCACGGGCAGGTAATTGGCCATGGCTTTGTTGTCGCCACCTGCAGCACGGATGGCGAGGGTGTATACGGTTAGCCAAGATTCAGGGTCGGTCTTGCCATCGTACCTTTCAATCCCTGTAGGCTTAAAGCCACTCGGCCAATGCACTCGTCGGAGCTCCCGAGTGAAGGCTGGTACTCCGTCGTCGCCGCTATCGGGTGATCCCCTCTGATCTTCCCGAGTGCGTCGGTCGCGCTCCTGGTAGCGGCGATCGAGGACTTCCCGCAGATCACTCGGCGGGGTCTTCGGTTGACTGGTTGGGTAGCTGGAGCTATTGCGGCGGACGCAATGGTGGACGGGTGGACGTCCGTGTCGTTTGTCGCGGGAGTCGGCCGTCTGCTCCTGGTACTTCAGCGTGGACTCGCGAGGTGGGCCTCTTGGCCTGGTCGTCGATCAATCCGGCTCGGGCCTCTTATAGTCTCCTGACCTTAGAGGCGGAAGCCGGCTCTTGTCTGGCGTTTCGGCCACAGATTCAGTCGGCCTTCGTGCCGAGGTGGTGGGATGGCCGTTAGCCGTGGCGGCGACGATGGTTTTGATCTTGTCGAGTATCGGAGTCACGTTGGCGGGTGCCGTCTCCATGACGGTGTCCAAGAGTGTAAGCGCGGCAACCGCGTTCTGCTGTGGTGTTTGGAAGATGTTGGTGTTGCGGACCCGTGTTTGGAGGATGGCCTCCTGGGCAGATCGTCCAGCTGCACGTAGGTCCTGCTTCCTCTTATCGGCCTCATCCTTGCGTTGTTTCTCTTCTTCGGCTGTCTTGCGCTCGAGCTCCACCCCGCTCGCTCTTCTTCAGCAAGCCTTCGGCCATGGCTGAGTCGGACTCGTCCGGCTCGGCCATGAGGACATCAAAGCACTTCGGCTCACACCATGTGGCGTCGAGTTGTCGGCTTCGTCGGAAGGGATGCCGTAGAGGTTGTCGGCCGGCGGAGCGAGGTATCCATTGAGCTCCGAAGATGAGCGGAGTCGAATGATGGGAGGATGACGGCGACCTCCCTTGATCTGGGTAACCCGGATCTGGATCGTTCCATCCAAGTCGAGCTTGGGGGTGTGGGCTCCTCCGAGTGGGTCGCCGCCGACTCGGGGAGAGAAGTTTGCTGAAAATCTCGCGACGTTTGGTAACCCAAATGGCACCGAGAGGTCTTCATCTCGAGTAGATCGCTTCCGTCGGGAGGCGAGAAGATTGGCGCGCAGGTTTCGGCGGTATTCGGTAATCCGAATGGTGCCGAGTGAAGTCCGTCGTCGGAGAAAGTAGAATGCATCTTGGTCTTCAAGACGTCGTTGTAGATCGTGGCGCTGTTCGGAAGTCCGAACTGTGTCGAGTGGATTTCTCCCACCGACTGGTGCGAATCCGAGTCGAAGGAGAAATCGTCGACGAAGTTGGCGGCGAAGTCGCCGAATCTTGAAGGAGATCCCATCACGCTTGTCGACGAGATTGTTGAAGAAGTCTCGACGCGTGCCCCCTACCTGGCGCGCCAACTGTCGAAACTTGATTTCGGCAATATAATTTCTAGGGTCGCAGTCGAGATCGCCAAGCACGATGGGTTAGAAGAAGAAGAAGATTTAGACAGGTTCAGGCCCTCTCGTGAGGTAATACCCTACTCCTGTTTCGGTGGATTCGATCCGCCGAGTGTCTTTATTGATCTCGTGTGTCTAAAGCTCTTGCTTATCAAATCGTCTCTAGAATCGATATCCCTCAAGGGACCCCCTTACCCCCTTATGTAGTCTTGGGAGGGGGGCTTACAGATCGGAAACCCTATCTTACTCTAAGTTGGTTTCCTCAATCTTACCAAACCGTGACTATAGGCCGATTGCCTTATCTCTATCGGCAATCGTAACACCCAAGTCAAGTTCGGCTTACAGATATGGCAGGCGCAATCCATCCCTACCTCCAGTCGGATAAGCTTGCCATGTAGATACCCGATTGCCACAATCTCCATAGTGAGCAAACGGAAAGTTTTCAAGACAAACTTACAAAGAATTGTCGCACTCTCGCAGCGGCGGCGGACGATTTACGGCGCAAATCGACAAAGATGGACTAAACTAGGGCAAAGTAGAAAAATATGGCTGAAAAGTAAAGAATATTGAAAAAACGATTCTAGATTGTATTGTATGTTGTGTGTTGGTTGTTCTTTACAATTGAACCGGCCTTGACACTTATATAGGGGTTGGTCTTGCCCTCTACAGGCCCTTCTCCATGTCCTATTCGGGATAAACATATTTGGAAACCTGAGATACAACCGTACGAAGAAAGGAAACCCGAAGACTGACGAAGTCGTCTAGGTTTCGGACTCTGCCGGTCAGACCGGCCGTATGCTTCGGTCTGACCGGCTCCACTACCCGGTCTGACCGACCTATACACGGCGGTCAGACCGGCATCCCCGAAGAAACCGACAAATTTCCAAATATTGGCAATCTTTGGGTGTAAACACATGCCCCTGCCTTTTGTGATGAACACCGTGAATCTAAAAGCACAAGACATGTTTTAACTTGGGACGATAACTCATTTATCGGCCACACAACTCCCTAAGCATCTTGCCAAATACTCGGGAAGTATTTCTTTAGATATTTACCGTTGATAGCCCACTGAAACCGTTCTCCTTGAAGTGTCTCCAAGAAATATGCATTGCCTCGAACGATTCCCTATATCCGATAAGGTCCCTCCCAACTTGGCGACCACTTATCGAATTCTTTAGATCGGGAACCCAAAGGCAAAATAGTCTTCCACACTAGATCTCCCACTTGGAATGTCTTTGCCTTCACCCTTTTGTTGTATGCTTTGGCCACTCTCTTCTTTTCTTTCTCTATCTCTTCCAAAGCTTTCAAACGTTTGTCGACCACTTCATCAAGATTATCACTCATCAAGGACTTGTAGTCTTCAGCTGACAAATCGTCTTGCTTTATATATCGAAGAGAACCAAGATTTACCTCAACCGGTAAAACAGCTTCTTGTCCATAAACAAGCTCAAAAGGGGTCACCTTGGTAGCACCATGCTTGGATATTCTATGCGCCCATAAAGCTTCAGAAAGCACTTCATGCCACCTTCTTGGATGTTCCTCAACCTTCTTCTTGATTAGCTTCAACAACGTCTTATTACTAGACTCGACTTGTCCATTAGCCTGAGCGTAATAAGGAGACAAACTCAATAGCTTAATTCCATAAGATTCGGCAACATTTCTCACTTCTTTAGACATAAAAGAAGCTCCTTGATCTGTAGTTAATGTTTGAGGAATGCTGAATCTATGAATAATATGCTTCAGAATAAAATAAATTACCTCCTTATGCATCATATTCTTGAGCGGCACGGCTTCGGCCCACTTAGTGAAGTAATCTGTCGCAACTAGCACGAACCGATGCCCCTTTGAAGACGGAGGATAAATTTGACCAACAAAATCTAAAGCCCACCCCCGGAACGGCCATGGCTTAATTATAGGATTCAACACCGAAGCCGGTGCCAATTGAACATTGCCGAACTGTTGACAGGCTTCACATTCCTTATAGTACCTGAAGCAATCATCAATCATTCCCGACCAATAGAACCCCGCTCTTCTGAGCAGCCAATTCATCTTATGGGCCGATTGATGAGTCCCGCAAATTCCCTCGTGAACTTCACCCGTAGCAACCTTGGATTGATCGGCATCTAAACATTTTAATAGTACACCATCTATATTTCGGCGATATAACTTTTCATCAAGCAAAGTATACTTATATGTTTGCCGTCGAATTTTCCGATCAACTCTAAAGCTAGGATCCTTCAAATAGCTAATCAAAGGAATTCACCAATCATTTACTATTCCAAGGGCACACATGTCCGAATTACCACTTAATTCGGCCCCTTTATTGAGAAGATTGTGCCCCCCAGCACCTTCTGTGAAGTCGGTCTGACCGACCAAGCAACTCCGGTCAGACCGACAACCACCCATGGTCAGACCGGCCGCAGAACGCCGGTCAGACCGAATGCCATCCACGGTCAGACCGGCGATAGTGCACCGCTCAGACCGCCTACAGCCTGCCTCTTTGCCAATTTCGCTCAAAAAATTATAATCAAGCACCGGTTGGTCTAATATGAAAAATAAACCTCTTTTGATGCTATAACCAGATGCTTGTTGAGCTAAGTCATTTGCTCTAGAATTTTCATTCCTAGCAATATGCTTAATAGTAAATTCATCAAAACTGGCAATAATATCTAGGCATTGATCTAAATACCTGTTCAATGATACGTCGAAGCATTTGTAGACCCCGGCAACTTGTTGCACCACCAATTCTGAATCACCGAACGCTTCTACATGTGTAGCTCCAACGATCTCCATCACTTGTAAACCGAATATAGCATTGTATTCGGCTTGATTATTTGTACAATAATATTCTAAACGAACCGATTCTTCAAAGCATTGACCATTGGACGAAATTAAAACTACACCTATGCCTTGACCCTCCTTACATGAAGAGCCATCAAAATAAACTTTCCAAGGTGTAACGCTAACTAAACGGACTTCATCTCCACAATCAACGTCTATATGATGATCTACTATAAAGTCCGCTACAATCTGGCCCTTCATAGATTTCAATGATTCATAGGCCAAATCATATTCAATTAATGTATACGCCCATTTGCCAATCCTACCACTTAGAATTGGCCTTTGCAACATGTGCTTAATGACATCGGTCTGACAAGCAACTATGCATGTGCTAGATAACAAGTAATGACGCAACTTGGTACAAGCATAGTATAAGCAAAGACAAAGCCTCTCTACAAATACATACCTCGTTTTGGCATCCAGAAGACGGCGACTTAAATATGTAATTATGGACTCCTTGTCGTCTTCCTCTTATGTCAAAACAGCTCCAATAACTTTGTCTTCAGCAGCAATATACAGCCGAAACAAAATTCCGGCTTTAGGAGCTCGCACCACGGGCGGAATAGATAAATATTTTTTCAAACCTTCAAACGCCTCCTGTTGTGCTGCCCCCCAAGTAAAATCGGCTTCTCTTTTCAAACGTAGAATAGGCACAAAAGCATCGATTTTACCTGCTAGGTTAGATATGAATCTTCTCAAATAGTTCACTTTACCTAACAACCTCTGAACTTCCCTCTTGCATGTCGGCGCTTTGAAATCTTGAATCTTTTCAACTTTCTTAGGATCAATCTCAATCCCTCTCTCATGCACCATGAATCCTAAGAATTTTCCCGCTGACACGCCGAAGGCATACTTGAGTGGATTCATCTTCAATCCATACCGACGCATTCTCTCAAAAGCTAACCTCAAATCGGCCATATGTCCATCCATATCATCCGATTTGACTACAATATCATCAATGTAGATTTCTAGGATAAAACCTAACAAATCATGGAAAATTAGGTTCATCGCCCTTTGATACGTTGCGCCGGCATTCTTTAACCCGAATGTCATAACTACCCACTCAAACAACCCGACAAATCCTGGACATCTAAAGGTTGTCTTATACATATCCTCTTCTGCCATGAAGATTTGGTTGTAGCCGGCATTGCCATCTAAAAAGCTAATCACTCGATGACCCGAGGCATCATTTATTAGCATGTCGGCAATAGGCATAGGATACTCATCTTTAGGAGTGGCTTTATTTAAATCTCTAAAATCTATGCAAAGCCTAATTTTGCCGCTCCCCTTCTTTTCTACCGGTACTATATTGGACACCCACTCTGCATACCGGCATGGCCTAATAAACCCCGCTTTCAATAATCGGTCTATCTCTTCTTTGACACGATCGTATATAAGTGGGTTAAACCGACGAGGAGGCTGTTTATAAGGTCTAAACCCTGACTTTATCGGAAGCCGATGCTCAACAAGATCACGGCTAAGTCCGGGCATTTCATGGTACTCCCATGCAAAGCAGTCATTATATTCTCTAAGCAATTCGATCATCTTAACCCTATGATCGGCTCTCATGTTTTTATTTATGAAGGTCGGTCTTGGTACGCTCCCATCTCCTATATCTATTTCCTCTAATGGGTCGGCTGACGTGAACCCTTGACCGAGCTTCTCTACCTCGTCAAAATCCTCTATAGTTTCCCCAACATCGTTCTTTGTTGAACGATATTCTTGAACCCTCTTTTGTAACCATTCCAAATTGGTTGCTTCATTCATCATACAAAGTAATGCCACCAAGCCGTGCTAAACTAGCCGGCTTTACAGAAATGGGTATAAAGCCTTCTTTGGAGACACTAATAAAATCAAAACTAGAAAGATCTAGCCCGACAAGCACCGCATGTCTCCATGTTTCCATCCCACAGAACATCGGCCATGGCAACCTCACCGATGTATCCGCCTGAATTACCTCAACCTCATCACCATCCCATTGTACTAGGCACGATGTAAAGTAGATGGGACGCAGCAGTTGGCATGGATCCAACACCGCCCCAAGATGACACTATAGTTACCTTGTACATCGACGATGAAGAAGGCGGTAGGCAACATCTTGTTCCCCACCGTAAGCTCCACGGACAAGATCCCTTCGCCTCTGTTGACTCACCATTGAAGCCGTTGAGAAGCATGTTGGTCTTCTTCAACTCCGCCTCTTCGCGACCCAACTTTTTGAAGAGAGAGTAAGGCATCGGGTTCACCGCCGCGCCTCCGTCCACTAGCATCCTCGAGACCGGCTTCCCATCAATGTGGCCCTTCAGATAAAGAGGCTTCATGTGACGGTTGGACTCGTCGGGCTTCTCGAAGACCGCATCCTTTGGACCTAGTGACATTTGAGCGACTTCGGCCTCGTCCATGGCGCAAAACTCCATGGGCAACATGCAAACCATGTTGATCTCCATGTTCTCACCGGACGATGCCTCCACACCGGTTGTTCACCCTTTGAACAACTACCGCTTCTCAGCAGCTTAATGACTTACGTTTCCACTCCTTCGCAGGCGGTGGTCGCAACTCATCGAACTCCCTATCTCTCCTCTCTTCGGCCTCTTTCTCCCTTAACTCAGAAGTGCGAAGACGCTGTAGCCTTCTCTTCTAGGTAGCCGTCAAATTCCCAGGCATCCACCTAGGATTTGGCTCTGTTCCAGGAGGCAAATAATGTCCCCCGTTGCCTTTACCCGAAGAGGGAGTTACTCTAGTATCCTTCTTACCAGAACGTCGGTCAGACCGGCCCTGGTGGTCGATCAAACCGGTATTGTGCCCGCGGTCATACCGGCGACCAGGCCCGGCCGACCGAGCGAACATCGACCGGCCGATGGCGCGGTCGACCGACTAGAGACGCGGTTAGACCGGCCGAAGGCTCGGTCTGACCAGCTATTGAACTACGGTCAGACTGGCCAGGATGTCCGGTCTGACCGTCTTCCTGCGTGGCATCCTTTGCGACTTTGGTTCGGGGGCCAAATATCAACTTAGCCTCCTTGCCAGATGGCACTGGCACATCATACGATCCTATCTTGATCGTGATCGCCTCCGAAGCCCTCTCCTCAGGCTTGGCACGCTTGTGTGCTCTTTTCTCACCGTCAAACCGGTCCTTTGTGGGGAATCGGCTTCCACTAGAAGTAGATGCCTGCCTTCGCGGCGATCTTCTCTCCCCTCTCCATCCTTGGTGATCCTGCATTGAAGGCATGTTGTACATAGGCGGGGGTGCCCCCCAAGGCATGAAGTAAGGGAACGGATAACCTGGAGGCGGCATCGGGCATGGTCCCCATGGCATAACCCGAGGGAGATGGGGAAACGGCGGCTCCAAAACCTTTGACGAAGGACCAAATCGCTCCTTAGGGGGCGATCTTGGTCTCTTTCCTTTGACACACTCCTTCTCGGCACTCTTCTTTTTGTACTTGTCAAGGAGCATGTCGAAGGTCACCTTGGGCTTGTGGGGCTTCCTTGACGTAGATGTCTTGGCCTTGTTCTCTTTCCACGTCCCAACCTCCGGCCTTTTGGCACAAGCATCTTGGGCCTAGGCTCCCCGATGACAACTTCCTTCCCTTAGCTGATTCGGCTTGGTCCGCCGAATCAACACCTTCTTGCCATCAAGATCGACGGTATTTACCGGGAAAGGATCACTGTCAAGCTTCATCTTCGGGCCTCGGTGAATTTCAATCGTCCTTCATCTATGGCCGATTGAACTGTCGACGAAAAACATTACACTCATTAGTAGAATGTGAATAAGAATCATGCCATTTACAATAAGAACGGCGCTTTAATTCTTCTAACGAGGGTATGATATGGCCTTTAGGTAATTTGATCTGTTTCTCCGCAAAAGATAGTCAAAAATCCTATCACATTTGGCCACATCAAAGCTGTATTTGATCTCGCTCCGCCGATCCTTGCGAGGAGTCGGCGTCAAACTAGAACAAACAAAGGGTTTGTTTTTGTTTGTCCAAGACCACTCAGCGACATACATATCATGATCACCTTCATCAGACTCAGAATCACTAGTAGGACAGTCGACCATGCTAACATGAGGTTTCTTATCACTGGGCCTAACAAACTTTTTAGCATCCCTAACCCAGTTTTCCTGAGCCAGAGCCTTCTGCATTACCTGACTAACATCGAGAAATTGTTGGCCATCCAACCTTTCTTTAATGGGAGTGAGCAACCCACTGAAAGCGAGGTCGGCCAAGTCTCTCTCGGTTATACTCAAGCTAAAACACTGGTTTCTAGCATCTCTAAACCTCTTAATGTAATCTATAATAGATTCATTATGTTTTTGCCTTACCGATGTCAAGTCACAAAGTCTAAGCTCAGTTTCACCAGTATAAAAGTAATCATGAAATTTCTGTTCTAACTGAGCCCAAGTATGAATAGAGTTAGCCGGTAAAGATGTAAACCAAGTAAAAGCAGTACCGGACAAGGATAACGAAAATAAGCGCAATTTAAAAGCATCTGAAGTGCTAGCCTCCCCGCATTGCGCTAAGAATTGGCCGATATGTTCCCATGTGGTCCTATTGTCATCTCCACTGAATTTGGTGAATTCAGGGACTCTATAACCAGGAGGATATGGGATGTTATCAAAATAGTCAGGATACGGCTTTTGGTAAACCTTAGCACGATTCCTGGGCTCAATTCTGAACGACTCTCTAATAATGTTTCTAATTTGTTCTTCCATATTTTCAGGCCTAGGCGGGTCGGCTACGACCGGCGGCCTAAAAGGTGGCTATTGCGGCGCAATATTGTCATATTGGCCATCTCTCATGTCGCGCGGATATCCCCTATTAGGATCATTGTATTGATTGGGGACATGCGGGGGAATTGGTGCATGGACAGTAGCCACAGGACAGTCGTGTGCGGGAACATGGTATAGAACCGAGTTACCCGTGATAGGATCTCATCTCCGTGATCGGCAGGCCAGAGCACCGGTCCGATCGGCCATGGCCTCCGGGCCTGGACCGGCCAGGTAAGGCGCGGTCCGACCGCCGATAGCCGCAAGTCGACCTGTAGTATGGGTGTGGGTCGGCCTGACGACCGGTCTGACCGATGTAGGGTGAACCGGTCAGACCGACGTAAGGCGCCCCGGTCAGGCCGGCCATAGGGCCGGTGATACCGCCGTACTGTGTTCCGGTCAGACCGACCGTCGGGTCGGTCAGACCGAGATATGATGGGCCGGTCGGACCGGCCGAAGGGCCGGTCAGACCGACGTAGTGAGGGCCGGTCAGACCGACAGAGGCGGCAGAACTACTTTCGCCGGGGCCTTGGGCAATCGCCCCGTCGGTTTTACTAAATATGTGGTTCACAAGGGTTTGGTTCCCCCCTGAAACCGAGGTAGGCGGCAAATCGGTCGCGGGAAGACCAGATTTACCACTCATGTGCGCTTTAAACAACATGTTAAAACAAGCCTCCATAGCGGATTCAACCTTATTGTTCACGGCGGCGGTAACGGACTCATCCACCGTACTAGCAACAAGTTTTTGAATAGGCATAGAGATGTGATCAGCGCTTACCTCGCCGCGAGTTACCTTGAGCGGGCTCCCGGGCTTGATGATGACGCCCTGTCGCGTTTTGGTGCAAGATTGATCTAGCACCTCATGCGTGATCGCTCGTATGCGCTCCTCCATTATTTGGTGGGCTTCTCCATCCAGGTCGTCCAACGAGATGTGGACAACGTTGGATGGCTCCATGTCTTGTGCCGCTTGCTTAGACATGGCGGCGTCGAATCCGAGTTGGTGTCGTCTCCTCCCCAGCGGAGTCACCAAAAATCGTGTTGGCACCTTTTTTGACAAAGGCACGAACACGATCGATTCACCTAAAGATTTGCGGTGGTTCTTGGTACGGAGTCGCCAACCACTTCAATCTAGCAAGAACTAGAACAAAGTGGGTTTTGTAGATCAAATCGGCTAGCAGAACCGATTTAGATGGATAGATTGATAACTACTCGTCTCGTGAGCAAACGGAAAGTTTTCAAGACAAACTTACAAAGAATTGTCGCACTCTCGCAGCGGCGGCGGACGATTTACGACGCAAATCGACAAAGATGGACTAAACTAGGGCAAAGTAGAAAAATATGGCTGAAAAGTAAAGAATATTGAAAAAACGATTCTAGATTGTATTGTATGTTGTGTGTTGGTTGTTCTTTACAATTGAACCGGCCTTGACCCTTATATAGGGGTTGGTTTTGCCCTCTACATGCCCTTCTCCATGTCCTATTCGGGATAAACATATTTGGAAACCCGAGATACAACCGTACGAAGAAAGGAAACCCGAAGACTGACGAAGTCGTCTAGGTTTCGGACTCTGCCGGTCAGACCGGCCATATGCCTTCGGTCTGACCAGCCCCACTGCCCGGTCTGACCGACCTATACACGGCGGTCAGACCGGCCTCCCCGAAGAAACCGGCAAATTTCCAAATATTGGCAATCTTTCCTATTTCGATTCCTAAGTGCCAATTTTTGGTGTAAACAGATTGTTGTCCTTCTCACCGCCAGATCAATATTGTCGATGCTGCCTAGAGGGGGGCCAGGAATGCTGAGCAGCCGATTCATCATGATATCTCCCTCGATCTTGCCTCTGGGTTGGATCTTGTCTGCGTAGTAGAGGCCGATCTGCAGCTGACCCATGCCAGGTTGTCTTGTGGCCACCATCGGATGATAGAACTCATAAGGTTTTTGAATGTTGCGCCCCTGGTGAATGTCGACAGGCAGGATACAAGGTGTGATAACCGATGTATAGATTTTCCTTGGCTTGTCATATCCATCAGAGTTGAGCTCATCCAGCCGAAGATCATCTGGGAGTTCAAATCTTTCGAAATTTGTGTAAGCCAACCATGTCGTTGAGCTGCTTGGGAAGCCACTGTATAGGTTGCCGAACCAGTTTTTGAAGTGTTCGGCTGTTAGCTTGGATCGAGGATAGGTTGCTGTTGTTTCCCCATGTGACAGGCATCGGCGGGTGGTCACTTCCTCATCATCTTCAAATCTTGGCTCGGTTGAAGGGAAATCGGCCTCTAATGGGGACGGCCTTTCTGAAACCCAGTTGAGGTGAAGGTTTAGCCACAGCCGTAGTAGCCACCAGGGCCCTCTGTTAGTGATATGCCCTAGAGGCAACATGGAGATGTTGGATATCACGTCAATGTTTATGTATAAATGAATAAAGTGTTATTCAGTTCCATGAAATAGACATCTTGTATTGATCAATAAGTACGTGACTTATTTATGAGACTCTTTATGTATGAATCTATTTCTAAACGATCCTCGATCATATGTCATATTGTTGGAACAAATATGATTCTAAGATCGGCATGTTTATTGATTGATGATCATGTCTCATAGATCATGGGTATGGAGATACCAAATCAATAAACATGGACATATGTGTTGGAGAACACATTGTTGGATAGACCCACCATGAGACACTACAGAATTAATGTGCCATTAGTTGGTCTCGGGTAGTGTTGGTACAAAGTCCTTAGACCTGAGATCACCATGGATTCCAACATGTGTAGTAGCCTACTTTGGGACTACCAAACGCTATTCAAATCGGGTAGTTATAAAGGTAGTTTTCGGGTTTGCTATGAAACATGGAGTGGGATGTGAGTGATCAAGATGGAATTTGCCCCTCCTTTGGAGAGATATCTCTGGGCCCTCGAGGTAATGGATTATGGAAATGCATGGCCATGCTAAGTTGATTGAGGAGTCAATCAAATGCACGCATAATCCAATACGGTTCGAGTGAATGGTTAAGCTATTGAAGGGATGGCACACATCTTGCCTATAGCTTAACCGGTATCGTGAGGCAAAGGGATTTGTGTACACATTACAGGTTCGAGCCGATATTATTCTTGTATACTATGGTGTCAATATGTGCTGCTAGGCGCCGCTATTGACAGTCGGCCGAGTTAGACGCGAGCCGACGATCGGCTAAGTTAGACTATAGCCGAAACCGAGTATACCTGAACCTCGTGGTCGCACGCTTAAGGGGATAGAATAGATATTCGAGTTGGACTCGGATACGGCTCGATCGGATAGGGATCCGATCGGATAGAGTCCTATGGGCTTACGACGTGTGGGGCGGCCAACTCTATGAGATACGGATGAGATCCGATTCAAAATAGAGTCCTAATCGGCCACTAGTCCCGGTCGGCCAACTCTATATAAAGGAGGGAGGGGTGGAGAGCTGTGACACGTCAATTGTATCGCGTGCAACAGAAGTCGCCGAGATCAATCTCCACGGAAACCCTCCCCACTTTCGAGCCAAACCCTAGCCTTGCATCGCGTGCTAGCACACGGGTGTACGGCGTTCGTCCCCGGACGTGTGGATACCGGTAGAGGCGCCGCTACGTTGCGCGCTCTTGATCGGCTACGGTCGGGCGCATCGGAGCGAGGCGTGAGAACGCGGCCGGACGACTCGAATCGGCTGATTGGCGAATCGGCTGTCTCCGGGAATCGGCTACACTGTTCCGGATCGGATTGCCCTGATTGGCTATTCCGCTGCACTCTACTCCAATCGGTAACGATCTATCCGCCCTTACTTGCAAGTGTTCCTGGTTTGCGCGGTAGAAATTTTTGTTTTCGGCTAGCGTAGCTTCCGCGTAACCCTTCACCCTCTTGTGTAGATGGCTTGTTGAGAAGCTAGCCTGGCCGATGCATTACTTAGCATCTGGTATAGATAGCCGAGAAAGTATTTTCCCAAAGGAACTTGTTTTTTGCTCACTAAGGCTTTGGCTATGTGCTGTCAGATGCTAGTCGGCCCACCGCTCGATCCGCAGAAGACATATTTTTCTAGCCACATTAACAGGAAAGCAGTGTGTTCTCTCTCAAAAACTGGGTCGTCTTTCATGTTCATGGATATGAAGCCGCTCCAGCCCCCTTTGTTTTTGGTCTTAAAGTTGTGAGAACATTTGATGTTGAGGCCGACTGGGTCAACTGCGGATGTTATATCCAACCCTGTGATCATCACTGTATCCATAAGGGTTGGTGTCATCGGCCCTTCCCTGAAAAGGAACGCATTTAGCGTGTCCGACCAGAAGTAGGTGGCAGCCGATAGGAGGGGTTCGTCCTTTGAGATATCGGCTATCGTCAAGGCTAGGCATTGGTTTATTCCTATCTCAGTCCAGTGGGTTTGTTGCCTAGCCGACATCCACGAGTACCAAGCTGGCCAAGATTTATCTGTTGAGGGCCAGGACTTGAAGGCACTGGACCAGTGGGCTAGGTCAGGAGTAGAAAATCTAAAGGGAACTCGGTTCGTTTCAGCATTAATGAGCTCGCTAGGGTCTACGTTGCCGATCGGTCCTAACAAGAACTGATTGGGACTAGTGAGGTCTGGAATGGCAATTTGGTGGGCAAGATGTTGTGATTTAAAGGATGAAAAAACAAGATTACAAAAGATGGAGGCCAAATTGCAAGAAATAAAGGGCGGTAGCTGATGAGACTTACCTCTGGGTATTCTGCTTGGGCCGCTTTGGAATGGGTGCTTGAGGACGCCATTGAAGAGCGGGATCGGTGCGGTGGAAAGGGTTGTATGTGATGTCACACTTCGGGTCTGATGAGGTCCCCGAGGAGACGAAGAGTTTTTCTGGCTAGGGCTTGAGAGATGAAAGTAGCAGTGTGGCTTGTTTCGGCACAAGGCAGGTGCTATTTAAAGAGATTTCTTGATAGCCGAGAAAGAGTTGGGCGAGAAGTGCACGGAAATTTGAAAAAATTGGCAAATCCACGATATTATCTTATCACGGACTTGGGGGGCATGTGTTAACGACCAAATTTGGTAACTAAATCCCTAAGTCCGAGCCGAGATTATAGCGGAATCGGATTGAGGAATAATCTGCGGAGAAAATAGAGGTTGCATCGACTATGATCAAATCGGCTGGAAGGCCAGTCGGCTGAGACCGAATCGGACATGGATAGCCGATACCTGATTCCGATTCAGAGAAGGAGATGGAACCGTTTCCGATAAAGAAGCTTGAAGATAGAAGGAAGATTCGGTTCCCAGATGTTTGTTGAAATATTGCCATCTATGGATAAAGTCCTGTAACGGCAATTGTATCTGTGAAATAGGGTTTGTCTAGATATTTCCTTTTGTAATGCGGCATGGGACTGTATCCCGAGATATTGTCGTATTTTGAATAGTAGATTAGATAGAAACCGTGTCTTACATGGATAGTGTTATTCTTGGGTATAAATAGGACCTGAGACCTCTTGTAAATAACAATCACACATCAATACAACTTCGGCGCATCGCCTCCTATTTTATTTTAGACGAGTTCTTGATCCGGGTTCGGGCTGCATCATTTCGACCCCCGATTAAGGTAAATGCTTGTCATTAGTGGTTTATTTCGTCGAATCTAGTGCTTCCATCGTCATGATACTCTAGGTTTGATGTTTTAGACTGCGCAAGTTATCATATACAACATATAATCTAGAGCAATGCCTAGATATATCTTGCCATCGGCTTGTTCTTCTCAGGAAGCAACAGCCGATAGAGCTAGATCTATTTGTTGGTCTGGATTGTATGTTGTATCCACCGTCTTGAAGGGTTTACATCGGTCTATCTAGATCTGATGCTATCTTTTTTATACTTAATGCTGCATCATCTATGATTTGTTAAGTCGCTTTTAGAAGTATTATGCTCTATTCGGCTAGACGTAAATTTGTAGAGACAGTGCTGGGGTTTCAGTCGGCCTTACCTGTTTTAATATTTCTTTTAGTATTATTTGCTATTAGATTTATTAGAGCTGCCTCTTATATTAAGATCTTAATTTAGTTAAATGCTTTAAGCCCGTATCAGTCCATCGGCACCAGCCAACAGTCGATTGATCTAGGTTTAACGCATTTAGGTTAGATCGATATCTTTTTATAAGATGTATCGGAGTATTAGCCGATTCACGTTAGATCTACAGCATCGGCTAGGTTATGAACGCATATATTTATTATCTTGATGTATATTTAGGTTAAGTGATTCATACTGTCTTGGCACAGCCGATCTATCCCAGTCACTTAGTTTAAATATACTTCGAGAAGGCAATTATATGCAAGTTGCTTTTCCGAGCCGATCCGGTAGGATCTAACTTTAACCTTGACGCATGTATCTATTTATTATTTCTTATTGGTTAGCAGATCAAACAAATTGGCACGCCTAGATCATCACAGGTGGCCAAGGATGGACCTGCACCGGAGCTAACGATCTCCCGGCCGGTGCGTGAGAGAATTTTCTCGATCAATAGTTTGCTGCCACTGTTGGTGCTCACATCATGTTCCAGGGTACGAGCACATGTGGGTTCTACGTAATGAAAATTATGTGGCTTTTCATGGACTACGGCAACTGGAACATTTTCGATTCTGAGATTCGCTAATTTTGTAAAGATGTAAATAAACGTTTCTAAACACATAATATGTTTTCACATCTTCAATCCTTCCATTTCCATAAATTAAAGCTCTCGACAAGTAATTTGTTGCCACATGCTTGCTTCACCCTCGCTGAACATCTCAGTTGATTCATCTTCGAACATGTCATCTCGCTGAATGGCGCATATCACGTTTCGAGAGCTCCAGATGGGCTAGTGGGTTTTCTTGAGGCTGGTGGCCCTAGTGACACTTTAGACAGTCGTTCAGCGACAAAGGTTACGCGGACTAATAAATAGTGGGCAGAACGTACATTTCTATGTATATTGTAGATCGGTTTTTTGGATTGATGTCTCGAACCTGAATTAGGTTTATCTATTTTGTTATTGTTTATCTATTTGTTTTCTTGAACACTTTTCTAGTTGTGTGTTAAGTTTCTCTAGTTATTATTTTTATCTATAACAGCAACAGGTGATCTCACCGACTGGATGTGGCAGGGATCAGACTGGTGTCGTCGTTGTTGTCCCTGTAAGCTACATGTGACCATGTGTAACTAAAATTTTCATATGAGTATGAGTTTAGAGCAGTTGAGGTGTTGTAGAACTCAAGCGAATTTTTGTCAAGTCTCCTGAGATGTGTAACATATCTTGTCGCCGCCTTCGTGTGCTTTGACGGGTATGTCTCAGGCTGAAGTTGACTAGCACGCTGAGTCCCAATAATATCTCCTATGTTCTATACTCAACTGGATTAAATTGTTGGCCAAAGTTGTCTTTTTCAGCATGTAAATGTTCAAAAATTACTTATGATTTTCAAGTTGTTTATTGTATTATTACCTTTGTCCTTGAATCTTATTAATCAGATGAAAAATTACATTGATCGTAGATACTTGCTCATACTTTAGCAAAACCAAAATTTGTGTTTCAGGCCTATATTTCAATATTATTGTTTTTTTGTTTTCAAGGATACAGGTGTCGGTTCTCTACAAGAACCGGCACGTATTAGGCCTTATAGGTGCCAACAAAAGTATAAGAACCGACACCTATTAGGACTTATAAGTGTCGGTTCCTATTATTAACCGACACCTATAACGCCTAATAGATGTTGGTTCTCTACCAGAACCGGCACCTATTGGGTCTTATAGGTGCTAGTTAAGGATCGACCAATATGTGTCGGGTCCGAAACCGACATCCATTGGGGCCTCCAACCTGGCACCTATTAATGTTTATGTACTAGTGGATTAAAATAATTTGATGTTATACATGTTGCTAAATTTTTTTATAAACTTGATTTGAACGAAAAAAGTTTGACAAAAAAATTCAAAGTGATGAAATATGAAATGGATATATATATATATTGTGGTGAATATACAGCACACCAGTGATCTGTATTTGATTGATTTATCTATTCTTTTATGCCTTGACTCCTCACGGGTAGTGTATACCCTAGATCCCCTCGTATATGAACTCGGAGCAATAATCCTGGAAGTCCTCAGTTAAGTCCTAGTCGAATCCGAATGGGTCCCTTTCATAGTCTTGCCAAAGCTAGGGTTGGTATTCCTTATCCGTTCGAAATACTATCTATATTGGGAAGTTCTTCCCTTTAAAGCACTAATACATAAACGATTTTTTCATACGGTCAAAATCTATTTTCACATATGGGTGGGTGACTCACCTACACCCAGGTTTCTACGAAAATCGGTATTTTTGCATGTAAGTAGAGCAACCATATCAGGTGCTTAAGCCGGTCGATTGGTAACTGCAAAAATAATTTGGACAACAAAATAAATAATCACAAAAATCAAATTTGGCCGAAACCCTAGCTACCCATCCCCTCGAGCTCGCTGTCGCCGTCGCCATCGGCGCTGCCTGATCCGCTCGTTGTCGTCGTCGTCGCCCCTTCCAGTGTCGAGGGCAGTAGTGCCGGATCCGCCATCATCGTCGCCCCTCCAGGGCCAAGGATGGTGGCGTTGGATCCGCTGTCCTCACCCACCGTCGTTGTAGCCACTCTCGGGGCCGAGGGCGGTGGATCGCCCCTCCTGATGGCGGAGGTGCCGGATCTGTCGCCCTCGAGCTCTGCTATCGTCGCCCCACGTCATCGTTGCCCCTCCTGAGGCCGAGAGCGATGGATCCACCCCTTCTGATGGCGGCAGTGCCAGATCTGCCGCCCTCGAGGCCCGCCATCACCATAGTCGCCGTCATAATGCGCGTTGGCCTCGCTCCTGCTCAAGCCCGCCGCCGCCTGCCCGCTCCCTCCGCATCCGCCTCGGTAGCTAGAGAAGAGGTGTAGAGGGGAGAGGGCAAAGGAAAGGGGAATAGATGAGGAAAGGGAGTGGGAGAGGAATGGAGTTAGAGAGGAGTTATGGCGTGACCACGTGAGAAGAGAAAGAGAAAAAGGTACGGTGGAGAGAAAGAGGAGGAGGAGAAAAAATGGTGCGGAAAAAAGTGTGGGCTCGTATGCTCACCTGTTGTTCGGTCGCGAAAATCTATTTTCGTAGGCGTATGCACCTATTACCGCAGGAGGGCCTCTTATGGGTTGCCTGCGAAAATAGGTTCTTGCATGTGGCCCCTAAACCGCTCCTAGGAAAACGATATTTACAGACGAAAGTAATTATAATCCATGTGCACGGTCTAAAGGGGCTTTTGTTAAAAAAATAGTAGCGAAGTATAGGTACGATCTATATTTACGCTTTCCAATGGCGTTAGGGTGGTATGCTATAGTTTTAATTCACCGACACATGTCTAATGGAACAGTATATTATTTAAATAATTGTATTTAAACATGCTGTCAGGTGCATCCAAAAATTGATTTTTATACAGCTTGCATTGGCAAGTTTAATTTGCTTAACTTTGACATGAAGAGGAACGCCTGGCCCTAGCTAGGTAGTACGAGTAATGTATATGCTTAAGCAATTAACAGTGCTCCACTGGCCCTTAAACCTTACTCCAATCAATAGTGACGAATATACAGCAAAACCAGCTATCTGTAGTATATATATGATCGCTGTCAATCGATAGATAGATAAATGAGATATAAAAATAACCTGTAATGTACATAATTTAATCTGCCTGTATATATATGTGCACAACAGCAAACACATAGAAATCTTTTTTCTACTGCAGATGTAGTGTCAGTGTAACACTAGCAATACCTATACAATCCTAAATACCTTCGGATGAGCAAGATAATAAGTGGTTGTATATTATTCATATGTCTCCAGAAAAGAAGCAGCAAAGCTAGATGCAAAATATATGTGTGTTGTGTATATACATAATTGGAAGATGATGAATTGGGTATATTGATGCGCGAAGCTAGCTAGCATGAGTAATAGCTAGTCGTAAAACCCTTCCCTGGATGCATTGCATGCATTTACCATGACATTAATTAGCAGGTTAATTAACCCATGCATATTAGCTAGCTTGCAAACACTAGTAGCTAGTTAATCCAGAGATATGCATGTGTGATCCAAAATGACAAGTCATAGATGCATGATATGCTGCTAGCTAGCTAGGCCCCCGGGGCAGGTAGGTGTGTATATATATATATATATCCATGAACCAGCTAACAGTTTGTTCATCACCTCGATCTCCTTCAATATCCATATATACATCCATCTGCGCTGCGACGGCGACGCAGCTCTCGAGCCTCGAGGTAGGGAGGTGATCGATCATGGTGATGGGGACGGCGGCGGCGGCGGCGAGGAGGCGGCCGAGCCTGGGGCGGCAGAAGATCGAGATCCGGCGCATCGAGAGCGAGGAGGCACGGCAGGTGTGCTTCTCCAAGCGCCGTGCAGGCTTCTTCAAGAAGGCGAGCGAGCTGTCCATCCTGTGCAGCGCCGACGTGGCGGCCGTCGTCTTCTCCCCCGCCGGCAAGGCCTACTCCTTCGGCCACCCGTCGGTGGAGTGCCTCCTGGACCGCTTCCTGTCGTTGCCGGCGACCGGGAAGGGGCCAGTGAAGGGGTCGGTTGTGGGGGAGCTGAACAGGCAGTACGGCGAGCTGCGCGCCATGGTGGACGCGCACAAAGAGCGCCGGGAGAGGGCGGAGGCGATGATGGAGAAGCGGCGCCAGCGCGCGGCGAGGAGCCGGTCCCGGGCGGGGGCGTGGATGGATCCCGAGGCGGAGGTGGGTGGCATGGCGCCGGAGGAGCTGGTGGCCTTGGGAACGGCGCTGGTGGCGTTGCAGGGTGGCGTGGCGGCGCGCGCGGACCAGATGCTACGCGAGGCGCTGCTCGTTGGCCGGAGGCCGCCCACCACCACCACCATCACCAGGGCGCCCCCGGGCTTCTTCCATCTGCCGCACTTCTGAAATCGATCATCTCCATGCATATGGCATTCATCGTTGTATCCCGGCCTCCTCCCTACCTAGCTACCCTTATCCCTAGTTTAAAACTTGTTTTTGCTTCCATCGCATTCGCATTCGTATTCATGGAGATCTAGTATTGTGCCTTAATTCATGTTATTATGTCCTGTTGCTGTATTCGCCAAGTGACACATTTGTTCACCTCCATGTATTAATTGGCTGCAGCCGCGGATGTAATCACCTATTGTTAAACAAAATAAGAATGAAACTGGAGAAAACCACACTAGTCCCGGTTGGTAACCCTCAGTAGTCCCGGTTGTCAAACTGGGACTACGAATCCGGGACTAGAGATGGGCGATCTCTAGTCCCGGTTAAATAACCGGGACTAGAGATGCATCTTTAGTCCCGAGTCTCGGTTGAAGAGACATTAATCGGGACTAAAGATGGTGGAGCCACGTGGCCGGCTCCATCATCTTTAGTCCTGGTTGGTGGCTCCAATCGAGACTAAAGTATTTTTTTTATTTTTTTATTTTTCCTCCTGTTGCTTGTTTATATGTGTTTTTGTTGTTTTTTCGTTGTTTTTTTGTTGCCGAAATCAAATTCACATATCAAATTAACATCCTCAAATCACATCACAAATTCGCATCACAAATTCGCATCACAAATTCACATCACAAATTCACATCACAAATCCACTACACAAATCCACATCATAAATCTACAACACAAATCCACATCATAAATCCACAACACAAATCCACATCACAAATTCACATCACAAATCGAGTAATGAACATCACATATACATATATATATATATCAAATTTAGAACATCACAAAAATCTTCAAAAATCTCCAGATCCGTCGCTGCTGCCGCTTCTGGAGAGGACGAGGAAGAGGATGAAATGGAGGAGGCACTGACACCACCTCCCGAGCCGCCGCGCCGCAGCCACCTCCGAGCCGCCGGGCCACCGCCATCTTCGAGCCGCTACCACCTCCCCTCCTACCTCCTCACGTCCCACCGACGTCGCCGGAGCGAGAGAGAGCTTAGGAAGAGAGAGCTGAGAGAGGAGAGGAGAAAACAACTAAGTGTTGGATCGATGGAGAAGATGATGCGCGTCTGGGATATATATAGCCCTGGATTTTTAGTCCCGGTTGGTGTCACCAACCGAGACTAAAGATAATTTTCCGCTATTTCCAAGTCATCTTTAGTCCCGGTTGGTGGCACCAACCGGGACTAAAGATAATTTTCCGCTATTTCTAATTCATCAGTCCTGGTTGGTGCCACCAACTGGGACTAAAGATAATTTTCCGCTATTTTTCTAAATTTATTTGGTCCCGGCTAGGGTTAACAATTAAATAATTAGTAAACAGGGCCAAATTAAATTCATTAAATATAGGTTGAAAACAATAATATTAAAATTTAATCAAAAATAGATAATCCTACACGTTAATGTGCCTTCTAAATAGTGGTCCTCTTTTGCCCTTCTCTATTTTTCATATTCATCTAAGTTGTTGTTTTTGGAAAAATTTGACTTTTTGTTTTATTTTTTTATATTTTTATGGACTTAGGAGCACACGAGAGGTAACCATAGAAAATTTGAGCATAAATAAGGAAAAGACGTGGCTTGTGGAAAATTCGGAAGAGACGCTCGAGAATCGGAAAAAAATTCCGGGCTCAAAAGGCAACCTTCTGAGGCTTTTTGGGCAAAATAAAGCCGCCGAATGTGGCAAAGCAGCGAACGAACGCATCCGAAATTTTTTCTGATTGATTTTCATATATGGAACATATCGATCGGAGTCCGTATGTGAAAATTATGGCCGTTTTAAAAATCGACTCCGAGTTAGAGAACGAAACGGGAACAATGCGCATAAAACTTGTTACACGCGCATAAACCAGACGTGACGGCTAGGGTTTGAATGTTACCAATATTGTACATCCCTCCGATTTGTATATTATCACCAAAATAATTTTACAAAAGATTTTATATATTGAGAATCATAAGTTAATAACTATATGATGATATGTAATTACAATGTAATGATTAAATTAAAGTTTTCTTCTATCTTCAATCACCCACCCCCACACAACAACACACTCTTTAAAATTACAAATCCCCTAAAAATTAATTTTATACCATTTGAATCATGTAGCAAAATTTATATATTTTTATTAGGTTCAGTTAAAAAGTAAACACATTCATGGTGTTACCAACCGACACTAAATATCAAATTATCTTTAGTCCCGGTTGGTAACACCAACCGGGAGAAAAAATAGCATCGTTAGTCCTGGTTGGTGTTACCAACCAGGACTAAAGATGGTGTCGAGGCTGTCGAGGTTGTCGAGCGCTAGGGCATCTTTAGTCCCGCTTGGTAACACCAACCGGGACAAAAATGACATCTTTAGTCTCGGTTGGTGTTACCAACCGGGACTAAAGATGCCCAGCGCTCAGACAATCTCTGACAACATTTGAACCGAGACTAGAGGTGATCTTTAGTCTCGGTTCGTGACACGAGCCGGGACTAAAGTTTCTAAAGAGCCGTTGAATTTTCAAACCGGGACTAGAGATCATCTCTAGTGCTTGGTACAACTCAAACCGGGACTACTATAATTTTTGCCACTTCAACCAATGATGGTTTCTCTAGTAGTGTGAGCTTCACACTTCATACTATCCTTGTTAATTTTCTCTTAGGCCACGACAGTGCGACAACCCCGCTAGCAAACATATGTAGTTTGCACCCGCAAGAGAAACGAAATAGCTCTTCTTGTTGTTTTGTGGAATAGACTGTTTAAAAGTTGTTTCCATGAGACGAGCACACGAAAGTGGAAACGAGTTATTACTTTTACTAGCTTGGTCTATTGTTAATATTAGAATTAGAGTCGTTTTACACCCTACGCACCATCTTTATGTATAGCAAGACTGTTTTCAAGCTAGAAAAGGGAGTTATTGCAGTCCGTAATTGCAAATCAAACAAACCAGAGCCTGACATCTAAGGGCTGTTTGGTTGAGCGACTAAAACCATTAGTCCCTTCAGTTTAGTATCTTTTAATCCCTAAATGTCAAACAGGAGGGTCTAAAAGGGACTAAAATGGTCTTAGTCTATTAGTCCCTAGTGGAGGTACTTATTGGGACTAAAAACATTTTTTCCACCCTTTCCCTCTGCATAGCACCGTAAATGCCCAGTGTCTGTCCCGCAAATCGCCAGGCTCTCTCCCACAAAACGTCCGAACCTCGCCCCACGCCGCCACCGGTCCCGCTTCCCACGCCGCCGTCGGTCCTACGCCCAAGCCGCCACCGGTCCCGCGCCAGAGCCGCCGCCGGTCCCATGCCCGAGCTGCCGCGGTCCCACCCTGAGCCACCGGGTTCTCAGCCCGCCTGCTGCTGCCGCCGCCGATCCCGCTCCCCGTGCTGCCGTCGGTCCCGTGCCCGTCGTCGCCGATCCCACGCTCGCCACCGCCGGTCCATGCCCAAGCCGCCGCTGGTCGCGCCCAAGCCGCCGCCGGTCCCGCGCCCATGCCACCGCCGGTCCCACGCCCGAGCCGCCGGCCCGTCGCGCCCGAGATGCCATCGGTCCCGTCCCGAGCCGCCGGGTTCTCGCCCAGCCCGCCGCCACGCACTACTTGGCCAGGTCCTACACCGCCACGTACTGATGTTTGCCTTTCCTATTCTAACTTCCTTGATTTGTTTGCTTGACTGCTGTTTGTTGATTTTCTTGGGGGAATGGATGAATTTTTATTTTTAGCTTTTATGGCTATATAGGGGTAACATGGTATTTGTAGAATTCAATTAGCTACCTTTAGTCTCTTTTAGTCCCTGCAACCAAACAGACAGAGACTAAAATATATAGCCCAGTGACTAATCTTTAGTCCCTTGACTAAAATACCAAACAGCCTTCTAATCTCTTATTGAATACATGCCATCCACATGTGTACTATCTCTTCGATCCCGTTCCCAATGTGCGATTCAAGAGGATCTTCTCATTGTCATGTCTGCCTTATCATATATTGCCAACTCCGCTGTACCACCCAGCCTCGTCGCGATGCATGTAAGTGTGATGTATGGTAGCTGTTTGTCAGGTCCTTGTCCAACATTTCCGATGGACCTCTCTATTGATTGAAGATCTCTATGTGGAAGGCCACATATTTCGTTCAGCCATGAAATGATCTGCAATACATGTGTTGCTTTGTCAAAACAAGATTGTCAATACATGATATAGCAATCACTACTATATAAATGACTTTTCTAAACGAGCAGCCTAGTAGATTACAGGCGAGCCATAAGTTGGTTCTCCGGGGGATAGTTGACTAACTACACGTGAAGACCGATTATCACGTGTGGTCGCTTAAGAGGCCCGGATGCGAAAATGCGGCCACATCGCATGCAGTCCTCTTAAGCGGCTGCATGCAATGTTCGATCTTCAGGTGATATCACTTAAGAGAACCACATGCGATGATGGATCATATCTCTATACCTAGCCCAAGCTGGTGCCATTTGAACTCGACGTTTCTCTATCTAAAACGAGGCAAAAATACGGAGGGGATTTTTAACTCGAAATCTTTGCTTGCCATCCATATAAAAGGTTAGATGCATGATTTCCTCTTTCATTTGCCTCCATTTATTTCAAATTTCATTGGTGAAATGCAACAAATTTTGTAATTTTGCAAATGGACTTTTTGAGTTATTTTGGTAAATTTTAGCTAAAATACAATGTTTAAATGACCAAAATTTTTATTCTAATCACTAGCACATGATGCTTAATGTAATTTTAGGAGATATTTGTTTTCTACATGTTGTGTGAGAAATACGCACTAAAATTTTAGTCATACTGTAATTATTTATAAACGGATCGGGCATAGATGTATGAGACATGGAGAACTCATCCGGCGTTCACGAAGATGTCACGCCCGATTTTCGATTGGGATTAAAGATCATCTAATAATGCATTTTCAAGATATTAAATAAAAAGAGAATAATATTATCAAGGAAACTTAATAAGGAAATTAAATTTTCCTTTAAAAATCATGGTGGAAATATTTTTGTAATATTCTGCGCTCGAAATAATTTTTATAAGACAAAAACATTTAAGTAATCAATTAAATAAATTATTTAATTCAGAAATGATATTTTATATTTTTATTGAACACTTTGAATGCCCACCTATTTTCAGGATTTTTCAAATTAATTGAGCATTAGAAGTATTTATAAGAATATAAAGATTATTTATCGATTAAATAAATTGAAAAACAAATTTAAATCCTCTTTCCCGCCTTGGGCCGCCGTCGGCCCATTCCTTTGCAAAGTCCGCATTGCCTCGCTGCGGCCTCCCTTCTCTCTCCTCTTCGGCCCGGTCCGTCGTCGCTCCCTTGCGCAAGTCTGAGATCCCTCCCTTGGTCGGCCTCTCTCTCCCCCTCACTGGCTCATGGGCCCCGCTAGTTTGTCTCCCCTCTCTCCCCGAGCCGCCGACAGGTGGGCCCGACCTTTCGGGCTCATCCCCTTCCTTCGGCCGCACCTCCCGCCCGTGCCCACATTTCCCGCAATGCCTCCCCACCGGCGCGCGTGGACCATCTCACCCATGTCCGCTCCATCCTCTACACCGCGTCCTCCCCCACTTCCCACGCTGCTCGGCGCCAAACCATCGCAATCCCCCACCTCGCCCGCGCCCCAACACGTCACGAAATCCGATCGCTCCCGGCCTCCCCACCGCCTCCCCGTCGCTTTAAAAGCGTTCCCGAGCGCCCCTCTTGTTTCCCCCACCCTCTCCCGAGGCCTCCACGCTCCCCATTGTCTTCCTCACGCTGCTCTATCTCTCCCCGGTCGTCACCGCACTCTGGCCGCGTCTCACCGCCGCCCTAGCAGCCACCATCTCAATCCCGAACCACCACCACGTTCACCGTTCCAGGGGCGACCCCGGCCACCCCTCCTTTCCCTACAATCGCCACCGGAGCCCTGCTCTCCCCACAATACCGAGCTGCCACCGCTACAACTCCACTCCGGCCACCATCGCCATGCGTGCGCCGGCTTTTCCCACTCTCCCGGCCACGTCCCTGCCTCCTCGCCCCTATAAAAGCACCCCCGTGCACCGGCACACATTTTTCCTTTCGCACCTACGCCATCCGAACTCTCCCGTGCCCCGCACCACGTGACCTCGCTCTGCCGCCATGTATCTCACTCCGGCCGACCGATTCATCGTGCCCGTCGCTCGCCGCATCCAACCGCAACCACCATCCCACGCTCCATCGCGAATACACCACTGGCCACTACTTTTCCCCAAATTTCTGCCGCCGCTTTGCGCCGTCATCATCTTCTTCGTCTTCGGCCGCCGGTATCGCCATTTCTCTCTCCCTCGTTTTTCCGCTTAATTCTCGTTCGGTTCCGTGGCTGCCGCACCTCACGTTCGCGCGCGTGTGTGTGCGCATGGCATCCCCGCCAGCCGCCGATGCCAATAGGGCCTAGGCTGTCCGTTTTCGCCGTCGGCCGCCGTCCCAAGCGCTTTCGGTCCCAAGCGCTTTCGGTCCCAAGCGTTTGCTGCCACTTTCGGTCCCAAGCGCTTCCGCGCCGCGCCTTCCGCGTCGCCGCCATCGCTGTCCACCACTTGTCGGCGACCTTCGGGTCCCGTGCTCCGCCCGCACCGCCTCTCACCGATGTGCTGCCTTGCCCCCGGCCGGCCGTCGTCGTCCCCTCCTCGCTCCCAACCGTCGGAACCCCCTCGGGTCGATCCGAGCCGTCCGTCCCCCGTGGCCGCCCGATCCCCTTCGGGGCGATCTAGGCCGTCCACATGGCGGCCAACGTGGCTGCCAGCGGTGCCACCGCGTCGGCGCCACGTCGGTAGGCTATCCCCAATGGCAGCCTACATGGCAGCCATGTGGTGGACCGTGGATCTGTCCTCCTGGACCACGTTCACGGTTGACCCATGCGCCGCGCGCGCGGTCCGACGTCGCGTGATGTCCCTCGGCCGTAGACGTCAGCCCTCACCCCGCTGACGTTAGCGGCGCCCTTTTTCCTTTGTAAAATAAATAAAAATTGTGCAATAAATTATTTTAATTTCCAGAATTCAATTAAAGTGCCCCAAACTTCTAAAATTCACATCTAATCCATACGAACTCTGAATTGGGCCATTAAAATTGCAAAATTGATCTAAAATTGAGCTCCACATGTTTAATTGATTTTTATTAGGTTTTCCCTTGTTTTGTGTGCCAGCGTGTAGACTTTGTTGTTTCGCGAAGAAAGAAGATCAGTTGAAGAAGCAAGGCAAGTCACATTCCTCCTTGACGCATATTGATCCCAATTTATAAAATAATTATCGTTTGCAAATAAAATTGCATGTTTTGCTAATTACATGGGGATCGGGAATACCTATCTGCTTGCTTGTGTCATATTTAATTGTTATCCAATCATTATCAACCTGGGTGATTAATTTGACTAGCTTGCGTCACTTGCGTGACCTTGCTATGATTATTACGCTTAGCCATGCTTAATTACACTAGCTCACTTAATGGAAGAACTATACTACTAGCTGATAGTCACATGAAATGATGATCATGGACTAGTGTAACCTTGGAATAAAGGTCAATTTTAAAATGTGTTGATGGTGGGCTGTGGGTGCATGGTTTTGCTTGTCACACCCATGACAATTAACGACCGGTTCATGAGAAACCCTGGAAGACTTATCGTACTTACCACAGGCCAGCATGGGCAACGGCTGGACTTGTAGTGTAGCTTTTCCCTGGCTGACGTACCCAGGCAAGGGTGGGCGTGATGGAGTTCGGATGGTCATAGATGTTACATCATGGGGATACATTGGACATGTGTAGTGCCATACAACAGAATACAACATCCCTAATATCGATCTAGGGTTTTCATACATAAGGGTAGGGGCATGGTCGTTGCTGTCTTAACTCCATCCAAAGCACGACCAGGGCTGCTGCAGGTATCCAAACTAGTCATTCAACCATCCGCATGATCCAGGTGTAGGCAGAGGGTGATCCTTGGCTAAAGCGAATTGAAGTCCCCATGGCTCAGAGGTAGTGGCCTCGGAGTCATGTCCGATCCTCCTGCTTGGTGGCCTGGTGCTCTTACGTGCAGTCCTAAGGGTGATAGGACCTCCTGTGAGTGTCATGCGGCGGGTAGGAGCTTTATCCTCTGATGGATCTGTGTCACTGAGCTCCCACTTGACCTCCATGGGTTCTGACTCATATTCGGAGTCGGTGTTGATCTGGATGGGGTTATCCACTCCTGAACCAGGCTCGGATGGTGCAGCCGTGGAAATCGGTGTGGGCTCCGACGGTGTAGCAGCAGTAGGGTCGACCAGGTATGGTCCTGACTCAGTGCTTAGCATGAAGGCCTGCTTCATCATGGCACGAAAGGTGGCCAAGCACGCTGGAGTCATGAAATAGTAGTGGTCGGGCACAGGGGGTGGTGGTGTAGCTGAAGTAGAAGTGCCAGCAGCGGGGACAGGGATAGAGCGAAGTCGTTCCTCCAATTGGACAACTTGTCGCTGGCTCCTTCGAAGCTGCTCTTCCAACTCAACCAAAGACTCTCCCCGAGCCATATAATGATCAGAGAGCTGTTCGTATTGGGCGTTGTTAGCTTGCAGCTGGGTCTTCAGAGAGTTGATTTTGTTTCCACAATTATGGTGTTCCTCCTCCAGATCATTCATGCATCGCTGCTGCTCGTCTATCTCGAGTAATGCCTCTTCATAACAATCATCAGTTGTTTCCGCCCAGCGGGACAAATGGGTAACCAGGGGTTATAACAGCAAGGGGTGGCCTCCACGGTGCAGACTGATTCGTCTTCCTCCCGGTAGGGATGGTGTACACTCGGTCACTGTAAGCTCGGTACGGTGGATGGCATTGAGGCGTAGGAATGCTTCACGGGTTGCGCCCTGAAGGGCCGCCTCCATAAAATCTCGGTAGTAACGTGTATGGAAGCAATAAGGTGACTCGCTCCCAATACGGGCCTCAATTGAAACCGCAGCTTCCCATACTTGGTGTTCTCCAGTGCCATGTCTTCTGCTCCGGTAGGTGGGTGCGTCCGGGTATCTTAGGCACCATAGCAACTGCTGAAGTTGTGACACGTATCCTTCCTCCCGCGAGACCTTGATCTCCCATGCTCCAACATGGTCTGACATCTGTTTTGAAGATAACTTAGGGTTAGGGAAAGGTAGTGGCAAGATCAAATGTTTGTGGAGAAATGGGGTTCAAGATTGTACAGGAAAACATACTTGTTTTGTGAAAATAGTCTGTATTTTCAAAATAATCCTCTGTAGAGATATTTCCCTTTAACCAACTATTCAGGGGTAGGGCGCCAGCTGGTCTTATCCTACAGTCGCACTGCTCTGATACCAGCTCTGTGGACCCCCGCTTTTGAGGACGGGAATCATTCGTGTTCATAGTACCATTTCCCTGGATCGAGTAGTTTGGTACCCACGAATACAGTACTGAATTATCAGGTGCAAAGTGCACGAATAGTCTTAAACCAAAAGTATTACAATAATAGGCCCGAAGGCAATAACATTACATGCAGGACATACTAGTCCGGATACAACCAAAAGCAGAAATTAGATGAGATAGCAGACGGAAGGCAGCGGCATGTCGATTGCCACAGGCAACGACCGAGTAGACGCCTTCTCCTTCTTTGCCCACCTGGCAGTAAGCATAGGGGTCCTCCAGTTCTTTGTTTCCACCATCTGAAGGTTTGTGCGTATAGCAAGGGTGAGTACCCGACGTACTCAGCAAGCCAACACGGAATGATGCACATGATAGGGTAATACAAAGGATGGCTATGGTTTATTTGCACAAAGCCAATTTTCACAAATCATTTCACGAACCTAAAATCTAACCAGGTCAAGTTTTAGTTCCATAGTATATTAAGTCGGTGACGGTTCTGTCTACCATCCATCATGATTCCAAGGATGGCTTCCCGCCTTCGGATCGTCATGGTTTTCTGGGGAGTCTACCCCTTCTTGCAGTTCGAGAAGTTGAGTCCGCCAGCACACAAAATCATTATGCATACCAACCCATCATTTTAAAATTTATGAGTCTAGCCACGGGAGAAACTTGTTACGCCGCTCATTATCCGCGAGCACGGCTATTCGAATAGATTGATTTACTCACACTGCAGTGGATGTACACTTTAGCCATACTCTGCAACAGCTCATTGAATGAGCTTTCATCCCTTCATATGGGATGGTCACGGCAAAGCTTTTTGATAACCTCACTTTGGTAGTACCCGCTCCATGAGCTTTAACCCTCTTGCACTCTAGCCGTCCGTTCCTAGCAATGAGAGGAGTTCTGGCGCTCCCGGGGTAAGGGGAAACTCACCAAATTCTCATTCATTACCTGACACGTAGGCCGCAGCCTTATCTCAATAACCAGAACCACATCTCCACCCAAGAACCACTATGCAGGGATACTGCCTCCGCTCGGCTATCTACTCCGCTAGGTCTATACCCATTCAAGAAGTATGGTTGTACTGGCTCGTTCCAGGTTATAAGTCTCATGGCTCGGTCCTTAATCGACTAGGGACGGTACTTGCCTTTACCGGAATCCACCCAAATCCATCCATCCGCCCCAGTCTAAAAACATTGGTTTTGTACTTTCATTTTTCCATCAAAACTATTTTCTTTATGATCAAGGCAATGTGGCGCTCATGTCTCCACATGCCGTATCTCAACTACCTTCCCTAAGGTAGTCGCCCAAGCATATAGCTTTTTGTAAAAACATGAGTATGCAAGTTTCTAGTATAAGCATGCCTAAGCATTTTACCGAAGATATCCTCCGGTCATATCACATCGAGGTTACAAAGAATATTTCTGAGGGTAATCAATATCAAGGCATGGTATATCAAGCATAGGTATTCAATCGTGTGTAGCATGCATATTTGGAGTTTAAATCAACATCATTTCGCAAAATAGGATCAACATGTTCAAAAGGGAAGTGTTGACTTGCCTTGCTCGCACGCTTGTTGGACGGGGTCTTCAGTGTAGTCAATGCCTGCTTCCTCGGATGCTATTCGTACGTGCGAAAAATCAATTGAGTTCGATCAAAATTCAATAAAATTACCAAGAGATCGAAAAGAACCATAAAAATGACTCCAAATATTTAGCCCAAGATTTTAATTGAGTTTGGGTGTGAGTTTTGGGGTAAAAACCGAAACAAAACACGAGTTCCGAAATTAGGGTTTTTCGATACACCGATTTAATTTACTAAGGCGACAAAATTCCAAATTGAGGTTATCTCAAAAATATTCGAACTTTAAATTTTAGAAGATCCAAATGTTTAAAATAATATTTAATGGCGAGCTAAGTGTAAATAAACTCCTAGATGAATAAATTATACGACGATGAAATATCCCCGGATTCTTATTTTGAAATCACAATTCGACCTGAGAATATATATATATTTGTCTATAAATCTTCCCAAATATTTTCCAAAAATTTTCTCTTTCTTATTTTTCTTTTCTTTTTTTCTTTTCTTTTTTTCTTTTTCTATCCCCTCTCCCGCTCCTCCTCTGTTCGGCCGACCGACGGCGCGGGCGGCGGCCGGGGCTTACTGACGGACGACGGCTACGGCGAGGAGGCGGCGGACTCCGGCGCACGGTGGACGACGGTGGCGGATCCGGCGCACGGTGCATGACGGCGGCGGCTCGGCGCACGGCGGACGATGGCGGCGACGGCTTGCGGCGGCGAAAATCCGGTGAGTGAGAGAGGGAAAAGAGAGGGAGAGAGAGTGGCGGGGTGGGGAAGAAACGGAGAGGGGCTTGCCCCTTTTATAGACGGCCGGAGAGGGAGAGAATAGGAGGGCCGGCGCGGGGAGGCAACGCGGTGGGCGGGACGCGGTAGCGCGCGAAGGCGGGGCCGGGCGAGGGCGCGAACGGCGCGCGGCGGGGCAACGTGGACGTGCGGGTGTGGGCCGGGCGGCGAGGCGACGCGTGGCGGAACTCGGGGGAGGGCGGGCGCGCGGACGCGTGGGCGGCGGAAGCCGGCACGCGACACGGCCGCGGGCGACATGGCAACGTGCGTGTGCGCGGGCTTTTATGCGCGCGTGGGAGATGGCGCGCGCGCGGCGGCGGGGGGGGTCCGGTCCCGGGTCGAACACGTGGCGGCGCATGAACAGTGTCGCATTTCTTTTCCCGATTTAATTCCTATTTCACCCAATTCCTTTTTGCTTTCACTAATAAAATTAAAATATGATTTGATTTAATCATATATTAAATTTTACCCTATATTTCCAACTCTTTTGTCCTCCTATAGAATATTATATATTTTATTTTTCTTTTTTTCAAAATACGATTTTTGATTCAAAATCAACCCTAGACTTTCCTATATTTTTTGTGATTTTCATTTATTTAATATTATTTATTTCATTTATGATTATTAATTCTTCCGCCAAAATAAGGTTTTGATCCAAAAATAAACTTTTATTAATCCCACCCCTTTCTATTTATATTCCTTTATAATTTTTATTTCCAAATCTTTATTTTGAAATTCCCTTTCCCGGGTTTTTAAATTATTTGGTTTTTCTCAAACTTTCAGATAAATTTTTCTCTTTATTAATTTTATGCAACCAAGCTGGCAAATAAGAAGCAATAAACACGGCGAGATGCAAAAATACCAAAAGTTTTTATAACTTCCGATTTTTAATTCTTGATTTTAATTTCTCCGATTTTCAGGGTGTTACAGGTTGCTGCTTAATAATGCCTAGAAAGACAAAGGACGGCTTGAATGCTCGCCTAGATCTGCAGGAACTGAACATTCGAAGTGAGCTTCATCCTGTTACGGATGAAAAGACCTGAAGAGTGTGCCTCCCACCAGCTTGCCACACATTGTCGAAGAATGAAAAGATCGCAATGCTATCATGCATGTCTGGTATTAAGGTTCCTTCGGGCTATTCAGCAAGGATCAGTAAATACGTTAAATTGGAGGATCTAAAAGTGGTTGGAATGAAGTCTCACGATTGTCACGCGCTGATCACACAAATCTTACCAGTTGCTATCAGATGTATTCTACCACCCAAAGTGCGTCACACAATCCAACGTCTTTGTGCCTTCTTCAATGCAATCGGCCAGAAGATTATAGACCCCGAAGATCTAGATCAGATGCAGGCTGATATTGTCAATACCCTGTGTCACTTGGAGATGTATTTTCCACTATCTTTCTTCAATATCATAGTTCATCTCCCTGTTCATCTAGTGAAGCAAACAAAAATATGTGGCCCAACTTTTCTGAGGGAGATGTACCCGTTCGAGAGGTATATGGGAGTTCTTAAGTCGTACGTTCGGAATAGAGCAAAACCAGAGGGCAGCATCATCGAAGGGTACACGACGGAGGAGGTTCTTGAGTTCTGCATCGACTTTATGGCCAAGACTGATCCTATCGGAGTTCCTGTGTCTCGCCACGAAGGAAGGTTAGCAGGCCTTGGCACAATAGGCAGAAAAAGAATTGTTCCCGATCAAGCTACCTATGCACAGGCTCATTTCGCTATGCTACAACATATGGCTGAAGTAACTCCATATTTTGAGGAGCATCTAGCGAAGGTCTGACAGGACAACATGGGTCGATCAGACATGTGGATCAACAGAGAACATACTACTCACTTCAATGAATGTTTCAAGAATCGTATCACATGATCGATCGATGACCCAACTGCGATAATACGAAGTTTGGCAAGGGGCCCAAGCTGGGATGTTGACAAATGGCAAGGATATGATATCAATGGTTACACATTCTACACCGTCACACAAGATAACAAAAGCACAGTACAGAATAGTGGAGTCCGTATAGATGCATATTAGGATAAAGCTGGATCGAACACATATTATGGCCGCATAGAGCAGACTTGGGAGATGAACTACAGGAGCTTCAAAGTCCCTTTGTTTCATTGCAGCTGGGTGAATATCTAAACCAAAGTTAAAGTCAACAAGGAAGGATTCACTTTAGTGGATCTGGCCAAGGTTGGATACACGGACGAACCATTCGTCCTAGACAAGTAGGTCGAGCAGATTTTTCTATATAAAAGACCCCGCAAACAAGAAGTTGCACGTTGTTAGGGATGGCAAACAAAGAATTGTTGGGGTTGACAACGTCGTCGATGAAGAAGAATACAACCAGAATCTTCATGTGATACCTCAGATGATGGAACTAATTTAATAAGGTATTGGATGCGGATGACACTTATCCGTACCGGGCCTACTGTCATTGCCCGATGCAGATGATAGTCATCCGTATCGGGCCTACTATCATTGCCCGATGCGGATGACTATCATCCGTATCGGGCGTACTACAAGGGCCCGTCAGAGATGACTCATCCGTATCGGGGCCTAGTAGTACGCCCGTCAGAGATGACGTTGACTAGGGTTACTTAGTCAATCCCGTAGATCCAGATCCATTCATGCCTCCTCTCAGATCCACACCGCCGCCTGCTCTCCTCGCCTCCACGCCGACCCCGAGCCGGCCGTCTCCTCGCCTCCACGCCACCGCCTCTCAGATCCACGCGCGCAGTCTCCCCCGCCTCCTCTCCTTCTCCCCTCCACACCGCCGCCTCCTCTCCTCCTCCCCTCCGCGCTGCTGCCTCCTCTCATCCTCCCCTCCATGCCGGCCGCCTCTCCGTCGACCCCGAGCCCGACAGTCTCCTCGCCTCCACGCTGCCGCCTCTTAGATCCACGCACGCCATCGCCGCCGCCTCCTCTCCTCCTCCCCTCCACGCCGGACGCCTCCCCGTCGACCTCGAGCACGGACGCCTCCTCGCCGAGCCCGAATTCCTCCTCGCTGAGGCCGGACGCCTCGTCGCCGAGCCCGCCGCCGCCTCCCTCGACGCCGGCCGCGTCAACCCCGAGTCCAGCCGCACCATCGCTGCCTCGACCTCGAGCCCGTCCTCACCGGTTAGTATGTCTCTCTCTATACATTGTGTGGACTGATTAAAATTCCTTCTTTTCCCCATTGAGTTTGGGCATGTGATGAGTTGGTTAATTAGTGTATGCTTAAAATTTGTTGAGTAATCCTTCTGCTAGTTACTAATCTGGGATAGTTTGTGGTGGGGTTTAGTGGAACTAGGGGCTCAGTTCATGTTTGCTCGGTTCAAGTTTTGCCCCCCCAAGAAAAAGATATATAATGCATACCTTTTCTTTGCTGCAATATGTTTCCTCATTTTCTGGCTCAAGTACCTCAGTGCAATAATTTTCTCACTGCAATATACCTCAGTGTATATCTAGTGGTTTGGTATCTCAAGTCTAGTTGTAACTTTACTATAAATAATTTTCTCGTTGACTCAATTTCATTATTAGTTATGCCTTATGTTTTTATGGTGCTCCTCATTACTTTTGAGTTCTTGTGACATGCATTTATTTACATCATTTTACCATACATTCTCTATGTTGCGTACGTTTCCATTCTTCATGTTTTATACCTGAGCATTATCTGATACTGCTCTTGCAATCTTAATATCTCATATATATGTCCTGCTGGCCTCCTGGGAGTGGGAACTATGTAAGAAAGATGGGAAGAATGTTTAACTGTGAACTGTTTTTCTACTAGTTTAAATCCCATGCTATTGGCAGTCAGTTGTTAGTTTTTTCTTTTAACAATTGAACTTCATATTTTAATGCAACTCTTAACGCATATAAGTTGTATTTATGAGTTCTGGTGTGAGGAGCCAGCAAATTATTTTTTACCCCATTCTTGTTATCTTCCCAATTGTTTGTATGTTTGATTTTTTAGAGTAAAATTTTTATCATGCATCCCCATATCAGCAATTTGTTCTCTATAAAGTGTATATGGCTTGGAGATTGCTATTTTATGGCCAAAATATGTTATCTTTTCCTATGTGTTGTAGACAATCTGATGTATCTGTTTTGATTCTTTCTCCATTACTCTCGGGGCTTTTGCTGGTCTGGGTTTTCTTGCATGGTACTTAGCGGTCAAACTTAAAGCTTTTAGTTGTGAAGGCCATATTGCAAAACTATGCCTAGTATTTCTGCCTACTTGTTGCATCACTTGTGGCAGTCTCTCGGGTTGACGATTACTGACATCATTGTACAATTTTATATTTCTATGATGCTACTGCTACTGCTATGATGGTGCGCAATTTTGTTTGATGTAATGAAGCAAGTGTGTGGCTGCTATACTGCTACTGCTACTGCTACTGCTATCTAGTTTTTATATTGCTATACTGCTATGATGCACAAATTTTTGTGCTGATATGGCTATGATATGATGCTTGAATGATACTCTTGCCCCTAACTTGCTGTTCCTTTCCTCACCTTTCTTCTCTCACCTTTTCTCACCTCTTCCTGGCCACTGATGAATGCTCAACATTAGACCATGAGAATAGACCAGCTATACTTGTTCTTTTTTTTGGGGCACTACACTTCTCTTTTTTTGCAAAAAAAAGCCATGGACAATTGTTCTCTTTTTATGATAAGAACAGACCAGCTACAGTTGTTATTTTTTTGGGGGGCACTACACTTCTCTCTTTTTGCAAAAAAACACCCATGGACACTTGTTCTCTTTTTATAATAAGAACAGACCATCTACACTTTTTTTTGATCTACACTTGTTCTTTTTTGGAAAAATAACAGCCATGGACACTTGTTCTTTTTTTTGGGGCACTACACTTCCTCTTTTTTTTCATAAGAACAACCATCTACACTTGTTATGTTGTTTTTGGGAACTACACTTGTTTTTTTTGGATAAGAACAGACCATCTACACTTGTTCTTTTTTTGGATCTACACTTGTTCCTTTTTTTATGATCTACATTTGCAAATGATTGTAATTGATGCACAATTTCTGAGCAAAACTGAGGCCACATCTAATACTTTCACTTTCAATAGTAATATTATCAATATGTAAAAGTTTAATAATGTTATTTTTCTTCGAAAGAAAATGTCGGCGACTACAAGTGGGACCACAACGAGCCGGGCTCCAAGGTCCCATAATAAGATCCCGAAGGAAGTCTATAGAATAAAGGAGGTGGATGAACAGGGATTTCCTACGGCCCCAGAGAAAGCCGTCAAAAAATTCGCAACAATCTGCGGAATCCTAGGGAGGCGGAACATCACAATTCTGGCGGACCACATCAATCGGGTCCCACAGGAAGAAAAAGATGAAGCCTGGAGACAGTTCAAGGAAAGCTTTGAGTACCCATATGTGGACCCCCGTTTTTGAGACGGGAATCTTTCGTGTTCATAGTACCATTTCCCTGGATCGAGTAGTTGGTACCCACGAATACAGTACTGGATAATCAGGTGCACATGCACGAATAGTCTTACATCAACATTATTACATCAATAGGCCCGAAGGCAATGTTCAACCCACAGGACCTTATGGTCCAAAGATAAAAAAACAGAATTTAGATAAGGCAGCGGAATAGAGGCAGCGGCTTGTCATTTGCCACAGGCAACGACCGGAGCTAAGATCTAGTATGCGCCGTCGGTTTCTTCACCCTCCCGGTAGTACGCATACGGGTCTTCCGGCTCTTCATTTCCGTCGGCTGAAGGTTTGTGCGTATAGCAAGGGTGAGTACCAACCGTACTCGGCAAGCCAACACGAATTGATGCATATGATAGGGTTATTCAGAGAATGGCTGGAGTTCTTTTGCATAAAGCCAATTTTCACAATTCTTTTCACAAGCCTATCAACTAGCCAATCAAGTTTTAGTTCCACAGTTCATTAGTCCAGTGACGGTTCTGTCTACCATCCATCGTGATTCCAAGGATGGCTTCCCGCCTCCGTTTCGTTATGATTTTCTGGGAGTCTACCCCTTCTCGCATCCCGAGAAGTTGATCCACCGCTAATGAAATCATCATGCAAGCCCATCCCAGCAGTTTTAAGTTTAAAGTCTAGCCAAGCGAAAGTCTTGTCACGATGCTCGATATCCGCGAGCACGGCTATTCGAATAGATTGATTCACTCACACTGTAGTGGATGTACACTTTACCCGTACTCCGTGACAGCCCAACAAATGAGCCTACGCCTCAACACATGAGACGGTCACGGCAAAGCCTTTCGATAACCTTGCTTTGGCAGTACCCGCTCCATGAACTTAAGCCCTCATGCACTCTAGCCGTCCTTTTCTAGCAGTGAGAGGAGTTCTGGCGCACCCGGGGTAAGGGAAACTTTCTCAATCTTTAAGTTTAATTAATATCGGTTTAATTCCACCATTCACAACAAAGGCCGCAGCCTCATTCTCATCCTGTAACCACATCATAGAGAACCATCTATGCAAGGATACTGCCTCCGCTCGGCTATCTAGTCAGCTAGGTCTATACCTATTCGAGAAGTACGGTTGTACTGGCTCGTTTCCCGGCTATCTCATGGCTCGGTCCTTAATTGACCAGGGTCGGCACTCGCCTTTTCTGGAATCCACCCAAATCATCCAGCCGCCCCAGTCTAAAACATTTGTACAGCATTTTCAATTTTCAACGAGCCTAGTTCAACATTCTCATGGCCATGTGGCGCTCATGTCTCCACAGGCCGTATTTCAACTACCTCCCCTAAGGTAGTTGCCCGAGCACAAAGCTTCTTTGTAAAATCATGAGTATGCAGGTATCTAGTATAAGCGGGGCTAAGCATTTTTACGAAGTTAGCCTCCGGTCATATCACGTCGAAGGTTACAAAGAATGATTCTAACGGTGATCAATATCAAGGCAGATTATATCAAGCATAGGCACTCGTTTGTGTATAGCATGCAATTTGTAATTTTCAAATCAACATTATTTCACAAAGTAGGATCAATATGTTCAAAGGGTGTGATGACTTGCCTTGCTCGCACACTTGAGGGATGGTATCTTCAGCGGGGTCGATGCCGGTTTCTTCAGGTTCTACCCGTACGTGCGAAAGATCAATTGAATTCAATTAGAATTAAATAAAATACCGAGAGATCGAAAAGAACCATAAAAGCCATGAAAACAACTCCAAAAGTTTTGCCAAAAATTCTACTTGAGTTAGAACAAGGGTCGCTAGGAAAAATTCGTGCTCGAGGTTTGAGGGTTTGAGTACAAAAGGGAAGCCTATTTAAATGGTGAGAAAGAATTAATCGGAGTCCGGATTTAAAAACGACGCAAAACGGAATCCCGGAAAACGTCCGATTCCGATTTTTCAAACTTTGCACTGAGAAAACATGCGAGAAAATAATTTATTTTTGCCCAAAATTTTACTCAAGTCATCCCCAAAATATTTCCCAAATTTTCCACAATTTTTCCCAAATTTTTCCTATTTTTCTTTTTTTCTTTTTTTCTTTTTTTTTTCTTTTCCCACTGGCGCACTGTTCATCTGCCCCCTAGGTGTTCGACCGGGGCGCTTCAAAACAGGGGCGGCGGCAGTGAGGAAAAAGGGCGGCGCAAGGAGGGGCTTACCGGCGACGGCGGGCTCGGGGAGGAGCAGTGGGGCACGGCGGGAGTTTGCGCACGGCGGCGACGGCTCCGATGGCTAGGCGGCGGCGGCGGCGCTTCGGAAGAGGGAACAACGGCGGTGTGCGGTGAAAAAGGGCGAGGCGCCGCCCTTTTATAGGTGCGGCCGAGGCGCGCCGCGCGGCACGAGGCGGAAGGGAGAGGGGCGGGCTCGGCGCGGCGTGGGGTGGGGCATGCGGCTGCGCTTGGGGAGGGCCGGGTACGGCGGCCTCCACGCGGCGGCGCGGAAGGCCGGGCCGGGCGCGGCGCTTGCGACGTGCTGCGGCGAGCGGGACGCGAGCAGGGTCCGGCAGGCGCAGGCGCGCGAGGGTGCGAGCGAGCGGGCGGGGTCGGCGCGACGGCGGGCGCGTGGCGCAAGCTCGCGGCGCGCGGGTGCGGGGCCAATACGGCGGCGGAGCGCGTGGCGCAAGCGCGCGGTGCGCGGGCGGGGCGGGTGCGCGCGGGCGCGGGTGGCGCGGGGTCCGCGCGGGCGGGCGCGTGCGCGGCGCGTGGCGCGCGCGGGGGTAGGGCGGGCGCGGGCGTGCGCGGCGCGCGTGGCGCGCGGCGGCGCGGCGCGCGGTACGGTCGGGCGACGCGCGGCGGGCGCGCGGCCGGGGCCGTACGGCGTCGAGCACCTCTAGCGCAATGAACAGTGAACTTTTTGATTTTCCCGATTTCTATTTTAATTTCCCATTTTCTATTTTCTTTTCTTCTAAAAATTCCAAAATAAATCCTAATATTCCAAAAATAATTTTTAACATTATGCTTTAATCTTTTCTTGACTTTTATTTTTCCATAATTATTTTTCATACTTATTCAAATTCCTTTTGCCTAATTTTCATAATTCACCCATTTTATTTTCAAAAATTTCCCAAATTTCGAGTACGCCTCCCGAGAATTTTATTGTTCATTTTGTGTCTTAATTTATCTTCTCCCAACCAAAAATTTTATTTTATTTTTCCCAAAACGCGTTTTCATAAATCCGTGCTTTCCCCGATTTCCTTTTTAAAAACCAGATGCGGCTTTCGCAACTCCATTTCGACGACTCCGAATCATCCAAAAACACCGAAAGGGAATTGACCACGACTAAATTTATGCAACCGAGCGGCAAATAAGAAGCAACAAACCCGAGAAGAAGCAACCAACAAAAGCTTTTGAAAGTTCTGATTTTTTTTACATTCCGATTTCGGTTCTCCGATTTTCAGGATGTTACAAACCTACCCCCCTAACAATAAATCTCATCCCCGAGATTTCTTATCGGTTGCTGAGTAGGTGTGGGTATTCTGTCCTTAGGAACTCTTCGCTCTCCCAGGTAGCCTCTTCTTCCGTGTGATTGCTCCACTGTACTTTGTACATGCACCATGACTTGGTCCGTGTCTTCTTTTCTGCCTCGTCTAGTATCTTGATTGGATGCTCCGGGTAGGTAAGATCACTGTGGACATGGATGGTTTCTAAAGGAGCTTGCTCTTCTGGTACCCGCAAACATTTCTTCAATTGCGACACGTGGAACACTGGGTGGACATCGGAGAGGTTCTCGGGCAGTTCCAATTGGTAAGCCACTTCTCCCCTTCTAGCGCTTATCAAGAATGGGCCCACGTATCTTGGTGCGAGTTTCCTTTGACTTTGAACCTCCGAGTCCCCGTAGTGGTGAGACCTTTAGATACACGTAGTCACCTTCTTTAAATTCTAATTCTCTTTGGCGGGTGTCCGCGTAGCTCTTTTGTCGTGATTGAGCTGTTTGTAATCGGTCCCGAATCAGGCGAACTTTTTCCTCGGCCTCTTTGATTATGTCAGGCCCGAATACGGTTCGTTCACCGATTTCTGACCACATTAATGGGGTTCGGCATCGGTGACCAAATAGAGCTTCGTTTGGCAACATCTTCAGACTGGCTTGATAGCTATTGTTGTAGGAGAACTCGGCGTACGGCAAACATTTCTCCCAATCCTTGGTGAAATCCAACGCACAGGCTCTCAGCATATCTTCTAGTACTTGATTCGTCCTTTCAGTCTGTCCGTCAGTCTGTGGGTGGTAAGTGGTACTGAAGGCGAGGTGACTGCCGAGTTCCTCGTGGACTTTGCTCCAAAAATGAGACGTGAATTGGGTACCACGATCCGATATAATCCTCTTTGGTACACCGTGAAGACATACAATCCTACTCATGTATAGTTCCGCTAGCTTGGCACCGTTGTAGTTAGTTTTTACGGGAATAAATCGCAGTCTTAGTGAGCCGATCCACTATTACCCAAATGGAATCGTAACCAGTCGTAGTTTTGGGTAGTCCTACTATGAAATCCATGCCTATCTCGTCCCATTTCCATTCAGGAATCTTGAGCGGCTGCAGCAAGCCTGCTGGTCGTTGATGCTCGGCTTTCACCCTTTGGCACACATCGCACACGGCTACGTATTCGGCTACATCTCTCTTCATATTGGGCCACCAGTATTCTCCTTTCAAATCTGGTACATTTTCGTGCTTCCGGATGTAACGAATATGCCGATTCGTGGGCTTCTTTTAAGATCAATCCTCTCAAACCACCTCGTTCGCAAGACGCAGATTCTTTTCTTGTACCACAGATTCCCTTGTCATCTACGAAAACTCCTTAGCGCGTCCGCGGCCATGCGTTCCTTGATTTCCTGGGTTTCCTCATTCCCTCTTTGGGCTTCTTCTATTTGAGTCCTCAGTAGGGGTTGGATTTCCAGTGAGTTCACTTCTCCGTGAGGAATCAGGTGCAGATTAAGTCGAGCCATTTCTTCTTGGAGCTCATTGGCCATACCTCCCAATCCCATGTGGTTGCATTGGGCTTTGCGGCTCGGCGCATCGGCCACTACATTCGCCTTGCCGGATGGTAATGGATTCCTAGATCGTAATCCTTGATCAACTCCAACCATCGCCTCGTCGTAGGTTGAGATCAGCGAGTAAAGAAATATTTTAAGCTCTTGTGATCGGTATACACATCACGGTGGTTCCCGATCGATAGTGTCTCCGGATCTTCAATGCATGAACAACCGCAGCTAATTCCAGGTCGTGTGTGGGATAATTCTCCTCGTGGGGTCGTAATCGTCGCGAGGCATACGCTACAACCTTCCCATCCTGCATTAACACGCCTCCCAGTCCTTGCCGAGATGCATCACAGTACATCACGAAATCCTTTCGGTTGTCAGGTAAGGTTAGGATTGGGGCAGTGGTTAACTTTTCTTTTAATTGGTCGAAAGCCTTTTGACACTTCTCGTTCCATTCAAACTTCTTTTCCTTCTTCAGAAGTTGAGTCATAGGTCGGGCTACAGTGGAAAACCCTTCGATAAACCGTCGATAATACCCGGCCAAGCCCAAGAAACTCCGAACTTCCGTCACTGACTTGGGTGCCTTCCATTCCATGACAGCTTCGACCTTGGCGGGGTCTACTGCTACTCCTCCGGCTGAAACCACGTGGCCAAGAAAAGCGACTTCCTTGAGCCAGAACTCGCATTTGCTGAACTTTGCATACAGCTGGTGCTCTCGTAGCTTTTCCAGTACCAACCGTAGATGCTCCGCGTGTTCCTCATCGTTCTTGGAGTAGATAAGTATATCGTCGATGAATACCACTACGAATTTGTCCAGGTACTCCATGAATACCTTGTTCATCAGGTTCATAAAATATGCCGGGGCATTGGTCAATCCAAAGGACATCACTGTGAACTCGTATAAGCCGTAACGTGTAGAGAACGCCGTCTTAGGAATATCTCCAGCTCTAATCTTCAACTGATGATATCCTGACCGAAGATAAATTTTTGAGAACAACTGCGCACCCTTAAGCTGATCGAATAGGTCATCAATTCGAGGTAGTGGGTACTTGTTTTTGATAGTCACTTCATTTAGCGATCGGTAGTCCACACACATTCTCATACTCCCATCCTTCTTCTTGACGAAGAGTACTGGGGCTCCCCAGGGAGAAGAGCTGGGGCGTACGAATCCCTTCTCTTGTAGTTCTCTTATTTGCTTCTTGAGTTCCTCTAACTCGTTGGCCGGCATTCGATAAGGCCTCTTGGATATGGGGGCAGTACCAGGCATTAGATCGATGATAAACTCTATGTCACGATCCGGGGGCATTCCAGGCAATTCCTCGGGAAATACGTCCGGGTATTCTTGTACTACTGGCATCCCACCTAGAGGTAGCATGGTGAACACTCCCGTAGCTTGTTCACATAGCTTCGGGTTTTGATCCATAGTTATGCTCATTGGTGATCCCCATGGGGTGGATACCGTGACTTCCCTTCGACTGCAGTCTATAATTCCATTATTCTTGGTCAACCAATCCATCCCGAGTATGACATCAATGGTTTGGGGTGATAGCACCATAAGGTTTGAAAGAAACACCACGTCCCTAATCCGTATGGGCACATTGATGCAAGCATGGGGTACGGTTATGTCTCCCCCAGGTGAGTGTACCAACATAGGCCTCTTAAGTGCTACTTGGTGTAGGTGGTGTTGTTTGCTTACTTGGGAAGATATGAATGAATGCGAAGCTCCAGAATCGAATAAAACTTTAACTGGTGTAGAGTTGATAGAGAACATACCCATCAATACGCTCTGGTCCTCCTGAGCTTCTTTAGCCCGCACATGATTCACCTGGCCACGTTGAAACCCGGTGGCAGCCTCGTTGGGTAGCGGGGTCCTCAACAGACCTCGTCCTGCCGCAGGGATGGGGGTTCCTCGGACGGGCGTTGCATTGGCGCCGGTGCGCACAGGGGTGTTGCGTGGTTTTGGGCAGCTATTGGAGTAGTGCCCGAATTCTCCACAATTGAAGCAGCTCACATTCCTTCTTCCTGGAGCGGCTAGGGTTGGTGTGGGTGTACGAAGCTGAGGTGTAGCTGGCCTGTTGACATGGTCGGAAGCGGGGGAACGACCGGCTGCCGGAACGTTTGGCTTCCATCCAGACGGGGTGGCTCCCTTGGGACGTTGTGGCGCTCCCTGAAATGGGCGAGCCATAGCGAGCCTCCTTTTGCGGTTATTTTCTACCATCTTTTGGTCGTGTTCAAGCCGGACGACCTTGTTGATGAGGCTTTGGAAACTGGTGTGGTCCTGCCCGATCATCGGTCCTCTCAGCTCGTCATTTAGTCCCTCAATGAATTTATCCATCTTCTCTTCCTCGTCTGTCAGGTCACTTGTGGCGTAACGGGCAAGCTGGGTAAACTTGTTCAGATACTCTTGTACTGAGGTGTTTCCTTGACGCAGCCTGCGGAACTCGTTTTTCTTCATCCTCATAACTGCAGCTGGCACGAAATTCTCACGGAACGCAGCCGTGAATTCTTCCCATGTCGGTTCTCCGGCGTCTTCAGCTCGCATTTCCTTGTAGGTGTCCCACCAGTCACTTGCGGGACCCTCCAGCTGGTTAGTGGCGAAGACAACTCTATCAGCTTCTCGAACTCGGACGAGAGTTAGCTTTTTCTCGATCACCCTCAGCCAGTCTTCAGCATCCATGGGTTCTTCGGCCGTGGAGAAGGTTGGTGGCTTAGCTCGCATGAACTCTCCTAGACTTGATCCTCCTCGACTTCCCTGGTTGTTAGCAATTGCTTGGAGTAGCTGGGTCTGTAAAGCCATAACCTCCGCCAGAGTGGAGGGGCTGGGCTCCGGCGGGTTCTCGTTGGTTGCTACGGCTCTGCGGCAATGTGCCATCTGAAGAAGATAGATGAATTAAGAGATCAGACCAGTTTAGGTCATGGTCCTTAGGGGATCTTTCTTCAAGTTGTTTTTAAATGATCTTCAATCAACAAGCATGGTAAAATAGTAGTAAGCTCACGAATTAAGATACCGCAAAGCGATGCTCAGGTCCATCATATTACATAAAAGGGGTACACGGACTGTACGTGCACAGTCCTTCATGCCATGATAACAACAACAACTACATCGTCTAACTGCATTAACTAATTAAGGGGGAATAGAGTGTGGTCCGTGCTGCCGAGCCGTCCAGAACAAGATCAAGCTGGGGTGGTCCTCCCGCCTAGTCGTCCAACCATCCGCAAGAGCCAGGCGCGGGAAGTGGGTGGTCCGCTGCTGAAGCATACCGGAGTCCCCATGGCTCGAAGGTGGTGGCCTCGGAGTCATGCCGAATCTTCCGACTCGGTGGCCGCGTACTCTTGCGAGCGGTTTGGCGGGTGAGGGGGCCTCCAGTGTGAGTCAGGCGACGAGTGGGAGCTTCCTCCTCCATTGGGTCGGTGTCGCTGGACTCCCATTTGACCTCCATAGGTTCTGCCTCAGACTCCGAGTCGGTGTGGATCTGGATGGGGTTCTCCTCTCCCGATCCAGGCTCGGATGGCACTGCTACGGAGCTCGAGGTGGGTCCCATGGACGTGGGCGGCAGCGTGGTCTATCGTGCACGGCGCGGGCTCGTGCTCAACATAAAGCTTGCTCCATCATGGCTTGAAAGGTATCCAAGCATGCTGGAGTCATAAGGTAATAGTGGTCGGGCACAGGAGCAGGAGGCGTTGGTACAAGCTCGGTGGAAGTACCTGCAGCGTAGACAGGGCGAGTGCGCAGCTGCTCCTCCAGCTGGTCGACTTGCTGCTTGCTCTTCCTGAGCTGCTCCTCCAGCTCTACCAGGGCTTCCCCACGGGCCACGTAGCGGTCCGAGAGTTGCTCATATTGGGCACCATTGGCTTGCAGCTGAGTTTGCAGCATGTTTATCTGGTCCCCACAGCCTTGGTGGCTCTCGACCAGATCATTGAGGCGTGACTGCTGGTCGTTGATCTCAAGCAAGGCCTCCTCGTAACAGTCATCTGCCGTCTCCGCCCAACGTGATAGACGCGTGACCATCGGGTTGTAGCAGCAGGGGGTGGCCTCCACAGTGCAGACTGGGTTGCCCTCTTCGCGATAGGGATGATGCACGAACTCTGTCACCGTGAGTTCGGCACGATGTATCGCATTAAGGCGAAGAAATGCTTCGCGGGCCGCATCTTGAATGGCTGCTTCTGCTAAGTCCCGGTGGTAGCGGGTGTGGAAGCAGAAAGATGTTTCACTTCCCATGCGGGCTTCTATGGATACGGCTGCCTCCCATGCTGGATACACTTCGGAGCCATGCCTTTTGGTGTGATAGGTGGGTGGTTCCGGGTACCTCAAACACCAAAGTAGGGAGGGACTGAAGTTGTGCCACAAACCCCTCGTCTCGTGGGATAGTGACCTCCCAGGCTCCGTCGTGGTTCGACATCTGCTTTTGAAGGCAACTTAGGGTTAGTGGGAGAGAGCTATTATAATCATTTGGTAAAAGGAAATATAGATGTAGAAAAGGTATATTTGTATTTTCAGAAATAATAGTTTAAAAATGATCCTATGTAGGGATATTTCCCTTTAGCTAACTAGTTAGGGGTAGGGCGCCATTTGGTCTTAGCCTACGGTCGCATGGCTCTGATACCAGCTCTGTGGACCCCCGTTTTTGAGACGGGAATCTTTCGTGTTCATAGTACCATTTCCCTGGATCGAGTAGTTGGTACCCACGAATACAGTACTGGATAATCAGGTGCACATGCACGAATAGTCTTACATCAACATTATTACATCAATAGGCCCGAAGGCAATGTTCAACCCACAGGACCTTATGGTCCGAAGATAAAAAAAACAGAATTTAGATACGGCAGCGGAATAGAGGCAGCGGCTTGTCATTTGCCACAGGCAACGACCGGAGCTAAGATCTAGTATGCGCCGTCAGTTCCTTCACCCTCCTGGTAGTACGCATACGGGTCTTCCGGCTCTTCATTTCCGTCAGCTGAAGGTTTGTGCGTATAGCAAGGGTGAGTACCAACCGTACTCAGCAAGCCAACACAGAATTGATGCATATGATAGGGTTATTCAGAGAATGGCTGGAGTTCTTTTGCATAAAGCCAATTTTCACAATTCTTTTCACAAGCCTATCAACTAGCCAATCAAGTTTTAGTTCCACAGTTCATTAGTCCGGTGACGGTTCTGTCTACCATCCATCGTGATTCCAAGGATGGCTTCCCGCCTCCGTTTCGTTATGATTTTCTGGGGAGTCTACCCCTTCTCGCATCCCGAGAAGTTGATCCACCAGCTAATGAAATCATCATGCAAGCCCATCCCAGCAGTTTTAAGTTTAAAGTCTAGCCAAGCGAAAGTCTTGTCACGATGCTCGATATCCGCGAGCACAGCTATTCGAATAGATTGATTCACTCACACTGCAGTGGATGTACACTTTACCCGTACTCCGCGACAGCCCAACAAATGAGCCTATGCCTCAACACATGAGACGGTCACGGCAAAGCCTTTCGATAACCTTGCTTTGGCAGTACCCGCTCCATGAACTTAAGCCCTCATACACTCTAGCCGTCCATTTCTAGCAGTGAGAGGAGTTCTGGCGCACCCGGGGTAAGGGAAACTTTTCAATCTTTAAGTTTAATTAATATCGGTTTAATTCCATCATTCACAACAAAGGCCGCAGCCTCATTCTCATCCCGTAACCACATCATAGAGAACCATCTATGCAAGGATACTGCCTCCGCTCGGCTATCTAGTCAGCTAGGTCTATACCCATTCGAGAAGTATGGTTGTACTGGCTCGTTTCCCGGCTATCTCATGGCTCGGTCCTTAATTGACCAGGGTCGGCACTCGCCTTTTCCGGAATCCACCCAAATCATCCAGCCGCCCCAGTCTAAAACATTTGTATAGCATTTTCATTTTTCAACGAGCCTAGTTCAACATTCTCATGGCCATGTGGTGCTCATGTCTCCACAGGCCGTATTTCAACTACCTCCCCTAAGGTAGTTGCCCGAGCACAAAGCTTCTTTGTAAAATCATGAGTATGCAGGTATCTAGTATAAGCAGGGCTAAGCATTTTTACTGAAGTTAGCCTCCAGTCATATCACGTCGAAGGTTACAAAGAATGATTCTAACGGTGATCAATATCAAGGCAGATTATATCAAGCATAGGCACTCGTTTGTGTATAGCATGCAATCTGTAATTTTCAAATCAACATTATTTCACAAAGTAGGATCAATATGTTCAAAGGGTGTGATGACTTGCCTTGCTCGCACACTTGAGGGATGGTATCTTCAGCGGGGTCGATGCCGGTTTCTTCAGGTGCTACCCGTACGTGCGAAAGATCAATTGAATTCAATTAGAATTCAATAAAATACCGAGAGATCGAAAAGAACCATAAAAGCCATGAAAACAACTCCAAAAGTTTTGCCAAAAATTCTACTTGAGTTAGAACAAGGGTCGCTAGGAAAATCCGAGTTTCGGAATCGAGTTGATGACCTAGGGTTTTCGCAAAGTCGGCGATCGTAATAATTTGGGAAATTAAGTTTGAAAATATCAGCGGAGAAAAATTCGTGCTCGAGGTTTGAGGGTTTGAGTACAAAAGGAAGCCTATTTAAATGGCGAGAAAGAATTAATCGGAGTCCGGATTTAAAACGACGCGAAACGGAATCCCGGAAACGTCCGATTCCGATTTTTCAAACTTTGCACTGAGAAAACATGCAAGAAAATAATTTATTTTTGCCCAAAATTTTACTCAAGTCATCCCCAAAATATTTCCCAAATTTTCCACAATTTTTCCCAAATTTTTCCTATTTTTCTTTTTTTCTTTTTTTTTCTTTTCCCACTGGCGCACTTGTTCATCTCCCCTAGGTGTTCGACCGGGCGCTTCAAAACAGGGCGGCGGCAGTGAGGAAAAGGGCGGCGCAAGGAGGGGCTTACGGCGACGGCAGGCTCGGGAGGAGCAGAGTGGGGCACGGCGGGAGTTTGCGCACGGCGGCGACGGCTCCGATGGCTAGGCGGCGGCGGCGCGCCGGAAGAGGGGGGAACAACGGCGGTGTGCGGTGAAAAAGGGCGGCGCCGCCCTTTTATAGGTGCGGCCGGGCGCGCTCGGCGCGGGCACGGGGCGGAAGGGAGAGGGGCTGGCTCGGCGCGGCGTGGGGTGGGGCACGCGGGCTGCGCTGGGGAGGGTCGGGTACGGCGGCATCCACGCGGCGGCGCGGAAGGCCGGGCCGGCGCGGCGCTTGCGGCGTGGTGCGGCGAGCGGGGCGCGAGCGGGGTCCGGCAGGCGCAGGCGCGCGAGGGTGCGAGCGAGCGGGCGGGGTCGGCGCGGCGGCGGGCGCGTGGCGCAAGCTCGCGGCGCGCGGTGCGGGGCTGGTACGGCGGCGGAGCGCGTGGCGCAAGCACGCGGCGCGCGGCGGGGCCGGTGCGCGCGGGCGGGCCGGGTGCGCGCGGGCGGGCGCGGGTGGCGTGGGGTCCGGCACGGGCGGGCGCGCGCGCGCGCGCGGCGCGCGCGGGGTAGGGGCTGGGGCGCGGGCGTGCGCGGCGCGCGCGCGTGGCGCGCGGCGCGGCGCGCGGTACGGCTCGGGCGACGCGCGGCGGGCGCGCGGCCGGGCCGTACGGCGTCGAGCACCTCTAGCGCAATGAACAGTGAACTTTTTGATTTTCCCGATTTCTATTTTAATTTCCCATTTTCTATTTTCTTTTCTTCTAAAAATTCCAAAATAAATCCTAATATTCCAAAAATAATTTTTAACATTATGCTTTAATCTTTTCTTGACTTTTATTTTTCCATAATTATTTTTCATACTTATTCAAATTCCTTTTGCCTAATTTTCATAATTCACCCATTTTATTTTCAAAAATTTCCCAAATTTCGAGTACGCCTCCCGAGAATTTTATTGTTCATTTTGTGTCTTAATTTATCTTCTCCCGACCAAAAATTTTATTTTATTTTTCCCAAAACGCGTTTTCACAAATCCGTGCTTTCCCCGATTTCCTTTTTAAAAAACCCAGATGCGGCTTTCGCAACTCCATTTCGACGACTCCGAATCATCCAAAAACACCGAAAGGGGAATTGACCACGACTAAATTTATGCAACTCGAGCTGGCAAATAAGAAGCAACAAACCCGAGAAGAAGCAACCAACAAAAGCTTTTGAAAGTTCCGATTTTTTTACGTTCCGATTTCGGTTCTCCGATTTTCGGGATGTTACACCATAAGAGTCCGAGGAAAGACTGAAGCAGCAGGCTATCAGCAAGATGGGCACCTTGTGGAAAAATTTCAAGACCACCCTCGTCACTGACTACGTCCTCAACCGCACCCAGCCTGAACCATTTGGGAAGTACCCATTCATCACCCAGGCCATGTGGGACGAGTTCCATGCCACCAAATCAACCCCTGAGTCTCGAGCAAAAAGCAAGGCCTATAGGGCGTTGCAGGCCAAAAACCTTCACCCGCACCGGCTTGGCACGGGAGGATACACCGGGAAGCAGCAGGAATGGTAGAGCGAGGATAAAGTTGTCGCGAAATCTAACACCCCGTCAATTCTTGGTGATATCCCGACTACCCGAACAAGGAACTGGGCAAGGGAAAGGGTGAAGAAGAATAGTGATGGAACACTGACGTGCCCAAACCCCAAAGATCAAGCGGTGCACGATAAACTTATAAGTTTAACACATAAAACATCTTTCAATAGGTTGTATCGTCCTCTACATTTAATTAATCCTAACTGTACGGCAGGTCCAGCTGACTGCTGAGAGATAGTCCTCCCCCAAGGTTTGCTCACAAAGGTGCGAGGATGACATCCTCACAAAAGCCTTGGGAAACGAAGAACACCGTGGATGGACAAGGGGCATTGGCTCTGCTGTCCCATGGAAGTATGGGTTTCCCCAATTTGCTTGGCAGTACAAGAAGCACAAGCTATCAAAGACACAGAAACAAGCACGCCTTAAGGAGCAACTTCGGGAGGAGCTTAGAGTCGAGCTCGCTGAAGAATTCAATGAGAAACTGGCACAAGTGGAGGCTCGGGTGGAGATATATGAGAAGTTGATCGCCAAAGCTCCTGCCGCTACAGCTCCCAGAGTAGAAGTGAGGCCCACGCAAAGGCGTAGCAGCTGCGCATCGACTGAGGTGGGGGCAGAACAAGCACCAATCCCCGCCGCGGTGGACCACATAACGGTAACAAAATTCAACAAATGTATGTTTTGTATTAGCACCAAAGTACACCCTAGTAGTAATGACACATACGATTCTATTGCAGGAACCCACATCGTGCACCCTAGTCGTTAGGGTGACCCAATCATTTGCAATTCCGGCTGCAGAGGCAAGCCTACGCCCGAAACTTGGGTTCATGGGGCGCAGCTGCTAGCCGGACATGTAAAAGTCCAAGTAGACTTAGTGAAGCCCGATTGGGTGGGCTTCACTCTCTAGCACCCACCGAACGATGAGGTTCTGACCGTTGGAGCTGCACGTGGGACCATTATCCAATGGCCCAAGCAGAACATTCAGATCAATGTAACTCCTAGGCTAGCACCAAGTTCTTGTCCAGTACCGTCACTTGCACGTACAGATATTGTAGTTGCCCCTCAAGCCAGAGAACTTGTAGTTGCCCCTCATGCCATTGAAGAAGATCTCCAATTACAATATGATACATATTTTGGGGACGACGGTATGGAGGTGGATGCAGGCCGCACCAACCTCCTCCTGCTAAATAGTTGAAGAAGGCGAGATCTTCTCCACCCAACATCGGCAGAAAGGGGAGAGGAGTAGGGAAGGTGCAAGGGGTCAAGCAGGCCAAGAAAAAAGCATGATCTTGGCAAGGCGTCATCAGCTCTGAATACTTTCACATTAGGCATGCCATTGGTCGGAGACGACACCTTATCAAGGATGGGGCCTGCATGCAAGGAGTTGCACAGGTACTACATGGAGAGGACCAACACAAAGAGGAAGCATAGAGAGACCTCCATGTTGGGCTACCACGATAGTCAGCCGTTCCTCGACCCTACTAGCTTCATCGCCATAGACTTGCAAGATCAATGGGACCTCTACAGGGTGTGAGCGGTCGACACCAACCTCCTTAAGTGCTACTCTTTGTAAGTATTTGTGGGTACGAGATATGATAATAACTGTCCATATCTGACGCTAACCCGAACTCTGGTCTTGCTTGTAGGTTTACCTGGAAGCAGGTCCAAAAGAATTCACCCTTTGTTGCCTTTCTCGATCCATCTATCGTCAACGAGACAAATATGCAAAACGATCAAGCTGGCATGGTGGAATATATCAAGGACTGCTTGTATTCCTGTCAAGACAAGGACTTCCTTATGTGTGCCTACAATCAATAGTAAGCGTGTAGCCTACTTAGAATCAAATGTGCGACTCATATAGCTCTAGTATTTACGTTGCAATTTAATAATGTCGCAGGGGTCATTGGATTCTTCTGGTAATAACGCCGAAGTGGACTTTTGTACACTACCTTAACTCCAATATCAAGCCAAAAATATACAACTGGTCCGGCATCGAAGCTGTCTTGAACGAGGCATGGGACCTGTACGTGGCAAAAGGCGGGAGGCATAAGGATGGGCATCCCAAACTCGGTCACAAAAAAGACTTCCCAATTAAACAACAAGTGGGTGACCAGTGTGGGTTCCACGTCTGCCATAACATGCGAATCTTAGTAGACAAGGTGACATTGCCCGACCTTGAGGTGTGTTATACAATTGTTTATATACATAGGACAACTTTCCAAGTATGTGGACTAACTTGGCACCTCACATGCAGGTTAAAACTATCAAACATTCTGGATAACAACTTCGATATCATTAGAGAGGAGATAGCACAATTCATACTAGATGATATATTGTCTTCGAAAGGAATGTTTAGAGTAAGGTCCTAGGTAGCTCGATCGACTCTGAATGGTAGAACATTTGCAATGGCAGTGCGACAAACATTTTATTTTTGTAAATATTCTTTGTAATATAATTCTACATGTTGTTTTTGTATATACTTGCTTTTCTTTGTAATACATTTTTGCAGGTTTTGATGCATCTGTAACTAAATTATTTCGCTCGATGATGAACTGGAGCCGTTCATATATGTTGCAAATTGCAACATCCAAAACATGGTTCGAATTATTTAGGTGTGTTGTAGCCTGGGTGGCTACCGAAGATCTCCGCATCAAACCTTGTGTCACAGGGCACAGCGGAGATCTTCTGGTAGCCACCCAACCTACCACAACGTCTCATACTATTACATATATAGTCTAGTTGTTCTAGATGTTTTTGGGGTTAGTACACTTGTTATTTTCGTGTGGCTGTGGCTGTGTCTTGATGAGAAATTTCTCTCACGCACTGGCCTGGGAGATCTACTTAGCTCTAGTGCAGGTCCTTCTCGGCTGCCTGTGTAGTACAGGACGTGCCAGTTGGTCTGATCTGTTAACCAACAAGAAAAAATAAAGACATATGCGTTAAGGGTTAAGTTAGATCCTACTGGATCGGCTGTGAGAGTTAATTTACATATATATGCTATCCCAAGTGCATTTAAACTAAGTGACTAGAATAGATCAGCAACGCCGAGACAGTATTAACCACTTAATCCAAATATACAATGGGATAATAAATATATGCCTTAACAACCTAGCCGATACCGTAAGGCTAACTGTGAATCGTCTAGTACTCCGACTCATCTTATGAAAAGATATTGATCTAAGCTAAATGCGCTAAACCTAGATCAGTCAGCTATCTGTTGTGGCTGACAGGCTGATTCTGGCTTAGGGCATTTAACTAGAGCAAGATCTTAAATATAAGAGGCGACTTTAATAAATTTGATAGTAAATATACCAAAAGAATATTAAAACAGATAAGGCCGGCTGAAACCCTGGCACTGTCTCTAAACATATACATCTAGCCGAATAGATCATAAAAGCTCTAAAAATGACTTAATAGGTCAAATTGATGCAGCATTAAGTATAAAAAGAATAATCAGATCTACTATAGCTGATGTAAAACCCCTCGAGACGGTGGATATCGCATATAATCTAAGCCAACCCTTAGATCTAGCTCTATCGGCTACTGATTCTTGACAGAAACTGGCCGATGTCGAGACAGATCTAAACATCGTTCTAGATTATATGTGATATATGATAACTAGCGCAACATAAATCATTGAATCTAGAGTATCATAGCGATGGAAGCACTAAATTTGACAAGATACACCACTAATGACGAACATTTACCTTAATCAGGGATCGAAACGATGCAGCCCGAAGCCGGATCGAGTGTTCGTCTAAAGAAAATAGGAGGCGATGCGCCGAAAGGTTTATTGGTTGTATAGGAGGCGATGCGTCGAAAGTTGTATGGCAGAATCGGACACTTTTAGGAAATCGGCTTGCCATATTTTCCCGGACAAACAATCAATGCCATCGATTTCCCAGAGTGGCAAACCGGCATTGCCCACGCTTACTGACCTGTCGGCTGGTACAATCTCTATCTTGTCGCTGTCCCATTGAAGTAGACACTGGTGCATAGTGGAAGGGACACAACAGTTGGCATGTATCCAGTCCCTCCTGGGCAGAAGGCTGTAAGACCCCTTCCCATCGATGAAAAAAAGGTTGTGGGCACGGTCTTGTTGCCGACGGTCGGCTTGATATTCAACACGCCCTTGATCTCTGATGGGTTGCCGCCGAAGTCCTTTAGTACCATGTTGGTCTTGATCAGGTCTTCGGCTCCCTTTCCCAATTTTACGAACGTTGCATAGCGCATCGGGTTTCTTGTGGCTCCCGCATCCACTAGCATCTTTGACATCGGCTTGCCATTGACGAAGCCTTTTACGTACAGAGGCTTGAGATGCCGATTTTCGGTCCCCTCTGGCTTGTCAAAAAATGCTTGATCCGGGGATAGTGGTAGTTTGGCCAAGGCGTCCTTGATATTGTCTGCATCGGCCTCAGGGGCACCGAATTCAGCTGGCAATATGAATATCATATTGACCGGTGCAGAAACTTTTCCATTCCCTTTGGCTGCCCTCCTGGCTTGATTGGCTGAGCTCTCCCTGGCTTGTTCCTCGTCGGCTACCGTAGTTTTCTTTTTGGGCTTCCATTGCTTTTTGCTTTTGCCTAGCCGACGACGTTTCTCTTGGATCATCTTCCGAACTTCTTCTTCCCTTCCTTCACGCTTTAGCCTTTGAATTCTTTGTTTCTGCGTTTTGGTGAGGAGGTCAGAGGGGCACCATTGGGGGTTGGCCGATTCTTCATCATCGGCTTCTCCTTCGTCGTAGTACTCATCGTTCTCGTCTTCGTCGAAGAAGTCTTGATGGATCGGCCCTAGCCGATCGTGAACAGACTGCTGGTGCCGATTGAGCTGTATGGCCCTCGGGACGAACTGAGTTGGGCTGGTGATTGGTTGGTTTCGTGTTCGTCCCTTCTTGTGTCGCCGCAGCCGGGCAATTATCTAGCGTCGGCAGCTTCATCCCGGTTTCCTAGCGGTGCGAAAAATTCACAATGCCAATGAGGGTCGGCACCGCTGTGATTCCCGTCGTACCGGCGGCCTCGCGTCTCTGGCTCTTGCCGACGAAATCTTTCAAATCAAGCCTCTTCTTCCCGCCAAGAATGATGTCGGAAGCGGCGTCGGCTGTTCATGTTGATTGGCCGTTGATCAGCCGATTGGGCAACGGGATGCACCATGTTAATTGGCGCGGATTGATCTCCAGTTGTCTTGCCCTCTGCTTTGACCCCTTTTAATGTCTCGGCTAAGCTGTACGTCATTCTGCGCTGCCGATCAGCTTGCCTGGGGCTGGCTTGAACCATATTGACCGGGAAGGGGTTGTCGTCTACCTTCATCGGCCGAGTAGAATCGGTAAACTTGAGTTTCCCGGCCTATATTGCCGATTGGATCTGCTGCCTGAAGACTTTACAATCGTTAGTGGCATGGGATGTAGAGTTGTGCCACTTGCAATCTTTTTCTACTTTAGTTCATCAGCCGATGGGATCACATGGTTCTCGGGAAGCTGGATCTGCTTCTCCTTGAGTAATAAATCGAAGATCCTATCGGCCTTGGTGATGTCAAAATCGTATTTCTCCTCTTTAGTCATCTTCAGCAGCTATTGACAGACGATGGCCTTTTTATTCTTGGCCCATTCAGCTGCCGCCACCTCTGTGTCATCGTCGTTGGAATCGGAGTCGGATTCGACAATGGCTTGAGTTATGTTCTTGACGGCCTTCCAAGTGTCTTGAAACCTCTGCTCATGGGCCATCACCTTATGCACAAGATGCGCCAAGCTACCAAAGTCTTGAGCAGAGAAGCGCTCGCGGATCGGGGCAATCAGGTCGTGGAAGACCAAATCGGCTAGCTGGGCGTCCGACAGCCCCAGGTTGTAGCATCGGTTCCTCATCTCTCTAAAGCGTTGAATGTAGTCCTGAACCGATTCGTTGTGTTTTTGCCTGATACTGGTGAGGTCTGACAACTTCATTTCATGGTTGCCGGTGTAGAAGTAGCTACGGAATTGTTTTTCCAGATTTGTCCAGCTCTGAATTGAGTTGTAAGGCAATGAAGAGAACCAGGTCAAGGCTGATCCCGAAAGAGACAAGGGGAACAATCGAACTCTCAAGGCATCTGTAGCCGATGCTTCGCCGCTCTGTGCCAAGAACCGGCTGACATGCTTGTAGGTTGACACGTTGTCCTGCCCTAAGAATTTCGAAAAGTCTGGAACTTTGTATCGGTTGGGCAATGGAATCCGCTCGAAATGCTTCGGATAAGGGTACCGATACATGTTTCCCGAGTCCTTTGGCTTGAGGCCGAATTGATCGCGCATGACGTCCGCAATCAAATCGACTTATGTCCGATTGTCCTGCTGTATCGGCTCATATTGATCATACGGTGCGGGTGCTTGCCGATACAACTGTGGCGGTGTCTGGGGCCTGTAGTGATGATCTTGATGGCCTCCTTGATACTGGTACTGGAGCGGATGGCCAGCGGGAGGCGGCCGATTTGCCGGTGGCGGCGTTGGTAGACCCGTGAACAGCTGTCGGCCACCGGCGTTGTACTATCCTTCCATGCCAATCGGGGCAACCGGCTCTAATTGCCAATTGTTGTTGAACATGTTGGTGATCTAGTCCTAGGGAAGTGGTTGTTGTTGGTTCAGCATGGTGACCGCCGGTCTCGCAGCCGATCCCGACGGATTCGGCTGGTTGAGGACCCCTCCTGGTGGCCCTGGTTGTGTTGATGGTGGAATCGACCGATTCTGGGTGGCCAATGTCCTGTAACTAGGAAGCTGACCGTCTGTGAAGTAAGTCGGCCCCCGCTACAGTTGGTCGGCTATCTTGGCGTCGACCATAGTGGCAATCATATTGTTGAGGGTGTTGATAAGAATACCACTCTGGTTGACAAGTGCATGGTGCACGGCCGAATCAATTCGGTCTTGCAAAGTATGCAAACCCAAATCATCTTGCTCTTGAGTCGGCTCCTCCGCCTTCTGTTTGTCCTTTGATCCACTGAAGGAGGACGCCTTGAGTTCATCCATGCTGAATTTGTACTTCTGGTGCACAGCCCTAGACCTTGTCTAGGTGAACGACTATAGGTAGTTGGCTCGGAGCTCTTCTACCTTCCTTTTGTAGTCGGCTTGTTGTTCAGCCGACGATTGTTCCATCTTCACAGGCACGATGTTTTCCTGAGAAGTGCTGGGGCTCTTGATGTTGACCATCTTGTCAGCTACATCGATGCGTCCTAGCCGAGTTGACAAAGATAGTCCCACCGGGCGTGCCAAGAAGCGTGTTGATGAGAAATTTCTCTCACGCGCTGGCCTGGGAGATCTGTACAGGGCATGCTAGTTGGTTTGATCTGTTAACCAACAACAAAAAATAAAGACTTATGTGTTAAGGGTTAAGTTAGATCCTACTGGATCGGCTGTGAGAGTCAATTTACATATATATGCTATCCCAAAGTGCATTTAAACTAAGTGACTAGAATAGATCGGCTACGCCGAGACAGTATTAACCACTTAATCCAAATATAAAATGGGATAATAAATATATGCCTTAACAGCCTAGCCGATACCGTAAGGCTAACTGTGAATCGGCTAGTACTCCGACTCATCTTATGAAAAGATATTGATCTAAGCTAAATGTGCTAAACCTAGATCAGTCGGCTGTCGGCTGTGGCTGACAGGCTGATTCTGGCTTAGGGCATTTAACTAGAGCAAGATCTTAATATAAGAGGCGGCTTTAATAAATCTAATAGTAAATATACCAAAAGAATATTAAAACAGATAAGGCCGGCTGAAACCCCGGCACTGTCTCTAAACATATACATCTAGCCGAATAGATCATAAAAGCTCTAAAAATGACTTAATATGTCAAATTGATGCATCATTAAGTATAAAAAGAACAATCAGATCTTCTATAGCTGATGTAAAACCCCTCGAGACGGTGGATATCGCATATTATCTAAGCCAACCCTTAGATCTAGCTCTATCGGCTACTGATTCTTGATAAAAACAAGCCGATGTCAAGACAGATCTAAACATCGTTCTATATTATATGTGATATATGATAACTAGCGCAACATAAATCATTGAATCTAGAGTATCATAGCGATGAAAGCACTAAATTCGACAAGATACACCACTAATGACGAACATTTACCTTAATCGGGGATCGAAACGATGCAGCCCAAAGCCGGATCGGGTGTTCATCTGAAGAAAATAGGAGACGATGCGCCAAAAGTTGTATTGGGTGTGTGTGTAATCATGTTTACAGGGGTCTCCGGTCCTATTTATACCCAAGAATAACATTATCCGTACGAGCCACGGTTTCTTTCTAATCTACTATTTAAAATACGACAATATCCTGAGATATGGTCTCATGCCACATTACAATAAAAAAATCTAAACAAATTCCTAATTTACATATACAATTGCCGTTACAGGACCCTATCCATAGATGGCAATACCTTTTAACGCGTAATTTGGAAACCGAATCTTCTATTTATCTTTAAGCACCTTCATCAGAAACGATCTTATCTTCTTCTCTGACTCAGCATCGACTATCGGCTATCCTTGTCTGACTCAACCTCAGCCGATTGGCCTCGTAGCCAATTGTATCGTAGCCGACTTGACCTCTGTTCTTCCGATCTGATTCTGTTTCTATCTCGACAGGGACTTAGGAATTTGGTCATCAAATTAAGCCGTTAACACTGTGGAATATATATGTGAATGGATATGGCTATGGCTTTGATGAATAAATATGTGAATGGATATGAATATGGTTGTGGGTGTGATGAATATATATGTGAATGGATCAACTTGCTGCTCTGGCTGTGATAAATATATATGTGAATGGATCAGCATGGCTGTGGTTGTGATGAATGGCTGGGGCTGGGGCTACGCTGTGATGATATCTGTCATTTTTTGCAGCGGGCATGGCTAGCAAAGGCCTGAGGCTAGCCAAAAAACAAATTTTATTTTTTTGATAATAAACTCATCCCTGACGGGCATTGTCGAAAAACCCGATAGAGGTAGGACATCCGTAACGGGCTCAACCTAAAAGCCTGATAGAGATAGATAGGACATCCGTGACGGGCCCTATAACACCCTGAAAATTGAAGAATTTAAAACTGAGAATTAAAAATCGAAACTCACAAAAACTTTTGGTTTATTGCATCTCGTCGTGTTTATTGCTTCTTATTTGCTAGCTTTGTTGCATAAAATTTATAAGAGAGTGATTCATCTTGATGTTTGAGAAAAACCAAATGATTTGAAATTCCAAAGGGGAGAAAAATTTCAAAGTACGGAGTTGGAAATTTTAATATAAAATAGAAAAGGGTTGTGGATTTATAAAATATATATATATAGTTAGGATCAAAACATTATTTTTTGATCGAGTAATATTAATCAGTGAGCAAAATGAGTGATAAAATATTTTTAAAGTATATATGAAGTTTAGAAATTATTTCGAATCAAAGTCGCATTTTCTTGAATTTAGGAAAAGAATTAAATAGAATATGTAAAACATATTTTTAAAATAATAAAAGTGGGTGAAAAGGTTGAAAACATATTTTACAACTTAATTTTGGGTGTGCTTGATTTTATTTTAAATTTTGGGTATGCCCGGACACCGCCGCATGCGCGCGCCACGCGCCGCCCTCGTGCCCGGACCCGCTGTCCTCGCGCGACGCGCACCGCGCCTGCGCCTGGACCCCGCCGCCTGCGCCGTACCGGCCCCTGCCCGCGCCATGCGTTGCGCTCGCCGTGTCGGCCACGCCGTGCGCCGCCCACGCGCGCACCCCCGCGCCCTTGCGCCACACGTTGCCGCGCCGTACCGGCCCCCCGACACAACGTCGCGCCGCGCCGCCCTCACCCGGCCCGTCCCGCGCGTCGCCGCATGTCGCGCCGCCCGCGATGCCCTCGCCGGACCCCCCCTCTTCTCTCCTCTCGCCGGTCGGCTATAAAATGGGGGCAAGCCCTCCATTTTTCCCCCACACTTCTCCTGTTCCCTCTTCCCCTCGCCGCGTCGTCGCCTCGCCTTGCGCCGTCCCGCGCCGCCGCCCTCGGGAGCCGCCGCCGCGCGGTCGCCTCGCCTCACGCCACTTTGCGCCGCCGTCACCGCCGTGTCGCCGGTGAGCCAACTCTCCCCCTCTCTCCCTTCTCCCCTCCCTTGCGCCTTGCGCCACCGCCACGAAACAAAGAGAGGGCGAGCGAACACAGAAACAAGAAAGCAAGAAAGGAGGAAAAAAGAAAAAATAGGAAAAAAATAGGAAAAATCCAGAAAAATTAGGAAAAACTTTTGAAAAATATTTGGGAAAATATTTGGCAAAAATATATAATCTTCTCATATATTTTCTCGAGCAAATTCGAATTCAAAAATAGGAATTTCGGAGATTATCTATTTTCTTTTGCCATTAAAAATATGTTCTTCGGACCTTCAAAGATCTAAATACCAATTCTTTTTATCAACGCCTTTTTAAGTTTATCACCTTAATCAATTAGATCGGTATTTTGCGAAAACCCTAAAAATTTCAAACTCGCTTTTTAAATCGGATTTCATCCCAAAACCCTCACCCTAACTCGATTAAAATTTTAGGCTAAATATTTGGAGTCATTTTTATGGTTCTTTTTGATCTCTTGGTACTTTTATTGAATTTCGATCGGATTCAATTGATCTTTCGCACGTACGAATAGCAACCAAGGAAGCAGGCACTGACTACGGTGAAGACCCCGTCCAACAAGCGTGTGAGCAAGGCAAGTCAACACTTCCCCTTTGAACATATTGAACTATTTTGCGAAATGATATTGATTTACACTTCAAACATGCATGCTATATACAAATGAATACCCATGCTTGATATACCATGCCTAGATATTGATTACTCTTAGGAATATCTTTGTAACCCTCGATGTGATATAACCGGAGGTTATTTTTGGTAAAATGCTTAGTCATGCTTATATTAGATTCATGCATACTCATAATTTTACAAAGAAGCTTCATGCTTGGGCAACTATCTTAGGACAGGTAGTTGGAATACGGCATGTGGAGACATGAGCGCCACATTGCCTTGAACATGATTAAAATAGTTTTATAGAAAAATGAAAGTACAAAACCAATGTTTTTAGACTGGGGCGGACGGATGGATTTGGGTGGATTCCGGTAAAGGCAAGAACCGTCCCTGGTCGATTAAGGACCGAGCCATGAGACTTATAACCTGGAACGAGCCAGTACAACCATACTTCTCGAATGGGTATAGACCTAACGGAGTAGATAGCCGAGCGGAGGCAGTATCCCTGCATAGTGGTTCTTGAGTGGAGAGGTGGTTCTGGTTATCGAGATAAGGCTGCGACCTAAGTGTTGAGTAATGAATGAGAATGTTGTGAGTTTTCCCTTACCCCGGGAGCGCCAGAACTCCTCTCACTGCTAGGAAAGGATGGCTAGAGTGCAAGAGGATTTAAGTTCATGGAGCGGGTACTGCCAAAGTGAGGTTATCGAAAGGCTTTGCCGTGACCATACCATATGAAGGGATGAAAGCTCATTCAATGAGCAGTTGCGGAGTACGGGTAAAGTGTACATCCACTGCAGTGTGAGTAAATCAATCTATTCGAATAGCCATGCTCGCGGATAATGAGCAACGTGACAAGTTTCTCCTGTGGCTAGACTCATAAAATTTAAAATGATTGGTGGGAATGCATAATGATTTTGTGTGCTTGTGGACTCAACTTCTCGAACTGCGAGAAGGGGTGGACTCCCCAGAAAACCATGACGATCCGGAGGCAGGAAGCCATCCTTAGAATCACGATGGATGGTAGACAGAACCGTCGCCGACTTAATATACTATGGAACTAAAACTTGACCTGGCTAGATAATAGGTTTGTGAAATGATTTGTGAAAATTGGCTTTGTGCAAATAAACCATAGCCATCCTTTGAATGACCCTATCATGTGCATCATTCTGTGTTGGCTGCTGAGTACGTTGGGTACTCACCCTTGCTATATGCACAAACCTTCAGATGGTGGAAACGAAGAACTGGAGGACCCCAATGCTTACTGCCAGGTGGGCAAAGAAGGAGAAGGCGTCTACTAGGTCTTAGTCCCCGGTCGTTGCCTCTGGCAATCGACATGCCGCTGCCTTCCGACTGCTATCTTATCTAATTTCTGCTTTTGGTTGTATCCGGACCTGTAGGTCCTGCATGTAATGTTACTGCCTTCGGGCCTATTATTGTAATACTTTTGATGTAAGACTATTCGTGCACTTTGCACTTGATAATTCAGTATTGTATTCGTGGGTACCAAACTACTCGATCCAGGGAAATGGTACTATGAACACGAATGATTCCCGTTCCAAAAACGAGGGTCTACAGGCCCATTACTTAAGCCCATTAGAGATATGTCATCCGTGATAGGCAACAAACCGGGACATCATTTGACTCCGTGTTTGGTCAACCCTATCGGTGACGGCCAAGTAACTACGGCCCGTTAGAGATGAGTTGTCATCTGTGACGGGCTTATAACTAGGCCCGATTGAGATGTGTCATCCATGACGGGCGTTCAACATCACTGGTTTGACTTTCAATCTCATCTGTGACGGGCATTTTTTATGGCCCGATTGAGATAATGTGCATCCATGATGGCCTTGTGCCCGTTAGAGATATTTTCTCACATCAGTGACCTTTCACAGTGACGGGGGCCCAACCCGATAGAGATGAGGGTTAATGCCCATTAGAGATAGTTGATGCCAGCGTAGTGAAGGGGACCGTAGGCAAGAATACAAAGTAGTAGCGGAGGCACATAACAGCATGCAGCAACAGCTCGCCATTGTTGAGCCCTACATTGAACAACACATGAACGATGTCAGAGCCTGCAACCTCGAAAAGGTCCACTAATAGGGTCTCACAAGAACAGAAGCACAGTTTTCCTTGATGGTTGAAGGATCAAAACCTGTTGGTTGGTGAATCTCTGGAGGAAATAACTTTGCAAAGGCTGGTGGATGGCCTGTCAAGCCTTGTGACCACATGGCAAAGTATGGCATTGGCGGATATACATTTTACATGATAACCAACGATAAGAAAAGCTTAGCACAGAATAGTGGAGTTCGTGTCAAAGCGTTCGACACAACAGGCCAAAAAAATCGTATATACAGGATCATACAAGAAATTTGGGAACTTGACAATGGACTAAACATCCAAATCCATGTGCTTCGATACCAATGGGTGAAAGACACAACAGGCGTTTACCTGGATTACTACAGCCTTATAGTTGTGGAACATAGTAAAATAGGCCACAAGGATGATCCGTGGGTCCTCATTGAGCATGTTGCACAGATTTTCTATGTGAAGGACCATTCTGATGAGAGGATGGACATCATAGTATCCAGAAAGAAACACATCGTTGGCATTGACAACATTGAAGATGCAACAGATTACAACCAATACGGCGATTTACCATTATTCACTGATCTTCCTAAGCGGATCAAACGCATAGAGAGAACCATTGACGAAGAGAAGTTTTTGTCTGTGCGGGTCGACAGTGTTGTCAAAACTTTGAAATGGTAGTTGGTTTTTGTAATGAATTTTGTTTTTGAAATGCATGTATTATGCTTAAGAATTTATGTAGTGAATGCGTAATGAATTTGGTTTGTTATTAGTCCATGATGAGATGGGTACGGGAGGGACATGTCAGTTCATGTTATGTCGTGGTCAAATTGGTTGATTTTTACTAAATTTTTAAGGGATTACAATTCTTTGGTATTTAAATATTTTTTAGCAATAACCAATTAGTTATGCATTTCCTTCTCGTATCAACATTATATGTGAAAATTATTTTCGTGTGCGAGGATTTAAGTGGACTTAAGGGGACTTATGTGAAAATTATTTTCCATACACCTGTGCTATCCTCCTCCACGTCGGTCTCCTCCACCGCATCGGCCGCCTTGCCTCCTCCTCACCACTGCCTCGCCTCCCCTCACCGTTGCTTTATTCTCCACACCACCGCTGCCTCACCGTCGCCCTCCACGATGCGGCCGCCAGCGGTTGGCCTCCTCTATGCTGGCCTCCTCCACAACGTTGGCCGCCTAGCTTCCTCCTTGCCTCCTCCTCACCACTGCCTCACCGTGTCCCCACTAGCCGCATCGATCATCATTGGTATATTTATTTTTTATGCAATATTGTGATGTTTATATGTTAGATGTGAAAATGTGCTATTTGTTTGAGATATGATTGTGAGATGTGAGTTTTTTTGAGATGCAATTGTGAGATGTCAGTTTAGGGTAAGTATTGATTTGTGACCTGATTTATAGATGTGATGTGACGTTAGTGACTGTGTGAGTGTGAAAATTCAAGATGTGATAATTTGTTGAAAATTTGACATATGAAAGTTATAGATGACATGTGAAAATTGGATTAGTTGTGCTAAGTTTAATGTTCATATATCACATGTCCTATTTTAATGATTTAACGATTTTGATCACATGTGAAAGTTAGATTAGTTGTGCTAATTTCGAGATGTGATAACTTATTGAAAATTTAAATATATTGTGATCATCTTGTGATGTGCCATATTTTAATCTTATGTTTATATTAAACCATGTAGTTTTTTAATTATGATGATTAAACGAATTTGTGTTGTATTAAATTTGAGATGCAATATTGTGTCTGTCCCACGAAATTTTATATTGTGAAGTACGACCGTAGAACAAATGTCGAACGACAAAGTTCCCTTCGAGGCATCCGTAGCATCTGGAGGAAGAGATGATGTGTCTAGCGAAGACACATGGCGAACCCCCAGCAATCCTTTTATGATAGAAATTATTGTTGGTATTTCTTATGATCACAGATAAATCCGCAAGCGCATGGAATACCATTGTAGCTCTTCACCCAGGAGTATTCCAAGGTATCGAATTCATGAGGAACGTGTGTATATTATCTACGGGTCAGGTTCATCCAAGGACACCAAGAATATGTAGAGGCAGGTATAGAGAGGATTTCTATGGTTGTGGCTCTAGATAGATGGTAATTTCCTTACTTTAATTACTTACTTCGGGCGCCGACTTACACTCGGTATGCCGAGTGACTCCGGCCTACAAGCTCTGCGACGTACCCGAATGTGGAGGATTACAAAGGACGGATAGGCGTTGTCACCACCTACCGCCTGCCTCTACAACCCGTGGAGTATGCGGCAAACAAAGGTAAACACTAGCCTAGACATCACGTCTACGCTAACGAATACTACTCCAATCTTGGCCAAGAACACCCATTTTCATGAGGGGTCTTAGACTTGAGCACCCAATAATGGACGATGATCCCGTAAGTAAATGTAGTAAAGCAATTACTCTAAGTAAAGTAAAGCAACCATAGTAAATCACAAACGCTTGATTTGAATAAGGATCTATTGAGGTACAAGATTGGAGCTCGGTGCCGAGATACTCGGCACTCCACCGGACTACCCCTCACTCTCTACCCTATTTTCTAAGCACTAGAGAACTAGAGCTACGCATTTGGAATTGAGCTTTGATCTTCTTTGTGTTGTGTGTTGGATGAAGTGAAGTCTCCACCTTATATAGCCTTCATATGGAGGTTTAGAGTTGGTTTCCAACCACCATACTTGCATAACCACTATTGTGGATGGTTGAGGAGATGCCATGTGGTCGATGCAGAAGAGGGGAGCCAGGATGGGTTCGGTTGAACCAGGGTTTGGCCAAACCCTAGCCATCGCCTTTCTCCACCGTCTTTCACCAGCGACTTCCATGTGGGCCCCTAAGGTGGTTGAGGGTGGTTTGGTCCCACTTTAAGTTGGTTTAAGCTAACATGTGGGCCCCTCAATCCATGGGGTACTGACATGGCAAGCGTCGATTAGTCAGAGTTGTTTTTCACTGCGATGAAAGTGTGCTTTCACTTCATATTTATGTATTATTCACCCGCATACAAATATTCAGGATGAGTAAATAACCCTACCGCATACAAATGTTCATCCTCTGTTCATTTTATGCAGGAATTCACAGTCAGATTTTTGTAGTTAAGGACCGTCAACAATTGCGAAAGTGACCTCTCGCAAAGATGATCCTGACTATATACTTATTGAGAAAGCATTAAGTTGGAAGACTTGTTATTCCATTTTGTAACTAGTCATCAATGAGATCGTAGGTGCCTAATGGTTCATAATGACATGTTCGTGCAAATTTACACCTCTCCGCTAAAAATGAAAGGCAACCCAGACTGCCACCATAACTGAAATCGAGATGGACACAACAACCTCCGCAAGAGATCCTATAGACACGTCTGCAAGTGCAGGAGGAAATGCAAAGAAAAGACGTGGTTATAGAAGTAAGAACCAGCTGTCGAAAGAAACATATTACATAACCGCTCTCAACCTAGATTGGAAGCGCATCGAGCCAAGGGTGGTGATGTCAAAGTTTAGCAGCACATGCGGGACTGTGGCCAGAACTCACGGGCCATTAAATGTAGAGACATGGGAGCACGTGGATCCCAAATGTTAAGACCCTTATGTGGAATGAGTTGCAAAAATACCTAGTCTATCTGCCTGGTTCAGAGGTTCGAGGAAGGCAGTATGCCTTGAAAACAATGAGTCATTGATGAACACAGTGGAAGTCTGATATGAACATGTACTATGTTCAGCTAAAAGAGTTGCCAGTCAAGGATTACGGCAATAGCTCGCAGGCTGAATAGGACATGTTCATTGCGAAGATGACAACGCCAGAAGCCTTGGTAAGGAGTAAAAAGATGTCAAATCTAGCCAAGAGAAACAAATATCCGCATTGATTTGGGTCGAGCGGATACAAAAGTTTACAGCTGAAGGCAAACCACCGCTGGTCCACCCCCTACACGAATAGAGCAAAAATTGAGTGTGGGCACAAAGCACGAGGCAAGTAACGGATGACGCCGAGATCCTTTTTGAGACTCCTGATATCGAGCGGGTGACCTCCAGTCTCCAGCAGATCGTTGAGAAAGAGAAAATAGGGGAGTTCATTGCCAAAAGGGAGAATGATCAGCTCACAGCGGCAGTGGGCAACCCCGAACATTTCGGAAGGGTCAGAGGTGTATCGTCAAGGACTAGTTGGAAGGAAGGATTTCCACAGGACGACAAGAGTTATAAGAAGCGGGATGGGTACAAAGAGAAGTTGGAAGAAAAAATAGCCGCTCAAGTGAAGACACATTTCTACTCTCTAGTGGCTCAGAATCCCATTGCATTCCCAAATATATTTCCTGAATCCCAGCAAACCACTGAAGCGCCCCAGAAAACCATTCGGATGCCGAGCAGTGTCGGGTCGGTTCAAATAACCGCCCACCCTGTGGATCTTATCACCGACCCGACACTGTGCAGTCTCGTCGTTCCGATAGGCAGAGTAGGGAAGACAAAGGAGGTTGGAACTGGATTTGCGATACAAGGCCAAGAGTTCCACAACACTCGAATTCTGGATGAGTACGCAAGGGTGCAAGTGGAAAAGGTCCATACCGAGCATACCTTGTTGGAGTTAGACATCCCAGACACGAAGGGATAGAACTACTCGGAGATGCGGTTAACCAATTTATATTGTGGCATCGTTGAGACATCATCCTTGCCAGGCAGCCACCGTCAACCCTAGCTACATCGGCACCATTGACAACTACAGCTTCTACACCGCCTTCCCCACCAGGAGCACCTTTGTCACCAAATTCCCCAAATCCTCCTCCATCACCACAACATCCACAATCCCCACATCCATCTCCTGCTCAACTCCCCCATTTGCCACCTATTGAAAAACTTGATCTATTCATCAATCTCCTCCTACACCACAGTCACCTCTCATGCAAACTGTTCCACCTCCCCAAAAATCTACATCTGTCCCAATTACTCCGAGACTTGAACCTCAATTTCTCATCCCAAAGATGGTTTCCACGTGCAATCCCAAGGAAATGGCAGTGGATGAAGCAAGGTTAGCATTTTCAGCCTTCAGTGGGAGAGGTCTGACAGACGGAAAGAAAGAAGAACCTCATGAGATGTTGGATCCACAAAAGTCAGTACAAGGTTGCGTGGATGAGTTGCAACCATGGCTATCTGATGATGTGGTAGAAAATTAAGAATATGGCAAGCCATTCTTACCATGGCATGTCATGAAAGATCTAGCCTGGCAGATGAGGGTGATGCATGAATGGTACATGAAAGCAACTAGAAAGTGCCTCGGTTTCATTACTGCCAAGGTCCTGCCAGACGCTTTCATCAGTGGACCTAATGGGATCTTGGTAATCAATTTGAAGAACCTACACGCTGTCTTCGAGCTTGGTAAAATGGACGTTAACCTCATTGCTGCATTTTGACTGTAAGTGTTTTACTTTTGTTTGGTGTAAGTGGATGCATGAAATAAACTTGCATCTCATTTAAGCTGCATTTTGTAGGTCACAATTCCACGATGCAGAAAGAACTAGGGAACCAGTAGGCTATGTAAACCCAACGAGCGTTTGCCAGACACAACATACTGTGCAGCTTTGCCTCATGTGGATGCTCCCAAACTACGGGATAAGACCCTAAAGGAACAACAAGCATATATCAAGGATTTGCACTAGCAAAAGAGGATCAAGGTAGCAACCTACTTGGGAAAAGCAATGCTCTTGGACCAAAACAAAAATGTCATAATGGTCCCTTACACTTTTAGGCAAACAACATCTCTTCTGTTTCATTAATGTTTTATAGTACAACAAAATTATTAGCAAATGTCGTCTGTAATTTATATATCTTGTTTGCAACAACCACTGTATATTATTCCTGGTATATCCAAGGGACCACTTGGTCGTAGTGCTTGATTCGGCAAACTACGATGAGAAATTGGTCATGGAGTTCCTCATTTTGTTGAATTTGTAAGTATTAATGTACACACCCTCAATACCTAGGTGCTTTTCTGCAATTCAAAATTAACTCAAACAAATGTTTTATTGACATAGAGGACATAGATATTATGTCAGACATTACGGGCCAGTAAAGGATGCGTAGAAGGAAAAGCTTCTCATGAAGATACGCTGGCCAGTAATGATGTCTGTAGCTAACATAATTTGTTGTAATTGTTAGTTTTAAATATTGATGGGTGTAATTTTTTGTGCAGTGTTTCAAGCAACCCTCGGCCACTAACCTACGTGGATATGATGTGTGCCAGATGCTTAGAGTCAATGGGAGCTACGCAACAAACTTTGAAGATTTAAGTCTAGAGAACATCCTCTACAAAAAATATTTCGTCTAATTTCATTTCCTAACTTTCATTATGTCTTCTTTTCTTGAACAGATCCCGCAAGTTTCTATTGTAGCAAACCGGTTCGACAAACAAACAATTCTAAACTTATGCGCACCATTTCATCCATCATCAACCGGTTAGGGGAATTCTACAACAATGAAAGCCAACTTGCACTAGAGGATTCATTCAAACCCCTAAAAGAGTGGGATAAATAACATCTGCATAAATAATGTTGTGTGACAATATTTGGGTTCACTTGTAATATGCGAGACACAAACATGTTGATATGTGTATGTACATATGTACATTATATCTTTTATGACAATACTTGTGTTCACTTATGATATCTTATTTATTTCACGTAGCATGTTTGTAATATGTGCGAATAATAACAACTTGGTTAGCTCATACGCGTACCATTCAAAAATTCAATTATTAATAGTGGAAAATATTGTGTTATATAGTGTACGACAACTTTCCAAACGGCTATCAATTGCATGGCCGCACGTGAAGATATATCTTTGCAAGCGGGTCGCTTAAAGCGGCCGCACGCAATAATCGATCTTCATGTGTGGTTGTGTTAAATAGGTCCGATTGCGAAGACATATCTTCGGTTGGGCCGCTCGCACGTGAAGATGGTGATCTTCACAGACCCTTGGGGCAGACAGGCTGCCCAACCGCACACGAAACGTGTTTCGATCGTTTGGAAAAACCCTTTCTATAGTAGTGAATAATTGGGCTGCTTCTTACTGATATCAGTTGTATTGCATGGCATTTGATCTTCCTACCAAACAAATATCCTACAAAGTGATTAAATACTACAGTTAATACATAGGCTCCAAAAAGATTAGTTTTGGTTTGGTCCTCGGACCAATGCATGACTAGTAGTTAAGTAGCGTGAGCTCGTCTATACCAAATAGGGACGCAATCCCCTCAGATATTAGGCCGGATAGAGTTAGAGCTATTTTAAAAGGTCATCAATCTGTAGCAATAAAACAGACATAGCTCATCATATCTTCGCCTCCGTTGTTAACATGCTTGTTGTCGGCCGATTTTGCTTCCTAGTGTCATTGATGTACTATTATGGTTGATTAATAGTGATATTTTCCTATTTACCAAACACCAAACTTACACAACGAGTAGCCTATAGTCCCTATATCTTTAAGATTCATATATAAAAAACATCTAGAGTTCTAAAACCCTATGTGTTGTTTTGGTTGTTAATAACAATAAAATCATCAAAACTAATCATGTTTGTTAACTGTTGAACAAGGATTAGGTCTGGTGATGATTGCGTTGGATGTGTTTCCTAAAGCCTAACAAAGGATAGTCATGACGAAGATCACCTTCCGCAACTCGATTGTTGACAATGCATTCGAGTAGTTAGGGCGAATGCGGTAGAATTAGGTTAAAGACCGAACTAGAAAGACGAGTTGAAAGTTAGTAGCTTGAAGTTTTGAAAGTGCTAGAGTTTAGGTGTGGTGCACATTACATTGCTAGCTTCTCAAATCAAGTGCTAAAATGTAACATCCTGAAAATTTGGAATAAAATCCGAAAACAAAAATTTGAAGGCAACAAAAAATTTCCAAAATTTTGCATCAAGCTTGATCTTCTTAGGACTTACATCTTTTTATTTTCACCATTGCCAATTAAACTTATTGAATTAACAAATCAATGGTGACAATATTTAAATTACAAATCAAATAAGAAAAGTTAAAACCTTCAAAGTAAAGTCCCTAAAAAATGAAAAATTATTTTGCAAAGTCTACAACATCTTCCTGGGTACAATCCATTCCTTTCCCTCTCCTTTTCTCCTTCCCAGCCTGGCCCATCTCTCCCTTCCATCAACTCTCTCTCTTTTTCTCTCAACCCAGTCAAGCAGGCCGGCTCAACTCACTTGCGCCAAAGTCCATTTTTCCTCCCTCTCTTTTCCTCGCACCCACTCGCCTCTACCCGCCAGATCCACTCCAGCCGGACCCACCTGCCAGCCACCCGCTACCCAGCGGCCACATGCCCGCACCAACGCTGCACGGCCATAGTCCTTTCATCGCCGCTCTCCGCCCGGAGGACAAAAGACTGCATCGCCCTTCGCCTTTCTCTTTCCCAGCACGTCGGCCTCCCTGGATGTAACCGACCAACTCCTCATCGTTGACGTTGCAACCATCCATATATCGCTGCACCTTCCACTTCCCCGCCGGTGCTCATGCGTACAACGATGACCCCGGGCTATGTTGGTATTTCTTATGACCACAGAATAAATCCGCAAGCACATGGAATACCATTATAGCACTTCACCCCTAGAAGTATTCCAAGGGATATCGAATCCAAGGAACGGTAGGGACTAGCTAAGAGTTAGGATCATCCAAGGACATCCAATATTAGGTACACGATGGTATAGAGAGGATTTCTATGGTTGCGGCTCTAAGAAGTTGGTAAATTACTTTATCTTTTCTCTTACTTGCTTCGGGCTCTGGCTTACCCTCGGTCTGCCAAGTGACTCCGGCCTACAGCTCTACGCCGAACCCAAACATGGAGGAATACAAAGTACGGACAGGGCTGTCACCACCTGTCACCTACCTCTCACCCATGGAGTACGAGGCAAACAAAGGTAATCTCTAGCCTAGACACCACGTCTAAACTATTGAATACTACTCTAGTCTCGGCCAAGAACACTCATCTTTATTAGGGGTCTTAGACTAGAGCACTCACATTAGGACGGTGATCCTGCAAGCTAAGAATAAAGCAAAGTAAAGTACTCAATGTAAATGCTTAACAACCAAGGTAATCTCAAACACTTACTTTATTGAAGAAAGCATTCATCGAGGTACAAAGCCGAAGGTCGGTACCGGGACTCTCGGCACTCCTCCGAACTACCCCTCGAAGAAAACTCCGACATTGGGGCACTCCTTTCGGAGATTCCCCTTACTCTCTAACCTATCTTCTAAGTAGTAAATACCTAGCACTAAAACCTTTGGAGTTAAACTTTGATCTTCTTGGAGAGGCCTCTTGAAGTGAAGTGATGACCTACTTATATCGGTGGTTAAGGCGGTTGTATGGCGGTTAGTAACCGCCATACCCACCTAACCGTCATTGGGAGCCAATGTACAGTTTCCACATGGAATATGGGAGAGAGGGGTGGCAAAACTGGTTCGGCCGAACCATGGTTTGGTCGAACCTTGGCTGGCCCCTCTCTCCACCGCCTTCCTCCTATGACTGACTGGTGGGCCCTTAGTGTGGTTCTCGAGTGTTTGGTGCCAATCTAAGTCGGTTTCATCCGACTTGTGGGCCCTCCGATCCACGGGAAGCTGACGTGGCGATCGCTGATTGGTTGAAGGTATGTTCTTCGCCACGAAAACACACTTTCCCTTCATTTCGATATATAAGTTACTGCATATATTAAATCACCAACACTCATGGAAAAGGTTTGTTAATAACCCCTACCGCTATGTTGATGTGCCAAGTTTGTTCCACTTATGCAGGAGTTGACCGTCGGATTTTAGGTGATAGTGATCGTCAACAAACTCCCCCTTAGTCTTTGCTCGTCCTCGAGTAAATGTCGAGATACTAAGGTGAATGATACGTTATTGGTATGATGCCAACATACAAGTTATTCCTAGACCTACTAATAACTATGAATCTGTATGTGTCTACCATGAAATTCTAAGTATTGAAAAATGAAACAGTCTAGATATAAGCTACTATGATTCTTCTGCACTAAATAACTTGGGGTTTGATAAGTTTTCAAAAATGAAAAACATGACTTTACTCCTCTGATGATTCTCTCATGTCACTCGAGGTGTTTGATTCCTTACCAGGGCAATGCTTGCCCAAAATTCTCCTACTTCTAAAGCTTATGTGGAGCTCAAGGTAGGGAAGATCATGCAGCACACTTGCATCAAATATCTTGTAAAGTCAAATAAAAGATCCAAGAAGAAAACTGATCATGTACTCATGACCAAGCTTGTGCATATTATTTCTTTTGGAGTATATGGTATGAAAAGTGGAAAAAGGAAAATATTTGTTTCGGTGGTTCATATGTTCAATGCTCCTCCTCCTACTTTTATTCTTTGAGAACATGGCCATGATATCTCTCTTTTTTTTCAAAGTCATTCTGCTCAAGAAGATTTTTCTTCTTTTTCGTGAGCATCATGAATCTTTTTTTCTTTTTTAGCTCATGTCTCATTTGGCATGGGTAGGAGGATCACTAATTGATTGGAGCCTTTATTTTGCGGATGACTATAGTGGATGCAAATCCCCGAAGCAGAAATATGCATATATCACGGCAAGGATAATGTGGAGATATATTTTTTTGGCTAAACCTTTGATGTAGAGGGAGAGAAAATTTTATATGGTGGATATGCACAAGAATTTGACCAATGAGAACATGAAAAGATTCTACCAAGGGTCTAAACATTTGACCAACCTCAAACTGATAGCAAGTAGCATATGTATAAGGTTTTGATCATGTAATTCGACATATGGCCTTGGTAGGAGTAAAACATCATTGAGGAGTTAAAGTTATGGCTTTTAGATTTTTTTTCAAAATAAATTCTCAAGTATTTTTATGCAACATGAAATACAGTTGCTCATTACCAGACTATCTCGCATAGATCAACAGCCCGAATAACATGCTATCCCTGAAAAATTGATTTCACAGAATATGAGTAGGAGTCATGAAATAAAGTGTATGTAAGCCAACCTGTGCAATGGGAGAGCATGACGAAGATGTCTTACACCGCCATTGTGCTAGAGTGCGCAACAAGGTGGAGGTGGTTCGAGGGATGCGCGCGTTATAACGAGGGACTCCCCCACACTTATTTTTGTACCTGCAGCTTTATTGGACACAACACAAGAGGAAACAAGTAATCCTAACAACATAGATCACCACAATTTATTCCATTAGAAAGCATGGCGCTTACAGAAAAGGGAAATCAAACTAAGATTTAAACCTAAAATGAAATTAAAATTTAAACTAAGATTTAATCATAAAATTTAATCCTAAGAATTTAAACTAACTTAAATCCTAAACTAAAGCTCCAGGTCCTAAAATCTACGATACAAGGGAAGGTCTTCATGGTGACGCAGTGTAGTAGAGGTCTTCCTTCCCTACGACCTTGAAAAGTCTCTTGTTTTTAGCACCTAGGCCGCGGCGGAGTATGTCAACGTTGCCCCTAAGATCAGTGATCTCAATGGCGTTCTCCATGTTTTGCGAGCGCAGCAAGCGGTTTTCAGCTTGGAGGTCTTGGATTAGTGGAGATCAGCTGCGCTTGGGTGAGAGTGGTTGTAGGCTTCTCTTCATCACTCTCATACATCTCTGCCGCCCTACGAGTAGGTGGTGGCAAGATATGCCGCCTTACCTTGGGAGCATTGGGTGAGGACTCAGCAGAGGCTAACAACACTTTCCGCTCTGGGATGGAGATTGGTTTTACCGCTTTTGCATAGCCTACCGGGGTTCGCACCCCGAAGAGCTGGTATTGTGGCTGTGGCGGCGGACTCTCCACGGGAAAAGATGCTGGATTGGATGGATAGGAAGATGGCCCTGACTCATCGTCCTGGAAAAGACGAGTCCTCAATGACCGCTTCAGTCCCGGTGCCGGTGGAGTAGGATGATCATAGGGAGTTGTACGGGAACGTTCTCTTTGTGAGTGCCCAGGTGATGGAGTACGGATGACCAAACGAGAGCCTGGATGCTGCCAGGTATGGCTCGGTCGAGCTGATGGCACAGCTGAACCGCCACCACACCCAGTCGGCTGCCCTTTCGTCGGATAGGGTGGAAGCATGGCAAGGGGCTCAACGAACACGGCGTTGACGTCTTCAAGCATGTAGTGGTCGTCAACATCCATCCGGTTTGCAGGTGTTGGCTCTCCTTCAAGATTGAAGGTGGACGACGAAGGCATGATTCCCTTGCCCTTGCCAGCCATAGGAGGAGATTTTTTCTGATTTTGCCTAGATGGAAAGTAGGTAGAATTTTTTATTTGGAAAGGGGCGAGATCGACTGGGATTTTATATGGGAACAGATAGGTCCCAAAGCCCAAACGACATCGGACCAAGCCTAACGTGTGGGAGTTGGAGTTCTAAGGAGATAGGAAACAATTGGGACGAATCAGAGTTTGCAACGGTTTGACCGAACTGGGGTTCGGCCGAACCCTTGTTGGGCCCGATTCGCCTCAATTTTTCTAGAGGCACAGATAATCCTAATGGGATAAGGAAAAGGTAGGTCTAGCTACGGATAAACTCGAGCACTCAGGCAAAGCATCTAGATCAACCAAATCTATAACATCTACCTCAGACTCTAAATTATCAACTGGATCAAGGAAAACTTTTAAGCGATGACCATTTACCTTGAAAATATTACCTTTGTCATTCTGGAGTGTGATTGCCCCGTGTGATGATGTATCGATGATAGTAAACGGTCCTTCCCACTTGCTTCGAAGCTTTGCATGCCCAAATAGCTTGACCCTGGAATTAAAGAGTAGTACCTTGTCCCCATGCTTGAACTCCTTAGGCTTGATTCTCTTATCATGCTAGCGCTTTGTTCTTTCCTTGTAGATCATGGCACTATGATAAGCCTTGTCTCTCCATTCTTCTAATTCCGAAAGTTGCATCTTTCTACGGGCTACAGCTTGATAAAAGTCCATGTTCCACTTCCCGATAGCCTAGTAGGCCCTATGTTCCAACTTGACTGGTAGATGGCATGTTTTCCATAAATGATTTGAGGGGCGTCTTATACACAGTATGATATGCCCATAGTGCATCGGGTAGCTTCAACTTCCATGATTTCCCCAACTTATGAACGGTCTTCTGCAGAATGTTCATGATATGCTTGTTAGATGTTTCTGCTTGACCGCTGGTTTGAGGGTGATATGGAGTTTCTATATCTTGCTGGGCTCCAAGCTCCTTCAAGAAGTTTCGGCAGGTCTTATCGATGAAATGAGACACTCCATCACTTATCACCATCCTCGGTGTTCCGTACTGAGGGAAAATGATCTCATGAAACATCTTTCTAGCATGCTTGGCGTCGGCAGCTCGGCAAGGCATTGCTTCTACACACTTGGATACGTAGTCGACGGCCACCAGGATATACTTGCAATCATAGGACCTTGGGAAAGGTCCCATGAAGTCAATATCCCATACATCAAAGAGTTACACTTGAAGAATGTATGTGAGAGGCATTGCATCTCAAGCAGTGATCCCACCGTGTTTCTGGCATTTACGACACCTTCGAATAAATTCCTTGGTGTCTTCATACATGGTTGGCCAGTAAAACCCACTTTGCCAGATCTTGGTCTGCGTCCAGAATGCACCGTAGTGCCCTCTGTATGGGCTGCATGGCACTTTTCTATGATCTGGGTGGCTTCGACAGTCGGGATGCATCTTCTCAACAATCCATCAGAGCACTCTATGAAGGTAAGGTTCCTCCCACAAGTGACGTCGACTCTCATAGATGAGCCTCCTTCTGTTTTCTCCTGGTGGGACATATCGAGTGACTATAAAGTTTACTATGTCCGCATACCAAGGACTATAGTCCGTCACATTTAGTAGCATATCATCTCGT